>OW203767.1:15879284-17128594 GCA_934045905.1 Leuctra nigra | reverse complement strand
ATAAAAAATGTTCGTACTTAAAATTTGTGAAATCATTTAGCCCAGATTCTGCCCCTAGCCTTTGTGCGTGAATTTGACATAAAATAATCCTCCAAATTTCAAACATTAGACTTAATAGAAAATTTAAACAAATTAAACATTAAAATCTCGAAAAATAGTTTTACCTAAACAAAAAAAAATTAAGCTTGGTGCATTGCGTTATTAGGAGGGCATCACAAGAGGAAAATGAACTGAAGAATAATACAATAGGATTTCGTGGCCTGTGCAAAATCAATGCGCCATGCTTTTTTTAAAAATTTTACTTTTGATTTTTTTTTTTTACATTCTATTGCGGCTATTTTTAAAATTTGACGCTTATCTTATGCCAATTAGAATGGTTCACACAACATACAAATTACTCTACTTTGGAGGCAATGTATATACCCACGTTGAGTAAAAAAAAATATTTTGAAAAATTAATAAAAATCTGCTATATTTGAGAAGTGCCCGTGAAGCTCCGACTTTTGTAAAATCCTATGGGTGCGCGACAGGCGCGTAGAAACAGTTTTCATCATGGAGGGGGGGGGGAGGGGGGGGGGCTGGCATAGCCGGAGAAAGGTATGGCAGGAACAAGCGTTTATTAGAATTAAAAAAAATGGGACTAATAAAATTATTATCAATTAATTTACGTATCAAGTATAGGGAAATTGATGTTCTCTCAGGATCCAAAAGATTTTTCATAATTCGATTAATTAATTTAGTCGTAATATCTTCATTCATTTTTCTTACACACAAGAAAAAGTGCGCAACAATTGCATAAAAAGCAATCCATCTCCATTCTCTGGAAAATAATATGCCGAGTTTTAGCAGAAAACAAAACACTTCTTACCTCAAAATTGATGAAAATGCAACCTGTTGGACTTGGTTGAATTAATAATGAAACGGTTGAAGAAAACACGTGAATAAAATGTGTTCAAGAGCAACAGGTAATTAGACATTTAATTCAACGGCAAGGTAGGTACTACGTCTGGGCAAATCCATGTGCAATCAACTTCTCTTATTTTATTTAAAACTTAAAATAATTCTGCCACATATTCACTTCATTTATTCGACACAAACAACATTTATAATAGAAGTTATACCTATTACGATTTTAGTTCATCAACACACGGATTTTAGTGAAAATTCGCGTAAAATGTAATTGAAAAGAAAATAGACAATAGTTTTGACAGCTCTCCGTTTGTTTACTTATCGGCCATCTTGGACATCGGCCTGGTGGATGTCAGTCAGCTGAACATTCCGTCAATGATCAGTAATGTAGGAGGCCGTGGAATCGGGACACCCGCGCGACAATGAGTGGATGAGACAGTCGGCATACCCGCGGACACCCGCGCGAAGACATCTTATGGAGAATTTATCATTGACGATCGGACAAGGAAATATACTACTCTTTCAGAAAACATGGTGTTTAGAGCGGTAATTTTGAAAAATGGATTGCCAACTCACAAAATTGAATGTAAGTAATTTGTATCGTATCTAAATCAGTTGGTATGAGTTATTTTAAGACAATTTCATAAATTACATGATACCTATTTAACGCTGATGTAGACAAATTTGTATGGAATTATCAACTCTAATATTAATAAATATGGAAAAATGACTTCATAATATATAATGATAAATATACTTATTGTGTTTTCGACGAAATTATGCACAAGAGCTATTCTTTCACATAACCGTTTTATCATTTCCTAAACTATACAAATAAATCTAAAATAAGAAATTCCCTAATAAAACGCCCTGTGTAACGCGATGAAAAGCGAGCACCGGTGAATGCAACAAATCCGGACGACATTTCGTCACACAAACAACATGTATTCCAATAAAAAGCACAACAAAAAACCCTTTCCAAGGGAGGACAGGGAGGACAATGGTGACATATCTAACTTCTACAATAAAATTGCAGTGTTCCTCAAATTTTACGAGTTTATTTAAACACAAATAGAAAATTTTATGAACATTGTTTTTGTAATTTTTTTTATATTCTTAGGACGTTACACAAACCATATATTTATTATCCAAAATCTCAATATCTCAAAATGTTTGCTTCAAAAATTGCTATTGTTGCAAAAACACACTTATAGTTTTTTTAGTATTATTTCCAAATTATATTGAAGTCAACAATCTTTTTTAAAATTTCTTTTGATGAATCTATATGTACACTCGACAATTCATAAAACGGTATTTGAAAGAAATGGATTGTCTGAAAAAAATGTGATGGGAACATCCGATGGAGTCTACGCTTACTCACCTATAGGTGAGCTCTGATTTCATTGATAATAACAAGGATTGATTGTCAATGAACCTGACCAGCAGCCAATCTGATTCATTCAAATACCGTTTTATGATTTGTTGGGTGCACTTGCATGTTTAAATGATACTTACATTTCAATGTAAGGTATTAGACGAGATGAAGTGCCTGAATTTTTTGCATTTTATTTTCATAAGTAATTTTGTGTACACAAACACAAAATCATCCTGTGGGTGCTTTCGCCCCCGGGCACCCCCGGAGTCGGCGCCAATGGCCCGTGGTGCCCCCCTAGTGCCTGGGCCCGTGGTGCCCCCCTAGTGCCTGGCCCCTGGTGCCCCCCTAGTGCCTGGCCCCTGGTGCCCCCCTAGTGCCTGGGCCCCTGGCATTTTGCCGCCCCAGCCATTCGGTTGTCACGCCACTGTAATAACTGTTCACTATTCTCCTGACTCAATTTTATATCAAAAAAACAATACTTTAACACCAATTTGGGATAATGAAAAGCATGCGTTGCACGTATCGGTGCTCGCTCATCATCACTCTACACTATGAGCGTTTTCCTATAAAAATGTATTTTCAAAATAAATATATAAATAAGTAGGTAGTAATAAATAGTAATAAATAAAATATTTAAATATTTGTGAGTATTTCCGGATATTCCTCACGTAGTTTCTTTCATGACCATGTCTCTAGTCAAACAAAAGACTTTTCCCTATTGCAAATAGACCACGATCTCCTCCTTCCCACCTTCCATTCTTAATCGTTACTTATCTTCCGTCGCCACAACTTCCACAAGTTGCAAGGCAGTGAACATCAGAACATTAAATATAGCACAAGATAAATATTAAATTCTCTAATCAGTGACTCGTTATTACGAGGTACTGCAAGACCCTATCAAAGAAATATTCAAAGAAGATACATATACCTATACTGCGAATTTAAAACTTTTTTGTTATTTGTAAATTAAAGTACATTTAGGGATGTGGTGGTCACACCACTCGTCCAAGTTTTTACAATACACAATTCTCATCTCCTATTATAAAATCTTATTTAAAAAGTTGTGATATACAAGACAAAAAAATGAATAAATAAATAAATATCGTCAATTCGAGCTATATGACCCGCCCTGAGACACACGGGCCTTTTCAAATAACTTCTTCTTATTAATTCCATTACGGCCCAAGAATGTGACGATCCTGTTTCTGGGCGGCTAGAAATCCCATCGTCACCTCCAAAAAAAAACAGTACAGAGCAATTCACCTCGAACGTGAGTCGTCCAATTGGATGGCTATACTTAGTCTGTGGCTATACATTTACCATTTTTACTTTTGGTGTCTGATGTGCCATGACCATTATCTTAGGACTAAGGAGGGTGGGGGGTCGATTCCCTTAAAAAGGAGCATGACCTCATAGTTTGGTAAATTACTAATTAGCTACATTCGGGACAGATCAGTAAGTTTAGTGAAGAGTACGAGGTCCTGAACGCGTTCTTGATAAAAGTTTCTGTCCCAAAGTACACTTTTCTCACGAAATAAAATCAAGGCGCAAAGTGGTATTATTCAGTGACCGAGCACACAGCTATCAAGCAAGGACGAATATCTTTAAGCGAAGAACTTCTGTAGGTATACTTCAAACCAAGCAATGTTCTCGTTTTATGAGTAGATTATGTAGTTAGTTTTTTTTTATTACTTTTACAATATTATTATTGTAGGTACTCATGTTGCTTTATTGAGTTATCTGGTATCAATGACGATCAGTGTGACGTAAGTAATAAACATTAACAAACAAGTACTTATTCGTAAAACTAAATTTTCCTAATTAGCTGGACCGGAAATAACGTTATAAATTTAGGTACTATTATTTCATAAATCATAAGTAGGGCTAGGATGTTTAGCACCTATGAAACATCCAAAAAGGTTTAAAATGTTACACCATAGAGACACTGAACACCTTTTAGTTTATATATAAAAAAAAAATGAAATTATGGAAAAATAGGTGAATACTAATATTTTTATAACCTCTCTTTTTATTTCTTCTTCAAAAACTATACACTATAAAACTAAAACTATGCAACTTAGTATAAATCACAAAATATACTTTTAAGTCTTTCATTTTTGATGTCGTGGACGTTTTCGGAACCATCTTGTAATGACATGGCAGTGGTGACGGTTTGTTCCGTTGGAGGTGCTGGTGGCCCTGATAAGGGCCGTTCGCGACGTTTCGAAGGATGTACTTCGAAGGATTCTTCTTCCAGATTGTATTTAAAATTTAGATTGGTGATGATCAGTGGATCGTGTTTAAATATATTGTGCTAAATTGAAAATGCATATCATTTCAGGAACAGGTCTCCAAATATAAATAACATTGTAGTAATTAAACTATTGTCGAGGACAGGCAAAGATTAACCCGCTCTAGCATGGGCCGCCCTTAACCTGGCAATGCTAAAGTGGGTTCATCTTTGCCTGTCACCGACTCTAGCTATTGTTTATCCTCCAACGTGTACTTTCAAAACGTTGTCATCGCGAGAGTTTCCCGCCATTTCGTATTAGCCAATCACAGCGCGTTACTATGCAACTGTCCATGCTTATTCTTTCCGCCGCCAGATGGAGCGCGAATGAAAATTGGAGTCGTCCGATTTTAGACTGCGTGCGCCGAGCGCCATTTTGTGAAACTTGGTGACGAAAGCAGTCTACTTGTGATCGTGTCCACATTTTGAGAGGTAAATAAACAATGTATTGTCTTTGTACACAATTATTAGTCTAGGAAATACACTTCGACACATTTTAATAACTTAAAAATCGGCTCTATTCTTTACTGCCTAGTCATAGTAGTTGACAAATTGTTGCTGTATTTTCTATGTGTAGGGGTATGTTTGTCTTTATGTAGTCGGTGAAGGTGGGGGGGAATCGATCGGCATACGGAGTTGCATTGAAATCCTTTCTAGCCATGAGCGGCGCAGCAAAGGGGGGTGGGTTTCTATTGCACTTGTTACCCCTCGATTGCAACCTGTCCAAACATAACAGCACGTTTGTTTTTCAATCAAACCGCAAACCCGTTGTTGGATTTCGTCAATGAAATCAAGTTCGAATGACATCTGTAACCCCCTGTCCACGCGCATGGTATCTTCCCCCACTCCTTAACATTATTCACACCTATAGTTAGTTCAACGTACGATATTCTAGACACCTCCCAAATCTTCGATCTATTGTTTCGAATTAAGAATCAAGATACTGGAGATTAGTTTAAATTAATTGACAGGTGTTTCTTTACAACGTCTTAAATCAGGTTCAGCTTAGATTGAATTTAATCCATTAGATTATATATTAGATTAGGATCATCTAATTTGTTAAGTGATTTTGGGCGCTGTCAGTATTTCTTAGAGTGTACTATGCTATTGATGACGGTGACCTGAAAACGTCATGTTGCTGTAAGCTTTAACTTAGGTCTCGTAAGGTTTTGCTTCTTCTTGCAAAGTTGCAATATTGCACTGCGAGATCGAATTGCAAGCGTCCTTGTCATTAGGTGCTAGGTAATAAATTCTCTCAGCGTCTGCAGTCCTGTTTGGCCGACCGTGTTAGGCAAAGAGATTCGAAGCAAGTGGAAATCACAAGTCACTGCCTTGCTCAAGGGGTTAACAACCGTATTTGTGTTTTGTTCGTTCGTTATTCTCGGCAGTTATTGGGTCACGCATTCTATCGTTTTGATGGGAATGTTTTATTTTATTTTATTAACTTCGTTAAATTAGCGAAGCGTGCGATTCAATTGACCATTTCGACACTTACATTCTTATTCTGATGTGCGAATGAGGAAAATGAATATTACCTACTCAGCGACCGGTTAAAATCTAGCGTACCTGTAGGCACAGAATTATTAAAGAAAATGTGTAGATTTTTTCATCTTAATTTTTCCCCTCAACGTGAAAATATTTGCATTTAAAATGTAATTAATTTAGTACCTAATTAATTCAGTACGAACAAGTATTTATAATCGTGATAAACGCGTAAATGAATTACTTACATGTACACTCGACAATTCATAAACGGTATTTGAACGAAACGGATTGGCTGCTGGTCAGGTTCATTGTCAATCAATCCTTCTTTTTATCAATGAAATCAGAGCTCACCTACTAGAGGTAGATGACGAGTAAGTATAGAATTCATCAGATTTTTTTCAGACAATCCATTTCTTTCAAATACCGTTTTATGAATTGTCGAGTGTACCTACGTTTTTTTTCTGGATAGAGATAGAAAAAGACCAAGCTCAATTGGATACAGGTCTTTTGTTATTATTCGAAATAAATTAAAACTCACAATCCATAAAGTATCATATATATATATATCTTTATTGCCTTTATTCTCTATCTTTTCTCCACTATAACAGCAGGTAAAAAATGTATCATAAAGTATCATAACAAAACAATTTACCTAGATACCCTCTTTTTTTCTTCTAAAAAAACACCGATTATATTTTTTCAGACGTTAGTATCAATTCAATTCAGTGGCATTGTTTACCAACAAAAAATTACACGGACGACCTCTAGTACCTCAATAAAAATAAAAGTTTCCCCGTAGCACATTAAATGGCACTGTCACAAACACAACCAATAAAATTATTCTAAACACACTTTAGCTAGACTTTAGCTGCATAATGTAGGTGACATGCATCTGCCCCCCACCCACCCCAACAAACAATGAGTGCACCGGTAATCGAACTCGGCACTAGGGGTTCACGAATTAGTCGCCAATGTCCGTCGGCCCGCTGATTCTGTTGTTTCCCCCCTGTCACCCCCCCCCCCCCCCCCCCCCATGACCACGGGGTGAAATCACTGCCCGCCATCCGACAGCTAACTGAGTTTCACACGTTCTAATCATATTGTCGATGTTATTAATTAACGTTGACAGTCGATTAGATCGATAATATATCACTCTCCGTGGCTGCGATGTGACGGCGTCGGGTCTCGAAGCGGGTTCTTTGTCACCGGAATGTCGGCAAATAGAGCTCGCGTCTTTTGTCAACACGTCTTGATAACGTTTTAATGACGTTTCTATTCTCTGTCTGATGAAATCGAGTTGAGTTTATCACTTGATAGAAATTATATTGTTACCTGAATAAATAGACGTTGAAATTTGATTCCGCTGTAGCAAATTGAAATGATATTGAATAATGTAGCATCATTTCTCGTTTGATTGTCGAATTTTCGGTTTTGTTGCTCTGATTTTAAACAATTGGCACCCGAAAGGTATACTAGACATATTAAAATGCCGGCAGTATTTTCGGACCAAAACGGTATTCCATAATCCTTGGTTAGATTACTCAACTTTGTTGTGCAGTAAAATCTATTTTCTCGTCCCCTATACAAGTTCTGCAATATGACATTTTGTGCAGAATTACAAAGGCTTATTCAGTATTTCTAAAAATCGATGATGACTTTTAAACATTTTATTGATCTATTTCGTATGGAACAGCAATGCAACAACTACTATATATTATTTTCAATCAGGTTAGGACTAGGTTACAGACCCGATAAAACAACAAGCACTGTTTCAATTGCGGAGCCAATGGTCAAAGACTGCATAATATTGTTGCATGGACGGGTGTTTTTCAATCGACCCAAGGTAATTCGAAGCTTATAGTTCTCGATTACAGTGGATGTTTAACAATCAATTATCATATACATGCTCATTGTTAGCGTCGGGTTGAAGAAGTGTTGTGCTCAGTCGTTGCATTTCAAGTCTAGTAGTTAGAGATTGTTAACCTGATGAAGTTTAGAAATTTATCGCAAGTCGCACAGCTTCTGTTCTTCTGGGACCCGGCCCCGTTTCGATAAAGAATACACAGGGGGATACAATTAACGTGAGGCCATGTATTAAAATTAGTTAATTACGTTGTTTTCCGTGTTGAGTTCACATGATGCAAGAAAAGCAAGTGGATATACCTCGGTAAGGTTTAATTCCAACAAGAAATTCATGTTTTAGGATCAGTGAAACGTTGATTGGTCGATTAATTATTATAAAAAGACTACGTCAATGAGAGAGCTGGATAAGTTATTTGACGGACATTGGTTTACATTTTTAAAGAGCAATTTCAATGTTTTTTAATACAACAGGTATTTCAATAACTTAAAGTTTACCTACCTGATTTTCCGTAACGAAAATCACACTATAATTTTGTTTCTTGATACACTAACACTGCGACTGTTTTTCAATTTGTACAAACTATTGATGAATAATTCGAAAAATAATGTGAGCAAGGGGCTTGAAAAATTTACCTACATGCAAATTGAATTATTTCGTTCTGAATTTTGAGACTAAAGCATTCAACATTTATCAAGTCTCCGCGTTTTATTCTCTGTTTGATAGCTACTAAATGCATCCCTTACATCGTCTCCCCCTCAGTTCCACTTTGCATAGTCACGTGCCTCGGACAATATTGTGGCACACATTGCTCTGTGTACTGAAGGGGCTCACCCCTGCGGCGGGGGGTCAGGTGCAGGAGGGGTGGCTACCCCCGATCTAGGCCACGAGTCATCTTTATTCGCTTGCACTTGATACACCACTCGCTCAAATGAGAGCACAAAAACAATCCTAATCGATAGAAGTACCTCTTTTACTACTAAATGATCACCACAATGGGTTGATTGCGAAATTTTGACTTGTGGAGAGGAATGGTATGACATTTGAACAGTAGTAAAAAGTAGTAATGAGGGAGTCAATTCATTTTTATTTATTTATTCAGGTAGGTAATCACCCACAGATTATTTTTTAAAGAAAAAAACGAGCCATGTGGGCTAACTGATTAGTAAAATCGTTAGACTATAGCGACAAATTGAAATTGTATCAAAAAAAGGAAAATCAATTGTTTTGAAAATCACAGATCTATCGGGGATAAAATTTCTCATCTTTTCTTATCTTTTTTTCTGCGGATAAGCGTATCAATTCGAAAGTAATAAATTTATGTCAACATCGATAGCTGTCATAAAATTCAAAACGAAACGCTTTCACAGACACTCTGATTTTATGCGCAGAAAATTCGTCTTTCAATAATCGCGTGTGGATTAAGGTCGACGTCGACACTTGACGGTAATTTCAATGCATGGCTTCTCTAAGCGGTCACTTCTTTACGACTTCGCTTCACAATGCGAGCTCGTGCCTGGGGTGTGAGACGCGAACCACTGTTCAAACAGGGGATGATCTTGCATGGCGCGTTATCTGTCGCCGTAGGGGCGGTAATGTGTGACGCAGGGGGGGGGGGGGGGGGGTGAGTGACTCATAACTTGTGATCAGCTGCTGAATCGACCCTAGAGACAAAACAGTTCGAGTTGATTTTTAACTTAGAAACGTAGAGATTGCGAAATCAATATAAAAAGTTATATTTAGCCTACGGATTATCGTTTGGAATATGACCTATTTTCGTTGAATTTTATACGAGCGGCCAGAATACAATTTTCCATCTCGAGGATTGTGTCATTTTGTTGAAACTTTGAATTTAGACCGCGAGTTAAATTAATTCCATCATAAATCTCATTCCGCGGATTATCTAAATAAGTTTCGAACTGAAGAGAATCATTGTGTATACATCTCACTCTGTCTGACTCACCGCAACCTTCTCTCTTCTTCCCCCTCTACAGAGCGTCGCGCCGCCTAGCGACGCCTGGCCGCAGCTCGGCTCGGTCGCCATGGTGACGAGGACTACGACGACCTCCCTCAGTGTGTGGTGATTTACTCCGGCGTGACGCAACAAGTCGTCTCGTCCCGCACGATGACGCGCGGATAAGCGTCTTAGCGCTTACGTGAGCGTTTTATGTGTCAACTGTTGTTCAGGCGGTCTTTATGTCCTCCGGTGATAAAAGCGTTTTCTGAAAACATTTCACCGGCTTTTTGTTAGTGTATTGTGTGAGGAATTCTCTCTGGAACAGTGTTGTGAACAATGCCGGGGCGTGTGATCGGGAGTGGCGGTCGAACACACGGCGATGGCGTCGTGAACTAGAGGACGCCGTCATGCGTGTGCCTGCGCAAGCGCGTGGCTCGCGCGTCGCCGCCCCCGCCGCGGCGTCCAACAAGCGCGCCAAGGCCAAGCGCGGCGCCTCCAGCGAGGGCCTGGCGCCGGCCAAGACCAAGAAGCGCAAGCTGGACGCGCCTCTGGACGTCGCCGTCATCGCGCTGGACGGCGGCGTCGCGACGATCAAGCGCAAGCCGAGTAAGAAGACGCCCGTGAAGAAGGAGGATAAGGCCCCCAAGAAGCCCAGGGCGAAGAAACCTGCGGAGTCCAAGCCGAGAACAAAAGCCCCCAAGAAGCCTCCGGCGGAAAGGAAGATGTCTGTAGCTAAACCGAAGAAGGTCCAAGTCAGAAAGTTATCTGGTGCTGAATTGTCAGGCGTTATAGATCCTAGCATTGGAGCAGTTAATGTTTTAATCCCTGGAAAACCATTTGAGAATCAAAATATCATCGGAAAGAAGGCTCCAAAGAAAGCTCTCCCTAAAGTGCTTGTGAATAAAGTGAAAGCCCCACGCACACCCAAGAGTGCAGATGACGCTGGCAAGAAGAAGAGCGCCGCTAGGAAGCCCAGCGTGAAGCGTGTGCCGTCATCGGCGGCTGCGAACAAGAAGATACGTCGGAAAGCGGGCGACACCGGCCCCATGATGCTTGATGCGCCCTCCAATGTCACACTGAGCAATCAACTGGAAGTGATCGACGGAGTCGCCAGGAATCTGACAAAACCCCAGAAGAAAGCCAAAGAGAATGAAGAGGCAAGTGCAATAAAAAGTAAATTAGTAACCAAGGTGAAGAAAGTGACGAAGAAAACTCCAAAGATTGACGAGGAATTGAAGAATGTGGATGGCATTGAGAGGGAGGTGTTTTACGGGCTTCCCATGCAGACGACAATTCTCCCTTCACTAGACTATATTAGTGGACATGATTATATTGAACTTGACACCAAAGTTAAGTTGGTCCCGAAAAAGGCTCTAAAAGAGAAGAAATCTGACGGGACCATCAAGAAGAAAGTCGTATTCCAGAAGACCGAACCGAAAGTCGGCGTGAAAACCACGAAAGTTACGTTTAAGGTGAAGAAGACATCGGGCCAGCCTAAGATGAAGAGGATGACCAAGAAGGAGAAGGAAGCTGCGCGGCTCGAGAGTCTTTCCTTCCAGGACGACTACAACTCTTCGACGTCCGATGATTGCACCCTCGACCTGCTGTTGCGACGCCAGAAACAACTGAAGCAGGAGGACTTGAAGTCTGAGAATGTCGACATCAAGCCGACTCTCCCTATCAGAATGGAGGCATCAGACACGATGGTAAAGAAAAACTTCAAGGTCAAGTTGGAGACAAAGAACGGTGAACTTATCAAGCCGTTGAAGAAGAAACTTGTAAAGAAGATCAAAGTAAAAGACGTGAGAGCATTGATCAAGAAGCAGAGCCCTGCCTTGAAGAAGTTGAAGCTTGCAACGGGACGCAAGATTCCAGCTAAAGCAAAGCGAATGCGTCCCAACGAAGTGTCTCGACTCGGCAGCGGCTCCGACAGTGAGCAACGAGCCCGACGTATCAAGTTGTTCGGCTTCTGGAGCGGTCCTAAGCGCCATCGCGTGGCCTCGCTCAACGCCCTTGCCAAAGTACACTGCCTGTACGAGAACGAAAGCCGCGGTGCTTTGCTGAGTGTCTGTGCGAGGCCCGAGGACACGGAGGCAGTCGAGGAAGTGAAGACGGAGTCGACAAGAACTCTGCGCTCGGGCCCGGGCAGACGAGGAATCGGACAGCACTGGGACCAGCACACTTCGTCGTCGTCATCGTCCGAAGACAACGGCAACAGCGACTCGAGCTCGTCGCCCAAACAGAAGCTCATGACGAAGACAAAGCCGCCGAAGAAGGTCCCAAAGCCGAGACGCGGCGAAGTCATCATGGATCTCAAGGACATGGTTGTGCGGAAGCGCATGGCGAGTCTCAACGCTTCAGCGATTCTGTCAGCTAGTTACTCTCCAATGGAGAAGCTACAGAAGAAGCCTCGCATTGAAAGCCCGCCAGTTATCGAAGACGACTTGTCCAATCGCAAGAAAAAATCAAAGAAGAAGATCTATCTCTCTAAGAAGCTGGTGGAAGGCGACGACGACAGCGATGAGGAAGCGAACATCATCGAGCTGGCGACGGCAAACAACAAGAAGGTGGCTACGGTGATCGTGAACCAGGATACCGACGTGACGATCACCGGCGTGTACGTGAACAGCACCACGCATCGCAGTTCGACCACGCACGAGGGCTACTGCAGCATCGCCGGCATGCAGTATCGCATCTCGTCGACGAGCCACACGCAGACCGAGGCCACCGCTGTCGCCACGGAGACCCTGCTGCACGCAGCGCCTGATCTCGTACCGGTGAGTCCAGAGTTTACTTACCTTCACTTGCATGTGTATATGATCGATGTGTGTGTACTTGTTGGTTTGTCATAGGTATCCACAAGCTCTCGCAACATAACCTATGTTTGGTAAGGCGTGGGGCCCTTACCTGCAGTGATACTGATGTTCTACTTCTAGGTACAGGAATCAATATTGATTGAATCGCTCAAGCTTGCAGATAGTTCCATTTACGTTTTTACGTATTGATTGTTTATGAGCAACAATCCTTCTTTCAGAACTTGATCTCTGTCTACACTGTAAAAAAATCTGAAATACTACTAGGTCTAGAGAAATGGCTAGCAAGCAACTCTATTGCATATTATGTATAAAAGTTTAAAAAAAACAGTCCTTACTTTACTAGGTTGGTAATTTATTTTTGAATTTATATTAAAAGGAATATTGTCAAATGATTTCCAGCTATTTCTGTAAATGTTACAGTTTTGCATATTGTGTTTTGTATTCCTCGAGGAGCGAGATCGCCCAGTTCCTCGGTCAATGTTCTTTATACAGGTACAACGGCATTGCGTCGCGTGCGTTCCTTTCTCCATGGATATAGTACTCTTTCACCACCCGACCACTCGTGCACGCGTTACGAAGAGCCCTAAGTGACGCAACAATTAATAAACTGCCGACAAGCGTTGTTAGAAAAAAACAAAAGATCCAATCAAGGTACATTTGTTCGAATTTCCACTCCTTCCCAAGAGTTTTTAATTTATTTATAGAAGGAAAACGTATTAGTTGGACGCCGTTGCGAAAGGCTCTTATAACTCTCCGAAAAATCGCATTATCCAAACACCGATGAGCTAGATAGATAACGGCATTACCTCCCCTAGTAGGTAATTTAATGACGTTATAAAGGCACCCTCTATCAGGCTGTAGAGGGTTGTTGTGGCGCTCTATTGTTGAACCCTGCTCTCAAGTATATTGCAACTGTAAAGATATCGCAATAGAGGAGATGCATTCAGACCCAGCACACTGCACGCTATTGTTAACTCAAATCCTCGGAGATTTCGTGTAATTCCGAAATCTGAAAAAGCGAACAACGTCAGTTCTCTTTTATAGCTTTTGAAATGCATTTAAAATCAGTTATGATGTTGCAAAGAATATGATATTTATGACGCATAGATTATGGATTGCTTAGGAGGAAAACGTGTTGGTCCTGTAACTACGAGCCAACTCCTCGGTAAACGGCTAAGTTGGAGTTCGAAATATGTTGAACGAGAAATAATTATTATGTATGAGGTGGCTGGTTCGTTCTTATAATCAAACCCTCCAACCCCACACATGCTCTAAATGTACAATTTTACCTAGCTGTGTTTTCGTCTGGATATCAAGTTTTGAAAAGGGACTTCAGCCGAAATTACACGGTTCAAGTTTCCTTGAAAGGGTTGAATTCAAGGAAACTTGAATCGTGTAATTCCGGCTTTTAGAATGTTGCAAGCAATTTATGTGACCGCGGGTGTACCTTGATTGAAACAACATTTTGTAAGCAAATGCTGGCATAGTTCCATTATAGCGCACAGCAGCCGCTCAATTTGCTCATTGAAATTTTTATCCCTTATCAATTTAGTTCGTTATTTAATACCTACATGATATTCTGTATTTATTCAAATTATATTCAATAATTTATGCATAGGTATTGCAATTAAAAAAAATAAAAAATAATTGACAAAATTATATATAATTTTTTTTTGGTTTGTGTACTATGTTGAATGTTCTTTTAAAGTTATTTTTAGCTGTTTTAGTTTATGCACTCCTCTCGGTATACCCACTGTATTACGTAGGTATCGAACCTTATCGCTCCATGCAGTTAGCAATCTCCCTGACCCCGTTGCAGACGCGTGCGTCGTTAAGAGTGCTCACGAACAAATAGATATGTAAATCGCGAGTGTTTCGCAGCGAGCTATTAGTCACCGGTCAGTGTAACCGTGTACAATCACTCTTGTACGCGATGCCTATCTCTGCCACAATGACAACGACCTGGGTGTTGCTCGCTTAGCCAAGATTATGCCGATACAATGCCGAAAATAATAGGCAGTTATTTTATTTTGTACCGGCAATGTTGGAGTGTATTAGTTGGACTTTCTGGACTTTGCTTTGCTGCTTTAGTTGCTATCTATTTTGTCTGCGTTTGATAGAATTAATAATTAATTACCTTATTGGCCAGGCAGCGAAAATCTTACTATACATACCTAGCATACGTAGTTCAAACTTTTGTTGAGGATTCGGCTGCACTCGAAAGTAAACATTAGAGATAACATTTCCTAAAATAGTAATAACTTTTAAACCATTCACATTACGAAAAATTTGAAAAATAATAAACAGAAGCTCATTTTTGAGTATGTTGTAATACCTATAAACACAACTCAAAGACTCAAACTGCTACAATTATGACATTTTAGCTTTACGTCGAGTATGTGCAGAAATATTGTATAACTATAGTTTGTTTTTATATTGCCCGAGTGCTAAAAAATAAGTTATTAATTATTTTTCAAATCTTTCATAGTTTGAAAGGTTCAAAAGTTATGATAGCAATTTTATCTCCATTACTGAAACTTCTACTTTCGAGATTTATATAAAACTTGTTAATATTTATTTGATATTCTGATTCAAATTTCATCTATACCCAATAGGTACCTAGAGACTCTTCTTTGCCAACGAAGATAACACAGAAAACATATCGCCGTGAATCTAGGTTTCCCTCAGTTTAGACATTGGTTTAGAGGCAGCAAACGGGATACTTTGCTACGTCGAACTGCCTTCCCCTTTTAGATCTACATATCCCAATCATTCATCCGTCGCCATTAGCCTAGTTGAAGACAGGCGCGCAGGAAGGGGGGGGGGGGGGGGGGCGGGGAGAGGGAAATCATCCCCACCCCCCGATTGAATTCCCCTTCCTATGTTCTTATACATTTATATGTCAAGATAAAAATACGATTCGGTGCCGTGTTATCCATATGACCGTGAATCGTAATCGTGCCGAATCCGGAATTTTTAAATTATAGAATAACTGCCCTGAAATTCAAAAAATTTCCGGGGCTGTACGCACCGGACCCTAATTTTGCTGGGAAGCTCTCCCCCCAGTCCACCCATTGTCTTCGAAGACACTAGTATCTCCAGCTCAAGTTCTTTTACAATATTACCCCCCCCCCCTTGCAAATGTAGTTCCTACGCGCCTGGTTGCAGCGCAGTGAGACGTTGCATCCAACAGAGATATCACAACGTACCTCCTCAAATCCGTTCCCGCTGACAATAACTGTCAATGTGACTGCGTGGCGCCGGCGCTTGCCTGGCGCTTCACGTCAGCGCCTGTCTGTAGTTGCAGCGCAGTGAGACGTTGCATCCAACAGAGATATCACAACGTACCTCCTCAAATCCGTTCCCGCTGACAATAACTGTCAATGTGACTGCGTGGCGCCGGCGCTTGCCTGGCGCTTCACGTCAGCGCCTGTCTGTAGTTGCAGCGCAGTGAGGCGTTGCATCCAACAGAGATATCACAACGTACCTCCTCAAATCCGTTCCCGCTGACAATAACTGTCAATGTGACTGCGTGGCGCCGGCGCTTGCCTGGCGCTTCACGTCAGCGCCTGTCTGTAGTTGCAGCGCAGTGAGACGTTGCATCCAACAGAGATATCACAACGTACCTCCTCAAATCCGTTCCCGCTGACAATAACTGTCAATGTGACTGCGTGGCGCCGGCGCTTGCCTGGCGCTTCACGTCAGCGCCTGTCTGTAGTTGCAGCGCAGTGAGACGTTGCATCCAACAGAGATATCACAACGTACCTCCTCAAATCCGTTCCCGCTGACAATAACTGTCAATGTGACTGCGTGGCGCCGGCGCTTGCCTGGCGCTTCACGTCAGCGCCTGTCTATAGTTGCAGCGCAGTGAGACGTTGCATCCAACAGAGATATCACAACGTACCTCCTCAAATCCGTTCCCGCTGACAATAACTGTCAATGTGACTGCGTGGCGCCGGCGCTTGCCTGGCGCTTCACGTCAGCGCCTGTCTGTAGTTGCAGCGCAGTGAGACGTTGCATCCAACAGAGATATCACAACGTACCTCCTCAAATCCGTTCCCGCTGACAATAACTGTCAATGTGACTGCGTGGCGCCGGCGCTTGCCTGGCGCTTCACGTCAGCGCCTGTCTGTAGTTGCAGCGCAGTGAGACGTTGCATCCAACAGAGATATCACAACGTACCTCCTCAAATCCGTTCCCGCTGACAATAACTGTCAATGTGACTGCGTGGCGCCGGCGCTTGCCTGGCGCTTCACGTCAGCGCCTGTCTGTAGTTGCAGCGCAGTGAGACGTTGCATCCAACAGAGATATCACAACGTACCTCCTCAAATCCGTTCCCGCTGACAATAACTGTCAATGTGACTGCGTGGCGCCGGCGCTTGCCTGGCGCTTCACGTCAGCGCCTGTCTGTAGTTGCAGCGCAGTGAGACGTTGCATCCAACAGAGATATCACAACGTACCTCCTCAAATCCGTTCCCGCTGACAATAACTGTCAATGTGACTGCGTGGCGCCGGCGCTTGCCTGGCGCTTCACGTCAGCGCCTGTCTGTAGTTGCAGCGCAGTGAGACGTTGCATCCAACAGAAATATCACAACGTACCTCCTCAAATCCGTTCCCGCTGACAATAACTGTCAATGTGACTGCGTGGCGCCGGCGCTTGCCTGGCGCTTCACGTCAGCGCCTGTCTGTAGTTGCAGCGCAGTGAGACGTTGCATCCAACAGAGATATCACAACGTACCTCCTCAAATCCGTTCCCGCTGACAATAACTGTCAATGTGACTGCGTGGCGCCGGCGCTTGCCTGGCGCTTCACGTCAGCGCCTGTCTATAGTTGCAGCGCAGTGAGACGTTGCATCCAACAGAGATATCACAACGTACCTCCTCAAATCCGTTCCCGCTGACAATAACTGTCAATGTGACTGCGTGGCGCCGGCGCTTGCCTGGCGCTTCACGTCAGCGCCTGTCTATAGTTGCAGCGCAGTGAGACGTTGCATCCAACAGAGATATCACAACGTACCTCCTCAAATCCGTTCCCGCTGACAATAACTGTCAATGTGACTGCGTGGCGCCGGCGCTTGCCTGGCGCTTCACGTCAGCGCCTGTCTGTAGTTGCAGCGCAGTGAGACGTTGCATCCAACAGAGATATCACAACGTACCTCCTCAAATCCGTTCCCGCTGACAATAACTGTCAATGTGACTGCGTGGCGCCGGCGCTTGCCTGGCGCTTCACGTCAGCGCCTGTCTGTAGTTGCAGCGCAGTGAGACGTTGCATCCAACAGAAATATCACAACGTACCTCCTCAAATCCGTTCCCGCTGACAATAACTGTCAATGTGACTGCGTGGCGCCGGCGCTTGCCTGGCGCTTCACGTCAGCGCCTGTCTATAGTTGCAGCGCAGTGAGACGTTGCATCCAACAGAGATATCACAACGTACCTCCTCAAATCCGTTCCCGCTGACAATAACTGTCCATGTGACTGCGTGGCGCCGGCGCTTGCCTGGCGCTTCACGTCAGCGCCTGTCATTTGTCTCGCTTTGTTTCTCCGTCGCTGATGAGTTCTGCGGCAAGTTGGCGGCATTGTACTCGCGGCGCACGGAGAAGTTATTGTGTCGAGCGCGCTAGAGCGGGCGAGCGCATGCGAAACTTCTCTTCGGTTATACCATGGTTATACAACACTTCTTTATTTACCCACAGCTTAGATAAGCCCACAGGTACAAAGGCTATAATGAATTGTGATTTTTTTTTAACTTGAAGGGCCTCTTTCTCTTTGGGATGTCTCTTTTGAGTAATTGTATGGCATTCCCTTTCCTTTTTGATCTCGTGTTGAAGAATTAATTCTTAGAATTAGTCTTGTTGCGATTTTGGAGATTTTCCGATTTTATTAAGTGTTTGGTGGTTCTTAAATTTTACGACAAAATGTACACACATACAAATGTATAGATATATTTATATTTTTTTACATTTATATTAAAATTAAGAGAGAAAGTGAAAAATTTAAAATAAAAAACGTTAACAATTTAACAATAGCGTGTTGTATTGACATTTTAGTATACCATAAAGGTAAAGAAGTTGCAGCTATCGCACATTGTATTTATTTTAATCTTGTAAAGATAGTTCTTCCGGGTTTTACGCATTCATACAATGCAATAATTATATTTCTAAATTGATCCTACCGATAGTTTTCATTATGTCTATTGGACATAATGCCTATATATGGGCGTGTTATTATCCATGTGTTCTAATTTTCCTAAAATTCTTTCTTGGTGGTTTCCTGTCTTATCTCATTTCATTGGACAACCCTTTGTGCAGAAATAACGCTAACAAATGACTTCGTCTCTCCCACGGTGAAAATTCTTCGGGAAAAAAGAAAGCGACAAGTAAAAGCTTTCTATTACTGATTTAATGATAATTACCCGTCATTTCTCACGTTGATTAATTGCAACGCAACGCAGCCATCTTGAACCATACTTAATGCCAAAACAAGATGAAGTGAGATCTAAAGGCGGAGCAGAATGAAAACTACCACGGAGCAAGTTGGCTCAGACAGAATAACGATGCACTCACTTTTTCGTTTCCGTTAGTTGGGAAACAAAAGCTGGGATGCTTAGCTATTAATAGATCTCGACCGCCTCCTTCCCATCCTTACCTATTCTTCATCTTCTTCCCCTCGCCATCATCATAATTATTCATCTGTCACTTGGTCTCAAAATACGGTTACGTTAAACGCCCTAAAAACAAACGTATATACACACGGTAATTGAACAATATGTATTGGGTGCTGGTCAGGTTCCTTCCTTGACAATCAATCTTTGTTATTATCAATTAAATCAGAGCTCAGATACTATAGAGTTAGATGATGCGTTAGCACAGACTTCATAATACTTTATCAGCCAATCCTTTTCTTTCGAATACCGTTTACTATTTGTTGGAGTGTTCTTCGAATTCCGGATTTTATAAAATTTTGATTAGGTAGGGGGGGGGGGGGGGGTGGTCGGAGGTAGTAGGGATCGAGGCTTATTTTTAAGGGACGTGAGTTCGAATCTCACAGTTGGCAAATCTTTTCGATTTTTCAATTTTTCAATTTGGCCCCATCTGAGGTAATCAGAAAAAAAATTACATTAGATGCAATATTACGAAAAGTCCGGATGGCTGGCAACTGGACTCGAACCCCGACCTCCGGATAACAAATCCTATAGCTAGTTACTATCCGATCCAATCCAGGATTGAAACCATAGATTTAGACATATAAATCAATCATTCTTCTTCAGCTGCATTATTTCATCATCGTCTTCTCCGTCCATAATGACGAATTCCTTAGTTTCCATGGAGCTTGTAAGATGGTGCTCGTGATCCGTGTGTTGGTAATAGTATTCCTAATTTGACCCAAATTAACTGTGCTCGCATGCGCCCAGCCCTCTGGCCCACATTCTTTACACAAACACAGACATATCGAGATAATGTTTACTTTTACACCTCAACCAGCCATCAAGTTGGCGATTTATTTGCCAGCTCGGCCTCGGAATAAAGAAACTGAATAATAAGTGCTATAACTCACAGTCAACTCCGATATTTTTCATCTCGACGTTCTGCCGTGTTTTCGTTAGACGTAAAATTATTGTGAGCCGACTTCGTTTCTTTTGAATACGATTCTAAACACAAATTCAAAGTATCTATATTACAACTCAGAAAACATTAGGTAAAGTTCGTTCACGTTTAGAATAGCAAGCCCGTGTACTACTATAGTCAAGCGAGCATTTGTAAACCTACACATGTAATATCAATTATCGAAGAATATGTACAAGACGACTGTAGATAAAGATAAATCAATTTTATTGAAGATTTCTAATATTTTCTACTATTAAAAGTGTGTATTTCACATACTTTATACAATTTCAATAATACAAAGAAGATAGTCTTGCCATTGACAGGGCAGTGTTCATGTGACCGACCAATGAACGACGTGATCGACTTGCTATTCTAATCGTGAATGAACTTGACCAGAAAAGCGTGTCATTTTGTTGTAAAATACTATTTTCATCCGGCGTCTCAGATATAACTTCCGATGTCGATTTGTTTTATTTTTTCGTGTTGTCAAGTCGCGCACTAGGTATGCATTGTTATTGGAGATGATTGATTAGTGCTAGGATGTTTTGGACTTATGAAACTTCCAAAAAGGCAGGCAAATAGTTAAAAAAGGACCACAAAATCCCGAAAAAGGACCATAGAAATTTTATATGTTACCTATTTAATATTCGTCAACATATTCGATTTATAGGTTGAAGAGTTTGACTTGGAGAAATATATTAATAAACTTGAATTATTGTATGAATGTGTCAATGTATTAGTGTCAATTGTTGATCGCCATCCAAATGGTGGATGGAAATTTTATAAAATTGTTGTAACTTGCAACAAACTTTTTACATTATTTTCCCCAATAATTTAAAAATAGGACAAAAAGACCTTAAAATATCAAGAAAATTACTGGATCATATAAAATTGAGAAAAATGGATTTCAGGCAAAATTAAACCCATTTTTGAAATCGGGAACACATAAAACATTTTTATAGATATAATTTTTTTACGTGTCTGAGCAAAAAACTAAAAAGGATGTCCTAAACATAGCCCTAAAGATAATGATGAAGAATAAATAAGGTGGGAAGGAGGCGGTCGTGGCCTTGTGAACCTTCCCATCATTTTCTTCTCGACTGAGGGAAACCACGAAGTCAGAATCTCTGCAATTGCGAATATTTTTCTGGCAAAGACTTGGGTGAAGAATGGGTAAAAAATGTAATTGCTTGAATGTGAATCTTTACTATTTTAGAGTCAAAATAAGTTGGTGGATTGAGTAATGTTGGTGGATTGAGTTGGTGGTTTTTAGTTTGCAGGAGATGTTCTGGTAATTTTTCCGCGATTCAAACAGTTGAAATTTGCAGTATGTAGGTGGATTGCATAATGTTAAATCATGTTCTATATACCTAATGAAACATATTTCTTTAAACAAAAAAATATCCACTTTTCAACGTTTACTTCATTTTAATTCAAAGTCGCCAACCTCGCATCTCTTATTGATTTCTGTCATCTCTTCTTTTTATCACCACATTGTAAGTAGATATTGCCAATTGCCAATTAGTAATTTTGATATATTTTATTATTACTTGTGCCTGTAAGTTTCTTTGTACTTTTTTATTATCAACTCTTTTGCATCATCCACGGAAAGTTCATACATAGATTCCCTGACAATACATTCACTTCATCATTATAAACCTGAATTGTGTTGTACCTTTTCACTCCCCATCTTTCACATCGCCGATTCGGGAGGAAATTGGCACAATTATATTTGCCATCAGAATATCGGTTTGCCTGAGCATTCTGTTCAACTTCGTGGAATTATATTATTCGTAACAAGCGATCTTCTATTTATACGCCGGTTTGCCGAGGAATTGTGGTCCCATTGTGTCTGTCTGGATCGGGTTTACACACAGGGCGGCCGCGATCGCCGGAATATTGATTGATGATAGAGGCTTAATGCAATTAGCACAGGTGCTAATTACTGATATTGTAGAGTCGAGAAGCTGGGAACATCTTCCTTCCAGCAGCTTGTTATAGACAAATTTGTTTGGTGTGTGGGGCAGTGGTCGAATTGGGGGGGGGGGGGGGGGGGGGATGAGGAATATATGAGGAATATATTGATAGTTCCATCTCCCCATAGCTAGTTTGTCCACTTCACCATCCTCCCATGAGAGATTAAAAAACAGCAATGTAAAATAATATCGTTTCCAGATAATTTGTCAATCTTAGCCTCTTAGGCCGGGTAGGACCAACTATGGATTCCACAGCCAATTAAATTCCACTAACTATCGATAGTTAGCTAATCCAAAATTGGTCCTACCCGGCCTTAGAAGTCATTTGTCGAGATAAAAATATGCTTAATTAAAATAGCGTCCAATCGCGTAAAAACGCACCAAGTTCTTTCTGGATTTAAAAAAAAAATGTGGGGCTGTGCGCCCTGGACCCGCATGGTACTGCCGCTCCCCCCCCCCCCCCCCCCCCCCTGGCCCCCTAACCTGGTGTAAATGTTTTTTTTAGTAACAATACACCATCTCCCCATGGACTAACTTCCAATTCGACCACTGTTGTGCGGTGTATACTAACTGCAACCACGAGAAGAAGGAATGACATGTACACAGAAAAGGGTTCTATTTCTTGGGTTGTCGATGCGTGCTTACACAGATTAACTTACTCTTTCGCCAGTCCACTCAAAAAACCGTGTTTTATTATAACTTGGCACAAAATGGTGTTTGCCTATGCGAGAGAAAAGAACGTAATCTTGGATAATCCCAGGTAATCTTCTACCTTATACAGAAATGTATTCTGTCGGGCAGTCTGTATATCCAGCAAAACATACGGACGAGGCCGTGCAAATAGAGTGAAATGAATCGAGTTTTACAAGATTGCATTAAACTTATTTAATTGAAGCATGTTCTAAATACCTTTATATTTTGCTCTGTTGTGTGCGGGAGAGTCATATCGCGCCTCCCACCTCCATTCTCAAGGTGTCGGGTGACTGTGGTGTTGGAAAGAAACAGAAGGAAACGTTCGATCAATATTAGCTTCCTAATGAAGATAATGATGCAAGTTCAGGTTTCCCTGTGCCTTGACAAAACACACATTGATTCGGCACCGCAAGAGATCGGGTCCACGTAGTTGCAGAGATCTTCGGGTCTACTTCAGCCTGCGTTCGATTTCCTCGCACAAAGAGTTTGTTTCTCAAGAACTTCGTATCGAGCTTCGCATACTATTTCGAGCGATCTCTCGGTATTTGAAACTATTATCCATTGAAAATTCGTGGGAAAATATACACTCCGCTTTCCACTATTTATCTGACCTGACCTTGTCTGGCGGCGATAAGCGGCGGTTTCCGTTCTTGTCATGAACAATGCAATTGTGTCAGGCGGCGCCTCCACTGCATCCCGTGGACGCGGCACCTCCACTCCAGTGCGTCGTACACGATGCAACGTGTCCCGTGTCTTGAACTGTGTCTGGTTGTCAGGCGGCGCCTCCACTGCATCCCGTGGACGCGGCGCCTCTACTCCAGTGCGTCGTACACGATGCCACGTGTCCCGTGTCTTGCCAGGCGGCGCCTCCACTGCATCCCGTGGACGCGGCACCTCCACTCCAGTGCGTCGTACACGATGCAACGTGTCCCGTGTCTTGAACTGTGTCTGGTTGTCAGGCGGCGCCTCCACTGCATCCCGTGGACGCGGCACCTCCACTCCAGTGCGTCGTACACGATGCAACGTGTCCCGTGTCTTGAACTGTGTCTTGTTGTCAGGCGGCACCTCCACTGCATCCCGTGGACGCGGCACCTCCACTCCAGTGCGTCGTACACGATGCAACGTGTCCCGTGTCTTGAACTGTGTCTTGTTGTCAGGCGGCGCCTCCACTGCATCCCGTCGACGCGGCACCTCCACTCCAGTGCGTCTTACACGATGCAACGTGTCCCGTGTCTTGAACTGTGTCTTGTTGTCAGGCGGCGCCTCCACTGCATCCCGTGGACGCGGCACCTCCACTCCAGTGCGTCGTACACGATGCAACGTGTCCCGTGTCTTGAACTGTGTCTTGTTGTCAGGCGGCGCCTCCACTGCATCCCGTGGACGCGGCACCTCCACTCCAGCAGCCGATCAAGTCGTACACGCCGCTGGGGGCTCTGTCGAACATGCAGCCCCCGGGCGGGCCGCTGTCGCCGCTGGGGCGACGCCACGGCTGTGCCAGCGCCTTCTCCGCGCCGCCCCAGGGACAGCCCCAGATGCCGCCCCAGGCGCACCACCATCATCACCATCAGCCGCCGACAGTGCCCGGCCCGCCGCCCGAGCCGCAGCCGCCCTACATCCATGGTGAGTCTTGAAACAGATATTCTAGGTTCGCGATCATCTCTACCATCGGCCATCAGTTAGGCAAAAGCTGGGGTTGTTTCCCCTAGATTTTTAAAATCTTGCCAAAATAATTCAGCATGTTGTTTAATCAAAAGTTTTTACTTTTTCATTTTTTTTAAATAGTGATAATTTGATATGTATAGTACGTCCAGCGAGCGTGTAGCCTTTCCTTTCATAAGATGAGCAGTATTGTTCGACCCTTGTTCGACCGGTAAGCCCTGACAAGATACAACTCTTTTTATGACCTGCCACCCCTTCCACCTACACTGTTGCCATTTTAAACAACTTTCCTTGAATTTTAAAAGCCAACTGCATTGAAAGATATTTGGCACCACAACAAAACAACCCTTTCCAGAACACCTGCAGGGGTTGAGAGATATTTACAACCGCACACGCGTCAAAACACTCAGGATTACAAGCTAAACCCATTGTTGAATTTTACACAGCATTTGCTGAACTGGCTACACGCTCACTAGACGTACTGTAACATATTGGAAAAATTTCGAAATTCATTCGAATTTCGAATTTCGAATTCACTGTCGGTATTGGTACGAGCTAGAGGTGAGTGTATATTCATTCCACCTTTGATGATATTTATATTGTTGGATATTGGATGGATTTCTGTTTGCGCCGATGTGACATCTGACCTTTGTCCTTAATGCCTTGTGGCGACTTTTTGAGAGGTTTCAATCCAGAGTCTTGGTCCAGAAATACATGGAGATCATGAACCAACTCGACACTGATTAAATCTTAGGTATACCTAGGATATCTTTTTACGTATTCTTTCTCATATTTTTCCTCTCTTTAGTTATTGTGGGGATCAGTTACCCCGAGCAATAGAAGCCCCATTGTATGTCTTCTATTGAAAATATTATGAAAGAAAAGAATATATTTACCTCTGCAGATGAACCCTCTTTATTTATTTCAATGTACACCCGCCACAGACCGACTCTGATTATGTTTTTACTTTTGCTTGAACACATATTTGAAGAAATCAACAACAAACATGATAGTGCCCAATACAACGCTCTATACAACACATTTATGGATTTCTGTCGATGTATCAGTCACTATTCTCGAATCAAAATGCGTGGTTTTAGAGTAACTAAATTGTAGCATGGAAAATGCATTACGGGAATTGATCATTTCTATAATGAGTTGATATAAAATGTTGTACTTATGTCCCTGATGACTGTAGCCATCAAACTGATGCTAATCCGTTATTTCATGACATGCTGTTATGAGGAACATTCGAATACATGCATCATTTTATTAAGACAATCAACGAATATGTCTGTTATTTGAAGGATAGACAAAATGCTCGGCCAAAAGTATATTATACAAGATTGAAATTCGAGCATATGTAGGGGCGAGTCAAAGAAAAAGACAATTCCACCTTCTTGCGATTTTCATTTTCAGGCTCGGTATAGGTAGATAAAGGAAGAAACTACAGAAAGTTAACTTGTACTTAATCATTCGACCAAGTACAAATGTGTAATCGATCAATTCAGAAAGATATCTGACATCTCCTGAGTAGTCATTATGTTCGAAAAAAGTTGATCTATCACTCAGTAGCAACCGCTTAAATCGCCGATTATTTATGTATTATTTAACTTATATTCCACTTCACTCGAAGGTAAACATTGAAGATAATATTTCCTAAATATCGTCATAAATTTTGTACCAAATACCAAATCGTACCAAATTTGTAGTTATTAAAATTTTGAAAAAAATGAAGCGTAGCTGTTTAGTTGAAATTAGCAATAAAACGTTAACTTATTACGACATGTGTGCCCAAACTCACATGTCAAAGCTTTTGTAATTTGATCTTCAACTTTAATTGACTCGAAAATTAGCTACGCCAATTATTTTTCCCATTTTCAAAGACACATTGCTGTTGGATGGTTTATCTCTGCATTGTCAACGATTGAGCGTCCAACATCGTCTTCACTTCTGGATTAGGACGGCCTTGGCTCGACTCGGGCATGGAGGCCAACGTAATAAATATTAATTACCTCCGTTACCTGGAGTATTCTCTGGAGGTCAAGAATGCAAAAACCTCTTTATTGTTGTTGAAAATTCGCGAAATTATTCGACCTAGATTACATAACGAAGCTGCGACGAAGAATAACTATTATAAGTGGAACCGAGTGAATGAAGTCTCCAAATTATAACGAGTCATATTATTTTTCAAAAGTTAAATGTTAACATTGAAAAGAAATACAAAAAACGAATGATACGTACTGTACTTATACCAACTGATTTTAGATAACAGGGAATCTAAATGATACATGGAAGATCAACAGACACAATAATAGTGTATTTTTTACTGTTGAATGTCGCCATTTTGTATATTTATAATTGAATTGAATTGAATAGAATACGTAAGTCGCAATACATTATTATTTAAATTGACGATAGATATATTCAAAAGAAATAAACATTCTCAAGAATTAAAATATTTAAATAAACATAGAAAAAAATACAAAAAATACAAATTTTAATTTAAATTTAAAAAAATTACAAGAAAATTACAAAATTACGAAGTATGCTTTGTACGTAAGATACATTCAAAGGAAATAAACATTTTCAATAATTAAAATATTTAAATAAAAATACAAAAAATACAAAAATACAAATTTTAATTTAAATTAAAAAAAAAGTACAAGAAAAGTACAAAATTACGTAGTACACTTAAATACCTATACGTGGTAATAAAAAAATCACAAAATATGTACCTAACTAATAATAAAACCGTATGTACTAAATGGCAACGCGTCCCCGTGAAGAAAGTGGTGCCGGCGGAGGAATGCGTGCTCGGTGCGGGGCCGCGGGGCCCTGGGGAGGCCATGTCACATGAGCCTGCGAGCTTATCAGGTCGTGTTGTTGTGCCGATGGGAAACAGTAGTCAGTGTCAGCGGTATTCCTGTGAGACGGGCAGTGCACTCTGTCTAGCGGACACAAACACGCACATACCTGCACATAATACCGCACGCACCGACAATATGCCAGGCATTACACACATTTACACTACACTAAGGTTGAAATTACTATACTAAGT
The DNA here is from genome assembly GCA_934045905.1 of Leuctra nigra. Lineage (NCBI taxonomy): Eukaryota > Metazoa > Arthropoda > Insecta > Plecoptera > Leuctridae > Leuctra > Leuctra nigra. The sequence continues at coordinate 17,100,909 of OW203767.1, read as the reverse complement.
CGCTAGAACTACACCCTTAAGCTGGGTTCCCATACTTCGCATCGAATTCGCTTCCGGTTCGCTTCGCTTTCGCAAAATGGCTACCTTTTAACAAAGGAAATCGGCCATGTTTACATTCGCATGTTCGCGTGTTTCGGTTTCGTTCAAGTTGAGCCAATTTTAACTTTGACGAAACCGAAACGAAACCGAAACACGCGAACATGGGAATGTAAACATGGACGATTTCCTTTGTTAAAAGGTAGCCATTTTGCGAAAGCGAAGCGAACCGGAAGCGAATTCGATGCGAAGTATGGGAACCCAGCTTAAGGGTCCAGTAACTATGAGAACATATTTCCGTCAATAGACCTTGGAAAATCCTGGAAAATATTTCTAAACAAGCATAAAATGTCATGTAAAATGTAAATTGCAATTGAAGTTATTTACCAATTTGTCTAAAACGTGCCAAAAACACCTAAAATATAGGTCCCCAAATGAGCATGCAAAATGTTAAGTTGATCGGTCAAACGATTCCATTTTTAATTATCAACCATATCACATGATCTCGTTCAAAAACTATTCATGGGACCGTTCTTATGACATTAGTGTGTGTGCAAAATTTCAGATCGATTGGTTGAACGGTGTGATCTGGGCATTGCCCAACAAAAAACAAGTAAACAAACAAAATAGCAAAAAAAGAGAAAACCTAAAAAAAAATATTATCGCAGTGGCACTCATACCTGTGCGCTTCCATGCCTGTGTATAATTCAATTACTAATACTGCGTGCATGTATTTTATACCTGACTGATCATCGACTCACGAGTACAAACAATGGAACACACGCCTTACGCAACATTCCATGGCAGGCTGCACTAGCTAGGCTGCACTGACGCCGCACACACATAAGGCACCAGCACACATTCGTGCACGTAACAACACACACCAAAACATCCAGTGGCGTGCACTCAATGGAAGCAAGGGAAGCATTGCTTCCCCTTCCTTTTCCATTCCAACAATATTAACATATAATAATTATATGTATAATAATTTAATCTTTTTACAAAAATATTCATCACTTAATACTACTTATAGAATTCTTATTACGAACACAAATGTCACCACTTTCGCTCTGATTTCAAAGTAAACGCGGTTTCTAAGACAGGAGGTGGGCAAGGCGCGTGCGCACGCATACACTTGCCTCGGCTCGGCAGTCGGCCGGCTCCAAGGGATTCACTTTTCGAATTGCTTCCAATCCCTCGCTCTATATACGGGAGTTACGCATGCATTAGGTGATTTGCCTACAATCAAATATGTTAATCTGCAGCCACCTGAAAGTATTGTCAATAATAAAAACTTATTTTGCCATGATAATAACATTATTTGCCGGTCTAAACACAAAGCATTTCTGTGTAAAATGCGTCTATTTCTGCAGGCGTATTCTAGCCAAGGGAAGCAAATCGGAGAGTTGCATCCACAGTCCGAACGCAGCCGAACTACTCCCGAGTTGACACGATTGGAACGAACATGTGATCGGTCGGTGACAGTGCTCAAGAGCGGTTGAATGTCTAAACTTGTAATATCTACAAAATATTGCAGTTTCGGATTCTCAGTTCAGTTTACGCATTTCTACAAAGTTTTTGTATATCTGTATTTGCCCTCGTATTTGCCTTCAAAAAACTAATGATTAAAATATAAAAAATTAGTCTGAAAATCCTCCTTTGACCATTTCTTAAATTCAAGTAATCTTCCAAAAAGGTACTTTCAAAATCGTTTTTAACCATCTAAAATTAGTCAAATTTTAAAAAAATTCCCTGCGGGGCTAAGCTGGGGGGCAAGCCCCCCAGACCCCCCTCCGGGTCTGGGCAAATTTCTTTCCTGGCGATTTGCTTCCCTCACTTCGAATGTCACGGCACGCCACTGAAAACATCACGTATTCATCAAGCGTTTTTTTTTGTTTATCTGTGTTTTTTGCATTACAAGGCAAAATTCCAGCAAAATCGAGCTATTAATTTCATCGGAAACTTGATTTGTAGTTTGTAGGTAGGCTTAGCTTTGCAATATGAAAGAAACTCAACTCTGTGAGCCAATAAAACTGGAATCGCTTGACCGATCAGCACCAAATTTTGCATGGTCATTGGTACCAGCATTATAAGTGTTTTTTGACAAATCTATAATGAACTTTAAGAGTAATAGACATTTTACTGACATTTTTATGCTTAATTAATTTGAAATATATGTCAAGTAGGCTATCAAAACATTCAATTCTTATCACTGTTTAGTGAATGCAAGTAAGATCCAAGGTCCACTAAATATTTTAGTTAAATCTTTTAGTTTAGATTTAGTAAATGTCTGTAGATGAACATATTTGACACTCGTATTAAATCGCATAGTACGAAGGCTCACTTATCAACGCGTTACTGAGCGTTTTCCTATAGGTAATTGTTCTAGGTATGTTCAAGAGAGTTTGTCAGAACTGCACTGAGGTTTCTTGAAGCGGCTCGTTAGATTTCCCCGAATGAGGATTAGGGAAAATCGCAGCAGCACATATTCTTTGCTTTGTTTAGACGGTTGCAAGGGGTGTTGTTTCGTTTTTCAATAGGAAACTACGAGGGGTTAACAAATCCGGAAATCTGGTGTACACTAGCCTGGAAATCTTTGGAAATCTAGGAAATCTTTGGAAATCTAGAAAATCTTAGGAAATCTTCAAAAATCATAGGAAATCTTGGAAATCTCGGAAATTTCGTCAAATCTCCGAAATCTGCAGAAATCCCAAGAAATCTTTCGAAATCTTTGAAATTCGAAATCAGGTGTCCACCAAAACTATTAGTTGTTAACCCCTCGGGAAACTAGTGGCGAATAATTATGATATGAATTTCCATGACATTTTCTGTTCTGGTCGGGAAATTAGCTGACTGGGCACTTATTATGTCAACTCAGGCTACGACAATTCCAGCGAGCAAAGAGGATTTAATCTCATTTAGTAATTGCGAAACAGAACGGAAGATATAGCTATCGCATGAATCACTACATTGACACCCTCATGCAAGTTGCAACCATATTATTGTGTGTGTGTCGGCTATATTGAGATAAGTACAACATAATGCTATCACTTTTATATGAATTAAAAGTATAGTTATTAGCATATAATTATATAAAGTTATGTATGTAATTATACTATTGCTTTTTATTTGTAGCAAATTAAAATTATATCAGTAAATATAATACATAATTATACACTCTAGCAGAATGTATTTCAAAGATTGGAAGTTTTCAAGAGAAGAAATATGAAGATGCAAATTCTCTGTGGTTGAGAAGGGGTTTTGGAATGACAAGGAGCTTTGCTGCTGTCGACGGTGGCTATGCACAGCGAGCGAAGTTGTAAGATGTTGATAGAGCAAGTTTACTGCAGGAATTGTACCTCTTTTGCGTGATTTTATTGGCAGAAGAAAGAGAACGGCATACTTGCATTTTACAATGTTATTAAAATCCGAATCGGTACAACTTCAGCGATTTCTTTCTATCGAGACTTTGACTTCGGTGAAAGGGGAAGGAAAAGTAAAAGTTTGTTGTAAGGGAAAATGTCGAGCACAAGTAAAAAAAAGTTAAATAAATACGTGTAATTAATTAACATCTTCGTAATTTATTTATACTTATACAATTGCCTCATTATTGCTAGTCTTGAGTTTTCGTGTGAGTTCGAAGTGCATAGCAACGGTTGTCATGGACATTTAGAGTTTTCTTGACCAAAAGCCGGCACCTCCACTCAACATAGTTCATCATTACGTACCTACTTATTAATCTAGTTTTCTTTTTCAAACTTGTGTTTTGGCAAAAGATTAATTTTGCTCAGCAGCCTGAATCACACGGGCCAATTTCTTGTTCAATTTCTGTGCCACACTTCTTCATGGTAAATAGACCATGTTCTAAATGAAAATGTCTCGAGCCAAGTTATACTTTCATTTTTAATATTTATTTGTAGATAATTAAGAAATGTGTAAATGCAACATTGGGTGAGAAAATGCATCTGTCTGCAGATGTTGACCGAGAATAATGAAATAAGATATTGCATATTCAACTATTCGATCGAAAAAGAATCGTCTACTTATAGGCATCCTGCATGAGAAAAGGTTGCCATAGTAACCTATACAAAAGTATAGGGAACAACAAATCTGACAGCGGCAATCCAAATCTCATATTTTGAGTGATTACTTGTGAAAGAAAGATATTTATTATTATTATTATTTATTTGCAAAACAACTACTCTTACATAGTGTTTTGCTGGTAGTGGGATTAGGGCATGCCCCGTAACACAAGTGCCCCACTACCAGCTATATAAAATAATAAACAATAAACAAAGAATAATTAAGAATAGGTAAATCAAACAATCATGAAATAAATGAAATAAGCAACAATACATTAATTTATGCAAGGCAAAATGAAATCCGCTTTTGTTGTATAGAGACGTCGCAGCAACGCTTTGAAGTAGTTCATATTTTTCTCAGCAATGAGTTCTATCGGCAGGTTGTTGAAGGAAATTGCCGTTCAATTTTGTAAAATTTTGAATTTTGAATTTTGAATTTTGAAAGGTGAATTTTTTTCAATTTTGTAAGTAAGTACAAGCTAATAATAATACGCAATATTTATCTTTACACATGTTCAAGTTAAATATTCATCTGATAAATATGATTTATTGCTATTATTTAGAGCTTTGACACATTTCCCCTACCATAGCAGCCTCCATTTTTCTACCACTGTGACGTCACGAGCAGGATTCCTATAGAAATAGCCCATGTCTAGCCCATGTTATGTTAGTAATCCCATCATTATCAAGGAAAGAAAACATAGTTCGTGTTTAAATTTTTGTTCAAATGATTCAACTTATCCGTCCGATGTAGGTAGTGCAGAAGCGAATGGTAATTATGTAACTTCCGTTCTCATTCTACTTGCCAATTTTCGAACAAAACTATAATTTAAATATTTGCACCGTGATTTGAGAGGAAAACATTCCATTTATTAACGTGTAGGAATATAATCTTTACGTTTTGAGGCGCCATTCCTGCGTTCTTGTTTTCGAAATTCAAATATTGGAACACAATTATTTTTGAATGTGAAGGGAACTTTTAACGAAAGAAAACGTATCACGCTAATTTTGAATTATTGTGGATATTAGATTAGTTTGTTCTGTTATCCTGATGTATGGTTTATAATCGTGTCCATAGCCACGTGTATAAGTGGTGTCAATATCCACGTGTCGATCGTTGTTCCAACACGGAACGTGTTGCGCTAGTCGGCCGCACGGGAGCAGCACTTGCCGCGACGATCTCTCGCGGCCACTTCGCCGTGACCTCGGCTAACTCCGTCGCAGTTCGGCTCGCGATGACGACACAGCGGCACCGCGGCAACAGGCCGCCGCGGTGACGGCGTGTGGGAGAATATGGGCGAGAGAAAGGTGTCAGTGTCCCAGTTTGGATGGTGAAGTTGTACTAATTGCAATGTAATGATCACCATTTCTTTGTTGATACGAGTTACTTTCCAATTGGCCATTGCTCGTTATCGAGGTTTAACTTGCTTTTACAGAAATCGCTAAATGGCAATTATCGGCTGTTACCAATCGTAGAAAGACTCGAAGATTCTAGATCTCTTGGACGTAAATGTTGCTACAAGGTTTACGACGAGGCTTTACAATATACGATCAGATGAATTATTTATTTTTCTGATTCTTGTGTGTTCTTAATACCTTTTTTAATAATAATTTCCATTCCCTTTGTAGTTTTTTTCTGGTGTTCGCGCATGGCATTCACAACTACATCAATACAAAATACAAAAATGGAATAATTTCTCACACAATTTGGTAATATCGTTAGCTACAAGTTTTAGGTACGTTGATGAATTTTAGATGTTGAAATGCGAGACATATTTCAATTGTCAAAACGTTCTATCGACAAAACATTCACATTGAACTTTGTCCGCCGCTTGGTTTCCACAGAGCACAGACCATACAGATTATTGTTTCTCGAGCAGATAATGCGTTTTTTTTGTAAAATCTTCACAAATGCTGGGATGTTTTTACAAGTCATTTAAAAGCTCAACCTTTTCGACGAACCTGTTTATAAGTGACTTTAAAGAACTTAAAAGCTGTTGTATGGAAATTGCCTTGTGTTATGTGAATTCTATTCCCTGTAATCAGCTTGGGGAGAATCGCGTATTGTTTTCCTGCCGAGCTCGCGCGTATTCCTAAAGCTCCCTCCCCCCCGCCACCCTCCAGCACGTGTCCACTGCGCGGCTGCCCACACTGGTCGAAAGGTTAACTCCACACCGGCGTGGGCAGCGCGGCGACCTCGTTGCACTGACAATCCATTGCTCTAATCGCAGAGAGTGTATCGGGGTCCGAGGTACGTGACTCATGACGCGGTACTTGTCGCCCTTCGCTCACTTGGCACTTGGCAGACACTTGACTTTGTCAACACTCCTCAAGCACCGCGATCATATTCCCGAACCAGGCGCGTAGGAACTATACATTTGCAATGGGGGGGGGGAAGAATAATATTGTGTAAATTGTAAAAGAACTTGAGCTGGAAATACTTTTTTTTTTTTGGTTTATTTGGGCTTGTCGCATTGTTTTGCAGCGAGGCTAATGGCGACGGATGAATGATTATGATGATGATTGGGAGATGATGGTGAAGAGTAGGGAAGGATGGAAGGTGGGAAGGAGGCGGTCGTGGCCTATGAGGCTATGAGTAGGGTACCTTCCCAGCATTTGCCTGTCGACTGAGGGAATACCACGAAAAAACCAACCTCAGTCAGGAAGGACGGCCGCGGGAATCGAATCCGGGCCTCCGGAATACAAGTTCAGAGCGTTACCACTCAGCCAACCCCAATGGGGAGTAGGGGGAAATCCCCAGCAAAATGCAGGTCCGGGGCGCACAGCCCCGGAAAAATGTTGAATTTCAGGCATGAATTTAGTGAATTCCAAAGCGATTTTAATTTAACAAATTTTAATCATATTTTTATCTTGATAGGGAGTGGAATTAAATCAGAGGATGGGGATTTTCCCCCCATTCCCCCTTCCTATGCGCCTGTCCCGAGGTCCTTGGGCTCGTAACTTCGTTCCCCGCGCCCGTTTACCGTAGTTTCTCTCAGTCGAGAGGCAAATGATGGGAAGGTTCCCTATAGTACACGACCGTCTCTTTCCACCGTTCATCCTTCATCAGTCGTCATTAGCCTAGTTGCGTAACAGTGTGTTATACCTAAAAAATAATGTCAGCAGCTTTTCTGCATGATTCTAATATTTACTTAGGTTTAAGTAGCAACGACTTTGAAACATTCCTCTCACCAAATACCTACGCGACTACGCCTAATTGTTGAAATCGCAGGTACTGAACTTTAATTAGTATCGTAAACCTTTGGTTTAATATTCGTCTAATTTCACACATTCTTTAAAAATTAGCTTTATTGTACGTAATTATTTTTTAATTGCGTTCTTTAACCATTTAGTTTTTTACCCCTGTAAAAGCTCAAAGAACGCGTATGATATTCGATCCCTTTGACATTATTCGACCGACGTCGCAATGTGAGTTTATATATTGTAGAATGTCATTATTTTAATTTGCATGTGTTTCAGTGTTTTGTTTTAGTTTAGCTTCAATTATTTTCAAATTGAAAGCGTCCTTTCCATTCGCAACTTCTAGCTGTAAAAGTAAAACCAAAATCATATAAACCGACGCGACACTTTTACAGCGTTTAGGAAACCTTATTTATCCGAGATGTTTCCGACGTCTTCAAAGGACCACCTCGTTAATTAAGTCGTCTCCTCTGACTCTTTTGGCTCGATCTCTTTTTTCAGCACAGAGGTTAGTTTCTCTGAGAGCAGACATTTGGTATATTGTCTGGCCGCGTGAGTTTTTTAATATAAAATCTTATGATTAGTGGAAATTGTGAAAATGTTCGTATCAAGTTGACATTTTGCAAAGATAATTACATAATATTTTACACATTCTTTGCGAAATCGATCAAGATCTAAAAAATTTCAAACATATCGAGGGCCTCGATACTGCACGTACCGGTGCTCGCTCATCAACTCGTTCAAATAGCGTTTTATCTACTAATTTATCATTTAAATATCGTACCTATTCTTTTAGGTATGTACTATAATTCGGTGCAAGCGGTGTGCTGTATGTATCGCATTACAAACAGATTCAAGGGGTTGTAATTTACATCTCATCTAGAATCAACTTTTTAAAACTCTATAGCATCATATTTTGTTGGATACACTTTCCAGTACAAAGTGAATTTCGACGCGAACGAAAAGTTGTCCGATGTCAGTTTGATTAGTTTAGATTCTAATCCAATTCCAGGTAATGTTTTTGGGGAAGTGATCGAGATTATCCAGATTATCTGTTAGGGTGACGCGCACTGAGAGCTGATTCTTCGTCCCTTCCAGCATCAAGTTTCTCTCAACTCATGTTTGTTGAGACGCGATTGCATTCTGTCGGGAGTCGCTGATTGCGGGATTTAGTTGGTGATAGTCGCATGGAAACACATGTTGTTCTCTGATACGATATCAACAACACAGCTTCCAGCATCTGCAATCAAGCCGGAAGACTCGAGGCTCTCGGCGTATGTCGGCACAATTCTGTCGTTTTTAAAATGCATCGTGGATCAACATTGGTGCAGGCTGGGGGGTAGTTCAAGATTTTAAAATGAACTTTTGAGCATTTTGTAATAAATTATCTGACAAAATTACAACATGTGCACATCTCAATTATAGTCCATCATTTAGTTATACTTTTTCGCAACAGTCACCAAAATTTGTATTTCAAGTGTTATAAAAAGGCCGAAAATCCTGGCCATGCTGAATGGCTTTACCCCCCCCCCCCCCCCCCCCCCCCCCCCTTACATTGGAACGGATCGTGGATTCCAGGCCATCTTTCATCTTATATTATCTGCAATGAGTATTACCCCCTCCCTCCCCGCGCAGAATCCTGGAGGTTCCCATTGGGATCAAATCAAAACGTTGAGTGGCGACATTTTCATCTCGTCACACAAATCTGCGAGATTAATGTGCACACCCCAACACTTGTGACAGGCCTGACTGACATCGTGTCGAGACAGCTAGAAGTCGTCAACCACTCGTCAGCCAGTCCAACATAATTTTCATTCATTCGTGCCGGAGTCCTCTCACATCCTGAAAACAGTTCTTCTATGACACGTTCAAAATATATATTTCAAACTTTCGATGTGCGTTTATCACTCTTTGTTTTGTATCCGATTTGATTTGGTTGTTTGATCCGGTAAATAATCTTTTGTCATTAAATTAACTCATTTATCCTTGATATTTTAATAGTACGTTAGATTGAATGTTCAAGGATAATATTGTAGTATATCAATGGATTTTTTGTAGAGTACAAATATATTCTACACGGCTCATAGAACAACGAATTACGTTAGTTAACGATCGAGCGTAATATTTTATTAGTCTCGACCACTCTCGTGTGAATTTTTCCCCGCCTCTAGGCAGTAGATTAATTCCTAAGCAGCGCGCGGCAGGTCACTTTATTCTCTCTAAATCGGCCCTCCATCATCCTCCCCCACTATCGCTGGGCCCCGCAACAGTTCGACGCCACGCGAGTGCCGCGACACGACGCCTCGGTGCCCCGCCGGCGCTTCGGTTCGATGCCGAACTGGCCCGACTCCCCTCCCCCACCCCGCAACAACTGCGTCGCACTCGCTCTCGCATAGAGTCGTCTCGCTCACGGGGTAGTGCGCGTCGTTGTGGAGGTTTCCAGAGTGTTGGACGCTGAGCATAACAGCCTCGTCGTGACTTGTCAAGGCCACGTGTGGATATTACTGCGCTTCTGACGCGGACAAGGACCACGTGATTACGGGAAGATACACGCGGAGAGGAATTTCGAAAGGTAAAACAAAAAATGAGATGTAATTTGATACTAATTACTTCTAGAACAATGACAACTATTTTAATGGTTTTAAATCGAGATTTATTGTCTAGTGTTGACAACACAACCTTGTTAACATTGTGCATATTGTTTTTCCAGAACTGCGTTTCTGATTTGTGCAAGGTCATTTAGGTTATTGATAATTACAACAATTGCGGCGTATGAAGTGGTTGGTGGTTAGGATTCTATAAGTATTGCGTCGTTGCTTAGTGTCAAAATTAGGTCTTGCGCTCTGATCCACTGAATATTGTCTTTGTTCTAAGAACTGAGCGTCTGTTCTTTATGTCAGATATATTCAAAAATATTTGTAAATTGGCGGCAAATGTTAAAATTTACAAAAAATAGATCCGCAACTGTTACCTAATAATGTAATGCTAGTTTTTGCCAATTTTGTTCAACTAATAAACTTACCATATGTGAGCTACAAATTTGTATCGTGTTCAGCTAATCGATTTGGCCTTTAGCACCAACAGGTAGGTTTTCGTTTCAGACAAAAGAACGAACACACGAAGATGACTGACGATAAATGTCAAGGGACACTCGGCTTTTCCATCTCATTGTTTTCTTTTTTCGGATGGGAAATCGAAGGTGACGAGTTGAAAGGTATTTTGATTTTCTCTTTTCTTCGGCTTCTCTTGGCCTTTTCCCTTCGCATTCGTTCTTTTCCGTAACAGTATTTTTAGCGCGCTCTTTTGATGCGGTTGTAAAATCTATAATCCCTCTGTGTCTTGATGCTATTGCGAAATCGCGCGTATCTCGGCTCTCCTCTGTGATATCAGAAGCTGCACTTGCAACTGATGCCGGCTCGAATCATGTCGGTCAGGTTTTACATTGCCATTTCATCTCATTCGAAATGCAGATTCTAAAACGAGTCACAATGTTGACTTGCCACATTTTTTATGAGTAGCAAATGTTTGAGTGAGCGAAACTGCCTTATCATTTTCACACTTTTGGCTCGCGTATTTTTGTGTTTTTGTGTTTTCTTTTATATTAGGTAATGTCCAATCAATTTGAAATTTTCCATGGTCCTTCAGTAAACACTAACATTTTGTCAAATTTTATAGTGTTTAAATTTAAATAAAAGCACAAAATTTGTCCTACCAGAAGAACAAAAAAATTTAAATTCCACACTGGACCCCAATCATGGACCAGAAATGATGACGCTTTCGTTAGAATAATCAAGAATTTGCTCTCGCCAAGATGGCACATTTTTGTTACTCTCAACGTTCCAGCAAGATCGCATAATCTGCCTGGATCTGGAGGATACTGAATTGAACTGCCGGCGGACCGCCAATGCCAATAATTGTAATGAATGCCTGGGGCCTCTTTTAGGTCGGCTTATAACGTGGTTCTAGACGCTAATACCACGGTAACACCGCCAAAAAGTTTCGTGAATGAGGCCCCAAAAGGAGCGACCTCCTCGAGCATGTCCCGAAAGTCCGACTTATTCCAGATAACAAATCATCTCTGATGATAGCAGACGGAGAAGGGCGTAGTTATAACTTGGTAGCTGAAAATCGTGCCCTGAGACATCTCGTGTTGGCTTACAATATTCTGGAATCTGCGACAACTTGTTTTATCTCTGGACTTTGGATATTATTTTTTTTATTTTTTTTTTGTTGTTATTTTTTATTTTACAATTTGTAGTTCTTCACCTTAGAGGTAGAAGGCCGGTAGTCCATTTTCACTTTTGCGTTGCACACTTTTGGAATGATGTAATTCAAGCTGATGCTAACAAATACAGTTATATGTTGAAGTATTCGTAAGACAATGACTCATGCCAACATTACTAATATGATTGGATGAATGGCAGAATTACTGGTTTTTGAGCTAAAACCCGGAGCTAGCCTCCAGAACATTTTCTAAATCTGAGGTACAAAGTTCATGGAACTCTTATCACATTTTGAATGCACCGAAGATTTTGAACAAACATATTTATGTCGCGACATAATCTGTTAATTTTACGGTTTCATTTTGTTAATTCAAAAGCTCTAGGCAGTCGTTCATAAATACTAAAATCCTCTCTCAATTTCCAGCTAACTAACTCTTGGTGCTCTACGTAGGAAGATAAAACGTTGTTAGTAGAACTTGACAAATTAACATTCTTGTTGACACGTGCAATGTGTTTTCACTCGATTGAACAGTTGAATTACTCATGGTGTGGGACAAAGTGGAATAATTATACCGCTGCGTTTTCGGCCAGGTGTTCATTTCGCTTATCGATTATTAATTATGAAATCACTTGTAATTAAAACGAATCTTGTTTGGCGTGCCGGCGGCTTGTCTGGATAATTGGGATATGTATCATGATCGCATGAATACCTGGTGGACCATGCAGTGGATCATGCAGCATCCGAGAGTGTGAAATGTTCAGCGCAAGATGAAGCAGAACACTGCATTACCGACTGCATTCTATAAGTGCATTCATTGCCCCGATGACATATATTTTATAACCCCATAAAAACACTTCGTGTAAAAATACCGGCCAAGTCTCATCAACTAAAAAAATAAAAGTTAGGTATCTAAAAATTCAACACTGAAAAAAATGGGCCAAGTCAAAACTTTATTTAAAAAATCAAAAAATACTTGGCACATCGTGCATATAAATAGTAGGACATATGAAATATACCTATCTGTAGATACCCTAAAAACGATGCGCCAAGTATTTCTTGATTTTTAAATAAAGTTTTGACTTGTCCCATTTTTTTATATCACTACTTTTTTGTGCTGAATTTTTAGATATCTTCAATTTTTTTTTAGTTGAAGAGACTTGGCTGGTATTTTTATTGCCCCGTGACGTATTTTATAATTGTATGCTATCTGTGCCATGAGGGAAGGGAATATCTTTTTAAAAGAGCTCTAAGAGCTTTTTTATTTGAAAAGCTTTTGCTGTCATACGTCTGCGAAGCAAAACTCGTCGTTTTTTCAGGATCATCGATGAGCTTTTGAGTTTGACAACTCAAAGCTGAATACTCGAAGAACTGGAGTGTATTTTATGTAGATTATAGAAGTATTTGTAGTAAGAAAACGCACGCAAGAGCGGCTGATACGCCAGCCATTGTTCGTGCATGCAATTGTAGTTTTGCACAATTTATCAGCAGGATGTTTTTTTCAAAAAAAAATGTTAAAACTAATTGAAATATTTCGGGTAATCTGTAATTTTTTAAGATATAATCTGCCTTCTTGGGGCCGTATTCTATAACTTCAAAATTCCCGATGCTCCTGGAATCTGATTCATATGGCCATGAATCGGTTTCCAGCAGGATATAATAGGGCCCCTGGGGTAAAATCTTGACAACAATTTTGGCCCCAGTCTGACTTATTCTGGTGGTTTATGAACTTGATAGGTGCCCTATTAACCTATAAAGTAGCGGGTTTAAAGGTGTGACGTATAAATCGCATGCCCGTGTTATCGGCACCCAGCGCGAAAGAGCGGGGCTCAATTGGTTGTAAATTGCGGCTGGTCAGGAGTTAATTGCCTGCTGGAAGATCGTGATTGGCTCCTCGGATGTGTGCGGCTTTCCCGGCCACGTTCAGCCGATTAATATCTCGAGCATGAAGAAAACATTGCACTACTCATCAGACTGACACGTATTGGCATCGTTTAATACGGTCATTAGCGAGATTTATTGGCAATTCGTGGGAAACATTGCCGACGCAATTAGATCATTATTATTTCATTGAACATTTTTTTTTTGTATAATTTCCACATATTTTTGTAATAGTAAAATAGTCCTGCGCTATAGAAACTGACGGCTGTGTCAAATTTTCTCAAAACGCGGACATATATCCTAGGTTCGTTTTACTCCACTGTTGTGCAACTTTTTGGGGTAGTTTTAATACCAATTTTTTGGAAATACTAAGTTTTATTTTTCATATTTTTCATGATATTGAAATATTGAACTTTTTTATTTTTTTAATATTTCTTACATTTTCTCCAAAACGTGGAAATCAAAACTACCTCCCAAAGTTGCAAGTTGCACAACAGTGGAGTAAATAATGATCGCCTATGTCCTCAATATAAATTTGACTCAGCCGTCAGTTTCTACAGTGGTCCCCTGCAGGACCCGTAGTGGCTTTTTACTCTACCTTTATTTAGCGCGCCTGATTGTAACGTTCACTGATTATTTTTAAAATTCGTGCTGTGGAAGTGACCTCAAACATTGAAAAGCCAATCACGCTCGAATACACCACGTGTTTCATAAGCTGTTCCGATCTGAATGGATCTAGAATATGTTATATTTGCTCTTATACTTATACCTGTGAATATTAGTCCATTTGGTTACTTCCAAATTGCGATTGATAAAATAAAAGTAGCATTGAAGTATATTTATGACCCGTAGCAACGAGATTCGACAGACATCTGTATTTACATTGCTTAGGTAGCCAATTATATTTTCTCCTTGTCTATCATTCATGTGAATGATGTTATTATCATCTTCAGAAAGAGTTGAAAATATCGTCAAAATTATATGTGTCACTAAATAGAAGAAGTCAATACCTGTATGTGCAAATGATAGGTTCTTGCTTCTTCAACTGTGATAGATTTTAAGATACACATAACTATCACGCTAATCACAAAAACACGCATAAAAAGTGGAATTTTATCGCCGCGTCGAGTCCATGAGCGGCCGAATGACAGTGTTTCAATGTTTTGCCGCGTCCACTCCTAGTTTATTATTGACACAACAATATGCATGCATAAAAGCAAGGTTTTTCCTAGCATGCAACTCAACTATGACAGTGTAATTACAGTGTTCTTGATGAAATAACAGGTGGCAATTAGTAATTATCTCCATCTGCAATTGTGTGGGCGTGCCTTTAACTGCAGTAGACGCAAGGAGCATCGTAAAGTGACGTCACCTGAGAGTCTTTGTTATTGGTCTTGTGTTGGGGAACGTGGGTTCGACTCCAGGCATCGTTAATCCTGGAGATTGGGGTGGTGGTGTGTGTGTAGAACAATGATGGAAGAAGTGCAATGAAACGCAGCGCATGAACGTATAGGTAGTTTTGATGACAGCTATAAAATGCTACGTTATTCGCGTGTTTATTTGTTTTATATAGATATAAATTTTACAGTAATCATACTTCTGTATTCATGGGGCACTAAAGGTCCCGATAACTCGAGAAAATCTATTATAATATCAAGTCTTTTTCGCAGCCAATCAGAATTCACGAAATTATTGAAAAGACTGGGCCAAAGTTCGTGAACTGTGTGTGAAATATAACTATTTTCAAGGTGTGAAATATACCTTGACTATTTTGTTCTATGATTAGTTTCTTGTTTCTACATCAAGAACGATGCGAGTTTCCTCGTATTAGCTGACAAATATAACTAAAGAGATACCGTATATGAAGAGATATGTCAAATCTGAAAACGTCGCGTAATAATATTACAATTACCAATTTAATGAGCACTTGAATACATAATAGGTATTTTAGTGCAAGTTGCAATATCAATGACACTGTGAACTGTATTCTTGTGAATTGTTATTCAGTTTAGTAAAATTGGTCATATTATAATGTACACTTGGCCAAACTAAAAACGGTAGGTACAGTACGTTCTACAAGGAATTTGCAACAGCGAAAAATCTATTTTCCATTTAGAATTCCTATTTTCCACACTAAATTTGGCTAGTTTTCTGACACTACCTCATCTTCACATCATAACAATAGAGGACCAAAGAAAATCCACATTTCTGAGGTGTATACAGCATTTTATTGGCGTTTTGTATTTTGGCATTTGCCCTCAGGCGCTGAAAGGTCCTTGTAGAACGTACTGTATAGGTCTCTGATTTTAATGAACACGGATTGGTTGTCTACCCTTGCGAGCAACCAATCCGTTTCGTTCAAATAGGTACCATTTTTAGTTGTGCCAAGTGTACACGTTCTTATTTACACAATATTTTAATAAGAATGCGAATATTATGGGAAAAAAGTAAAATTTTAAAAGCGTAATCGCCTATTCTGGATCTACGGCGATCGCACGAAAACTTTCGTCATTATCACCTGATATTGTGTTGAAAACAAGACAAGTATGTTGTAACAGCATGATTCATTTGCGAGTGTGTTGTGCAGGACAACAGACCACAATCACCTGACGCGGTAGGTAACTAATTGTGTCATCGCGACGTATACGGACACACTATGTTTGCGTCGTGTATAGCTGAGCCTGACGCGAACACAACAGTTTCTGCCAGCGCGGTGGTAAGTTATGTCCTGTTGAGAGGAGGTAAATGTGACGGCTCGAACTACCGGGGTGAAAAATAGCGAACAAGGCTATCTTGTAGAAAAACTTTGAAGTGACATGTTGGTTATTTTGCGCCTGTGAATGTTTATGAGGTTGGAGAAGCACTCGAGTCGACTATTTACTGGGATGCATCACAGTATTGTTCCCGACAGCTTGGCCTCCGAAATTCGAGTAGAAAATCATTATCACTATCTGGGTAGCGTTAGTTGTGTATCAACCCCTTTACTACACTGGCAATGTGTCTTTTTTAGCTGGTTTTTATGTGAATATATTTACATGTAGAAGCAAATAATTTACCTCACGTGTGATCAGGAGAGTGGTGGATTTGCAGGAGACGTATATGAGCTTCTCACAGCAACAGCGATGAAAATCGTAGGAAACTCGATGCATTTAAAAGTTGAAGGGAGGGAAACAGTTGATTGGGCGAGAGATGCTGGAACACGTTTTACTGACGTGCAATTACTCTGATTGTCAACGACAAATTCATTAAAACTCCTGCTTTGTTGCACAAAAATACATTCGCGAATATAATTATTATAAGCGTTCACTCATCGAGATAGTCCCGCACGATATTATGAGGAGTAGCAAATGCCAATATTCTATCATCACTTTTATTTGCTTCTATGAAATACTGATCTGTCAAACGTCCGCCATTTTACGTGTTCTCTTTCTTTTTAAAAGTGGCAACATATTCCAAAAATTCAAATGAAACAGGCTACAGCAGTCTCCACTCCACGGCCTTCTTTATGTGAAGTAAGAAGGCGGTGCCCAGCTTAAAAAAAACGTTCCAAAAATTATTCAAACTTCAAATGTATGGGAACAAAACAACTCTAATTGTTAAAAAGAAAATGGTGAATAACAAACGCTCTCGTAAGTAATAAAATCAAATATTCTGTTTGTATTTTACAGTAACCGTAAATGCCTTAAAAATTTCAACCAATGGTGATTTTATAGTAGGTATATTCGCAGCAATTAATTGATAAAATTGTTTCTACACACAATGTAGAATCGTCACCAAGGACGATTCGCGATTCTTGATATTTTTTCGTAGTCTAGCGAGTAAACAATCAGGACACTTTGTGTAATTGACAATTGTACCTCCACTTGGCGTGGGTTTGAATCATAGCCGTACAAAGGCAACCGCCGAGACATCTTCGATTTCGCCGCCTTGTTGTTGGCAACTGCACTGGCTCTCGCGAGAGTGCCGGTTGCACGTCGCACAATTAGCTCACAGTTTCCACGCGCTGTCGAGTGCATCATGCAGCTAAATGCAATGCCAAGGTCGTCTGACGGTCACGTGTCGCAGCAGAAGACTCGGGTTCGAGCCTGCTTGTGACGTCACACGGCGGATCGAAGCGAGACGGCTAGTGCGCGACGGCGGCTGGGGCCGACCGTTTTATACGTAACGAGATCGCATTGGCGCGTTTGTTGTGGCGAGCCCAGAGTCCGAGAGTCTAATTCGGCATCACGGCCGAGTCGTGATGAAATCAGTTGTAGATTTATTCATCGAACTTCATCTATAAAAGTGTTTCAAAATGAGTAATATTAAAAAAAAAAAAAAATGCACAATCACCCCTAAGCTTGGTGCAAAGATTATATACTATTTTTCTAGTTCGTTACAAAAAAAAACTAATGAGTATCTTGGTCATTAATTTTCTTGTAGAATAATGATTCTAAAACAAGCAAGCAAAACAATTTGAGCGACGACGATACGTAATTATTTTTGTGTTTTGTACTAAACATTCGAAGTTTTAAACGAATTTGCAATGTTTAAACCGACATCGCCATCGTACTGAGCTTGAATTAAATTTTTGAACATTTTAAAGCTGTAGCTGTAGTAATAATTAATTAAGGCATTTACTAATTTTGCTAATTGATTATCTCGGCGAATGGACATTTAATCGACTTTGTCTTGACAGTTCCAGCTTGTCGTCAATTAAGATGACGTAAAAGTGTCTGCTCGTGATCATATCTCCATGTTATTCACTGTTTCGATCTGACCGGTTAGCCAAGCTGTGGGTCTGAAACTCTTTTCCTGTGGCGGGGAAATTACGTGGGTTCTTTATCGATTGTTTTATAGGCGAGAATAACACAGTAAATGTGTGAAGACCTAATTCATTCGTTTCCTTCCGTAGGAAATACTTAGTTTATAGCACGAGAGTGGGTTATGAAAATCGAGCATACTTGAACGAAATTCATGGATGGATATAAAAAAGGTGACACTCTAAAGTTCGCAGCCAAATCCCCATGTTGGTATATGGGAACTATTGGAAGTGGGTGTACACATTCGATTTTTTTAAATAGTCTGGTTTTATGCCGTGTCGATAATGGTGACGATGCACTGATGCGCTAAATATGAGAGAAATATTGTTTTTCTCTGTCCAGTTTTCGTCTAAACTGTCAAAAGCAAGTTCGTCAAGCGAGCGGAGCGAGCGACTCCACTTGAAACTTATGGCTCGAATCTCTGTTTTTTTTTATTTGTGCTTTTCGCATTAAATTTCAAACGAATTACCGGATCTGGCCAATTTTTTCACAAAATATTCATTATACTATCCAATGCAGAAGGCTAATTATTTCCAGCAATATCGGTCTATTAATTTCATCGGAAACCACCGTTTGACCTCAAATGGTCTTCGATAAATCTGACCAAATGGTTGTCTTGTTAAGACCAACATTAAGGTGCTGCAAGCGCGAGCGATTTTGCTGCTTTTTGTAGACACTTTTTGCGATACGATTGGAGACGAAATGGGTAGACCAAATTATTTGAAATTTTAATTGTGATTAGATAAAAGACAAACTTAGGGTTATCCCTTGGTACATTTTTAATTTTTTGTTTCGTTAATTAGTAATAATTAGTGTATTTTTGGTGAAAAATTAGCTATTTTCTCGTCTCCCTGGGCGCCGTATAAAACAAAATTTCAAAAATGTGCCAAGGGATAACCCTAAGTTTGTCTTTCATCTAATCATGATTAAAATTTGAAATCAATTGGTTTACGGGTTTGGTCTCCAATCGTATCGCAAATTTCATCGTTTTACGCGGTTTTGTTGAATAACCGGCGCCTAATTAACCATGCAATAAGCAAAAATTAAAAAGGGCTACTAATATACAATCAGACTGATCATGTGAACATACTGTAAAAGTTACACTCACTTATGAAACATTTTTTCTCTCTCAATTTTCTAAAACGGCCGAGCGCTAGTATCACCTTAAGTCTCGTATTTTACAAATTTTCAGCCCAATCAGTCAAGAAGTCACTGATCGACAGTTTTAATAACTGTCAGAAATGAAGTATCGAAATGAGTGTTTTCCACTGCAACTGAATCTGATGTGCTTTATGTACCAAAGTGTATAGATTGCTATTCTTAAGTTTCAAAAGTAAACGGATTCTTTTATGATTGATTGAGTTGATCATATTTCAATTCAATATGGTATGTTTCTGTGAGTTTTGTACGGAATTCCTGTTGGAGAATTTGCACGTACCGGTGCTCGCTCATCAACGCGATAGACTGAGTGTTTTCCTAGCAGTAAAAAATGATTTGTCTGTAAAATCCTGAAACTGATTCCACTCGAACTCTCAACTCTGATCTGTCCGGCCAATCTAATAACAAGCGTCATTATACTAATATCATTAGTATATTAATTAACACTCCTGATCCAATTCAAATCCAATCGACCTCGTTTACTGCAATATTCCATAACTATCCGATTGTTTTGTGGTTTCTGACGTTCGACCACTGTCACTGTCACATGATAAGTGTTATCAATAGGCGTCTATATTTAGCGGGTGTGATAGCAAGTGCAATGTGAAGGTTGCATGCTGCGGATTTCACAGACAAAGCAAACGCATTATGATTGACTGTTGTTAGTACTGTTTTATATCGCTTGAGAGCGCCAACACCCCTGTTTAAAACGTTTTGTGATTGTGCAACTTTTATCATTTTTTTAAAATCATTTTTTGTAAACTTTTACTTTATTTGTTGTTTACCTATGTCAAGGGAGTGGTTATTTAAATTTGTTGAAAACCCAAAACATCGCAGATTGTTTTGTATATTTTAATTTATGTACACTTGGCCAAACCAAAATTTAATGTTGAATAAATCTGATAGGCTGATATGTAAGATCGCACCATCAGAAGTCAATCTAAGCGATCTCATTGTCTCACTCAAGTAGGTGACCTCACATTTCAATGATAATAACAAGCTTTGATTGGTTATGGGACATAACCAGCAGTCATTCAAATTTGGTCAACGTTCAATTTTTGTTTGGCCGAGTGTACATACATTCTGATATAGTGCGTACATCATTGACACGGTCGGAGCTCCTGTACTTCGGACTTGATCATGCTGTTGCCGGGTATATTCGTGTATTTCGTTCGTAGGAATATGATCTAAAATTTGACCCGACAATACTCAAATTTGCAGGGTTCTGTGGCGTGGCCGTGAAATCAAACTAAGTAATGGTAAAACAATTTAATTCCCGTTACCGAACGAAACGCTGCATAAAATGAGTTTTAACAACGTTTTATTTAAAATTTAAACCTAATTTTAATTAAATTTCTGTATAATTTGCATTGTAAAAAGAATTCGTTTTCGAGCTACTCAATATTTGCGTATGACTCTTGTATAACCTCTAGGTAAATTGAAAAATCCAACTATCTCTTCCCATCTCATTTTACAGAATCAAGAGTGGAGTTCAAATAAAACTCTGTCAGATTACTCTTGTGAAATTGTTCTCACTTTACTCGCAGTTCCGCGGATTCTTTATAAATTCAAGTCCTCTCGAGATAATATTTACATTATTTGCATACCGAAGTGCACCAGGTTTTCAATTCCATGCAACTGTAAAACGAAAAGTGCATCTAAATCCCTCGGAAACGTTTGAAGAGAAGAACTTAATTCTATGTGTAAATAATACTGGGCTCGTATCAAATGGAACAAAATCAAGGTTCGGACCTCGTTCGGCAAAAAAAAAGTTTACATAATTTTCCGCTGGCGAATTGTAAAAGCTAAGATGAAAAAAGATTATAAACATGCTATAATATCATAAAGGAGACACAAAAAAATTCTTAATTCGAAATTAATTGCCGAATTATGAATTTCCACGTGGATTTGATCTCGCCTTCACTTTGACTTCACTTGACACAGATTTCATTGGGATCTTTTCATCGTCGTTTCCACTTTCTATGCGACTCTTATCTTCTCTTTGATCGCAGTGGTTCAATCAAAAAGAGGACGCTCAAATGCCAAAACCTCAGTGTGGCATGGGGGGGGGGGGGGGGGTAAGACATTTGCTGTCGGTAAAAGAAAATGTTATGTGATTTGCGATGGCAGTATCATTCACATTGGGCCGCGGTCTATATAGTGCTTCTATTGTCTGATATATTTTTAAAAAATATGACAGTTTTGTATCGAAAATATAAAATTTTAAATTTCAAATCGTAAATTGTTAACACTTAGCTACAACTTTATCCGACTCAATTCTGGAGAAAAGTTCAACTTCTTGAACTATCTTGATGCCATCTGTGAACTTTAGACAAAATACTATTCAAACTGCTGATACCTACAGAATACCCAACTAGATCAGACAAATCGGGTGACCTACAAACAAAAGGCGCTAAACTACGTATTTAGTCGGACCGAAATCATGGAATGAAAACGGTCGCTTCGTTGATTGAAAAAAACTCAATTACTCCTCTGTCGTTCCTCCACCAACGATCCTCATACCGTCTGGGCACTGCGCGATTGACCGGGGGGGGGGGGGGGATTGTAAAACCAGACATATTGTGAAACCCCGCGCTCTTTCGACGAGGTTTTTGTTTCATATCAACGCCATTGGTTTCAATAAGTCCTCGTGTTATCTCTCAGTCGGCCAGCCGCTGGAGCTGGACCATTCAACTCTCGTCAAACTCAAGCGCCACGACAGAATTCACCAGGATTAATTAAATGCTCAGAGCGACGACTTTTGTTTTGTTTTTTAACTTTAGAATGTAAATTTAATTTGTGTTGTTATTGCTGATAATAATTTCTGTGTGTAAAAGAAGGAAATGAAGCAGACGAAATGTAATGAAAATTCAGATTTAATCTCATCGCATCTCGACAAACCCAGACTCCCAGACTGTGTTACAGATTCGTCTATAGTTCAGTCAAGTGTACTTCTTCGTTTCTAATAACTCAGTTTCCGAGCGTTATAGTTTTTTAACAAATTTTTAAAATATCAGATAGTAACGAGTAACGACCCATTACAGCCTAATATACTAAATAATTCCGCAAACTGCAGTACTTTATGACACTTGGTACGACCTCAAAGTGTTAAATACGATTATTTTACCAAAACTATCGTATTTGAGGTCGTATCATAATTGTCATAGTGTACTCCAGTGTGTGGCATTATTTAGTATATTAGGCTGTTACTATCTGATTTTTTAAAATTTTGTCAGCGTGAAAAAAAATCAAAAAATCGCTTTGACGAACCGTGTTTTTCCCGTTGGCTTACGCAGGACTCACTTTGAAATCCAGTAAACCTGACTTGTTGTGCTATATTTTTGCTTCTAATCTGCAGTTTTTATCTGTATTCCTTTTTTCTCGTGGTATAGTAGTATCTACCCATAAAAAAACACTTCGTGTAAAAATACCAGCCAAGTCTCTTCTACTAAAAAAAATATATGAAATCTAAAAATTCTGCACTGAAAAGTAATGATATCAAAAAATTTGCCAAGTCAAAACTTTATTTGAAAATCAAAAAATACTTGGCGCATCGTGTATATTAATAGCTTAGAAGTATAGGCCAGATATAAAATATACATAAAATATACAAACATATAGTATACCTAAAATGCCCTAAAAAAATCGATGCGCCAAGTATTTTTTGATTTTCAAATAAAGTTTTGACTTGGCAAATTTTTTGATATCATTACTTTTCAGTGCAGAATTTTTAGATTTCATATATTTTTTTTAGTAGAAGAGACTTGGCTGGTATTTTTACACGAAGTGTTTTTTTATGGGGATATCACTCCTTTTTTTAGTTTATTCTAACAACTTGTGACACATATGAAATGAACAATTACTAAATTCTTTTAAAAAATCATCACCCTTTACAATTTGGTTACCACTAATGAATAGCAGCGCATGGTCCTAAATAATTGCTTTAAATGATCTTTCACGAAGAATAGCAAAGGTTTCATTCCAATCAGTCAACCCAGTTCCGAGATATGGCAACACTTCGGTTTTCAAAATGGCTGCTGAACTTTCTGCAATGCCACATAGAATTTATTTCTATAAATGATGTGTATCATTTTAAGCTTTCTGAATATGTATTTATTGTATAGGAGGGAATTATAATAATTTATACATTTGAATGACGTCATTTCCGGTCTCATAAAAAGGAACATTCTATTTGTACTGTTCATATTCCATAGAGATGGCCTTCCGAATCGTTTGGCGCTAGTTTCATACCGATTTGTCTACCAGTTTTTGAGATATGACGTTACTTCCGGTTTAAAAATGGCGGCTGAAATCTCTGACCCCTTGAAGTATATTTTAAACATGATTACAATTTTATAAGCTGTCTCAAATAGTATATTTAGTGCATCAAAATAAAAATTTGTGAGTTTATTAAAATGTGTGACGTCATTTCCGGTTTAGGTATGGGAAACTGCAAATATTATTGATGATAATACATAAAGTTGACCGTCTAAATTGTTTTGCTCTGGTTTCGTTGAAATCTAATTAGCCGTTATTGAGATATGCTGTCACTTCCGGTTTCAAAATGGCGGCTTCCGGTTGGTTTTATAACAAGTCACATGAGACGTCAAAAGTACATACGTTACATAAATATCAAAATAATCGGATCAACCTTTGTTGCCAAAAAGCCAATCGATGTATTTCAAATTTCATTACGTCATTTCCGGTTTCTTTAACATAATGTTTAGTCTTTTGCTACTTATGATGCATATAGATGACCGTCTGAATCGTTTGGCGCAATTTTCGTTAAAATCGGTCCAGCCGTTGACGAGATATGACGTCACTTCCGGTTTCAAAATGGCGGCACAAAAAATTCATGGGGTGAATGTTAAATCAGACGCCAAAAGTGCACACGTGGTAAAAATGTGGGATCAATCGGTTGAGCCGTTTAGGCTGTGGCCTGTTTACCGGATTTGAATTCCAGGAGACTACTACTACTACTACTACTGAGATTATTATTATTATTATTATTATTATGAAAACCGCCCTAAAACACTGTTTTCACGGCCCTCTAGCGCGTAAAGGGCGTAACCTATTGTTCCCAAATTTGGTATATGTTGTAGGGTGGGCCATAGCTCGAAATTAAGATATATCGCAACAATGTGAGATTTTCCAATTTTAAGATCCAGTAGGCCGAAAATGCCACTTTGATGCTTACAGTAAAAGTGGGTTTGCTCCAGCCTTTTTAAATGAGTGTGTGCGCGCGCCGTACGACTTGGCTGGCGTGGAGCGACCGCTCCACTAGATACGTTATAATAAGTGTTTTTAGATAACTAATTGGAAGTCGTTGATAACTGAACAATCCGCAATTTAAATGTCTCGGGAGATAAATCCACCTCCTTGAGAAGCGTCTCTGTTCCGCTGAATCTGGCATACTTTCTCTCATATTGATTTGCTAAACATCTGCCTCTCTCTCTCTCTCTCTCTCTCTCTCTCTCTCTCTCTCTCGCCGCCCTGGGTGAAGGGTTAAGGGGTGGGAAAGTAATTTATTGTTGTCTGGAGTGTACCTAGGTGGTGGTTCTGCCAAGTAAATATACTCGAGGCAGCGAGGTATTGAAGAAGCGGGTTTTAGAGTTTATTGCAATCGTAAGAGAATATCGCATTGTTGGTAATCGGAACAGGGCATGATCGGATATTGCAGTTTGTTGCATTGTTATGTGAGACTTTCAATTGAGCGGATGAAAAAGTAAAAGATTGTGTAGTAGGAAAATGTTCTGTGTAGCGCGGTGGTAAGCGAGCACCGGTACGTGCAAGACCTCGAACCGAAGTTCTCTAACACACATTGACATAACCGAATTCAGTAAATGAAAGCAAAGTACATTACATTGGCTTTTTATTGCAACTTGGTATAACATCCAGATAATGAGTTTGACCTTGAAGAGTTTTTTAATCGATTTTTATCAATATCTTTTACCAATGTAATTGTTAACAAAATAAGGCTTTGTGCGCGCCTTCAGAACTGTTTAGTGAAAATAATTTCATAGCTTGGAATGGTTTATTTGATTTACTTTGTCCTACAGATGTTTAGTGCCCAAAAATTAGTAAAATTAAGGTATTTAACATCTGTTGGACAAAATAAAACTAATAACTTATTCCAAGCTATGACATTATTTTCATTGAACAGTTCTGAAGACGCGTACAAAACCTTATTTTGTTAACAATACATTGGTAAATTATATTGATAAAAATCGATCAAAAAACTCTTCAAGGCCACGCTCACTACTCAGAACTGAATGTAACTATCGCCCAAGCATACATTTGAGTAGATCAATTTTTATAAGCATTTTGTGGTCATTTAATTCATATTCATGAAGTGTACCAAATGATGCTTCCCTGGGCAACAATGTTACATTTTGTCTCTGTCAACCCTACAGGCTTACTCTTCTTCTTGAAGTGCCATGTCCGATTATCGAACGTCGGCGATCATGTCGGCTATCTTTGTCTTGTCCACTGCTATAGGTACTCTGAACAATTGTGGAGTGAAATATCTCCCCCAATTTTGCAGTGCTGGGGGTGCGATGGATATAATTTTTGATGTATCAATTTTGACAGCCAGAATTAGCATACAATTCCAAAACTTGCCGATTTGGATAGAAATTAGTATGTAAAATGTGAGAGGTAATGTTAGCTGGATGACCGTGCACAGTTTCATCGTGATCGTAACATTTTGATTTTTCAACTGATCAGGAGATATTTTTTTTAGTTTCAGACAATGATCGGATTTTGTTCATAGGCTGTAGACTGTAAACCAGATAGGTGGTCATTACATAATGCAACATTTTAGCTCGACCAGTGAAAATTGTGTTATCAGTATGGTATACCATCGTGAAAAATTAGAAAACTCGAATCAATAAAATTCGATTTTTTTGCAATATGTTTGTACCAATAGTGTAGACGACCTGACTGCTATAGATCATAGAGGGTTGTGCGTAGGACGAGTATGATTGGGTGGCAATGGCAAGAGGGTGGTGGGAGAGGGAGAGTCAATGCGAGCTTCGTAAGAGAAAATTCCCGCCATTTGTCTCGAGAATATCGACTGGGGGAAACTATGAAAACCCTTGGCTCGACTTCGGGAATCGAACCCGGGTTTTCACGCAAATATAATTATAAAAATATAGTTTTGTGACGCAACCCCATGTGCTATAAAATGCATATTTGAAGGTTAAGAGTATCACATCACAATCAGATGGAATATAAATAAGTAATAAAATCGGACAGTGTATTGCCGTAATTTGTTTTTTAGGGCTCACTTAATTGTGACCTCTCTCTCTCTCTCTCTCTTCTCTCCGGCACATATTACATGCACTTCAATGTACTTATGATGCAATGGGCTACATTTAGTTTTATAAATGGCATATGTGCCAAAATTGCAATTATCGCAGATAAATTTATACAAGGTCGCGGCAATACCGTGATTTTCCTCGAGAGTTTGATTCGAGGAGACGTATTGCGCAATTATAAATCCCGGTGCGTCCGATTGCACTTGACTATTAGTTTCCTGGGAGCTTGTGCATGGATTAACCTGACATAACTAACGAGCAGCACGAAGCAAAGCGCCGGGCTGTGATTGCGCCTGCAGTGTTGATTGAAACTCTCTGCAGGGGTGGACAAACTGCAAGCACAAGTACAGAGACATGACACTACAGTAGCGCCGAGCTGTGATTGCGCCTGCAGTGTTGATTGAAACTCTCGGTGCATGCTTTCCGCGGCAGGGGTGGACAAACTGCAAGCACAAGTACAGAGACATAACACTACACTCTACAGTACGTTTCACAAGGAATTTGCAACAGTGAAAAATCTATTTTCTTTTTAAAATTCCTATTTTCCACCCAAATTTTGTCTAGTTTTCTGGCAATTCTTCCCCACCTCATAACAATAGAGGACCAAAGAAAATCAAAATTTCTGAGGGATATACAACATTTTATTGACGTTTCTTTTTTGGCATTTGCCCTCAGGCGCTGAAAGGTCCTTGTAGAACGTAGTATATCCATACATACGTCACATCTGTACCATAGTCGTATCGTCGAATAATTGCGAAACATGAGGAAAGATTTTATCTTCTGAATTTCTACGAATGATTCACATGAGCGAGTGTGTACAAAGAACCTAAAGATTTGTCGTAAACATTCCAGTAAACTTGAAAGATTTGAACTGAGGTCTTAAAATCAATCGAGATTGAACTGCAGTGCACTTAATCGCTCTCTGCAGGTTCTTATACGACCACGATCAATAATCTTAGTGCTCCATTGGACTACTTGTCATTATTATCTATTCATAAAGCTGGGACTACTTTTTTAAGTTGTTTCGGTTTTTGATCCTTTGGTCACTCTATTTCATCTTCTTTGGCGGTGAGCGTTACTCCCGAGAATCAAATAAATAGTTGATTAAATCGGTATTATACATTCTGTTTGTGAACACGCAAATCTTTTAGCAGTCACAGAGTCACTTTTCATGTGCTAATTTGAATTAGTCCCAAAGCAATCATTCCCCTTCTTAATTTGACTGCAACAAATCACTTCTGTGCTCAGCCTTGCGTGCGAATAGCCAAGTGGTGTTACGTCGCCGCCTTCATATGAGATTGCATACACGGTAATTGTTTAATTGTGTGCAGTTTTTCTGCTGCGTGAGCGCTGTAACCCGAAGCTGCCCGGCCGTGTGACTCCTGTAAGTCCTCCACGAACACTTCCTATAGTACCTTGTACCGCCTCGAACCTTTTCGAAGTAGGCGACACTCTAATTAATTTGAATAGTTAATTACTAATTACTAATATGTAAATTCGGTTCAATTATTTATTATTGAGACATGAGGAACTCTCCGCGGTTGACAAGAGCTCGCGTCCAATTCTTCGTAATTCTTGTCTGTTGTCCTCAATATTGAGAGGCAAATGCTTTGTGGATAGTTGACTTGAAAGTCTGGGCGCCGTTGCATTGATAATGACGTTGGTTCTTCGCTAGACTATCCAATGGTTGTTGATCTAAACGACAGAACCGTTTTCCACGATATTTCGGCGATGTCCTCTCCATAAGAACTCTGATGGTTCCCTACCAGTAGATAGCGTTGTCAATTCTTCCCATCATCCCCTTTACCCTGTCGTCGTCATCTTCCAAGTTGATAAAAAACTATAGAATAAACAGGAATTACATGTGGATTATATACGGAAAGCATTCAAAGGCAATACAGGAGAGAAGTAACACGGGGAAAGTATGATCTTGAATCAGTGTTTATGTGCAGCTTATAATTAGAATACATGTCACGATTATTGTGGCCGAACAGGAACAGTAATAAAAGAAAATGGGCAATGGATATTGTTGCGAGTCTGAAATGTAAATAGGCAGCAAAGGAAATGAAAAGGTAAATTGAAAATTCGGAAGCACCTTCTGAAAAGGTAGTTTGAATGTAATTAAGGAGTAAATATAGTGTCCGGTCCAAGCAAATGAAAATTGTGTGGACAGAAAGAACGGAAAGAAGTAGTAACGGGAATGAAAACAGAGAACAGTACTGAATTAAAAAGTGCCATTCCGAGATTGGAAAAGCTTTTGGGACAGTACTGAATGTAAAAGTGAAGTAGGAGAATGAAAAAGCATTGGAACATTACCGATTGCGGAGCTGTGTAGTGGGAAGCAAAGTGGACTGTATGGAATGAGGTGGCGCGCCCGGTGGTGGGTCGCGCAGCAATGGCGGCTCGCTCTCGCACTAGACAGCGGGAACTAATGCAGCACTTCCGGTGACCGGAAGAAGAGGAAACTTGGTGCTCTCCTCGAGCGACCTAATTAATTCGATTATATTCCGACTATCGACTCCGGCGGAGTTCGAGTTTTCTGGCTCGCAATATCTCGAGTAAAAGCACAGAACTTGGAGAACATTTGGATTCGGATTCGGATTGATGTTTATTAGATTAAACATCTAATAACATCTAATAACTCTAACTGAATAGAGTTACTGAAACAATGCATCTCATAAACGTAAATCAAAAGGAGAAAAATGAAAAGGACGAGAAAATATTCATGCTCAGGTTGGCTTGGATCTTTATTTTTGGGTGTGTTTCCGGTTGTTGGTGCGATATAGGTCAACTTTTTTCTGACGGAGTTGATATTTACATGTACTATATATCACTTTCTGGTTGATTGTGTAGTTTTTGAACAAATCGAAATGTGAAAATGTTCCGATCAAGGTGAAAATGAACAAGATATCATCAAGACTACAAATTTAAGGCATGTATAAATCAGCAAATGTCAAACCGCATATTATATTAATTTTTATAAAGTAGCACAGAGCTTTTTCATACTTTTTTAATTTTCGTTTAAATTTCTGTCGTAAACGATGCCGACATTCGATTGTAATTCTCTTATGTACTTTTAAACGGAATCATAAAATATAATGCACTTTTATTTTAAATTTAATGTGTTTATGCTAATTTATTTAATATGCTAATCACTTGTTTGAAGTGTTTTTCAAGTGTCTGGGAATCAAGCTGGTCGGTCAGGTCGCAACTGTTCGTGCTGTAACAAGATCGCAACTGTTCGTCCTGTAACAAGATCGTAACTGTTCGTCCTGTAACAAGATCGCAACTGTTCGTCCTGTAACAAGATCGCAACTGTTCGTCCTGTAACAAGATCGCAACTGTTCGTCCTGTAACAAGATCGCAACTGTTCGTCCTGTAACAAGATCGCAACTGTTCGTCCTGTAACAAGATCGCAACTGTTCGTCCTGTAACAAGATCGCAACTGTTCGTCCTGTAACAAGATCGCAACTGTTCGTCCTGTAACAAGATCGCAACTGTTCGTCCTGTAACAAGATCGCAACTGTTCGTCCTGTAACAAGATCGCAACAGTTCGTCCTGTAACAAGATCGCAACTGTTCGTCCTGTAACAAGATCGCAACTGTTCGTCCTGTAACAAGATCGCAACTGTTCGTCCTGTAACAAGATCGCAACTGTTCGTCCTGTAACAAGATCGCAACTGTTCGTCCTGTAACAAGATCGCAACTGTTCGTCCTGTAACAAGATCGCAACTGTTCGTCCTGTAACAAGATCGCAACTGTTCGTCCTGTAACAAGATCGCAACTGTTCGTCCTGTAACAAGATCGCAACTGTTCGTCCTGTAACAAGATCGCAACTGTTCGTCCTGTAACAAGATCGCAACTGTTCGTCCTGTAACAAGATCGCAACTGTTCGTCCTGTAACAAGATCGCAACAGTTCGTCCTGTAACAAGATCGCAACTGTTCGTCCTGTAACAAGATCGCAACTGTTCGTCCTGTAACAAGATCGCAACTGTTCGTCCTGTAACAAGATCGCAACTGTTCGTCCTGTAACAAGATCGCAACTGTTCGTCCTGTAACAAGATCGTAACTGTTCGTCCTGTAACAAGATCGCAACTGTTCGTCCTGTAACAAGATCGTAACTGTTCGTCCTGTAACAAGATCGCAACTGTTCGTCCTGTAACAAGATCGCAACTGTTCGTCCTGTAACAAGATCGCAACTGTTCGTCCTGTAACAAGATCGCAACTGTTCGTCCTGTAACAAGATCGCAACAGTTCGTCCTGTAACAAGATCGCAACTGTTCGTCCTGTAACAAGATCGCAACTGTTCGTCCTGTAACAAGATCGTAACTGTTCGTCCTGTAACAAGATCGCAACTGTTCGTCCTGTAACAAGATCGCAACTGTTCGTCCTGTAACAAGATCGCAACTGTTCGTCCTGTAACAAGATCGCAACTGTTCGTCCTGTAACAAGATCGCAACAGTTCGTCCTGTAACAAGATCGCAACTGTTCGTCCTGTAACAAGATCGCAACTGTTCGTCCTGTAACAAGATCGCAACTGTTCGTCCTGTAACAAGATCGCAACTGTTCGTCCTGTAACAAGATCGCAACTGTTCGTCCTGTAACAAGATCGCAACTGTTCGTCCTGTAACAAGATCGCAACAGTTCGTCCTGTAACAAGATCGCAACTGTTCGTCCTGTAACAAGATCGCGACTGTTCGTCCTGTAACAAGATCGCAACTGTTCGTCCTGTAACAAGATCGCAACTGTTCGTCCTGTAACAAGATCGCAACTGTTCTGTCCTGTAACAAGATCGCAACTGTTCGTCCTGTAACAAGATCGCAACTGTTCGTCCTGTAACAAGATCGCAACTGTTCGTCCTGTAACAAGATCGCAACTGTTCGTCCTGTAACAAGATCGCAACTGTTCGTCCTGTAACAAGATCGCAACTGTTCGTCCTGTAACAAGATCGCAACTGTTCGTCCTGTAACAAGATCGCAACTGTTCGTCCTGTAACAAGATCGCAACTGTTCGTCCTGTAACAAGATCGCAACTGTTCGTCCTGTAACAAGATCGCAACTGTTCGTCCTGTAACAAGATCGCAACTGTTCTGTCCTGTAACAAGATCGCAACTGTTCGTCCTGTAACAAGATCGCAACTGTTCGTCCTGTAACAAGATCGCAACTGTTCGTCCTGTAACAAGATCGCAACTGTTCGTCCTGTAACAAGATCGCGACTGTTTGTCCTGTAACAAGATCGCAACTGTTCGTCCTGTAACAAGATCGCAACTGTTCGTCCTGTAACAAGATCGCAACTGTTCGTCCTGTAACAAGATCGCAACTGTTCGTCCTGTAACAAGATCGCAACTGTTCGTCCTGTAACAAGATCGCAACTGTTCGTCCTGTAACAAGATCGCGACTGTTTGTCCTGTAACAAGATCGCAACTGTTCGTCCTGTAACAAGATCGCAACTGTTCGTCCTGTAACAAGATCGCAACTGTTCGTCCTGTAACAAGATCGCAACTGTTCGTCCTGTAACAAGATCGCAACTGTTTGTCCTGTAACAAGATCGCAACTGTTCGTCCTGTAACAAGATCGCAACTGTTCGTCCTGTAACAAGATCGCAACTGTTCGTCCTGTAACAAGATCGCAACTGTTCGTCCTGTAACAAGATCGCAACTGTTCTGTCCTGTAACAAGATCGCAACTGTTCGTCCTGTAACAAGATCGCAACTGTTCGTCCTGTAACAAGATCGCAACTGTTCGTCCTGTAACAAGATCGCAACTGTTCGTCCTGTAACAAGATCGCAACTGTTCGTCCTGTAACAAGATCGCAACTGTTCGTCCTGTAACAAGATCGCAACTGTTCGTCCTGTAACAAGATCGCAACTGTTCGTCCTGTAACAAGATCGCAACTGTTCGTCCTGTAACAAGATCGCAACTGTTCGTCCTGTAACAAGATCGCAACTGTTCTGTCCTGTAACAAGATCGCAACTGTTCGTCCTGTAACAAGATCGCAACTGTTCGTCCTGTAACAAGATCGCAACTGTTCGTCCTGTAACAAGATCGCAACTGTTCGTCCTGTAACAAGATCGCAACTGTTCGTCCTGTAACAAGATCGCAACTGTTCGTCCTGTAACAAGATCGCAACTGTTCGTCCTGTAACAAGATCGCAACTGTTCGTCCTGTAACAAGATCGCAACTGTTCGTCCTGTAACAAGATCGCAACTGTTCGTCCTGTAACAAGATCGCAACTGTTCGTCCTGTAACAAGATCGCAACTGTTCGTCCTGTAACAAGATCGCAACTGTTCGTCCTGTAACAAGATCGCAACTGTTCGTCCTGTAACAAGATCGCAACTGTTCGTCCTGTAACAAGATCGTAACTGTTCGTCCTGTAACAAGATCGTAACTGTTCGTCCTGTAACAAGATCGCAACTGTTCGTCCTGTAACAAGATCGCAACTGTTCGTCCTGTAACAAGATCGCAACTGTTCGTCCTGTAACAAGATCGCAACTGTTCGTCCTGTAACAAGATCGCAACTGTTCGTCCTGTAACAAGATCGCAACTGTTCGTCCTGTAACAAGATCGCAACTGTTCGTCCTGTAACAAGATCGCAACTGTTCGTCCTGTAACAAGATCGCAACTGTTCGTCCTGTAACAAGATCGCAACTGTTCGTCCTGTAACAAGATCGCAACTGTTCGTCCTGTAACAAGATCGCAACTGTTCGTCCTGTAACAAGATCGCAACTGTTCGTCCTGTAACAAGATCGCAACTGTTCGTCCTGTAACAAGATCGCAACTGTTCGTCCTGTAACAAGATCGCAACTGTTCGTCCTGTAACAAGATCGCAACTGTTCGTCCTGTAACAAGATCGCAACTGTTCGTCCTGTAACAAGATCGCAACTGTTCGTCCTGTAACAAGATCGCAACTGTTCGTCCTGTAACAAGATCGCAACTGTTCGTCCTGTAACAAGATCGCAACTGTTCGTCCTGTAACAAGATCGCAACTGTTCGTCCTGTAACAAGATCGCAACTGTTCGTCCTGTAACAAGATCGCAACTGTTCGTCCTGTAACAAGATCGCAACTGTTCGTCCTGTAACAAGATCGCAACTGTTCGTCCTGTAACAAGATCGCAACTGTTCGTCCTGTAACAAGATCGCAACTGTTCGTCCTGTAACAAGATCGCAACTGTTCGTCCTGTAACAAGATCGCAACTGTTCGTCCTGTAACAAGATCGCAACTGTTCGTCCTGTAACAAGATCGCAACTGTTCGTCCTGTAACAAGATCGCAACTGTTCGTCCTGTAACAAGATCGCAACTGTTCGTCCTGTAACAAGATCGCATCGTCCTGCTCGGACGCAGAATACCTCGGGTTCGAGTCCCCTCTGTCACATCGCCAATTAAACACATACGCGTGGGCGCCAATTAAATACGTCCAACCTTTTATCTCTCCGAACCAAATTCAAATTCAAACAAGATAACGTCTTGGGCGTCCGTATTCTATAATCTACTTAATTTAATCCCCAAATTGAATCCACTCCTCTTCATTAAAAACCGACTTGTTGATTTATGTAAATATTAATTCGTTCTATCAATGTTTTTTGGTTCGTTTCACCTCTTTTCTCTCTTATAATTATTACGTCGGGTTAAGGGAACGCGCCGGAAATAGTTAGCGGCTAATTGTGCAAGGTGTGCCACGATTCCCAGGGGGAGGGGGCCAGGTGACACGCCGCCGAGCACACCCCAAATATCCCCCCCCCTCATCTGACAGCGTGATTTCCATGTATTATTTCCCTCGGCTCGCGGTGGCCCAGGTGTGTTCTTTGTCTGGCGCGCTCGTGTCTTCGCTCGCCTCTTCGTCGCACTTATAATAATATCTTGAGATGCAGCTCGATTCGCTAGCCATCTGCCCTAGACCTTATCCCTGGCAGCTGCCTTGTTTTGCTGCCCCTTTTCTTATATTCTCTTTCGCGGTACCTTCTTCAATTCCGCCTGACGTTTTCTTAGTCGTTATTTTCACAATGTCTCGTGCTCAAGAAATTTTTGATGGAGACAAAAAAAAATATGTCGATGTTGGATGGAGATTATGTTCCTGTTTTGAAGATTAGCGAAGGTTGTTTTTTTGTGTGTGAAATAAACGACTGTTTCATTGATATTCGAAAACGTATTGTGGCGTCGATGCATTTTTTTATTATATTTATTGGGACGGCATCAGGGGAGAGATTTCACCCTCGCCCAGAGCACTTGCACCAATGCTTTTTAATGCTTTCCTGCTCTGAGGGCCGCGTTTTCTCAAAATATTACTAAATATATGTTACATTTTAGAAAACGACACTAAGTATGATACTTTGTCGGAAAGGATGAATTCGTAAATTTCTTTTATTACTATGCATTCTTTCTATAACTCACATTTAAATTTTTGTTGGCAGTAGTCAAGTGAATATTCCTTTATATTTATTATTTATATTATTTGTAAAGTAATTTAGTAACAAGAAACAAAATAAGAGTAGGACCCACAGAGGGTTGTGAAATTATGTGTAAATTAAGTTCGCGTGATAGTTCTATCTCGTTTATGGCCGGTTTCCCGACATCTTTCTCGTTAGCTGTGCAAAAATCATTTAACAAGAGATTAACTTTAAAGAAGTGATAAATAAACTCTCCATTACTAACTACTGTATAACCAGTCTTATCAAGAACTTCTTCTCTGCGTCGAGTGCTGTGTAAAGCTCAATAGAATAGATCTCCGTGTCGATATGATTTTATTGCCAAAAGTGAGACCATTTCGGTCAGTACGATTCAATATTCTTTCATTTGATTGCAGCTGAGAGATGTAATTCCACTTTTCCCCCCGATTCTCTCGGCGATGTTATCTCTCGTCTGGCACGCACGCTCTTGAGCAACATGCCAAGCCGCATATATAGACATTACCCATTTAGCCACCGACCAAAACCGAGGAGGACATTCCATGATTCGGCAAGATAGATCGCGGAGCACGACCAACTTTTTATCGTCGCGAGTCGACAGCCACAAGCTGTGCGATTTTATACAATTAAACTCTTTGCCACGTACTTGAGATAACAAGGAGTTTTTGGTATAGATTGAGAAAAAATAACGCAGTCGTTTGTTTTTGTTTGGTGTCAAAGACTTGGTAATTTTTGGACGTGTTGGTATGTTTGGTAATTTGGCATGCACTTCGTATCACATACGGAACAGGTTGGGTGAGTGGTTAACGCTCTGAACTTGTATTCCGGAGGCCCGGGTTCGATTCCCGCGGCCGTCCTTGCTGACTGGGGTTTTTTCGTGGTTTTCCCTCAGTCGACAGGCAAATGCTGGGAAGGTACCCTACTAATAGGCCACGGCCGCCTCCCTCCCACCTTCCATCCTTACCTACTCTTCACCATCATCTCCCAATCATCATCAAATCATTCATCCGTCGCCATTAGCCTCGCTGCAGAACAGTGCGACGTTAAGCCCCAGACAAAAAAAACTTCGTATCACAACCATTTTGGGTGATGGAACAATGCAATTGGAATTAGCATTGGCCCTTGCTTAAATCGCCGCACTTTTGGTGGTAAAGGCGACCTAGTTTTTATTCTAATTATTTAGCTACCTCAAACCGAGGAACTCATTCCACTCGATCCGAACAGATAGCTATGGACACGATTAACTTTTTGTACCGTCGACTTTGAGCGTGATTATTAATTGTTCGTCGGACTTGCGAGGTTATTGTCGTCAGCGAAGGAGTTCCTGCCAGTCGTTTTCGCTCCTCGAACTCAAGGCGGAGCTGCGAGTTTGTCCTAATTTATCGTTCATTAAATCACTGCGAGAGATGTTATCTCTCGCGAACGATTCTTAGCCGAACTTTCATCTCTAAAGGATATCAATAATGTATTTACCTACAGGTTTCTTTTTTCAGCTACTGTTGAGCCCATTTCGACGGCCTCGTATTATATCCTTGGCTTAGCGGAAAGTTCGACTTTATGTTTCACTCCATATTGAGCGATGTCCAATCGATTATTGGAACGTTTCGAGAGGGGGGGTCTAAAAGCCGTGTTTTCTTCGAATTTGCCGCGCGCTCTCTCGCAGAAAAGATTCTCGAAGTTCTCGTGATTTAATAATCTGATTTCTTTTCTCTGGATGCATGCGAGCGGGGATCGAACTCCGAGCTTCTCGACATCGGAATCGAATCAATCTTCAGCATTTTTCTCTCTTGCAGTTTTGTATAGCCGAATGCATGCATTTATTCCTGGATTTGCGAGACCACTTTGCAAAGTTCGCTGTCTGACTCAGTCGTTATAAAAGTTGATTTCCGACGGATATATTTCATACGGTTCGGTTTCGTATTGAAAAAGTTTTGTGTCTAAGATCGATTCCAACGAACGAATAAAAATATCGACGGACGATTGTTGTATCAATTTTACCTTTCTACTGACTTATGACAATAGTGTTCTTGATTTACGTCTCAACTTTCTTTGAGAGGAATTTTCAAATGGATTAGAGAGATTTAATTTAAAATGCCAGACGGAAAAGTATAAGATTTTTTCTTTCTTTTTGTTTCGATGTCTTCATTTTACCGAGTAACATGATCTTGACTTTTCCGCTGCCAGTAATTTTGTTGTAAATATTGAGTTACAAATTGGAAAGAGACTCGTCGTCCTAATGATTCTGATGAAACCATTGACACGATCATCTCGCTGATTTGGATTCATTATCTACATTTCCCAGGCTTTTCTTTTCTCCTATTACATTTCCATCGGATTTCGCACAGTTCAGTGCTGAAACGGCACCGAAATCTTTTCAGTACATTTTTATTGAGAAATGAAAATGAACGCTACAGGGAAATTGGAGGAGCAAAATAAATCATTTCCTTTCCATGGGAAATTGCCTCGTGGGGGGGGGGGGGGGGGGGGGGGGGGCAAAAACCACAGCGTCAAGGATTCAGGACACTCAGTCAATCAAAGTGGGCGAAAAGGCGGCTGTTGTGTGTCGACATTTCTTACCACCGCGGTATTAGAGTGGTCCCCAAGGATTTGCATAAGCCACTTTCGAACAGTCACTTCCGCAAATATCAATTTGTCAAATTGCATTACAAACAGCGATGCAAAATGAAACTCGTATAAAATGCACACATTCATATGTAAGATCTGAAGAAACGGAAGGAGCTATGTTTTCAATCAAGACTCAATATCACGACATAATTAAAAACAACACACAACAGAAGGACAATTATAAGTAATCGTTTAGCATAATTTAAGATTAAAACATGTCATACTTAATTCACTCACGAACTGAACTTGAATCACAAAATTGATCCGTGTAATTCCTCTAATTGTGTGCACATAACGTCAACGCGATAACATAATGACCCCGGGGATATACCACTCCATTGACACGCCAGATCATGTGTCAATCACCACTCGCAAATATTATGACCCCTCGATCTCGAATTGTCGTAAATCGCATCGCCGACTCTTCCCGATCCTCTCGCACGTAAGCCGAACAGAACCTCCTCGAACACATCAGTCGGCGATCGAGGCCAGCCTCCCCTCCCCGCGCTCCCCCCACCCCGCGATCATGTCCCGTTTCTCTTTTCAGTGGCAGTTTATTATGTACTATCTTCAGTAGTGAGTCGAACATCGTCGCGCAAGCACCGCCGCGCACGCGCTCTCTGAAACCCGTCACGTCTCGCCTTCACGGGGGGATAATTATAACTCGTCGATTGTTTGTTTTGTTTTGTTTTGCGGCTGCTGGCATTGGGCTGTCCGGATTTCCAAGTGTTTCTAAACCACATTTGTTCCGCGATCGCCGTCTATAAAAGCGTGCAACAAGTGTTTTTTCCCCGAGTGACAACTGTCAAAATGTCTCATTGTGCTTCGTGACAGTGTGTTTTGCGATGTGATCACAACCACGTTGGCCACTTCGCTACCTACACACCCCGACTCGTGTCGCATCATATGGTAGTGACACTCTCGGCGACCGACGATGGCATGCTAGCGAGAACGCCGCGCCGCCCGACCATGGGGTGCCGCATCTGCGAACTACTATCCGACCAATCACAGCACGGCAATCATCGCCACGCCGACCACGTGACACTCGTGCCGACCAATCAGATGATGATGCCGCAATTAAGAGAAATGCTGCTCGCCGCGTATTTGCTCAGAGGTAGCTCACGACTGGTTCTTATTAATTAGGATATGTTAATTAATGTGTATAGAAATGAAATGCCATATGGTGGATAGTACGTAATCGTGATCCAGATCTTAGATAGTAGATATGTAAAAATTAATGGGCACCGAAGTATCTGAATAAGGAACAGTTATTTTGATAATTGGTTGGAGTTAAACACGACGGACAGGTAGGGACGTGTTGTGATGTTATGAAGGTCGAGAGACATTCAGATGCAGATTAGTTGTGTCTTGATGCACGCGGCTGCTTGTGATATGCCTTGAGAGGCTCTAGCTGATGGCTGTGACGACTCCGGGGGCTCTAATCCCTTCTTTCATGTCACCTTCTTGACGACAACTACTGGCGTCTTGCGTCACAGCGTTCACAATGCCACACACTGTCCTCACAGTTCGAGAAGGAAATTACAAATCAAAGCTTCGATGCTGAACATGTATTGCAACAGGAAAATGGCACGATATATTTATCTCTTCTACTGCCGTTTCATTTATATCAAACTTGATAACGCTCTGAACTTGTATTCCGGAGGTCCGGGGTTCTATTCCCTCGGGCGTCCTTCCTGACTGGGGGTTTTCCCTCAGTGTTGGGAAGGTACCCTACTAATAGGCCACACCCGCCTCCTTCCCACCTTTCATCCTTAGCTACTCTTCACCATCATCTCCCAATCATCATCATAATCATTCATTCGTCGTCATTAGCCTAGCTACAAAACAGTGCGACGTTCAATCAACACTACTCAAAAAATGATTTTGAGCATATTTTAACGTAATTATTTTTGCCTCATTTTATGATTGGTACATGTTGTTTTCCACAACCCAACTGGTCGGGTTGATGTTCCCTTGCAAATGCTGGGAAGGTTCCCGAACAGTCTCGCATGTTCCTCGCATGTCGTGAGTCGTGACTCATGAGTTGTCATCGGACCATATTCATCACCATGCATCGGAACAGTTGCAGAAGCCATGTCCAGGATAAGTCTCTTCGCACTTATACTTTGCCTTCAACAATCCGCGGCGTGTTTATGACGTTATTGTGTCGACAATCATTGCAGTAGGCTGTAAAATTTGTACGGGTATTAGTTTTTATTACCTTACTATAGAAAGCCCCTAAGTGATTCCTTCAGAGAATATTCTAGAATGTGTGGACTATAGATAGGTTATTAGGTGTATTTTGTTGTTCATTCGATACGCCAGCGTGGGAAGGTTCACCTTTAGAAGTGTTGTTGTTTACAAAGCCTCACTAATAGTAAATATTATTGTACTTCCTTGTTAATTGTCCGTGCGGCCAACTCGTCGCAGCAAAACATCTTGCGAGATCTTGCCAAGATCGTGTCTCACCACGATGTGATGGCTCAGGGTGGATCCTTTTATTTCCAGCCTCATATTGTTTATTGGCTTATATTTGGCAACATCGTCGGTGAAATGTGGTGTGAAATGTGTCATATTTATTATCTAATTTTCATATCTATATTTGGAATTTTCCCATGACAATGAAAACGAAGTAAATGTAGAAACAAGAAAGATACTGCGCAAGTCGGCTCAGGCAGTCGCGTTTACTCGGACTGTCCCAGGTTCGATTCCCGTGGTCGTCCTTGACTGAGGTTTTATCGTGGTGTCCCTCAGTCAGTCCTGAATGAAAAGATACGATAAACTGCCAGTTTTTTCATAATTAAATCACTGTGCAAAATATTCTGCGGTGAACCTAACTTGAGAATAAAGAGTTAAAGAGACAGAGGTTTCTGCATAAACTCTACAAAGTAATGTCCGTGTAATTTTGTGTACAAATGTGAACATATTCGCGGTGTACTAGTCCTGGCACTGAAAGGGTGGTCATGCAGAGCACACTCGCGCGCAGATGTTGGCGATGTTGTTTGCGAGGCGGAGGCGAGCCGCGAGGTTTCTCCCCGACAACATGTTTGTCCGGCTCGCAATCACTTCCTGATCCTCCCGCTCACTTCCTCGTGCTCGGCGCATGCGCACCACGTCCAACACATGGCGTGGCTGTGGGTCCAGGACCTTCCTCACATCTCACGTCTTATGACAAGACCCTGGAGGTCTATTCTAGAACGATTTCCCAATTCCATTCTGATGGAATTCAGTCACGGCCACAAGGATTAACATTGTATGGAATCGAATTCTAGTGGAATTGGGAATTTGAAAGTTCTAGAATAGGGCCCCTGGGGCCGTAATACGCCTCCTGGTTGCTATGGTAACAGACATCAATCCTGGACCACTATTCCTGAAAAAGGGAGAAGTGAGTATGAGAAAAATATAGTGAGAAAATTGTTTTCAACCAATAAGAATCCAGCAGGCTTAGATTCTATTGGCTGATATCGATTTTCTCACTATTTTGTTCTCATACTCACTCTCACTTTTTCAGGAATAAGCCCCCTGTTTATTTTGTTGGGGGACAAATAATTTTTCAATAGTTTAATCTATTTTTAATACAGTCGTGAAAGAAAGATATTAAAAAGAAAAAGAAAGATACCTACTGATTATTTATTTACTGAAATGGTCAGCTGTGACGTCAGATTATTTATTTATTTGTATTATTTATTTATTTAGCTAGAAAGCTATTTTTTCATTACAATATACATTGTGAGTATTGGCAATTGATTCGATTGCCTAGTGGAAGAATGCGTCACATGACATTTCTTTCCCAAAAGTAAAAAGTTCCTGCCAAATCGTAAGTGAACATGATTTAACAACTCCGATAATTCCTAAGATGACAACGATTCACGAACTTTTCTTCAAACATGTCACGAAGTTGAATAAATCAAACGCTGTTGATATTGGTCGTTTTGACCATTGTTTCGCGGTTCACGAAATACGCCGCCAATAAACTATCTTTCACGTACATTGGAAATAAAACTTCAGAACTTTGACTTGTGTGAGTATAATTCAGACATCTCGATTGAAACTTGCCGAGTAGTAACTCAGTTTTGAGAGTACTCTTCGTAAAGAAACGCAATTTGGTGAATCGTTCTGTTAATCTGGCATCTTGAATTTGACAGAAAGGTCGGGGTCAGATCGTACTTTTAACGGAAAATGGAACAAGACTTCTTTTCAAAATGAAAATTATCCGTCAGAGAAACATGAAGGGCAACTGTAAACATCATAATAAATCCAGGCGCGTAGGAAGGGGGGGGGGAGAAATCCCCCCCTCTGATTCAATTACCCTCCATAATATGTTCTTATACATTTATATGTCAAGATAAAAATATACTTAAAAAGTGTTAAAATCGCGTCGAAATGCACCAAATTCATGCCTGAAATTCAAAAAATTTCCGGGCCGAGCGCCCCAGGCCCACATTATGCTGGTCGCTGGGGGGCCCTCCCCCTCCACCATTGTCTTCGTAGACATCTAGTATCTCCAGCTCAAGTTATTTTACAATATTATCCCCCCCCCCCCCCTTGCAAATTTAGTTCCTAGCGCATGAATAAATCCAACATCTCAATCTGTTTGACATTGTTTGGACAAGTTGCTTTTTGAAACCCAACTCGATGACTTGACTCCTCGCAATGTTTCGTATACCCAAGCGACGGTACATAAACTGTCGCTCCCTTGCCGACGGCCTGTCGGGAGCTCCACCGGCGTCGGAAGGTGCACCGCCGCGACGGCGACCACTTGTTGCCCGACAGTGGCGCCGCGGCGAGGCGGTGATCGGTGGGCGTCGCGGCGTCGATCTATTTCTGGGCGCAGTTAGCGGCAGGATTCTTGAACGACCTGCGATGATGTGAAATGGTATACGGCGTTTTTGCGCGCCAACATCGTCGGCTAGAGGCAACGTTTTAACGCCTCGAATCAAAATGTAGCGCGGTAATTTGTCTCGACGTTTTCATGCGATTCAGAAATATTGTCAATATTATTCCATTTACAATTGGAATGTTTTAGAAGAAAATTTATTCATTTTTTTCTACATTAGTACGTCAGACGGTTTACATCAAATAAAATATGTGAATGGAATGAAAAATATTTCAATTTTTGAAAATTCCACCTTCTAAAAACAGGTTGAATCTGTTGTATAGGTACGACACTTCTCCCTATATTCATAAATCTAGCATTCCTGTAATTGAAAATGGAATGAAATGAAATGAAATACCCAGTGTATTAGGTAATATAATATTGTGTGCGCATTACGACATTTGATCTAAAATGCGTTCGACACATTTAGACAAAAACATCGAAATTCACTCCACCCGATTAAATTCTATAAATCGATCATTTCTAATGAAACTGTCATCCATTTGACCTCGGCACCTCGGGCACTTTGTCTCGTCTCTTTCGACGCACAGCGCATGGTCAACCGATTGATTTATACCATCACTTTACTTCGGCCGGTACTTCACTATAATTACTGGTTTCTACCAGTTGAAAAACAAGTCCACTTAATCGGTCGTCATTAGCTTGCAGTTTAATTGATCGCTAAGGGTTTGTTCACCCCTGAGCTGATCGCTGATTGGTTAGCGTGCCACGCGCCGTGTTCGGGATGCGAACGCACGCTCCCCAGACACAAGGCGGACACGTTGAAAGCCAATGTCCGCTCGCTTTTATCCTGGACGCCAATTGAAGACGCTGGCGAGGGAATATGCCGATAATTCCGACAAGAAACCTTTTATTGGAAGGTGAAACGGTCTTTGGGAGTTCAGTCTCGTCTCCAGAATTCTCGAAGTGCACTTTTCTAACGATATAAAATGGGTAACGATGTCTATAAGTATTCTGTTGTTTTATGCATGTAATTGCAGCTGGCAAACAATGACTGCATTTAAATAGAAGGTTCACGATCAATAAATCATAGCGCTGTAACTTTTCTTATTGACTTAATTGCTCTGACTTTATAATGCTATAGATTAGAAAGCTAATATACTTGAGGTAGCAATTTGTATGGTTAACCACACATTTTTAATTTGAAAGTAACGAAATTAGTAGTGCTAATAACCCATTTAATTTGGACGCGTTTTTGTCGATGATGCCCTAATTTGCGTAAGAAACCTGTTTACTTGTATCTTCGTAAAAAAAATCTTCACACGGAAATCTGCAATTTTGTAAAATCTAATTGAATTGCTAATCGCCTGAATTGCTAATCAGGCGCGTAGGAAGGGGAGGGGGATTATACCCCCACCCCCACACTCGAGCTGGCATCCCCCCCCCCCCCCCCCCATTCACCATACAAAATTAAGTTTAGTGTCCAAGAATCACTTAAAAATTGTTTAATTTCTAAAACAAACGCCCTGCGGGGCAAAAATAGGGACTTATTTGTTGTAATTTGAGCAGTTTCCCAGATCCCAGAACCGATTTAAAATGTTTTTATTCGAATAAATGCCAATTGTTACCGTCCAAGAACTGGAGGGTAAGAATCACTTTAAACTGGGTTAAATTCTAAAAAACGCCCTGCGGGGCTAAGCCCCCCCCCCCCCCCCCCCCCCATGATGAAAGTTGATCCTACGCGCCTGCTGCTCATTGTATCACGTGGCGCCTGTAATCGTCCGGGGCGCCACTGGCGCTTGCC
Source organism: Leuctra nigra (assembly GCA_934045905.1). NCBI lineage: Eukaryota > Metazoa > Arthropoda > Insecta > Plecoptera > Leuctridae > Leuctra > Leuctra nigra. The sequence goes on along the minus strand of OW203767.1, from coordinate 17,056,541 downwards.
TCATCCCGTGGGTGTCACGTGGGGGGCCAAGTGTTTCGGCTCGCGAATCAATCGTCTCTATTGGGCAAGAGATCGGACTGGTCCAGCGTGTCTGGCCGAGCGCTGCGTGATTGACGACGCTGTCTCGGAACGGGATTCGAACCCACGCGTCTCTGACTGCGCGCAACACGGTTGTATTATGTAAATCATATGTGGTGTGTTTGCGATGGAGTCAGTTATCCTTTGTTTTACGATCTGTGTTGGAAATATTCTATTGAGAGTGTTTGTGCTTGAAAATATATTGGCAAGGGAAGGATTTAGCATTGCGATGACACGATTTTGCTATTTCTTTGCCGTAGAGTATATCCCCATTAAAAAAACACTTCGTGTAAAAATACCAGCCAAGTCTCTTCTACTAAAAAAAATATATGAAATCTAAAAATTCTGCACTGAAAAGTCATGATATCAAAAAATTTGCCAAGTCAAAACTTTATTTGAAAATCAAAAAATACTTGGCGCATCGTGTATATTAAAAGCTTAGAAGTATAGGCCAGATATAAAATATACATAAAATATACAAACATATAGTATACCTAAAATGCCCTAAAAAATCGATGCGCCAAGTATTTTTTGATTTTCAAATAAAGTTTTGACTTGGCAAATTTTTTGATATCATGACTTTTCAGTGCAGAATTTTTAGATTTCATATATTTTTTTTAGTAGAAGAGACTTGGCTGGTATTTTTACACGAAGTGTTTTTTTTATGGGGATATCACTCCTTTTTTTAGTTTATTCTAACAACTTGTGACACATATGAAATGAACAATTACTAAATTCTTTTAAAAAATCATCGCCCATTACAATTTGGTTACCACTAATGAATAGCAGCGTATGGTCCTAAATAATTGCTTTAAATGATCTTTCACGAAGAATAGCAAAGGTTTCATTCCAATCAGTCAACCCAGTTCCGAGATATGGCAACACTTCGGTTTTCAAAATGGCTGCTGAACTTTCTGCAATGCCACATAGAATTTATTTCTATAAATGATGTGTATCATTTTAAGCTTTCTGAATATGTATTTATTGTATAGAAGGGAATTATAATAATTTATACATTTGAATGACGTCATTTCCGGTCTCATAAATAGGAAAATTCTATTTGTACTGTTCATATTCCATAGAGATGGCCTTCCGAATCGTTTGGCGCTAGTTTCATACCGATTTGTCTACCAGTTTTTAAAATATGACGTTACTTCCGGTTTAAAAATGGCGGCTGAAATCTCTGACCCCTTGAAGTATATTTTAAACATGATAACAATTTTATAAGCTGTCTCAAATAGTATATTTATTGCATCAAAATAAAAATTTGTGAGTTTATTAAAATGTGTGACGTCATTTCCGGTTTAGGTATGGGAAACTGCAAATATTATTGATGATAATACATAAAGTTGACCGTCTAAATTGTTTTGCGCTGGTTTCGTTGAAATCTAATTAGCCGTTATTGAGATATGATGTCACTTCCGGTTTCAAAATGGCGGCTTCCGGTTGGTTTTATAACAAGTCACATGAGACGTCAAAAGTACATACGTTACATAAATATCAAAATAATCGGTTAAACCTTTGTTGCCAAAAAGCCAATCGATGTATTTCAAATTTCATTACGTCATTTCCGGTTTCTTTAACATAATGTTACGTCTTTTGCTACTTATCATGCATATAGATGACCGTCTGAATCGTTTGGCGCAATTTTCGTTCCAATCGGTCCAGCCGTTGACGAGATATGACGTCACTTCCGGTTTCAAAATGGCGGCACAAAAAATTCATGGGGTGAAGGTTAAATCAGACGCCAAAAGTGCACACGTGGTAAAAATGTGGGATCAATCGGTTCAGCCGTTTATGCTGTGGCCTGTTTACCGGATTTGAATTCCAGGAGACTACTACTACTACTACTACTGAGATTATTATTATTATTATTATTATTATTATGAAAACCGCCCTAAAACACTGTTTTCACCTCCCTCTAGCGCGCCAAGGGCGTAACCTATTGTTCCCAAATTTGGTATATGTTGTAGGGTGGGCCATAGCTCGAAATTAAGATAGATCGCAACAATGTGAGATTTTCCAATTTTAAGATCCAGTAGGCCGAAAATGCCACTTTGATGCTTACAGTAAAAGTGGGTTTGCTCCAGCCTTTTTAAATGAGTGTGTGCGCGCGCCGTACGACTTGGCTGGCGTGGAGCGACCGCTCCACTAGATAGTTAAGGAAATTAGATGGTTAAACTCTATCTCTCTCTGCTCCATATAAAAATATGTTTATGTTATGGATCAGAGAGAGAGACAAATTATGAACCATCTACGTATATAGTTTCCCTTCCAAACAAATAGATTTTAGGAAAATTAGTAGCAACTGAAAACCTCCTTCGTAATTGTTATAATTATACTCGTGAAGTTATTAAAAGCAGTAAAATTCTAATGAACTGTTCACTTTTCGAGATAATTGAGAGGCTAAGGTATAAAACATTGATTTTATAAACTTCTTTGGAAGGGAAACTTTTCCGCAGATTAAAGATGAATAATTTAGAGGAAAGGGGCAGAGGAAAGGAAGGAAACCTTAAAACGTTTTTATATTAATTTGCCTTCACATTATTGAATTTTGTCAAACAATCTGGAGTTAATATAAAACACTGTCAGATTACCATAACGATGTAAGTCACGGAAATATGCTCTCATAATTATTTGAACCTTATAGACACCCTTAGACTGCTGTCTAAGGGTGAATTTCTACCAACTTAATATAGTAATTTTGACCTTAGTATCGCAATAAGGTCTAATATTCTTAGGACTTGTATCCAGGGATATTTTGATTAAAACAAATTGCCTCGCTTAGTTTATCGTTACCAAATAACACGGTCCTTTGCCAAAACCCCATGCGTGAATGTACAGTGTGTGGAGAACACGTTTCTACGTGTAATAACACCATTATCCTATTTGTTCTCACATGTTTCGATGGAGCAATAAATCGCTTTGTTCCGGCTCGAATCGGTCACTGCTGTAGCGGACTGAGTGGAGCGTATCCGCGTACATAGCGTCTTGTTAGCGCAACCCTGGCGCGGGTTGCCTTGGAGATGGAGGCGGCAATTAACTGGCAACTACAAGAGATCATGTCGGTGTGAGATCGCATCTGATAGCTACCCGGCTTACGAGCGTGATGGTGGCGGCCTTGCGGTACCTGATCACAGAACAATCGGAGAACAATTAAGAGCAAGTGGGCTCAGGCACTCTGGACTCCCGCGGCCGTCCTTATACCTCAAGCTTTTTGTCTTGTTTTCCCTCAATCGAGAGGCAAATGAATTGGGAAGGTTCCGCCACGAGCTCACTTTAATTTGCAAGTGGCCAAGGTGCAATTGCTATGGATTTACTTAACGATCAATAAATATTCACAAATTAAGCTTAAAAATTGTCAAACTCTGTAACCGATTGTTAAAAAAATGCGGCAACCAGTTGCGGTGACATGTGATATTTCCTGTGAAATTTGTCAGCGGAATATTAGCTTGATTAGAGAAACAGTGTGAATTTTTCCCACACCGGTAAATAAACACTACGCTTCGCTCTTTTATCTCCTACATTTAAAATGTCACAATATCAATATCGCGACTTTTTGCGTGACTCGCGATGTTCACAGCGGCTTTAAGACTGCTGGGAAATGAACATCTGTAATAATTGGTGCTCGACAATGTTGTTGGAGTGATTCGGAGGCTGCGAGAGATGTACTTGCGCGCGCCGCTGCATCTCGCTCCGAGCGTCGGGTGCTAATATTTGACTTTCTCGCCGGGGCTGATGTTGACCGGCCCGCGGTGCAGAACCAAAACACCGGCCCGCAGTTGTAAGTCTCCATGCATACACTTGCGATCATAAGCTTATCTCACCAGCCAAGATCAGCAAGATTACAACATCAGGGGTGGGATAACTTTCTTGTCACGGTGACAGGCTTCTCAGTTCTCATCTCAATGTTATGTACAATGTTATTCTAGGATACTTGTCACCGTGACAAGATAGTTATCATTTTATGTGATCGCGCACCCCAGGACGTGTCTTCATCGCCATGCAGATTACGGCCAATTACCTAGTTCATTGAAGACATTTTTACAAACGTTCCGTGATGCTTCTTCTTTCATTCTAAATACATCCCAAACACTATTCATAGTTTAATTCATGTTTATTGATTGTGATTTGAATTTGGCGCGTCCACTTCCCAATGCGGTCACATAAACTGCTTGTAAATTTCTACTTGATTAAGACGAAAACACAGGTAAAATCCAGATTTCGAGCAGGGGCTGGAGGGTTTGACCTCATACATAATTATTTCCCCATGGCCATATTGGACAAATATTGACGGTAATTCGAGCTCCAACTTCGCCGTTTACCGTCAATTCTTCTGGCCGCGGGTGTACCTCATGACGTAGATGTACGTAATTATCCGGATGGTCTCCCAAAGTCCAGGAAAGACGAGATTATTTTCGAGCTAAGGAGCAAGCAATCGACTCAGTAGCGACATCAGCGTCGTTTAAAATAAAGTTGTTGCAAAGCCAAACTTCTTTGCTCTGGCTGAAAGACGCTTTGACAGTTCGCATTTGCGCTCTATAACGCATCTATAAACTAATTAGTGATTGTATGAACTCCCTGGATCTGGAATCCACTTCTGTCTGCGGCTTCCCACATTCTGGAGCGAATTCCACGTGTTCCCGGAATCCCGCCTCGCCGTCAGCTTTGTGTTATGATTCTAAGAGGATTACCCGTGTGTTTCAATTACCATGTAATTAGCTGACAATAATGCTGCGGCGATGGTGGAAATCGTTGGACGTGTAGCTGAGCCATGCACCGCGCACTGACAACATGTATTATCATATTTCTCTGGAACGCGATAATTCTCTGTGTTTCCGAGCCTAATGGAGATCACGCGGCCTTGGGTTCGGAACAAAACAATGATCACGTGACGAGCGCGACGACATTTCCAAACGGTTGGTAATAATGTCTCAAATCTTATTCTCGGCTCGTGTTCTTTGATTAAAACATAATAAAATGCAATTTATTTGATTTCTGGCGGGTGTTATTTTTCTGTAAGCATTTTTATAATATCTAGTAATCCGTCAATTTCATTATCTCTATGATGTCAATCTTGACTGATGCGTATAATAAGAGAAACGTGAAACATATTGTATGAAACAATAGCGTCCAAGTCATTTGAGCTAAATATAGTAATAATTTTTCCTTTTCTTTATCACACTGTTGCTAAGATCTTCCTACTTGTCAAAATCTGTCACATCGTTTTCCAAATCTCAAGCATTTCCGCTAAATATGAACCTAATGCGAATTTGTCCAAAAATAATACTTTGTAAATTGACAGTTAAGGTGCTGCAAGCGCGAGCGATTTTGCTGCTTTTTGTAGACACTTTTTGCGATACGATTGGAGACGAAATGGGTAGACCAAATTATTTGAAATTTTAATCGTGATTAGATAAAAGACAAACTTAGGGTTATCCCTTGGTACATTTTCAATTTTTTGTTTCGTTAATTAGTAATAATTAGGGGATTTTTGGTGAAAAATTAGCTATTTTCTCGTCTCCCTGGGCGCCGTATAAAATTAAATTTCAAAAATGTGCCAAGGGATAACCCTAAGTTTGTCTTTCATCTAATCATGATTAAAATTTGAGATCAATTGGTTTACGGGTTTGGTCTCCAATCGTATCGCAAATTTCATCGTTTTACGCGGTTTTGTTGAATAACCGGCGCCTAATTAACGATGCAATAAGCAAAAATTAAAAAGGGCTACTAATATACAATCAGACTGATCATGTGAACATCCTGTAAAAGTTACACTCACTTATGAAACAATTTTTCTCTCTCAATTTTCTAAAACGGCCGAGCGCTAGTATCACCTTAATTCCTCTTTTCAAATCGAGAGCCGTGCTTGTTTATTCGAGGTTATAATTGTCACATTTAATTATCTAATTGACGATATAAAGTGGGTTATCTAGAAAGCACACCATCCACGATTATACTGTAGTTCTTTGTGAAATAATTGATTGTAATTTACTTGCATGTCGGTAGAAATGTATTGTGTGATTTAGCAAGGTTCGCCTCCAACGGGGACCTAACCCAGAACCTTGAGATTCGCCTTTCAGAATGGAAAAAAACTTGTTCCTATACTTTTTTTATACTTGTTCCTACTTCTTATACTTGAATTGCATTACTATATAAAGGCTACCTGCTGTAAGTTTAAAACAAAATAAGTGCATATTCTCTCGGTTGGTTAGAATGAAGTTAACTAACTGCACAGCGTATCATTGACTAATTGCGTCATCGGCGTTTGGAATAATTGTGATTTTGTGACGCATGGTTTCTGAATTGCATAGGAATGGCGTTTGGATGCCTCATGCGTTCAAATTATGTGAAAAAGTATTTATTTATGTGAAGGCTATATGAAACCAGTGGCGTATCCAGAAAGACATTTCAGGCGAGGGCGTCAAACAATTATTTCAAAATTGTATACCATCAGTCATAAGGTAGTATATCTTTTTCGAACTGTCGCCAAACATCACCAAACAAAAAATTGATAGCAATATAGGTACAAAAGTCAGTTGAACCTGCCATATGAGAAAATAAAATATACTTCCTTAATTTGGGCACAGAGACTAGTTAAAAGCTAGGCTGTTTTTCGAGTAATCACTAATCTTTCAAACATTTTGCAAATATGAATAGGTTTGATAGCAATAAGTAGTGAGTGCATCAGCAAATATGGCAGATGCCTATACCAGATGAGTATACGAATATAAATCACGTTGTTGATGGCTGTCCTTTTTAAAAAAGGTTGACCACTTTGATCCAACGTACGTACAATTACAATTAAAATTATTGACTTTAAACTATTAATTTACAAATCTATTATAAGCTATAGGAACAATGAAAATGAAAAATTGGTTTAGCTATACAAATGATTATGAAGGATGGCAATCGATGTTTTCAAAATAATGGGAACAGTTACATCTAAAACTCGTAACGAAATAGAAAAACGCTTCACAAATCCTTCCTGAATATGGTTGCACTATCGCGAGGTGTGGGCCGCCAACGGGCGTGCGTTGCGTTGCTATGATGGATACAGAAGCTCTCTTCCTCGTGCTGGTTCAGCTCCGACGCTCGCGCAAAAAACACACCCTTGAGTCGTGGCTTCTCGAAGGCGACGAGTGGCGAATAACAATCATTGACAATCATGCCGCGGCGATGGCGTGAGTAATTAATGCCCCGAATCCACCGCCCCTCCCCCGTGCCTTGTCATTGAACACTTGTACAAGTTTCTTCTGATTTTATTCACAGGTTTTCTGTATGTACTCGAACAAACTTGCGTGCTTGACTTCCTTTTGCGTAGTGTAAAATCTGATATTTCGTATGGAAATTGATATTCTACGTGTATTGCCTCCAGGATCCTTACCAAGGGGGTCGCCCCCCCCCCCCTTACCCAGACTACTCAAGCGCCCATTACTGCGTTGACTTTCAATTAATTAAGACATACTGAAATTTACGAAAAGCAGTTTTGGAACCCCACCATATAATTATGTAGCGTTTATTTTTAAACTAGGCGTAGGTATACCTTCACCTTTTAGTATGTTGAAATATTTTTTGTATTCCAAGTAATCATTATGCTGCATTTATTTGCACATTACGTTAATATTTTAGTGGACCTTCGCAGGATTTCGACATTAAAGCGAATTGTTTTAATCTGTGATTTAATCGTATTCGTTCTTTTGTGTGTGGAATTCCGGCCCCGCGGCTCCGCCATTTGCGTGAATTTGTGCGGAATTTGTGTGGCAAATGTTGAAAAGAGCGCTGATTGGCACGCGATCCCAACAGACGGCCGACGTGGGTTGCGACACGGATAATTCGATTCAGTTGCACTGGGTTTTACTAGCGACAGAGATCATTCAGGATTTCACGAGGATTTTTCATTCCCTTTGGAAAGATTTAGTCCAGTTGAGTAATTCATTCGACTTCTGAACTATACTGACACATATTACTGAAATTACGTGTTCATGTTTGATCTTCATCAAATGATTGAAAACGTGTGTCAATTTTTTTCTGTGTTAATTGGGTGAAATTCTTGAATTCAAAATTACGAATTCCGAAATTTATATTTGAAATTCAAAATTGAACTTGAATTGTTTTGCCCGGCCGGGTCTCTAAAATACCTTGTTCATTGGGCAAGTACACTCCCGGGTTCGAGCTCCGGTTCGGTGGGATATTTTTCGCTTCTCACATCCCTTCCTATCATCTTGCCTCAGCTGGAAGTTTTCCCTATAAAACCTTGCTCAATGCTCTTTGTAAATTTCTAAAAATATTATTTAACACAAGTGGTTATCCATAAGAATACTTGCCGTAATCTTCTTCTATTTTGAGAAGATATTGCGTATAATGGCGTCTCAATATCTATGTGAACATATTTTTTGCACATCATCTTGTCAATTTCTGTCGTTTGGATCCATTCTTTTGTTGGTCGTTAAAAGACCGCTCTCAGAAAAGCGCGTCGTCGAAAGAAAGCGATGGAAAAGTCAACTCGCTTTCTTGTGCTTCACTGTTTTATATCATAAAATCTGCTATAATAAACGATATAATGGCCTCGGAGGCACAAAATACGTCGATAACTTTTAAGACGTGTGCGTTTACCCAAAAAGCATCGCCCCCTCTGCTAATACATGGTTTCCCAGTTTCCAACAACGACGGAGAATTTACAAGATTTAGGAAAATTGCTACAACGTTTTTCTTTAGAATACTATAACTTTAGAACTTTACAACTAGACGGAGCAAGTTGGTTCAGACATTAGCGCGTGTTCGATTCCCACAGTGAGCATTTATACGCACTGAGTATTTTCCTTGAGGATAATTGTAATGATTTCTAAAGATATTTGTTTTTCTTACACATAATCTGACTTATTTGCAAGATATTTTTTGTGACACATAAAGCTTAAAGCTTATTTCCAAGATAGTGATTTTTGGCGACGTCCGTAGTTTATTCCCAAGATCTTTGTTTCTTGGGGACACAATCTAAGGATTATTTCCAAGATTAATTGTTTGTGGTGACGCAATTTATAGATAACTTCCATTTTATTTGTTTCTTCGTGACACAATTTATGGATTATTTCCAAGATCTTTGTTTCTTGATGACACAATCTATAGATTATTTCCAAGACCTTTGTTTCTTAATGACACAATTTAGAGATTCCAAGATCTTTGTTTCTTGTTGACATAATTTATAGATAATATCCAAGATTGTTTCTTGGTGACACATTAATAGATTATTTCCAAGACTCATTTATTTTTGGCGGCATAGCCTGTATCTTAGCTTCTTGGCGAAATACCGTAACAATTATCTCCACGACGTTTGATTGTTGTCGACAGCTAATCTACTCCCTCGCAGCTCGTGATCGCAGCTGACAGTGTATATGAAGCGATCTGCGCTCTCGCCCACGTGTGTGGTTTCCACACGGCACACAGGTAGCTCCTTGCTCTGCGCTACACAAGACCGACAATTAGCACGAGAGGTTTTGTTACCGGCTAGCCTTGACACATTGCGTCTCGGTAATCACACACGTATATTCCTCGGGCCGAATGACGAAGAGACGCGAGTCGGCACGAAGCCCGGGCGCGAGAGTCGGATCATGTTGTTGAGCGTTTCCGAGATTTCAACGCCGCAGATTGGGGGAAATGGAATTGCGACGCATAAATGTTGCTTTCAAAGAACTAATCAACGAATTATTTCTTGTATAGAAATCGTTCAAATTTCGCATATAAATAGATGTATATGTTCTGCATCATAATATGACGAGAAACGTGGTCAACGTGAACTAATTTTCGAGATATATCGCTTCAAAGTTACAGTTTTATACGGAAAAGTCATGCTGATATTTTTAAAAGCGTATTTGGCTGCTTTCCCATGTAAAGAATTTTTTGAAAAACTACATTAGCATGTATCAGATGCAATATTTTATTATAACATTTTTAAATGTATACCTTATAGTGGACGTTTTACGGAGCTATGATGAGGGTTTTACTGCTTTATTTTTACGTTTTTCCATCTGAGTAGTGCAGGTTTACATGTAAAATTGAGTTGCCATGGTAAATAAAACGGTCTTCTAGAAATTCGAAATTCTTTGCAAATTTGTAGAAATGTCCAGAGGACCGTGCTTATATCATTTATCCCTCCTTAAGAACTTCTTTTGTTTTATACCTATCAGCAATGCAAAATTGTTCAATTTTCCACCTGATGACGGACATTTTGTTGGCACGTTGACGGGTCAGATTTATAACTTTATCGAGGTAAATCGATGCATTTTTGTAATGTGAGTGATTCCTCTTCGTACTAAAGATATCTCCGGAACCTACCATTTTCCAGGTACCAAATGACTATAAAATATCGTCAAAAAAGCAGAGAATCACAGCTATTCTGCGTGCCATCAAGATGGTGGCAGGCAACAATGAGATGGCATCACGTGCAAACTATGAATTGCGGTGATTTCGATATTAAAAAGTTGCAAATTATCTGCGCAGACTTGCAATTAGGAGTATAGAAATAGCAGTAAAATATTAATTTCGTGATTGCGCCAAATTAGGTAGATTTGTTTTAATTATTCGAAGATATACCTGTATGACACACATAAATATTAATTTATGGTGATCTTAAAGAGAAGGACAGATCGTCACGCAAAGGCGGAAGAATTTTATCGTCTCATCTTTCAATGCCATATTATTACAAACTGGTAAATATATTTACTTTCTCTACAATGTAACGAAAACCGATATTTTTGCAGTCCTTGGTCCTAAAACACAATTTTCATCAATATTTTTACAATCAGCATGTCGTATGGGGTTGAAGCTTATGAGATTTGATTGAAAGAATTGAGTGAATATTAAATTATTACGACCCCGTTTTTTAATATCGGAATATAAGCAGGGAGCATCTACAGTGAGATATGTGTATCCATTGAATTAAGAACAGGAGTTCTTGTTTCGATGTTTTGAGGTTTCATTTGAAGTCAATGCAGCAGATGATTTCAACGTTCCAGAGACGACGGTGTTAATCTGTATTGTTTTCGTTTCGTGTTTTTTGTAAGTAAAAAAAAAAACTAAAATAGTTCCTGCTTTTGAGAGACTCCTGAAAGAATTCAGTCTTCTTGAATAGAATCTAAAACAGTCCGCCCAACATGCTTGGAAGCTGTCCTAGTGTCAATTAGGCTCGTACGGTATTTCGTAAAATCAGTGCAATTCAGAATCGTTGAAAACTTTAAACGACACGATGAGCAAACCAGGACTTTATTTAGAAATTCAGAGCAACAGAACTGAGTGAAAACATTGATTAAACAACATAAACTGATGATAATAGGGAGTGAAAACAACCTACCTACTTAATTTCGCTTAAAACATGCTATAATAAATAAAGAGTTGAATTTAAAAACTTGATCCCAGGATCTTAGATCTTATAGTGTTAGCGGGGGAAATCATCTTTAATCGGTCATTATACCAACACCTAGATGTGCCTTTAGTTAATTATAGTGCAATTTCACTTCCTTCTAAACATGTTTTTCTAAATTACGTGAATAATTATCATTTCGTTTTGTCCGCAAAGTGTGCATGACCCAACACTGAAACATAAAATCACGACAATCACGCGAATCCATCTATCTGCACCAGGGTCGCTCTTGGACTGCTCGCTATGGAACGTTTTCTTTGTCTTGCGATCTGTTACACTTGGATAGGAAGTGATCATGGCCTATGTGGTATGGTACCTCCCAACAAGATTCAAGAACGGCCACGGGAATTGCACCCAGACCTCCGGAATACAAAGCCGAACTCCGCTCACTTCTGAGTGACTCGGGATTATAACTCCGGGAATGCAACTCTCTCACTGTCGCCAACTGTCTACGAATAATTTATTAAACCGTGTAATTACTGTGGTTTCACGGAACTCAAGTGCGAGCCTCATACTTGTCCTCGTCTAATATCATTCCATTCGTCTGTGGAGCGACGGCAATCTGTCCGTATTCTTTCCCCGTGACTTCGTTCTCAATTGTCTATCGCGAGCTCGGTTTCCGTCTGTAGCGTACTTGGCATTGTTTCGAGTGGCTTGTTCACATTTTATTTAATATTAGAGGGATGATTGGATTTTGTTATAAAATGGAAAATATATGAAACATTTGGAAATAAACTCATCATGTTATGGAAAATGTCTCAATAGAATTTAATTCAAAACTTCACTTTTGATTTTTTTTTAATCAAGCTTCTTCAATATAATTTGTGGGGTATTTGTATTTGTATTTGTATTTTATTCATCTCAAAAGACATATACAGAGTATTTGTATAGAGCATCGTCAAATTAAATAGGTATAAATATAGTAAATACAAAACACAAATAAATAACATGTATCATTAAATAGAATAGCATTGTCGATTAAGAAAGTCACAAAGTGTAATGGTATCTGGTATCTTTACCTTGGGCTAAGGTAAGTTTCACAGTCAATGAGAAATCAACATACGTCGTGCGGTGTCTTGAAGCAAGTGGATGATTGTGATGCATCTTCGCAAAGCTGCTCCGGCGTACGTGCTGGTTGCCACGAGCCGTCTTCCGCCGACACAGGGTTCGAGTCCCGGTCGAGGCACAACTGAGTGCGAACACCGCTAGATACCTGTCGTAGTGGAGCAAAAACTACTCGTGTTTAGTGAAGCTAATGAGGGAAATAACGGAATTAACAAAACATTTGGCCATGAAATACCTTCCTTGGTATTTAATCATCTACTCAAAATACGTTAATTTTTCCGTAGAGAATTATCCTGTTCACGGATCGCTATAATAGTCATACTGATAACATTTTTTAATGTGGCTTAGAGAGTAGAGATAAAAGCGTGTTATCAATTCAAACTGCCTTTAAACGTCATTTGAAGCTGATTGGATTAAATTGCGTTTGATGCATTTTCCCATAATTTGGAACTAATATGGATCACATGAACGATATTTTAAATTTAAGTTTGACAGTTACCTATGTACTTTCTTGAATGTTCACTCCGACATATTTATGTTTCATAAATAATTAGTGATAATCTATTAACGAATTAGTAGATGCAGCTGATTAGATCAATTGGATTAAATTGCATTTGATGCATTTTCCCATAATTTGGAACTAATATGGATCACATGAACGATATTTTAAATTTAAGTGACAGAATTACCTATGTACTTTCTTGAATGTTCACTCCGACATATTTATGTTTCCTAAATAATTAGTGATAATCTGTAAACGAATAATTAGTAGATGGCCAGTAATTTGTGACATCGGGTCGTTGATTTTGCGACAGTCTCGTCGGGGCGAACGCTCTGGGAACGAAGTCGCCGCGTCATTTCAATTTCCTGTCGGCTTTCAACGCGGCGCGGGGGTCAGAACGACGCTGACGCACTGCCGACGCCAGCCGTCGCGGCGGGGTCGTTCTATTAGTTGATTGCGCTCGAGTCGGCTTGCGGGTTGGACGCCAACTTGCAGGTGTTTGGGTGGGAAATGCAGTCAAGATTGCGATAATTGCCACGTTTTTGTTCGACCCATATGCTCATTCTAATCGAATGTGCGACCCCTATGAAGAATATTAAGTACGATCCGATAATTATTCCTGGAATCAGTCAAATTGAAATTATACTACAATGAGAATAGGGCTATTAAAGTTTGTCAGACTTTTTTTTTTGTAATTTGAGCACACTATTGTGTCACTCTTGATTGAGTTGCTCAACTCATGTGAAATAAAAGTTGCGTCATCAATGATATTCCGTGTCGCAAACAGACCGAAGTATTACAGTTTTATACATACGCTTTGGCCAATTACAATCGATATTTCAACCCAGTTCTGGAAATATGATCTATTTCAACTGAGTTGTGGAAACTCGATCGATATTTCAACTCAGTTGTAGAAACTCGATCGATATTTCAACTGAGTTCTGGAAACTCGATCGATATTTCAACTGAGTTGGGGAAACTCGATCGATATTTCAACTGAGTTGTGGAAACTCGATCGATATTTCAACTGAGTTGTAGAAACTCGATCGATATTTCAACTCAGTTGTGGAGACTCGATCGATATTTCAACTGAGTTGGGGAAACTCGATCGATATTTCAACTGAGTTGGGGAAACTCGATCGATATTTCAACTGAGTTGTGGAAACTCGATCGATATTTCAACTGAGTTGGGGAAACTCGATCGATATTTCAACTGAGTTGGGGAAACTCGATCGATATTTCAACCGAGTTGTGGAAACTCGATCGATATTTTCCCTGAGTTGTGGAAACTCGATCGATATTTCAACTGAGTTGTGGAAACTCGATTGATATTTCAACATGAACTCGAACGCGTTTTGTTCTCACTAAGTTTCAACTACGATCGAGCTCTGGATCACGATCGATAATGGCTGTGTGAACGAGGTATGAGGAAGCTATCATTAAGCTGTTACCAGCTTCGAGCGGTTGGTTAGTCTTTTTGTGTGTTTTGTTATTTCGCTTCTCTGCTGATCCAGCCATTGTCTATGGAGTTCAACTTTTGTCCGGTTGTTCGGGGAATTAATCTGTCTGGAGTACATAGCGAAGTCAACGCATTGATAAGAGAGGATTTTGTCCCTCTTGAACAACAAATATATTGAACATATGTGCTTCAAAACCAATTTGAATGTCAACTTTTTATCTTATATAAACTAAATTAGCGTGCTATGATATCAGTAACAATGCGAAATTGTTGCCAGTTTAATTTTGGAACGGGGAAAATTTTGATATAATGATGGGAAATATAGTTCTACGGTTGGCATATTTCAGTGTGTTCGCAAAATGTTTTTTTTCTGTTTCTACTGTCCAGTACAAACAGAAAAAAAGATTGCTTCCGTGTTGACAAAAAGGCAAGTCAAAGATATGACTATAATTATTTCGCCGTATGCGTGATGATTGATGTGTAGCCAAAAGGGTTTAGCTGTCTTATTTTGTTCTCTTTAGAAGATCTACTCAACCATAACCTATCATTTACAAGTACTTCATATTTAAACTCCACTTATTTTGCCCATTTTAAAGCCAATCTCCTCCTTTATTGCTACAAAACACACTGAAGTATTTGGGAAGATATTCTGTAACATTTGAAGATCGACTCCACCACCTCCCTGATACAAGATCATCTAGTATCATCTATTTATGCGGATGGTGCGAGACGAATGAACGATCTTGTTTGCACGGCGGACTGAGAAAGCTACCGGCCGGGCGATCATGTTGTTGCTGTCAACCGAGATGCTCGACATGGTTCGAGGTACTCGACTGCGAGTGAGTCTCTTTGTTCTGCTTGCTCTTGCTCTTGCCCGTGTGTTCGCCGCGTTACGTCGTTTCGCAATCACATTTGCATGCGATTGCCACACACTTGACGCTGGCGGTGGTCGCGCGCGGAGGTAAACAAGTCCCCTTCCTGTGTCCTTAGGTCCATGTCATCTCTCCCCTCGTAGACTTCGCACTCGCAGTTCGTCTTCTTCGATGTCGCATAATTCGCAAAGTTCGCTTGTCTATAGCTCATTTACTTCGCATTAACTCGCACGCTATCGCATATTTCGCGGAGTTTCTTATTATCGCATAATTCGCAGAGCTCGCTCATCTAGCTCATCTACTTCGCACTTTTACTATCGCATCCGCATAATTCGCAGAGTTCGCTAATCTAGCTCATATCTACTTTGCACACGTACTCTCGCATAATTCGCACCGTTCGCTTGTCTACTCGTCTTCTTCGCTTAGCTCGCATCGCATAATTCGCGTAGTCTGCACTTGCAGGATATCGTCTATTACCACGTAAAGTAGTGGAGTTGAATCTACATAAAACGGCTCAATTCCTTGGATGTATTGCATAGGACATTTTTTATAACTTACGGCCAAGAGTGGAGTCTATTTATGTAGATTCTGAGATCGCACCTCAACATCGTCTTCCTCGCTTCACTCGCTGACGTTGAAAAAGAGTTAGGATGATGAAAATGCCGAGCGGTCTATGAAAAGTCCTTGGTATTTAACGCATAGTGCGTAGCGTTTTATCTATTTCTGTAAATGTGTGCGTTTGAGGCGACGGTGTCGTTATGTCCACAGAATATGGGTCAAGAAGACAATTAACAACTAAGTGAGACACAATAAAGCGATAACAATGATATAGATTTTCCTCTTTTCCGTTGTCTGTAATTTCACTTGAGTCCCTCGTTGGAGGACTAAATGAAAACTTTTCCGTGCTCGTATTTCTGTTAACATTTTGCGAGAGTGATACATGCTTTACGGCATCGCAAACTTTCGCAACTTTTGCTTTGCCAACTCGACTGTCTTAACCATTTTTTAGTAGGTTACAGAATACTCTTTGGAGTCATATTGAATTCGGTTACAAGTTGTCCTGAAAAGTTGTAGCCAAGTTTTTTTATCCGGAGTTGTCATAATTTATTGGCTGTCTCGAGCGACTGGTAATATATTAGATGAATAAGGCCCGGTATTAATATCACAAGTTACCGGCGTCATCGCCAGCATATAAAACCAGTATTTGTCAGTGCTTATTGGCTGTTGACTTATATTAGGTGACTACACGATTCATCCTGCCGATATCTTGATCGGTGGCGTAAGAAATAACGGGTCAAGAGTAATGATCAGGACTTGCACTCCGGAAGCCTGGGGTTCGATTCCCGCGGCCGTCGTTCCTGATTGAGGTATTTTCGTGGCAACCCGAGACGACCGCCTCCTTCCAACCATCCGTCCTCGCGCATTCTTTATCCTCATCCGTCGCTAGCTACAGTACGACGTTACGTACACTCGGCACAACAATAATTGATCGTTGAACAAATTTGAATGACTGCTGGTCATGTTCCATACCAATCAAAGCTTGTTACTATCGTTGAAATGAGAGGTCACCTACTAGAATGAGACAAGAAGATCGCTTGGACTGACTTCTGATGGTGCGATCTATAAAAAAAATAACAGATTTATTGACGATCAATTTTAGTTGTGCCAAGTGTACATAACTAATATTAGAAATATATTCTTCAGATCCCTATGGGAATATAAATTCTTCATCAAATGCCTGCAAGAGATTTCATGAACTTGAACGGAAAATGTCATAAAATGCGCGTTTCGTCCTTTCTTGGCATATGGTAATCGTATTGCAACAGATTTGATTGATTTGCACGGCATTGTCATCGAATGGAATGGAATGTATCTGCACAGACTCCAGGTGTTTTAATTAATTACCGGACAACAATGGTTGTACGTGTTATTTGCGTGTGGCGGAGGTAATTACCAATGCCGTGTCGGTGCACATGGTCTGACGTCACCGTGTTATTTACACCGCCGTCCAGGTTGCGTCTCACTGCACACTTGATGCATTGGTAATTGTTGATTATATAGCAACCTCGGTGCAGTGGCTGTGATTGTACACGACAAAGACGTGATTTTTATGAAGAGTCGGCGTGGCGTGCTGATTTGCGTTTACGCGTGATTTTGTTTTTTAATTGTGAGTTTTCTTCCGAGTCGAGCCAAAGTAAACGTTACGATTGGTTGGAAGAATAGACGCTTTACCGCAAAACGTAATCCTATAAACGTAAGAAATTAGTTGAGTTGAAGGAGTTGAAAAAGAAAATGAATACTATACTTACCGTAAGGCCGGAATTGTGTTCAAAATTGACTAAATTCAGAATTGACTAAAGTTATTTTTACAAATTATGTACCCGCAAGTGTTTTGACGTTTTAAAACGATTGTTCTCGCATTCCAAATACGTTTCGTATCTCGGGGGAATGCATTTTCTTCAACACTGTGTCATTACAAATGCATAATTTGTATTATTTTCTTGCATTCTGTCTAGTGTTGATACGGTATGGTAATCGCTTGGTAATGTGTCTCTAGAACGTCGATGCATATTTGATGTATGTTGACTGTTACAAATAGAATAAATGTCTGCTTAACATCCAAGACGAATAATAATAAATACCAACTGCAATGTGAAAAGATTTTCCTCGAGCGGGACTCGAACCCACGACCTTCCGATATCCAGTCAGATGCTCTACCAGCTGAGCTATCGAGGCTCGATAGTCGATAGCCTATGTAGCTCAGCTGGTAGAGCATCTGACTGGATATCGGAAGGTCGTGGGTTCGAGTCCCGCTCGAGGAAAATCTTTTCACATTGCAGTTGGTATTTATTAACATTCACCTAACTGAGGGATTCAGTAAAAACCATATTTCATCCAAGACGAATGTTCCATAGAAAATGCAAGAAAACCACATTATTTGATGTATTTTTTTTCTATCACCGCAAACTAAAGGTTCGAAAGTAAAGTACCTATAAATGTCATTGTTTTGTCTCGAACAGAATGTATTTTATATACAATAAGATTTCGGGTTGCATAGTTTCATTTGTATTATTCTCATGTGTGTACTTTTAAACTCTCTCGTAAGCACCGTACTTGATGGAATTGTTACATCGGTTTTACGTATGTATTATAGGGCATTTACAGCTCATCTATCACCACAGCACGCCCCGCAGCGACTGGTGGCCAATTTAGATGTTCCGTCAGTGCACAGTGCACCAGGAAGGCGCACAAAATTACACAATGACCGCCCAAATAATTCAATTAGTGTTTAGAAAGAGCTGTTTGTATCTATAAAAAGGTTAATTAGCTAATAAAACGTGCATCATAAGCTAGGTTTAAACCAGTTGCAAAATTAGTGAACTATTCGAGATCATCCAAAAGATTTGAGAACGCTTTTCACCACTTCTCGATCATAGACCCCAGCGCCACTAGCGAGAGAAATCGGCAAAGCTGTATACGGGGAAGAATCTTCAATTTAATCATCTCTCATTGTTCGTGGCCATAGCAACCGATAACAATCAACAGATCACTCAAAATAGCTCAGAATTGGTAAAAAATAGAAGCAAACTAATTTTATCAGATTCAGTGTAATTTTTGACACTTCATAAATTTTGCACAGCGAAATCTCATTAGGCGTATTATTGTAGCTTGTAAGAATGCATATATACAATGAGTACTGTTTACTAAGTGCTGCAACTAAGGTGCCGTCAAGAGTTGCTAATTATTTCCACCCATCGCGCTGTCTGTCATTTTCAGAAACAAAAGAGAGTCAATTCACTCGGTGCCTCTACGGCAGAAATAATATCGCCCATATATCCGGTTCTTTCTAAATTAAAACTCTCATTTACTTTGCCAATAATCCTCATTACCACCGAAATATGTTTCGCCGCTCTTGTTAAATTAAAACGTAATGAAAACCTCGCCGGCGAAGCATGAACGTAGCGCACTGATTGCATGCATCTTATCTCACTGCATGCAAGTGCAGATCGGTGTATCAACCAAGCAGCAAGAGCTGGACCCTGCTCGCCGGGGCGGCTGCGGGTCGACGTGCGCGGGCCGGCTAGTAGCACCAGGAAGTAGTCGCGGGTTCGGTTCTGGGTCAGGTCGAGCTAACGGACCTCCGAATGTCGCCTCCCGTCAACCGACCGACAAGGGGGGCGATTATTCAATACAATTGCCACTGAATCGGAGTCAATTAGATTGTTTAACCTCTTCGATTTGGCGAGAAGTAACGGACTTCACGTATCTGTCGAGACCGCAGAACAATAGAGACAAATTGCTGGGCGAGTTACAGTTGTATGTACCTATTTATTTAGACACAAAGAATAAATTACCGAATTATCCATCCCAGAGTTAAAGTAAGGGCCTCTTAATTTTTCCCGTCACGTTTTCGTGAACTATGCCATTTTGCCACGCGGAGGATTTTGTCTTTATGCTTGGAGTCAAAGAACCTATTCGAAAGTCTATTGGCGAGAGACTTGGTTGATACAAATGTAATCACACCATGGGGGCCTCTTAATGGCTACTCTGAAGCAACCAAGAGGCTCCGATCAGTAAATAATTACATTTGCCGCGAGAATTCTATAGAATAGGTTTAATTAGCTGGTCGTAATTATAGTCCTCTAATTTGTCCTGTCATTATTTAATCAGTTATGGACTATAATTCAAATGTATTTTACATAGCGTTAGTTTCTCATCAAAGTCCTGTAGAGAGCACTCTATTTGTAATATTGATTATGTGTTGGCAGGATAATTGAGTCGATTAAGTCTGTGTTGTTTTCATTATTTTAAGGAATCCGCTTTGTTGTGAATGGCCCTGTAATTTCGTGTTCATAGTTTGCACGACCTTCGCTTGATTCCCCGTTTTGTTACTTTACGAGAAAGAAGATGGCGCTGCAGCAATTAACGTGGATTATAATCATCTCAATGCATTTCCATATCTGTGCCCTCCTGACACACGATCACCATCTTAATAGGGGCTATAAATTTGTACCATCCTTTTTTGTGAACTTTATTATGCCGCAATTTATGTAGTACTTTATGCATAATATTTAAGGAGCGGTATTAATCGCGTATGCACTCTCGAAGAAAGCGGAAATCATGAAATGTTTATAAATGATAGAGGTACAAAGTTCATTTACTCGGAGTTAATGAATAAGTTCGACCTGTAAGGTCATCTTGTGATTTTTCTCTTCAATATAATCTGCGTCCACATAGATCGTTTTGTGATGGTCAATGGAAAAATAACACACAAAAACGGTATGAGGACGCAGTACCTTGCCAAATTTAAAACAAATACAGGTTCGCCACTTCATTAAAATGACTTCTCCCTACCAGTAGAAAACAATTACAGGTATTGTAAAACTTAGATCACCTGTTTACAAGAAAACAATATTACTTTTTGCAACAGTTTTCCAATTGAATGTCAATTGCGGTATAAATAGGTACAATAGTTAAATAATCATACTTTTAATTGTAGAATGTATTACACCGCAAGACTTGATAAACTTACTTTTACTTCTCAACTCCAATCAATAAAGCTTATCTCTGAGCTAATGAATCCCCTACTTAAGATTACATTGTGCTCGATCGGGCCGATACGGCATGCCTTCGCTGCAGCCAAACTCAAGGTGATTGTGGCCCCAACTCATGGTGACCCCAAATCCGTCGCTCGATGGCCCACCTTTCTAAAATCCAGCCAAACTCATGTATCTTCCGATAGGTTAATGTGGTGCTAATTTATTCATACGTCGGCAATCGCGCCTGGTGAAAATCGCATTGTGCTTGTCGAGTATGTTGGCGCGACTCTTCGGGTTTTGACGACTCGGAGTTATCGATCTAATGTAATGTATACGTCTATTACGAAGTTCGCGAATGGAATGATAAAGTTTTAAATGACGCGCCTTGTCACGCCAGGCTACTGAGATGGCTTCATTTATTCGGCGAGAAGTTTGTTTGCAGATGTAAAGACACTGTTTCGAGAGTGTCTTTTGTTCTGCGGAGAGATTGATTGTTTCTGGGCATTTCGGATTGCCCAAATTGAAATAGATCTGGCAGCGTCCCAACTCGAAATGTATTCACTTAATTTTGACAGTTACGAATGCCAAAATGGAGAATGTTTAGATGGGCATTTTAATAAAAATGAATTTTCCCCATTTTGCACTTTCGGGTCGGGCTTTTTTCAGAAACTCCACAACATATTGTCGGGAACATATTGTCGGGATTGTATTGGCTTTTGCCATTGTTTATCAATTTATCCTGACTATCTTGATCTCGATTCCAAAACTTCGTGATACGTTCTGAAGCAAATTTGCCAACATATCGCCATTAATTTTTAACTAGAGGATGTGAAGAATAATTATCAACGGCTATTTTTGAGATCATTAATGCACCAACTTGGAAACTACAATTAATTGCTCGAAACTCGACACACCAAGGTAAACAAAGTGATATTTTACCATTTCGAACTTCAGCGTCGAGATTGTGCACATATTTTAAGCTCCAGAAATCTCAACATTTAGATTGTCTGCGGAGCTTTCTTCTTTTATATTATGTAGACATGTAGACGTAACAAATAACAATATTCTGCACTGTCTCAGCAAACGTTGCAAAAAATATCTCTTTAATTATTTTTCACATGGAACATAATTTAAATGGTTCAAATGTTTTAGTTTTGATGATGTGGAAACAGCTTCAGAAAAGTGCCTCGGGGTCCAACAATCCATCACAAAACCAAATTAATATAATCGCAAATTCGAGTGATTTGCCATCTCATTACTCTCCACGATTTTGCAATTGAATAACAATCTCGTAATTTCAACTGACCAATTTGCAATACTGGTTTCGTAAGCTCGAGATTTCGTTCATACTCCTTATACACTTGTCTTCAAGCAAGTCGGTTGCATTCTCCATCTCTCCTCTTTATGTAGCTTGAATATGACACGTGATAATGATATAATAACCGCTAATGTGTTTGTTTTTCGTCCACTTTGTCCCAAGTTCTTGTGTCTAATCGCCTACTTAGTGCCTGATTGTCGCATGTAATCGCCTCTGCCAGCCAGTGAGGGAACGTCGGCAAGACGCCGCGGACCCGTGCTAGAGAGGTGTGGCATATTTGGGGGGAATTAATGGGGCCCACACTTACATGAATCAGTGGAGCAATTACTGCGCGGGCAACTAGGGGCAATGCCATGGCGGAGAACCATTGTTCCGCGGTGCAAGCGATATGCTGACGATTAGGGACTCAAGTTTCACGACAATAATGGAATATTTGAGGAGTCAGTTTATTTTCCGGTTATCTATGAGGATAATGGGGAAGAGTTTTTTTTCCCGTTTTATTTCTATTTGAGGAAAGTGAAGTCTTTGATTCCTTTTGACGGATATGGATATGGTTATCTATAATAATGCGGAATAGTACTATGTCTTCCGTTTTATTGTTATTTGAGGAAAGTGATTTCCATTTGATTTCATTGATTTCCTTAATTCTTCTTCCAATATTGATGGGTTTGAAAATATCGTGGAAGAATATGTTGCCGTTTTCTTTGGATTACAGACTATGATGTAACATATTCTGGTTTAGTATTCCTACAGCTGTTGTCCAGGAAAATAGTAACCAAAAGTACTACAGGAAAACATTTCTAAATATTGTCTTTGGGATTTCCACTTAATTTGTTTGCTGATGCGTTACGGATTGGGCCGGGTGGCTCAGTTGGTAAAGCTCTCGTCCGGCAAGTGAGGGATCCTGGATTCGAACCCCGGTTGGGCCGAATATCACATCGCACATCCCTCATCGTTATCTTCTTGTAAAAGTACTAGACTTTGACGTTTAGGTATATTTCATTTCTATGCATTATATGGTCACTGAATAATATGCGTTCTTGAGCCTAATTGGTTTTATTCATGAAACTCCTGGTTTTATTCAACTTATTCGATCTCAGCGACGGAATAATAATAATAATAATATGATACAGCGTTGATTGTGTCTTTTGGCAGAGTGATACTTAATGCTAAAAGCCTTGAATCCACTTGCTTGTTCAGATATTCATTGAGACATTCTGCGTATTATACTCAAGTTAAACAGTTAGTTTTATAGGCATTTTATTGCAGTCAACTTCTTGGCGTAATAAACTTTATTGAAGAGTATTGAATTATAATAAATGTAAATATTCAATCAATAAAACACGTTCAACAGCATTTCTTGAGTTGAAAGGTGTAAGATATCTATAGGAGAAAACAAGCGGCATAAAACATAAGTTGCATGAATCCCTGAATTCAAGGAATGAGACTCCTGATTAAACTTAGCATAACAGGACAACTAAGGGCCGGTCTTTTAATGCCTTGCTAACTTTTAAACACTCAATTAGGACTATATTCCCATGGCAACCAACAATGACAATCCTCGAATGACCGATTATAACTTAACTGCTGGTTTAGGTGACTATTGAAAGACCGGCCCTCAGTGAAACAATAATTCAATAACATATTACATATTTAAGGACTAAAACAACATGACGATTGAAACATTTTTGTAGTTTCTTGTATACTCCCACGGACACAAATACGCGTTTGGTGCATGTTTGTCTAACATTACAGGTGTTATTTAGATAACACATGTTTGTTTGTTAGTTATCATATTCTGTACATTCAATCTGTTACCCCCCGACGGCTGCCACCTTATCGTGGTGGTGGGGTTTGTGTTGGCCAACGATCCATTGCAGCTACGCCGGCGAGCATATGCTCATGTGTAAGGGCTACCCATGCCGGACAGGTCAGTGGTGAGGTCCAGACAAAGAGCAGCCAGGGTTGGCCTAACCATGTCCTCCCTTGAATTTGCGGTCCCCATCGGGCCGGCCTTCCCCCTCGAGATGGTGATCCCCCTGAAATCGGGTTCCGCCGGCCCGAATCCTTACACCCCCCGGTCCGTCCCCATTCCGGCCTGGCCTTCCCACCAGTGCTGGACTCCCCCGGATCGGGCCCGTTAGGTCAACCCCCTTCCTATGTCCTCCACTTAATTCAACAAAGTTTAAAGTAAAATAATTAATGTGCGCAATATAACCTCGTCGTTGACGCGCCGTTAAACACTATTAATCTAATCTATTCAATCTGTTAGTGGCGTAAAATTAAATTCAAATTGGAAACCATTTTTCAAACCGAACATGCATGATAATTTACCATGACATTTCGTTACGAGCTTTGTATAAACTAACGCATAGCAGGAAGGAAAACTGAATAATTATAAGGCCACCCGAGTTAATAAATCGCAAATAAATGTAGATCATTGGGAGTAGTCGCCAATGTAGACTTATTGAAATCACAGTTTTACATATAACTTGTCTCAATTACCATTTACTTACGGTACAAATAACATAGATCAATCCCCAACAGCCGTCAAGACAAATAAAACCGTGTTATTATACAAGTCAATAATCCGAGGATACATTCTCTCCGTTGCCAGTGTGTGTGTGGCACACTTTCTGTATTTTAATATGCTCGATAAAAGTCTCTCTCTACGCCGCCTTTCTATCTACCAAGCGACATCACACGTATACTGGCCATGGAATGCATCCAATGGTTGCAACATTCCTGCTGCACTCTTGTCCGCACAATTAGTGCACAATGAGTGACGGACGGCGGGGATTTGCGACAGAAGTGTTGTTTGCTTGTGTGTAATGTGGTATTCTAATTTGCAGTTTCCGAGAAACGGACGTAAAGTGTGGCCTTTGTTTTCATTACAGAGGAGATAGCCAGGCTGATGATGACGGAGCGCGTAAAACTGGAGTAAACTTGACATTTACAATCGGATGATAGATTGCGTGTTCTAAATTATCTATATGAACTTGTCGATCAATGTTTACAAGCTGTTATGTTGTTATCTACTGACTCTTTTATTTGATGTTAGCATTTACAGTTCTGATGCATTTCCTTCTGGCCTTGTTTATCATGTTTGTTGAAATTTCTTTGACAACAGTTTTTCTTTTCTGAACCCTCGGGTAAGTGAGGTTAAGTCTCTGAAAACTTCTCTGGAATTATGCGTTTCTTTTCTTTCTTTTTCGTTTCTCTGGAAGATATCCAGAAAGTCGCTAAGTTTGTCATAATTCTCTCGTGCTCCGCGAGATATTCCGCGAGATAACTCTGATAATCGCTCAACAAGTGCTCGACTGTTCTGTTCGGCGGCGTCTTTTTACCCCCGCGCGTATATATATACGATGCGCCAATCATCGCTAATCAATTGATCTCACTTATCGCCCGAATCACGCCGGGAGAGTCGCGCGAGCATACGCAAATATGGTAATCGCGGGGCGAGCCGAGCGGGCGGGCCGAGCGCGGCCGAACATTGCCGAACACTTCGCGGCCGAGCGGTTTCGCGTGGAAACCAGTTTCCTCTCCGCTGAATCGCGTCACGTGACCCGGAAATCGCCTCGTGCGTTGCTCTATCCGCGTTCGAAATGGCGATTTATCCCCCGCGCGACCTCGCCGGGATTCGAACCCCGAACCCGCGTACGTAGAGTGTCACTTTGGTTCACGTGGACGGCAGCCATCTTGACACGGCGAGAGGTCCTGGTTCGGGACGGGTCGATGACGAACATGATTTGGAGGCTACGTGATTTCCGTTACTCTCCGGACAATAGGAATAAGTTAATAACCATTCATCTTTCCCTTGTATCTAGTCATTTTGCCATCACGCATAAAATACCGAAGTATTATAATTTTATAATAGAGAGAGATTGTTTTTTTATACGTCGGGAGAAGGGGGATGAAGAACTACATGGGTAAAAATTGTGTTTCAAATTTCACTTTGAGGTCAGGTAAATCTGAATAAGTAGTTTAACTTTTTGCTTAGGACATTTAAAAACTGTGAAAACGTGTAAATATCCTTAAGATATGAAACCTTCTTATGTAGATTCTCTTCCCCAGCTCTCGTGGAACAATGAAGTTAAAAGCCGGCACCTCCACCGCCATTACTGGCTTGTGTTTCGACCAGAGTTCTGTGCCTCTGCATGTTCCCTTGATAACTGACATCGGCAATCTGCTCCATGACTCCTGGCAGATCAGTTGTCACCCTCTTGCCGTCCACGTCAGTGACAGATCAGTTGTCACCCTCTTGCCGTCCACGTCAGTGACAGGCGTCAGGCAGAGGTCGTTTACACTCGCGCGCAGAGAGAGCCGATCGAACAGCCGTCATAAATCCGCAGAAACATTGAATATGGAGGCGCTGACATTCCATACGTTGCGATGACAGCAAAGATAGACACGTTTGTGTATTCTTTTATTACTCTCTTCAATTGCACTTCTTACTCTTTGGCTTCTATGAAACACTTTCATATGTTTTTCGGTGAGTTTGCTATGTAATTGAATCAAAATGGCGGCGTGCAGCAAATGATCGGTTACTTCTTGTGATTCTGGAAACTGAGTGGTTATCTGTTGAATTCATGATTGATATTGTGCAGTAAGAAACTGGATGTGCAGTGGAACTTGATGTTATCGCTGTTCATTGATTAAGCACATAGATCTCGCACATTCCTTGACATGTCACCAATCACTCAGCACAACAAAAATTGATCGATGAACAAATTTGAATGAATGCTGGTCATTTTCAATACCAATCAAAGCTTGTTATTATCATTGAAATGTGAGGTCACCTACTAGAGTGAGACAAGGAGATCGCTTGGACTTGACTTCTGATGGTGCGATCTAAAAATTTTTAAGTCAATCAGATTTATTGAATGATCAATTTTAGTTGTGCCAAGTGTCTTTCTCCATCATTATTTACTACTGGGTTTGACATGTGTCCGTCAATTTGTCTTCTCGAATTGAATTCGTACATTAATATGTCGATTACGCAACTTCGATGTCGCATAAGTTGATTTGAACGTTTGCTCCCGCCCCCAGGTTCGATTCCCGCGGCCGTCCTTCCTGACTGGGGTTTTTTCGTGGTTTTCCCTCAGTCGATCGATAGGCAAATGCTGGGAAGGTACCCTACTAATAGGCCACGACCGCCTACTTCCCACCTTCCATCCTTACTACTCTTCACCATCATCTCCCAATCATCATCATAATCATTCATCCGTCGCCATTTGCCTAGCTGCAGAACAGTGCGACGTTAAGCCCCAGACAAAAAACTAGCATTTCTAGACAAATCGTCCCTGATGATAATGATTATCATTATGATTATTTGTCATGATCATTATTTTGTGATATTCATGATTGATTATTTCCCGATGTTTTTAATCTTTTACCAAGACTTTTCAATAGTACCACTGCGTCCCCAGTGCTTGACGGCGTCCCTGTGTCGCCTCCAGTCAGTGCTTGACGTCGTCCCTGTGTCGTCCCCAGTGCTTGACGTCGTCCCTGTGTCGTCTCCAGTGCTTGACGTTGTCCCTGTGTCGTACCCAGTGCTTGACGTCGTCCCTATGTCGTCCCCACTGCTTGACGTTGTCCCTGTGTCGCCTCCAGTCAGTGCTTGACGTCGTCCCTGTGTCATCTCCAGTGCTTGACGTCGTCCCTGTGTCATCTCCAGTGCTTGACGGCGTCCCCGTATTGCCTCCAGTGCTTGACGTCGTCCCTGTGTCATCTCCAGTGCTTGACGTTGTCCCCGTATTGCCTCCAGTGCTTGACGTCGTCCCTGTGTCGCCTCCAGTGATTAACGTCGTCCCTGTGTCGTCCCCAGTGCTTGACGTCGTCCCTGTGTCGTCCCCAGTGCTTGACGTCGTCCCTGTGTCGTCCCCAGTGCTTGACGTCGTCCCTGTGTCGTCCCCAGTGCTTGACGTCGTCCCTGTGTCGTCCCCAGTGCTTGACGTCGTCCCTGTATCGTCCCCAGTGCTTGACGTCGTCCCTGTGTCGTCCCCAGTGCTTGACGTCGTCCCCGTATTGCCTCCAGTGCTTGACGTCGTCCCTGTGTCATCTCCAGTGCTTGACGTTGTCCCCGTTTTGCCTCCAGTGCTTGACGTCGTCCCTGTGTCGCCTCCAGTGCTTGACGTCGTCCCGGTATCATCTCCAGTGCTTGACGTCGTCCCTGTGTCGCCTCCAGTGATTAACGTTGTTCTTGTCTCTTGTGCAGGTTACTACCAGCCGGCCGGCCCTCTGATCAGCGCCCACCACCACCACAAGCCATCGACGCTGCCGCCGCTGGAGGCGTCGCCCACGCTGACGCCGCCGGTCCAGGGCACCGCGCCGCCGCCGCCGGCCTCCGCCTCGACGTCGCGCGGAGGCGACGAGTCGTCGGACAACGACGTCGTCATCACGGCGACCTCGTGCAACACCCCTGGCTTCGCGCCCGGACACGTACCTCAAGCTAGCGGGTAAATACCACTCTAACCAACTTACAACTTTTCAATTTATTTTAGAATATAGTACTTCGTTTTCCATTTCATTCCTCACTCAAATTTATTAGGTTCTTATGAGCCGGTTTCCCAACATCTTCGACAAAGATATCCTCTCTTTGGTAATGATTTTAGCACAGCTAACGAGAGGGATATAATGAAGACCTCCAGATATTTATAGTCGAAAATGCACTTTCTAGGGCAAAACATGGATTAGGGCAATGTAGCTCTAACAATGAGTCATCGATGTCATATAATTTGTTCATTGTTCCTACGGGCATTGTTACGAGTAACTTGTTAAAATGTACTGCACATGCGAAGATGTAGGCTCAATGTCGTCAACTAGTGATTAGTGAATGTAAAACAAAGAAACAATTATTTTGTTATTGGTTTACGTTAGTTGGGGCTTATCTGGAAATTGGACAGATGTTTCTGCGAAACGAATGACATACTGGCGAGGGTAGCAATCCAATGACTGACTACATTAGATAAGTCGTGTGTGCAATATGTATACAAGGCCACCAATATGCAACACAAAGGCAGTTGTCACAGATTATTATGGTAATTTAATGGACTCGATTTTATGTGTTTTGATAACTTTCCATGGTTTCTTTCGTGGTAAAATTCGACTAACCTACCTTAGTATGCACACCTATGAAATATTGTTGATTTACTTCCTAAGTATGTTGATGACATAACTATTTCTGTTATTACATTTATTAGGTATTTTCATCAAAAATAAAATAATGTTTCCTAATTAAGAATAAAATATTAGGAAACCGAAATTAGGAGGCAACATTTTTTTTGACTAATCATTATGATCAAACTACTTCTAAGCTCATAGTGTCTAGTGTCATTCTAAAGCAGAAATATGCATTGACCGATTTTCCTACATAGGGTAATCAGCAATACTAAAATGTATATTCATGAAAATTATGTATTTTTAAAGATTTCAGTGTTTCTGCTTTTTTGTACACTATACATTTTTATTTTAACCATCAGGAAAGACAGCTCTAAAAACGTATTATTTAGTGACTGAAGATTTGAAATAATTGGCATTGAATGAATGACTTTGATCCAGCCCAAAATGATCGATGCACATTTCTTCGGCAACCCTATCTAATACTGTTGTTCTTGTTGCCGCTAGAAACGCGCCGCCAGTGTACCGCTACCCAAGCGGCTACGCGCTGCCGCCGTCTGCGCCGCCGCACGTGCACCACCAGTACCCGTACGTTCAGTACGCGCCTCAGCAGTACTACGCTGCGCCGGTGCAGAGCGTGGCGCCGCCTGCACACCACTACCACGCGCAGGAATTGTGCTACCCACCGTACTACCATCCCAAGACATACGCACAGCCCCCGGTCACGTACACAAGAAGGTACTACAACAGTCATGTGGTTCAAATTCAATATAATTATTTCATTCAGAAAAATATTTTATTCGTCAATTATTGTAGAAATAAGGAACAATAATTTTTGTATTTTTAAATGTGAAAAAGGAACTTTTCCTGTACCCTTTAATTTTTTGAGACAATAAAACAAAAGGCATAGGGAGATAAATTCAACAAATTTTCCTGCAGAACCCAAATGATACTACATTATTGTAATCTTGACTTATTGTACCTACATTATAGATAGCTGTTGACTCAGAATCTATCTCTGGATATGCCACAGTAAAGTCAACTCTGCCTGTCCCCATATTTAAAAATAATTGATTTACTTGTCACTCTGGCAAAGCAAACGATGTCAATAAAAACTTGTATGTCTTGGCTGTATGATGAAATGTTTACATTTCTTCTCTGCTGTATTCTTCTCAGCCCCGCAATGTGTTTAACCGAGTATCTTGTCCTAGGTACGCCCCACACCCGAGCCAGTACTACCCTCAAGAGCAGCTCTATGCCGCTCCCACCGAGCCTCCCGCCAGCCGCCAAGTGGTTCCGACAGCCTCCACCAGTGGCTACCAGACACCGTCGGCCGACGGCTACCCTCCCACTGCCCCCATGGTAGACCCCTACCCCCCGCCCCCAGCGCCGCCGTACTACCCCGGATATCCGCCCCCCGCGCCCCCCTGCTACTCACACTCACCACCCACGAGGAGTCTGCAGTACATAGGTGAGGACATCAGTGCACACTCATTGGCATGATAATACACACAGACAGTACAGAGAACAGTTGATAGGTTTTACACATCTGTTTTCAGAACAATGACATGATATGAATCTAATGTCAATCCAGTATGTACAATGAGAAAAAGCTACATTACTTAATCTTATTTTCGTATGAGAAAGGGTGAAATATTCTAATACCAATATTAAAATATTAAGTTGTAATATCTCATTGCTACCAACATCTTGATGGCACGATGAGAATAGATTCTGATGAGATGAGAATGACTGTTCTTTTTTGGCAATATTTGATAGCTGTAATGGTTACCTAGGGGCAATTAATTGTAGGCTCTGGAGAACTCTTTATTACGAAGATTATTACTCACTTAACAAAAATACATGGATTTACCTTGCATTGTTGATATCAAACAACAGTTTCTGGAAGCAGATTCATGTGTCATTACTCATTTTGCTATCATCAAAATAGCATGCTGCAAGTGTGAGACAAAATTACACAAATCATTCAACAAATGAGTTACCAAGCTAATTTCCAGCACAGTCATAACTTTGAATAGATGAAACATAAATCCAGCTATGGTTGAAGTGTTTATTTTTGTACATATCCACTGTATTATGATTATTGATGATCATCTCCAGACTTCTAACATTGCATCTCTTGTTTCACAGATACTGCCTATCAAGGATGTCCTTGTCCAATGCAGTCGTGTCCAAAAAACGTCCATACTGGGCCTCTTACTGGTGAGGGTAAGAGGCCAGACCCATCTGCTGCGATGTACCTTCCACCTGTGGCGTTGGCTCTCCCTTCTGAGCCACCCCACGCGCTCGGGCCGCCCAGCCCGGCGCGAGGCAGCGCGGGAATGCATCCCACGCCGTCGCCGCACGAAGTCGCATCGTCGGAAAGCAGAGTCGTCAACGTCGGCCTGTTGACGATACATCAGCAGCCGAGCGCCAAGCTCGAGCCAACGCTGAATGGGACAGTAAACGTAGGGAACAAGGAACAAGCACTCACGTGTGATAGTGTCTTCACTCCGGTGGAGACGAAAGTGGCAGTGGTAGTGGAAAACCAAGTGGAAGCCAAAGTTAGGAAAAGGAAAGCCAAGACGGAAGACGCCGCGGCTCAGAAACCAAAGAGACGAAACGTCGCTGCCCCCAAAAAGATGTCTACAAAGTCAAATCAGTCGGGAGACGTGGGCAGCGTTGAAAACGTCGAGTTACCTTCGCTCAAAGTGAAGTGTAAGAATCAGCCGCTGTCGACGGCAAACAGCTGTAGCCTGCATATTTCCAAGCAGAACGCCAAGAAGAGAAAGTCTAGCAGCGCTGAAGATCTGACGGAGAATCTCGAACCTGTGCCGCTGCCTGCTAAGGGAAAGCCTGCAAAGGCCCGAGCGAAAGAACCAAAGGCAAGACCAAAGTTGTGCCCAGTGAAGAAAGAAACAAAAGCCAAGAACGTCAAGGCTGTTCGGAAGTCAATCGAGATCATGCAATTGCAGCGTAGTATTCAAAATATCCAGACAATTAGTGTTCCACCAATCAAGTGTACTGACGAAAATGTGATCACGCAAACAACTGTGAAAACTGTTCAGAAAACTTCCTTGAAATCTGTTCCTAAAACGGTAGTTAAATCTGGTCCGAAATTAAAGCCGACTCTTAAAACGATCATGAATACTCCTGCCGTTGTGAAGCCGCGAAAGCCAAGCAAGAGTCGTGTGAGTTTGCCGGAGCCGGCGAAGAAGTCTCCGTCAGTCAAGGTCAATTGTCGTCGCAACTCTGCGAGCCACATGCTACGTAGTCACGGCCTGCAAGCCGACTTGCCCATGGACACCGAAGCGCCGCTGCAGAAGTGTAAAGTGTCTCCGACTACCAAGAAGAACGGCAAGAACGGAATCACACTCGGATTGGAGCTGGCTCTGTGTCAGTCCCCAGTGCTGAAGAGAGCCAACGTCTTGCGGCCAAAGTGGTCTAATGGATGGTGCTGGGACGGAGAGCCATTTCAAGCCAAAGTTCATCTCAATGTAAGTAATACATTGGCATATATCGTCCCAAACTTATGCAATTCACTTATTTTTATCGGAAGACTCAGTTCAAGTCTGGAAGATGCCTCTTGTATGAGTTGGTTAGGACTATGTGACCACCTTTATCCACCAGAGATCAGATTTGGAAGGCCCTTGCTACTTTCAGTCGTTAACAGTTCTCCCCTAGCTTCTCAAATTTAAATACCCAAGTAGAATGTGATAATTTTACCTAAGGATAAAGCTGATCTAAATCTGATGCAAAAGTGAGATTTGGGAATACATACCCAATTTAAATAGTAGTATTCACTTTGAATTTAAATTTTGTAAGTGACTTATATCATAAGCCATTGGATTTGGATATTGAATATTCTGCACGGCTAATGTAAATCGTGTGCAGTGTATTTGAAGTGTTTACCTATGCTTTGTTATTTTGTTACTTGGTCCTCAAACAAAATTATACACATAATTTGTGTATTTTTTTCGTACTGTCATTCGATCATGCATCACTTTTTCTCGAGAGTTGATTGATGTGTAACTTGCAGAGCGAGGAGAGCTTGGTGGAGCGCCTTTGCTACCCCGGCATGCGCCACACGGAGGGCGACATCATCCGGCCGCGCGACTGCGTGCTACTGAAGTCCGGCACGCGCAAGGCCGACCTCCCGTTCGTCGCCAAGGTCGCGCAGCTCTGGGAGAACCCCGACGACGGCGAGATGATGGTCTCGCTGCTGTGGTACTACCGGCCCGAGCACACGGACCAGGGCAGGCGCGACGAGGACATGCGCGACGAGATCTTCGCCTCAAAGCACAAGGACATCAACAGCGTGGCGTGCATCGAGGACAAGTGCTACGTTCTCACGTTCAACGAGTACTGCAGGTGCGGACACATGCAGACACTCGATACCGTGTTACATTTGCGTCAGAGGGGTTTGAATTTCAAACCTCATCTGCTCTTTTTAGGGGTGGATGGGCAACGATTTTTGGAAACTCGGGACAGGAACGGGAAAAAAGAATCTTTGATGATTATCATATTTCATAAGGTGTTTCCATTCTTGATTTTTAACATTTTTTTAATGGTACATATTTTAAACGATTGATAAACGCTTCTTTGTTTGGGATTAGAGCGAGTTAGACTTTATTAGATCGTTTGACAAAATCAGAACATTGCTCTAAAGAGGGGAAATATTTTCTCATGCTAATACTACAGTACTACTACCCAATGCACTTCAAAAAAAGATGAGGAATATGAAAAAAGTAACTCTATCGTAGAATTAATTATGTGCCACAACAATGGAAATTGCTCAAAATTTATTTCATTGAACTGAATGAATTGAATTTTTCATTATCTTGAACACAACTTCAATTCGCCCAGTCATAACACCGAGTACAATATTGACAGGACGTTGTTTATAGATACCGAGCGTTGTGCCGGCGCCTGCAGGACGGTTTGCGCGAGAAGAACCCCGTCGTGCCCGATGCCGGCGACTATCCATACCAGAGCCGGCAGCCCGGTGACTGCGTGTCGCCGGACATGGTCTTCTTCTGCAGGCACGTCTACGACTTCAGACAGAAGAGGATACTGAAGAACCCTGTTTGAACAGTCACAATAATTCCATTAAATTAAGCCAGTTACACAGATTCAAGGATTATACTTTAGTTAACATTTTCTCTTGGTGGCTCTGCGAGGCGGTCTGTTGAGACTATTAGTGGGAATGTGTTAATCCCATTCTGTGCTTGTTATATTACTTTTATTTTCTCAAGAAAGAATATTACATGAAACAATTGGCAACGAGACGGCAAGATCTTGTGCCAAGCTCCAAGTCTGTACGGAAGTTGTGATCTCTAACCCTACTTGGTTGGTGAATATGTTGCATGTCCTGATGTTTACTGTCTTATGATTTTATACTTTCTGAAAACACATCCGGTTTATTTATTTTGTTGGTATTTTTTCTAGTAGGTACTCTAGTTGATAGGTACTTGTTTTGATAATTTTGGCATTATATTTCGTAGGTATAATTAATTAGCTTTCAAATATCTGATGTAACGCATTATATTATTTGAATTGACATTTGAAATCATCTACTAAACTTAATTCATCAATCATTGAGAAACAAAACAATATAAACTTTATAAAATAAATACGATTCACAATAGTCAACTTTGCCAGTTGAGCCAGCCAAGATCAATTTTTAAAATTTTTGAATCCGACAATTTTTTAAATGGACACCACTGTTTCAAACGAGGTATGATTGGCACTCAGCCTTCCATACAATGCTTCAACGTTATAACAAAATACACATATTTGAGAATTTTGTAGCATTTGTACCATATTGTGTAAAGAAGAAAATGATAATAATATATAATATAATAAGAGATTAGATAAAATATATAATATAATAAATTAGGGATAAATATTATTATAATAGTTAGATTATATAGGCGTAATCCTACCTGCAGAATACAATAATATATTTCATTGAAAAATTCAGATTAATATAAAAGATCAATTTTCCATAAAAAAAATATTTGTGTGGCAAATTAGTAATGAAACTACTGCTTTCAATGTATTACGGAGGAGAAGATGACGTAGAACTTAATTTGTATGAATTGGATGGATTCGTAATGAATAAAGCATGTTCCAGTTCGCCTTTACTAAGTGTGACGATACCTACCATACAAGACGTGGCTGGGTTTTCAAGCACATTTCCATGATCTATCACTGTTCAAAACTTTTCGTTTTACCAATAAATTTAACATGGAAATATATCATATTTTTGACATACCAATGTATTACATTAAGTTAAACGGCAACTAAATTGGGATCACATTTTCTAACCACATAGAATGTTTGATGTTAGTTCTACATTATCAGCCCAACATTTTGTTGAGAGTATTATTATTTAAAAACAAATTATGTTTCAATTGCCTCAATATCTCGATAGTGATTGTTATTTATTTTCCGAAATCGTAGCATCGGCCACCCTAGTTCCGATGTTGGGTGCACTCACTAAGTATGCTATATTTTTATTACCATTGTTGTATCTTGATGTTTGCTGTCTGTTGTGTTTCCGACTGTGAATGTGGGCCTCCTTCCGGTAAATTTTAATGATGCAGCATTACATTGTTAACTCTTGAAGAGCAAGAGCTCATCTAAATGTTACTGGAACGAGACGCACATTATTGAGTGTTGGTAATTAGGAAATTCAAAGTGGATGAAATCAGGAGTGTCACTGGTCAGGAGTATTTAATGATCTTTGGTAATGTTTTTTTATATATATTTTTAAAAGTTTATTCTATGTTTACAGTTGTTGATATCAATTGACTTCTCTCTGCTAGTCCCCAAATCTTTTACAAATCAACCCACAACTCGACTACAGTGAACATCACATCTTCAACTTTACTTACAAATACTGCTAAAATTAGGTACGATAAAAACCGGTATTTTCGCTAAAATTCCTTGTCCTATGCAAATAACCTTGTCCAGTGTCACTCAAGGTTATCAATATTATTACTATTAATTGTTATTTGCTTTTAAACAGTATATACTGCAAATTGTGAATGTTTGATTTGTTCAAGCCAATTGGCCATCAATTTAGTAGTTGACAAAATAAATTACTACCTTTGTAGGTGCCTTGGATGCATGTTGGTAAAAAACAATCCGTTTTCATTTATTTAACAAACTTTCCTTAATCCTCAAATCCATAGCTAGGGTATTATTTGGAAGCCAAGCCGCTCGATGCCCGACTATGACATTACCTACAATTTGACGCTATCCTGGGTGCCATTCTCGGATTGAAACCATTGATTCGACTTTGTGAAATCATAGAGGTGAAATGAAGTAAAATCTTGTATTTTTTTCAATGTTAATTTAGCTTGAATTCATTGTACAGTGGCGCAATCTTCATGGTGAAAATTTACAACAAACTCGAGAATAGATAGTCCCACTGGATAGTAAAGATACTGGGAGTAGTCCAGAAGGATATTTTAAGTGTATGAAGGAAACCAAATATTGAAAATCGCACATCTAGCCAATAAGCCGTAGATTAAAAATCTGGAAATGCAGGGAGGGTTCAGATCATTAGAGTGTAAACAACACCAAAACAGTACTCCTGTGCATTGTAATATTTATTTACATTTTGCCTAAATCTGCTACAAGAATAAGGAGGGCCAGCACACAGAATCTGACTGAGTCGGTGAGGTTTAATAAGTCACTTGATGGTAGCGCTAGTCACTTTCGTTGTGGTCTCTTGCAGATGAGAAAGGAAGATTGTTTTACCTTCAGCATTCCAGATGACCTCACCGGTCAATTGGTGGCCACGTGAGTGCAAGTTCGTTGTGTGCAGAGTCGGGAAGCCACTTCTTGAAAGCATCAAGCAAATCTGAAACAAATGGGTACTATCACAATTTCATCCTAACAGGACTATTTCACCATAAAAATCTATTTGCAAAGTCAAGAGTCCAATACACAAGGATCTACATGTCCTAGATATTTTGCAGGGACAGATTGAGATAATGGACTCCGACTTTCGCAGTAAGTTTGATTCATATCGAGTATTTACTTGGGTTGAAATGAAATTATAGGATTTACTTGATTAAATCAGGGCTGCCAAGATCGTGCGGAATGCGCCTCTAGTGTGGCCAAGGGCTTTCAAAGCAAAGATACCAAAGAAAAGGTTTCTCAATTAGACACTGGTTTAAAACTCACATTGTGCATCAGATCTCCAAATTTCGAAAAGTTTTTCGCTCGAGTCCACCTGCTTGAGGGTCAATGCTGTCAGCATTGCAGTTGTCCGCGGTTGCAGGCTGAGAATAAATAAGTGCTTCGTCAATAAACAGTATAATTCCAACATGTTCCACACATGTTCCATGAACCGCAGCATAAAGAATCCAGTTGCACTCACTTGGCCCAGGACTTCACCATCGTCGCAGGAGCAGACAACAAGGACGGAGTGTATTTAGACAGTTTCGGACATACGCTGCCATCTAGTAGGAAGCGAGCAAACCACTTGTATCGATCCAGACCAGCTGGGTACTCCACCTCGACACATGGCAGTGGCCACGCTCCTTTACCTACAATCAGTAGAAAGAGACAGTAGATCTTAGTTATCTTACATTAATGTACGAGATAAAGACAGAGAATCAAGAGTTGATGGTAGTCAACCAGTCAAGCTAGGTACCAGTGAATGGTAGCCTTCAATTACATGAAGATGTTATGTAGGTACTTTTGTTTCATTGCTAGAAAGTAGAAATCACAGAAAATATGAAATTACCCACTAATTCCTATAATTTTAAGGAGGAAATGTTATTGATGACACCTTCAGTAAATGATCTCACCAAATGATCCTCCGACGTGACACAGGACTGTTCCCGAGACAGGATCGTATCTTGGCGGCGGCTCGGCTTGAGGCTGCGTCAAATTGCAAGCGCTTCGGACGTAGATCGGCAGCCACTCGGGTTCGATAGCTGTCAGTCCTCGCATCACCATCTTGGTCGTCTCGAACACCTCCTGGAAGACCACCCAGTCGGGTCGGGTCTTCCGCAGGACGCTCTCCATGTGCATGAACACGGGCTCTTCCAGCTCGCCACACCTGAAGAAATTCACTGCTCTTAGTACCGTACAATCAATGTAAGACACACCATGTCCCCATGGAAGTCACAGAAGAAAGTAGGACGGAAACAAATACATTTCAAAAAAATAATAAATGAAACATTTTTGAATTGATTGAATGTGAAGCAATCACTATCTTAAAGAGATACCGAAGGCAGATATTGACTGGGCTGAAAGATCCAGGTTTCTCCATAGCAAAATGTGTCAGTAAAAAGGTCCCCTTTCCCCGGGGGAAGGGGGGGGGGGGGGGGGGGGGGAGAGTGAAGAATTTTGAAATGTGATAACTGATAAGCTAATACATTTTTTATCGTCCATTTCTCTAATTTTTTTACATTGTATTTTGGACTAGTCCACCCCTAATAAAAGTATGAACTGTAAATCTTTAAAACCTCTCTGAAATTGGATTATTGGCAATTACAAAATTAGATTAGATTAGATTATTGTGGTTTAACGGTTCGTCAACGACGAGGTTATATTGCGCACATTAATTTTTGCATTTTTGCATTTAACTTTGTTGATATAAGTGGTGGACATGGGGAGGGGTCGACCTAACGGGCCCGATCCGGGGGAGTCCAACACTGGTGGGGAGGCCAGGCCGGAATGGGGACGGACCGGGGGGTGTGAGGATTCGGGCCTGCGGAACCCGATTTCAGGGGGATCACCATCTCGAGGGGGAAGGCCGGCCCGAGGGGAGGGGAGGGGACCGCAAATTCAAGGGAGGACATGGTTAGGCCGACCCTGGCTGCTCTTTGTCTGGACCTCACCACTGACCTGTCCGGCATGGGTAACCCTTACACATGAGCATATGCTCGCCGGCGTAGCTGCAATGGATCATTGGCCAACGCAAACCCTACCACCGCGCTAAGGTGGCAGCCATCGGTGGGTTACAAAATTATATAAGTTACAAAAAGCTAAGAGCTTTTTTATGAGTTTATTAGTACCACTTCCTGGGTGGTGACAACATAACAGACACAAGCACTTGACAATTTCCACTCGCACATTGACCTGATCTGTCAACTCACCGATATGCATTCCGCCACTTGTCCTTGTCCTCCGCTAGTTTGATCTCCTCCGGCTGCACGCGATGAGCTACTTGCCCGACTGAGCCAGCGAGAACGATCTGCCTTAGTTGTCGAGCCTCCAGATCGGTGGGAGGCTTCAGCCTCGGGTCGACACACAGCTCCAACAACGGGACATTCAAGTTGATCTCCGCCGTCAGTTGCAAGCGGAGTTTACGCACCTCCACGATGGCCTTGTATCTGATAGAAGAAGGCATCGATTACTACATACATTAAATATGAAGACATTTGTGTTCAATCTGTTTTTAATACAGTATTGGAAGCGTAGAGCAGAGGAAGTGGTGCTCTTTTGTATGACAGATCAGAGTGTAGTGTTTCTTTCCAGCATACCTGAGACCATTGTCTGCACAAAACTGCTCCAGCTTGCCTTCAGCACCAGCGAACTCAGCTGCACCAACCGCTCTCAGCAATACCATGGGATCTCCTGCAAACAAGAAAATAAAGAATTAAGTATCGTACAACATATGTAATTTGAAATTTCCAGTTATGTATCTAAAAATGTATGTAAAATGTAATTGAATACTAAAACAAGGTTCTATTTCAAGAAAAAGTCCAACTCACTTCACAATGGAGTGATATAATAAACATCATTCACCCTTTACTAACATTATATCAGAGTAATACCTATTTTATTTTCGAGATCGTTCGAGAAAACTTTCATACAGATGGCCGCCTGACGTCACACCAAACAAAATAATAAACTGACATGGCAGATTAAATGCTATTTCATTCGGAAGGACATCACTTTGCCGCCAAGCTCGATTATACAAGCCCTCGAACAATCTCAAAATAGGGGTCCAGGTCAATGGTACAGAATACTGCTGGTGAGACCACGGCCACTGTTCCCCAAAATGCAAGATAATTTTAGAAAATACATCTACTGACCAAATTACATTAAAAATAGGAATTCAGCACTCCTCTACTAAAATATTCCTGTTTTTTATTAGTCCTATCTCACAATGTGTTGAATATTTATATAATCAGCAGGATTTGTAGATGACAAGACATCGAAGAGAAACCAACTCTACAGCCGACTAGCAAGTACTAAGCGCTCACCCAATAGCAGAGAGTTGGCGGAGCCCGCCCACTGCCTCCTCCTCCTGCCCCACTCCCCAGCGCCCCCCCTCGCGTCGAGCAGCACCTCCTGCACGGACAGTGCTGCCACCATGCACACGACGTAGGCCAACAGATTGCGCTGGTGGCTCAGTGCCAGCATCTTGCCGTAGCGAGGAGACACGGGGAACGCGGACATCGCCTGGCCCAGGGCCGTGATGCGGCTGTCCTCTGTGAAACACAAGGTTAAATATCAAACAACTCAGACATTTTAACTATCTAGATATTTTAATTGAAAAGTCATACAAGTTGAAACATATTTGATTACACATTTAGCACTAATTTGAACTTTCTACTACACAGTATTTAATCGATATTCAAATAATTAAAAAAAAATTAATCAAGGCTAAAACTAAATAAAACAATTAAGGTCGACTTCAATATAATTATTATGAAATACAACAAACAAATTGTGTGAGCACGGAAATTCTAAATGTATAGTTAGAACAAAAAGTTTGGAGCTAATAACCTAAGCTATAAAGCCCCACAAAAATAATATCTACCTAATAATAATACATATATTTTTATTATATGTTATAACACAGAACACAGAACTAAAGCAATATACAAACAATTAATTATGGGTTCCAGCTGGCAAGGGATCATGAAAATAAAGGACTTGAATGCAAAACTCTAAAAAAAAACTATTCCACTGTCCCCCTTCCAAAACCTATGAGGAATCACTGTAAAGTAAACCCAACCCAACGGCTGGTGTGTTGGATACCTCGGTTCTCGTTAGATCAATGAGGTTAAACAACATTGAGCGCAGTCAGCGGTTGGATGGGTGACCATTCAACTCTGCCTTGCCAGGTTGCTGCCGTTGGGCCAGAGAGACAGGGGTGTTTGGGGGTTAGTGTGACGACCTCCCTCCACCTGTTATCAGTCTCTCGACAGCGTGGCTTTAGGAGGCCCGTGCGGTGAA
This sequence comes from Leuctra nigra, assembly GCA_934045905.1. Lineage (NCBI taxonomy): Eukaryota > Metazoa > Arthropoda > Insecta > Plecoptera > Leuctridae > Leuctra > Leuctra nigra. Next base: position 17,014,953 of record OW203767.1, on the reverse strand, counting down.
TGTCACACCGTCCTTCGGATGGGACGTTAAGCCGTTGGCCCCCTTGGTATCTTTCGTCAGGAGTAGGCTACATGCCGGTACCGGGTTTCCTCTCCTCCCTTCTCTATTACATTCTCACTAGTGGAGCCTCAGCTCCATTGAGAATATAGGCTTAATAAATAAACAGTAAGTAGATCCAGTAGATGGCCACAAGTGCAGTGTCAACGAACCTTGCGCCTTGCCTGGGACCGAGAGCGCCCCGAGCAACTGCAGCCGCTTCTCCGCTGACTTGAGCTGCATCTGGTCGGGGGACGAGGGGAAGGGGAAGTTCAACACCTTGACGATGCCCATCGACTTCATCTGCAGCACCAGGTCATCCACGGGCTTGCGTTGGATCTCCGGCCGAGCAAACTCTTCAAACTCATCGGTGAACACGGCGGACGAGTACAGCCTGCAGAATCATTATAGAATTTTCAAACACTCAATACCACGATAAAAATATGAGACTTGTACATAACATATTTAAAAATAGAATTAGGTACTATACAACATTTGAATGTCTTGTACGGCAGGCTCACCTGTAACAGTGGCCTGCAGAAGTCCGGCCAGCCCGACCTGCTCTCTGATTGGCTCCCGCCTTGCTGCACCACGTGACCCGATAGGCCGACACCCCGGTCACGGTGTCGTAGAGACGCGACTTCACTTTGCCGCAGTCAATCACGTACTTCACTCCAGGGATCGTGAGCGACGTCTCGGCTACGTTGGTTGCTACCACGCACAATCTGCAGCCCGCTGGAGGTGCCTCGAATACCTGCCGGAGAAAACATGTAAATCTCCTTCGAGAAGAGGCGGACTGGGGGAATGGCCCGGGATGCGAAAAGGCCCATATTAACAAGTGAAAGGGTCAGGAAAACAGAGTAGAAAAAGAACACTGGAAAAAAAATATAAGAGATGGCCGATACCGATACCCGAGTGCAATATTTTCGATACTTCGATACTTATTACTTTTTTAGTTGAAATTTTGAATTGTGGCCGTTTTCCCACCATTGGTGCTCATTGGCATCACGTCAGTGAGCTGTATCACCATTGGCAGATGCCTCAACCAATCAGAGCCAAGGTTGCAAGTGACATAATCTCCAAAAAAATCTCTAGTTTTGTGAATTTTGTTAGAATTGAGACTTTGGTGGACATGAACTACAGAAATATAAAGAAACAAAAGTATCGGCGATACTATCGGTATCGCTAATCATAAAGTGAGTATCGGTATCGGTGAAAAAGTGGTATCGACCCATCTCTAGAATAAATGCATATATAAATGTGTAAAATGGATCAGTTAATCAAAATACGTACCTGCATCACTGGCAGACTGCCTTCTCAGGTGAATGGTGAATGTCAACACAAATTGAAACATTGACGTCAGCCTTTTTTGTTAGATGTTTAGTAAACTAGTGCCAAATTCATAGTATCCTATCCACATTGATGAAAATATTATTTGTAATATCTAGTGGAGCGGTCGCTCCACCCAGCCAAGTCGTACTATACACTCACAGTCACTCAACATACCGTAAATGCCTAATAAACTGAGGAGCAGACCGAACACTTTTACTGTAAGCAACAACATAGCATTTTCGGCCTACTGGATCTCAAAATTGGAAAATCTCACATTGTTGCAAAATATCTTAATTTCGAGCTATGGCCCACCTCAACTCATATACCAAATTTGGGAACAAAATGTTATTCCATTTGCGAGCTAGAGGGCCGAGAAAACAGTGAAATTACATCACTTTCATCTTCTTTAGATGATGATGATGATGATTCAGATATCAGGAAACACCGCTGTCACCGCCGCAGCCTAAGCGGCTGAACCGATCAACCTGAAATTTTTACCACATGTGCACTTTTGGCGTCTGAGGTGCCCTTTTATAAAACCAACCGGAAGCCGCCATTTTGAAACCGGAAGTGACGTCATATCTCGAAAATTTCTAGACCAATAGGAATGAAACTAGCACCAATCGATTCAGATGGCTCTCTATATGAAATATCAATAGTGAAACTAACCGACTTACGGACCGTGTATTTCGAAGAAAGATGTAGGTCGTATTCAAAAAGTCCAGAATTCTTGTGCTAGGTTTGTATTCAATATTAAGAGAAGACACCATATAAGTCCCTACATTCAAAAACTTCATTGGCTAAAGATGGAAGCGAGAAGAAGCCTACATTTAACATGCGCAACGCACAAGATATTGAGAACGGGAGAGCCAAAGTATTTAAATGATAAGTTGAGAAAGCGTCGTGATATTCACCTACGAGACACGCGGTCCAAAGATAAGCTAGACTTTGGAACTCATCGAAGTAAAAAATTCAAGAACTGTTTTTCCTATTCAGCCTCAGTAGCATACAACACAACAACAACAGAAGAGCAGACCCTAAGTTTAAAAGCTTTCAAGACGCTCGTTAAGGATAAACTCGCTATCATTCAAGAAAGAGAATTCGTGAAGTAATGATATTGGAAGACGAGAATCAAGATTACATCCTGCTGAGAATGTTTTTTCAGTGGTTTTCCCTCAGCTAAAAAGCAAATGCTTGGATGTTCTTCCAATATTACCACTGATATTGAAGCACAATTTTAATGACTATTATGAATTAAGAAGAAGTAGGTAAATGGTGAAGATGTGAAGCAGCTGAAGAGAAGAGATGGATGTATGGAAGATCAACGACTCGATTGTTGAATACAGACCAATTATGTACCTATTTTATGTGCTCAATAAATTACATTATTATTATTATTATTAATTTTTCTAATTACTGAAACCGGAAATGACGTCATAGTTATGCGAAATCTGCCTAAAATCCCTTCCCCTTTATATAAAAAGTACAAACCTATATAAATATATATTCAGAAGGCTTATAATGATACATAACATTTATAGAAATAAATTCTAGGTGGCAGTAATTGCAGCCGCCATTTTGAAAACTGGAAGTGAGCCATATCTCGAAAACGGCTGGACCGATTGGGACGATGATTTCGCAATTCTTCGTGGAATATCACTTTAAGCTTATATTTAGAACCAAACAAAAATTTTCTTAGTAACCAATTCGTAAATGGCACATTTTTTTAAAGGAATTAGTCATTCTCATTGTTGCTCCGATACGTCTTACAAGTTGTGTACCTAAACTAGGAAAACGCTCTGAGTAACGCGTTGATGAGCGAGCACGGATACACGCAACACCTCGAACCGAAATTATGTCTATCGAAAATGTCATTAAAAGCCAATAATTCTTGAATTTCGTCACAGACTTGTATAAATATCTCCAAAATTTCCAAAAATATTGGTCCCAATAACCTTGCTAAGTTTTAAGTTGATCGATTAAACCTTTGATTGAACGGTTCCAGGTTAAGTTTCAAAAATCACATGATATCCTTCAAACAATATACCTGGGACCACTCATATGATATGATATTACTGTGGACACAATATCAGATCAATCTGTTAAACGGTCATTAGTTTCATTTCGTTTGAAACTTTCTGCTCTAACTACCTTGCCTTGAACTGAAGATTCGAAGTCGCCGTGAATTTGACAGCCAACACACAAAATGTCCCTAAAATTACAAAAACTTTTGAAAATAACTACCTACAAATTAGACTGAAAATTGGCAAAAATACCTTAAATGTTGCTAGCAATTACCATGCGAAGTTTTTAGTTGGTCAGTCAATCGGCAATACCCGCTGCACGAGAGCGGGTATTGCGTTGATTGTTTGAGTATCTCCTTGCAGCAGTCTGGTCGGGGGTCTCTTTGCTCCTTGATGCTTTATTATTAACGACATTTTGTTTCAACCTTTTAGATTTAGCTTCGTCAGTTTCTTGATCTTCAATTTCACGCAGACGCTTTTTCGCCTTTATGGCTTTCATTCTAGCAGAAGTCTTTCCATTTTTCGGCATGTTTAAATAGGGATAAGATAGGTAATGAAAAAGTAAGAAGTAGAGTACCTACCTAATTAAAGTACAACAATGTTTGAAATGCACGAAATGTGTGCTCAAAGACGTAATGTATTCAATGTCGTAATGTTACGAAATGAATCTTGAACAAAACTTCGCAAATATGAAAATAAAGTAAACACCTTTCAACTAATAAGCGAAAGGAATCAAAGTTCCACACAAAAAAACGGATCAGGTAAAATAGTAACTCCCTAGTTTAGAAACGGAATGAATCCAACGTTCCACAATTAAAATAAGACAACGTAATGTTTTGAACTGAATGAATCAAAACTTTCAAAAAAAAATAGCAACCTTCAAGGAAATGTCAGGCTAGACAGAAGCTCAGAAACGGAATAAATCCAACGTTTCCAAGAAGAAAATAATTTGAAATAATCAATCCCCTGGACAAAAACTGTAGATACCTAATATCTATGCTTTAAAAGCGATTCAATTTTACTAATACCTTCACAAAGTACACCAAATTGCCAAAATTATCAACGAAAAGAAGCACAATGCAGGAGAGATTTGGAATGACGTGTGAACGCTAGAAGAGAACAAACGCCACTCAATGATATTATTGAAATGTGAGCTTATGTTTCTAATCCCTCCTGGATGCAAAATCAGCCAAGTAGAAACACGGGAGGCACGGCCATCAGAACTACGAATTGACGAAAAGACAATCAAGGTCCTTAAAAACTCGAAATGATTTGTTGGAAACTATGATCCAAATTGAATTATTCAAATTTGATCAACTCAATAAACATAAAAATATCTGCTTTTCACTAAAAAAGTGTACATACCATCAAAACACTCTTGTACCTAAAGCAAATCAGATTCAGTTGCATTGGAAAGACATTCATTTTCAATGTTTCATTTCTGACAGCTATTAAAAATGTCAATAAGTGCATACTTTCTTGACAGATTCGGCTGAAAATTTGTAAAATAAGTGACATTGTTGGTCTTACTGACCATGCTAAATATGAGTTTGATCACATTTCTCGAAGACCATTTTCATTTTTTAGACTATCAGGAGATACTTATTTTAACAATGAACCAATGGATGGATTTCAAAAAAAAATTGGGTCTGCAAACAGAGAAGGTTGTCTTTACATGTGTGCAAAATTTCAGGTCGATCGGTGAAACGGTGCGACTTCTATTGCTTCCTTTAGCATACAAAAAAAACAAAAAAACAGAGGTCCGTGCTAAAAGAGCCAAATGGAGTCGCTCGCTTCGCTCGCTCAATAAACTAAAAAAATTAGTGATATCCCCATAAAAAACACTCCGTGTAAAAATACCAGCCAAGTCTCTTCAACTATAAAAAAATAGAAGAAATCTAAAAATTCAGCACTGAAAAGTAGTGATATCAAAAAATGAGCCAAGTCAAAACTTAATTTTAAAAACCAAAATATACTTGGCGCATCGTTTTTTACGGCATTATTAGGGTAAGTAGATTTTCTGTATATTACAAATCTGGCCTATACTTCTAAACTATCTATATGCACGATGCGCCAAGTATATTTTGGTTTTTAAAATTAAGTTTTGACTTGGCTCATTTTTTGATATCACTACTTTTCAGTGCTGAATTTTTAGATTTCTTCTATTTCTTTATAGTTGAAGAGACTTGGCTGGTATTTTTACACGGAGTGTTTTTTATGGGGTTTCATAATACAAGTACAAACTACAAACTAACATTATGTGTAATTAAGGTAAAGATATCATTAATTGAATTTGTATATACCTGGGCTTGGCTTCTGCTTGGCAACAACGAGTACAGCGGTAACACCCACATTGGTTGACCTTGAGTCACAACTGAGTCCTCGTCATCATCATCTGCCAGGAACTCGTCATTCTCATCTGCAGAGCCAAGGAAATGATAGTCAACATCTTACTAGCAGATAGACATTAACACCACGACAATGACAATGCCATTGATAGAGTAATAAGCACTCAGTACCATTGTTCTAATTTTATAGTGTTTATAGAAGCAAAAATATGTTTGAAAAATCACAATTGACCAATGTAGGTGGGCGTTGCCTTTTGAAAGACAAAAGTTTTGAAAGACATTGCAACTCCAGAATTCTTAGAAAATAACAATTTTTCATTCAAACAAATGAAATTCAGAAAGATCAAAGAAATAGCTAACAGGTGTTAATCTAGTTTAATTTATCACTTGAAATAGTACAATCAATATATTTAAACTCATATAAATCATGTTTGATGATATGCTGGACAATTTTTACGGATGCTACAACGAAACAAATTATATTTTGCCAGGTATGTTGCCAAAGCGTTTTACTTTTTAATGGCGTCTGTCACTGGATAGTTTCGTCAACTTAAAAAGGTCCTTCCTCTCTTATGAGAAGTTAATTAAGACTAAACAATATTCAAGTAGATAGCTTAAAGCAATACTATTATTAACGGCAATTTGTTGATTGTAAAACTGTTAAATTCTGTTCGAATTCAACATTATTCTAATAATATCATGTGTACAATTTGTTGTGTATATAAGCTCTTTGGTTGTGACCAAACATTGACTTTTGTTTTATGACGTCGTAGTTTGGTCAGATCTACATTGGTCAATTGATTGATGAATAAAAAATAAAAATCAATTTACTGAGAAAATGTTCAATGACTCACCGAGAAGATCAATTTCCGTGTCGTCGTGAGGAACCACCGAGAAGTTGTCAAGGTCGATGACAGGTAGTTGTACTTCCGAGTCCCGCTTCCGTCGGGACTTTCGGCCGCTTCTCAGCGCATTTCGCAACCCATCCTCCACCTCCTAGATCATAAACATCACATCGTCAGTGCATCAATGTCTTGATACAGTGTCTTCTGTGTCATTCTGTGTCTTGATACAGAATGATTAACATTCAAGAATAAGAAATCTTTTATACGATGACATGAACAGCATGCAGAATGAGAATTTAGCAAATTATTTTAGAAGCATACTAGATAAAACACTGAACGGCTTGAGGAGCAATCCCATTATGTATAGTGACTTTCTTAAATATAGTACATGTTAAATATATAAATCAGGCAATGCAAAAAATATTTTCAATAATTACATCTTCATCGTTGTTTGACGAATTCTTCCTACTGCCAACAGGAAAAGATTTTCGGAGTCTTCGTACCAGACTGTTTACTTCTTGCTGACCTGAGAAAATGATAGAAACGGAGTTACACAATTTGTTAAACAGCTGCTATTGAGTTGAGGTCTGAGGAATGGGGTTGTTCACTGCCATTTGCTCTCACTCGCAGCGCTAGCGGCAATGGAGGTGTCTCTCTCTGATTGGTTGGTCTCTGAATCCAACATCTATGAATCAAACTCCCGCCAAGGTTTAAAAACCTTCCATTCCGCTAGATGCATTTTGATTGGCGCTCTATCGGCATTTTGATTGGTTCTTATTCCGGTTAGGACAGCAACGCCATCTACAATAGTTTTGCGTGAACAACCCCATTAGCGCACCTGTGAGGAAGATGAGTATTCCACCCTCCGGAAGCTGAGTATGGATCTTGCACGCCTTCTTGTACGCCTCTGAGACATAATCCAAAGCAGTTCGCTTGTTGAAGTGGATCGTTACTGGGAACTGACGCGACTCCACCTGCCAACAGGATAAGATTTGATACCTTTGTATTTTCTAGAAAAAACACTCTAATTGAGAGAAAAATTGTTTCATCAGTGGGTGCAACTTTGATAGCGTTTTCACATGATCAGTCTGATTGTAAATTAGTAGCACTTTTTCATTTTAGCATCTTGCCTAGTTAATTAGGCTCTTGTTATTCAACAAAACTGCTAAAAACTATGAAATTTCCAATACGATTGGAGACCAAACCCGTTAACCAATTGATCTCAAATTTTAAACATGTTCACTTGGCACATTTTTTAAAATAAATTTCATACGTTACTATTTCATTACTAATTAATTAACAGAACAAAAAATTATAAATGTGCCAAGTGCTAACCAGGCGCGTAGGAAGGGGGGGGGGGGGGGGAGTGGGGGTCATTGACCCCCCCACTTTTCACCTTGACACCCCCAGATATCACCCCCAGATATACAAAAAATTTGATAGAGAGATCCAAAAATGCACAGATTTGCTCCATTATGAGGCTGAATTCTCAAAATTTTCCCAAGTTTTGCAAAACTAATTGAACAGAGGTGTTTCCAACCAATGAGACAATAACTCATTTGTCCAACGTGATCATCCTCATGAATAAAATGTAATATTACACGTTAAAATATGACACCAAAACACATAGAGATTTGTCTTATTGCTTATTGCTGTTGCTTATTGCATTCATTTTCAAAGGAATTCCAAAATCGATTCATAATATAGACTCTCTTTTACTAAAAATTCAAAAAATTCCTTGCAGGGGTCATTGGGGATTTTATCAAATAAAAAGACGAACAGATTATAATGATTGTGTATTAAGATTTTCCAAGAATATTGCATATCACACATTTTTTTTTTTTGAAAAGAATGCCAAAAATGCTTCAAATTGGATTCTTTTGTATCAAAAACTCAAAAAATTCCCTGCGGGGCCAAGGGGATTTTATCAAATAAAAAATTTACAGATTATAATGCATTTTGTCTAAAGTTTTCTGAAGAATATGGCATATTATTACACATTTTAAATTTCTTTGAAAATGATGCCAAAATAGCTTCAAATACGATTATTTTTTATCAAAAACTCAAAAAATTCCCTGCGGGGCCAATGGGGATTAAGCAAGTAGATAGTTACAGATTATTGCATGTCTCACATTGTAGGTACATTTCTTTCATAAGAATGCCAAAATAGCTTCAAATTCGATTCTTTTGTATCAAAAATTCAAAAAAGGCCCTGCGGGGCAAACTGGCTGGCGAGCCCCTTTGACCCCCTTGTAACGGCGAACTACTTTTTCCTCACATTCATCTATCCCCGATAATTTTGACCCCCCCACTCAAAATAAAGTTCCTACGCGCCTGGTGCTAACCCTAAGTTTGTCTTTTATCTAATCATGATTAAAATTTCGAATAATTTCGTCAACCCATTTTGTTTACAATCATACCCAAAAAATTGATTGTAATAAGCGGCAAAATTGCTCGTGCTTGCACCACCTTAAGTACACTTTATTCAGCTAGCTTTATTCCCATCAAGACAATATTAATTTCCTTTAGTTGTTTTATTAAGAGTAGGATGAGTTGTTTCACTTACCTTGACAACGGGCGGTGGTTTCTTGAATAGACGCGAGTTATCCGTGAAGTCCTCGAGCCTCAAGGTCGCCGACATGATGATGAGCTTGAGTGGCTGGCCGCGCTTGTTTCTCAGCGGCACGATGCGTGACAGCAGGCCGATGAGGATGTCAGTGTACACCCCTCGTTCGTGCGCCTCATCCAGGATTATCACGGAGTAACGGGAGAGCAGAAAGTCCTGGGGAAGATCACTCATTTTAAAGAAGAACACACAATTCATCGAAGAATTGATGTGTCACACTTGGAGGATTGACGTTGACTAACAATTTAAAATAAGTTTTAAATTAAAGGAAATAAAATACTACAGTTTTTATAATGTTGATATAGGTAAATTTGGTTTCAACTGTGATGACGAGTCATTCATTTTGCACAGTGTTAAATGTAAAATGAACCTTACAAAAGAAATAAGTGATTTTTTTTTTGAAAGTGTAACCTACCTAGTAGGTATGCAAGCTATAAATTATAATTATGTATTTATTTATCTTATTACAGTACTAGTACATCAATTATATTGAATACGGTTGAAATTTAAATTTAATGTCTATACTCTATAATCAACAAACATGGTTATCAAAAAAGAAAAAGAATGTAATATAAATACGTTAATACGTTAATAAATATGCAAGAAAATAGTTAGAGTTAGATGTCAAGCTCTTCCATCCACCAGATAGCCTCTTCCGATAGGATAATGAAATCCGTTTGACTCCCCTCGTAAGCTCTTACAGGGCACTCGCTTCTAATGTGTAATATGGTTTGTTGTTCTTCTCCACAATCACACCCCGGAGAGGGTGAGAGGGTGCGATTGGAGAAGGAATATATTACTGAACTTCATAACCGAATGAACTAACCGTTTGTATTTCTTTTAGAAGAACTCCGTCTGTCATGAACTTGATCTTGGTGTCATCAGTGACATTCCCCTCGAACCTGATGAGGTAGGAGACTTCGCGGTTCGAGAGGCTCATCTCTTGTCCAACTCTCATTGCCATGGAGATGGCGGCCACCCGACGGGGCTCCGTCACACCGATCAACTGGCCAGAGCTGCCAACACAACAATCAAAGCTCAAAATATGATAATGTGTAAACAATTCAATTAAAAATGTTAGGTAGTTAGTTAGTACTTTGTATAATCTGCACAAGACTCCGTTTCAGAACGGTTAAAGTACAGGTGCATAGCGAGCGACTATTTAAAGTCATAAAAATACACCTTGAAAAATGTCTGAAATTAAAACCAGAAGGTCTGTTCATTTAAACACACACAAAACCTGCCAAATGGCAGCTTGTTGTAGCCTGTGGTAGAGCCAAAAGTGGGCGGAGTTATAACAAGTTGCCGCACAAAACGAACGCTTTTATGGTAGATTTGTCACAACCTTCAATAGTATTTACAAAAATTACGCAATAATAAGACCTTATTTTATTAAAGATATGTACATTTACCTCTCAGCTTGATCGCCATGCATTCAGCGACACATAGTTGGAAATCAATGCCATTTAAACTCAACTCGATATAAATAAATGTCGCCATTTTGACTTTGCCACTACTCAAACCACCTCAGAAGCATGTGTAGGAAGTGGGAGGTTTTGGCTACACAGGGGCGGATCCAGGGAGGGGCAGAAGGGACGATCGCCCCCCCCCCCCCCCCCCTGATTCCTCCTCCACCTTCTATTAAGATCAGCAAATTGATTTTACATTTCGTCAAATTTACAAAAATATCGTAATCATGGCTTATTTATTGGCAAGGTTTAATCTTTGCTCTAAAAGTGCCTTAAAACTAAATGTTTTCTTCAATATTTCGGAAAAAAATCGCCTTTGTCGATAGGCATTTGGTGGATGAGAACATGGGCGTCCACAGGGGTGACTGGGGGTCAAGGATGTCAGGATAGCATAAACATTTGGTGGTGTTATTTCCGTATTGTTTCATTTTCTAAACAAAAAACTCAGAAAATTAATTTCGACGTGTCAACAAACCAAAAAATACCCTGCGGGGCAAAGCGGGGGTACTACCCCAAAGTGTCCAAGCTTAAAAAATAATGAATTGTTCAACAAAATACACCTCATAAAGTCTCAAAATTTGATTTCAAAGTGTCCAAAAACCAAAAACGCCCTGCGGGGCAGGGTGGGGGGCCCGCCCCCCCGTTCCCCCCTTAGCCCGTGGGACAATTGTCTTCCTTGCATTATCCTCACCCCCTGGCAATAATTCAGCGGACGCCTTTGGCTGGGGATACCCCTAGACCCCCTTCATATTTTCCAAAATCGCCCCCTCCATGACAAGAGGCTAGATCCGCCCCTGTGGCTACAACAGCCTGCCACAAACATCAAATCGAACAGGCTGAGCTACCACAAGCTACCACATTTCCAAAACGAACACCGTTTGGCAGTTTTGGCAGATTTGGCAGGGTAAACGAACCGACCTAGAATCTACTGTCGAGTGCGAGTAGTATCTACCTTGCATATCCGGCTTCGTACAAGAACTGCGGCACTTGGGTGGTTTTGCCGCTGCCTGTCTCTCCAGCGATTATCACCACCGAGTTCTCGTTGACGGTCTCCATGACAACCTGCTCTTCCGCTAAGATGGGAAGTTTCATCCGAGATGTCTGGACCTCAGCTCTAAGAACAAACCAACACAGTTGTAAGGATACCTGCTGCATCAGATAATCCAGTAGTGTATTAATTAAAATGGATATTTAAACAAGACGGTGCAGAAAATGTATAAATCAAAGTTCACTTTGTTCTGTGTTACTTATATTATACTCCAAAATAAATAACAAACACATAGGGAGGGGTAGAACAAAAAATTAGGTAGGTAGAGAGACACCTAACCAAAAATTATGTACCTAATTGAACATTAAACAGTTTTTGAATGCATTTTTGTGAAGTTATGAAATACTAATTTGGATATACGTAACATTGAGCTGTCTAATTGTTAGCTTTGCACAATATACCTACATACAAAGGTACCTACTACCTAATTTACTACACAAACTAATAATGCTTACGTGCGGTGCACTGGAACGAATACAGCAGGTTTTGATGATGGAGTGTCCTTGTCATCTTTCTTACTCTTCACTCTGTTTGCTGCTCTCACGTTATTAGATTTGTCTTCACTAATGATCAACGTTGGTATTTTCTGTTCACTGTAGGTTTTTTCCTGTGTGCTGCTTTTATCTTCTTTATGTCCACTGTCAGAAATATCGGTACCACAAGAGACTGAATCTGATTTCTCAACAGGATCTTGGGAGACCGGCAGCAGTGCCTTGGGGATCTCTGAATCTTCAGACTCCTCTCCACTAGAATCACTTGAGCTCTGCAAATCAAGCAGATCAGATTCAACTAAAATTCAACAGAGTTACATTAAATTACCACTTGTAATTACAAAATCATTTGTATTTGGGGCAGATAGATTTTCAGAATAAAAGTTTTAGAATCTACATAAAATTGTTACCTGCATCTACAAGAATTACCATTGCAGAAATTGTTGAAATTAATATTTAAATTTTCAATGAAAATTGGCATATTGATAACCCTATAGAGCTGCAAGCAAGTAAGTTTATTATTGCGAATAAGATCAAATACCTCGAACCCGACTATATTCGGATCTCTTTCAACCTCCTTTTCATCCTCTTCATCCTCATCTTGCTGCAAAGCCAGCATCCTCCTTCTCTTGGCACTTCCTGCAATGCTGTTGATCCGTCTTGGTCGTTGTTCTTCCGCCGGTCGGACAACGTCATCAACACCGTTCTCCACTTCGTTGAAGTGTCTCTTCAAGCCCTTGGTCTGCATTGCGGATATCGACGTGAGATGTTTCAGAAGATCAGCTGGAGCTTGGACCTGCGCCAACGCTTCCAATAGACTTGCTCTCTACGTCAGAAATTACATATTTATTACACTTATGATTGTGATCAGCCATTCTTAGCGTCATCATCATAGCAATTCTCGACATCAATAGAAATGAGCTAAATTTTAAGAAATATAATAGCCCTAGATTAATTGGTTTACCTTGGTATTGTCTACCTGACCCAAAATATAACTTACATTTTCCTTCTTGTTCTTCTGCTCAACAACTTTCTCAAGCCGTTTACGGTGCTTTTTTGATAGCAGCTTTGTTGTCGTAACAGACTCCCTTTTCTTCTTCGTTTTTCTTTTAGCGGATGGTATGACAAGAGCATTGCACTGGTCATAGCTTCCCTTTGGAACTGTTCCCAAATCAAGTTTGATCTAAACAAAGACTTTTAGTTGAGACATCTGCACATATTTTGCAGTTTCATAAATTAGAAAACGCACCGACTTCATTAGGGAGGTCCTACTCCTATCACGTCAGGATGGGAAAGCAGAGATCCATTCGTGCGACTATGAATTATTATCTACAGAGTAGAATTGAAGAGACAGATTTGCACAAAGCCCTTAGCTCCTCATGAGAGGTATTATTATTAAACTTCAGAAAAGTAAAAGAACATTAGACAAAATGTTAGGTTATGTTGTTACAATTATGCTCACCTTGGATGTGCTTGTATTATCTATATCAGTATGCACTACTTTTCGTGCTTGCCAATTATACCCCTTTTCCCTTTTATTATCCTTCCCCATCTTAAAAAATAACTATGAAAGGTAAAAGAAAGAAAGAATGTACGTATCAACTTGTTGCCATAACTTCAGCTGACCTGACACATGCGGCTTCAATATGGCGGAAACGGAAGTGTGGTAGGCGGTGAATGACGTATCAAGGCGGGCTTTGAACATGATCACGGCTCAACTCAGAATAAACTGTTGCAGCACTTTTATCTTATCAGCACTCCTTCTTTTCAGTCCTTATCTCAATTCATGTGTGTATAAGAGTCCAATAAATGTTAGAAACGCTGTTCTTCATTGAAAATACAATTGCATTAATCAAAAGTAAGTTTCAATGTACTATATAAACATTCATGAGTAATAAGCAGTGCTACAATTTATTTAATATCAATACCAATATTATTTTAATATTAAAAATGCAATATTTTCAACTAACTTGTGTGTATTTTGCATTAGATGAGTTTCGACCACCCAATGCTGTCTGGTATTTGTCGGCTATGTACGAAACAAGTATCGGGTAGCATGAAGCACCTCTTTCAGCCCTCGGACGAACGGGCTGGAATGTCCTTGTTAAATCGTACTATCTGGGTAACAAATCTTGAAGTAAGTAACAACTCTTAGTAACCATGATGTACTTTGTTTAATAAACACATTTCAAAGTTTGAGGAAGGACCATTTGAAAAGTTAATGTTCCTAGAAATCAGTGGCGGTTTGTGGGGTCGAAAAGTGGGGAGGCACACACATATTTTTATACCAAAAATAATAGAGAAAAAATGTGGAATTCGTGCACGAATTATAGCATGTTTAAAAATTCGTATAATTTGAACTAAAATATTTGGTGCGATTTCATATGCATTGATGCCTTTCGAAATGTGTTTTCAAGTACCTGTAATTTTGTCAAAATTTTATTTTAATAACTTTCGGAGTTAAAGAATTTTAAATGAGGTGGAAAAATATCTGTTAATAATGGCTTTGATTTACTAATTTTTAATGTAACTTCCGATTTATGAATTTTGCTAAATTATGTAGAAAAGATGTGTAAGGTAGTTTTGAATATGTGTGCAAATTTTCAGGCCAATTGGACAATTTGAACATTTTCTCGCAAGTGATTTCCATCCTCTGTGCGCTGTGATCCAGCCGAGAGGCCAGCCTCCACTCAAGTCACGTGACCCTGCATGCTGTTCGCTGGCGTGTGTGTTCACCCCGCTTCCTCGCCTAGATGAATTCATAGGCTGTGAGCGGCTGTCCGCTGATGTGTCTCCCTTGCAGTCCGCGTACAACGTGTATTTGGGGCTCTATATCAAACCAATTAGCCAAGTGAAATACTTATATAAACGGGCAATATTTTAAATGTAATAAAACCTCACATTTATATATAATTCTAAGTTTTGTAATACGATGCTTTCCCTTTTTCCTCTAAAATTTTGAGGAGGCACAGCCTCCCTTGCCTCATGCACAAACCGCCACTGCTAGAAATGCACTACTGAAGAACATTTGAAATAAGGATGTACAGGTACCTTTACCTGCCTAGTTATTTATCCATTCAACTTTATATGTTAATCTTGTTATTATGTAAGTAGGTACCTATTTTGATAAAAAAAAAATTATAACCAAATAGGAAAGGGAGTGCGCAAATAGTCAAATACTGATGGGGAAGCTCACAAATTAAAATTTTTGTAAAGAGCTTTTGCAATGAACTTTGGCTCCTGGAATAAAATTCACGACCATATTGATTTTCATTGCACTGAATTCAACCGAATTGGGAATTTTAAGTTACACCCCCGGTCACATACTAGAATGCTAGCAAAATTCTAAGTCCTTTTTCAAAACTTCATTATTCAGATGACAACACAGAGGTAAACGCAGATTTCGAGCATGTGGGGTTGGAGGCTTTAGTTATAAGAACCCCACCTCATTCCTAATAATTCGATATTCTCAATTCAATATATTTACGGTAATTCCAGCTCCAACTTAGCAGTTTACCGTCAATTATTCTGGACGTGGAAGTACATTTGAAAAGTACCTTTTTTCTTCGACGTTTGAAAACTAATGTTTACAAAGGAACACTGTTGGTTTGCTACATCCTACATCTCATCTGGACATGAGTTAGAATTGGTCAGTCTGTGATTGTGAATGCCAAAATGTTTATAACTCGTCGTTTTAGATTTACAAAGAAGATGGTCTGCCGGCGAGAATCTGTGAAACTTGTCAAACCAACGTGGACATCAGTTACAAATTCAAGCGCCAATGTTTTAATTCCGAAAGAGAATTAAGAGAATTTTGCAAGGTAAGAAGACCATTCTCATTTTAGCTCAGCAGTTTTCTGCAACTGAATTCAGCCCAGAATAACTTTAAAAAACCACAAGATTTCTTCCCACACTTGAAAAATCTTTGTTCATTTTTCTTTTATAATTTGCTATGAAATACAATTTAAAGTATCTATTTCTCTTATCCGGCTCATAAGTTTTGTGATATAGGCAGGGCCAGTTGTTTATGGTTTCCACGAAAAACGCGAAATGTTTAGAAATATGAATTTTCTCTCATATCTTTACGTTTCATACACTCCTGATTCCAAATATATGTATCTTTTTCTTGCGAATTTTCGCGAAATTTGTGTTTTGACGCGATATTGACGAATGCTCGCGATTTCACGCGATTTTGTCCCAAACCTACGTGTTTTGCAACATTTCCCGATTCCGAGTATATATTTTACGAAAATTTCCTCGATCTGTGTCTAAAGTACCACTAAATAGAAAGAATCACACTATTTTCTTCGTAAGCCAGCTGTCAGTGCCAGCCAAAGAGTGTATGGGGGTGCCAGCTGATTGGCTGCTGAGCATGGAATGACGCATCTACATGACCTTGAACAGGGGTGCACATGCGCACGCGCCGAGTCTCGCCAGTGAGAAGTCGCTCGCGCGTCAAATTTCACACTTATTCTTACAAAAATCTTCTTTTTTTCCATTTCACCACCAATCGCGAAAATTAACATAATTATCACCACCAATTCACCACTTTCAGAATGTTGAAAACGAACTTTGGCTTTTTTTATCACCACAAACAACTGGCTCTGGAAATAGGTATTTAACAATTTTTGTTGATCTTTAGAAAGTATAGAATCTACATACATGGGATCCACTTATTTTGTTACGAAAGGCTAGCATTTTAACAGCTAGGTACATATTAAGTAGGTCCGGTCCGTACCTACCTAGTCAAAAGTCCATTTGGAAGAAAAAAAACAATGAACATTCAGTTTTACCACACTTCAAAAAAAACTATATAGGTACTTACCTAGTTGTTAAAAAAACACGCCTTTTTAATTAATGTCACCCTTGCAGGAGATTATCGAGTTGCAGACAATGTCGGAGGAACCAGAAGAGG
This sequence comes from Leuctra nigra, assembly GCA_934045905.1. Lineage (NCBI taxonomy): Eukaryota > Metazoa > Arthropoda > Insecta > Plecoptera > Leuctridae > Leuctra > Leuctra nigra. Next base: position 16,997,819 of record OW203767.1, on the reverse strand, counting down.
TCAATAACAAAACTCCGTCATTCCTGATACCAGACACATTGCAGCAAGTTAGTACCTCAATTGCATACGACACCGCACAGCTCCTTGATGATCTGGAAGGAGATCCACAGAATGATGAGGAAATGCCGTACTTGCAGCCAATGTTCTTTGTTGATCCATCACAAGTCAAACCAGAGGAGAAAATTGATGAAGACACGTCACTGTCAGTTCGAAATTCAACAATTGATTCGCTAGTCAATGCCGTGCACTCACAGCAAGAAGTTGTACAAATGATCCCGAATGTTTCCGACTATGAACCTTCAACAAGCGGAAGTCCAAGCCAGTTGAAAGATCTACGAGTACGTTTAGAGAGAATAGAAATGCCAATTGTGAGCGATGTAGTCACCAAAACAATTCCGATGGGAACAAAGATGTACTGTTTCACTTGCAAGCAATGTTTTACCGACAGCCAGGCACTCAACATGCATCTCACAAAGCATGCAAAATGCTTTGAAAAGTTGTCAGGAAATTCCGTCTCCGAGAAGAGACAATCTGTAAATATACGAGATGTTACATCAGGTAACAAGAGCCAGGAGCAAAGCACATCATATAAACACACGGCTCCTAAACAGCTCAATTCAAAAATACCTCAATTCCTTCAGAAAACTGCAAGCTCTGCTGAAGGATCAAAAAGCTCTCAAGGAAGTTTTAATTTACCTTCCGGCATCAAGACACAGGCTCAACCAGAACTGCTTCCTAGTAGGTCCGGAGACATTTCCGTCACGGATTTCATCTCTGTAAACAAACTGCTCAACTCGTATGTCGAGTCCCCTTCATTGAAGTGTACGTACTGCGACAGATCGTTCACTCGAAAGCAAGTTCTTCTCGCACACGTACGCAACGTACACACGAGAGTGTTTCCGTACGACTGTGACGTGTGCGGAAAGAGATTCGCCGAGAAGCGGGGCGTTAAAAACCACATTCAAATCAAACACATGGAAAAACCATTAACATGCTCTCTTTGTCCTCGGAAGTTCCTCTTCGAGAGTCACCTGACTATACACATGAGATATCACAACAACGACAGGCCGTATCAGTGTTCATTATGTCCCAAAGCGTACCCCGTGCCGGGAACCTTGCAGCAACATCTCGCCTCGCACTTCCGCGAGAGAAACTTCCACTGTGATCAGTGTGATAAATCATTCTTGCACGCTGCCAGTCTCCGAGCACACAAGGTCATTCATACAGGAATAAAAAACTTTAAATGTCCTACATGTGACAGAGAATTTTTTAATAAGTCATTACTGACAGCGCACAAGAAGACGCATGGGGAAATAAAGCTCAAGCCATATCGGTGTAAGATTTGCTACGTACGATTCAACTTCCAAAGTAACTACGAACAACATCTTCGCAAACATGAAGAAAACTTACTCAGCTGTTCAGTTTGTAACAGAACGTTTGGGAAAAGATGTAAACTGCGAACTCATCTCTTCTCGCATGTGAACGAAAGCGATCGACCTTTTGGATGTGACCCGTGCAAAAAGAGGTTTGTGCACAAGGGCAGCCTGAAGAAGCACAATGAAAGGAAACATCCCGAGTTAGAGGAGGTTGTAGACAATGTGACACCAAGAAGCTCCGAGCCGGAACCACCAGGACAAGAAACAGTGTAACTCTAATACCTCGTTCACATTACAGATTAAACTCTAGTTACATTAACTATAATTAAGAGAAAGTGGGTGGAGCTTTGGAAACTAATCGGGGTTAAGCAGTTAACTGAGTTCTAGAAACTTAGTTAAGATCCTAACTAGAGTTAACTACATAAATCAAGTAAAGTTCAGATTATAACTTAACTTACGTTAACTACTTAACTTACGTTAACTACTTAACTTACGTTAACTACTTAACTGTAGTTAAAATCTGTATGTGAATGAGGTATAAGAGTCATTGGAATCAGTCCAACCATTTAGAAAGTTATACGATCGGATTGCTAGCAGGAAACAATGACGGACAGCAGAGAATGAGCAAACTTTTAAATGCTTTTCCCACATACTGTACAGCTTATGGTTTCCCGTGCCGATCTCTTTAATGCTTATTAATTTTCAAATTTAGTACTCCTACCTACTAACAAAGCCCAATCCACAATAGCAAATTTGGTTCCGCAAGGAGTTTCTGCATGCAGTCACTTTATCGTCACCAAAATGACTCTGGGCACAAGGAAAACAAAGTTGATCAGCAAAAGTTGATGTTCTTAATTATTTTGAAATAGTATCTGATTTAGTCGAGAGGTACAGGGTTCATATTATTACCCAAGTACGTAAAACCTAAAATATTGTGTACTATTTAATAAAGATACAGTGCGAAGAGCATGTTGAAGGTTAATTTCATAAGTACCAGTAATATAATTTTTTACTTATTATAATTTGTTTATGAAAACATTTAAAAGACAAACTTAGGTTTTGCAAAACACCAATGAATAAACATTTTTAGTACATAGCAATACAGGGTTTTATTTTCTGGGATGTTTTAAGAAATATAAGAGAAGTTTAATGAACATTTTGCTTTGTTACCTTGCTTTGTGCTTTGTAAGATTCTTAAACAAATGTGAAAGTCTGGTAACCACGGCTGGCAGGTCTAGGTAACTCTGGAGTCGAATTGTAAGTGATGGGTTCAACGTTACCAATTTAACATATTGACACATTTTGATACACAAAACACCACCGGAATTTTGAAACAATGTTGGCCCATACAATTTAAATTCGAACTGTATGGATGTTGGAGGTACCTGTCGGCCGCAGTTACCTTCCGGGCTCCACTACGTGGAGTCAACTGAATGTGTGAGCAACAACAATGTAACCTTGAGGACGCTACTGATGCATTGGTAGTGCTTGACGTTGACATTGAGTTGAAAAGGAATAAGTTTAAGGTATTTCATATTTTAAAAAGCATTACAATTTTTATAAATCAAATATTTTATTAAACTGAAACAGAGCATACCTTGAAAATTATTTTAAATTTGTTGTATCACGCTTCTCAATATTTCTCAGTTGTTTCTTCTTCATCTTTTTCAGCTTTGCACTATTCTTAATCTGAAAGGATTAAATAAAAGAGCATGTTATGCCAAATTACTGGTACCTAGATAAGAATTTAATAGATACATAGTAGGTAAGTAATTGAAGGAATAATATGAAAGAAAAGACAAAAGAAATCAACAATGTGCAGCCTAGTTTAAATTACTAGTACGAGTACCTAATTTCTTATAACTATCAGATTTGCTGTAGGTACACTCGGCCAAACAAAACTTGAACGTTGACCAAATTTGAATGACTGCTGGTCATGTCTCATAACCAATCAAAGCTTGTTATTATCATTGAAATGTGAGGTCACCTACTAGACTGAGACAATGAGATCGCTTAGACTGACTCTGATGGTGCGATCTTACATTTATCAGCCTATCAGATTTATTGAACTTCAAGTTTTGTTTGGCCAAGTGTACCTATTGAATTAATAACAAAAAAGCTTGCAAAAGTCAAGAGGAAATATTTGTGAATCATAAGGAACTCTTAGTTCAAGGTCAAGGTACACCTTGAACAAGAAACACCAATGTCACAATCTGACAAAATTGTGGAAATTGATTTAAATGAATGATAGATGAATGATTTTATTAATAAAAAATAATTTTGTGTAGTTATCTATTTAGGTATTTTCAAGTTCTACCCATGGCTGGCCCCAGAGATATCTCGGGTGTTGTAGGCAAGATCAATTTCCAATCTCTTCAGTTGCAGTTCGTTAAAAATAATTTTATTTGACTTAGGGGCAATCATAATACCATTAGTTTAATCTGCAGTTTAGTTAATCTCCACTTAGGGAAGTGTGGTGTATTACCATTATGTACTGCAGCATAGCTTTAAAAATCTGCAATATATGAGCATGAGGTTAATTTAAACTGAGGAAATAAGCCCCGGAATTAAATTGCAGTATATAGGAGTAATAGACCGAGTTTTCTGAAGTGGAGTTTAGGCTAACTGTGGCTTAAACTAATGGTAATACCGGACCTTAGGTAGGTACCTACCTATCCCAATACCTATCCCAATTTGTGAAAACTGCTTATACCTTCCATGCCTCTATTATTCACTCCCTCACAATCCAAGAAAATCAGAAAATAACAATACTACTTACCACTTGAACAATTTCTGCTTTCTTTTTATTTTCTTCTGCCTTCTGTATATTTGCCCGCCTCCTCTCCTTCTTCGCTTCCTTCTCTTCCTTTCGACTGCTCAAGATTTCTCGAGTTAGTTCCTTTGCTCGCTTTAGTTCATTTCTTAGAGCAAGCTTCTTTTCCAGTGATTTTGTTGCCAGGCCAGGTGTTTTGACCATTGTACGAAATCTACATGGGCAAGAGAAATACACTCCAATAAGAAGTAGACATTGTGAATTACATAAGAGTTGAAACATGCTGAAGTCATCTGCCTCAAGACTGCTGTTCACTTGTTTGTTGTGGTGGGACCACAGCCGTCTGTACACTCGTCGTTCGTTCCTCCTCCTCCAGTGAGCTGCATGTTATCTGAGTAAAAATTGTTTTTAAATCTTCTGTCCCGGGAAGGGGCCGCCACCGTCCCGCATTTGAATAGCCCAGGCGACGGTGGTGGTCGCTTCCCGGGACGGCAGGTTTGGAACTACAATTTTTACTCAGATAACTGGCAGCTCACAGGAGGAGGAGGAACGAACGACGAATATTCAGACGGCTGTGGGTGGGACATGCAACGTCATTTAGATTAACGTGTGTACCCCCACGGCAACAAGTAGGTACTGTCACCCTCCTTTCTCCTTTCCAGGTCATTCCACCAAAGTAGGGAAAAATATCTTGGAGCTTTTTTTTTAAATATTTAATTTAAGGCCTTAAAATTTAAGGAATTTAATTAAATTTGCAATATTATTGTCAAAAACAAACCAAATAACAAATAAAAAAATTCAAACATAAAATTTTTAGAATTTTTGAAAAATCCAAAATATTTACATGTTATTTTGGTAGGGAAACCAATGTTAAATCACAATGTAATGTGAGTTACTTTAATCCTGTAATGTGAGTTACCAACATAAAGTGATGTTATTAATTAACAACCCCACATTAATTTAGTTTCTTTTTTAAATAGTGTTTTAAAATCTATGGTTTGTGTGTTGGAAGACGAAGCAATATTGTAGCTCTGATTTGAGAAGACAAATTTCATTAATAGTATGTGGACTCATTCAGAGTGTCACTTTTGTGTAATGTGAGTTACCAACATGCAGGGCATTTTTTAACGCGTAGTTATGCCCAATGTGGGTAGTTATCAATGTGCTTTTACAGTTATCAAAATGATAACTGTAAGCATAATAAATAAAGTACACTTACATTCTTACACAGTAACAATTTCTTATTTTTCCCAACACATAATATCAACATACAAAAATAAAAATTAATCTCTTCCAACTTGTTTATGTAAATCTAATATCTATTTCTTGGAAATCGCAAGCTAAATTTTGCCCCTCTAGCAGCGACCTCAGCGCCATCTCTTATTTGGGAAGTAGGACATGTTTTGGAAGGGCTGGATGGTGCTGCTTTTTTACACCCTAGGGGCGTTGTCAGCGTAAAACGAACTTTAATGACAGAGAAGAGAAGATAAGTAGAGGTTAGGGTTGGACAATGTCAGCTGCATCGAAGAGAGGTGTCGACGGAAAGATAAAAAACATCAAAACAAAAAATAGTAATAGTTTACTAAACTATTTTTCGACCTCGCTTTCCAGCAATGAATCTGCTTCTGCACAATCTAATTCTACTAATGCTGAACCTTCATCTGTTGTTGAGGTAGGTTTAATCAAAGATTCTTATCGGGATTTTTAGACAACCTGTCAACTTATTCGTTTTAATTGATTGGGTGCTTTATTATATTGGTACACTTGCCACAAGTAAAAATGATCGTCGGGCGAAAATAATGTCACAATGTTGCTAACTATAAGGAAAGTATTACTCACTCACGGTATTCATCAATCAAGCATACAAAGTATAGGTACTTGATGAATACGTGAAAACCGGTTATAGATCACGTGACTCATTTTCGCCCGACGATCATTTTTACTTGTCGCAAGTATACATGAAATTTCCACCTGAACTTTCATGGTATATTTTTTATTTGTTAAAAAGTTAATACATCAAAAAAGTCAGAAATGAACTGTAATTATTTTAATAATAGATTTAACTATCGTTACAACCTTAATTACCAAAATGTGTAATTTATTATATCCTATCAAAGCCGAATAAAATAATATATATAAAGTATAGACATATTGCGGACTTTCGAATCGGGATAGAACTAATGTGTATATTGGTTTGTGTGAATACTGCATATAAAACACTCTTTGTGTAGGATGTCCACACCAGGAACGAACCATCAGTAGAAGAAGACATAGAAGAGGCAGAAGAGCATGATAATGATATAGAAAACAGCGAAGCTGATGACATTTCGCCTACAGTAGATGCATCAGCAGTGCCAGCATTGCCATTCTCTTTGGAAACAGACGACATAGATAAGAAGAACTTTCGCCATATGCGTGCTGGTGGAAGCCACACCGTTGTGTGTGAAACGTGCCTCGCTTTTCCTGAAATTGTGAAGCTATACATTAACAGGAATCGAGTACCGCCAATAACTACAAGGTGGGGCACAAGATATCGGGCAGATGTTATTAAAGAGCATCTTGCATCAAGATGCCATTTAGAGTCAATGAAGGCGCATCGAATGAAATATTTAAGTTCTCAAGAGAAGCAAGTAAAGCCAGGCCATATTGATGGTTACATCAGCAAGGCAAATGAATTGCTTGCAGATAAAATTGGAGGCTTGTTCATAACAGCATTTCACGATGCTAAACAGTTGACGCTCTCAGCACATAGCTGGCCTGGACGCACTGTTGTGCATAAAAAGGCAAGTGAGTTTCGTTTTAATACCCCCGATGATGCTGAAGCCAATTCACTCTGTCGTGACAATTCGTTACAATATGTGTCCCCTAACTCTCACTCAGAATTGTTAGAAAACATCAAGTCAGCGGAATCTAGCGACTTTCTTGAGAAACTGAAGAAATCTCTTGCAATATCCTTGAGGTCTGACGGTTCTGTGGACCGCACACAAGTAGACAAAATATACGTAATGGCGAAAATTGTTACGAAAGATGGAGACCTAGAGCTTTTGTTTCTGGGTGCTGCCGAACCTCAAGAACGAGGAGCCAAAGGCCTTTTGGGAGCAGTGAAAGAAGCAATTACGTCAGCTTGTGGTGACGTTTCTTTTGTGCTGCAGCACACATCTTCTATTGTAACTGACGGGGCCACAGTAAACACTGGAGAGCGAAATGGTCTATGGAAGCTTTTGAGTGATTCCATCCGTGAGTTAGGAGGAGAACAGCCTCTGATGAAGATATGGTGCGCTGCTCACCGATCTCAACTGGCCTGGAAAGCGGTTAGCTCAAACGTAACAGAAGTGAGTCACATATTTCAAACCTTAACTGGGATTGTGTCTTACTTCCATAGTTCCGGGCTTCGAAGCAAGGAGCTAAGGGCAGTTGCAGAGGCAAACGACCTGACTTTACGTCACCTTCCTCGTACTTACGAAGTAAGATGGGCAGAATTCACATTCGATCTGCTTAACAGCATTTTGACATCCTGGCGCGCTCTTGTTACATACTTCAAAGGCCTCTCTGAAAGTGAAAAGGAAAACAAGGAAGCGAAGGGATTTTTGAAGTTTCTGACCGACCATTCATCGCTGAAGCTTATGTGTGCACTTGCTGACGTTCTCTTCATATTTATGCGACTTCAAAAGAAATTACAGTCGAATACTCTCACTGTGATTACGATGGCTGCGCACATTGCGTCAGCATTGAAAGCCATAACTGGCTTGCGAGAGACTTCACTTGTAGGGGGATGGGAAGAAACTTTGAGTCGTGAAGTAACTTCCAATGATGGCGTTTTCAGTATGAAGGATGTAGAACTAACCTCTCCTCGGGAACGTAGGCGGAAACAACATCATCTGTACGTGACTGAGAAAAGGGACGTTGCTGCAATTCGAATTGAAATAATTGATTCGCTCACTGAATTTCTGTCAAGAAGGTTTGATATTGACAACCATATTCTGCAAATCATCAAACCGTTTGTAGAACTGGATCACAATGCTGACGTTCGTGCTGTTCATCAACTTGTAGCCAGAGAAAATGAGGATTTGTCAAATTTGGTTCTCGAATTCCAAGAACTCTGCGAGCAACCCCAATTGCGCGTACTCACACTACAACAGCTGGTGAAAAAATTAGCAGTTTCAGCTCGAGATTCATCAGAAAACAACTATGCAACAGTCTTGGCAGTATTGGCGCGCATTCTTGCTGCTACACCACACTCTGCCGACGTTGAACGTTGCATAAGTGCAAATAACTTATTGAAAACTTCATTGCGCTCATCCATGCAGCTGAAGACTGAGAACACTTATTTGTTTATCCACTTCAATTTGCCAGAAGTATCGGAGTGGAACCCCAAGAAATCTGTTTTACACTGGTTTAAACGGGACAGACGATCAAGGGAAACTCCTCTGGCTAAAAACCAGCCCTATTTCCGCGGAATTTTTCCAGAGGCTTCTACCGCAGCTGCTGCAACCAATGATGATGAAACGCCTCAAGTCAAGAAAAAGACCTTTTAAAATGGGCTTGACAGTGTGAATGAAGTGATGACTTTGGTTATGATTATTGCAATGATGGTGTGTCTCCATTACTTTTATATCAGTAAATTGATTTCTAATATAAGATAAGTGAATTTAATATGTCTAATCTTTGATTGTGCGGTTATTGTGTACCAAATATTCTTGAATCATTAAATTAAATTCTAGTATTTAAGATGGAAGATAGGTAATTGTTTTAAAAGTGTAGGACCTTAAATCTTTATCTTCAGTCTTTACTTAACAAGTGTATACGTAAACTTTCATTATTAAATCATTATTTTTTCATAAGTATTAAAATGTAACAACATTATTTTGTTGCTGGACTGGTATATTCAACATATTTGTTTCGTAATTTTTCTTATCTATTTGTTTTAGAAATATTATGTTACTACTTTCGTATTTCCGCATATTCAATATAAAATAATACACCCGTAGATGTTACGTGGATACCAAACGAGATAATCAAGAAATGTTACCATTTGAATAGGTACCAATATTAAGGATTCCTCTTGTTCTTGACTTGATTGATGTGACTGTGATGTACCTAGTCTTTATTTTTTTGATTGACAATACCATCATTATTATATGATATCGTGCTGTAACTATACAACTTGCTGTAAGTACAAGTATTGTATTCATACATAATAAATAAATGATGGCATTAATTTGCATTAAAAATAGTCTCTCCTCCCCCCCCCCCATGGAATCCTGAACAAACAGAAGCATTATTGTATTTTTGGCTCTAAAATATATTTGCACGTCTCGTTCCTGAGACTGATATCAGCACTATTAATCTCATTGTCAGATTATATTTTATTAAGTAATATTATACCTAATACACATGAATGTAAAAATAAAAAAACCGGCCGCCCTTGTCGCCGAGATTTAGGGACCAATTTTGCACCAATGTCTTAATGGTACCATACACATATTATCAAGACGGTATAATTAATATTTTTGGTAACTTCTTTTCTAATTATTTGAGCAATAAAAATAACAAATTTTTGAGCAAATTTTGTTCTGATTGTAATGTGAGTTACCGTGGAATGACCCTTCCATGCATTTACATTAGTTTAGGCTCCTCCCCCTCAACCCTTATCGCTGGAAAAGGTGAAAGGAGAGTGACAGGGACTTATTGCCGCGGGTGTAGTACCTACTGATCCGGACATTAGAATTAATGCATCATCGATCATCCATCATTGATGACCAATGACCCAGAGAGTTTGAATTTTCAAAACGTAGGTACGCACAATTTTCTTAGAGAGAGCCCGACAAGGTGTAGGTCCAAGTCCCTAATCTCGACCACCATTAATTCTCCATTAACCATTAACCATACTCTACCACTTAAACTTTGAATTTCTCAAGTGGACGAGAGTGGATTTTCCTCATTTAAACTGTAAAATAACTTTTCTGAGCTCACCCTGCTAGCACAATGACTAGCTATCAGAAATAAATCTTAAAGGTATAATTTATCATACGGAATTCAGCAAAGTTGTGACATTTCACAAACAGTTGTTTTAAAAATTAGTTTCTGCTGAATTGTGCTAAGGGTGACGAGAACTGGGACACTGACCCTAGGTAAATTTACGATAAGCGTCTTCACTTTGACCTTCATCATGTTTAATGAAGGAGCAATACTAGAGTGAAGACGCTTATCGTAAAATTACCTAGAGTAGGTCTATACAAATGGAGAATTTAATCAGAGTGGTCAGTCGTCCGGCCAACCAGCCAATAACGGACATCGCAAGTGTCCGGCCGTGTGCTCCATGAGAAGACTCATCGATAGCTGCAATGTTAGCTTACCTACCTACCTACAAGATTATTTACAAAACTAACCTTTTCTTGTCGCTCTTCCAAAAACGTCCTGATTTTGGCTGGCCCTTTACATGTTGTTTCCTTCCTTCTTCTTCGCTATCATCACTATCTTCATCAACAGTAGGCGGACACTTTGGCACGGCTAACCCTACTTTATTTCCAGTAACCAATGTCTTCTCTTCCGCCCCACATGTTACTTTCTTCAACACATCTTCATAAGTAACTATCACCTCACCTTGCACTGTCTCTGCCATTATTTGATAAAATATCTTTTAATTCCTTGTAAAACCCAAAATAACTACAAAATCACAGAATCTTGCTATGCCAACTCATTGTGCCAACTCCATGAGGACACACGAAAATTCACCGCCACCGTGATCGAAGCTTCAGACATCAGTGGGCTGTGCGGTTCAAATGGCGCAAAATTTCAAACGTGTTTGGAACTAAAATCTTCCCATCCCATATAAATTATCTTTGTGTAGGCACCCAGCAAGGACCACTGGGTGTTTCCATTTCCAATTTTCTACTAATATGTATGTATCTATAAGGTTATAGATAACGAAAGATAATACTCCAGGAATTATGTATTAGTTACAAGATTATTTTATTTATTTTGAATATGGATGACAATTTAGGAAATATCTACACAAACTATAATCTCTCATTGGTATAATGTCTAACGTCTGTCAGAGGAAACAGTAACATGAACATGGTATTCTGGTTTATATAACTCCGGTTGGTGTGACTCCTGGCTCCTCACTCTTACTCTCCAATGAGAAGGGTGGGATACGGCAATCAAATGTGTAGCCGTCCTCACGTTCCATTCGAAAAGTTCCCCTGGAAAAAAACAAGAAATGTGAAAAGGTGTGATGGAATGAAGGAAGATGATGGATTTATCCACTTCCTTTCAAATAATATCCCCATAAAAAACACTCCGTGTAAAAATACCAGCCAAGTCTCTTCAACTTAAAAAAAATTATGAAATCTAAAAATTCTGCAGTGAAAAGTAGTGATATCAAAAAATTAGCCAAGTCAAAACTTTATTTGAAAATCAAAAAATACTTGGCGCATCGTTTTTTTAGGGCATTATAGGTATACTATGTATATGTATATTTCATGTATAATTTACCCCATAAAAAACACTCCGTGTAAAAAAACAGCCAAGTCTCTTCAACTAAAAAAAATATTATGAAATCTAAAAAATTCTGCACTGAAAAGTAGTGATATCAAAAAATGGGCCAAGTCAAAACTTTATTTGAAAATCAAAAAATACTTGGCGCATCGTATACTATATAAATAGTTTAGAAGTATAGACCAGATAGAAAATATACATCAAATATACATAATACATATAGTATACCTATAATGCCCTAAAAAAACGATGCGCCAAGTATTTGTTGATTTTCAAATAAAGTTTTGACTTGGCCCATTTTTTGATATCACTACTTTTCAGTGCAGAATTTTTTAGATGTCATAATTTTTTTTTTAGTTGAAGAGACTTGGCTGTTTTTTTACACGGAGTGTTTTTAATGGGGATATCACTCCTTTTTTTAGTTAACTTTTGACGTCATATCGATTGAACAATTACTAAATCCTTTAAAAAAAGTTGCCATTGACAATTTGGTTAACTAATGAAAATCTGCGTATGGTACTATATATTTGCTTTAAATGATCTTTCATGAAGAAAAGCAAAGGTTTCATTCCTATCAGTCAACCGAGTTCCGAGATATGGCAACACTTCGGTTTTCAAAATGGCTGCTGAACTTACTGCACTGCCACATAGAATGTATATCTATAAATGATGTGTATCATTTTAAGCTTTCTGAATATGTATTTATTATAAAGGAGGGGATTATAATAATTTTTAAATTTGAATGACGTCATTTCCGGTCTAATAAATAGGAAAATTCTAGTTTGGCTCTTCCTATTCCATAGAGATGACCTTCCGAATCGTTTGGCGGTAGTTTCATACCGAGCAGTCAACCAATTTTCAATATATGACGTTACTTCCGGTTTCAAAATGGCTGCTGAAATCACTGACCCCTTGAATTTTAATTTAAACATGATAAAATTTTATTATAAGCTGTCTCAAATAGTATATTTATTGAATCAAAATGTAAATTTGTGAGATTTTTAAAATGTGTAACGTCATTTCCGGTTTCGGTATGGGAAACTGCAAATATTATTAATGATAAAACTAGGGGTGTGCGAAGGTGGATTTTTGATTTCGAAGTCGAAGTCGAAGATTTGACCTCCTAAAATTCCGAAGTCGAAGTCGAAGTCGAAGATTTTGATTTCACTCAAAAAAATCAGAATTTGGAACAAAACAATAAACTTGAACTGAATTACTACCTTCCTTCACTAGTAGGCCTACTTCATCTTCGTTTTCGTCGGATAAATCCATTATATTTCTAAAATCTCCGAAAATAAACACGGCACATAACCTTTTCAAGTAAGCACAGCGTGACAGCAAGCGTCAACGTTAAAACCAAGATGGCCGACCGCAAAAACTTCTCGACTTCGGAAGTACCAACTACACGAAAATATATTTACCTCGAAAGACGCGCCAAGTTTGAAGACGCAAATCGAAGCTTCGAACATTTTCGAAGCTTCGTTTTTTGGAAAAAAGGGTTTCGAAGTCGAAGTCGAAGCTTCGACTTCGACTTCGAAGCTTCGATTATTTCGAAGCTTCGCACACCCCTAGATAAAACATAAAGTTGACCGTCTAAATTGTTTAGCGCTGGTTTCGTTCAAATCTATTTAGCCGTTATTGAGATATGATGTCACTTCCGGTTTCAAAATGGCGGCTTCCGGTTGGTTTCATAATAAGTCAAATGAGATATCAAAAGTACATACGTTTTAAAAATATCAAAATAATCGGATCAATCTTTGTTGCCGAAATGCCAATCGATGTATTTCAAATTTTATGACGTCATTTCCGGTTTCATTAACATAATGTTTATTTTTTTGCTACTGATAATCCATATAGTTGACCGTCTGAATCGTTTGGCGCAAATTTCGTTCCGATCGGTCTAGCTGTTTACGAGATATGACGTCACTTCCGGTTTCAAAATGGCGGCACAAAAAATGCATGGGGTGAAGGTTAAATCAGACGCCAAAAGTGCACACGTGGTAAAAATGTGAGATCAATCGGTTCAGCCGTTTAGGCTGTGGCCTGTTTACCGGATTTGAATTCCAGGAGACTACTACTACTACTACTACTGAGATTATTATTATTATTATTATTATGAAAACCGCCCTAAAACACGGTTTTCACGGCCCTCTAGCTCGCAAAGGGCGTAACCTATTGTTCCCTAATTTGGTATATGTTGTAGGGTGGGCCATAGCTCGACATTGAGATATTTTCCAACAATGTGAGATTCCCCAATTTTAAGATCCAGTAGGCCGAAAATGCCACTTTGATGCTTTCAGTAAAAGTGGGTTTGCTCCAGCCTTTATATGAGAGTGTGCGCGCGCCGTACGACTTGGCTGGCGTGGAGCGACCGCTCCACTAGATCTCCTGAATGAACCATATTCACTACATGTGGGGACTGACGACTGTAGACACTACCAATCCCCCTCAAAAAACAATTTTACAGGTGGTCCCACAATAATAAATATTATTACCTAAGTAAATTAAACATTACAATCCCCCAGTAACTTATGGGATATTGCAGTCTTATAAGAGAAACAAAAAAGTGAAATTAGAGCTTTTAAGATTTGAACTTAAAGTGAAACCAAATAATGCCATTAGGCCGGGTAGGACCAAAATTGGATTAAGTTAACTATCGATAGTTAATCCAATTAAGTTAACTATCGATAGCTAATCCAATTTTAGTCCTACCCGGCCTTAGGGGATAACTTGTGGAGCTTGGCTCTCTAGACTCCCCGAAATGCGTAATTTTTATGTTTTATGAATTATGATCAATCATCTTAGCACCCCACCATATGGAAAATCCTACGACTACTGTGTATGTACACTTGGCACAACAAAAATTGATCGTTCAATAAATCTGATTGACTGAAAAATGTTAGATCGCACCATCAGAAGTCAGTCCAAGCATTCTTCTTGTCTCACTCTAGTAGGTGTAGGTGACTTCACATTTCAACGATAATAACAGTCTTTGATTGTTATGTAACATGACCAGCAGTCATTCAAATTTGTTCACCGATCAATTTTTGTTTTGCTAAGTGTACATGTGCAAGTGTAAAGCGAGCATGTGCCTGATAGTAGGTTGCGATGGGACGTTTCAATGGTTCTCTTACCACATGTGGCCACTGGGTGCTTGCAGACTGACATGAGAGCTGTACTGAAACGCTGGCAGATTGTTGGACAGCACTGGCTCTTGGCCGACAACACCGCGACCGCGTACCGTTTCCAATGTTCCAGACAGGCTGAAGATACGCCAGTGGCGCTCGCGCAGCTGAACTGTCAACTCACCGAGGTTCTCCAAGCGAATGCAGTAGCGCCACTATGGAAATATTTCCAACATCTAAATTAGAATTTCTTCAAGCCTGGCTTCATGCCAAGGTCACCCGACTTGACATGCAAGTTGTCAAGTAAGACTAATGGCGTCTGGCCCACCATGTCAATACTTATGCAGTTTCCCATATTTAAAAAGAAAGTTTTCTTTAGTAGTACCTACATAACTGCAAAAGTTTAAGACGAATAATGAAAACTCACCCAGAAAACTGACGTGGCCTGTGACTCTCGACACCCCATATAAAATGGAATGACGGTGACTCGAACATTCTCCGTCGTCTCTTTGTGTACATCAGACAGTTCAAGCCAGGGGTGGTTCTTCTTTTGCCAAGCACGTAGAGTCTCTTGGGCTCCAAATGGAGGATCTGTAAATGTCATAGTAGATAACTAACTTGCATCTTCTTCTGACATTTCAACAATTACTACAATAAAATCAATCTATGGGAAATAGTCAAGCAAAATACTTATTATTTTGCCTGTGGCTTTAATTAGGTAGGTACCAGTGATCATAAACTAGGACAGTTAAAGGCCTTGTTTTAATTCTTGGAGATTTTTTTCTTAAAAGGTCTATTTTATTTGCGATAGGTACAACTATTAAGTTGGTACCCTAGTCCCTAACGCTAAATTACGTAGAGTTAACCTTTCATTGAATTAGCGAGCATGATGTCACTGGCCAAGACTGCTGATAGGGGATGGTATCATCATGTGTCACAAATCAGTTTGTCATTTCCATAGGATCTCTTTTGCTGGATATCTCCAAACCGTATCATCAAAATGAAAAGCAAACTCCCCGTGATCTAGCGTTAGGGAGAGGTACCTATACTACATAATATTTGTTGTGGATGCAAATAAAAAATAGATCCTTTGAGAAAAAATCTCGAAGGATTTAAACAATAGCCTTGAACTGTCCTTGTAGTATATGATCGTTGATGGACCGAGGTAGAAAGTATTTAAAAAATATCAGTTAACGACGTTCTTTTCTAATACCTTTGTCCGGAAAAAAGGTTAAGAATTTGTCAAAGAGTTCATGATGTAGAGGTTGCTTCTCGGTAGTAGTATAAGGTAGGATGTCTTCATGAGCAACGTAGTCCAAGCCAGGGATCGCGTACAAGCTTCGACTGCTCTCTTGATTCCCCAGAAATGTAACAGCTTCAGTTTGAGCTCTCTAGAAAAATAAACAAATGTTCATTGCAACAAATACTAGGTAAGACTTGAATAATATCAGATTTGTGTTTTAAATGTTAAACATTGTTGTTTAAGAAGGGAAAAGATTTAGATACGCACAATGTATGGACAATCCCGAGTGTCAATAAGAACTTGGTAAAAGGTGTGTGTTCGCCCTTTCACCTCCTTCCCAACAGAATTAAAATTGCTGTCATCTTGACTGCTGAAATAGAAACAAATTGTACAGATTTATTAATTTCTGATCACAAAATAGTAAATACTCAAACTTATATCATTAAACAAACTTATAGCATAGAGAGGAAAGACATACTTCTCTCGTTTGCTAGGAACGTCACGATCATAGACGCGAGCTAGCCATGGGAATAAAATAACTCCTCGATAGCCAAAAACCTTGTGCAGAAACAATTGTCCAGTGTCGTACTTCCCTTGAATTTTCGGTGATTCCAGGCGTCCTACCTCTGCCAATCTAAAGAAGAATCATGGGCATTAAAAAAGCACCCTAGTAAACGTGTTTAACATGCTTATTATCTTTTGTGCAACGTACGTGGCACAGTGAATACCAACTGCAAACTATTAATAATATGAACTTATTAATATTTATCATGACTTCTCAAGCTTCACTAGTTCTTTCGGGCGTTCGAGGTATTTATTACGATACCGTAACGATGTGTACAAAAAGGCTTATATATTGATGACGCGACCTTCATGCAATAGTGCGGGGTTGTGTTTTGTTAAGCAGTGGTTTGTCCTCAAGAATGTACACCCACCTCCAAGTGTTCCTACTGTGTTTCTCATAACAGCACAATGTATAAAACGGTAGGAACACTTGGAGGTGAGTGTACACGCTATTATGTATTTGTATATTACGTTTAAAGACTCTATTAATTACAGAACTCAGTTCAATGTTATAAGAATCACTTTATTAGTTTATTGAGTACACATCTTAGATACATCGTAGGCGGCCATTGCGAACTAACATCCAGACCGTTTCACATCAGTGTTACCAACTGTTTTACAAACACACTAGATAAAGCAAGGTCAAATACATCACACCTCCCTTACAAGCAATTGACTCTTGTTGAGAAACATATATAGCAACATACAATCAACAAATCAATACCAATAATAGCTCTGATTTAGAAACATTAGCAATACACAAAACAGCAAAATTATGTCATCTTAAAATCCTGAAACTTCCGAGGACGAACTACGGATCGCTTCGGTCGGGAAACTGGATCAGGAACGGAGCCTTCAATGGAACTACGAGGACTACACGGCAACGGAACGGAGCCTTCTCCGGAACTACTATTAGGACTACTTGGCAACGGGCTCGGGATGTTACCTAAAACCTCGTCGTCTGGTTCCGACTGAATGACTGTTGGACTGAAAGACTTCCTCAAATCACTCCTATTCCTCCTATATTCCCGGTTGTTTTCGGAAGTAACGATGTATGATCTTGGACTTGAATGCTCATTTTGAACTACTGCCTTCTTCCAGATTCCTTGACTTCTCATAAGTACATTATCTCCATCTTGAAGTGGGGGTAGCTCCTTCGATCCTCGATCATAATACTTCTTCTGAATCGCTTGATTGTGTTCTAAACCTGCTTTAACAATCACATTGTTTTGTATTTTTGGTTTTAGAACATTAGTAGTGACTGGAACTTTGCTCCTCAAAACTCGACTCATATTTAACTGTGCAGGCGATCTGTTTACAGTTTGAATTGGAGTGTTACGATATTGAAGAAGAGCATAGTAAATATCCTGATTATCATCAAAAGACTTCTTCAATATGGCTTTAGCGGTCTGAACTGCTCTCTCTGCTAAACCATTTGACTTGGCATATGTAGGGCTTGATGTTTCAATGGTGAAATCCCATTCCCGGGCAAACTCGCGAAACTCTGTACTGATAAAGGGCATATTATCACTCATCACAAACTCTGGAATTCCAAATCTGGCAAACATGGATTTGAGTGTTAGTATAGTTTCTCTTGCTGTCTTGCCAACAGTCTTGATGACCTCAATCCAATGAGAGTACGAGTCTTTAATCACCAGGTAATTAGATCCCTGAAACTCAAGATAATCTGTAGCGATCCTCTGAAACGCTCTTTGGGGTATTTCACGACAAATCATAGGTTCCTTAGCATTGGAGTTCTGATATTTCTCACAAACTCCACATCGCAGAATCATTTCTTCAATTTGCTGTGACATTCCTGGCCAATAAAGAATTCCTCTGGCAAAGTTCTTGCACCTGACTATACCAGTATGACCTTCATGCAAAGACACTAACATCTTCTTCCTCATTGACAATGGAACCAAAAGCTTGTCTTCGACAAACAACAAATCTTCAGAAACTGATAAGTCCTGTCTAAACTTCCAGTAAAAACGACATTCTTGTGGCACATCCTTGATATTATCTGGCCATCCTTGCTGATGATACTGTACAACCTTTGTAAGAACTGAATCTTGAAGCGTAGCTTGTTGTAACTCTCGTTTCTTTTCTGGGCTAACTGCAAGATGCTTAGCCACTGAGTGTACAATGCATTCTAACTCTGGATCATCATATACCTGATCCTTTAGGTAGGCTCTAGATAGAGTATCAGCCAAAAACATCTGTTTTCCTGGGACATAGCTGACCGTATAATCATACCGATAACATGCCAACATCATCCTTTGTAACCGGCTTGGTACCTTTGCTATCTCTTTTTTCATTAGCACTTCTAGAGGTTTATGGTCTGAGTGAACCTGTACCTTATGTCCGTACACGTATTGATGAAACTTCTGTAGCGAAAATACAATCGCTAAACATTCTTTCTCGATTTGGGCATAGTTTTTCTCTGCCGCTGTCAGTGATCGAGAAGCGTAAGCTATCGGATGTCCATCCTGAAGCAAAGCTGATCCTAAACCATCCTTGGATGCATCAGTCTGGATAGTCATGGGCTTACTACCATCAAAGAACTTCAGTACAGGGGTATTACACAACTGACTCTTTATGGCATCTATAGCTTGACGTTGGGGCTTCTCCCATACCCAATCAATGTCTGTTTTTAACAACTCTCTCAATGGAGCTGTGGTTTCTGATAGTTTCGGAAGGAACGATCCTACATAGGTTATCATTCCAAGAAATCTACGTAACTCCTCCTTGTTCTTCGGTTCCTCCATTTGAACAATGGCTCGAATTCTCTCCGGGTCAGGCTTAAGGCCTGCCTTACTGATCTCATGACCCAAATACTTGATAGTTTCTACTCTAAACTGAAATTTCTCTGGGTTGAACTTGATATTGTTCTTCTGAGCGCGTTCCAGCACTTGTCCTACAGCTAAGTCATGCTCTGCTTCATTAGCTCCTGCAATGATCAAGTCATCACACACTACCTGGACTCCTGGTATGTCTCCAAACACCGAAATTATCTTCTTCGAGAAGACCTCCGGACTTGATTTAATTCCAAACGGTAGCCTGTTAAAACGATATCTACCGAATGGCGTGTGGAAGCAGCACAGGTCCGCGCTCGCTTCATCCAGCTGAATCTGCCAAAATCCATCTACCATGTCGAGTGTCGAGAACACCTTCATCCCAGCCATCTGGACTGCAACATCTTCGGTCGTCGTGCTGACATGATGCTCCCTCTTGATAGCGACGTTAAGGTCGGTTGGATCTAGACAAAGACGCAATTTACCGTTTTTCTTTTCTACCACAACCAGACTGCTAACCCAGTCCGTGGGGTGGTCTACCTTGGACACTATCCCAGTCTTTTCCAGGTGACTAAGAGTTTCTTTCAACTTGGGTTGAAGGCCAAAGGGAACTTTGCGAGGTGCATGTATAACTGGTTTCACCGTTTCATCAAGGGTAATATGATGCAAACCTGGCAACCTACCTACACCTTTAAAAACATTTTTAAATTCCTCAAGAACTTCCTCTTTGGTCTGACTTACATGAACAGATTCTACTTTCTGTAACAAATTCATAGCCAAACATCCTGAAAGACCTAGCAATGCATAAGAGTCTACAGCTGATACAACAAACTCAAGGGGTACCCTAGTCACATTGTTGCCTGAACATATTAGATTCACTTTACCCAGAACCTTAACTTTATGTTGTCCATACGAGACTAACACCGTATTGCTGCTTTTCAGTGCATCAGGACACTCCAGTTGTTTGAACAATCGCTCAGGCAGAACATTTACCTCTGCCCCAGTATCAAGTTTGAACTTTACTGTTTTTCCACCTAATTTAATATTAGCAAACCATGCCCTGTCCTTGTCCCTCTCTACTGTACTCACGGACGCTCCATCAAGCAAAGTCACCAACGACAACACTCGTTCACCATCTTCGAATTCTTCACCACCCGAAGCTTCTTCTCGGACCTCCTTGACACGTCGCTGACCCTCGTCTTGTGTCTTCTTCTTAGGACAGAACATCTTGAAATGATTCAATCCTTTGCACGTGTAGCACTGCCGACCCCACGCAGGACAGTTTCCATATTCATGCCCTCGACCACAGTACTTGCAAGTTGCTGAAGAACTCGTAGACGGTATCACAGCACTCGGAGTCTGCTTAGCTGCACTCGGAGTCTGCTTCTGCGCTCGTCGAACCGCATTTACTTCATGTTCGGGTTGCATGGCTAGCATGTGACGCCTGCTAGTCTCCTCCGCCCGACAAATCTCAATGGTCTTGTCTAATGTGATATTCGGATCCGTCCTCAGCAATTTAGCTCGTAACTTGTCATCTCTTATGCAATGAACAATGCGATCACGAACTAACCATTCATATTGTGCTCCGAATTCACAAGTTCGACCTCTTGTTTTCAATCGTATCAGAAAACTGTCAAAGGTCTCGCCCTCTTTTTGACGAATGTCAAAAAAATCATACCTGTTCACTACCAGGTTCTTGATAGGTTCGCAAAAATCCTCGAACTTTTGAAGAATTACTGCATGCTTGGTCTTGTCTTCACCTGGGCCAAAGGTAAAATTGTCCATCACCTCTTGTCCCTCTTCCCCTAGCAAGTTCACCAGTATCGCAATTTTCCGCGCATCTGATTTCTCGTCTAGTCCTGTTGCTGCCATATAGTTCACGTACGACTTTTTCCAACTTTTCCAATCAATTGACTGTTCATTCTTCATACGAAGAGTCGCCGGTTGATGAAAGCCGTCCATTTTCTATATACCGCGTCCGACCGCGTGCGTGCACTTCTTCTTATCAAGTTATTTACTGTTCCCGATGTTACTCACTGCGTTTTTTTCTGCTGACACCATATTATGTATTTGTATATTACGTTTAAAGACTCTATTAATTACAGAACTCAGTTCAATGTTATAAGAATCACTTTATTAGTTTATTGAGTACACATCTTAGATACATCGTAGGCGGCCATTGCGAACTAACATCCAGACCGTTTCACATCAGTGTTACCAACTGTTTTACAAACACACTAGATAAAGCAAGGTCAAATACATCACACACGCTTTCTAGCTTAAAGGGGTGAAATTATCCCCCTAAACAACCCACGCTATGTAACGCTCGCAAAGTTAATAAAAAGGCCAAGTGCCATGATGAAGCGTGAGTTCATTTGCTCTTCAATCGTCACTCAGACAACGCCAGTGCTAAGTAATTTAGATTTCCAGTGTGTCGCCATCCTGGCCATTCATGTCAGTAAGAACCACTAAATACATTGTACAACCGGGCCTAAGTGTTTGTTGTGCTAAATTTCATGTTGTCCGTCCATAATGCAATCAAGACCAGTGAATCTATAATCTGTCTGATAATCAGATTATTAGATCTCTATTTCAATAAACCTATTGATTACTGATTACTTCTGTTGACTGTTGATTATCTATTCACCATCAACACCATATTCATATTGCTTTGCTCCTCTTTAGTTGCCAGTTCACGAATCACAACCTGTAAATAATTGGATACAAAAATTGCCACCTGCGGTGAGGCAACCGCAATTACTACTCGCTCGTATCGTATAACACACCAGGGGCTGGGGGTGGGGCGCATTTTGAAACCAATATTCTAAGAAGTGAATTGGCAGTTACGAGTACCAAAGAGACTTCCCGAAAGTGGTTTTTTCATCCCTAGGAAATATAAGAAAATCATATTTGTGGTCGCAGGTGGTGTACAATCGTTTTTTCTTGAACGAAGTATATCTTGTAAAAAGTAAACAACCCTTACACTACGTACATCACACATTACCATGATCATAATTAGTAGCCCAGCTAGGTAGTTGAAGAGATTATAATGCCATAGCAGGCACACTGTTGATCAGGGAAGTGATTGACTTTGACATTTAGTTGACATAAGGCACTTGAATAGGTTAATGTACTAGCCTACTTACCTGGTAAAATTAGCACAATGTACTGTTAAAACACGAGCAGTCACCTCCAATACACTTCTTCTCATACATTGTACGATTCCTACTATAACTTGCATTTTAGCAGTCGATAAAAAATGTAAACATGGTTATTTAATCTAAAAGGCCCAAGTGGCTAGAAAAAATCCACATACATAGCCGTCAAGTTGGGAACTTGATTCGAGTCTTGGAAACAGCTGGTTTGAGGTCTTGACTATTTTCACAGCGCAACCACACGTAGCAACACAGCTCCTACGCACGACAACAGTAGTATTTATTTTCATGTGCTTAGATTCCACCTGTAAACATCTAAACATAGCAGGTACAATGATATTACGATATTTCATTGTAGGAATTACAATACTGAACTTTTTGCTTTACCGCATCATCGTGCGTAATGAAAATCATAGCATAACCTAAAAACTGTAAGGTGACATTTCAACTTGAAACACATCGTAACAACCTGATCCAGATGGCAGCATTCATGCTTAAAAGCAGCACTACTGAAGTAAGCTGTTCTCTACACGGTGCTTGTTCTGTTCAGATAACAGTCGGTAACAGTTTTCACATTTTTCGGATCATTCGAATATTCAAAAAAAAAAACGGATCATTCTTTCACTTGTTCACGCAAGTCTTTCATACATTACATCCATTCCCTGACCTTTTCGGCCAAGTTTGTTGTTTCCTAAATATGTGTTTGAAGAGATTTTTTGTCTCCCGAGTTGTAGATAATTTGCAGGCAACTGAACATAAAGAGAACATGGAACATCTTATACCTTGTTCCCACTATGACTTTCAACTGCAGTGCAGTTGAAAACCAGTGAGAACTGAACGCGATCAAGTTCAACTGCAGTTGAAATCTCAATTTAGTTCTAGAAAGGCAGTTGAGATTTCAACTGAAGTTGAGGTCAATCGCGGTTGAAACTAGTGAGAACGGGATATAAGTCTCATTATTTTCTCTTTCGTTTGCCCCAAACAACAGGTGCAGGTCACAAAAAAGGCAATTTGTGACATTTGCTGTACACAACCATTGAACCATCAAAACTGGAAGTTTGTAGAATGTGCTCTACTCCGAAGCGGAATGAATCTTCAAGTCTAGATGACAACACTTTTACACCAGTTATAGGTATGCACGGACAGTTTTAATATTCTCCAACAATTCCATTGGTGTCTTCTATAACAGAATGTTTCAGTTCCTGATAGTCCAGTAACAAAAACGCCACAGAGAGGGAATCTTACCGGACACCCGAGAAAAGTCAGGGATTCTTCGGCAGATCTGTTCAATTCAATTCAAGAATGGAATCGACAACAGTTACTTGGAGTGCAGATACTGAGGAATATTATTGCTTTGAAGGAGATAGCTATGTAAATATTATTCATTTTTTTGGTGGCCTACATTAGTTACATGTTTATATTTAAAAAAGGAAATGTTGATAAATCTTATTTATAAACATTTTATAGATCAGACCAAAGATCAGGCCATGGAGAAAAAGATAATGGTTCCAAATTTCCAGAAGGGCTTCAAGAGCAATGCGACTTATTAGAAGATGTTTGCATACAAATGGTAAATAAACACTGAGATAACAATTCATAAAAGAGCAAGAGTTGACTTACTCCTGCTGATATTTGTCATTTTCTTACAGGGTGTTGTAATATCAACTATGAAAACCATTGTACACGAACTAAAAGCGTTAGTGGAGTTGGAACGATTTCAAGGGACACCTCCTGAACCTATGTTCTTGACGTGGCCTACTGACCGATTTGGTAAATATTAAATAAAGTGGAACCTCTTTAGTCTTTAGTACGTTTTTCAAGGGACTGAAGAAAAAACGTACTTAAGAGAAAAACGTACTAAAGAAACAATTTAACATGTGTTCTTATGGGGAATGAACCTAAAAAAAACATACTAAGGAGAAAAACGTACTAAAGAGGTTCCACTGTAATAACCCATAAATAAAATGGAAGCTATAAGCCAAGTGCCTTTTCCATTTAGCAAATAAATAATAAGAAGTGTTGAAAGTTTTCCAATTCCCGAGTTGAGAGGTCTAAGGGCACTTGCACCTTTTTGTTATTCAATAACTGATTGAATATTATTGAGAATTATTGATTATTGATCAATAATTGCCTAGATTGTTTCAATCTAGGCTCTCTAGTTCTTACCACCACAATAAAGGAACCAATACTCAAGGCACACCACCCCGCCCGGGACGAGGGAAACATATTTAAGTACCTATATGCATTCTTGTTCCAGGTCAGACCTGTGCCCACATACTGAAAGCATATGAGGAAGAATACTTGGTCAAGACCTGTGTGAAAGAAAATGTAGCGCATTGCACAACCAAAGAAAATCTTAATCTGCATCTCATATCGTGGGTACAACAACCATACATTGATTCCGACATCGAAATGGCAGTAGAAATGTTATTACAGGAAACGGGTCTCAGGATAAAGTAGAACACGGAGAGAGTACACTGAATGGCTGATGTCCATACCTCAAAGAGATTAACTAAATTGATTCCTTTAACCTCTTGGATTATTAAGTGATGAAATCTTGTTCATAATTTATAGCAGCACACTCTTTATGCATAATTAAAATCCATTCCATTTCTTACTTTGCATGGACACACTGACCGTTCATTTAGTATTTGGAAAGAAAGCCAGTTGGTAAATATCTGTTGTAATAAATTTGTATCTTTATTTACAAAAAAAATATATATGATGTGTATCTACAAAACGATGATTTAAGTTATGTCATTTAATAATGGAGTATGTAGGTAATTGGATAAGATAATTGTAAAATTGTGATGAATATTGACAATCATTTCAATATATGAGACAAGAAGATAATGACTAACAAGCGGTAACTAAGTAACATAACAAAAGCAAGATAACACTCTCGTTTCCATAAATTTGGCATGAAGTAAATTTAATATACATTTATAATTTTGAAAAATATATATTACTACCTATAAATTTATCTACTAAGTCTAACCATAGAGATATATTACAGAGAGGGGTAACTACTGGTTAATGCTTGACTAATTTTGAAAGATCCTTTTTCTCCATATTGGAGATATTTAATAATTCACTGCCACTGAAATGGAAAATTAATTCGGAAGGCAGTGAAAAAATTACTTTGAGCTGTCAAATTTTAAACTTACTAGAAACACGTTTTTAACTTGAATCAGAAGACTATTACAATATTATATCTTGTTTTTACTGTACATTTATTTGTTCTGTGTTGTTTGTTACTGTGAAGTATGCACTGAAGGTTAGTACAAAGTAACATTCAAGTCTCTTGCCAACAACATTACAATCGAGGGGGGTGCCATTTTTAAAGTAATTTTTGAAATAATCTCCAAGATGGTGGCTGAGCATGCTCAGATCTACCCTGACAATGTACATCGCATCATACCAAGGCTGGCTATCTACTTGCCCCTCTCTGTAAGTATATGAATCTCTATGGTCTAACCAGGTATAATCAATGAACACAACGATTTAAAGCTCCAGTCACGCAATTACAACCTTACTGAAATATTGAGGTAAACCACATTTCAGTAAAAATGGCAATTTAATTTTGTGCTCGAGTAAGCTTAATAAGTATGATATTATTATTTAACTTAATCTATGTTGTACTATGTATCTTGGAGTATCACCATCAGAGATCCATCATCATATTATGTAAAGTAGGGGAAAACTAAATAAAAACAAACACAAATCCCCGCTCCAAAGAGAATGAACTTAAGTTCTCGTTGGTAAAATGTGAAACTTTACTTCAGAAAAGGTTGATTGCCTGACTCGGGCTCAAAGTAGCATGACTATAACGATAAGTATGTAAATCGTCCCCTCAAATATTATCATTATTCATTAGTCCTCATTACCACACTACTTTGGAAAAATAGCAGAAAATAATAAAGTAAATATTTTTATATTACATGATTGATTTTGTCTGATTAAACCACTAATATGAAAAGAACCCATTAAACTCAAAGTACTTTTACACATCACAATTTGCAGTTTCTTCAAATCTGAAGATTTGTTCTCTTCAAATGCCTCATCAACTCTCATGACTTGTGTTGCGATTGAACTCCTCACTCAAAGCTTCAAAATCAAGTTCTGGCCCAGACTCATCTGAGTTGACATCTGCCAGACCCAGCCCGGGAAAAGTCCTCGAGTCATCGACTACTTTATCCCTACGCGGGTTACCATCATTCATTGCCGATAACTCTATTTCTGGATCATATGAACTACCAGATGAATTGATTGTGTTGTGGTATTCAATTTCATCTTCTTCCATCAGCGAGACTCCTGGATCATACGAGACTCGACTCAGATTATTGGTATTCCCTTGCTCTCCTTCGCCCATCGCAGCCAGCGCCATTTCGGGATCGAACTCCTCCGATTGGTTCAAGTCCACGACGCCAACCTCGCCCTCCATGGAATCCAGGGCCAAATCTTCGTCATAAGCCGCCTCCACTTCCAGTTCATCGTCACCTCTACTGTCATCCAGCACCGAGAACTGCCCGTGTGCTTCGTCGTCCTGAAGAGAGGGCAGACGCAGCTCGGAGTTGCGGTATTCGAGCTGTGACTCCCGGGGCTCATCGCCTTCAAGCGCAATCTCGGGATCGAACACTTCGCCGTCGATCTCCTTCTCTTTGCACCACACAGACTTAGACGTGTTACTCTGAAACTGTTCTAAACTATTCATTAAGTTGGCTTCGTCTAAGCTTGTGGAATTTTCGTTCATCGTCCCTGGTGCGTGTACAAAGTCCGCTATATTGAGATCATCATGAGCGATGTTGCCGACGACTGGCAAGTTCAGAGAAGCATTGACGAGATTCACATGCATGGCAGTTTCACTGAGCGAGATCATATCCTGCTCGATCGGCTGTGCATTGGGCAAATCGTCTTTGACAGCGAGGGACTTCTTGGCAACAAGAGTCAGGGCTGATAGAACATCGGGGCAAGGGGGGCTGTTGACGTCTTCCAAGTGTTCATCCATCTTGAGACGTTTGTTCGGAATGGGAATGTTTGAGGTGATGAGGGGCTCATCGTTGACGAGGTAACGTCCGCACGGAAGACCAAGGACGTCGCACACTGCTTTGTCTTGCAACTGAAAGAGAAACGTCAACAATTGGCATGTCTCTCTAGCATCTCCTGTGTCCTAACCTATTTGTGACACAAATTCCAATATTCCTCATGTTACAAATTACAATGCAGAAAGTTAATGTAATTTGTATTAACTGTAACTATTACAGAAAAATGTGAAGGAAAAATCAAAACCTAGGATAAAAAAAATTTTACTTGCTTTCGCTTTGAGGTGAAGCAGTTTGATTGAGACAGAAATAATAAGGTTAATAAGAATTTCAAAAGTCGTGAAAAATAAGTAACTAGGTAAAAACGATCTGATGATTTCAAATTAGAAATACCCACCTCCGTTAAAATAAAAGTAGGTAGGTACACATCATAGAGAGAGAACAATAACAATTAGTTGCAAATAAAATTAGCATTTCTTTGTAAAGCAACCCAAATTGTAACAATTGAACATGATCAAAATTTGGCCCAGAAATTATTGTAGCAATAATTTTGATAGGCTTACTTCAATCTCTTCATGATGCTGGTCCTTCTCGTCACACGGCCGCAAGATCTCCGACGAGACGGATCTGACCTGCTCTATAAGCGCACCAAGCTCGTCGCAGAGAGTGGCCACGCAGCTCTCCCCGCTTCTGACGGCAGCAACACGCAGCAGCACTAGCTGCCAGAGTGGCACAGATCCTGCGACTGCCGGTCCAGCTACTTCCAGCAATTCCCCTGCCTCGCATGTGGCGATTGCCTCGCGCAACTTCGCTTTCCGACGATCACTGCGAGCCTCAGGGGTCCAAGGACCTACAAAACAACATAAATTAATAACATTGTTCATGCATCTATTAAATCTAAACCGCACTCGATTAAAATCAAAACCAAATTGCCATTGTTCAATACTTTTAATTATAGTTGGCAACAACATCGCAAGGTACACTCTTAGACTAAGCAACATAAATATTTCGATGACATGAATTAAAATCAATTTTATGCATACAACTTGTACCAACATAAAGCGATCTTAAAATATTAGTGAAGAAAGAAGAGGGAGGTGGGGATTATGCAAAGTACTATTTGGTTATCAAGCCTCATGGATAGCCTCATGCGGGTTATAAGTCTAAAACCAAAAGCGGATTATTTTGCACATAAACAACTTTTAATGCTCAACGTAGTAACACTTTAGTTTGTAAGCATGGTATTGCCTATTGGTAACCTAACCAGACAGTTTATACAGGAACTCAAATGTAACAGATTCATCAACATCGAACCTCTGATTAAAAGAATGCAGATCCAAGGCCTTGGCATTGTGAAACCCTACGATATGTATTCATAGTAACTGTTTTGAAAGAATGTTTGTAGAATGTTTGTAGAATGTTTCACTCACCCCTCCTCTTTCCCCTGCCTCGCATGGCTGGAGTTTTCACCAGGCCGTTGCTCTTCACCAACACGTCCTCCTCTGCCACCTCGGGCTCTCGGGGGGTCTCGTGATCGGGATAGGCCTCGAAGTGTCTCGACATGCGGCTGTGACCGAGGTAGATCTTCTGACACGTGGGGCAGCGGAAGTGCGAGGAGATCTTGCGCTTGGACGATACCAGCCCAGACAGCAGCTGCATCATAACAATATCAATCAATGGAATAAAAAAATAATAGGTACAGTCGGGGCACCAAATGTCTGAACTCTCACCAGATGGAGCCACCGTCACTTACTCTGTTAGGCTGAGAAAGACGTCATTGCAAGGTGAGCGTGCAATGAAGTCTTTCTCGACCTAGCAGAAAAACTGCCTAACAGCGCATTCTGTTGAGAGTTCAAACACTCGGCGCCCCGACTGTTGATATTGTGTTCTACATTAAGATCTTGAAGGTACGTTACTTAACTATGGGTCTAGGAAAGTGATGACATCAGAGGAGGGAGAGATTAGGTAATAGTGGTTAATTTATTCCGATTTTTTGTGATTTTGATTTTTCTTTGAAAATTAGTGTTAAAAGTGGTTTACCTCATTTGGCTTAGTTTCGCTGCCATCAGGTTTTCTGTCGACATCTTCCTTGTCTGGCTCTGGTGTTTGATAGTCCGAGTAGCCACCGTCGGAGTCGTCAAGGTCAGGCTCGGCAAAGTCTAAGTGATGCAGTCGCTTGTAGTCCTTGACCATGTGTCGAGGCGGTCGACTCACTCGACCCGACCGAGTTCGAGCTATCTGCTTCTTGCGGTCGCACTGGACGAATAAATCATTGTTAACATTAAATTTGCCCTTTTAATATAGGTAACCTACAATAGACCTAATTGTTTGGTAAAAAAAGGTAAATATTTTAACCAAACAGAAGAGCTTTTATCTGCATTGAATGGAAGATGTCTACTAAATATTTTGCTTGATTGAATTAGAAAATAGTGCTAGATGCAAAACACAAGCATCTCTATGATAATGTACACTCGAACAAATAATAAACGGTACCTCGAAAGAAAAGAATTGTCTGATGAAGGTTTGATGGCATCATCCCATGAAGTCTGTTACTATACAAACTCAAGTAGGTGAGCTCTGATTTCATTAATAATAACAAGGATTTACTGTCAAGGAACCTGACCAGCAGCCAATCCGTTTTGTGCAAAGTACCGTTTTTAATTGGTTTGAGTGTACTTTAATTATTATTCCTCTTAATCGCATAGCATTGAACAAATACCTTTGGGTCATCATTCAGGCGATCCTCGTCTAGATTCACTTCAACCTTGACCCGCGTCTCCGTAGTGTCAACAACGGCACCTCGTCCCAAGCCTCCTTTCAATGTTGCCGTCTTTGGAGGTCGTCCCCTCCTGGCTCTCCCTCGGACTGAGAAGCCTCCCTTAGGACTTCCTCCGTCCTTCATGTCGAGGTCCTCGGGGTAGACGACGCGATAGATGATCCGGGTGTTGGTCTCGGCGTTGTAGATCATGTTCTTCTTGGTTGACCTTGGCGGTGTCTCCAAGTGCTGACGTTGCAACACCGTTGCGATCTGCTTTAGTTGCTCTTGGTTCAGGGACTGTACACTGCAGAGAAGCAATATCATCGTTAAAAGCAGAACTTAATTATTTTCTCATCGTCAGAGTTCAAGGAGAAACTAGATCTATTGATTAATATACTCAAATGAAAATCTCATTAGGTAGTGGTTCAGAGACTGATAGATTAGGTTAGGAGGACAGGCTTCGAAATTTACATTCACAACTAGGTCTAGTAGGTAGTTTTCGCTTGAAATTTTTGTTTGTCAAATGTTAAAAATCATTTAAGCATCTTGATTTTATTTTGTAAAAAAAAGATGGTCGATAATTTTAAGAAATGTGTACAAACCTGTGAAAAGTTTGTCCGTGTTGGACCAGTTGGATTGGATTCTCACTTGAACCAAGAGGCTTAGACTTGTTGATAGCTTGAACAGGCATCTTTGTGAGAGCTGCAGAAAGATCGCTGGCCATTTGATTGGGGGTCTTCGTCGACGGTACGGTCAAGAGACGTCCTTCTGAGGCCATGACATTGGTGTACTTTCCAATGTTGATGGGAACTAACGTTGTCGTAGATTTCTTCTCACTGATGGAGGCAACTTTACTGGTGCTAACATTATTAGAGGTAGTGGTCAGTACACTAGTGTACTTTGGTTTCAGTACAGATGATACTGATTGTTCTTGAGAAGTAGATGGAACGGTGATGGGAGTTTTCGTAACAAAAGTTGTGTTTGTTGATGTGTTAAATGCAGACTGTGTTTTGAAAATATCCGGCTGTAGTAACGATCTACTAGTTGTAGCATTGATCAGTTTCATTGGGGCATTCAGCGGATTTCCTATATTGGTAACGGCAGATCTAAGTGGCACGGTGGCATAAGAAACTTGGGGCTTCTTCAGATTTAATAGACTCGTGCCCACTGGAACTGTCTTTAAATTGCGACTGTTAATCGACTGAACTGTAGAAGGTAGAGGGGGAAGTGTATTATATGATGTTGTGGTCATCATATTCTTGGATCTATTGGTTGAGGTTATGTCAAGGAATTTTAAGCCGGAAGACGGTAACGAAGCAGAGGCGCTCTCTTCTGTTATAACTAAAGGCATATCTACATCATCAAATTGTTCTTCTGAATCATCAAGATCAACAGGAAGCTTCACCGTGTAGGTCATTTGCCCACCGATCATTTGAGGGATCAATGTAATCTGGCGATTTCCATTGATGGTGTTGTATGTAGTACTACTTAAAGATGATGTGTCTAAAGCCTCCCGATTGTCCTCCATTGTCTGCTCGATCTCTTCATCCATTACCAAAGACTCTGCCATATCTTGACATTCGAACATTGCTTCACTACCATTCTGATCAACACTATCGGAATAAACCATCTGCGACATACCGCTTAATGCCATCCCATTGTCTATCGACAGATCTGGCAGATGTGACAATGTCGCAGCATCATTGTCTGTAGTAAAATGTATGCCCAGTGCAGTAGCCTGCTCTGCTGTTAACTGTATTGTTTGTGTGTCACCTTGGTTGTCTTGTAGCACAGCCAGAAAAGGTTCCTTACCATCCGCAGAATCTATGTTGGCATCACCGTATTCTGCATTGATATCACTTTCAATGGATGAATCCTCCAGTTTATCTGTACCAGTTGCATCTTCAAGAGCTTGTTGCAGTAGGCCATCATTTACGTCAGTGGTTTGTCCATTCAATGAACCACCTCTTAAAATAATGGTGTGGCCATTCACAAGAACCACTCTTGTTTGTTGTCCAGACTGTATGCCAGCCATAGCCCCCAAAGTAGAAATACGAACAATGTGAACAAAAATTAGTCATACACGGCAAATATAATATATCTTAATAGTTTCGATAACTGATGTTTCATCTTTATATTCAAGAAGTGTAGATATTACTTCGTAATAAAGATATAGTAAATAAATCACCTTGAAACTCACACAAAACACAGACGTCCATAATCGCCATGTTTGATGTGATGCGATTGTGCTGCCATCTACTACTCTACAAATTTGCCCGCCAAATTTAATTATTCAGAGAACGGTTTTTACAACCTGTAGGACTTTCAAGATTGTTTCCACACAACACACACAACGAATGATTGATCAAGATATTTTTATAATAAATGTTTATTAAAATCCTCAGAAATGTCATGTAAACACATAAATGACTACATACTTCTTAATGTCAACCCCGTGTGTCAACCTGTGGTTTTAATGTACAAAGACTTTCATTCAAGCAACATTATTTGGCTGCAAATTCATAACTTCATGCCTGCAATGCTTACTTGAAGATGTTTAATACACGAAAATGAGACAATATTTTATTTTTACATGCATTATACAGGGCAACGAAAAGATTACTTCTTCTTCAATACTGCAAACATTACCTCACATTTCATGTGCGTTTATTATTAAAAGGACAACTGTAGTTATAGATTCTATCTGCTCTTTTCAGAATATCAGTGACTTACATTAATTATTTTGTAATGAGATTACAATAGGGAAGTCTCCTGAAATTTTATTCAAGTAAATTTCTATAAATAAACACAAATAATAATGACAAATACACTTATTACCTGTGAAATCTTAAATTTTCATTCATAAAAATCGAGTTCAAATATCATAGGATTTTTGGCGGGAAAAACGGCCTTTAACAAGAATCAGAACTGTGATGTCATTTCCAAGTCTTGAACATTGTGTTGACATGGGGATTCCCTTGTTGCCATGGCAATATAGCAAACTGTGATGTCATTGCCAATTTTCCTGTTTTTAAATGAGAGGAGATCTATCAAACTCTGTAAATTAATTACATGAGAACTATTCGTCCAACAACAAAAATAATACCACATCTGTGTTCAGCAACATCTCAACTTTCATAAAATAAATATTATTCTGAATTCTAATCTTCCCGAGACTTCCCTATTTGAAATGAAGCAGCATTCAGCACCACAATCATGTAATTTTTTACTGAATTCTAGCATCTCTTCATCTCATGAAGAGTTTGACCGGTTTTTGAAACAATTCTACATCAATAAAAGAGTGCTAGCAAACATTTTGTGTAAAACTGATTTGGCAGAATGAATGCTATTTGTTCGGACAGACGTCATTTTGAGGTCACTCTTGATTATACGAGCACTCAAACGATATTGAAAAAAAAGTGTCTACAATGATTTAAAGTGAATGCCCGTTTCTGCATTTGTAATGAATGCCAGTGATTACATAACTATCAGATATGCATTAGAGAGGGCCGATGAAAAAATACTTGATTGTAATGCAGAAGATCAACTAAGTGACTACCTACCTAGCACAAAAAATCTTCACCTACGGTCAGAGTATTTTCTGTCTTTTAAACAATGTCAGGTACAAATCTAAGATACCCAACCATATCTTTGGTTAATACTGTAAAAATATTTGTAAGAAAAAATCAAATAAAGCAATTAAAAAAGTGTGACTAGTTAGTAAATACTACTACTCTGATGATTGCCATGGCATGTGCTCTAAACATTATCAAATCATATCGATGACGTAGATCAGGGGTCGGCAACCTGCGGCTCCTTGGTGGTTCTTGAATGGCTCTTAATTTAAGCAAAGATCAGGAATCGAAAAATTTTAAAATTCGAAAAAAATACCCTGCAAGTCAACATTTGGAAGGTTATTTGATTTAGTTTGTTTATTTAAAAAGTACCAGAATCACTTTTCAATTGTCGAAATTCTAAAAAAAACGCCCTGCGGGGCAACAATTGGAAGGTTCTTTGTTTCAATTTCAACATTTTAGAGTTCCAGAATCACTTTTTAAATTGTTGAAATTCTAAAAATATCGCCCTGCGGGGCAATACCTGGGGGGCTTCGTCAAAATATCAAAATAAAATAGTTATTCAATATATTATTTTCAGTGTTCTACTGCGGCTCCCGTTATAATCTAATTTATAAATTTTTGGGAAATTGGCTCCTTCACCAAAAAAGGTTACTGACCCCTGACGTAGATGCTACAATAGCATCTAATATCAATAGCATCTTCTAGATGACTCTGGATATTTATCTCTCAACTCAATCTTGAACTGACGAAAGATCATCCGATTTCGTTCCTGATCCACATCCTTTGTTGAGTGAAATGAGGATGGCGTTTTGAAGCCTTTGTGAATTAAAAACCCATTGTTGAGCACTGAAAATTTGTAGCCAGTCACGTGGAGTTCGCAAACCTGAAAGTCAGTAAAATAATCACATCAGTTTTCTCCAGCATTTAGAGTTCAACTAAATTACCTGAACATAATATGTAAATATACTTTACCTGGCTGATTCTGTTAAATCCATACTGCTTGAAACGTTCGTCATATGAAGGAACAGAATTTCTTGCAATGTAAAATGGCTCCCAAGGATCCTTCCATAAAACATCAAATATCGGAGCAACTCCTTTTGAAAGAGGTTCTTTCTGCCAGGTTTCATAATCAGTATGAACATGACATTTCCAACACAACTCGAAATAAAATGGTCTCACATCACCTTCGTTTATCGCTTTTAATAGTTCTTGTTTGTTGCGAGGGTGCGTGGCTGCAAGCTTGGCTTCAAACGCAGGTATAACATACACAGTCTTATCCTCTAAATGAGATTCACTAAAGAGACGATTTTTAACAGCAAAATTGTAAAAGTCTTCACGGAGATTAAAACTTGGCAACATGTCAATGTCGATGACCAGAATAAACTCGGCAGTCGTGCCTCGACGAGCTACATTTCTCAGAAGGTTATTGGGGTATTGCTTGACGCTTGCATAGTTGCTGGTTTGTTCATTTCGAGACACTGGTAACTTACATGGAGGCGCAGGATTATTAGGGACTGTCAAAGGGGGTCGTCCTTCGGCAGCTAACGGAGAAACTAACTGAAATGATACATTATGCAGAATTGTTTGATGACAGATCCTTAGACCTGCAATTGTCCATAGAGTATCTGATATTTCATAATCTTCAGCAAATATGGCTATTGATATGGGTCCCTGCCATCTTTGGACTAATGGTATGAGGTTATGAAGGTGCTTCAGTGAACACTGAGTGACTAATGTGATGTCAGGAACAGTTAAAGCTGACTTCGTTTGGGGTAGTCGAGTTCCTGGTGCCAAGTTCGGTACTAGTTGATATTCTCCGCTGGAATCCAGAACACGACTTTCGTGTAGCGATCTCACTAATGTTGCAAAAGCTGCCTCTGCCTGTGAATGAAAACATCAGGATCACTTCTCAGGATCATGTTCATGATAATTATACATGAATAAACTACAAGGAGGTTTGGTCCCACCTACAATACTATTAATTAGAGATGGGCCGATACCGATACCGATACTCACGATACCACCGATACCATAGGTATCGGAGTATCGCCGATACTTCAATTTTATTGGCCATATTTGGCGATACTTTTGAATTTTCCCGCGTTTCACAAAGACTGTTTCCCCATTGGCTGTTGCTCAACACACCATTATAGAACCTAAAACACCATTGGCTTATTTACAATGAGCATCGACCTATCAGAGCGCCGCTTTGATCGAGGTTTCCTGCAGTTCTTTCAACTTCTTTTATGGCGTCTTGCATTATTTTGTTAGTTATAACTTATTTTTAATGTGATGTGTTCCAAACGGAATAATAGTGGTGTCTGGAACCAATTTACTATAAAACATGATTTCAAACTGAATTTTATTGTATAGGTAATGCATTTTGTTTTGTTGAGTACATAGGGAAAATGAGTACTACTTTGGGTATACCTAACCCTGAAATCTCACAAATAAATGTATAAGCAAACTGATAGTATTGTGAATTATGATCGAATTTAGATTTGGTGCACATAATCTATAAAAATTAAGGTAACAAAAGTATCGGCGATAGTATCGGTATCGTAAATCAATAAGTAGGTATCGGTACAAGTATCGGTATCGGTGAAAATGTGTATCGACCCATCTCTACTATTAATTGATGGGTAAGTGTGCAAGAATTCATAGTTGCAGAATCAGGTAAGTTCATAGATTTCAGCATCAGCTACTGAAGTGATATGTAGTTAGGTAAAAAGGCTGTACTTTACAATATAATGATTATTATTCTAACAAGTACATGCAAGCATACCTCATTGCCTGCAGAAGGGATATGATCCTCGGGTTCTTCTCGACGATGGTGTCTAGCTTCAAGACGGCTTAACAAGATCAAATGTACGACTTGAAGTACTGCAACAACAGCAACCAACACCAACACCATCTTCCCCCAAAGAAAGCGCTGCATCTTGACATTAGAAAACTAAAAACTAAGAGTTTTTGATGAAAACTGTCTTCATGACAGCCCTCACCTCACCCATCAACACAAACACACCTGCCCCCTTTATGACCTTGAATTTTACTACGAAATTGATAGAGGGCGGTGGAGTTTAAACTGTTGGCGGGAACTCACAAACCAACCAGCTACAACCTACGCTACAACCTAGCTACAACGTGTGATGATCGTAGCTACAACCCTGACCGTAGACTTGTCAGAGCAAATAAATAGTCAATGAGCAACAAAAATTGATTTCCGATTTTGGTGAAAACGAGAAAACAAATCAATATGATAATATGTAGCAAATTAATAATCAGACCACATTAGCTTTGAGTTTCAGGTAAACCCCTAAGGTCAAATGTTATAAATAGAAGACTTTTATGTGCTCAATAAATTGCATTATTACTAGGAAAACGCTCTGTGTAACGCGTTGATGAGCGAGCACCGACACGCGCAGACCGCAACATCGCCAATCGAGCACGATCCATTCAATCAAAGATAACTAACTATACATCATTACTGATTTTCATTGAATCTAATTTGAACCTTATCCGAGCAATTTGATTTTCGACCAATCGTGAGATATTTTAATTTTTGAACCAATCAGAATTCAGCTCTCAAAAACTATACACGAGTAAGTTCGAATGATAATTGTGATGTATTTGACCTTGCTTTATCTAGTGTGTTTGTAAAACAGTTGGTAACACTGATGTGAAACGGTCTGGAAGTTAGTTCGCAATGGCCGCCTACGATGTATCTAAGATGTGTACTCAATAAACTAATAAAGTGATTCTTATAACATTGAACTGAGTTCTGTAATTAATAGAGTCTTTAAACGTAATATACAAATACATAATATGGTATCAGAAGAAAAAAACGCAGTGAGTAACATCGGGAACAGTAAATAACTTGATAAGAAGAAGTGCACGCACGCGGTCGGACGCGGTATATAGAAAATGGACGGCTTTCATCAACCGGCGACTCTTCGTATGAAGAATGAACAGTCAATTGATTGGAAAAGTTGGAAAAAGTCGTACGTGAACTATATGGCAGCAACAGGACTAGACGAGAAATCAGATGCGCGGAAAATTGCGATACTGGTGAACTTGCTAGGGGAAGAGGGACAAGAGGTGATGGACAATTTTACCTTTGGCCCAGGTGAAGACAAGACCAAGCATGCAGTAATTCTTCAAAAGTTCGAGGATTTTTGCGAACCTATCAAGAACCTGGTAGTGAACAGGTATGATTTTTTTGACATTCGTCAAAAAGAGGGCGAGACCTTTGACAGTTTTCTGATACGATTGAAAACAAGAGGTCGAACTTGTGAATTCGGAGCACAATATGAATGGTTAGTTCGTGATCGCATTGTTCATTGCATAAGAGATGACAAGTTACGAGCTAAATTGCTGAGGACGGATCCGAATATCACATTAGACAAGACCATTGAGATTTGTCGGGCGGAGGAGACTAGCAGGCGTCACATGCTAGCCATGCAACCCGAACATGAAGTAAATGCGGTTCGACGAGCGCAGAAGCAGACTCCGAGTGCAGCTAAGCAGACTCCGAGTGCTGTGATACCGTCTACGAGTTCTTCAGCAACTTGCAAGTACTGTGGTCGAGGGCATGAATATGGAAACTGTCCTGCGTGGGGTCGGCAGTGCTACACGTGCAAAGGATTGAATCATTTCAAGATGTTCTGTCCTAAG
Source organism: Leuctra nigra (assembly GCA_934045905.1). Classification (NCBI taxonomy): domain Eukaryota; kingdom Metazoa; phylum Arthropoda; class Insecta; order Plecoptera; family Leuctridae; genus Leuctra; species Leuctra nigra. The sequence goes on along the minus strand of OW203767.1, from coordinate 16,959,239 downwards.
AAGAAGACACAAGACGAGGGTCAGCGACGTGTCAAGGAGGTCCGAGAAGAAGCTTCGGGTGGTGAAGAATTCGAAGATGGTGAACGAGTGTTGTCGTTGGTGACTTTGCTTGATGGAGCGTCCGTGAGTACAGTAGAGAGGGACAAGGACAGGGCATGGTTTGCTAATATTAAATTAGGTGGAAAAACAGTAAAGTTCAAACTTGATACTGGGGCAGAGGTAAATGTTCTGCCTGAGCGATTGTTCAAACAACTGGAGTGTCCTGATGCACTGAAAAGCAGCAATACGGTGTTAGTCTCGTATGGACAACATAAAGTTAAGGTTCTGGGTAAAGTGAATCTAATATGTTCAGGCAACAATGTGACTAGGGTACCCCTTGAGTTTGTTGTATCAGCTGTAGACTCTTATGCATTGCTAGGTCTTTCAGGATGTTTGGCTATGAATTTGTTACAGAAAGTAGAATCTGTTCATGTAAGTCAGACCAAAGAGGAAGTTCTTGAGGAATTTAAAAATGTTTTTAAAGGTGTAGGTAGGTTGCCAGGTTTGCATCATATTACCCTTGATGAAACGGTGAAACCAGTTATACATGTACCTCGCAAAGTTCCCTTTGGCCTTCAACCCAAGTTGAAAGAAACTCTTAGTCACCTGGAAAAGACTGGGATAGTGTCCAAGGTAGACCACCCCACGGACTGGGTTAGCAGTCTGGTTGTGGTAGAAAAGAAAAACGGTAAATTGCGTCTTTGTCTAGATCCAACCGACCTTAACGTCGCTATCAAGAGGGAGCATCATGTCAGCACGACGACCGAAGATGTTGCAGTCCAGATGGCTGGGATGAAGGTGTTCTCGACACTCGACATGGTAGATGGATTTTGGCAGATTCAGCTGGATGAAGCGAGCGCGGACCTGTGCTGCTTCCACACGCCATTCGGTAGATATCGTTTTAACAGGCTACCGTTTGGAATTAAATCAAGTCCGGAGGTCTTCTCGAAGAAGATAATTTCGGTGTTTGGAGACATACCAGGAGTCCAGGTAGTGTGTGATGACTTGATCATTGCAGGAGCTAATGAAGCAGAGCATGACTTAGCTGTAGGACAAGTGCTGGAACGCGCTCAGAAGAACAATATCAAGTTCAACCCAGAGAAATTTCAGTTTAGAGTAGAAACTATCAAGTATTTGGGTCATGAGATCAGTAAGGCAGGCCTTAAGCCTGACCCGGAGAGAATTCGAGCCATTGTTCAAATGGAGGAACCGAAGAACAAGGAGGAGTTACGTAGATTTCTTGGAATGATAACCTATGTAGGATCGTTCCTTCCGAAACTATCAGAAACCACAGCTCCATTGAGAGAGTTGTTAAAAACAGACATTGATTGGGTATGGGAGAAGCCCCAACGTCAAGCTATAGATGCCATAAAGAGTCAGTTGTGTAATACCCCTGTACTGAAGTTCTTTGATGGTAGTAAGCCCATGACTATCCAGACTGATGCATCCAAGGATGGTTTAGGATCAGCTTTGCTTCAGGATGGACATCCGATAGCTTACGCTTCTCGATCACTGACAGCGGCAGAGAAAAACTATGCCCAAATCGAGAAAGAATGTTTAGCGATTGTATTTTCGCTACAGAAGTTTCATCAATACGTGTACGGACATAAGGTACAGGTTCACTCAGACCATAAACCTCTAGAAGTGCTAATGAAAAAAGAGATAGCAAAGGTACCAAGCCGGTTACAAAGGATGATGTTGGCATGTTATCGGTATGATTATACGGTCAGCTATGTCCCAGGAAAACAGATGTTTTTGGCTGATACTCTATCTAGAGCCTACCTAAAGGATCAGGTATATGATGATCCAGAGTTAGAATGCATTGTACACTCAGTGGCTAAGCATCTTGCAGTTAGCCCAGAAAAGAAACGAGAGTTACAACAAGCTACGCTTCAAGATTCAGTTCTTACAAAGGTTGTACAGTATCATCAGCAAGGATGGCCAGATAATATCAAGGATGTGCCACAAGAATGTCGTTTTTACTGGAAGTTTAGACAGGACTTATCAGTTTCTGAAGATTTGTTGTTTGTCGAAGACAAGCTTTTGGTTCCATTGTCAATGAGGAAGAAGATGTTAGTGTCTTTGCATGAAGGTCATACTGGTATAGTCAGGTGCAAGAACTTTGCCAGAGGAATTCTTTATTGGCCAGGAATGTCACAGCAAATTGAAGAAATGATTCTGCGATGTGGAGTTTGTGAGAAATATCAGAACTCCAATGCTAAGGAACCTATGATTTGTCGTGAAATACCCCAAAGAGCGTTTCAGAGGATCGCTACAGATTATCTTGAGTTTCAGGGATCTAATTACCTGGTGATTAAAGACTCGTACTCTCATTGGATTGAGGTCATCAAGACTGTTGGCAAGACAGCAAGAGAAACTATACTAACACTCAAATCCATGTTTGCCAGATTTGGAATTCCAGAGTTTGTGATGAGTGATAATATGCCCTTTATCAGTACAGAGTTTCGCGAGTTTGCCCGGGAATGGGATTTCACCATTGAAACATCAAGCCCTACATATGCCAAGTCAAATGGTTTAGCAGAGAGAGCAGTTCAGACCGCTAAAGCCATATTGAAGAAGTCTTTTGATGATAATCAGGATATTTACTATGCTCTTCTTCAATATCGTAACACTCCAATTCAAACTGTAAACAGATCGCCTGCACAGTTAAATATGAGTCGAGTTTTGAGGAGCAAAGTTCCAGTCACTACTAATGTTCTAAAACCAAAAATACAAAACAATGTGATTGTTAAAGCAGGTTTAGAACACAATCAAGCGATTCAGAAGAAGTATTATGATCGAGGATCGAAGGAGCTACCCCCACTTCAAGATGGAGATAATGTACTTATGAGAAGTCAAGGAATCTGGAAGAAGGCAGTAGTTCAAAATGAGCATTCAAGTCCAAGATCATACATCGTTACTTCCGAAAACAACCGGGAATATAGGAGGAATAGGAGTGATTTGAGGAAGTCTTTCAGTCCAACAGTCATTCAGTCGGAACCAGACGACGAGGTTTTAGGTAACATCCCGAGCCCGTTGCCAAGTAGTCCTAATAGTAGTTCCGGAGAAGGCTCCGTTCCGTTGCCGTGTAGTCCTCGTAGTTCCATTGAAGGCTCCGTTCCTGATCCAGTTTCCCGACCGAAGCGATCCGTAGTTCGTCCTCGGAAGTTTCAGGATTTTAAGATGACATAATTTTGCTGTTTTGTGTATTGCTAATGTTTCTAAATCAGAGCTATTATTGGTATTGATTTGTTGATTGTATGTTGCTATATATGTTTCTCAACAAGAGTCAATTGCTTGTAAGGGAGGTGTGATGTATTTGACCTTGCTTTATCTAGTGTGTTTGTAAAACAGTTGGTAACACTGATGTGAAACGGTCTGGAAGTTAGTTCGCAATGGCCGCCTACGATGTATCTAAGATGTGTACTCAATAAACTAATAAAGTGATTCTTATAACATTGAACTGAGTTCTGTAATTAATAGAGTCTTTAAACGTAATATACAAATACATAATAATAATAGTACTATGTGTGCAAAATTTCAGCTCGATCGGAAAAAATTTGTGGCCTATGCCGTCGGCCCAAACACACAAAAAAATACAAAAAAAAACACAAAAAAAACAGAGAAAGTGTCCAAAAGTGCAGAATGGAGACGCTCGCTACGCTCGCTCAATTATTATTTATTTATGGTTGATCTAATACCACAAAATAGCGGTCAACGTATTTACAACCAAATGTAAACATGGAAAATAAACTGAAACTGAAACTTAGTATGAAAATATTTTTGCCTGACGTTTTGGTAGAATCATATAAAAAAAACGACCTTTTGCTTACTCCACATTAAATTAGCTTTCATTTTATTGCTAATGTAGGTATTCATAATGCTGGACTTCATACTAAAGTAGTAAATACTACTTAGTAGTAGATACGAGTAAATACGCGAAATAATACAATACATACCTCATAGAGATTTGACATTCTTCATCAGAATTCTTCTTATATTTTATAAGTTTTGTTTTTTATTTTTATTTTTCTCTCTACATAGCGTCAATATTGACGATGTGCGCAAGTAGCTTATAGGTATGGAAAAAGGAACACTGCATTAGTAATCTGTTAAAGTAATATTGGTATATTTGTACAAATAATAATTACACGTAATTTCACAACAAATGAGACGGAAGGAGATACATCAGGAGTCGATGGTTTGGACATCAATCTCTGGCTCCTGAGTGGAGTCTGGATGACCTTGGTCTTCTCTTCCAATGTTTCTTGCCAGATGATTCTCTTGCTTCGCCTCTTTACTGTGGCGCCATTTCATGCGGCGATTCTGGAACCAAACCTTCACCTGAAAATCAAGAATGAGTTACGTTAGAGGAAGTTTTCGCAAGGCAGATAGAAAGATGGGGAACGTTTTTCTGGCGAGTACTCTGTGTGCAGGTGGAGGGCTAGGAAGTGGAGAGTGTGCGGGTGAAGGGGGAAGTGGAGAGTATGCAGGTGGAGAGTGTGGAGGTGGAGAGTGTGCGGGTGGAGGGGGAGGAAGTGGAGAGTGTGTAGGCGGAGTGGAGGAAGTGGAGAGTGTGCAGGTGGAGGGGGAGGAAGAGGAGAGTATGCACGTGAAGGGTAGAAAGTGTGGAGCGTGTGTAGGTGGAGGTGGAGGAAGTGGAGAGTAAGAAGGTTGAGGTTGAGGAAGTGGAGGGAGTGCAGTGGAGGCAGTGGAGGCAGTGGAGGGTGCAGGTGGTTGGTATTATGAAAGTTGGTATGTTGGAAGGATGGTTGGTATCTTCCCGATTTCTCTCGTGAGCCACACCGTTTGATTGTTCTTGAGAATTTATAATTTCCTGCAAGGTAGCGAAGTGGTTGCTATTTGATGTTTGACATTCAATCATCACATATTAATTGTGCCATTTTGTATACTAAATCTCTGATTATATTAAAAAATAAAATCGCATAATATCCCATTATTTATATTTGATTGCCACATGAGTAAATATTAAAAACAAAATATTCATCGATTGTATGAGCTGTTGACATTTTAATTACTTCATAATAATCATGTTCTAAGATGTACATGGAATTATCTAAAATATACTAAGCGCATAGACTAGCAAATATCTTAGAATGTCGGTGTGGAAATATCTTAGAATGTCGGTGTGGATGTGTGGATGGATGAGCTGTATCGTGCCGAAGATTTGATGAAGAGGTATAAATCACCTGAGCGTCTGTCAGGCCAAGTGTGGCTGCAAGTTGTCTCCTGTCAGGCTTGGTGATGTACTTCTGCAGCTGGAACCTCTTCTCCAGACCCTTGCGTTGAAGATTCGAGAACACAGCTCTGGACCACGATCTCTTGCGCTTGTTGGAGGATGCTGAACCAGTGCCGCGATCTGCCGACGAGATGTGGACCCCTTCCGATACCAACACTGTAGCAGGGAGATCAACATGAGAACATACCATTATCTCTTGCACCTTGTTGAGTAGGTAGTAGGATGCTGAGCTCTTTCCCCTCCCCCTCCCCCAACCCCTTAGCACCAAGAGTCGATAATACTCGCAGAAAATTTCGATTCGGATGTAAAAAAATCCTAGAAATGTATGTAAATGCATTAGCTCTGGGTTGTACGTGACATTTTTGACATTTAATCGTGTGTTGCATGTTGCATATACTGCTGTGAAGTAAGTTATTTTAATTCAAATATTGAAAACCACAAAACACCATAAAAAGGCGGCCCCTACTTTTTTCTTAACGGCTTGACCGATTGTCTTAAAAATTAACCAGCATAGAGATAAAGAGTAAATCTGTGTCTCTAGTGATGCAAAAAATAATAAAAAATGTTTTTTCTCGTATTGAGGAGGTGCTAACAAGGGCAATATATGGGTCTTTTTGGCACCTCTGTCCTGAAATAACTAAACAAAAAATAAAACTTTTGTTTTAAAACTGGAGACATAGATCTATTCTTTATCTATAAGCTGTGAAAATTTGAAGACAATCGGTAATACCGCTTAGAAAAAAGTAGGGCCGCATTTTTGTGCTTCATAAAACATGGATTTCATCAAGTATCATCGGGTTTGCATTGAGGACTCGGACATGTACCCAAATGTTTGTAATCTCCTAGTTCACTTCCCGCTGTTTCAGACTTTCTTTTCTTTCGTGGAAAAATATGTTGGCGATTTTACAAGCAAGCAAACTACAGAAAATACTGGTGAATTGATTAGTAAATGAAAAAGCAGTAAATGAATTGATTAGTTTATCGAAAAAATGGGAATTCGTAAAATATAGAGTGAATTTATAGATTGAAATAAACTGAATTAATTTTAAATATTAAAAATCTATACTGCAAGTTTCTTCAGTATAGCGGCGCCAGAAAAAAATACTGGAGGGCAGAACAAGGGAATAATTGAAATTAAATTATAATGAATTCCTGGTATTGCGGAATTACAAATATTCTAGTTGAAATTAATTAATTGGCTTCAGAAAACATCTCCGCCCTATATTATTCAGCGATTGCGAGAGTCAATTTCTCCTGAAATCCCTTCATACTTCGTGACTCTGGACTGTACAATTTCACATCAATATGCTATTCACTCCTTAAAGACGTTATGTTCCCGCTTACAATAACAAGAGCATGTGATATAGGCAAAAAACACGAATGAGGACGACGTTTGATGATTATGTTTGGTCGATCACTGGTTATAAAAATTCTATTTCCGTTGTTTAAATGAGCTGTTACTAATTGTCTCTTACTCAATGTTAGTTTATCAAATGGTTTATGGTTTCTATGTAATATATACAATGGTCTTAGCATAAGGCACGGCACCCATCATCGTATTTATTGTGTTTGGGTTAGACGCCTTCCTGTTCCCATCTTGCTGGTGATATTTCCAACAAGACGAACACACGTCGACTTGTGAGACTTTGTAAACACCAGCAGCCACACTCAAGTGCTCTTAGGGGCATAACGACACTTCCAAGAACATCGGAGGTATTGGCAGACTCGGGATCGATTCCCTCAGTCGGGAGGCAAATGATGAGAAGGTTCCCCTTGTAATAGGCCGCTACAGATTTCTTCCCATCATCCATTCTTACCTATTCTTCACCATCATATTCCTATCATCACCAAAATCATTCATTCTCCGCCAATAGCCTTCTTGCAGAAAATTTCTCTTTGAAAGTATTTCGTCAGTTCATTGTTGTACTTGTAGGTATATCTATTCACAGTCAGGTTTATTCCGTATCAATATACAAGTGTTTTTGGATAGTTTGATACAATTCAAACCGGTTTGAAAGCTCGGTCGAGCTTTTTATAGAATATGCTTTTGCTGACTGATAGGTTTAACGTCGCACTGTTCTGCAACTGAGCTAAAGTCGACAGATAAATGATTATGATGATGATTATTTAGAGAATGAAGAATATGTGTAGATAAGGATGAAGGGTGTGAAATTGAAGCGATCGTGGGCTATTACTATTAGGAGGTACACTCCCCCAAATAATAAACGGTACTTGGTACAAAACGTATTGGCAGCTGGGCCGGTTCCTTGACAATCAATCCTTGTTATTATCAATGAAATCAGAGCTCACCTAAAAGAGTAAGATAATGCGTTAGCACTGACTTCGTGGGATGATGCCATCAAACCTTAATCAGTCAATTCATTTTCTTTCGAGTACCGTTTATTATTTGGGGGAGTGTACCTAGTAATCGTCCCAAGCCTGTCTGGTAGCCTATTACTTGACGCCAAAAACTGCCAAGACTCCCTGAAGAAAATTTTGTCAAATCATGCCAATCTATGTTTTATCTCTTATAAACATATACATCTATAATTTAATGACAGTTATTTTTAAATCGTGATTCAATACTTTATCCACATAAATGTTAAAACTAGAAGATCCTTGATATCATCTCTAAAACATTCACTTTCCATCAAGAATCATGTTTAAATTAGATCTCTCCGGCCATTTCCCTTCAACAATCCCAAAATGACGAACAAAACGATGACTGCTATTCATTAATCAATTTCAATCGAAGATTCCTTTTCATCTGACATGAACAATGGCTAGTGTTTATTGAAATACCGAGGCGAAGTGACAGAAACCAAAGCCTCGTCACCCGAACCAACGAATGCAATATAATGTTGAGCTGAAGCATATGTTATGAGAGTCAAAGGGATGTTTGTGGATTTACCAAGTTGAACTATGTTTCCAAGAGGCTATTAGAACGAGTATACAAGTGACTAGATTATACCCAGGCCAATGAAACCTACCACGTTGTGTTTGTTTGAACAAAAGCAATTAACAAACTTCGGGACTTCACTATTGCTATACCCTGTATAATATGCGTCTCCATAGCCTGGTCTGTTAGGAAGGTAAAATGAAAATGTCAAGGGTTTGGAATAATTGGCTAAGATGACAGGTGGTTGGTTTAATTTAGGGAAGTTAATTATCTGTAGCTGATGAAGTCAAAAATACTAACTGATTTAGAGAGTTAATTTATAAATGCATTCAATTCGTGAGTGCGGTAAAATTATTATCAAAACCAATGATTAATTTAATTGAAACATCGTTTAAATTTTTATGAAAAGTAAAATTCTAGTAAAATTTGACGTGTTTCTTATTCATAAGTGCTGAATTTCTGAAGAGATAAATGATTTGATATTTTGTAATTTTGTACAAGTTACCTACCAACACAACTTTTCTTGTAATTTAGCATAATATCCTGAGTTTGATTCCTATAGACAAATAAATATGAGCTGTGGTGTTGATACTTACAGTTGTTGTAGGGCCTGATGGGCCTGGGCGCGTGCACGGGGGTGTAATAGGACCCGCTGTACGGCGAGTAGGGGTTGGGCCCGAGACGACAGCAGCGCAGCAAGGAGCTGATACACTCCGAACACGGCACGGTGGACCCGCAGCCTCCGCCGGCTGGAACATAACATGTCAGAATCCATCAGCACAGGAAGACATCCTCAGAAGCAGGCGTTCATCTTCCTCTGGAGATGATTCTGTAACTGAAAAGCGGTTGCAATGGAAATCTATCCAACAGCAATAGAAAGTTGTAGAAACAGGCTCCTGGACATTTATGAACGATTAGCAGAACGTACACTTACTTGGTCAAAGTAAAAGCGGTATTGGAAAGAAACGGTGGCTGGAAAAGATTTGATGGCATCATCCGATCATAGAGTGAAGTCTAAACTATAATTTTGTTATCTAACATATTGGGTGAGCTGATTTCCGTTATTATAACAATGGTTGATTCTCAAAGAACCTGACCAGCAACCAACCCGTTCCTTTCGAATAACGCTTTTACTTGTGCCAGTGTACCAATAGTTCATTCGTTTGAGAAAAGTCCTGTATCTTGACTTCAGTTTTAAAAGGGAGGGAATTTTAGTTTGCTGTGAAGTCAGGGAGCAAAGACAATCTGATTCCGAAGTAATACGTATAGGTTAAAAAGTTTGTACTGAATGATAACTTTTGTTCTATCCGATTCTCCTTTTAGTACAGGAGCAAATGTAATTCCGCTCGATTGGAGTGCCGAAATTGATTTTTTCATAATTATCGATTGTTTACATCATTCTTAATATTACCTGACGTGCCTTCAATTTTTTTGGTGGCCATCTTGGAAAATATGGCGGAAAACGTAAATTTTACAAATTATTTAATTGTTGGTAGAGGAAAGGTTGAAAAATTATGAAATAATTCACTAAATCTAAATCAAATGTGGAGACTTGAAAAAAAAATACGCCGTGAACGACATTTTATTTTTTCATTGTTGGAATTGACCAATCACGTTTCTGTGTTTTTTTGCTCTCAATTTATTACGAAACGCGTGGACTTAGACTAAAATATGTAGAATTAAAAATTGTAGGCAATTTCATTGTAAACAATATGCATTTTACAAAATTTTCCTGCGACCAACAGTTTTCAGTTTAGAGCAATTATTGTGCGACTTTCCGAGTTAAGTCATCACCTCAGTAGATGCCATGGCCCCATACACGGTCAATAGTCCAGAGTCTAAGCTGCAAAAAGGGGCCTAACCCGCACCTCTGTAACGTATGAAAAGTTCTCCAAAATTAGATTAGGGTGGGTGGGCCAAAATGCCAAATTTGTCAAAAAGTCATTGTTGTCATTATCAAATAATCAAATCATATCAACCTAGTCGAGTAGCATATCAAATGAAAGCTTATCTTTAGAACAATTATTAAAAATATATATCACCATTGTATAGTTGATACAGAGGTCAAAAGGGGTCAAAAAGTAGTCAAAATCACATTTTTTAAGTATTCCAGGAAAATGCGGTATCTTCGTCACTAATAAAGATCATAACAAACTTTTTTATATTAATCGATCCGATATGAATCTGATTATAACATATTAAAAGTTATCCAAAATTTTTCTTTGAACATGAATGGGCTAATGAATCTGTCATATGGTTTATAAGGGCAATTTTTATTTTGAGTGCAAAATCTAAGATTATACCAATATCCTAGCCACTAGGTACTTAAAACTAAAGGTTTTTTGGTGTGAAACGATACAGAACAATGCTGTCTAAAACATATCAAAAGTTCTCCAACTTTTGATTAGGGTGGTTGGGCCAAATTTCAAAATTTTGATTAAACTCATTGTTGTCATTTTCAAATTATCAAATTATATCAACCTAGTCGAGTAGCATATCAAATGAGAGCTTATGATTAGTACAACAAATTAAAATAAACATGACCATTAAAAAGGTCATACAAAGGTCATGAGAGGCCAAAACATGGTAAAATTTCCCATTTTTAAGCGTCCAAGAACAATTGACATTATGTCATCGTTAATAAAAGCAATATTTTTTATGTTTTACATTGATTTCTTATTATGATAATGATGTCCTTTGATTTGAGTTTTATATTACCAATTTTTGTAACTTTATTGTAATTGTAATAAATCATACGAAATAATAATAATAATAAAAGTAAATAATATACTATTTGACACCAATTAACCCAAAATTAAATAGTTTATAACATATAATAAATTCGCCAAAATTCTAATTCCGTCGATGAGCCAATTAATTTTTTATTCAATTTCAAAATTGTGACATTTGTAGTGAAGAAAAATCTAGCGAATAGTATAAAATGACGGATAATCGTCATTTTATGTATCAACTTGACAATGGTGATATATATTTTTAATAATTGTTCTAAAGATAAGCTTCATTTGATATGCTACTCGACTAGGTTGATATGATTTGATTATTGGATAATGACCAGGGACGACGCTAAGGGGGGGCCTGGGGGGGCCACGGCCCCCCCAAACATTCGCGCGGCCCCCCCTTGTGCCCCCCCAAACCAAATGTGGGAAAATAAATATCTTGAAAGTCTATACTTTTCTTCAATTTTTTGCACTGTTCAAATTATCAAATAAAACATCAGCTGACAATGTTTTGCAAATAGGCGACTTTCGTATGCCAAACATAATGAAGTTCCTAAGAAGTATAGCAGGGTTGACAAAAATTGGATAAGATACTGAGCTCAAAAATAAGGAAAGATCTTGCAATGGAGACTCTAAGTTTCAAATTAGGAAAGGAGAGATTGAAATGGTTTGGTCGATTGAAAGGGATGGGACAAGAGAGGATACCGAGAAGGAAGGCAGATAGAGAAGCAATGGGAGGAAAAGAAAGGCAGGGAGACCGCGAACGAAGTGGATGAGTGGAGTGAAGATGGCTGTGGAAAAAGTGGAGAGTCTTGGGAAATGGTAAGGGACGAAAAATGGAGGGAGGACAGTTCATAAAAATTAGTGTAGGGATAATTTTATGAAGGCTTCAGTTTTTTTAATTATCCCCACCAGGCGCGTAGGAAGGGGGGCTGGATGGGTGGAGATTCCCCCCTCTGATTCAATCCCCCTTCCTATGTACTTATATATTTATGTGTCAAGAAAAAAATGTGCTTAAAAAGTGTTAAAATCGCATAGAAATGCACCAAATTGATGTCTGAAATTCAAAAAATTTCCGGGCTGTGCGCCCAGGACCTGCATTTTACTAGGGGGCCCTCCCCCCAGACCCACATTGTCTTCGTAGACACTAGTATCTCCATCTCAAGTTATTTTACATATTATTCCCCCTCCCTTGCAAATTAAGTTCCTACGCGCCTGATCCCCACGCCACAATATGAAAATATACATGTGAAAATACGTTTGCCCCCCCCTAAAAAGTTTATTGCCCTACCTTGGCCCCCCCTGTATAAAAATCCTTGCGTCGTCCCTGATAATGACAACAATAAATGACTATATAAATGTCTATTAATCACTATAAATGTCACAATTTTGAAATTGAATAAAAAATTAATTGGCACATCCACGGATATAGAATTTTGGCGAATTTTTTATATGTTATAAACTATTTAATTTTGGGTTAATTGGTGTCAAATAGTATATTATTTACTTTTATTAACGATGACATAATGTCAATTGTCCTTGGACGCTTAAAAATGGGAAATTTTACCATGTTTTGGCCTCTCATGACCTTTGTACGACCTTTTTAATGGTCACATTTATTTTAATTTGTTGTACTAATCATAAGCTTTCATTTGATATGCTACGACTAGGTTGATATAATTTGATAATTTGAAAATGACAACAATGAGTTTTATCAAAATTTTGAAATTTGGCCCAACCACCCTAATCAAAATTTGGAGAACTTTTGATATGTTTTAGACAGCATTGTATTGTATCGTTTCACACCAAAAAACCTTTAGTTATAAGTACCTAGTGGCTAGGATATTGGTATAATCTTAGATTTTGCACTCAAAATAAAAATTGCCCTTATAAACCATATGACAGATTCATTAGCCCATTCATGTTCAAAGAAAAATTTTGGATAACTTTTAATATGTTATAATCAGATTCATATCGGATCGATTAATATAAAAAAGTTTGTTATGATCTTTATTAGTGACGAAGATACCGCATTTTCCTGGAATACTTAAAAAATGTGATTTTGACTACTTTTTGACCCCTTTTGACCTCTGTATCAACTATACAATGGTGATATATATTTTTAATAATTGTTCTAAAGATAAGCTTTCATTTGATATGCTACTCGACTAGGTTGATATGATTTGATTATTTGATAATGACAACAATGACTTTTTGACAAATTTGGCATTTTGGCCCACCCACCCTAATCTAATTTTGGAGAACTTTTCATACGTTACAGAGGTGCGGGTTAGGCCCCTTTTTGCAGCTTAGACTCTGGACTATTGACCGTGTATGGGGCCATGGCATCTACTGAGGTGATGACTTAACTCGGAAAGTCGCACAATAATTGCTCTAAACTGAAAACTGTTGGTCGCAGGAAAATTTTGTAAAATGCATATTGTTCACAATGAAATTGCCTACAATTTTTAATTCCACATATTTTAGTCTAAGTCCACGCATTTCGTAATAAATTGAGAGCAAAAAAACACAGAAACGTGATTGGTCAATTCCAACAATGAAAAAATAAAATGTCGTTCACGGCGTATTTTTTTTTCAAGTCTCCACATTTGATTTAGATTTAGTGAATAATTTCATAATTTTTCAACCTTTCCTCTACCAACAATTAAATAATTTGTAAAATTTACGTTTTCTGCCATATTTTCCAAGATGGCCACCAAAAAAATTGAAGGCACGTCAGGTAATATTAAGAATGATGTAAATAATCGATAATTATGAAAAAATCAATTTCGGCACTCCAATCGAGCGGAAAGCATTTTTTCTACACTTGAACCTGCACTATTTCGTAATCTTAATTCACCAACCTTAATCTTAATTCGCTAACTTGTTATTTAAATTAGCAATATTTATTAATTTTTTCAACATATTTACTATTGTTCTAACCAAAGAACAAATCAAAGTTCATAAATAATTATGTCATGTTACATTTTGTAACTATATATCGATGAGTTTTCAATTCTATGACTTCGGAATTCGAGGAAATTTTAACACATGAGATGAGGTAGGAACCTATAGAAAAAGTATTTAGATTCAATTTTTTCTGATATTATGTCGACTAGAAAATAAGTTTTTGTTCAAATCTATCGAAACAAAAAATATGGTTCTTCATTTTAGACTAAAAATTACACGACTTTACTTGGCCGCAACATTGATTTATTTCAAAAATAATAACTAGTCACGATGTATTTTTGCTATATTCTGGTGTAGAATGAAATGGTCCACAAGAATGCAAAGTTACAGCGATTTCTATCGAAAATGGGGATGTGAACTTTCCTCCTTAAAGCCATAAGAACCAATACATTTATTTTTTGAAATAAAACTCTATAATCTTGCTGATTTTAAAAACATAATTTAACAATCTGATTTCAAAAATTCTGATTTCTGAATTCTGATTTCTGATTTGCAAACACATATTAAAATCCTGATAGCTGTTAGGGGATTTGTAACACTCGATCAAAGTATTGATATGAAATTCTGTACAGAGAACTGCTCTTCCTGAAACACTGTTCTCCATTGGAATGATATTTCTCAGAACATCCTTCACCAACTGTAGAATAATATTTGTAAATGGATGCATCGCGCACATCGCGCACATCGACGCTATTGTATATTTTACATCCATTCAATCCTTGCAAAATATCTAAACTAAAGCTTTAATTCACGGAACAATTTGTTGAATACAAACTAATATCAAGTCTTCATCACTTAGGTAATGTAACATAACATGTACATAACATGTAACATTGATAACATATTATCAATTACAATTACTGTTTTCACAATTGTCAATTGTCATCTATGTTTTAATTTACTAGCGCTCGGCCGTTGGATTAAATTGAGAATGATCAAATGTTCGATAAGTGAGGGTAATTCTCATGATGTGCATATGATCAGTCAGATTAAATATTTTCTTTTTTCTTCGACGCTGGTTTTGCAACAATCCCGCGCAAAATATTCTCAATCGGGACGTATGTTCGGGACCGATTGGAGACCAAAACCGTGAACCAAGTGATGTAAAATTTTAACAGTATGTTTTTCATGGATGTCCTGATGTGTGTTACTTAATATTTTTTATAATAATTTTTATAAGCGCCCAGCAAGAAAAGAAAATATAAAATTTTTACCAAATATCAAGCAATATTATTTAAAAAATATTTTTTTAGAATTTTCCAAGTAACAACCGCGGCCCTAAGTTCGTCTTTTATCTAATCATGATTAAAATTAAAGTTAATTTTGTCATTCCATTTAGTCTTCAATCGCATCTAAAAAGTGTCTGCAACAAGAACAGACCGCGCTTCGTTTGTGTCACTTGAACACAGCATTATATTATTTTCTTAAGATTCAATTATTAGCAGGCAAAATAATAGCTAAATCAGTTCTCAAGTCCTCGTAAACCGCTAAATCCACTCACCTAAGATTTTGCCAAGAACTCAATCGATTATTTACATAGATTTGTAATTGTTCAATTTATATCGTAATAAACCTAATTCCGATCGCCAACTCACTCTTCTATTTCGCGTTAATGATGAGATAAACTGCATCTGAGGATGAATCACGATTGTAAACATCGATTCCAAGATATTTGACGCTAAGTGAAATGACGATCAAATCTCCTCCGTCTATTTCCAGAGATTCGCTCTAAACAATCGCTAAAAGATACTTCTAGCTTTGTTTTAAAGTGTGAAATTGTTCACCAGATAATCAAATGAAGAATAACGATTGTGTTTTTGAACAAAGAGGTTATAAACTTGTTGAATTTATATTTGTGTTCTTCAAACCAAGCAAACTGAGCTACTATTAGAGCATCCATTAACTTGGCCAATCTAAACATTCTCAATTAATTATTTCTAGTTAGCAAGTTGATATTTAATTTTATGTACATTCTATATTGGAAACGTAAAATATACATTTTATGATGATTTCTAAATTTGAAAAAATATTTTTCAGAATCTCCTACAACTGATCTTTTTAGGTTTTCTGTGCAGAACTAATTTCCACAACAAATCATGATAAAATCACTACAAGTCAACAGATTTGAAAATCTAAAGAAATACATCACATTTAAGTATTCCCTCATCACTGGGATTTTTGTGTATGAGTTTTGTGTATGTATAACGATCACGAATATCCTATCCCATTCAATCGGAGTTTTTTAACGTAGTCCACATGACATCATGTTTTTGAACTCTCTTATGTGCGAATTTGTCATTTTCATTGTTCTAAGTAAATGAAAAGCATTGCGCCTTTATTCTGTTTGACCTCAAATACTAAATTCAATCATTTGAAGCACCTTTCAAAACATTCGAACATTTTACTTCATTTAGTCATACGAAGAGTTAAGATAACAATTGTCTTGCAAATTGCAAGATTTTTTGTTTGTGGTCTTGAGAATTAGGTGATTACCTATGTCGAATCGTTAGTTCATATTTCCCTACAACTCACAAGAAATTATACCTATTGATTAACAAAATGTGAACAATGTAACAATGTGAACTAATAGAATGGTCAATGCAAAAGTAATTCTCAAGAATGAATAATGATGCTTCATGAAGTACCAAAAACATTTGTATGCAAAGCCCTTCTAGATTTTTTTTAATTCCGCTCTTTTCTTACATGTTCATGCTTATACAATTGAAATAAGCCATACAAGTTCAAGGAAAAATAGTGTGGCTGTTATTTTAAAGAGATTTCTAACAATTCCCTGCCATTCAGTTTTATTAGGCGACTGTCACGGTATGGCAACAGGTAATTAAAAGCGTGTATTTTATGTGGAGGCGCCGTTTCAAGCATCCATCATTCTCTCTTTCACATGCTTCTTTGTCAGACTGTCACATACCGGCGTCGCAAAACTCTGTTGCGATTTCAAAATAATTTCACTGTCTCAAATCGTAGGAAGAATTGTCTCCAATATCTATCTACTCATCTCATGCTCTAACCACGAAGAATCCGTATGATTTATATGTATATAAAACATACGAATTCTTTCCTATTTCCGACAAAAGGACGATTATTTTATTCTAACATTTAAAACTACCACACACATTCTCTGTGGTAGGGATGCATTCGTCTATATATGTTTTGAGATTATGCTCTTTTAAACATACCATGATATGAAACACTATAAACAAAAGGTTGCAAAATTAAATTCAAATCAAATTGATGTAAGTTGACAGCACTTGCTTTAAAAGGCAATGGTTGACAGTTTGTCCAGCGAAAAAAGGGTTTTTGAGTATTAATCTAGTACCAAGTAATAGAGCGGTAAAAAAGAAAAGACTGATGGCTAATCATCATTTAGTCTTAACTAATGACTAGTAAATCCCACACGGCACCTCCACACAGATTACCGCGGACTTTGTATTTCATGAACTCAGAAAAGTTGGAATATTTTCCGAATGAATTAAACGAAGACAGGAACGTTATTTTGACATCGAAATGACATGATTCAGAAGTTCCTTTGATATTTAAAATGTTTCACGGAAAGAAATGACGGAATCAACATCACAGATATACTACAATGTTGTCTCCACTCTATTCAAACAAAATAGCGAATCCTGATTTCTGATTTCCGTATTCTGCTCCACTCAAAGGAAGAAATTCTGACAGTTATTCTTTATTAATTATAAAATATAGTCTGCGTCATACATAAAGGTTGTAAATACAAAAAATACCGATCAATAAAATAGCACATTTAATTAAGAATTCAAATTATAGGGAAAATAAATAGATTCTATAACATGAAAATAGAAGAAATATCTTTACTAATAGCATTTTAAGAATTAATTAAGTAATAAGTAAGTAATAGCATTAAGGCCGGGTAGGACCAACTCTGGATTAAGTTAACTATCGATGGTTAACCAATGAATCAAGTTGGCGCGAATTCCACAGCCAATAAGATTCACTAATTTCCACTAACCATCAATAATTAACTTAATCCAAAGTTGGTCCTACCCGGCCTAAGTAAAAGCATTACTTATCAATTACATTTTCAATCTAGAAATCACAAATCATTCCAGAAGGCATTGCTCCTTGATTGTGGAGTCTAAAAGTGCAACAATGCAACTGAATTACCTGAATGCACGTGGGTCCTGAGTGCAGGCGACACAATATCCTCACTCAGGATTCTCTCCATGCCGAACTTGAGTTGCCAGGAGGGGTTCGACTCCATGCGCTGCATCCTGAGTCCTGCAGGACCTCCAGGATCTCCAGGACCTCGCGTCACTTCACTGTCAGAACTCGTGTCCTGGTCCATTGCTCTCGTATAGAACAGTTTCACGAGATTTACAACTCAAATTGATGACACTTTCGTCGACAGAATTCCATTTCAGACAAAATCAACATGTAAAATGCACTGTTTTCAGAGATTGACAAAATTATATTTAAAACTTGATGATTCCCGAACTAAACAACCCTTCGCCCTCTTATCAATGACTATCACTATCAACGTTTGAAATCAGTGATCGTTCACTCTGCGGCGATATTGGTGGAGAGTCACGCGCTAATTGGGGACAGAATTATCAGACGAGATCTTTAGACAGCATCCCTCCCTCCCACATCCTCACGTTGGTTGGACCATCCGAGAGATCATGGACCAATCGCTGATCAGTTGGGCGTTCGCGTGGCTTCTGTTTATCTTGGGTTTATTCAGTTTTAAGATGTGATCGATAGATAGAGAGATGATTAATTTATTCGAAAAATAAATCATCGAAATACGTACAGTTTTCGGTTGAGAACTCCTTTTTTAGAACAAAGAACCGATCTGATCTGTGCAATAAAATACAATTGTCAATTAATTATGCAAAGAAAATTTAACAATAATTAATAGGAGCTTAGACGACAACGAAAGCAAAAAATATGCAAAAAATATATGGAAGATGCAGAATTATGTTTTGTTCATTTTTACATTTTACATGACTGAAATAAATTTAAAATCGTTCACAGTAAAATATATACCTACTTACCTTATTCACTTTTTTATGTATATTATTGTTTTTTATGTTTTTTATGTCTCTTTATTTCATATGTTTTCTCGTCTGAAAGAACTTGTGGTCTCAGGATCAGATAAAATGTTAACAATCTTTATTATAAGTGGTTTCATACCTAGTTCAATAAATAAAATCAATGGAGGAACACAATCGTTTAATTCGACAAAGGAAAGAAACAAAATCATTCTCATGAAATAATACTCGCAAGTGTGAGAAAGAGTGTGAACCCTAATGCAACATTTGACTCCATCAATATGCAATGTTTTCACTCACGAACGGTTCACGTGCTTGTGAAAATGATGAAACGCTTTTGAATATGTTTGAACATGTTTGAAGCCCCCACGTAGCGATGAATGGTCGTCACAAATCTACCCCCCACTGGGAGCCACCTAACATTACCACTTCTTGTGCACCTCATCTAATATACCATACCTTACCATACACAATGTTCCATCACATCCGTACCCTCCATTTATCAGCGATAATCTACACCTAAATCTTAGTCAAATTAATATTTTTTTATTCATATTTTAATGGGTATACTATAAAATATTTCAGTAAAATTGTATTTTAATTGGAAGAAGCCAACTCCCTGCTGATATGCAATTTGGAAAGTTTATTAAATATTATTAAAATAGTAGTTGGTTTAAAATTACGACCCTTTTAAGGGTCAAGAAGACAACCTAAGTATCAGCCGATCATAAACTCAAAATATGAGACAGGAAATTTGTATTATTTTATAAAATGGGAAAGATAATTTGTTTTGAATAAAGACACAAATATCCTAATTATGTACAGATCGTCTCAATGAATGCCATCTGAAAACTAGGTGACGACACCGTATATTGTCACCATACCAACACTTTTTTAATAATATCAAATTTTGAAGCATTGAAAAGTGCTTTTCATATGTACAATGCATCGGTGATGGATGACCTATAAAACGTCCTTGAATATTGCTTTCATATCTACCCAAATTTTAGTTATTATGCCATAAAAATTGTTTGGAAAAAAATACTTTCCAATATTCTGGTGTTTGAATGTTCTCAAACTTCTATATTTACACATATTGATAATAAATCAAAAACTCTACTATCAATATCAAGTCAAGCCCATTTCACCAATCGATGGGTGCACCCGAGTAGCCAACTTGTAACTGATATTCAATCCAACTCTGCACGAAACATTGCGTCCATGCAAAGTCCCGACGCTCACACGAAGACTAACATCGAATTAGCTATGTTGCCTCCACACGTTCAGAATTAATAAAGCAGGACTTAACTGCGCTCCACGTCAAATGATACCTATTAGAACTGACTTAAAGATATAATAAACTTACGATCTGACAAATGTCCAGCCATTTACATTACTGCTTATATACGGATTACGTGACTATATATAAACATATAAATACTACTTTGCCCGATTCTTTTCAACTCTTAGAAATGTATTATAATTATTGTTATTATTGTGCGAGTGGGGATTTTGAATTGGTATTTAAATCTGACTTATACTCTTTGGCAGGAAAGATGTTTGAAATGCCATAAGGTTCACAAAATCTGCGATTATAAATTTAGCGTTCAAAAGTGACAAAAGATGCGATTTGAGTTGAAAGATAATGATGTAATTTATTTATCAGTATAACAGGTGTGTGACTTTACTTCTAAACTCTACATATCATAGATTTCATTTCTAATCAACAGAATAAATCTGTCATATAACTTCCCAAGTTTCTGGCATGGATGATTTTACAGCTTATTCGACTAACTATTAAAAGGGAAAAATTAATTTCCCTCGGAGTGTTGAAACACTTGAAACTAAAATATAGTAAATCTTTTAGGGGCTGTTTGAAAGATGATTGTTTACTTAAAAGAGGGTTGACTTGACGCCAGAATGTTTTAGGGGTGAAAGAATTGGGGTCATATAAATTGAAGTGTCTAATATGTCTTCAGTATAACTTCTATTTGTAGAACAAATTAGCGTCTGCGAGCTTCTCCAAATTTCAATCGGACAATTCGCAACATTATTCAACTGAATTTAAGAGTTGTGTGAATTTTTTTAATAACCTATCAGTACCTTACACATGTGCATAACATTTTTCAGTCAACGGTAAAGATTTTTTTCAACACAACTTCGCAAAGCAAAATAAAGTACCTGATTTGAAGATACATTGGCACAAAGATGAAAATCCCCTTAAAATCCTACGCCACGGTTACATTTTCCCGTAAGGAGACAGAATAAATAGTAGAAATGTACGCACGTTGTTTATAAATTGAAGGTGGTCTCACCACGGAGGTAATCGCATTATTGAGTACGACCTTTAACCCCACCTGGCGGGAATACTCGTAAATAACCTCAGCAAGAAGTGTTTGCCCCCCATAGAGCCCTCTGCATAGCGTGAAAACATAAGAATAACTAATCAGTACTTAGCCCCATATCAAACACTTTTTTACTAGATTTATTTATTACGTATAGGCGGGGCATAGAAAATGCCAAGATACACTTAGCAAGCTATTGGTTAATAATTCAATAAATATAAATATTTAATTAGATATTATAAAGGCGTCCCGTGCAGTGGATGGGACGCCTTGGGGAGCAAAGTATATTTATTAGCAACATATCGTCGATGCGAGCTATTAACAAGGTGCCTTCAGTGAGAGATGTGGTGGAATTTAAATTCATCTTCCTAGAGGAATGTGTGTTCGAAGTGTTGGGGCCTCGTGCCTAGAACAGTCCGGGGTTCATGCCCTGGTTCTTGCATTAAAGTGATATCAACTATCTAAATCAAATTATTTTATTTCCTGGAAAATGTCACACAACAGAAAGACGTAATTGAAGAAAAAAATTATATATTTCAACTTGGTGCATTTCCGTTTATTTCCAGCTATAACACTGATTTAATTGGAGAGTGAACTTAAATTGTAAGCTTACCTTTCTGTGTAGAACGCTGATCCTATAGAAGTTTTATTGATCCGAAAGGACGGGTGTGTTTAATTGCCTTAAATGTTTATATAATTTAATATGTTAGACTTTTTTACATTCTCATAGCCTCAGGAGCAATCCCTTAGTTGGAAAACACAAAATCAAGTGATTTCGCGATTGGGATGAATTGATGAAGAAGTGGGAAGGTTGGTTGGGAAGGAGCATTTTCATCATTTGCCTCTTGTCTGAGGCAAACCACAAAAAATCGCAACCAGGAGTGCAAGTTTAATAAATTCCATTTGTGAAATTTTACCCAAAAAAGAAAAATCGAACCCGATGACATTTAAAAAGGGTGTCGAGTTCGTTCTATCGCTAGTAGCTTCAGAAATGCTAAATATCAATTCTCTAATCAGATTTCAATAGCCCATTATGTTGGCACTATTGTTATCACCCTAACTCAAGCCCAAGGTAACGCATTAACATCTTGGCTGAAGAGATCTAATCTTGATGGTCTGTATTTAAATCGACACCCGCTGCGTTTCTACCACATTACACCAGACAATATTAGCCATGCATCTCATAATCATTAGCATAGCTCGTAAACTCCTCCGATACGACCCGTTATTATCCACAACACAAACATCAGTAAAAAATAACAATATAAATTAAATAAAAACGAGTTCTTCGTATTATATTACCCATAGGTTGAAGAATATAATTATTGGTCTCTACTCATGAATAAATATGTTTTATCATCCTTCTAGTTTTGGTTTATTAGAGGAGTAATCAATGTTCAAGTGCAGATATATTTGATGTATTGTGAAAAGTATTTATTTTTATTGCTTTGAGTTGGGTGGAAGACTTGACACCTGCATCATTGCGTGCGCTGTGATTTGTACTTGTAAGTTGTTGCAGACAAAGTATGAGAAGAGTCTGGGATATATTATATAATTTAAATTTTCGAAACTGACTTGAAGCTTGAATTCTCATTCTTGAGCTTGAAAGTTCTTGCTGAACAGAAACAAAACACTCCGACCAATAAAACTTTTTTTTACAGATTTCAAACTATAACTTATGTCACAGTGTAATTCTCATACAAAATATATGCTATTTTTATCTGTTTACCTTGATCTAAATTTCAATTAGCAATAAAAGTGTGTTGATGCATCCTCAGCTAGCAGAATATTGTCTGGGGCAGGTGTCATCAAGGTGATCACCAAGAAGGTGTTCACCAAAGTGTTCACCAAGGTGTTCACCAAGGTGTTCACCAAAGTGTTCACCAAGGTGTTCACTAAGGTGTTCACCAAGGTGTTCAGAATATTGTCTGGGGCAGGTGTCATCAAGGTGATCACCAAGAAGGTGTTCACCAAAGTGTTCACCAAGGTGTTCACCAAAGTGTTCACCAAGGTGTTCACCAAGGTGTTCACCAAGGTGTTCACCAAGGTGTTCACCAAGGTGTTCACCAAGGTGTTCAGAATATTGTCTGGGGCAGGTGTCATCAAGGTGATCACCAAGAAGGTGTTCACCAAAGTGTTCACCAAGGTGTTCACCAAGGTGTTCACCAAGGTGTTCACCAAGGTGTTCACCAAGGTGTTCACCAAGGTGTTCACCAAGGTGTTCACCAAGGTGTTCACCAAAGTATTCACAACTCCGTCGCAATCGCATGCTCGAAACGTTTCCCCTCAACGAGGTGCTGAATGCCATTTCGTTAGTTTGATTTAATAGACTCGCTGCTAATTATTCACATCGTAGATGCATAACTATTATAGTAAATAAGTCAGTATTAGCTAATTTCGGGTTTTAAGAAAGTGATGTACTAATATGACCCTCCGAAGCACCAACATTTTATTGCACATCCGTGTCATTGGGAATATTCAAATTCATTGAGGTGTTAAAATGAGGATGGCATTCAAGTCGAACAACTATTTATATACACTTCAACATTTATGAAACGTCCTGCATAATGAAATAATTTACTCAAATTAGGAAAAGTTATACTTCCTACTTCCAACAGAGAATGCATTTTAGTAGCAAGGAAGCCAAGATAATTAATAATAGTATTTATAGAAATACGTTTTTAATGAACTCTTTTGCGTTCCTGTAATTGTAAAGTACCTAGAGACTTGATTGAAATGATACTTCAAACGAGATCCGATGTGTGTTAAATGTTTGGTTTTGACATCCCATGGACCTGAACCAACATCACCATGTAGGATGTAATTCCTCCAACCATCTGTAATAATCATAAGACAATCACTTAGAACTCAATACATAGAACCTGTATAATGTCTTAAGAGGGCTGAGTAGTGAGCGTGGCCTTGAAGAGTTTTTTAATCGATTTTTATCAATATCATTTACCAATATAATTGTTAACAAAATAGGGCTTTGTACGAGTCTTCAGAACAGTTCAATGAAAATAATTTCATAATTAGGAATAATTGATTAGTTTTATTTTGCCCAACAGATGTTAGTGCCATAATTTTACTAATTTTTGGGCACTAAACGTCTGTAGGACAAAGTAAAACTAATTATGGATCTAGCTCCATCTAGCTATGGAATTATTTTCATTGAACTGTTCTGAATACTCGTACAAAGCTTTATTTTGTTAACAATTACATTGGTAAAAGATATTGATAAAAATCGATTAAAAACTCTTAAAGGTCAAACTCACTACCCAGCCGTCTTAAATTGCAAATACGTACAGAACACAGAAGAGTTGCATTGAGATCGAAGAAGCCACACGCAGAGAATCTCAGTTTCCGATGCAGCAGCTGCATGGAGAGATGAACTAGCTGCAAGAAGAGTTCTGTTACAATTTACACTTGGCTGTCATGTAAGCTGTTTGTCAAGAAGACGCACCCGCTTCTTGAGGACGAGGTGGCTTCTGGTTGCTCTGGTCAACAGGAGCTGGTGGGCGATGAGGGCGGTACGATTTGCCTGCAACATTACTTCATGCAGAGAACTGTCGTTCCAGGTGCAAACCAATTCTCAAATACATAAGTGTTACAAATACTAATATGTATGAGAAATATGGAGCAGTAAATGTCGCACATATTTAAGATTCGTGACGCCGATTTGAGTTTTAAAATTAATAACCTGTCACATAACATCTTGACAAAACTGATTTTGTCATTAATTGGCTTCTTGTGTTGAAGTTATGGTCTTGAAATTACGGGTATACGTATACATGTCAAAAATTATGTGGAAGGGGAATATTTTATCGAAACAATTATTTTCATTAGGTATTCCCAGTTGACAAAAGTGTCCTACAACATATAAAACTGTCCTTCCTCCATATCGATCAATATCGATCAATAAAACAACGTATCAATATCTAAGCAATTTTGGAAATATATTTTAAATACTAATTATCAAAATAAAACTAGATCAGTTAATATTTTGAAAAACCATTTATATCATTAATTTCATAGTTCAAATGTTTGGTAATTTTAGTTACTTCACATGATTTTGTTAAATTAGTTATCTTTTCAATATGTTGTGTATTATTCTGTGTCTTTTGTTGGCAACCAACAATTGTTGTTGGCAGAGTTTTAAATAAATAAATATATCTACTGGAACGTTAGGGGGGGGGGGGGGGGGCAATAGCGGCTACTTGTAGATATTTCGAGTTGCCTGTAACAACCCTTCAGTATCATCATCAATCACATTGATTCTACAATGTCGCAATGATTGTGTCACCTCCTCCTCTGTCCACGAGCACGCTGCTACCATGAACACGAGCTGCGCGATCAGAGGCAGCGTGAGCGCCGCAGAAATCACCGCCTCCTGTACCACACTGCCGTCGCGGGTCCACAACGCGAACAGCGCCATCTCCATGAGGAAGTTGACGAACGTCGACGCGATGAACATGAGCACGACGGGAGAGAAGATGGAATTGATTTCTTCGGCAAAGTCGCAGAATCGTCCGTGAAGATCAGCAGTGGTCAGAATATCTTCAGAAACACGCATGTGTTGTTCGTGCTTCAGTCTTGAGAGATTTCTATTCAACAGTTTGAATCTTTGCTGCATCAACATCATCCAGCAAGAGTAATGCAGAATTACGCAATACGATATCAACCTATTGGATATGAACATTATCCAGCTCATAATAAAATGTAGATTAATTACATTTACTAACATCATTTTATAAACTAAAACACATAGGTCTAAGCAAAAAGCAGCACATTCAAAAATTGTTTGTTCTTTTATAAACCGTTTTGAGTTTATGTGCACGATTTTGATATAGACACTGAAAAAATTACTTGAATCAATAGTAGCGATTTCTTGAAGAATATTTATCAACGCACTTCTCTTCTTGAAGTATGAACGAAGACTAAATATAATAAGTAATAAATCAATTAAATATGTTAAAGTAAACATAATCCATTCAATAGATAATATATCATTTGAATAAAAGATACTAATGGTCCTAAACAAATAAACAAAAATAAAAACGCATAGTATAAAAGAAGTTTGACATAAACCAAACAATGATCGCCCAATTGTCCTGTTTCCAACTTCTCCAGATATTTTAAAAGGAGTTAATCCTAAAAGTTTTGAGATCCGAAACAGCGGCATAATCGGCTGATACGTGTCCATGTTAATTCAACCTAAAGCTGCGCTCAAAACAACTCGACTAACAAGTAGTGTTTTGGAACACAAGCAATTGGCAAATGTAAACGCCCAACAATTTCTATCGATTGGACAACACCTCTCAGACTCATACATATTTCAAACTGAGAAATTTAATTCACGTCAGTAATCATAATCAATATGCAAACGTCAGTATTTCAATGGACTCAAATTAAATTGATGGTTTGATATGGGGTTCAAGATATAGTAATTAGTAAATTTCATTGAAATTATAATAGAATGTTGTTTTGTAATTTAAAGGAGAGGACAATAATTGTATACTTTTTGTTTAAAGATAATCTCTTAGGGCCGGTTTTTGTATACCTCTTGCTAAAGTTTTTGACAGCTAGCTAACGGATAAAGTTAGCAAGCACCTAATTTTACATTTAATTTCATCATCTAGTCTAGTTAACACTATCAAGAAATTGAAAGACATTTGATAACGCTTTCAAGAACTTTATCCGGTAGCTAACTTTAGCAAGAGGTACAAAACCGGCCCTTAGGGTCCTAAAATACCCTATATAAAAGGTACCATTGACAACGTACATCGTGCCCCCCCCCCCCCCCCACACACACTCACACAATTAACATTATATAAAACATTACTTATTTGTGTAATTAGGAGTTCTTGTGACAAGTAATAACCTGTAAGTGGATGTCACAGCAGCTGCTCTCACATCTCTTCGAACCCACGACCCCTGAACACGGCCTGGTGGCAAGCCAAGCACGTCAGTCATGAGTGCGATGTCAGTGTGTCTGGTGCTGCTTCTGCTGGCCTCTTGTCTCGACCTGGTCTCGAACCAGGACCAGGAGGACGGCGTCACGGTGCAGGACGAGCAGGACGAGGTGCAGGAGCAGTGTCAGGACGACGTCAGGAGGCAGGAGAACCAGGAACATCTCCAGGAACTTCTGGGACTCAGCGAACTGCCGCTTGACAGACTTCTCAACGTCAAACATTCGCTAGATTTAGGTAACTTTTGAGAATTAGACAAATTACATTACATTGTAATGATCTACAATCAATGGTATTATGTAGTAAATATAATGAAACTGAATTTAATGATTGAAACATTTAATCGAAATGGTAAGAAACATTTTGATTGATTGGCCCCTTCCCCTTTACGAATGCATTTATAATTAATAACTTGTATATCTGTCGACGCCCACTTCAAAATCATTAATAAATGAGACGTACTTTCCAATTTATTGCTTGTTTGCAAGTTAAGCCCAATGTACGATACACGGAAACACACGACTCACAAATAATTTGTCAACATTTAATTTATATGGAATTTAGAAATTCCGAATTAATATAACACCAACTAAATACTTCAAGTAAATTATTCTGTCGTTGACTTCAGACGCCGCTGCCGAGTCTGCAAGCGTCAACGACGTCCCACAAGCCCTTCCTCTGACGGGCTCCAAGCCGCCGTCACCACCCCGTCGTGGGGACCACGTCGAGTCGGGCTGGGACTCCGACAAGAAGAGTTCTTCCATCACCTCCATCTTCTCCACGACAGTCACCGCGTTGGCGTTCATCGCCTTCGCCGCCTACCTCCTCGCCATGGTCATCATCGCCATCCAGAACAACACCGGCAACAACAATGTGACGGGGACGGCGGCGAACTTGGTCGTGCAACAGGCGCCGATCGTGTCGGGACGGCGCAGGAGGGAGGCGGGGGGGATGTGGTTGGGGGCGGATACGCAAGGAATGTATCAGGCACTCGTGATGTTGTCGGAGGGTTATGCGATGTATCACAAAGCTGGGATCAAAAGGGGGTAGAAAAATGTGATTAACCGTTGCGGATAATTTATTGACAATGTGAATAAGAGTTCAAGAACGTATCTGGTGTTTAAATTAATTTGCTGACGAATAGTGACAGGTGATAATCACGGATGTAATAGCTATAGTATTGCAACAACGAGAGAAGGGGAATAGAAACTACAAATACATTAAGTCGATACTATTTCTTGGGTAATCTTGGGTCCAATTCTTGAGATTCACGTTTTGCAACCGTTTTATGTTTGCGTTGTATAAAACTTGGAAAAGTTGGATGCTAATGTCTAGTTACAACACTGCGGTGATGGCTCCTTGTTCTTTTTATAGATTGCGGGCCCAGGTGGGCCCTTGTTGACGACGTTTCGGCTGGATTCGACCAGCCATCTTTAGGTCTCGACGAGTGTGCAATGACAAATAATGCCTAGTTGTCTACTTTTTCAAGTTTAAAAAAATTATATGTAAAAGTTTAAAATTGGCCTCCTGAGAGATACATTATAGCACCCAATATATTCTACATATCTTGCATTACACCAAGAAATTGAGCCTATTTATGTAGATTATATTTACATTCTCTCGTTATTCAGATCTGTATAGTACATAGTTAATTTAGTTGATATCGCATTTTTATTTTTCACCATGCGTTGTTGGATTTAATCGATCAATCGATCATGAATTGATAAATGAAATAAATAGTTGATCGGGTAGGAGTATGGGACATTTATGAAGAATGTCATGGCACATATAATATCTTGGGATGGAACTTTAAAATTTGCATTTTTCCACCAAAATAGTAAAATGAATTCAATTATATTTTGAACAATTTAATTTTTTTTCTATAAACAGTGGTGTAATGTGAATAAATAAGAACAATTTTAATATTTTACTGTTATGACATTAGACTAACTTTTCATAATCGTAACTGTATTTCTTTCACCTGCAATAAAGATGACTAATTGTCATGATGGTTAAACAGCGTGAAACAAGTGTTCTCGTCTAACTTCCTGCCACCTCCACGTCCATGCTGCGTGTAATGGCTGTGATTGTGACCCGGCACTGTTCCACCAGATGTGACAGTAGTTGCATCTAGGAGCATCTAGGAGTAGTTGCATCTAGGAGCATCTAGAAGTAGTTGCATCCAGGTGCAGTTACAGTAGTTGCATCCAGGAGAGTGACAGTAGTTGCATCTAGGAGCATCTAGGAGTAGTTGCATCTAGGAGCAGTGACAGCTGTTGCATCCAGTAGAGTGACAGTAGTTGCATCCAGGAGAGTGACAGTAGTTGCATCCAGGAGAGTGACAGTAGTTGTATCCAGTATCCAGGAGCAGTGACAACCAGGTGCAGTGACAACCACGGCTACCATGAGGCCTGTTGTGATTCTGACTGTCATGCTACTAGCTGCAGGGTCGGTGGAAATGAGCGAACGTCGTGGCCGAACACTAGACCCTTCGGGTAAGTATAGGGTAGTTGCATCGCCCCTGGTTGCTATAGTAACAGACCTCAATCTTGTTTATTTTTGGGGGCACAAGCAAGTTCAATCGGATTTTAAAGTTGTGAAAGAAAGATAATAAAAGGAAAGACAGAAATGTTATCAAATAAAATAAGGATATAAAAGATTACAATTGTTACTTATTTCCTGAAAGCTTCTGTCCCCCGTTAGATTTTGGTCAGCTGTGATGTCAGATGAGATTGTCATATAGAGAATCTAAAGTGGTGCGGTCGATCAGCATATAATAAATATACACGTAGTTACAGCTTACCTTATACCGAACAATATAGCTGTACCACAAAGGTAGAAGGGAAGAAGTAATTTTTTTCGATTTTGAGTTGTACACATTTGAAATGATGTAATCAAGCACTATTGCCATTTGAATGATGTTATCTGCTCACTTGATCACGTTGTAATGCTCGTCGGCATAACTCAGTTGATCATTTGGCAACCCCCGCGATAAGGTGGCAGCCGTGGAGAGGTAAATACGTTGGTTGGTAGGAAGACATAAATAGAAATTGAGGATGGCTGATTTTTCTGATATTTTTCCCCAGGTTTGGTGCAAAAGTTTCGAGATGGAATTAACAAGGCCGGCTCGCTGCTCGGCATCGACACGTCTCGAGGTAAGTTTCATGTCCACGTCGTCTGTGACACTTTCATATTGCCACTTGTCGTCGAGGAAGAGTTGAGAGAGATGTTGTGTCGCAGGCGTGGCGCATCTCGTGAGCTCCAGCTTCCTGAGCATGAAGCCGTCAGCGACGCGCAACAAGGACACCGGCGTCTTCACAGGGTTCTTCCGGCTGCTGGGCTTCGACGCCACCAAGCTGGGCGCCATCGCTCTCAATGCGCTCATCTTCATCGCGCAGATGGTAGGCGCAGTCGATCACTACCAGGCAATCAGGCAATCAGAGATCAGCTATCAGGGCCTTGATTCTATAACTCCATTGCGACCGCTTAGCAATTATTTCAATGTTAATCCTTATGGAAGAAATTGCTAAGCGGTCGCAATGGAGTTATAGAATCCCACCTCAGGCGCGTAGGAACTAAATTTGCAAGGGGATGGGGTAATATTGTAAAAGAACTTGAGCTGGAGAATCTGTGTCTACGAAGACAATGGGGGGACTGGGGGAGGGCCATGCGGGTCCGGGGCGCTCGGCCCGGGAATGTTTTGAATTTCAGGCATGAATTTGGTGCATTTCAACGCGATTTTTAGCACTTTTTAAGCATATCTTATCTTGACATATAAATGTATAAGATCATAGGGAGGGGAATTGAATCAGGGGAAGGGTCCCCCTATTCCCCCTCCTTCCTACGTATGCATGTAAGCTCTGATTATTAATTAATTACAATTAACAAAGAGAAATGCAAAATTAAGAGAGATATCAGCGAGGATATCAGCGCCAGAAATCAGAAATCAGCTACAAAATTAGATCATTTCATTAGATTTTTAATGGAACTTGGTTTAAATTGTTAATACTGCAATGTGCATTGTGTACAACAAGATAATAAATTTTTCAATAAGCTAACAAGATTTATTGTTATTTTCTTTTATTTTTTGTAGACAATGACCAGTTCACACCGTTCAATGAATCGATCTGAAATTTTGCACACACACTAATGTCACATGAGCGGCCACTTGTATAGTTTCTGAACAATATCCTGTGATTGGATGAAAATTAAAAATGGAACCGTTTGAATTTGTCATAGTCATTAGGACCAACATTCTAAGCGTTTTTAAATTTTAATACAATTTGGCATTTATGAGGATATTTTAGGCTTGTTAATTTGTCAAATGTATTAAAAGAAATGTAAAACTTGATCACTGCTCCTCTGAAACATTTAATTATAGATTGTCTTTTCTTCGCGACTACCAAGGTAAATTATAGAGCAGCGACTTTCACACAAATATTAATTCGCATGAAATACGAAAGTTCGCTTATCAACGCGTTACACATAGAGTTTGCATAGTTAAATTATCTCGGAAATAAGCAATTTGGTATTTCTCTGTAGCTTTAGTCTCTGAGGGTTGAAGCTGAATGCTGAATGCGCAAATGTTCCAGGTGAGCTCGTCTCTGCGTAGGAATCAACCCGACACGCAGGAGTCGATCCAGGAGGAGATCCAGGATAAAGCAGAGGCTCCTGGAGGATCCCCGCTGTCTTGGATTCTAGACAACACAACGTCAAAGGTTCGTCAAAGACAAGCCCTTCAATGCACTTATAATGCTTCAATTTCTAGAAAATAAGAGCCAAGGGAGGTGTGGTATAATTATTTTTGAGAATTGCATAGAAATAGAATAGAATGAATTGCTTACTCTATACGGTCGAGGCCAGGCAAAGATGAACCCGCTCTAGCATGGGCCGCCCTATGCCTGGAAATGAGGGTTCATCTTTGTCTGTCACCGACTATGGTATATGCCAGAGCTCGATTCCCGCGGACCTGGAGGTCTATTATAGAAAATTTTCCCAATTCCATTCTAATGGAATATGGTCACGGCCGTAAGTATTAACGTTGCATGAAATCGAATTCCATCAGAATTGGGAATCCAAAAGTTCTAGAATTGGGCCCCTTGTTGAGTGTTTTTATCCTGGCTTAAATCAGTCGAGACTCGAGAGGCAAATGAGGGGGAGGTTATCTATTAATAAGCCGCGACGGCCTCCTTCCCACCATCCATTCCTACATTCATCATCATCATAATTCATCCATCGCCATTGACCTAGTAGCAGAACAATGCAACGTTAAGCAACACTGAAATAATAAATAATATCACATTTAATTAAAGCAATTCAATGTTTTGGGATATTTCGTCATGTTTTTTGTGAAATTATTTATTTTTGTCAACCGTTTCGTTTTTTGTGTGTATAAAAATCGAAACTGTTGACAAAAATAAATAATTTAATAATTCAAATAAGTCACGAAAATAAATAAGTCAATAACTTAAGTCAAATAAGTCATTAATAATAATAGTCATGAAACTTAAAAACATGTTTAAGTTGAGTGTCTTCTCCCCGTCCCCGCTAGATGGCCGCTCTGCTGTCTCGCGCCGAGGAGCGCTCTCTGGTGGACGACGTGATCACGAGCGTGAGCAGAGACGACGCCGACACGTCATGCGTCCAGCTGCTCATGTGCAAGGCGGCGCCCCTCGTGTGGGCGATGCAGCGAGGACTGCGACGCATGAGGGACGCCGACGCCGACCCCGAGTGGAAGAGGATGACGCCGATTGAGAGGATGTACGCCCACGTGCCCGCCAAACAGGAGTTCGTCGAGAATGCCGACGAGTGTGAGGAGAGGTTCAAGGAGTGTCGAGTTGGATGACAAATGTCATTGGGATTTTACGTCAAAACAACGAAAATGTGTATTAAATGTTAAAGGTACAGGGAAAGAACGCTTTAAGTCCATTTTTTTTTACAAATGAGTTTAAGGTATAATCTTGCAGTGATTGTTATGACTGAGCTTTCAGAATATACCCTCGGTTTTTAGAAAATATTGCTATAGAAGTCTTGAAAAACGTAATTGAAATATCGATTTGTATTGAAAATAGATACAATTGTATCAACATAAAACTTTGTTTATCTCAGTTTCATCCGAATGTGACTTATAGCGTTATTTCCCTGTACTCTTCATGTGTGAAAATGGTTTTGGGAGGGAAATTAGTAGATGTTTCATTGGGATTTAAATCTTGGATTGTGGGTCATTTTGGTATCAGAAGATTTTTGTCATAACGTCAGTTTATGTATGACTCAACAGGGAATTATTCATAGTTTTCTATAGTTTAAATAAAAAAAATAAAAACGAGAGAAAGATTAAAGTGTTTTAGCAGATATTGAAGTGAAGTGACGAGACATCATGTTCTACTCTCGCATTGAAATCTCCGTGCATTGTGCTGTCCTACCCGTGCATTGTGCTGTCCTACCCGTGCATTGTGCTGTCCTACCCGTGCATTGTGCTGTCCTGCCCGTGCATTGTGCTGTCCTACCCGTGCATTGTGCTGTCCTACCCGTGCATTGTGCTGTCCTACCCGTGCATTGTGCTGTCCTGCCCGTGCATTGTGCTGTCCTACCCGTGCATTGTGCTGTCCTACCCGTGCATTGTGCTGTCCTACCCGTGCATTGTGCTGTCCTACCCGTGCATTGTGCTGTCCTACCCGTGCATTGTGCTGTCCTACCCGTGCATTGTGCTGTCCTACCCGTGCATTGTGCTGTCCTACCCGTGCATTGTGCTGTCCTGCCCGTGCATTGTGCTGTCCTACCCGTGCATTGTGCTGTCCTACCCGTGCATTGTGCTGTCCTGCCCGTGCATTGTGCTGTCCTGCCCGTGCATTGTGCTGTCCTACCCGTGCATTGTGCTGTCCTACCCGTGCATTGTGCTGTCCTACCCGTGCATTGTGCTGTCCTGCCCGTGCATTGTGCTGTCCTACCCGTGCATTGTGCTGTCCTACCCGTGCATTGTGCTGTCCTACCCGTGCATTGTGCTGTCCTACCCGTGCATTGTGCTGTCCTACCCGTGCATTGTGCTGTCCTACCCGTGCATTGTGCTGTCCTACCCGTGCATTGTGCTGTCCTACCCGTGCATTGTGCTGTCCTACCCGTGCATTGTGCTGTCCTACCCGTGCATTGTGCTGTCCTACCCGTGCATTGTGCTGTCCTGCCCGTGCATTGTGCTGTCCTACCCGTGCATTGTGCTGTCCTACCCGTGCATTGTGCTGTCCTACCCGTGCATTGTGCTGTCCTACCCGTGCATTGTGCTGTCCTACCCGTGCATTGTGCTGTCCTACCCGTGCATTGTGCTGTCCTACCCGTGCATTGTGCTGTCCTACCCGTGCATTGTGCTGTCCTACCCGTGCATTGTGCTGTCCTACCCGTGCATTGTGCTGTCCTACCCGTGCATTGTGCTGTCCTGCCCGTGCATTGTGCTGTCCTACCCGTGCATTGTGCTGTCCTACCCGTGCATTGTGCTGTCCTACCCGTGCATTGTGCTGTCCTGCCCGTGCATTGTGCTGTCCTGCCCGTGCATTGTGCTGTCCTACCCGTGCATTGTGCTGTCCTACCCGTGCATTGTGCTGTCCTACCCCAGCGTTCAAATCCCTGGATCACATTCCTTCTCAGATTAAATATATAAATGAGGACTCCAGTCATAGTTGATAGTAATATTGATTTAACTGAGTACACGTCCATTGTCAGTATGAATTGATACATTTGGGTGTTTGGGGACATTTCTTCTGAGTTATGACTTCAAAATGAGCTTAACACAGAATGTAAATGCTAATCAATACGAGCTTAATTAAAACTAAAATTTAGTCTGATTTTAAGATAACTCTGTGTAACGCGTTGATAAGCGAGCCTTCCCATTGCATGCGAATTCGAAACGAAATGCATCAATGAGAGTTATAAAAACTTGACATTTCTATCACGAAACTTGACAAATATCCAAGAACGCATTCAATTTAAAACACACAGACGGAGACGACACATACTATTAACGACAGATTACTCTGAAAATGTACAAAAAACTACTAAAATGTTTGTCCATGGCCATGCAAAATTTGAAGTTCCATGACGTGTCAAGCGTCCAGTTTAAATTTCAAAAAACACTGTGTGCAAAATTGCAGACCGATTTTTTGAACGGGCTGGCGAAATGAGCTTTGAAAATGCATGACGGCCACAGCTTCTCTCACTTTCTCAATTGTTTTGTTATCAACAAGATTCATTGATTTTATATTAAATAAAACACTAACAACATTTTTATTATGTTTCAATTTCATAAACACATGTATTTTAGTGAAAATTCGCGTGAAATCTAGTGGAGCGGTCGCTCCACCCAGCCAAGTCGTACCGTACACTCACAGTCACTCTACATATACCGTAAATGCCTATATAAACTGAGGAGCAGACCAACTACTTTTACTGTAAGCAACAACATGGCATTTTCGGCCTACTGGATCTCAAAATTGA
This sequence comes from Leuctra nigra, assembly GCA_934045905.1. NCBI lineage: Eukaryota > Metazoa > Arthropoda > Insecta > Plecoptera > Leuctridae > Leuctra > Leuctra nigra. The sequence continues at coordinate 16,923,493 of OW203767.1, read as the reverse complement.
AAAATCTCACATTGTTGCGAAATAACTTAATTTCGAGCTATGGCCCACCTGACAACATATACTAAATTTGGGAACAATAGGTAATGCCATTTGTGGGCTAGAGGGCCGTGAAAACAGTGAAATTACACCCCTTTTAAAACCTATATCTCCATCTGATGATGACGATGATGATATCACGAAACACCGCTGTCACCGCCACAGCCTAAACGGCTTAACCGATCGACTTGAAATTTTTACCACATGTGCACTTTTGGCGTCTGAGGTGCCTTTTTATAAAACCAACCGGAAGGCGCCATTTTGAAACCGGAAGTGACGTCATATCTCGAAAACGACTACACCGATCGGAATAAAACTATCGCCAAATGATTCAGACGGTCATCTTTATGGAATATCAATAGTCAAAATATACATTTACTATTACCGAAACCGGAAATGACGTCATAAAAATGAAGAATCAGACTTGAATCACCTCTTACTACAATAACTACAAATTCAGAAGGCTTATAATGAAACATAACATTTATAGAAATAAATTCTAGGTGTCTGTAATTTCAGCCGCCATTATGAAAACCGGAAGTGATGCCATATCTCGAAAACGGCTGGACCTATCGGAACAATGCTTTCGCAATTCTTCATGGAATATCAAAATAAGCTTATATTTAGCACCAAACACATTTTTTCGTAGTAACCAATTCGACAATGGCCTATTTTTTTAAAGGAATTAGTCATTGTTGCTCCGATATGTGTTAAAAGTTGTGTAAATAAACTAAAAAAACTAGTGATATCCCCATAAAAAACACTCCGTGTAAAAATACCAGCCAAGTCTCTTCAACTACAAAAAAATAGAAGAAATCTAAAAATTCAGCACTGAAAAGTAGTGATATCAAAAAATGGGCCAAGTCAAAACTTCATTTTAAAAATAAAAATATACTTGGCGCATCGTTTTTAAGGGCATTATAGGTATACTATATAATTAGGTGCATTTGATTTTCGGCATATTCTTTACTGTTTATATACCTACACGATGCGCCAAGTATATTTTTATTTTTAAAATGAAGTTTTGACTTGGCCCATTTTTTGATATCACTACTTTTCAGTGCTGAATTTTTAGATTTCTTCTATTTTTTTGTAGTTGAAGAGACTTGGCTGGTATTTTTACACGGAGTGTTTTTTATGGGGATATCATTTACAACACTTTCTGACAGTTCTTCGTTTGTTTACACCGGCCATCTTGGCCATCGGCCTGGTGGATGTCAGTCCGCGGAACCAAGCTGAACATGCAGTCAGCGACCAGTCATGTAGGAGGCACTGATTTGGACCACCGAGCGCCAATGAGTGGATGAGACGGTCGGCATACCCGCGAACACCCGGACGAAGACGTCTTATGAAGAATTTATAATTGACGATCGGAAGATCGGAAATTCTACTCTTTCCAAATACATCAGTTTTCGAGCGGCAATTTTGAAATGTGGAACGATCTTCAAAAACTGACGTTTTCCAACTTGTCAAATCCAATACAAATCAATATAACTTGTTTGATTAAAAACAACAGTGTGTAAAATCATCCTTCAGGAGCTTTAAAAATCCTGTTACCAGTCACAGTAAGCATACTAACTAATACTTTATTACTGTTTTTAATTTAAACACGTAGGGATTTTGGTGAAAATTCAAATGCAATATTGAGAGTACGTACGTATAGGTACATTGAGACCCAGAAATTTCAAATTAACATTTGAAATCCATTTGAATAGAAGCCCGCTTAAGGAACCTTCCCATCATTTGTATCTCAACCATCAGTGCACCACTTTTTTATTTGAATAATCAGAGATCTTTTATATCATTTTTTTATAACAGATCTTTATATTATAGTGTACATAATCATTTTCGTTACAAATGTACCGTCGTTAGGGCATTTTTTTTATTATTTTATGTTTTTATTCACATCAAATGAGTACATATGAAAATACAATACACTCTTCCATTTATGAAAAAGTAAAAACATGAGTCGGGGAATTCTAAATATTGTTTGAATTATTGATCTATTGTAATGATTTGATTGATCAAGAACTTGAGAAATTATAAGTTGGTCGTTTGAAATACGGTTTGTTTACATGAAAGCGTGTAGTATCAACAAACACTTGGAGTATCAAGCTCTATGGCTCTCGATCAAGCTACAACAGGTTCTAGCGCGGCAGAATAACACTGAACACTGAACAATGCATTCTTTTTTGTCATAGCAAAAAATACTAGTGTTACACCAATAAAAGCTGGTATGCTCGGCTAATTATTAATAATTACTGAAAAAACATACCTCTTCTAAATATCTACCATTGTGACAAAATTATACTCGTGTATTTTATGTGATGACCATTGTTTTATTCAACCAAATCTATCATTCTTTAACGCATCAAAGGAGTATAAAAAGCAAAAAGTGCACATTGCTGAAAATTTTATAAAAATTGAATTTGCTCTTTATGTTTCCATGATGTCATTACTGGTTAGTTTACTTTTTAAGTAGATATTCTTGATTTTATATTGATTACATTACAGATGACAATTACATTGAATGTAATACAATAATGAATACATTGACTCTAGTTTGGCAAAAATTAAAAATTTCTTTAAACTTAGTTTGCCAGAAATTTGAACAGAAGAAGAAAGCGGCATTTTCACAGACCTCTTGATTCTAAACGACATAAACCTGTTATCGGTATCTTTCAATAGAAATGGTTGCCACTGCAACCCACTGAAACGTTTCAAAACATCTTACTAATCTGACAGCAGTCAATCTGCTACAATATATTTAGAGCGATTACTTTTGCAAGAAATATATTTTAATTTAATACCGATCTGAGAAAATTTAACAGGTTGTAAACAGGTTTGTTTACAGGAACAAAATAATAGGTCTATTATTTTGAGCCTGTAAAACTTTTCCCGAAATATGATATTGTGACGTAATGTGAAAGAAGCCTATATTATATAGTAGGTGTTGTTCAGTGACTTGGCTGAGTGGTGCTACCTCACAATTGCCTTTTTTCTATTTTACATATAAAATTGTATTGCCATTGTTTTGTAAAATACCGTTGTAAAAGCATAACAATCACATTTAATAGTTACAGATTTTCCATGCAAATTGCTAATTTATCTTTAAGTAGGTCTATAGGTAAATGTTGTGAGCAATAACAGCTCAATGATAAAATATGTCGTCTTTTTGGCTATTTAACGGTAATAATAACGCTGTTGGTCTGGCCGTTAGGAAACTTGTTTATATTGACACTTAATATTCTGCTGCGCTGGTGCGGCGGGGTCAAGACACAAGGCGAAGACTAAACTTATCTTCAACTCTCTGACCACGAGCCTTTGTGTCCGCTGTCATCCATTTCTATTCGCAGGCGCGTAGGAACTACTGTAATCATGGGGGGGGGTTGCAACACCCGGAAAGGTGGCCTGGGGGGGGGGGGGGGGGGGGTGAATGCCCCAGTTTTAGCCCCGCAGGGCTATTTTTTAGAATTTAAACCAGTTAAAAGTGATTCTTAGGCTTTAAATTGCACAAACTGAAGCGAAAAACCCGCCAATTGTTGCACCGCAGGTCATTTTTCCGAATATAAACATTTTAAAATAGTTTCTGAGACTGCTCAAATTACAACAAAAAAACTCACTTTTTTTGCCCCGCAGGGCGTTTGTTTTAGAATTTAATTTTTTTTAAAGTGTGTCTTGGATATTAAACTTAATTTTGTATGTTGAATGGGGGGGCATGCCAGCTCGAGTGGGGGGGGGGGGGGGGGTGATAATCTCCCCATCCCCCCTTCCTACACGTCTGTCTATTTGTAACATGATTAATCACTTATTTTTATAAAAGTGTGGTAAACTGTGTATGAGCGATATTTTATAATTTTTTGTATACTTTTCGCCAATCTGGGAGATCATCATGATATTGGTTCGAATACCGGTCAGGCCGGATATTTTTCACATCGCTGCTCATCCCTTCTGATTATCATATGATCTTTACAGTCTCAATCATGCTTCCAATGATGACGTCAGCAGGTAACAGTAATTTTTTATGTCCGTATTAATAAAGTAGTGCGTAGATTGCTATCGGGGATCTTACTAGATTTTAAATAATAAATTGGTATTTATTTTGCAGATAATTTGGAAGAGAGGTTATAATGATTGTACCCTCGAGATCAGTAAAAAATAATAAAATTTCATGTGATGCCATTAACTATAACCTAACCTCATAGCTTCAAGGTACTGATTTCTTAACATAAAACCTCCCACATCTTTCTTCTTCTTGTGTTATCATAAACGTATTACACAAATTCTCTACATTACAGACAACGAAGCAAGCTCTGATAAAAACATTTACCAGCAGACTTGCAACTGTTTTGAACCCTGCTGTTGGTTCGACTAATTGTGTGTTGACAATGATGCACGCTTTCTTGTCACAAACAGCTCCTCCAGGACAACAATGCACAATGAAGCAGCAGCTTGTTAGTCGGAACACTTTCTTCCTCAGATTCATTGTTGCATTGAACTGATAGAAAATAAACCGGCGTTGCGTCATGTGTTTCGTAGCAGATTTACATGAGAGAGACGTTTGGACCAGAATTCAATTAGCGAAATTATTAGACCACAAAGAACAGCTAGATTTTAAAATATAAACTAGAAAATATGAAACTGTTTCAAATTCATTTCGTATCTTATAAAACGTGATTGGTTACTAATAGTTCAAAAGTGAATTCAATATTAAAAGTGTATCGTATTCTTTATTAACCACGATGACTGATACATTTTTGCATTGAGTCATCCTCGATACTAATAAAAGCTCGTCAAAATTAAGTGAATTATTTGAAAAATGAAAAGTATTATATTTATTTTGATGCGATCCGTGAAAAGGGACCTGTGGGTGAAAGAGTTAGTTTGCTGCAAAATGCATGTTAAAATGGCTATTTTATAGATTTTCGGATTATGGCTTTATCTGCTACCTAGTCGTGTTTTCTTCAATCTCTGTAAATACAAATACTAAAAAAACTCTAAAAAAATTAAAAAAAAATTAAAAAAAAAATTGTCGTTTTACTTCAAACAAATTTTTCCTGCTTTGCAAGTTTTTGAATAATAAAATTTAAAAATATATAACTTTTTTATTTATTATTAGAATTTAATAATTTTTTGTGTGAATTATTCCTAATTTGTTCCTCTTTCCAAAGAGCTAAAGAGCTGGAAATCACTATCCTTCACCCACAGGTCCCTTTTCACAGATCGCATCACCTATAGAGAAGAGGGTTAGGTCATTGAGCTCCTCTCGATTTCTTCTCGGGTGGATCAAAGTCATGGCAATAACGTGCGTCATGAAAATGACATCCGTTTACCTTACCTATGACATCAACATTCGTAACCCAATTCCCATCATGTCTCATTCTTCTAGCAACTTTCATTAGCTACGAAACTTCGAGACGATACTGGCGGTCATCTCCGAGCAAGGCCACGTTCAACCTGACCTCATCTTCGAGAGAAGATCAAGTATAGATTTGTTCAGAAATCGAATTAATATTGTCATGTTTATAATGGCGTCTCTACTGCAATTAGGCAATAATGGCGGCATAAAGAATGTAAGGATTGACGATGTCATGGTGGCGGTCATGAACTATTGTTGTATAGAGAATGTGAGTGTGGAGAAGTGCAGAATCATCAACATCTTCTAGTCTGTCCGAAGCTGGAAGAACCTTGCACATTGGTTGATTTAATATTAAGAAATGACAAAGCCATCAGTGTGGCGGATTTTTGGAAGAGGTTAATTTAATAGAATATGGTGCTCCGGACACGGAAAGTGAAGTAAGTAGAGAACCTTCCCAACATTTGCCACTCGACTGAGGTAAAACACGAAAGCACCTCTGTCGGGAAGGAATCGAACTCAGGCGATCGGAGTGCAAGGTCAAGGCTCTGTCTGGGCCAACTCGGACGAGTAACTTGATGATGTTTTTCATAACGTTTGGTCAGTTGGAAGATAATTTTATGATTTTCTTTAACGTTCGAATATTCATCCAATTGGCGTAATATGTTGTATAAAATTGTAAAATCGGGTACCGAATTTTACAAGCTATTTATGGAATGTAAAACTAGGAAAGATACGAAAAACCCGGAAACAAGTATAAAGGCAATGTATTTAAAGATAGATGATTTAATGGTTGATGGATATTGATCACCTCAGTGACAAATGAACCGTTTACTTTATTCTACGAATCAATAAGTACAATTGAATTTAGATTGTAAGACATTTTACAGTTAGAACATCAACCACAAAAACATACCATACACTACCTACATGATTATAGTAAATCAACAGAACAATTCTCTTCAAACCAATCATCATTCAGAAGAAACCAATATAGTTCCAAGATATAGTTTATATGCCCAATGAATTAGTATAGAGCAATAACCACTTGAAAATCTAGACCAAAAGTGTAACTGTGAAAGAGCCTACTTGCGACCATCTAGGAAGTGTTGAAGTTAAGAGAAGTTATCATGATAATTACATAACACCGTGTCTTCACAATTATCACGTCTAATATTCATCTTCAGTCCGTGAGAGATGGATAACGGAGGTTTCAATGACTGCGATGATTGCAGATGTAAAACAAGAGCTGGACAAGTGAAGTAATTACTCGAGACGTCGTCGGTACGTCCTGGGAAACATGATAGGTTCATACGCGGCGATTAAATGATACCTAGATCTTAGCAGAACGAAGGCACTGTGTCACTTTGTTTAATAATAAACTATATCATTAACTGTGGAACTCAGGTGAAGAAAATGTAATGTGATCTCAAAGAGACAAAAAGAGACAAAAAGAGATTAATTTTCGTTTTTATTTTTGTCTAAATTTAACATGGCACACATTGTATTGTTAAAAAGTAAATCCACCTACATACCTACTCAAAAACTGTAGGGTATGATTTTGCGAATTTAGACCAATGAAGCTTCTAAGTTTATTGTGGTACCTAACTAGCTGCTAGGGAAGCAGCCTATTGTACAAGTTTTTACATATTTTTAAGATAAATATACTTTTGTACTTTTGTATAATATACTTTCATTATTAGAAAGGCAATAAACCTGAGTGACTGTAGATAGATACATATTTGTTTTACATTTTTTAAAGTAAATACACATTTAATTTACCTACCTTCGTGCCTCAATAAATTGTTATTTGAGCAGGGCATACAATACGCAAACAATTGTAGTTTAAATTGAAAAGAGAGTACGAAATATATCAAAAGCGCGAGTCAGAAAACCTTCCGTCTATCCACTAAATCCAACCGTAAGTTCAACGGTTATCAGGCTAGAAACTCGCCAAATTCTGTCTTGAAATCTCTAGACGTTTATCTCGATAATTAACCAAGTGATTACTCGACTTTACGGTTCCTAATCGGAACTTTAATACTGATCACGAAGTGGCAAAGTAATTGGATAACCTAGCCGTCCCACCTGCTTACTCAGTGGAAAAACTAAGCTAGATAACGCTCACTTACAGCTCGAATTAGCGTAGTTCACTTTCAAGTGTATTTAGAAGTCAGACCAAGAAATTGAAAATCATTCTAGTCTCTAATCCTTCTAGAATGTTATGTAAAGTGGTTGCCAAAGTTGGTGTCAATGTAAAATGAAAGTATGTGCCATATTTTTTACCATATAATTTTTTATTTGGAATCTCCAACAAGCAACACAAGAAATTAAAATGTATTTTGAGTTGTTTTGTTTTCTTGTTGCCGAAAAGCGCATACAAATCCCACCTTACCACAGAACACACTTTGGGTTTTTGTTGTGTGGACGTTTTTGCTGGGCATAGCAAAATTGTTGAAGATATGTACACTCGGCACAACAAAAATTGATCTGTGAACAAATTTGAATGACTGCTGGTCATGTTCCATACAAATCAAAGTTTTTTATTATCATTGAAATGAGAGGTCACCTATTCTAGAGTGAGACAAGGAGATCGCTTGGACTGACTTCTGATGGTGCGATCTAACATTTTTCAGTCAATCAGATTTATTGACCGACCAATTTTAGTTGTGCCAAGTGTACATGAAAAAGACGAGAACTGTACGACGTAGAATGCAGTTTCTGATGTACTATTTGTCTGTATGCTCTGGCTGTATTTGTGGCTGTAACGTACATTATCATAAATCTAGGAAGTAATATTTTAAATTTGTAATTTTTGTCCAGAAATTCAAATAATTTTGCAACAATTTCAAATTTTGTACTAATTAGCATGTTTTTATTTTAAATTTTCATGACATTTGTAATTTTGAGTGAGAATGTCGACTAACTAGAATTTTGAATTTGTTGATATTTCTCCAAATGTCTGCAATCTTGTCTACTCAAAATTGAATAAATTGAAATTGAAGTATTATACCAAAACATAAATTTGCTAATATTCAGCCTAAATAAATAACATTGTGATGGCTGAAAACCCTGCAAAAGTTGGTTGAATATGCAACAGGTGGTTCGAGTCATTATATGCAAATGCTTATAATAAAATTCATTTATTATTCATTACTTATTTCAAAACACTCTAAATCACACTTATTATTTAATTAATGACATTGAATCGTGTTGCATTTGATTGATACCTGCGTCCATGACATTGTCATTCACTGAAACCAGAAGAAGTCACATCTTGATCACACCTATCCCTTCACATTCCCTTCAAAAAACACCTAAGTTCCACAATTGAGACCCACATTCGTAATGCACTTGAACATGTACGAGCGTGCGTTCTGATTGTTGAACTCGATGCCCGTAGAGACAGGTATATCTGTAAATCTGGGTCATCTTATATAAGGCCCGTTGTGAAGTTCAGGGCTTTCAGTGAATGGGCATCAAGTGAAGACTACACATCAGACTCCTGTGACTCCTAGCAAGGTAAGAATACAGTAATCATAGCATTGAGTGATTGATCACGATACATACACGATACACTATCACTGCACACTCGGCTCTTCGCTAATATTAGAACTTTAGATAAATTAAAGTTTAAACATTTTAATTTTAAAATTAATTTAATAGAAGTCGAAATTAAATATTAGAACAATTGTTTTATATTTAAATTAATTTCGGGTGATTTGTTGATAAATATTTAAAATTTGTGTTACGCCGGTCCAGCAGTAATTTAAATTATTAATTTTAACATTTATTTAATTTTTCTGAAGGTTTTGTGTAACGTCAATGAACTAAAAATATTTCATGGTCACATCTTGGTCTCTGATTTGCTGTAAAATACCGCTATATACCTGGCTCCAGTTCAAATTACACGTCTGCTCATATTTTTTTTATCAACCCAACACCTGTTTAACCCGAATACCTGTGACGTATTCATGACCCGTTATTTCCTAGATCTGAAGCCGATCGAGACAACTCGAGGCAAAGATCCTTAGTTCGAATCCAGACGATAACAACTGGCTTTATTTACAATACAGGTGTAGCTCCAATCATTTATTTTCAATCAGTCCTTCAAATCGTGATCTTAAACATTTATCGATGGATTTACGGCGTTATAAAAAAATGAGAAACCGATGGCAAAGATTTTCTCTTCCTCCACGTGTACGTGCTAAATAACTTGCTAAAGAGCTGATATAATTAAAGAATCATCGTCTAGACCTCAGCTCTAAACCCGATCCATGGCGACTTTCACGGCCAATAACCTTGTCGAGATGTCGTCGGGTTCGATCCCCGAGCACGTGACCGACATATTGATAGAAAGATCTCTTCATTATCGCGGAGGATTTCACAGTTACTCCTGGCGTGACAGATATGTGGCAGTGACCTTGCAACATGCAGGGGTGAAGTGGGCCGCCCTAGGCCGAACCACAACAGCGGCTCGAGCAGGAAATGTACCGTTTCGAAGAGGTGGTTTAATTGAACTTGATGAAGGTAGCTGAAGGACGAACTCGGATGACGCTTCTTGAAATTTTAGTTGTGTTTAACGTAGTACTGTTCTGGAACTTTGGCTATGGCGACGGATGATGATAATGAAGATTTTAGGGCGCTGAAGATGAGGTCAAGTATATGTGGATGGTGGAAGGAGGTGGTCGTGACCTATTAGTAGGGAACCCGACCAGCATTTGCCTCTCACTGAGGAAAATCGAAGCCGGGACTTCAATCTTTTTCTAGACCCGTTGTTGGGAAATCTCTCAATCTATCACATAATGTATCTCAAAGTCGATGATCTCTACTGGAGAGTAGAATAATATCTGAATATGACCAATTCAGTTCATGAAAGCCGGATTTCATTCGAATAAAAAGTTCGTGACTTGTCCCGAATTTGTCCGAAGCGTCTTACACTTTGCCAGTCCCCGGAGTTATACCATAGGTCATACCTCCAGTGATACACTTGATTCGGCGAATACTTGTCCCTAAGCCACTGTCCGACTTTGCCGGGCCCAGGAGCCATCGATTACTCAGCCCGCATTGCAAGCTTCATCCAAGTGCACCGTTATGTGCGCAGCTCTTGTAGGTCATGTGCATGTTTCCGGGTGGTGGAGATTCCAAAGCCATCGGCTTGTCAGAGCGTGTAGAGCTGCTAACCTACTCCCGCCGACGTCGATCAACCGTACTGCACGCTCCGTACTTCTTACAATCTGCACAAGCCACGTGCGCACATGATTAGCATACCGCGTAGGACAAAACAACAAGTTTGAACCTGAGGTGATCGACTTGTAGCTTCCTTGGAATTCTTCTTCGGGTTTCGATATGAATCATAAGGAATGAACAGATGGTGAGGAATGTTAGTGAATGCTGTAACGTGTCGGAAGAAAGAATTAGGCCAGACTAGGCCAGACAGGGAAGTAGGTGAAGAGAAATCTCTGTGGTTTAAGAGTTTAGAAGAGTTGTCACATTTTGTGGGAGATGTGGTGATGAGTATAAAATTACAGTTGGTTTGGGTGATCATAAATCAGAAAGATGTTTTTAATAGGAATTGAAATGTTGTTAACGGGGTCTTAATGAGTGGACTAATTATACCATATAATTTAAAAAACAGGTAATTGAAATTGGCAGTCCGACGCTAAGTATCTAACAGTGCTTGTATTCGCAACCGGCTTTTGTGAATCACTTCTGCTTCAGAGAAGGTCCGATATCATTTCTAATTTTCTGATGCAATTTGTTCCTCCGAGCGCATCATCTGAGGTTGTAGGTTTCTGCAGAACAAACGCCGACTTTCTCTGCTTGATTCTTCTCTGCATCTGACAGATGAGCGACAGAACATATCGTATGCTTTCTACATTAGAACAAGACATTTGGCAATTGTCACCAGTATGTTATCATTGTTATCATTGTTACTGACAGACAATACAATGACTCATTTATATTAGGAAGAGTGACAAAAAGTATTGTAGACAAAAGTAAACAAAAATCTACACCATTGTCTTCATTGATGTTAGCATAGGGGTGAGTGGGTACTTTTACGCGTGAAAGAAAAATATAAAGAATGGTGGATACTGTACCCACATACCTTCTATAATGCCGGCCGGTATACCAAACCACTCCCAACTCTCAGAATTATTGAAGACATTGGTTTTATTCCAAATGTTAGTCAACTGTGTATATGAAAAATAGTTGGCAATACCTCACAGCGTCTGTTGCGAGAAGCTTATAGTGAATATTTTTAAAGAGGGGTCAAATAATCAAAATTATATAAAACTAACCCCAACACTGAGTAGGTACCTCAAAAAAGTCGTAATGTTTATAAGGGTGGTAATCTCATGACATATTGCTGTGACACGTCACGTATAAATGCATCAATCACATCAGTGATGACCGCCGACCGGCTTTCCTCATCAACCAATACGAAGGTGGCAACTAACACTTGCAACGCTCTACCATCTGCTTCATCATAGTTGAAAGAATATGACCCACAATCTGCTCATGACCTGCATTTTCACGTTGCACACGCTGCACTCGCAAGTTCGTCGCTGAATATCAGTGTCAGTTGGATGCACAAAACCGAAGTGATCGGCATTCTTCGACAGTGATCGAGCTGAGGCTTGTGTTGACGGTAACCTACTTTCCATGATGACGGTTCTCTCAGACCTTCCAGAGTGTTAGAGTGTTTCAGCTTGGAGATTAGTGGAGAATGCACCAGAAGAAAATTCGTCATTTTATGGGTCGTTCCCGTTCGATTTCTGATAATCTGATGACTGATTAGTACTAGTGTTCGGGTTGAATCATAACAGAAAATAATATGTTAGGGCCGGTTTAACCAAATAAAAGTTAAAATTTTGTATTAAATTCAACAGTTTCAATAATTTTGAAGTATCTGATTGACTGTTCACCCAATATAATCCGATAGTTAGTTAAGCCGCCATAACTTAACTTTGTTAATACCTAACTAATTCTAATAGCGGTATTTTGATAATGCAGCCCTCGTTCATCAGAATTTATTTTCTCATGTTTTTTTTTGAAGTCCATGACTATGTGCACCTATGCTTTCTTTACTAATAAAATTATATTAAATTATAATTTCCCCATGAATTTTCATCCCCTGTTTTGAAAGTGGAAAACTGAAATTTGCGTAATTAACAGTGGAACTCTAAAGTGTATAGCGTAGTTCTGACACTGATACTATGACTTGTCTGAGCTTTCTGAAACTGTACTTCCGAAAGTTCTGAAAGAATTAGACACTCGCCATCAATAGGAGCAGATTTCGTATTTCACTATTTCTGGATATGGAGCCATTTTAAAGCAATTTCTATTCTTCGGATTTCCTAAAACCCTGGACTCATATTTTGAATGTTCACGAATTGGCAATATGTTGTTCCGAACTTTCACTCATAATGAAGGTCGGGAGAACATTATTTATCATCACTCATTCCGGAAATCTTTCGGGACAACTCAACACGAGTATCTAACCTCCTGACTTTCTTCTCATCTGTTTCAGCTTGACAATGAAGAACAAACAGCTGTTCGGTTGGGCGTTGGTGACACTGATCGCATCGAGCTATGTGACACCGATCTTGTGCGCGCCGGGACTGCATCCGGAGGGCATCGAAGCGAGGAAGTTTGCCGAGAAGCCGAACGCGATGAAGAAGGTAGCCATTGACAACGACTTGGACGACGTGTCGACCAATCAGATCTCGGTGAGTGAGTCACGTGACACCGTGCGAGGCTCAAGGGACACCGAATTAGTTGATATGAAGGGATGTGTGTTGTGAAAAATATCCGACCGAACCGGGGCTCGAACCCGGGACCCGGCAAGTGAGAGGTCCCGTGTTCGAGCCCCGGTTCGGTCGGATATTTTTCACAACACACATCCCAATTCATATCATCCTGACTCCATGGAAGTTTTCCAAAGAAACCTACATTCTCACCGAATTAGTTCGCCAAGACGCGAGAGAGCGTTTACAAATTTAAATAATTTAAAAATCAATAGAAATTAATTTAAGTAATTTAATAATTTAGCTAAAATCCACTTTCCATTTTTATAGGGTATAGGTAGGTACACTTTCTATTGTGTTCAGAATGACTAATTTTTATTGGAAAACGTTAAATTTAATGATACCTTTACCATTTTAGATACCAGAGTTATGAATGATTATTCCTATTTGTCGTATGGATATAAAGAGGGCCAAACGAAAATGAAATCTTTAACCCGGTTTTAAATTCAGGATAAATGAAATATAGTAAAACTATATAATTTGTCTGGTTTCCCATAGCTACTAAAAATATAAAAGTATATACAATTAGTGAATAAATGACATACATTTATTCAACGTTCGTCTTCAAACTCAAATGGCCGTAAGAATCTACTACGACAATAACGACAATAATCAGTTCACCTACTTCCAAGAAGGCACACTTGAATTCATATGTTACCGTGCGTAATACAATGCCAATTAATGGAACCATTATGCAAGAACACAATGTGATCTAATTAAGAACGTAACATTAGTGTGCCGACACGTTTACCCTTACTCCATTCATTACGAACTGACAGAGAATACGTAGTTCATTTCTTTACATCCCCAACTAGTTCAGTGTCCTTTGTTGCAAAATAGAGCAGCGTGACCTAAAGAATTTAATTGTGATGCACAAATGCATGAGCCAATTCGATTGTTTCCCGTCAATTTATTGGCATTCACTAAAATACAGTTTTATTTATCCCGAATGTCAGCAAATAGCAATTTTTAAAGAACAATAATTTCTGAAAATCATTTCATCATAACAAAATTCAGGACCTAATACAACTCGATGCTAGCTCAAAGTGAATCTAACCTTTAAAGGAATCTATCATTGTTTCCTTATCTTGAATAAACTAGTTCCAAAGACTTTCATTTCAAACATTTGCTGAGAGTCAATCAAGACGGTCGAGTGAAACGAATGTCTTGTGTGTCTGCAGGATAGCGGATTCTCGTGGAGTAACATGTTGGGCATGGTGATGCAGTTGCTGTTCAATCCTGGACAACAAGGCCCCAACAAGTCGGACAGCATTGACACCGACCAGGTAACAATCCGAAGATGATGCCATAGAGGAGGAGAGTTCGATCGAGTTCGAGAGACTGAGCAATTACTAAATATGTACACTCCCCCAAATAATAAACGGTACTCGAAAGAAAATGAATTGACTGATTAATGTTTGATGGCATCATCTCATGAAGTCAGTGCTAACGCATTATCTAACTCTTTTAGGTGAGCTCTGATTTCATTGATAACAACAAGGATTGATTGCCAAGGAACCGGCCCAGCAGCCAATACGTTTTGTACCAAGTACCGTTTATTATTTGGGGGAGTGTACCTACCTACATTTCAATGAGATCACTTTCGAATTTGACTTTAATTTAAACGAAAACTCAAATTCCATTAATTTGCATATTTGAATTGACCTGGAATTTGCTTTTTCACGGAGACTTCCTGAAAATAAGTTTCAAACAATGGAATTAGGTACTGACATAATATTAAGTGTGAAAAATATTTTGAAGGAATACATAGATCATCTTCACTCTAATCTGCACTCACGAGTATGTGGGTCCATGTCGTAAAAGTGAAAATTGGAATCAGTGAAAAAACGATAATACTGGTACACCGAAAGCAAAACCAATTATAATTTATTTTTCATCTCTTATACACACTTATTTCTGTGCCACTGTAGAAAGGGAATATAATAAACAAAAATAATTATCACTTCTTGGGGGTATTTTTTAAACCTTCATAAGTTCACTTATAAGCAGAAATGCTCAACAATTCAGGTTGTATCAGACTTCAAAGTAGATTTTTATCAACTTATAGGTAACGCAAATGTACTACCCTCAAATAAATTGAGCCCTTTTATGTAGATTTAACTATCATTTTTTCTTTTTGTGTCAGAATAATAAATATCGAGTCATCAATAACGCTATTTAAATTTAAATAAGTTAGGAGCAATGTCGTTTTCTATTGGGACCGAGTGAGAGAAGGCACCGGATTGGACAGATCATTGGCGCCCAACGACGGGAACCTAATCTCTAACTCTGTATTACAGAGTGTGGCGCCATCCCCCTGGGCCAACTTCCTCACCGTCGGACTCAAGATCTTGACGGCCATCCTCGGAGGCGGCGCCGGCAGCAACGACGGCATCGACAAGGTCGACAACGGCTCCCCCATGCAGGTCTGTGGTGCATCTTTATGTACATGCTATAGTCAGATGCAGCTTCTAGCGCATTGTACACTGCTTGTAGAGAACTGGCACAAGAACTGAACTTTCAGGAAGATTTAGATGATTTGAACTCATGAGTTTGTGGACGGACACTGTTGCTCACTACATAGCTTTAAAAATCGTATTTGTGGTTAAAAACTAGATATTTTATGGCAAATTAGAACTAACAAATTGACGAGAAAGATGGTTTTTATATCACAGCATCTAATATGGGTTGATATTGCAAATTATTATGATAGAAAACGTCAGTCTATAGTTTTTAAAAAAATATCTCTGAAAAATCTGTCACTAGAAAATTAGAAAGGAAAAGTTTGCAATTACTTCCCGTATGTATAAAAATTATTTAAAAATCACCTTTCAATAATGCTGGTGCAAAGTTTTATAGTCAAATAGACTTTTACTGTACTACTAAGCATTATCATGGTTTACTCAGTACTTTTACTGAGACTTTTCCTGATATTCCTGAAAGTTCAGTTGTTGGTCAAACTTTAGCTGCAAAAGTTGTTTGTGCTCACTTGACTGTACTTCTTAGAAGTGATTCATACATAGAATGTAGTTTAGTTCAAGCAAACTGTGTCTCACTTTACTTAGCAAATTCATTCGACATCATTGTCCACTGCACTATATAAACATCACATTATTAGAAGTATATAGCGATCAGCAGACAACCAAAATCTTCACGAAGCATGATATTAATAATTATTCTAATTATAACTTGACTAAATGTCACCGGACAGGAGTGAATGTTCAAGTCAAGAAGGTGAAGAGAAACGATCGAAGGAAGCTTTCCATGAGTGAGCGTTAGTTGCGACTTGTCGGCGAAACCAAGGAGACGTCTGTTTTGCCAATCCGATTCAAATTACAGAAGTGAAACAAAGTTGGCGCCACGACTGCAGTCCCGGGTGGGGGGATGGATTTTAATTTTTGAGCCGAGTTGAAGAGAATAAAAATCATAAAAAGCAGATTTATGTAAAAAAAATAAGTATAAAGATAAATATAAGATAAATTAATTTTTTGATGAGATAATGAGGGGCTAGATTGGACGCCTTATCGTAGTTTGATCAGCCTGACCTTGGGGCCTCCAAACGTAATAAACTAAACATCAGAACAGCCTTTAGTGTTTTTCAAATTAATGAGGTAATTTGAAACAGTTCATCAATAATAAAATAGACGAAAATGAATGCTTAAATTGCTTAGATGCACTTACTCCTATAGCAAAAGGATATTATTTTGGTAATTTGGAAGATTTTACGATGTAGACTATCAGAAATCCGAAGAGGGTGGCTAAAATATTCATACCTACTTTTTCCATATCTTTTTCGCTGTAAAAGCGTGTAAAATGAAGCAGGAATAACCTTTGAATGAAAATGTATGGGTATGGATTTGATTAACTTGTAAAGAAGCAATCTATAAAACAATAATGATGCATGAGCTTTACTCCTGTTCTTGAAGTCTGTACAGTTTCGAATGACAGCTAAACGTCCGCATGTCCGCACTAATTCTGCGCCGCGTTGGTTTTGGTTGTCGGCTTGTTTGCGCGTGAGGTCACTGGTTCGGTGCTCGGTTGGGGCTAAGTAGAGCTTGGTTCTGCGGGTGTGCAGGGTATCCTGGCGGCAGTGTTGTCGGCGGTACTTGGGTCCAAGGATCCCGATCAAGTCGCGACCATGGCTAAACAAGCGGGAGAGGTAAGCGACTTCTCACACTTTACTCCGATACCTTTCGAATCACATCATCATCATCATCTTTCCTTTCTGTTTGTACAGTTGTTTCGTTGATTTGTAAAGAAAAATAATCAGCAACAAATAAGAAAGTAGTACAAGTCTATAATTAGTCAGTCCAGGTTATATTTTTTAATTAGCGACTCACAACAATTTTTTTGAGCTGTCATTGACCCTGAGGACGGACAAAACAATCTATCCGAAGAGTCGCCGTTACTATTATAAATAAATAATGGAACCTGAACCGAACTAGGTAATTTGACTTTTAATAAGTGTACTATTCAAAAAATAAATAAAATAGAAATAACATTTAATACCAAAAGTGTTATACTTGGAAACTTTATGCACAATCTTAAAACATCAACGGATATTAAAATATTATCTGAATTGTGAAGTTTGAATTTAAATTGAAGACATTTGCCATTCCAAGAATGTATATAGATATTGCTGATATATTTAAAGAAGTGTAAATCGTGTGTGTCTTTGTGGAAAGGTAGAACTCTTCTTTCATGTGTCAATCCTCTCCTGCCAACCCAGACTTATACTTCCATTGAACGATAACTTTCGAGCACTAACAATTAATGTTAAGTGCCGTGTTGGTGGAGGTGCCTGGAAGTGAGTTGAAAATCAACTGTTACAAGTCATAATGTAATTAAACTCATTGGAATTATGGTAAATCGGAACTAAAAGATAATATAAATTATCTACTGTTTGACTCGATCGTTTAATTTTATCAAGAGTAAGTTGTGAGCTCTCATTTTCGTTTCTTTAGATTGAACTGTGCAAATTTCGACATCATCGGTTGCACGATTTTTCATTTGCCGATTAGAAACAACTTGTTTTTACACGTCAATAAGTACTCCACACAATCTCTCGCCCACTCTCTCGCTGACGCTGACCTCCACTCATCTTCCAGTTCATCAACATCGTCGTGAACCTGCTGGACGCCTTGAAGACGTCGTTCAGCCACCGCTCCATGTCCGCGCGCTCCCACGGCAAGAAGGATTCGATCTCGGAGGCTGCTGTTGCCGGTATCTCGCTGCTCAAGGGATATGTGAGGACGATGAAGACCAATGACGACGGATGCATGCAGAAGTACATGTGCGAGGCGAACAGGGAGTGTTCAGCAGACACTCAGGGCGCCATCTACTGTCAGCTCGGATCGTGAGTCACGGCTTTTATGTTACTTTTAAGACGGCTGAGTAGTGAGTTTGACTTTGAAGAGTTTTTTAATCGATTTTTTTTTATCAATATCTTTTACCAATGTAATTTTTAATAAAATAAGGCCATTGCTTTGTACGAGTTTTCAGAACAGTTCAATGAAAATATAACTTCACAGATTGAAATGGTTTATTATTTTTATTTTGTCCTACAGACGTTTAGTGCCTAAAAATGAGTAAAAATATGGCACGTTTGTAGGACGAAATAAAACTAATAACCCATTCCAAACTATGAAATTATTCTCATTAAACGGTTCTCAGTTACATTGGTAAAAGATATTGATAAAAATCGATTACAAATCTCTTCAAGAATACGCTCAATGTTCTGCAGCTATATAGGCTAATGGCGATCTGATGAATGATTATCATGTGATTATGATTAGGAGATGATGGTGAAGAGTATGGAAGGAAGATGACAGGGAAGCGGTCGTGGTCTATTCGTAGGGTACCTTCCCAGCATTTGAGTTAGGGAATACCACGAAAAAAAACAGTCAGGAAGGACGGTCGCGGGAATTGAACCCCGGACTCCGGAATACAAGTTCAGTCCTTCGAGCCAAACTTGCTCTGTTTATGTTACTTGAACGATCAGGCAATTTCTAATGATAAGCTTATGTCTTCACAGTCCCTGTAGACCGATGACTGCAAAAACAAAGTTGTAAATTGCAATACAGTGGAATAAAAGTCTGGATTTAGGGAAAATTTGACTCAGCCGTCTGTTCCTACAGCGGTCCAAGACTCGATGTAATCAAGTTTCAGAATTACTTAGGTACTTATCTCTGTAAATTGAGTCTATGTACAACGAGAGAATTTACACAAATTCGCTCAGATTCTTTGACGTGATTAAAAAATCACGATTTAAAAATCTAAATAGAATTTTAAGCTAATGGGATCACAACATAACAATTGCACGTGAAAAGGTCTGTACATTTCTAATTCTCGTGTACAATTGTAATAATGACTGACATTTAAAGTTGTAATTTCGCTCAAGATTTTGAATCTTTTACATGCTTGAGAAGTAGAGAGTATGATGTGACCTCCTAATCTACTAAATCAACAGGAGTAGCGACAGTTTTAAGTACCTATGTAATACCTCTGAAATTTGTGTTTTTCATGAGCGTAGAATGCTTTTGTAAATTCCATTGCCCTTCTTTTGTGAATAAATCCTGCACCTCAGATAGACATTCAACAGGTGATAAGAGGAATCCAAAACAAAGATTTTGAAATAACTGGGACGAGACATTTTCTATAATCGATGAAAGTAACGTTTACATTGATGGTGACAAATGGAGAATTCTAATAAGATCACTTTTCATTTTCCAGTTTCGATCATAATTTAAAAATATAACATGATTAACTGATTAACTGTACCAGAAATAAATCGTTTAAAAATAATACTTTTGACTGATTAATAATTACATAGTTTTGAAAAGACTTTTATACTTTTTAAAGAAGCCAGTCGCTAGGCACTTAGAATTATTATCCAATCAGAGATTATGATTATGAACTAAACATTCTCTCTCCCCCCGCAGCTACGCGACGAGTTTCATCCTAGAGAGGACGACGTCGACTCCATTCGACACCTACTACGAGGCTGGACGACGCGGTCGCAGCGGCGAGGACTGTCGACAACTCTACCTGACATGTAACGAGGTCTAGACTGACTCTGACAGACTCCATTCCACGACAATGACACTCTTGATGACGGCCCAACGCACTCGTTCAACGGACACATGACACAACTGGATCGCGGGATGATTTCGACTTGCTCAAGTTTTTCGACAATTTGATAGAATTTTTATTAAATGACGGATCTCCAGATTGACCCCCCCTCCCCTGTAGACTGGAAATTTGATAACTTGTCCCATTTTATTTTTTTTTGTTTTGACTTATCGTGACGGATAGATTGACAGTTACGATAACCTTGAAAAATGTGACAAGACAGTAGACACGTACCACCATTTTAATTCTTTAACTGGTATTTCTTAAAAATACGTAAATCAAATTAAGACTCGCCAAGCTTTCATTTTACTGGAGACATGGACGCAAATGACTGAATCTACGAAAATATAACGACGTCAATTTATTTATTTTAATAATATTTAATTTATTAGATGACGGAATAAATAATTAATAACTATTAAGAAAACTCCCGAGGACACATTGTATACGCCACACAAGAAATTAGTTTAGGTACAAATATGACTTGAATGAGTCATGTTTTAGGATTAATTTATTCGAAATTTAAAAGTCGTAGGGGATGGTTTGAAAATGGATGACGGTTTTGAGCTCCATTAGATATCTTTAAACTGGATATTTATGTTCTATTCCCGACGCGTATTTGCGTTGCATTTTGTAACAAAATGCACTGCAAATCGAACGTGCAGTTCTAGATCGGGAAACTAGAGACTTGGAAGGTATTCGAGTGGAGTTGATGGAATGGCACATGTTCTGAAAGCAACGCAAGTTGTAGAAAAGCTCCCCTACATCTCGGCAAATGTTACACAGCTCAGGTTACCCAAGAGGAACGGCAAGAGAGATTCTAGACCATCGGAGAATTCTGCTAGTTCTCATTAGTTTTAGATTATTTATTAGGAATTAGTTTAGTTTTATACGTAAGAGATTTCTCGTGGTGGCTATATCAATACTGACTGACGGAGTTAGCATGTATTTATATCAATTCTTATATTTTTTTTTCACTGAGTTTTGATGTATGAAGTGTGATTGAATGTGTATGTACTTCTTTATTCGAATAAACAAATACAATAAAATCGAACGTGTTTTTCTGCACAACCTTCTTCCTAATCCAGAGCAGCAATCTAATGACAAGATGACAGAAGGAGGCGGTACTTGCTTTTCCAGAATTTGTCTCTAGACTAGGGAATCCTTGACAAAAACTGTCAGGAAGTACTGTCGCTGGAATCAAACGCGGGACGCGAGAATTTTTCTGGCAAAGACTTCGTAAATGGGACGTAAATTGACTGTGACAAAAACTCTAATAACTTATTTATTTATACAAATTGAACTCTGATTTCAAAGTGTAGTATACATACTGTGTTCTGACACCTATTACATCAGTTAAATGAAGGATATATTAATAGTAAATATGCCCTATTTCAAGTATAAAAAACTAAAAAAATTTACTCTAGAGAGTTTTCACGACCCCAATTTCATCTCAGAATTATCGTGAATGACATTTTGAAACATAATCTAGTTAGATCAAGCATTTATTTCACTTCAAAAATGTAAAAAATTGAATTGTATAAAAATAATTTTTTCTCCCATATACGAAGTCTTTGCCAGAAAAATTCTCGCACCCGGCGAATCTAGATAGTGCAAGTCCAGAGCGTTACTGACTTGACCTGGTCAACTTGCTTTGTATGCTTTTTAAATATCAACGACCTACTGATGGCGCTGTCATCGCTAGAAGTATCCATGGCGGAGAATTTTAAACACAAATGCCCTCGATTATATAATTGACTCGTTTATTCGATGGAATGAAGATGTCTTGAGACTAAATCCTCCAAAAATCATTTGTTGTTTTCGTAAATATGTAGGTACACTCCTGGACACTGAAATTGGTCCGCGGTCATTGTTCAAGTGACAATACGGCTAGTATTTAATTTTTATTTTAATTAATGTAATTTTTTGGCACAAAGACCGGATGGCTAGTGTGAGTTAATGGCCGAAAAATTACTTTAAATAAATAATAAATACAAGCCTAGGAGTCGAGTGAATATTGACGGCGGAACATTTTCCGTGTCCAGGAGTGTACGTTATCAATCTACTGTTTTATACGTCTTGAGTTAAATTATATATATATATATATATATATATATATATATATATATATATTAAAGACATGATACGGTATTATGCTACGTAAATAGTTTATTCAAACCGACGTTTCGATAAACTATTTACGTAGCATAATACCGTATCATGTCTTTAATACCTAGTGGCTACGAGAACTTACATGAACAAAATATATATATATATTTTGAATCCTATAACATTTGACACCTATAAGTACTCATCGTATATGAGAAAAATCCATACGAGAAGGTGAATGTCAGTTGTCAAGCGTGGAAAGGATTCCATGGTCTTCTGACCTCTTCATCACGCGTCTCGGACTGTAGAAATGCAGTTTATATGGAACAAAACCACTGCAAATTGAATAGCCTGCTTAGCTTAGTGGTTAGAGCACTGGACCGGCAATTCAGGGACGTGGGTTCGATCCCCACAGTAGGCAAATATTTTCAATTTGCAGTTGGTATTTATTATATATATATATATATATTTTTTTTTTAAAGAGACCGGTGCTAATAAGCATTCCGTTGCCAAATGCACAGCTATGATAGTATTTTCTGTTCGATATCCAGTTTTTCAACCAAATGTAATTTTTCACAAGAAACTGTTTTATTTAGTTTTTACTCATCTAAAAAGCATGATTAATAAATGAGTAATTACAAACCATCCTACAAGAAAACCAACTGCGTGCCCCGTCATAGTGTCAACCAAATTGTTCACCTGTAACCCGCCTTCCTGCAGGAAGTGAACACGTGAGCAGCGATGCAACATCAAATCTCTTATTAATGCATCAATTAGTCGACTCACAAGGTGTGAAATGTGACAACACTTCACAGAAGCTTCACAAGGGTTTCAACTGGAGCCGAGGGAAGCTGCTGCTGTGGTGACATGACAATCTCGAGTCTACTGGGGGGCGCTGCAACCCCGGGGAGTATGCTGAACAGAATGGACCATCCGATGTACTTCCAGACAGATGTGGATCGGGGAGGCCATGATGAGTATGTATCGGTTTCATTCATAGGGTAGTTTCGTAATAGGAATGTATTTACACTCAATGAAGGGCAAACAAATCTAGATCACATGTTTACAGTCATCAGTTGGACAAGAAAATAACGTGATAATAGATAAGAATTAATTTTTACCAATATAGTGGAGAAAGATTCAGGTATATTATTATTTATAGATCTTTAATCATCTGCCCTACAGTGAGATTGTGACGTCAGATGAAACTATGGTTGCTGTATATACTCTATCGAGAGCCTTCATTTCATTTTTCTAACTAGCTGTTTTGAAACTAGATTAATGTCACATTTTTAAATCTTCTATTAAATAATTTATTATGTTTAACAGTTGATTAGTTGATTGCCATCGCAACAACCAATACGTATATCTGGAATGACAACTTTAACTGATTGAATAAGTCGAGTTTTAACAAAAAAAATACAGAGCAAGTGGAAGTGAATCCACACAAAAAGGCTCATTTTGGTGATGTATATAATAAGCGTAAAAATCCACTATGACGTACGGTGAACCTCAATGGTTGAGATATAATTCTTCTAGATGGTACAAGAGCAGCAAGTCCGACCTCAAGGGCAAGACGTCGCTGTCGGCGTTGACGTTGCTGGCGTTCCTCTTCTTCCTCAACATGCTATTGGTAAGTCGTACAAACAAGAAGCAACGCACTCTTGGTAAATACGTCAATATTTTCAATCTCCCTAATAGGAACTCTACGTTCGAGGGAACCTGCGAAATAACTCGCAGCCCGACATGGGATCCGAACCCAGATCCTTTAGAGTTGCCGGCCCTATGCTTTAACCATGTTCCAGTCAGGATGAGTGTTTTTATGTCGCAGATTCCCTCTTACAACAACATCACAAAGTGAGAGATTTAATGTCAATCAAAATCTACGTATTACGAGTAGAGTTACAAAATATTCAATACCAATGATCAGGAGCCAATTTCCCAAAAATTAATAAATTAGGTAATAATGGGAGCCGCAGTAGAGGTAATCAAATTTAAAACACTGAAAATAATAAGTTGCATGAATAGCCCTCCAGTTGTTGTCCCTCAGAGCGTTTGTTTAGAATTTCAACCATTTAAAAGTGATTCAATGGCTTTAAATTAACAAATTGAATCAAATATCCGTCCAAATGTTCCCTCGCAGGGCGATTTTTTTTAGAATTTTTCGATTCCAGATTTGAATTTAAATTATAAAGAGCCATCACAAAGGAGCCGCAGATTGCCGACCCCAGAACTAGGATGTTAGAAGTAAAACACTGTTGATGTAATTAAATAATTGTTTTATTATTTCAAAATAGGTAGATATATCTGCAATCACAATACACTTTTCAACAATAAAGTTTGTTTCGCCAAAGAATCATGTGTGATATCGTACTCTATTGAGGTTCACGTTTTGCGAAACAAATTTAGCAGGAAACCAAATTTAGGATTCTCAATCAAATGGTCGAAGCAGTATTTCATCAGTAGGTATTTCACCCTAAATAAATATGATGTGAAAAATTACAACAACATAGTTCAAGCAGTTCCCTACACTTCAGGTACCTGTCTTGAAATCTACAAAACAAAGAACAATAAATAAAACAAATATGACTACTACCCCATTCGTCGATTTCTTGGGATATTCAACCCTGTTTATTTAATCATATAATTTTCTTTTTGCGTACTTTTGCTACGGTTAGCAATGAAAACGGATGAACAATTACATGTTAAAACACTTGACTTAGTACATTATCAAAGTTCCAAATAATTTAATTTAAACTATTGATATATTGACTATTGATATCTGATACATAATAATGTAATATCACAGATTAAGATCAGATCGTAATTCGAGGCACAAGAAAAGTAGGACGGGACCGAGTGTCAAGGTCAAACTCTGCTCGCGGTTCGACGAGGTCCCTAGACCCACATCGAAACGAACGCAGGCTCCGAACACAAACGGTGACAATTCATTCTTCTCCAGACATGCTTGAAAGACACGATCGCCGCCAACCAGCCCGACATCATCATCATGCAGCAGCGCACGGCGCGCTCGGCGCAGGAGTTGCTGGACAGAGCGCGTCAGAAGGGGGACGTCGGGGACTGGGACTCCCCGAGCACCGAGGACGAAGACTGGACCGCAGCCAACGAGGGTCAACACTGGGACGACAATGAAGTCGAGGACGTTTCTACCAACGAGGGCGAGCCTTGGGACACGTCTATCAACGAGGACCAACATCGGGACGCAACTGAGAAGGAGGGCGAACAACATTACTTTTCTACCAACGATGACCAACAAGAGGACGGTTCTACAAATGAGGGCCAACATTGGGACGCTCCTCTCACCGAAGTCCAACATTGGGACGCTTCTAAGACCGACGTCCAACATCGAAACGCCTCCACCAACGAGGACCAACAACAGGACGTTCCTACAAACGAGGACCATCATAGAAACGCCTCAACCAACGAGGACCAACATAGAAACGCCTCTACCAAGGAGGACCAACATCGGGATGCGTCTGGAAACGACGGCGACAACGACCTCGATGCCCACCACTGGGACGCACCATCCACGGAACTCTTGGACGCTCCTACAGATGCGGAGGCAGAGGCTGCTTTAGAGCTTCAGCAGCTTCGAGTTTCATCTGCAGCTGCTAACGCTCCATCCTCTTCCTCTCATGTTTTCTCTGGGGTTTCGTCCAAGTTCTCAACCTCCTCTCCGGAGACCTTCGTTCCCGTTTCCATCTTGGCGGCCCCTGTTCCGGAGCTGCTGACGTCACGGGAAGATCATCCTTCACCGCCTCCTCTTCTGGATCATCCGAGATCACAATCTGGAAACAAAGATAAATCGTCATCAGATGAACGAGACAGTCCTGGAGGTGGGAAGAGCGACGCAACTTTATGGGAGAGGATCTCGCCATCTGAAATTCAACGACGACAAATGTCGACGCCGGATGAGAGGGACGTCTATGAGACGTCGTTGGAGGCGCCGGTGGAGATGTTGCAACCTCGAGACACGGCTGTGGACGGCGACGAGGCGGATGGAGGTAGAGGTGATCGCGGAGACGGTCGCTACCTCGTGAAGCCGCGCGAAGACTTGTCTGCTGAAGGGAAAGGGTTGTTCGCCAGCATGAAGCAAGTGTTGCTCGGCAAAGGGCCGGCGTGGCTGGGATGGCAGACGGCCTCGAGACTTGCTCGGCCGCTGCTGAAGAGCACTTATCATCTGAGACAGTGCAAGGAGTTGGTCGTCTGCGAGACGAACCGCGTCGCGAGAGTCGTCGGGGGAGTGGCACTGGCTGACGGATTCAGGTAAATTACATCACACTAGAGAGGAAGGGGGTGGGGAAATGAAGTATACAACCCTTGGGGATCATAGACATATTTATTCAAATGTTGGAATTATTATTAACGAAGTCAAATTTTCTACACTGTAGATAATGTAGAGATATATTTCCCATATAGTTGATTCTCAAAAGTAAATTTGCTAATGAACTAGATGTGGCACTTGTCCTATCATGACAGAATAGTAAGGCAGGGTAACGTGTTACATAATACGAGTAACACATTACGTGCTATATTTGTATATTATAGTTACAATAACTCGTAAGTGCACGAGTGTACTTGTATATTGATAAAAATGCTGATGAGGGAGAAAATTGTCGTAGAAGGTATTCAAACCCAGGACTTTCCGAATAATACATCAGAAAGTCAATCAAGCACGTTTCGTCAAAAAAAAAAACACCTACGAGCTCGGCCACTCAGTTGCAATGGATTTATGCAAAAAGAAAGCAGCGAAATTTCAATGTTCAGACTTTCGTGGTATCACATTTACATAGCTTTGTAGCCTAAGAAATACTTTTTTTTACTTATAGTATTCCTGTCAATTTGTCTCATACCACCGAGCACACGTGTTTTATAAAAATATTATTTCGAAATCAAGTTTTGAAAAAGTGTTAGTTTTACGCCAAATCATTGTGTATTCACGTGCTCGTCACAATCTGTTGAATTAATGAAGCTCTTTGTTCACAGCGAGATGTTTGAGTGGGTCTATCAGGACGAGAAACATTCCCGCCTCCGACGCATCAGCGACGCCGCTTCCACCGGCCGGAGCAAGAAGACGTGTCAGCCCTTCATCGACCAGTGCAAGCTCGAGACACGCGGGGCGTCGATGTTGCCCTATCTCGCTACACTACTAGAGCGCCTCCTCAAGTAGTCTTACGTCGGCGTCGTCACAACATCGACGCCGCACGACATAGCCGACGTCCCATGTCTAAGTCGCTTGCACGTGGGGCGTCGATGTTGCCCTATCTCGCTACACTGCTGGAGCACCTCCTCAAGCAGTCCCGTGTTGACGTCGTCACAACATCGACGCCACACGTCTTAAAGTCGCTTGCACGCGGGGCGTCGATGTTGCCCTATCTCGCTACACTGCTGGAGCGCCTCCTCAAGTAGTCTTACGTCGGCGTCGTCACAACATCGACGCCACACGTCTTAAAGTCGCTTGCACGCGGGGCGTCGATGTTGCCCTATCTCGCTACACTACTGGAGCGCCTCCTCAAGTAGTCTTACGTCGTCGGCGTCGTCACAACATCGACGCCACACGTCTAAAAGTCGCTTGCACGCGGGGCGTCGATGTTGCCCTATCTCGCTACACTACTGGAGCGCCTCCTTAAGTAGTCTTACGTCGGCGTCGTCACAACATCGACGCCACACGTCTTAAAGTCGCTTGCACGCGGGGCGTCGATGCTGCCCTATCTCGCTACACTACTGGAGCGCCTCCTCAAGTAGTCTTACGTCGGCGTCGTCACAACATCGACGCCGACGATGCTGCCCTATCTCGCTACACTGGCTAGAGCGCCTCCTCAAGTAGTATGATGTTGGCGTCGTCACAACATCGACGCCACGACAAAGCCGACGTCCCATGTCTAAGTCGCTTGCATGTGGTACGTCGATGTTGTCTCGCAACGCTAAGTATATTGGCGGATCCTCAAGTAGTCTTACGTCGGCGTCGTCACAACATCGACGCCACGACAAAGTCGACGTCCCATGTCTAAGTCGCTTGCATGTGGTACGTCGATGTTGTCTCGCAACGCTAAGTATATTGGCGGATCCTCAAGTATCTATAGAGTTCATGTTGGCGGCGTGTTAACGTCCAACGATTGGGAGGGAAAGGGGTGTAAGGAGGTGCGTGACGCCTCACTCCCCAAACTCAAGTGAAATAAATATTTAATATTTGAAACAAATGGATTTCTAAAAGATATAGAAATCGAAATAATTTATCATAGAGGGGTAATGGGCGGTAAAGGCCTAAAAAAATTATGACAAAATCAACGTCATTCCAGGACATTCATTTTGTTTATTTTCCAGTTTTTTCGTGTTTTACTTTCCATTACATAGGTAGCTTAAAATGTCAGAAAGAGAGTGCTATAGGTACAACCACCCTCTGACTCCTAAATATTTTACAGGAATCGATATTTTAAAATCGCCCTGAACGAGTAAAAAACGCGTCACTCTTACGGAGTGGCGCATTTTTTAAAATACTTTTGAAAGTAAAATTACTTGTTTGGCGTGGTTTTTACTCCAATTTTGCGAGACGAGTTTCCTCAACCACAAATTGTGTATAAATATTAAATTTATGAAGCCATGATGGCGTATGAATGCCGATTATTTCAACATTGTAATTTTATAGAGAAGGAGAGAAAAAAGTTTAAATATTTCACGTAGTAAGATAGGATACTAGTTTTGCATTATATTGATCTTTTATTTTAACGATTCCATATTTCTCCCATCACTAAAAAAAATCAATAAATATAACTCAAATGTATGTAGAAAGTATACTTACCTCTCTCAAAAATGAAGAGATCTCAACCGCACGATCAAAACTAAATCTTGTTCACTGAATGGAAATAAGCTCATAATTTTCAAGTTGAACTCCATTATCATTATCGGCGAAATAAGTCTGGAAACTAGTGGTTTGGGTGAGTAAAATAATGTTGCTATCTCATCACTGCAAAGCATAAACAAATGCAGTAGTCCCAGCTCCAGCTCTGATCCATCATCAGAGTCATTAAGCCGAGTTGTGTCTGGGTGATTTAGTTACACCATGCATCTATTTATATTGCCGTGAAACCACAAGGAGCCGCGCCACCCATGTCGTACTAAACCCAATGTTTGGGTTGAGTGAGCCGCGTCCCAGCCAAATGTTCAACTGGCAATATGGCAATATGGTTCAGCCAGTTTACTTACACACAAGTTGATAAAAATACTTTCGGAATATTGTTTATGTGAAGAAGTAGAACTAGTTCGTTTCAATAGTGTATAATGGAATAAAATATACTGTATGTTCGTCTTCAAGTAAAAGTTGATTTGCCCTCTTGTAATTCAGTTTTGATGATTGTGTTTACAAAATAATTATAGAGAAATACCTTTATGTGTTTATTATTACAATAAAATAATGCATTTATTGGTTTTGATGGTAAAATCTTCATTGATTTCCATTCACACTGTGCATAATACTGGGTACATCTAACCAAAATATTTGCAGTCTGGGGTCATCAAATGCACGCATCGATGAACGATTTGTCGTGGTATGTAGAAAATCTACTCCAACTTTCACTCCTCGTAAGCATCCAATGTTAGATCGGTGCAAGTGATCAAAAAGGCAAAAAAACTCCAGACTAACAAACAAATCGTCTCTTCACAGTTTAGGATGCTCAATTTGTAATGAAGGTTTTTTAACGAGGTGGTACATCCTCAGAGGTTCACAGAACCCAGATGGTTCCATCGAGATTATTATTGCGGTGGATATTCGTCTGGTCACAGTTTACTCAACTGCTGCGGTGTAATACTGAGCAGATGTTTATGCCACCGTTTCAAAGGGATTCTTACCGACAACGCCAAGGAATAACATAATCTTTCCATCAGTCAAACAGACTTGAGAAGCGAGAGCTTTATTTTAATCGCATGATTATCTAATAATATGCAATATAAACTATAAGTTATTTGATGAGATATATGAAGTAACAGTAAATATTCAAATTAGATAATATCTTACCAAAATCGAATTTTCTTCTTGAAGCACAAATACTCGACGTGTTCACCGAGACTTTTTTAAATTCTTAATAATTTCTGCAGTTTTGTTCTTCAATCTTGCGCACACCACACGTTGCAGTAATACACACACAATAACACTGTGTATTAATAACACTGGTCTTGTCACCATAAGTATTTCTTCCAGAGATAATTTCATTTCAGGATTTTTTTTAGCATATGTCGAAAGGAAATACACCAATACAATAATAAATACAATTAATAAATTTATTGACTTGAACCTTACTCACTAAGCACAGCATTTTTTTTAGCCATATAGTAACTTAGGATTTAGAAACAATCGCTACAAAACAAACACTTATTCTGTTTTTATACGCAGTTCTCTATCGGTATCTAGAATTGTTAGACAAAAATAATAATAATGAAAAAACCCACATGGACAGTGGAGGCTATATACTCAACAGAGGTTTTGTTCCGTTTTGAAGAACACCAAAATCCAAATAAAAATAAAAATATAAAGATACTTATCATTATTTATCTTTATGTATGTGCTTCTGTAATTTATAAATGAAGCTACTTTTCATAGAATAAAGATGCAAATATTCACTATTCTTGTACTTATATAATAAAATGTATCAAATGAGAAATTGAATAATGTTAAACATCATTCATTAGACAAGCAATGAATTACTTGTGCATGCAAAAAACCTTACTGCTATACAAGAACAATTGGACAAAATGAACAATAGTAACTCAGATGACGAACATGCCAGGAAAGATTCGTGTCCGGGACTCCAGACGGCAGTTCCAAGGAGCGTCGGACGACGCGAAGAGAGGAAGTTAAATGTACTTGGTCTGCGTGAGTGCGGATTCCCCGCACGTTGGATCAGTCATGCGAGACCAGTCGGTCTGTCCCACCACGAAGCCGATGGCCCTCATCTTCTCCTGACTTCGCTTCTCCTCCAGATCTGCCCAGCGGACCTGATGATAGACAACCGAACGTTACGACCACATGCAGCGTTTCGCAATCACAAGCATCAGTAGAGGCACATGAAAACGATGTTTTGAAATCAGAATGTTGATGGTTACAGGATGGTCATATCGGATTTAAAAGCGGGGCATGAAGTCAAATTTTGGTGTTAATTTTGTTTCAATTTAAGCTTACCCATAAATTTTGTTGATAATTATTATTGGCACCGGTATCAATTGATTTTAAGGATTTTCAATCTCTAGGTATTGGGATCCATTTTTTGAAAGATCAACAACGACCTCTCCCGAACACTGTTGTCCCCAAAGTCGACTTCTAATATAGTAGGTAAAATTCTACACTTCTCACAGGACAACGACTCAAAACAGTTTTCACTTATCTATGTTTTTTTAACTTTGATCACTAGATTTCGGTGCCAATATTTCACATTTTATGCAAATTTCTTCAAATAGTGGTGAATTTTAAAGAAATCGCGATATTTTGCGATATGATTCTTGCTTAGGTACCTGTTTGAATAAAAAAAATGGATAAAAAATGAAGAAATGAACATATCAAATTTTATCGATTTCATACCTCACAAAAATATTATGTTTCTAATATTACGCCCTTTTCTTTCGCAAAAACTTGAATCTCACTTAATTACTAAAATCACAATCTTCACAACCTCCACAATCACAACCTTCTACACTTCTTTATTGAGAAGTGTGGAAGGTCCAGAAATATTTAAATATTTTGAAGATAAACTCACCCTTTTCTTCCCTGGGAGGGAAGTGCGATTATCGTAGTCGTCCGTTGCTGTCAGCCAATCCTCCAGAGTCCTTGGTTCCTTTCTCCGCTTCAGTCCGTCCATTCGATCTGCAATCAGAAGACCCTTCAAGGTCAGCCACAGTCTTCACATTATGGATGATTAGGAACTGCCAGCAAAACATTTTCTTCTCCAGCTTCGTGATGTCAAGGGACTTGATAAAATATCTAGCATATGGTTTGTAAAATAATGTTATTGTTATGATATTGAGCTTATTTATTGGCTAAAATGTCAGGTTTGATCAACATATTGATCTGAGTACCTAATTCAAGTTTAATGAATGATTCTTGTGCATCATAATGTTTATTTGTGAATAGTGACGACAAAATGAACAGCAAAATACTTGAAAAAACTGTATTTGGTTGAGCTAGTATTTGTGAAACATGGACTTATGAAGACCAGACAATTTGTTGAAGAGTTGGTTATTATAAATAATGAATGGAGGAGAAATATAATAAACCCACACACTAAAAATGATGGAATGGTGATGATGACAATAAATAATAATTCAGAGAACAAAAATGCTTGGCAGGAGACATTTAAATAAAAGTGAGCAGAATCAAACTTACCGAGTTTTTCCCCAGAAGGAGGCTCCATTCTCTCCCACTTGCTGATGATGTCAGAATCCTGAATCAAACAATCTCGAGTGCGTTAAAATGACGCTCCCTCAACCAAGATAACTCTGCACCCCGACGCATCCTCTCCCAAGTTTATTGAACAAGTCAACAGTACAATCGTTATTTCAACTGCTATCTACTACACGTTATTTATACAAGTACCTGTGCTGCGCTCCAACATTGTTCACAGGAACATTCTCCAGTAATAAGTCAACATTCAATTGGTAACAGATCATGCATGCATATCTGGAGGTCTATTCTAAAACGTTTTCCTAATTCCATTCTGATGGAATCCGGTCACAGCCAAAAGGATTAACATTGAATGAAATCAAATTCCATCAGCATTGGGAATTGAAAAGTTCTAGAATAGAACCAATTTGTTCACTTATAGAGGGTTTTAGGGCAGTGTGTTTACTATTTTATGGCAGGAATGGGAGAGTTCTGGTCGTAGAACCAGCTTCATAAGAAATTTAGCCAAGGCATATTCTCTAAATTCAGTTATCAAAGAAGTATTTTAATATGTATGTATTTCTGAAGTTTCTAACACAGGGTATTTCAGCTGTAAGCTATGCAAAGTTCATTAACTCCTCGATAAGTTATCAGAGGGTAGTTGTACCACATGTAAACGACGGATACGACAATCAATAGCATCGATATGATAGGTACCTACACAATGTTATTAATCGATAGAACAGTTTTCAGTTTTCACTGAATAAAGATAATAGTGTCCAATGCAGAAGCTAAACAAATTTGTAAGGTTTTCTTGCTGTTTAGTTCAAATACAGAATAATTTTCTCCAAGAGCGCTACTGTGCAGACACAGTGTGACATGAGGATAGTTTTGTTACTTATATAGTTGCGTGCATGGGCTAAGTGTAACTCGACATTCATTTTGTACTTTTAGGTTATAATGTTACCTTTATCATGCCTAGGTTTCTGATAAAACCTTGTCAAACAGCTTTAAGCAGAAAGGAAATTTCTAGTTTGAGGGAATTTCCATTTTCATTGATCCCATCAATCAAGTACCTATTATCATTTTAAAACAATTACCGAAATTCAACTCATTACCGTCCAACAGCCCAATCTCAAGTCCAGAGGAGGGCACCAAAATATGCTTTTGAAACATGTACATATTCACACAATATGTAATAATAGCTATTTATTATTATAATGGCAACACATTACGATCAGCAGCCCAACTTGCTTAACAGAAGAAAGTCCAAAACATCCAACATAAATCTTGATGCTTGTAATGGAATTAATAAAATAACATTGAACAAAATGTTGCTTCTAAGAAAAATAATCATTCCCAAAACCATTTTGACTCTTCCTTCAATCCTTCCAATAATCCTCAGAGTCCGATACTGTTTCCAGCTCCTTGTTTCCGTTGGATTCGTCCGGCCGGTCGCTCTCTGGTCTTACCTCTTCCGGAGCCGGTTTCTCCTCCTTCTCGACCTCGACGACCTCCGGCAGGTCGTCGTCGTCCTGCGTCGAGTCTTCCATCTCGACCTCCGTGATGGCCGCCGACTGCAGGAGCGACCGCACGTCGAGGCGAAGGTAATAGCTCGGCGTCGGCTGCCAGTTCTTGATGATCGCGGAGATTTCCGGTTCGGTTCGGTTGTGGATGTTTCGCTTCACGCACGACTGCAGGTCCTGGTCCATCTCGCAGACATAGGTCTGTGCACACGGCAAGATACATTTCAATTTACAAGAACCTCCTTGGGAACCTTTCATTGAAGGCAAAATAATTATAGTGTCAATAAAGTTACAACCTCATAGACAGAAAGAATTATTGATAATAAAAAGGATAGTTGTAACGTTGAAATGTTCTCTAAAAATGTAAGTACATAAACTGAGTGAGGAATTGCAAGCATTGAAGAGGAGGATATTTATGGAACTCTAATTAATTTTCTCTAAAATTACTCTAAACAGAATTTTTAATGAAAGTACCTATTCAATTTGATTTAGTTTAAAGAAATATGATGTAGTTTTGACCAGGAAATGTTCATTTGCCTTTAGATTTTGTGTGGTTAAAGTCATATGAATTGATCTAGATATTGGACTAAATTCTCAAAATCTTCCCAATTGTAGTATTTTAGTATTTACTAGGTATAAAATAATTCTGAGTGCTTTTACATTCTTTGAATGACTTGGACAGGAAGTGTAAGAACAGACCTGAAAGCCCTTCTGCTTGGCGTGACTCCACAGTTCCTCGAAGTGCTTCAGCTCCTGGTTCACGCAGTCAACGATGATGAACGGGAAGTAGTTGTCGTTCACGGTCTTGCAGAACGCCTTGATCAACGAGCTTCTGTAGTTCTTCTCCATGCCGGGTTCGTACTCGTACTCCATCACCTGGTAACATTGCAGTGGTTGGGTACGTAGGTAATTCAATCAAATCCTTACACATCAACATGTTGAAAAACAACCGTTATTCGGTTTAGGTACTCAATTTATAACATCAACAATAAGAAAAGTAGAAAATACGGCAAGAACGAGGAGGTCATTCTGTAACTTCCATTCCAGAGAAATTTCTGATGTTATCAATGATGCCATCGGCTTTTGTTCCAAAAATTAAAATGTGATTACAATTAATTCAATACTGTTTTCACTAACAAGTACCTATTCACTTTCAGCAACTTTTAAGTAGGTAATTGAAACACTGTTAGTGTTAACTATTGGAGAAACACCAGTATTACAGTTACAGCATGAAAACACATTTAAAATAGAAAATTACTACAAAATATTTCAGAGATACTTTTCGACTCCGTTGTCAGGTGCTTATATAATCTTCTGCCGAGTGCTGAGAACGTCGCGCCTTCTCACCTTGATCTTGGATTTCCGTCCCGTCTCCTCGTTGACTTGCTCCTTCTCCACCTCCACCATGAAGTAGTCGTCGAGACAGAGGATGCGCGGAGGCGAGCCGCCGTTCTCCACCTCCTTGTCCTTGATGAGCTTGGCGACGAAGGTTTTGCCCGATCCCGGCGGGCCTCGGAGGATCACCACGATCCTGCGGTCACAATACAGCTTACAACCATCTCAAGGTGTACTTTCCTCCAAGACAAGTATAATGGTGGATGCAATAGTAGAAAAATAATGGCAGGGCTGGTAATGTAGCCGAAATTTGCTATTTCATTGATTTTTTATTGTAAATAATGGATGATGTCCAACTTGTATTCCGGAGGCCCATGTTCGATTCCCGCGGCCGTACTTCCTGACTGGGGTTTTTTGGTGGTTTTTCCTCAGTCGACAGGCAAATGCTGGGAAGGTACCCTACTAATAGGCCACGACCGCCTCCTTCCCACCTTCCATCCTAACCTAATCTTCACCATCATCTCCCAATCATCATCATAATCATTCATTCGTCGCCATAAGCCTCGCTGCAGAACAGTGCAACGTTAAGCCCCAGACAAAAAAAATCATTGAATCAAATTAAAATGATTGCCATGGAAATGCTGTAGGAGGTATATATTATTATAGTGCCTCTTTACTATTGAAATAAGTGGGCAATTAATGGAGTTCATAAAAAGTGGACAAGTTTTAAATAGTTGTGGAAAATATATAGTTGCCAGGGAAAACCTTGCTAAACACACAGCTTCTTGCTTTTTTCCCTGTTTGGAGATCAGAATATTGGGAATAAGTATGAAATGATGGGATTCAATATCAGCAGGTGGGGCAAACCTATATCCCGCACTTGAGCTGTAGTTAATGTCGGTAACAAGATCAATGACGTGGCATTACCTGGACGGTCGAGTGTCTCGGCCAGGCGGTGAGAGCAAGTCTTCGATGAGTATCGGTCGTTGAGCAGGAGCGGTAGCTTTCTCGGGCTGAGCAGAGGCGCCGAACGAAGGAGGGGGCGGTGCACTAGGGGGGCCAGAACTCTTGGTTCCATTACGGCCGCCACTGAAAACACCGTTAACACATGTCAACACATGCACTTCTGAAGTAAAGTAGTCTTTCACAAACTTTTAGAAACTAAAACCTACAACAATTGTAGTCTATAATGATAACCTGAGAGTTACAAGATAAAAAATTATGAAGAATTTACCTGTTTTAAAGAAGATTGGTAAAGAATTAAATTTTTTAAATTCCAATAGGTTTCTGATTTCGAGATTTCTGTACCAAAGTAGAATCACGTCGGCTAGAGTTGGATACTTAATCATCTTAATGATCATCCTCTCCTACAGAGAGGTTCAACGCACCTGTCATCGCGCCGGTTGTCACGGTACCGTCGGTCGCGATCTCGGTCAGCATCACCGTCACTTCGGCGACCCAAACGATCGCTCCTGAATCTATGCAACGTGCAACAAACAAACCATGCTTCAGCCATTGAAACTAGGCCAGTAACAACGAATATTCTAGTTTCCTTGAGTTGAAAACGTAAAGATGGTAAATTAATAATGATTGTGAAGAGTATTGCTCTTGATCTAACCTCAAGAGTTAGAAAAATGCTACAAGGCTAGAGTAAGATTGTTGCAAATAATTGATAAATACCTAGTAAATAAAATTTCTCTTAAAAAATGCAGAAGGATTGTGAAAATGTAAAATAAAAATTTAATGTAATTGAGAATGCAAAGTGGTAACACAGACTTGGAAGCTGGGAGTGGTACCTGTCATCATCATGCTCTTGTTTCCTAGACAGTTCATCGTCCCGTCTCCCCCGCTCCCGCTCCCAACGGTTTCCAGAGCTGGCGTGGTAACTGGGCCGATCTCTCAGGGAATCCCGATCACGCCCGCGCTGGTATGACTCATCACCACCTCGATGCCACGGCTCTGAAAAAACAAGTTGCAAACAATCTCAGCCGACATTGTGGCAATTATTAGAAAGATGCTGAGATACTGGAAATAAATAATTAATTAGTTACTACTATTATCCTATGCAAGCTGAGAAAGCCACAAGGTTAGCAACAAGGCAATGATTCTAGACATATCCTGTGTTCACAAAGCCAGCCATGGCTAAATTTTGGGCTACAGACCCGTTTGGTTTTAAGTTTTGGATCTTACCTGAGATTTTCGGTGGTGAAATGTCCCTGGAATGTCTCGCAGATGAAGATCCATGACCGTAGTCAAAAGTCTGCACGGGAGCCAGAAACGGAGCTGGCTGCGGGGTCACTGGGTCAACTGTAGGATCATTCAATACACTTAGAGCATAAACAATCATTGCATGGTTCAATGATGAAATATATTTGGACAAATTTACAATACACTTTGGAAGATATGAAAAATAAAATAGTTAACCAAAACGGTACCGAAAAAACGTTGAATATCAAAAAGGGCAATAAGCAATAGTCACTGC
Source organism: Leuctra nigra (assembly GCA_934045905.1). Lineage (NCBI taxonomy): Eukaryota > Metazoa > Arthropoda > Insecta > Plecoptera > Leuctridae > Leuctra > Leuctra nigra. The sequence goes on along the minus strand of OW203767.1, from coordinate 16,885,320 downwards.
AATATGGCTATAGGTGCACATTTGCGTAACAGTCCATTATAGTAATTCAACTTCCCGTTGTGGATGCCCTCAACCAATTGCCGCTGAGTAAATGGATTACGAAAGCAGAGTTACCAATATAATTACCGGCAAGTGCAGCTGCTGGTTTGTGTCCGTACTCGACGATCGTGGCTGGTTCCAGCTCGAAAGAAGACTCCCAGGGTTGCTGCCGTTGACCTCGGTAGGGTGCATTGTCACGTTCGTCAAACTATGCCACAAACATTGTCACTTTAGTTCTTCACATGTGATGTTGATTACACTGGGTCCAGTCGAATTGCAGTAAAAGTCTCGCAAGTCATAAAGAAATCTAAAATCGTATATTTTAGTACCTAATAACTTCGTCACGAAATCTTACACAATCTTTTATATCTGGAAAACCTATAAGTAAGTTATGCTGTAGGGCAAGTCATTAAATGTTATTTTATTTAATATGGTGTATTTATTGCATTGAATTCTACTATTTAGTTTAAAAGAGAATAGTTTATTTTAAATTACATTTCACATTGATGAAATTTTTAAATTTTCTACCTGCATGCAAACAAATTGCAGGTAAAAGTACAATTACAACGCACTATTACTAAGCGCATAAGAAATTATAATAAACATGAAAATTAAATATTTGGACAGCGGACTCTTATTTCATGCTGCAGGACGCTAGAAAAGACAAATCATACACCAAGATGATGCCAATTTAATTACAATCAATCACTACTGTACTCAAGAATGCTACTAAAAGAACCTACCTGAGCACGAGAGTAGTAATCATCATCCCAGCCTCTGCTGCGTTCCCCGTCACCGAAGTAATGTTCTCGCGAGTAGTCATCTAACTGGCGGTAGCTGTCACCTCGTGGGTAACCGAACTCCCTTTCTCTGAACATGTCTCGTCGATCATCGCCTCCCGGATAGCCATCCCGGTCTCGGACTACATCCCGGGGGTCTGGGAACGGATCTCGGGATAGATTTGCATCCAAGCTATCTCTCGGGCCTGGGAATTGTCCCCTGGGGCCCTGATGGAAGTCAGCTCGAGAGCCTTGTGAGAAATCATCACGTGAGTCAAGTGGATAACCATCTCGTGGATCGTCAGGAAAGTTGTCTCTTGGGCCTCGAGGAAAGTCATCTCGAGGACCCGGTGGCAAGTTGTCTCTGGGGCCTCGAGGAAAGTCATCTCGAGAACCCGGTGGCAAGTTCTCTCTGAAGCCTTGAGGAAAATTGTCTCTTGGATCCGGGGGAAAACTGTCTCTCTGGGATGGTGGCAAACTGTCTCGCTTACCCCCCGGAAAAGATTCTCTAGGGCCTTGCGGAAAATTATTTCTTGCATCAGACGAAAAGTTGTCCCTGGGACCCTGGAAATTATCTTGAGGGCCTCTAGAGAAATTATCCCGTGGGCCTTGATGGAAACTATCTCGTATTCCAGAATTTAAAGCTGGGAAATTTTCTTCATCCGCAGGGAATGGTTCTCTATAATCTTGCGACAAAGACTGCGGAAAGTTGCCACCCGGTCCGTTTCCCTTTACCTGTGGACTTTGGTTTTTTACATCAAAATCTCTCGGCCCTGAGAAGTTTCCGGGTGTCGAAGATTGGTTATGGTCACTCAGCGGCCCGCCCTGGCTCCAAGGTGTATTGTTGTCAGTCCATTCGTCTTGTGAGTGGTCTTGTTGATTTCCCCACGCATTCATCCCGTCGCGAGAACTAACGCTCTGGTTGTCAGAACTGCGGTTCATCGCAAATGTATCATTATTCGGATTCTCTTCATTTCGTTGACCAAAGTTAGGTGCTTGGTTTCCTGGTCTAAAATTGGGGTTATTTCCAGTTCCAATATTAGGATTTTGAGTTCTATTACCAAGAATAGGGTTCTGCTTTCCAAGGCCCATACTTGGACCCTGACCTCCGACACCACTAAAATTACCCGTTCCAAACTTCAGTGGACTGTTTTGTTCAAAGGTAGAAGGACTTTGATTTGCAGGGTTGAAGTTGGGTCCCTGGTTATTAGAATTGAAATTTGACCCTTGGTTATTAGGATTGAAGTTTGACCCTTGGTTATTGGCATTAAATTTAGGTCCTTGGTTACCAGGATTGAAGTTGGGCCCTTGGTTTCCAGGGTTGAAACTTGGTCCTTGGTTATTAGGATTGAAGTTGGGCCCTTGTTTTCCAGGATTGAAATTTGGCCCTTGTTTTCCAGGGTTGAAGTTGGGGCCTTGGTTATTAGGATTAAAGTTGGGCCCTTGGTTATTAGGATTAAAGTTGGGGCCTTGGTTATTAGGATTAAAGTTGGGGCCTTGGTTATTAGGATTAAAGTTGGGCCCTTGGGTTCCAGGGTTGACGTTGGGTCCTTGTTTTCCAGGGTTGAAGTTGGGCCCTTGATTTCCAGGGTTGAAGTTGGGACCTTGGTTATTAGGATTGAAGTTGGGCCCTTGGTTTCCATGGTTGAAATTTGGCCCTTGGTTATTAGGATTGAAGTTGGGTCCTTGTTTTCCAGGGTTGAAGTTGGGCCCTTGATTTCCAGGGTTGAAGTTTGGGCCTTGGTTATTAGTATTAGGATTAAAGTTAGGTCCTTTGCTTCCTGGGTTGAAGCTTGGCCCTTGGTTATTAGGATTAAAGTTGGGCCCTTGGTTTCCAGGGATGACGTTGGGTCCTTGGTTTCCAGTGTTGAAGTTGGGCCCTTGGTTTCCAGGGTTGAAGTTGGGCCCTTGGTTTCCAGGGTTGAAGTTGGGCCCTTGGTTTCCAGGGTTAAAATTTGACCCTTGGTTATTAGAATTGAAGTTGGGCCCTTGGTTTCCAGGGTTGAAGTTTGGGCCTTGGTTATTAGGATTGAAGTTGGGCCCTTGGTTTCCAGGGTTGAAGTGTGGATCCTGCAAGCCAGGGTTGACATTTGGGCCCTTTGCCGAGTTGAAAGGATGGCCTTGCATACCAGGATTAAAGATAGGGCCTTGATTGAAACCTGGCCCTTGACTACCCGGACCAAAGTTTTGACCCGGATTTAGAGGGAAGTTGGGCATTTGATTTCCTCCACCAAATTTAGGAGGTGTGCTCCCCTGCCCAATATTAGGTCCTTGAATTCCTGGGTTGATATTTAATGCTTTATTTCCTGGCATACCAGCACCAGTTTTGTTGAATCCTTGAGGTTGTTGTGCCCCAGGCCCTGAATTGCCACTGAAGCCATGCTGAGCATCCTCGTTAACAAACGGGTCAGTGCCGCTGGAGTCCTTGGGATCTTTATCATCGGGAGGAGCTTGGCTCTGAATCTTGGGGAACTGGAAGCCTTGACCTTGAGATGTCTGCACACCCGGCCCCAAGTTATGCATGCCGTTGTCTTGAGATGTGGATGAATCTTGACCAAACTGCACTGACGAATTCTGACTGTTAGAGTTGGGTGTGTCGGGACCTTTCTGCTCACCGAACAAGGGCTTATCGTTGAACAAGTCCAGTCCGGGAATTCCGTCCGATGATTTCTTTAAAAAGTCGTAGTTGGGCGATTGTTTCTTTTCCTCTGTAATATCAATCACTTCAGGACGAGTGCCTTGCGGGACCTGTGGCGGCAGCTCCGGACCAATCATTTTAGTCTTATCTTCCTTCATTTCGTTCTTAGCATCGGGTTGCTCGCCCTGACTCTCAATCACTTTACAGATATCAGAGGAAATCTGAAACGTCTTCGGGAAGTTAAGAACATTCCGGTTGTTCGTCGGCTTTGGAAGAAGTCCACTTGTCTTACCGAAATTGCCTTGACTCCGATCTTGCTGGATTCGGTTGAAGTTTATCTTGGTCTGCTGTGGGTTGAACTGGCCTGGTTTAGGAGCATTCTGAGGGAACTGTTCACTTTTATCTTCTGGAACACCATCACTTGGTGCCGAGCCAAGAAGTCCCTTTGCTTGTTCAGCCATAAAGCCAAGCGGAATGTCCAGTAAGCTCTTAATGCCTGGTCTGTCTGGTTCCTTGATATCTTGTTGACTTCGACTGGGAAACAATGGTAAATCTTGGGCGGGCAAGTTAACATCTTGATGAAAGTTATTCCCTTGCTGGTTGTTTGCATGATTACTGTGCTGATCATTGGGCCTTTGAACATTTCCTCGTTGTTCATTGGGTCTCTGGTCATCATTATATCTCTGATCGTTGTTCCTCTGATCATTCGACCAATCAGCACGGCCTTTGTTGCCCGGACCAAGTGGTTGTTGCTGTTCCTAAATCAAATTTATTGAATTAAAAAATGAACACAAATAACTGGAAGTACAGGTGCACTTCACAGGCACGTACCATTTTTAATGATAATTGATGCTCAAGCAAGCCATTATTGTTATTATTATTGCACACAAATACACACAAATGTGAATATAATTTGACTTTTGACAGATTCTCATTGTAAAACATAATTAATGTGGGTTCCTTTTGCAATAAAAGACTAAGATAGGCAATTAAACCAACGAAGACACAAGACTCTACTTACTGGTGGCTTAGCTGCGACGCTTGCCTCACGCTTCTTTTTCATTTGTACCCTTCGTTGCAGCAACTTTTCTCTCCAATCTCGCCACTTTGCCTCGTACTCGCGATATTGATTCTACGTTCAAATAGAAATATTCGTAAAAAACACATTCGGTCGCTTCACTCATGACGACAGAAGAATTCAAGAATCGACTGGTTCATCAAGAGTGATTTGATGGAAATTATAATTTACATGTGAGTATCTCAAATCACAATACTTTGAATACAGAACTTAGTTGTTGTATCGTCAAAATATGCCAACGAGGTTGATCATTCTCACATATGTGCAGGACATGTGTGATGGGAGATCATAAGTTTCCCATCAATATGTGATCATTGGGTATGGAGAGTATTATTTTGATGATAATAAACAGCAATTCATCATGTCAGCTAAACAAGACAGCTAAATTGTATAAATAGTAATCTCCAAAACACTCAACAGTAATTGAGATCAGTACGAAAAACGTGCCAATTTTCCATTTAGGTGGTTTTGGTGTTTTTTTTAGGTGGGTTTTATTTTATCAGTGGTGTTCAGAAACTTGTTCAATAATTTTATCAACAAACACTGACAAATGGATTAGTTCAATTTACCTTGTCTGGGTGGTTGATGTTTTGAGCCTTCCATTCACTAAACTGTTGTTCCCACTGTTGAAATTGAATGTCAAACGCCTTCTCGGCTTCGGAAAGTTCATCAGGTGCTTCTTTCTTTGGTTCTGGAACCTTCTCCGGTTCGACCGTTTGCACGTTAACAGGCGCTCCCCACCTTCCTCCTCTGCCACCCCTACCACCTCCCCCCCTTCCCCTGGTGGCTTCATACGGATAGCGAGGTTTCTTGCCCGGTTCTGCCGAGAAGTCCTCCTGCTGACGCTTCTGTGCTTGGAACCCATCAGAACGATTGTCTTCGGGTGGTGGGGGTGGCTTGTCAGGAGGAGGGAGAGGTGGGGGTTGCGCAACGCTGGCTGCCGATGGAGCGGCCACGCCTTGTGCTGACAGCGCATTTAATGATGCCTGATACTGAAACAAAATACAACATATTTTTAAAACGTAGGTAGGTGATGATTTCATTTCAATAAAATGGCAATATTCAGGGAAATGGAACATGTAGCTCCCAGCTACTGTTTGCTATTGCCCTAGAAGATTAGTCTTAAAATCAAGGCTGTTAACCAACATTGATATACCATGAAATAAAAATGAAATTCAACAAGTATTTTTACTTCTTCGGATTCATACAACATATTATATTAATCCACAATGTCACAGAGTAGAATCTGAATACATTTAAATACTACCTTTAAATAAAATGGAATGATTTTACACAGACAAATATTGAGACAAAATAAAATAGATCATGAAACAAACACTTATTTCAGTACCTTACTAAAAGTACAAACATCAAAGAAACTATGATTTGTTTTGTTTATGCAAGCTATCAAAGCATCACCTTGTCACCATATTCTTGTTGCCATTGCTGATATTGTTGCTGCCACTGTTGCCACTGTTGCCAATGCTGCTGTTGTGCTTCCAACTGCTGTTGAGTCAGATCCTGAAACATAGAGCTCTTCATGTCATTCCAGTGACTATGACGCGATATCACATTGACATAAATTGTTCAACCTGAATACAAGTTTAATTAAATACAAAAACAAAAAAACATACTTTGTTCATGAATGTAGATTATTACTAGGTAGAGGTACCTACTACTTTTAATGTGTTACTGTGTTGAGTAGGAATATAGAAATGCTTTCTCGAGAGTGTAAAATAATCTGAACTCGTAATCACCCCAACATCTAGGAAACAGAATGTAACTTACCGATGTTACTGCAGGTAGTGTAGTGGCATAATATTGTTGATATCCCAACTGAGCTTGGGTCAGATTCGGTGGCACAACATTAGCCGCCGGTTGAAATCCCTGCGCACTCGCGTAACTCGCCGCGGCAGCTGCCTGTGCCTGAACTTGGGCGGCATCCCAGTTCCACGCTTGCATGACTCAAACTCACCGATACAATATTTGCAATATTTACAGCGTATCGATGAGCTTAAAGTTTCATTCCTAAAACTGGGTAAGTATCTAGGGTCAGATTATTTAACCTACCAATATTTTTTTAGCACAGAACTGACTAACAATAAAAACTCCAAATAAACATACTCAGGTAACGCAATTTGGTCAATTGACAATTACCTTACAAGGTAGCTACAGTTATAAAACCAGAAACAATTACATCATAATCGTAACCATAAACAACAATCATAAATACACGAGAGATGTACCTCAAGTGTTTTCAAGTAAAGGTACCTCAACTCACAGCACATGTACCTAATTATATTTCACTGTGATAGAAACAAAAAAAGATTAGAAAGAAGCAAGGAGGAAACCAGTTTTGTAAAATTTCATCTGTAGAGTCCAACAGTCTCTAATTGGAAAACTGATGAAGAAAATGTCAATTAACAAAAACTTCAGATTATTGGTAAACATCTTGATACATGAGCAATTCTCACAACATTTGGATTACTAAAATGAAATGCATAGCCGTCAATGTGACAAGGTTGGTCAAGGACCTGGAGTGGGATGCCTACAGCAGAGTCGTTCATAAGTTGGTCTCTGCCACCTGCACAAGGCCACACCTGTACTCTAGGCATGGCAAGACCTTCGCAAGTTTATACATGCCAGTGCATAAGAACAATGCTCGCAGTTATAGTGCACACAAACTTTCTTGAAATGTTCTAGGACAAATGTTGGATGGCATGACAGTGCAATCAGATTACAATTTGCCAAAAAACAAAATGTCCTTCGCAGACCGCTTCACCATTTGTGTTTGTCCTGCTTGAGCAAATTATTTTGGATGTTAAGTTAATACTAGGCATCTGCCTAGTAGTGTATTTCTATTGACCAATTATCAAGTTACACGTTGCTAGAAATTACAATACAATCAGACCAAGTTTCTACCCACATCGGGAGAGAAGGCTAAAAGTCCAGTGTTTCTAGCATAACTGCTAGATGCTCATCCACTGGATAAAACAGCGTGATGAGCACACTGTTGTTATAGTGAATTTACCTATTCATTTGTATTAACTTCTTGATCAGTGTTTGAAATTAGGATTTGGTTCACATTTAGTGGAGAGGACTTTTGGATAACAAGTTCACACAATGCAAAGAGAATTTGCAAATCAATGTTGCAACAATATAGGTACCTACTACAGTCTACAGAGAGGTAATTTGTTGGAATAGGCAACAAGAGGACCGTAGACGCCCATGTTTAGAGCCGCGTAACTCTATAGTCCCTTGCGCTAGCATGGCGACCTATCATTCAATGCACGATTAGATGTGTGTATGTATTGCAGTTATTTAAATCACAGTGAATAAGTTTCAATGCAATTTAGAGGTAGGGGAGTCTGGGCCACCGGGCACAGTTGGCCTACTGTGCCCCAGTCTCCCCCTACCTACTTTTACAATACATTTTCCTAGGAAGAGTTTCAGGTAGATTTTATTTAACAAATTTAGGTTATTTAAGTAGGTAGGTAGGTAGGCTTGTATACAAAGAGATGAAAGATTTCAAGACAAAGGTGCTCGATCTATCTAGACAGCTCAGCTGGTCTATATGGTGGAACTTATCTCAGTCAGAGCACATTTGGCAATTCCTCCACAAAGTAAACGAAGTGTACATTTAAAGAAACATTAATTAAAATTCCTCTTATCCTCCCTGAAAAAAAAATCTTGCTATTTTAGGGTGACTGATCACGTAGCAAGCAAGATCATACAAGATCTGCTAAAATTTTCCAGCATGGTATGAATAGTTACCCTTTTAACTTTTTCCTTTTGTTAATTCATTGCATTGATAATGGTTAACAATTTACCAGGGATCAATTTGGAAAACAAATAATCTTGAATCTTAAGACGGCTGGGTAGTGAGTGAGTTTGACCTTGAAGAGTTTTTTAATCGATTTTTATCAATATCTTTTTTCCAGTGTAATTGTTAACAAAATAGGGCTATGGACGTGAATTCAGAACAGTTCAATGAAAATAATGTCATAGTTTGGAATAAGTTATTAGTTTTATTTTGTCCAACAGGTGTTTAGAACCCATAAATTTAAAAATTTTCGGGTTCTAAACACCTGTTGGACAAAATAAAACTAATAAGTTATTCCAAACTATGACATTATTTTCATTAAACTGTTCTGAATTCACGTCCATAGCCCTATTTTGTTAACAATTACACTGGAAAAAGAAATTGATAAAAATCGATTAAAAACTCTTCAAGGTCAAACTCACAACCCATCCGTCTTAAAGCAAGATATACCTATCTGTAGAAATATTTTCAAATACTTTGAAAAATCTTGCCATGTTTCTTCAAGATCTTGTTAAAATCCTGCAAGATCTTCTCCTAGTTTGATATAGTATAAGGATAGTATAAGGAATATAAGGATAGTTTGATCCTTGTATACTTGGGTCGAAAATGCACAGTTTTGAAAACAGGAGTGGTTTGAAATCGTGATGGGAAACCTCAATGTTTCATATAGGTATTGTGACGTTATAACTCAGTGAAGGTAACATTTAACTATTTAGGCACCGTAAAGAAAGTGATGATCATAATAGGTACCTCTTGATCATCACATTCACATATGATTATCTTCACAAAATGTAGTTACCTATACCTAATAATGTATTAGGTCTAGGTAATTTAGCCTGAAACCCTTCTGAATCAAACCTCTAGGTAGGTATAAGGATGACCGGCACCTCGAAATTGTACAAAAAACATTATTATGCGCGATAGAAATATGTTTAAAAATGTCGGTGCACCTACCAGAAAAATAAAAAAAATAAAAAATAAAATTTACCTTCCTCAGGATTTAAAACATAGAAAATTTTCATGAAAATTTTCACAAAAAAATTTTCCTGAAAAATCTCAACACTAATCCCACCCCCTGACCCGACAATAGTTGCAAGCAGGGTCGCTATATTTATTATTTATTATAAAAAATAATCTCGATAATCGAGAGCCACATTGTCATTTGTCTGAACTAAGGTCGGGGACAGGCTAAGTTGAACCCTGTTTAGCATTGCCAGGTAAAGGCCGGCCCATGCTAGAGCGGGTTCAACTTTGCCTGTCACCGACCATAGGTTCAAGTTGTTGTCCTTTTTCAGCTATCATCATTTTCTAGGCGCCATCTTGAAAATCGGTAGTACTAGTATAGGATACAGACCTACCTGATAATCGATTCTTTGATTAATCTCACTCACAGACATCGATTTAACAAATCATTTAATCGGAAGCTATTTATTAATGAATTATTTTCAAAATTGATTATCTAATCTCGCCCATCTCCAGGTCAAATTGCGCAATGAGTGCTGGTGAGCAATCAGGAACCAGTGAGCAATCAGCCTAACTTTTCAAATGATTGAATTTTTCTCTACAAGTGCCAAGGCTAAAAATTGTTTAGTGCCAGCCTTAAATTTGGGGGGAAAAATGAATTTGAAATAATCAACAACATTGGGATTGATTTTAAAAGTTTCAGAACACTCCAAAGAATTATGAGCACATATGATATTTTTTCCTCAAAAACTCTATGTTAAAAATTCTAGGTAGGTAGGTACCTTACCTACCTAGATTCATTTTCAAAAAAAAAATGTTTCTCAATTTGTTTTGCACAAAATAATCTCTAACATACTACCTAGAGTTATTATGTACCTAATCTTTTCTTTTTCAAAATAAATATATTTACAATAGGCACAAAGAAATGCCTATAGAGCTGTACCAAAAAATAATGGAACAATTACTGCAATAGAATAAAATATTACATAGATTTCAGGTGATGTGCACGCGCAATTCCACACGTGCAACAATAGTTGAGAATTCAAAGTCACCTTTATGAATACTGGTTCACGGTCTTCTAAAAGCTATTTTATCGACTGATCCAGCTCAACTATTGATCCAATGATCTAGTATGTACACAAATCAGCCAACAGAAAACACCTTGTGCCCTTAATTCAAGAGCAGGGCCCCAAATTTATGAAGAGTCGAAAAAATCGACAGTGGCTGGCACTACCTACAATTAAAAATAAACTGTGGCACTTGTAGGATTAAGAAATAGGTCGGAGATTTGTTTGTTGAGCTTGCTTGGAACTGTTCTGAACTGCTCCAAGTTGCTTCAACCTGCACAGCCCTTCCTGTAGGACGACGAACACAATCACCTATTCCAAGCAGATTGGAGCAGTTCCGAGCAGCCCGATGAACAAACCTATTATCAATTTTCATTGTTGGAATGTTTCCATACCATCTCTAATTCTTTTCTGTAATTTAAGGTGTTTGACCAGTTTATGTGACATTCCGAGAATCAATATTACGCCAAATTTTCAAAATTGTACAGGCCAAGTGTACATGCCTTAATGAGTCACAAAATTGAACTGTGTTCACTAAAAACTCATACCGCTCCAACAACTTCGTGAACTCCTCTCGTAGCAGTAGAAACGGGATGACTCTATTTTCGATTTTAAAGCAAAATGCCATTTAAAAGCCAGTTTCACCCCAAGGTTTCAATGCAGACTTGGAAAACTGTATTGGTACCTACCGCACCCTTCACCCTTTTACGAGTTTAACAGTGGCCTTAAAAATTGGCAGACATTTAAAGGCTGTTCTTGAACCATTACAAAAGAAGCAAAAGTAGCTCGAGAGGGAATTTGGGACATTGATACTAGGTAGTTTTCCAAGATAACTTTTGACCACCTAGCTAGACTACCTAGGTATAGGACCTACTTCCAAAAAATACTTTTTGGGAATGTCAGATCACAATTATGAAGTTCAGATTGTGATGCCAGCGTCGCAAGTCGCAACTCGCAACACCGGTGTCTCCCGTGTATGTTGGTGGTGCAGCTTGCAAAGTGGCGCTTGTGTAGGCCCAAGGCTAAGTATTACACGGACTTGGATTCAATTACACTCACGTGTTCTGCTACAAATTGAAGAATGATATCAACTTGAATGTACTAAAACATTACTTACAGTCAAATTGGCTTTCAGTTCGAACAGGACACGCTAGCAAGCAGAGTAACACGGTTTTCAGAGAACAACCACATCGATCAATCAATGAAAATGAATGGCAACCATTTTCTTTCACTGCCTTGTAAAAAAGAGGTTGGTTTCAGGTTTGGTACAACTCAAATCGAAAAACCTTGTATGTTCAGAAGGCGGTACTTTCCTTTGCTCTGATTGACTTGTTTGAATGGGATTCTGGGCGGGACACAATGCAGCCAATCATCAGCCTCGGGCTCATCAGACCCAGGCTAACCTAAAAATGACTGTTCAAACTTCAAGCAGGAAAATAAAGAAATGTATTCATTATTGAAAATTGTGAAAAGTTATGTTAAGCAAGGCAATTTTTTTAATTCATTGAAGTTAATTGATTACATGAAGGTTGGTCCAAACAGTTTCTGTTTATACTACTATGATACCTACTTGCATCATGTTCATTCAGCGCTTCTTTCTGTTGTCAGGTACAAGCATGTAGTCCATCAAGAAGAGTTTGCATCTCCCAAAGAACCCATATTACATGTCTCTTTTTAACTGTTGCTACTTGTTGCTCTAAAAGTAAAGAACAGGTAGGTAGGTAGGTACCAAACTAGTGGCGCCGACTAGGTAGTACCTAGGTACATGTGTGCTCCGGGGCTCGAGCACCCATTGAAACTAGGATTATAACTCCACTGGAGTTATAATCCTAGATTGAAATAATTAAAAAAAATCAAATCATCAAATTAGATTATTTATTTCCCACTTACACTATGTATTAAAAATACCTATACCTGCTAAATTAATGAATTGATTTATTAAAAATCTTTAGAATTCAGAGAGAATAAGATTTTTTCTATACTTAATAATTTCTATTTCCCTTTTTTTTTTTGATATTTTAAATTGGGTATTGTTATTTAATGTTGAAATATTGAATATTGTCGTAATTTGAAAATGATAACTTATGATACCATTGTTAAAACTGCACTCAAAATGCATAAAATGTAATGTCCACATTAATAAAATGAAATTTAGCGTTCCAAAATCACTTCTAAATTGTTAACATTTTTTTAAAAAATGCCCTGCGGGGCATCAACTGGAGGGTTGATTGATCACTTTGTAATTTAGTGAACGCACCTGTCGGGCACCCATTGGATTTTACAAAAGTCGGCGCCCCTGTACCAAACCATAAAATAAATTGAATTTAAGAACCTACCTAATTGTGAATACATACATTTTACTAAATATATATTCTTCAACAGAAATTTGACTCGCAAAGTCTTACGCACAGTTTCTTGTTAAAGCAAGCTAGTAATGTTACCGTAAATGCCGCAACACAACTGATTACGCTAACAGTAGAAGCAATTATGGATGTCAATATTAACTACAGGTAAGAACATGAAAACAAGATTAATCCCTATACGTAGAGCCAAGATTATATGGTTTCAAAATTGCCTAAATTTCGTTTTAAATATTGGCAATTTTGCGTTTTGGTGGTTTTAAGGATGAACCAGCGTTTCGGCACCTAACAAAATCATAAGATTTTAATCAATTTTCCTATTAATTATGCTATTATGCGTAATATTAAACCATAAAAATTAATCCCGACGAGCGCTTTTTTATTTAATTGATGTTTAAAGTACATGGTTTTAACATAGTGTCTTATGGGAGCACCTAAAATTCTACTACATTACAACTGATTTAGGGAAATCTGTAACAAAAGTTGGGTGTAAAAACTTGTTTTTGGAAACTTGAATCACTTATGACGTTTTCCACTGGCTGCACTGGGGCTGCACTGAAATGACGTCACCATACAAAACTCAATGCAAATTTCAAACGGAGTGCAGCACCAGTGCAGTCCAGTGCGGCCAGTGGAAAACGCCATTACCTAAGCAATGATCAAAAGAAAATATATAGTTGATGGAGTATTTATTGCAGTAAAAGACAATTTGTGATGCAAAATGGGCTCTTGCATAGTCATTCAACTGTCAGATTTGAGTACATGGCAACGTTGTATAAAGTGAACAGAATTACCTATTTAGTACCAAAATTTCTATCTAGCATACAACTATTACTCGAATGGTTAATACACCTATTTAAACATCTCAACAATATCAAAATAATGTAATTTATGTAAAAGATGTTTATCTTTCCAAAATCTATCAAAACATGTTTAATAAGTGAAAAATATAAACAATGCATTCTGTAACATCATGAGACCCTGACTGTACGATCAAGGTGGCTGAATTGGATGTCATTTGTTTTTTGTTATCTCATTGAATTTCATACGAGATCTGTTGAAATTAATAAATAAGATATAGAATATATAAAAGTGGTGAAGCTTAGACAAATCATTTTGACACTGCTTCTGTGTCTTGTGAATGGGATGCAATCTTGTTAATTACGTCTACTTTCAGGTAGGAAAATTGTGTTTCATCCGCCATTTCTAGCTCTAAACAATACAGAACTCTTGCTGCTGCTGGATTGCATGACGTTTATTTTGCAGATATGACAGAGAAATTACGATGAAAAATCAAATTAATTCTCACAATCATAGCCCATCTCGATATTAGATATCAATACAACAAGAAGTCTAAGGTCTTAACCCATTATAAAGTTGAATATTGAAACATGTTTTATGTTTACACATATGTCTGGAATATTTAAAATGATCTTTAATTTTCACTGCATGAATATAGTCCTTCAAAGCGGGGGTTAAACCTTAAGGTATAATTTCTCTTAGTTTTATGTTAATCAACACAAATAATATAAAATCACAAAATATAAATGTTACAAAATGTTTGATTTTAAAGCGAAATTTCGTGATTAAAAGTGATAAAACCATATAATCTTGGCTCTACCTATTTGTTGGTTGTCAAGAACATTATTGAAGAAGCATGATGAACTTGAAATACCTACCATTCAATTTAGCACATTAAATTAATACAAGGCATTTACTTATTATTAAAATGATAGTAGTACCTGTAGTGCCTGGTATTTTTTAAAGGTAGTAGGTACTTCCGGCATGTTGATTTTTGATTTTCGACCAATGAGGAGAGGAGATATTATATTTTGAACTTACCTAAACCAATTGGAGAATTTGGCAGAAAGCAGAAACTTTGACAAAATGTTGGTCTGAAAGACCTTGCAAAAATTCAAATTGTTCGGATGAACCAATCAGAAGATAATTTGTTTAAGATTTGAATCAATCAACCAACCGGAAAGAACATGTGTGCAAAATTTCAGCTTGATTGGAGAAAGCGTGCGACCTGTACAGCGGTGGGGACAAAAAAAATAAGTCTACCAAAAGAGCGAATAAGAGATGCTCGCTCAACAATGAATTTCTATTTTCTAGGTAATAATTTCAATAAATCATATCTCATTCTGGTCAAAGCAAGTTTGTACCTAACCACCTTGTTTCCTTTTCTGTTTTTTTTTTAAATCTGTACAGTGATATATTAGGTTTGTTTGTTTACACTGACACAACTTGCCAAATGGCCTTGTTTTGGACTTTTGGTAACTTGTGGCAAAACACAGCCTGTTTGATTTGACATTTGTGGAAGGTTTGTGCAGCCAAAACCTGACACTTTCTAGTTTCTACACATGGGTTCTGGGGCCCTATTCTAGAACTTTCAAATTTCCAATTCCACTAGAATTCGATTCCATGCAATGTTAATCCTTATGGCCGTGACTGGATTCCATCTGAATGGAATTGGAAAATTGTTCTAGAATATACCTCCTGGGCCCTGATTCTATAACTCCATTGCGACCGCATAGCAATTATTTCAATGTTAATCCTTATGGAAGAAATTGCTAAGCGGTCGCAATGGAGTTATAGAATCCCACCTCTGATGTGTAGGCTGTGGCAAATTTAAAATGCAGACTTTTTTATTATGTATTACAGTGAATAATCAAGACTGGGAATTTTGTTTATGAAAAAATATATTTTGTATTTTATTAACCTTACTTTTCAACCACAAATGCATTTGTTTTGAACTTTTGTGTGACTATTTTTGACTGATTGTGGTAACTGCCCACTTTTGGCTTTACCAACGCTGCCAATTATTGGCAGGTTTTGGCAGGGTAAATGAACAGATCTATTGTCAAAAGAGAGATGAATAAAAGCTAAACTTTTGAACAAATCTGTTAAATCTGTTGATTTCAACAGGTAAAGCCAAACACTTGTTTTTTTCCAGAACATCTCTAGATAAACTCATAGGACTAATCGAAGTTGCCATAGAAACAGCAGGAGTGCCATCATATCAAGATGAAATCTGGGATGATATCATTGCAGCAAGAGCGGAAATTGACGATCTAAAAAAAACATTACTGGTAAATTCCCTACCTATTGGCCATAAAAAATCAATCAATCTTGAAGCTGGAAGACAGTTTCAAGGCGTACAACAAATTTTTTCAATTTAGGAACTTACATCACTCCTAGAGTACGTTGAAAAGACAGCTACTTCTGCAGCGGAGACAGCATTTTTAAGCGGTGCTGAATACGCCAGCACTGTCATGTGCGAAAGAATTAACTCGGCTCACCAGCAAGTATGAGATACGAAAACTGACTAGTAAAATACTATTGTGTTTTTGACAGAGTTGTTTCCAATGCAATAAATCACATGCGCACATTCCAGTCAGATTGTATTGTGGGCATATAGTTTGCTGGCTCCTTTAAACCATTCTAATTGAGAAATTCAGTACATTTTCCATCATTATCAACATCTCCACTTAATAACTGAAGGAAGAGAGCCTGCATGGAAACTTAAAGTCTGGATATACCATTTTTATTGCAACTGCCAACCATACATTCTAAAACCATTCTGTAAAATTTCTACACAAACCTTTTTGAGAATTCCAATAGGCAACCTTCTCTTAAATTTGTCCATTTTATAACAAACCTAGACCCCAAATAATCAATGGAAATATGTGTTACGTTTGTAGTCCGATGTTTTCATTGAATCATAACTCTCGCGTTGAAATATTAACTAGCATATTGGCAGGAAAAATGGAGCGAGTTGATCGACTACCTGATTTCGCATTCAGCAATGCTATTTGAGACCAGTGACCAGATGATTTAAAATTTTGTTTATGGGTTTAAGTAAGACTTACGGAAACTAACTAGTAAAGACCTATGGTGTTGATAAGGATCAAGTTGTTTCTAAAGCCCGATTTACACGGTACAATTTCATGAACAACTTCTGTGTCACATTCCCAGTTTTCACACAGTTTTACATTTACACGAAGCAACTTTCTGTCACAGAACTTAAAACATGTTCTAATTTCCTTCAAGCAATGTTACAAAGACTGTGCCAAAGACTGTTACACAGAAGTTGTTTAATAAATGTGACCGTGTAAATCGGGCTTTATGCTATAAATCACATTAGCACATCCTGACGGATTGTGGGGGATTGTACTACTAGTGCACTGCTAGATGTACATAAATATTTATGCTCATCATGGTACTTTGTTTCTTAGGTACAAATTGACCGAGAAAAAACTAGGATTTTGGAAGAAGAGCTCTTAAAGATCCAACAATCACACGTATATGCCACTGCCAAAGCTGAGAAAAAGAAGAGTAAGGAACAACAACCTAGTAATAAGAACTAATATTTTTTAAGACTGAATATCAGAATTGTTTCCTATTTAATTGGCAAGGATATGCTTGGTTAGGTCACCGAACTAGAAAATAGGTAATTGTATTAATCTAAATACTTTTATTTTAATAATATAATATTCACTATTCCGTGTTACGTACTCTTAAAATTATATTATATTATATTCATACAAAATTATAAAACATGATTAAAAATGAAATTATGGAAAAAAAAAATCACAATTTCATGGGTTGATTGGCTACTTATTGATTTGGTACTGAAATAAATATTTTCTTTAAAATTGAAGGATTTAGAATTGAAATGAAGTCAATGTTGCAGTTGCATAATATCTTCTCTGCATCCTAGTGCAGTACTACAACTGTAATTTATGCCTCCTTCCATTTGTCTACAAAAGTGCATAAAATATTTAATTTCCCTCTCAAAATGTATAAATAAGGATGCAGAGCCTAAGGAAGTCTTACAAGAGACGTGATCCGATTGGCCACCCTTCTATACTTTACTTTCTACTATAAAGGAAGATCATCAAACACATGAAACATATATATTTGGATTTGCCATAACTTATATTTTGAAAACAGTCATTTCGTAATGATTTATATATTTTTTTAGAAACTTTAGTTGTATTTTCTGTCTCGTACATGTAAAATTGTATTATTAGTACCTTATAAGTGATGCAAAGATTATAATATTTGTGCCAATCAACATTCACACTCCAACACGTAGGTACCATCATCAAGGAACACAAATTTCAGCCAATACATTTTTTCAATTTTTTAAAAGGATTTACGCTCACCATAACCGGGAGTAGGTATGCGGACCACTACTGATGATGATCAGTGTTCTCTGTGTCTTCTCTTCTCATTTTTACTTGCAAACTGAGTTCTTTATAATTTGGAGGAATGATTTTTCCGAGAGCACTTCTTGTTCGTCTGGGAAAGTTATCCTGTGATGGAGACAGCAATTCTTGTCTGAAAATTTGAACAGGATATAATTAATGCTTGCACAAATTATACAATACAAATGACCATCGGAGGAGGTTTGGTAAATATGAGACGGATAAATGGTGAAAAACTTCAGGGTGGCACATAAAAATGTTCCTTACAATACAAAAAATTGCAGTGCTACAGATGCAATACAGTCAATAGGTAATCAATCTTAATTATTTAACAATATGGCACATTTGCATTTACCATACCTGATCAAATGTCGAGAGAAGCCTCATATTTTTTAATATTGTGACCAAAGCCACCATTTTAAGAGTAATTTTTTTAAAATTTGGATTTGGAATGAAAAATAACTACTTTTCTTATATTTAGCAGCACAACCTTATGGAATTATAATTATTAATTAAAAATACGTACTTGATAATTACAGAAGTTTTATTTTCTATCTGTTCTTCAAATACTCGAGTAGTTTTGGGTAAGCGGCTTAAAGTTGGCGTTTCTGAATTTCTGCTTGAATCAGCCTGTCTTTTGGCACACCTCCTTTTCGAAACCTTATTAGCTCTCTCCTTAACTGCCAATATATCGGGTTCTGCACTCTTCGACAACGGTAGTCTGTCCACGGCTACTCGCAGTGTCCTGGTCTCAACAGCCGACTTGCTGATGACATAATTCATCACATGATTACCAATACCATTCATATTATTGCATATTGGAGTCTGCTTTAGTGGTGAAGCGGGCTGAGTCTGTTTTAGTGGTGAGGCAAGCGGAGTATGTTTTAGTGGTGAAGCAAGCTGAAGCAAAGTCTTGGCATCCAGCTGAGATGGCAACTTGTTGCACGTAACAAGAAGTTGTCTGTTGTTATTCAGATGTGGGCTTCTTACTTGGTTCAAATGAGGGCTTCTTAGTTCTTCAGTATTATTATTATTGAAGATCTTGTTTTTGATATATGGCTCTTGAGATGCGGTCGCACTACCCGACTTATTGCTCGTGTTATCATCACTTGCGTCAAGTGCCGATCTTATTTTGATCTTATTGGGTGTGGACACATTACAAGTTAGAGTACGAGAAGCTGTCGATCTGTCAAATGTAGAAGATGTCCGATGTTCTGGTGCATCCACAGTAACGGTGGAAGGAGGATGACGATGAGGAACATCATATTGTAATTTATTACAAGACTGTGTTGTGTTTTGTGTATTATAAAATTCATTGGTGGATATCTTTTGATGCTTCACATTATCTGCAAGTTTACTGGGCTTAGATTTAGGCTTATCACTGCCTGTAAGCTGAGAGTCATTTTTATACATTGGTTGGACTCCTGGCTTATTTGCTGTAGCAGCAAATTTAAATGAAGATACATTTTCTTTTAGAATTGGACTCATTTTTGCAATTGAAGCTTCCAAATCATCAACTGGATGAGTTTGGTTCAGATCTTTATTTGGTTCTTTCTCCAACTCTAGCAGTCGCACGGGTTTCCGTCTACCGGATATATGCTTATTGTTTGCGAGCTGAGATTCGTTTTTAATCTGGGGTTTGGTAGTTGGTCCATTCGTCGAAGAAGTAGTACATGCCTTTTGGATTGCAGGTGCATTGTCATTTAAAACCCGACCCATGCTGGCATTAGTTTCGTCCATATCTTTAACTGAAAATGTTGTTC
This sequence comes from Leuctra nigra, assembly GCA_934045905.1. NCBI lineage: Eukaryota > Metazoa > Arthropoda > Insecta > Plecoptera > Leuctridae > Leuctra > Leuctra nigra. The sequence continues at coordinate 16,865,597 of OW203767.1, read as the reverse complement.
GGTTTAGCTCTTCCTCATCTTCAGATGATGAAGAAGAAGTCGGGAGACAATAATCTTTCGGTGGATTACCTCGAAGGCCTGTTCTCGAAGAACGGTGACTCGTACCTTCTAAGGGATCTTCAGACAATACTCGCTGATAAAATGCTTCCGGAGTCTCTCGCAGCTGACTATCCGTTGCCTCTGCATTCCTCTTCCGCCTTTTGCGGCACAACAAAGATACCTGTTCCTCATCTGGAAAAGGAGACATCTTGTTGTATGTCTTCACAGTAAAATTAAAAAATGGAAACCAATTTTCAACATTTTTAAAAATGGATTAAAGAGATGAAAAGTTTACTCCCCAAGACTTAAAAGAGCAGGTAATTGTGAGTCAGGCACGTAGGAAGTGGGGGGGGGGGGGGGGGGGGGATTATTCCACATCCACTACAGCAGTTTGATCCTCATTCATTATAAAAACTTATGTTTAGCATCTCATATTAGCGAGAGCGGCCCATTATTCATTAAGCTTAATATACTTGGGTCCACGTAGAGGGTTTCTGAGTATTGCAGTTTTTTCCTTTAACCAATGGCAAGTCTGCCGTGAGCAGTTCCTGGACTTGTGATTGATTGGTCTCATAAGAAAAAAAAACAACATAAAACGCAAAAATGGTGCACGTGGACCCAGCTTGGTAGGTACGATTATTTCACAATAAATATTTTACTATTTAACACTTTGAGGTCGTACCAGAGGTCATAATGATGGCCATAATGACCTACTAGAGCAGCGGTCGCCAACCTTTTGGACCTCGCGGACCACTTATAGGTCAATTTTATCTATCGCGGACCACTCAGGCGCGTAAAATACGTGTGCCGGAAAATACGAACAGTGAGGGAGACAATGGGGGGGAGGTCCCCCCAGTGCTAAGCGGTCCGGGGCGATTAGCCCCGGAAAAAATTGTTTTCAGGAAGTCATTTGGCGCGTTTCTACGCAATTTCAGATAACTTTTATTACGAGAAAAAGCGTTAAAAAAGACTTTTAGGTTTTGGAAAAATACTCGGAAAATCATATTATTTTCATCAGAGCTAGAGAATATGTATACTTTGTAAAAGGCATATTTACGTACTGGAACATGTCCGAATTCATAACGCGGTGAATTCCGCGGACCACTGGTTGGCGACTGCTGTACTAGAGGTCATAATGTGTGTGTAATTATTGTGGAGAAGGATGGTTCGTTACCTTTTTTAGACATTTTATTTACGAAACTTGACGGTGTGTTGTGTACGGGGGTATACCGGAAGCCTACAAACACAGACCAGTATTTACATTTTAAATCTAACTATCCGTTTCATGTCAAGAAGGGTGTTGTTTCTTGTCTTATGTCCAGGGCGTTGAATTTGTGTAGTTCTAAGGATGTGTTTTTGGAGGAGATGCACAAGCTTCGACTGGGATTTGAATCGAATGGGTATCCCAAGAAAATGTTAGAGAATATTTTGAGTTTGGATAAATGGGATAAAAAGGTTGGAGAGGTAGTAATGCGTCAAAAATTACCTCAGTGCAGGGGCATTCTCTGGTATTGCGCAGGTTGCGGACAGGACATTTAATAACTTTGAATGCAATTTTCAAGATACTGAGTGTATCAAAATGTATACTTTTTTACATTTACATATAGCATTTTGTCTGGTCAATAACATGAGCTCAGTTTTATTTACTTTCTTTTGTAATTTAAGCAAATAATTGCACTTAATTAGTGGTTGCGGACAGGACGCAATAGAATCGTGTTTTTAAGAGAGGAAAGTTCAACATAAGTTTCTATTGAATTAAACATTAAAAAAAATAAATTCGGCTAGTTAGTTTAATTGATCTATTCTAAATGATATTTCGCAAACTGTGTATTTTTATCATTGTTTTGGACTTGGTAAAATATTTTTTAAAAGTTGGTCTCGGTTGCGGACAGGACGTTGCGGACAGGACACAAATGATTAACATGTGTAACTAGCCTTAATTTACATTCTGCATTCGGTTGAATGTTCACACTATTGCAGTTGCATAGTAATGAGCTCAGAAAATATGATATTAATAGGAAAAGTAAAGAAACCAAGATAATTATATTATTTTGAAGAAAGCAAAAATGAAGCGGAACAATGCGTAATTACCTAGTGATTAAATATTAATGCCTTTATACAATGTGATAGAATGATGTACCTAATTAAGTGAATTATCAAGAATTTATAGATTTTTAATAATGCGATGTATTAATTTTGAAACTTCTTCACCAAATCCAAAAAATCAAGCCTAACTCATTGGTGGAGGGTCGCTCGGAAGAACTGAGAGGAACGACTTTTTCTTGATATTTTCAATTAATGGCTTTTGCATAGCCATGAATTTATTTAATGATATTGATGGGCTTAAACAAATACTTGTAAACTGGTGCCTGATGCAATGTCTAATACTTGTCCAGACTTCAGAGTTAAGTAGTGCAAGCGCGAGCGATTTTGCCGCTTGTTACAGGCACTTTCTTGGATACGATTGGAGAAAAAAATGGGTTGACGAAATGATTTTAAATTTAAGTCAAGATTAGAAAAGACAAACTTAGGGTTATCACTTAGCAGGTAAAAATGATTTTTTATGAAAAAGGGTATTTTTTCTTGTCTCGCTGGGTGCCGTACGAAATTTAATTTAAAAAATGTGCCAAGTGGTAACCCTAAGTTTGTCTTTTATCTAATCATGAATTAGAGATCAATTGGTTTACGGGTATGGTCTCCATTCGTATCGGAAATTTCATAGTTTTGCGCGGTTTTGTTGAGTAACCGGCGCCTAATTAAGAAGGCACGAAGCAAAAATGAAAAGTACTACTTATATACAATCAGACTGATTATGTGAACATCCTGTCAAAGTTACACCCACTTATTAAACAATTTTTCTCTCTTAATTTTCTAAAACGACGAGGCTCTGAGCGCTTGTACCACCGATACAAACATATTATTGATAACCAGATCACACCTGAACTGAAACCTACTACCTACTGGGACATGCTGGCATTGGGTGGAATTATTTTAAATAAAGAGATGGCCTTGAAAGAAAGAAATTTCCTTTTAATTCAAGGAAAACGAAATACGCAAGTGATGTCCTGTCCAAATCGGTTGCGGACAGGACATAATTAAAATGCGTGCCATATTTAATTAAGTAAAGTGAAAATTCTGAAAAAAATATATGTTCATCCTTAACATATATACTAAGGAGAAAAAAATAATCAGTGGCCTCAGGTAATTTTTGTAGCTACTGCAGAATCACAATGCCCAATAATCGCTGTTTACGCAGATGCTTCACATCAAATAAATTTTTATTGAATGAAAATAAAAATAATTTTGTGATAATATATTTTTTTAATTAAAGTATATATCCCCACATTGTTACAAGAATTTTTGTTTCATTAAAATTTTTATTTTGAAATGGGTAACTATCAAAAATGTTTTGTCCTGTCCGCAACCGCAGTTTTGAATATTTGTATACATTAACGAGCATATTTTTTGGGGGATTTTTTTTTTAAACTTCTCTTTCAATTCATCAGATAGCTTGAACTGTCCCCTTTACAATGATATATAATAACATGGGTTTCATATCAGTTGAAATTTACCTAACTTGAGTTCAAAATACCATTCCAGGTTTTTCGGAAAAGATTAGGCGCATTCTTAGCTCTTTTAACATTAGAACGGTTTTTAAATCCTCTGACTCTTTGAGAAGTATGTTGTGTTCTACTAAACCACGTGATGAAATTCAAAGCTCAAGAAATGCTATTTATTCGTTGCCTTGTCAGTGTGTAGATGTTTACATTGGCGAGACAGGTAGACCGTTATCTATTCGGATAGAGGAGCATAAAAAGAATGTTAAAAACCACAAAATTCGTTCTTCATTAGTTGCTGAGCACGCTTGGACACAGTGTCATAATTTTCAATGGGATGCGGCCAGAAAAATGTACAATGAAGAGAATACTAAAAAACGTAGGTTTATTGAGGCGGCTTTCATCGCGTGTGGGAATAATGTTATTAGCCAGAGCAGTTGCTTTTTTGATGAATCGTGGCGTTCCTTGTAGTCGTCATCGGTCAAACGCATCCAGCAGAATGCCTAGGGGCATTGACTGGCTTGGTTTGTGGGTTGCTTGATAGAGGGCGTTTGTGTTTAATTGTTGACTAAACCCACAGATAGTGCTAGTTGTGTCGTGCTGGCGATGTTGTTTTGACAGTTGAGTTGACTAGGGGCGGGTGTCTGAGGTCATCATTATTCAGTAGGCACCGGACGAAGCGAGTCGAAGCACTCGCGAAATATTGTGCAGTTTGTTTTGATTTATTTTAACGCAGTACTGGTGTAGTTCCAAGAGTTGTTTCGAGTTTTTAGTGTGTGGAAGTATTTGAAAAGGTCGGACTTTTTAAAATTCTGTTAATGCAAGGACATAGGTATTAAAAAAAACAATTCGAAGAACAGTGTAAAAGAGTCCCATTACCATTACCTTTCTCAAAAGTTGTTTAATCTTAAAAAATGCCCTGCAAATTTAAAACTCTAGGTCTTTGGCCCCAGACCCCTCCCAAAGGTGTTGCAGTTCCCTCCCCATGATAAAAGTAGTTCCTATGCGCCTGGTGAACACACCACATAAAGAAAAGAAAGACATACCTAAGAAACTTCTTTCTTACTCACCGTTATCTGGTTGGACGTTGCCATCTTGATTCGGTTCGGCTTGTTGAGACGGTTGAGGACTCTCCAATACCGGCAACAAGGGCATTTGAGCCTCCGCTTGCTCGGTTTGCGGCAAGGGGGAAACTGCTTCCGAAGGCATTTCAATTCGTTGAAGAGAGAGCTTTGGTCGGTACATTGTGTGTCCACTCACCATAGGGCAAACAGATTGGGTCTTTGAAGAGGTGGAACCTATTAAATCAAGAGAAATTTAACATGCATGTTTTACTTGAACCACTTGAACCAAAGGAAATATTTATAATCATCCTGAAGAATGGACTGTGGAAGTTACCTAGACTACCTACTACCTAGAGTAGGTAGTAATTATTTGCAATAAGATTTAAAATACGTCTATGGTTTAACAAACTTTAAATAGGTAATTCAGTCTTATTATTAGAAATGCAAAGGTAGCACAAGATCAATCACCAAAGTGTTTGAACAGTAGGTAGGTAAGTAGGTACCTTTATTACCGTATTAACTCGTGTATAAGACGCACTCGTGTATAAGACGCACCCTTGTTTTGAGAAGTCTATTTTAAGAAAACACTTAGCATGCGTGTATAAGACGCAGTAAATGATGAAAAACAGTGTGTGTTTGTATACATGATATCCATCTAAATGTTGGTTTTTCAGCTAACTGAGCTCTTTGAATGAAAATCACTGCCAACTTGTTGTAAACAAACAGTAATTTCCTGCTTCTGAGAAAGGGGGGAGGGGAGTCTTTTCCCAGCAGCTGTTGTTTGCTCTAACAGATGCGCACCTGCCTTTCCTCTGCATTCCAAAAAAATCCAACTCCCCTCCTCTCCTTCTATTAAGATCACCATTCAACAGTGTTTAAGGTGGCTCATCCAATCAGGCATAGTCTCAGATTTTCATAATTTTTTGTCTACTTATTGATAATCATGCCATACACAATCATTGAAAAAATTAAACACTTCTCGTGTCTAGTTTCTGAGATAAATTGAGTTTTCTTCCCCATGTTATCTTATGGCAGCCAAGTAAAATCGTGTCACATTTAGGCTAATAATGAAGATCTCATTTTTATGTAGTCCCAACTTTGATCAAAAAACTTTTTTTCTGGTAGATATATGGATATTCTATTAGGGAAAAAATTCAAAACAATACCAACGTGTGCTTTTTTAGAAGTTATAAACGAAAAACGCAATAATTTTCCTATACCTCCTGTGTTAAAGTTTTGTTCATTCTCGGAAGGCAATAATTTGAAACCTCGCTGTAAGACAGGAGTTGCAAGTTAAATTACATTTTATGGTTTGTTTATACTTAAATATAGTTGAAATGTTGGAAAAAGTAATTCGTGATGGTAATTTCAAAAAATAAATATTTTGGAATGTTCGATCGGTTGAGCCACGTTAATCTATTTTATGTCTGTCAGAGCAATGTTTTTCAGACATTAACATATATTTTGTCTCCTGATCTAAATGCAAGGGAAAACATTTTATTACACACATTAAATATGTTAATAATGTTGTGTCTACACAGTTTGAGAACTCCAGACAGAGTGAGGGGGAAAGGCAGAGATAGACAACATGTGGCAGTCTACCACAGCTCTGTTTACAAACATCCACCTAGGATTTACTGGGAAAAAAGCTTAGTATGCATGTATAAGACGCAGGGCAGTTTTCAGAATCAAAATATTGACATATAATTGCGTCTTATACACGAGTTAATACGGTATTTAGTATTTTCACACCCAAAAATCTCAATTTTTATTCATTATAGGCCGGAGAGCAGAAATATAAACTGAAAATTATCTGATATTGGAATACACAAATGAGTAGGTAGGTACACTCCCCCAAATAATAAACGGTACTCGAAAGAAAATGAATTGACTGATTAATGTTTGATGGCATCATCTCATGAAGTCAGTGCTAACGCATTATCTAACTCTTTTAGGTGAGCTCTGATTTCATTGATAACAACAAGGATTGATTGCCAAGGAACCGGCCCAGCAGCCAATACGTTTTGTACCAAGTACCGTTTATTATTTGGGGGAGTGTACCTAAAGTGACCAGCAGTCGATCTGTGGATTGGAAAAGGGTCATTTTATTTTCCCGTCCCCTAATATACCTGCGTGTGCACCATGCCCCATTGCCATTGTTATGCCGAACCTTCTCGTGGGTTGAGCTCACTAAGGAAGGGGTTTGTAAAATACCCGTTTTTCAAGAAAATCCTATTCCACAGATTGGTTGCAGGTCACTAGGTATGTAGGTTTACCTACCTAGGTAGGTACATGTTCACGGGATGATAATAAATACAATACAAAACCCTGAAATGGTTGGTTACCAGTGATTGTCGTTATACGTAGTACCTACATACCTACATTGAAAAAGGCCCTTTGAAATTCAATTCGTTTTTATAAGTCACAAGACAACTGATGCGGCTCACTCACCTTGTTTCGTTGATGTCGGGGAATCGGCATGCATGGGAGGTTGAGTAAGCGAATGTTTCTTGAAATCATCCACAATGGATTGAATTTCCATGATGTGACCGATAAATACGTAAGCCGATTGCAAGCTGTCCTTCAAACGAGATTCAATTGTATGTGCAAATTCCTGTAAACAAAAGACATAGACAAGAATAACATAAAAGTAAAACAGTGAAGAGGTCAGTGAAGATTGTCTGAATGTTTACTGTTTACTTACTTGACAATATAGTATGTCCGAGTTGTACTTCATAGCCAAGTCCGTTTTGGATTGATGAATTAGGGCATTATTTGCTTGCAGTGCCTGATATTGGCCCTTAATCTTTGCAAGATTTTTCGCCAAACTAACATTATTTGTCTTCACCTTTCTTGTAACTGAAATGCAAGAATATTCATATTAATCAGTAAAGAATGAGACATGAATAATGAGACATAAATTAATTCATTTTCAACAAGTCTAAATTATTTTAAAAATATAGGTCCTACTAGGTATATTTTCTGTGAAAATGTTGTACTACTACCATACCATTACCTATTTTCGACCTCGACCGGTAACACGGGAAAAGCTGTTGGAGGGATAATAGAGGGTTAACATTCCACTTAGGGCCCACTGTACCTCCCTGTGACAATCATGCTCGATAATGAAAGTGTTACTTGTAACATGCGATTTTGTGTTAATAAATTAATTGCTGCATTAGTTGAAAAAATCAATTTATTTACAACCTAGACATAGGTATTGAAATTGATAGCCATAATCTACGATCATCACACTTTAAAGGGATTGGAAACAGTCTGCGCCTTGTGACGTCATTCCCCTTAAGACCAATGCTAAATGAAGGCATTTGCACCCGTTTACTTCCGGCCGGTGACCAGCAAAATTTAAAAAAGCACGCTTTTGGAGTGTTTAAATTTGATTCACAGATTGCCGCCAGGTTTGAAAGATCTTCTCAAACTTGCCGCTGCTAGTTGTAATGGCGCATTGTCGACCGTTTTGAATTCTGTTCTGGCGGGAGATAAAGACATGTGTCACGAGAGCGGCTTCACAGCCGCTTGTTCTATGCTTGTTGTGTTCAAGGGGACCAGACCCATGGCTAGCTAGTCAGCCCGTTTCCAATCCCTATAAAGTGTGGTGACCGTAGCCATAATTAAGCAGAGAAGTGGACATCAGAAGGAAAAGAAGCAACCCAACTTTTGCAGTGAATGAAATAGGTATAAGAACTAAATTACTAAAGAATAAAGATGGAGAATGCTGAAGGAGGTTAACAGAATGGATAGTGTTGGAAGCAAGAAAATGAAAAAAGAGTTAGTTGGTGAAATATTGTGGTTGGTTAAACCTATGTAAAGTTTACAGTTCGACAACAGGCGTTCAGCATGTCGGTGCTGGCCAACCAGATGGCTCACGCCGAGCGCCTGGCGTTCAAGGTCAAAAGATAAACCATGTTCATCTTTCAGCACTGAACGTTAGGACGTCAACAGCGAACTGTAAACTAGCCATTGAACTGGGATGAGAGCTAGGCAAGGGGGCTTTGTAAGTTTGTAAAATGAAGAGGATTGGAATTGGAGGGTTGGAGAGGATTTGGCAGTGTTACAATGAAACTGTAGCTGTATCGAGGAGGACGTGTTGGAGATATATCTCCAACACGAAGCCTATAGGCTTCCAAGATGTAGGCCGAAGCCGATGCAGGTAGCACACTCTATTGGTGGGATATGTACCTAGTGCACGTGAGGCGTCATCAAGTCTAGGGCCGGCCCTGAATGCATGCACACAAGGCTGGTTGAAAGAATATAATCACAATATTCGTAGGCAGGACGACCAGCTTCAGTGTGTATAATGAATGCATTATGCTTCGTTTAGCCCCCCAATAAGAATAACAAGTGCATTTTGAACGTGATGTTGTTGTAAAACCTTATGTGACACTTTGGTAGGTTAAACACTTACAAGAAGTTGAAAATGAAGCCTTGCTTCCAGTCTTTCCCTTCTTTCTGGGTGGCCTTAGTTTTCCTGAAGTTATCGTAGAGCGGTTCATGTTCATTGATTCGTTTTTATCAACTTTTAATAATTCTGAGCATAAATCAGCTGATTCCTCCGCGTCACTGGACGAATCGGACGAATCACTGTCTTCAGTTTCCGAAGCCATCCTGGAAAAAGGTAAACATTTTAAGTATAGCTAGGTAAACAATAAATAGCTGTATCCCTATTCTAAAATACCTATAAATACTTTACCTTGCGTGTGCGTGTCTAACTATAATAATTAATAAATGATAAACCAGATTCGACAAAGGACGAATGATATCTTCCCGTTCCGTCCCAGAGAGAGTGAAGAGTAGCGAGGAGGAGGGGAAGGAAGTAGAGAGAAACAAGAGTCAAGATTTTTGCGTAAATGCTGCCAACAGCTGTTTTCAATTCTGCCCGATGTTTTCTATTTTTATTTAATCTGACATTATATTCATGCACTAATTTCCACCCCTAAAGAAAATACTCGATTAAGTAAATATATTATATACCAATACTTAATTGTTAGTACAAAGGTAAAGATGTACCATTTTGACACCATGTTCACTGACAGTTGGTAATGCTGGGGGTACTGTAGTCACGTGACTACGCCGGTCGCCCTTCAGTTCCCACGTGACTTTTTAAAAATGTCAATGTAGTAATTTTATCGTGTCTTATCTTTTCATCAGTCGCCAGTAACTTGTCAGTAGTAACTAAGATCTGATCATGGCATCTGATCAGAACTACAGCCGTGTCTTAATTGTTGGTTCCTGTATGATTGATTTTTCTTTGTATGTATACATACATTAATAATTAATACATACCTTACATATTCTTCTTGTTTGATTTTGGTTCCTCTACTGCCTATTTATATGTTGGAGAGTTTTTTTGCTACAGCTATGCTCCAAGGCTTCCGAAGGCTGGTGAAACTCTGCATGGAACTAAGTTTCTTTTGGGTTATGGAGGTAAAGGCGCTAACCAGTGTGTCGCTGCATCAAAATTAGGAGCATCAGCGGCACTTGTTGCAAGGGTAGGTTCATCCGGTTTATAGCACTATTTGAAACCTCCTTGAACGGGTTAATTCAGTGACACTTGTCCAGTGGCTGACTGTGCCAGGTGGCCCTCTGAGTGTATCGCAGCCTTCTCGGCGCTACTACCGGCGGGGTGGCAATAAAATGTACTACATGGTGATGTCACCAAAGATACTACATTTTATTGCCACCCTGCCGGTACTAGCGCTTCTCATCTTTGGTCGACAGGCAGCTACCCAGAGAACGAAGTGACTGTCGAGAAGGCTGTGGTGTGTATACTGTGTACTACCTAGGTACACAGAAAATTTAAAAACAAAATAAAAAATAAAGCTTGGCGCACTGAATTTGCACAGGCCACGAACTTCTATTTTATTATTCTTCTAATTTTTTTTTATCTTCTTGTGATGCCCTCTTTTTATCAATTGCACCAAGCTTTTATCTTTTTTATTTTGTTTTTAAATTATTTAAATTTTTCATTTTTATTGTTTAAATTTTCTATTACGGTTAAAGGGATGTCCATTATATGCCACAGTTTCTTCTGGCCTTCGTCACCCCCCCTTCCCCCAGTCACAGCTTGTCACAAAATCAATTACCCTCCCCCCCCCCCCCCCCCCCCCCCCCGTTAAAAAAAAATTAATTTTGATATCATTTATAAATTTGGTTTTACTGTAATTTACGGTTTTGCTGCGAGACAATATTATATATTTGGGTTTTTATATGTAAAAAAAGTAGGTAACTGGTCCCACTTCACTTCAACCATCTTCAACATAAGAAATTAAATTCAATGTGTGTGTTGTGCTAACTTATGAGCTTGAAAGTCACTTATTTATTTTTAAATAATAAAACATTAAAGAAATTTTAGTTTGAAGGAAGTGTAACGTCACACACCTTGTTCCGTCACACACCTTGTCACACTGTGCCACGAATTCTGATACCCCCCCCCCCCCCCCCCCCAATCATATACGTAATTTATGGACGCCCCCTAATGTTTGAAATGTGGAAGCTCATTTTATGCCAAATTCAGGCACAAAGCGAAGTGTAGTGCTTGGCGGCAGTATCTGGGCAAAATGATTACACGAATTTTAAGTGCGAACATACGTTCTAACGAAATTTTGCTTGGCCCTCCTTTTAGATCGCAATACTTTTAGGTGGGAAAGTGCTTGGCATCTTTTTACAAGTTTTGTTTTTGACTGGTGGCTTTACGGTAAGACGCTATCTATAGTAGGTTTTTGTGATGTTGGCCCTGGTGAAGATTGAAGTCTTCAGAAGACTGAAGATGGCAGCGCCAGCACTGCCCAAACATAGTGACAAACGGCCCTTTTCAGGGCCAACATAACAAAACCCTACTAAGAGCATATATACCGTAATCCGTTAACCCACCAGTTGAAAATTACGATAGCTCTCAGACCCTCAGTCAACTCAGTAATAAGTAATATCCTTTACCAATACTTCATATTTCTTTCACATTTAGCTAGGCAATGACTCATTTGGACAAGATTATCTTCAAGTTTTGAAAAGTAACAATATCAATACAGATAATGTTATTCTTACCAATGGAGTATCCAGTGGAATGGCCAATATAACTATAGCAGAAAGTGGTAAGAAATCTGTTTAAAGTTTTTAACTTCAATAATCAAATGAAGCAGTTATATATACCAGCACAAAAGATAGAAACTGAAACATCTTTTTGAATTGAAAATAATTTTCATATTATTTTATTAAATGAATAGAAAATATGCAAAAGTATTTTAAATACAATATTTCCTAAATAACAACTTAAATGTTGGGAAAACACACTATTATCAATCTCATAAGTGTAAATTTTATTCATAATATGAAATTAAAAATCAGTGTAAATTTTGGTGGGAAAACGCCATTCCGGCGATGATGCCATATTTTATTGTAACCATGGCAACATCATTGTTGGTTGATATAAATGACATCACTCGCCGGGATGGTGTTTTCCCACCAAAATTTATATTGATTTTTAACTTTATATTCAGGAAGGTGTGCCAATATAAACTGAAATGATTATTGTCAAATTGCGGAAATTGCTCATAGAAGGTTGAAGAAGTTAGTAATACCCCTTTGTGCTTCTAGTAGGTATGTACTTTTTAAGGTGATACAAGCGCTCGGCCGTTTTAGAAAATTGAGAGAGAACAATTATTGTTTCATAAGTGGGTGTAGCTTCGATAGGATGTTCACAATGATCAGTCTGATTGTATTAGTAGCACTTTTTAATTTCCGTTGTTCAACAAAACTGCTCAAAACTATGCAATTTCCGATACAATTGGAGACCATACCCGTGAACCAATTGGTAATCATGATTAGATAAAAGACAAACTTAGGGTTATCACTTGGCACGTTTTTTAAGTAAAAATCCACACGGCACCCAGCGAGACAAGAAAATAATAATAATAATAATAATGTAATTTATTGAGCACATAAAATAGGTACACAATTGGTCTGTATTCAACAATCGAGTCGTTGATCTTCCATACATCCATCTCTTCTCTTCAGCTGCTTCGCCTCTTCACCGTTTACCTATTTCTTCTTAAGTTATTCATAAAAGTCATTATACATATAGTTGTGCTTCAATGTCAGTGGTAATATTGGAAGAACATCCAAGCATTTGCTTTTTTTAGCTGAGGGAAAACCACTGAAAAAACATTCTCAGCAGGATGTGTGTGATCTTTATTGTTGTCTTCCAATGCACATTACTTCTTGTTCTTGAATTCTTGTTCTTGAATTAGCGTGAGTTTGTTCTTGACTAGTGTCTTGAATGGTATTAAACTTAATGTCTGCTCTTCCCTAGTTGTTGCATTATACGCTACCGAGGCTGAATATGAAAAACAATTCTTAAATTTTGTACCTCGATGAGTGCCAAAGTCGAGCTTTTCTTTGGACCGCGTATCTCTTCCGTGAATATCTTGTCTTCTTCTTAACTTATCATTCAAATATTTAGGTTCTCCTGTTAACAGTATCTTGTGCGTTGCGCATGTCAAGTGAAGATTCCTTCTTGCTTCCATCTTCAACCAATGAAGTTTCTGAATGTAGGGACTTATATGGTGTCTTCTCTTAATATTGAATATAAACCTGGCACAAGAATTCTGGACTTTCTGAACACGTCCTATATCTTTCTTTGAAATGCATGATCCGTAAACGATGTCGCAGTAATTTAAATTTGATATTATAAGTGCCTCAACGAGCTTTGTTTTTGTTGACCTGGTCAGGATTTGTTTAAATCTTTGCAATGTTCGTAGTTTGCCGTAAGCTTTGCTGTTTGCTTTCTGAATATGATCTGTGTATGTCATTTGGCTATCCATGATTAAACCTAAATTCCTTGAAGTTTCTGAAATGGGAATTGTACAACCATTTATATTTAGTTTAAACTCGCTATTAAGTATTTTGATTCGTTGACATTTGCTCCCTATAATCATTGATACTGTCTTCGAAGTGTTTAAGGAAAGTCCTTGACTTTCACTCCATGCAGCAATAGACTGAAGATCTTCGTTTATTTTCTCTTGCGCTGCAGCTAGATCTTGAGGGCGAAAGGTATATAGAAGCTGGGTATCATCTGCAAATTTGTGTATTTTGCAGTGTTTCACACTCTCATCGATATCAGTTGTGTAAACTATGAACAGGAGTGGAGCTATACTTGAACCCTGTGGTACTCCTGTTCTATTTTCCCTTGGCATTGATACGTTATTAGCTGATAATTTTACCCGTTGTTGACGTCCGGTGAGGTAACTTGCAAACCATTTAATTGTCATCTCTCCCACTCCAAGAGATGTGAGTTTAGCCAGTAAGAGTTCATGGTTGATTGATTGGTTGATTGAAATTTTTTTACAAAAAAATCTACTAATTATTACTCGAAGCAAAAAATTTAAAATACCAAGGGATAACCCTTAGGGTTGGTCTTTCAATATTCTGCTAAACCAGTAGTTAAGTTATAATCAGTCATTCGAGGATTGTCATTGGTTGTTGCCATGGCAATATAGTGCTAATTGACTGTTTAAAAGTTGAAAAACTGGCCCTTAGTTTGTCTTTTATCTAATCATGATTAAAATTTTAAATCATTTTGTCAACCTATTTTGTCTCTAATCGTATCCAAAAATGTACCTGAAACAAGCGGCAAAATCGCTCATGCTTGCAGCACCTTAATGTAGGTATTCTCACAGTGCCAGGAAAAAGAATTTGATTTGTAGATTAATTTGTTAATAGTTTAATATTTTTCTCTCCCTACTTTTGCAGGAGAGAATAACATTGTCATTGTAGCTGGAGCGAATAATCAACTTAGCACATCAGATGTGGATAGAGCATCTACATTAATCAAGTCCGCCGATGTCATCGTGTTTCAGTTTGAAACACCAATTGAAACAACAATACATGCCCTGAAAATAAAGACGACTGGCATATCAATAGTGAACGGGGCTCCAGCCAGCAGTAAAGTCGATCCTCAATTATTTGGACTTTGTACCATCTTTTGTGTCAACGAAAGTGAGGTTTGTTTTGGTTGTTTAAAAGTATTTCGTGAAAAAGGAAAATCTCATATTCCGAATAATGTTTTTCTATGCAAGTTGATGTGTGACTGAACTCTGAGATAGTATTTTCTTGATTGTGGGATGAATAGTTTTCAAGGAATCATTTTATAAGATCTATAGATTTCTTTACTTTTAAAACATTGTTTTTAAATAGGAATTGTTGGGGTCTTGGAAAATTCTGAAATATGTCACATGCTGTTTTTTTCCGCCAAAATATCCCATGACATTTTATTTTTATTTTCGTGAATGAAAATTTAAAATTTTTCGGGTGATCAGTAGTTTGTTATCATTAGCGGAAAGACATTTCTTTACACCGTTATATTTTAGCCTTGGCTTCTTGAAAGTTTTTCTGGGAACCTATCAATCGTTACATAGTACATTTCTTAAATGAATGAGATTCTCTATTTTGTAAAAAGAATGTTATTGTTTTCTTCAGGCTAGTTGTATGACCAACATGAAAGTGGATACTGTGTGTGATGCAAGTACAGCCATCAGCAAGCTGCTCGATCTTGGATGCAACGCTGTGATAATAACCATGGGCAAAGAGGGCGCTGTCTATGCAACGAAACAAGACAAAAATGCTGTACACATTGCTTCCGTCAAAGTGAATGCGGTTGATACCACAGTAAGTTTGACACGAATTACTTATACCTAGCCTTTTGTCAAAACTGTCAATGGGTAATTTACAATTTTATTATTTTTCCTGCTATGTATGAAATGAACACCTCTGTGCATTTTAGAGTTTCAGTCACATTCCTAAGTTGTTTACCAGACCATTGTACTCAAAATGGGAAATAACAAGGATTTGATTGTCAAAGAACCTGACCAGCAGCCAATCCGTTTCGTTCAATTCAAATACAGTTTCATGATTTGTTGAGTGTACCTTATAAAGGTCTCTTAGGTACCTATAAAGTAGAGCCAAGATTATATGGTTCTATCACTTTTAATCACGAAATTTCACTTTAAAATCAAACAAAAGGGTACTGGTACTGAAAGGGTTAAAACCACCAAAACGCGAAATTGCCAATATTTAAAAACCATACAATCTTGGCTATACAAGGTCTTGTTTAATTAATGTGATTTTTTAATGTTAAAATTTGGTACTTTAAGACTAAATTCAGTCTAAGTACATTTTGTGTTCTACCTGTAGGTTTTATATTTTTCAATTTCCCGATAATTTAAAAATTATGATAATTATTATTATTATTATGAAAATTATTTCTCTTACCAGAGACTAGGGTGGTACATTTAGTCATGTAATGTACCCACCCTAAAATCAGGCCAACATATTAATGAATACTCTAAAAGATCTTATATTTTTGTTTTAGGGAGCTGGTGACATGTTTATTGGTGCTTTGGCTTATTATTTGGCCTACTTTCCAACCCTTGGTTTAAGAGAGAGCATTTGGCGGTCATGCAACATCGCGGCAGTGTCCGTACAGTCTCTTGGAACTCAGAGCAGTTTCCCAGAGAAAAAACAGCTTCCGACAAATCTATTCGCACAATAGATTTACTCCAGTAAAAAAGATATATTACGTAGAAGAGGTACTAAGAACTGAAAGTTTAAGCTCGTAACTTTATATATTTTTTAACTCGTTACCGTAGCAAGGCAGATTAATGACGTACCTAGCTACAAATTCACAGGTAAGAGTTTGAGTCTGCTTGGCAGTTGATCTTTTAACTTCCATAAGTGTGACGATTTCTCTATTTGCAAATCCAGTAACAGAACTGCGGGGAAGGTTGACAAGTTTTGGGTTTAAAAGTAAGTTGCATTTTTATAATTTCTTGAACAAAGCAATTGTTATTGGCCCATACTTAAGTCTTTACGACAATTTTTAAAAAAATGGTAGAAGCAGATTACATATTCACTAGCATAGCAAAGCATTGGTATTATATTAAGTTAACAAAGATATTGTAAAAATTATATTTTTATAAAACTCAATATTGTTAAGGCAGTGTGCCTTAGAATTTAGAAGTGCCTTACAATCATAAAGGTACCTACCTACACAATTGTAATTAACATTTAACAACATTCCAGAAGATTTTAAATTGATTGAATAAATAAATAAAATTGAAATTCTGTACATACCTACTAGTTAATTATGTTTTTAGGGTAGGTCTACCCACCCACTAACAAGAGTTTACTGTCCTAAAGTGCAAGTTACTAATTTTTCACAACCACAGTAGGTAGTCGAAAAGTAGCAGTAACTACCTACATGGACCTAGAGGTACTATTTGCTTTTGGAACTAAATTGAGCATACCTACGTTCCTAGTTTATTTGCATAATACTACATCTTTTGAAAGTGCTGAAAGTGGGGCAAATATAGTAGGTAACTACGTAGGTTGTAAGCGCAAAAAAATTGAAAGACTTATTAGTACTACATTAATTATAAACATTATCCTCCTCTAACTTTGCATAGGTATATGGATTGTCAGTTGACAATACAAAAGTAGGATTTTTAGCTGCCACAGGCCATTAAAATAGTGTTTGTGAATCTAGATGTGTACCTTTCAAACAAAACATGCAAGTTTATAGAATATTCTCCAAATTGCATGATCTCTAAACTACATGACTGGGATACTCACATCTATCTGACCTGGTAGCAAAACTTGCCGGACATTTAAATTGATTCTTGCAATCTTTAAGAAATCTCCATATCGCTGCCATGACATTTCGTCGAAACAATTCTGCCGCGTGTCAGAGATACTATCGATGTCATTGGATTCAGATGCCAAATCTAAACCACCATTTCCTTCTGATAATTTCCTTCTCTTACTTAACAATTCACTCGGGAGATCATCACCTGAGCTTGGAACACTTTGGTCACTTCTAGAGTCTGGATTTGATATAGAAACATCTTGCCAAGGTAGTTCTTGTGCAGGAACTATACGGGGCACTCCGTGATAGTTCAGTCTGCTCTGTCCAGACATCACCACCACATCACCACTGTGGATATACATCGCAGTCGGTTTGTCGGCACGCGAGCGTCCTCCGATCATGAATATCGCACTTTGACCGAAGCTGAGGGAGATCAGTGGCGCCTCTCGATTCGGTTCCGAGTAATCCGTGTGCCCGGACAGTGTAGAATCCATGTAGTAAAAGTTGATGATGGCAGCCTCGGCTCGAAAGTTGGAGAATCCAGCTGCTGTTACCATATATCGTGATAATTTGGCCAGGTCACGAGGAAACTCGTCGCGGGCAGCCTCGCTGTACTCTTTTGTGTCCCAATTATGATGGTAACCAAGTGTTGACCAGCGCAGTTTTTTAGCAAGGGATTTGTCTACTGCTAGCTGTTCCCACCAGGTTTCTTCATCCTATGACAATAAAAACAAGGCTAATTAAAAAAGGAATGCTCCATATACCTACTTCATGTGTACCTTCTTGGTACATAGTATATTAACCAAAAAAATTAGATACGTAGGCCGAGGTTTAACGTAATGTACTGAACAAGAAGATGATTGCTCCCAAAGTTGAACACTGTACTATTGACTCATCTCATAGTAAATTCTAGTGTTCAGTAGAACAAACTGTATTTAATGGGGGGGCTCGATGATTTCTCACACTTTTCTAACAGTTTAAAACTTTTAATATTAGTTTATAATTGTACCTATCTTCCTCAATAATATTGAAAAATACGATGGGGTAAGGTACCAGCCTGAACTAATTTCTGAGATTCTTAGCTGAAGTGTCACTTTTGTCCTATACTTTAACATTGGACGTGGTATAAAAGGGGTAGGTATAAAACGAAGGTAGAATGCATATTACAGAACACAATTTAGTCAAGAAAGTATAACTAAGCTGAAAGGTACCGAGGTAGTACTACGCACTACTTTTCTGATATTCCCATTTTAAGAGCCATACAAATATTTTGTTCAAAGATTAAACATTGACTGTCAAAATTTATTATATTATTTTCATGACAAACATCACAGAAAGTATTTCAAGATTAATTATATTTACAAAACTTGACAAATTTCAAAATTTGAAGAACTGATCACTTCTCATATTTCCCTATTGAGGTCAATGTTTTCATCGAAATCATCATAAATTAAACTACCTAGTTATATTTAATGGTTCCAGAACAGAAGAAAAGAATAAAGTCCAGGATAAAGCAAACACCTGTAGCTGAGAGAGAGGAGCGACAGTCCATGAACAATTTCATGACAAGTCAGCAACGGCTTTTTGCTTCAACATCCCTGCCGCAGGACACATGATTTAGCAATTATTTGAAAATACTATAACGCGCTTTGCCTCAATATATTGTATCTAGGTACACTAGTAAATTTGTATATCTTCTCAAGCTACCTTCAAGCATCCATGGCGGTCCAGGTTCAACCGTTGGGGACGTTTTGTGTAATCTTTCAGACATCGTATCGGCCAGTATCGCTGCCCCAGAGCAACAAATGGGTTGGCGATAAATACCAGACCAGGCTTTTCAACTAACTCATAGATATGCCACTCGGAGATGGGTTTCAGGCCATATGTTGTCTCCAATCCAGCATCTGCATCGGTAGTAGCTGCTGGTTTCCGAGTTACTAGCTGAAAACCCAATAAAAACATTTAAAATCGTGCTGGAACTTACGAGAACATTGATGACCCATCCATGCTAGAAACTGTACAGAAAGACCATAGGTTTGAGTAGCGGACAGGTACAAATGAGAAAAAATAAGGTTAGAATAATATATTTTGAAGCATTACAACTATAAAGTAATGAATCACTCACGTTCGTATTGTTAACAGTTGAGCCTTTCGAAAAATCTAACACATTTTTTAAGTCTGGAGGAGGTCGTTTACTTTTGTAATATTTAAAATCCTTTTTAAAAACATCTTCCTCCTCGGCCATAACGTGATTCTGACATTTGTTGACACACAAGAAGTTCACAGCCTTTTATACAGTAGCCACCGAATTTCAGACGGTGTTCATTTTTAAGGCTGTGAGTTGATGGAAACCGCGCGAAAACTTGAATTTCTACTTTGCTGCTTTGATCATGCTTTGATCAACGAAGTGGAAATATATGAGATCAATGCATTGATCTCGCCGACGTTCCTTTGAGTTTGACCTTTAAAGGAAGATGTGTAACAATGACTAGTTTTATTATTTATAATACAGTAACACCCTTCTCAGCTTCACACACCTCACACTACTATTCGAGAAAATAAGGAACACAACTGACCTCTGGTGGATTTTGTGGTACTAGGTAAATGGCGGCTATCAAGGGCGCATTTTGCATAAATATAAATACAAATATTTGATATAGTTGTTTGTTATGGCCAAAAAAGTAAATTTATAGCTAAATATCAATTTCATTTGTTTTTTGTTTTTTCACTGTTTTATAGAAACACGAAATGTAAAAACAAACAAATTAATATGTGGACCTGATAGTAGCCATCTTGCCAGAAGTGGCTCCATCACGTATCACTTATTTGTGGGCTACAGATGTATAATAAATATATTCACTGCAACTTGGGGGGGGGGGGGGGGGGGGGATGTATACATGATTTAGCCTGAACGAAACGAACAAATACACAAAGTTTGGTATTCTTTTTTACTTAAAAACCAAAATTAAATTATGATTTCAACCAGTGCTCAATTTGGGCGTAAGCCTGGCTTACCCACCTATTTTGGAGGGTAAGCCGGGCTACGCACCTTTTTATAGAAATATTCTCTTTATTATTAATAACACATTTGGCCCTCTACAAACTTATTTTTCGTGGAGAAAAAAATTGGTAAAATATTTTACAAAAAGCGCAGAAACGCACCAAATTCATTCCAGAAATTCAAATTCCAGAAATTCCGGGGCTGCGCGCCCCGGACCCGCGTTCTTCTGGAGGCCCTCCCCCCAGTTCTCCCCCCCCCATTGATTCCGTACGGTACCTAATGCGTTTCCCATAAAGATGGGCACAAAAAGTCATTGAATCGATTCTTCGATCTAGATCGATTTTTCATGATTCGATTTTTTGATATCGATATTGAGAGGGCTGTGAATCGATTCGAAAAATCGATTTTTGTGAACCTCTTGAATCGATTTTTCAAAAGATCGATTCAAAAGATCGTATTATTTTAAGAAAAAATCGGGTAAAAGTAAGAAAATGGTCGAAAATCGATGGTCAGGGAGACATTGCGTAATTTTTTTCAAGTAATTACAAAATTCAAAAGATCGAATCAAATTAATCGATTCTTATAATAAATCGAATGCTTCAGAATCGATTCAAAAAAATCGATATATCGGATTCATTGAATCGATTTTTCAAAAAATCGATTCTTTTTGCCCATCTCTAGTTTCCCATGACAGTTGTGGGGTGGGCTTACCCCAAGATAGGTAGAATATAATGGAATGGGTTAGGTATACACAATACATCTCTAATGGTTTGATGTTGTTTCCTTTTCTGTATTTCCTTGGTATTTCCGGACATTTTTCAAAGTACTTGCAGTCTTTCCCGCCATTTTCGAAGTACTCCCTCAAGAGACGTCACGTGACCCGCACTTGACACTGACAGCGCGCCGCGCAATTCTGACATCCGTTCCATTCTCTGCGACCGCGGTTTTGTCAAAACTCGAAGTGCGTCTCGTTCGGCAGTCGGCTCTCCTTCTCTCTGATGAGTGATGGGTGACAGACTCTCGAGAAGAGAAGACGTTCAGTTTAAGTTTTAGTTTATTTCTTGGTTTATTTATTTCCATTTGCCAAGGCAGTGATTCCCTGCGAGTGATCAGTGATTCGTGATTCACATTTCACTTTGAAATCTATAAAGGTAATTACCTACCTACCTAATCATCTATAAAGTGTTACAAAATTACCTACAGGTTGTCCATGTGCATTTCGTTGCGTCAGCCGAATTCATGGCTGCACGTGATAAAGTAGAAACACGTTGTTTTAAGATCAAGAAAGGTAGTACCTACCTCCCTAACTAACTACCTAGTGGATTTACAGAGATTTTTACAGTTTCAGAAATGTCCAATCATGCCTTGCATGGGAAATTGGCGTCCAAAGACAGCGTCACCAATGGTGGTGGTAAGATGGTGAGTGATAGTCAAGGGTATGGATTAAAAAGTGATCTTCTGAATCGTCACCATCCATATCAGAAGCCATCAACCCCATTACATATTTCGCCATCACCTTTGCCAATTCACACTGATAATCAATTGGCTCCTGCCTTGAAATCAAGTAGTACCTTCAATGTAGATGACATGAAACCTGATTCTGAAACTATTAAGATGTATGTGACGCAAATACCTGTCACATACACTGAGATTGATTTGATGCCAATATTCAGTGAGTTTGGTTCAGTCTATAAGATAACTTTAATTCGTGAGAAGATGTCGGGATGCAGCAGGGGATGTTGTTTTGTTACGTATTACGAGAGGAAATCAGCGATGGACGCTATGAAAGCGCTACACAAGAAAAATACACTTCCTGGAGGAGACCGTCCAATTGAAATGAAGATAGCTTATGGCGATGAACGTGATCGTACACTTTATGTGGCCGATTTGCCGATGTCATTTTCCGAGCTTGATTTGAATGTTATGTTTGGCAAGTTTGGTGTCATAGAAAAGTGTTCAATACTTAAAGATGTGTACATGCGGAGTAGATGCTGTGGTTTTGTAACATTTGAGTCTCGCAAAAGTGGAATTATCGCAATCCAGCATTTGCACAAATATCAATTGGAAGGTTGCAGATCTCATCTCAGAGTTCAGTTTGCCCTTACGTTAAGGGAAAAAGAGATGATAAGGAATCAACAACCACAGTGCCACAATTTATATACGGCAAAAAACTTGGCATCCGTGGTTCAAAACTCCAACACTGTTCATGTCGACGTGCGGAGTGCCATCAATGTCTTGCTGACTACCGGAATCTTTAATGGTTTTAATGCAATGGAGCAGTTTATAAACACTTCAAGCGTTGCCACATTAAATATGAATTCGTATCTTGTAACACAGTCAGGTAATTCGTATTCTCCTTATGAAGGCGCTCCTCTGTTTTATTATTCACCCAATGTCAGCGACTCGATGTATAATTGGAATTTCTCAAACACCAACTGCAGCCATACAAATCTTCAAGAACACTCCGAAATTTCCAAAACTGGATTAATAAGTGCGAACCCTCCCCGAGAGGCAATCGAGAGCTCCAAAAGCGGCCACTTATGTATCCACAATATCCCGATGGATTACAAGGACTTTGAACTTAAACAGTTATTCAAGCCATTTGGAAAAATTGTGTCAGCTACAGTTTGCTTCGATAAAGATACTGGGTTATCCAAATGCTTTGGTTTTGTGAAGTATGACGACATTAAGTCGGCTCAATATGCTGTCCGGGTGATGAATGGCTGTCTTATGGGTGAGCACCGACTTAGAGTTGAACTGAACATTAAGTATCACGGTCCTCCTACAGTTGAGTATACAGTTGAGGACTATTGAACATTAAGTATCACCATGTATCACGGTCCTCCTACAGTTGAGTATTCAGTTGAGTAAGTATCAAAATGTGTTGCTCATCCATACTGGTAATTTTATAATATTTGTAGATATTTTAAATTTTGATGTTTTCAATTCAATTTGTATTGTAGGATATTTGTATTTCATATGGAATATGCACGAATTTATTAAACACTAGATTTAAAAATAACAATATATTTGTGGGTAAAACACACTATTTTCACACTCAGAAGTGTAAATTTTCATTCATAATGAAAATTAAATTCAGTGGACATTTTTGCGGGAATCCTCCTGTCCAGTGATGTCATTTTTATCAACCAATGCCATGGTGTTCCCATGGTTACATTACAATAAAATAATGCATCACTATAGACTGGAATTCTGTTTTAATTATTTATTTATTTATATATTACTACTTTATTTATTTATCCTGTTTTCCTGACAAAAATGTCCACTTATTTATTATTATTAATGTATGAAAATGTACTCTTTTGAGATAAGAAAATAGAGTGATCTAGGTATTCCTTATTTAAATGTCGCATGCAAATTTACAATATTTAACCACAGTTTTATCTAAAAATTATTTTGATAATTTTATAAAGAGTTTCTCCAATCCCTGTGACATTTAGTAGGTTACCAAGTATACCTTCTATGATTTTTTCATGTACCTAGGGAAGCCTATTCATATTTTTCAAAATGTTGAATATTGAGTGAGTGCCATATGTTACGAACCTACCGATCAAGAATTACCTACCTAACGTACATAACTACGGTTGTCACTGAACACTTATCAAGTAGTACATTACAAAATTTTTAGTCTATGTATTCATAGGTAATCAAAATAGCAGTAGGTTTCTTCTAGAATGGAACAATGTTTTATTGCGTGATCAATGTGCATTTTTTGTTAGCATTGAGCTTAACATGCACAACACATGTGAGCTCATCCTCAATGGAATCATTAACCATTTGCTTGTGAAACTTTGATGCACCGGGTAAGTCTTCGTCAAGGAGTTTTCTTCCACGGATAGTAAAAAGGAGTTGGTGTATCTGCAATTAAAAAAGTTTGATTTGTGTATCATTTTGTAGTCTATTTTTCAGTTTGTACTTAGGTAATTCTTAACTTTTGTATTTTAAGAATAATAGTAACTTAACTTTGGGTATGATATTAATATTAATAATTCTATTAACACTACTAAATTATTACATAATAAAACAATCATTTTAAATTAATAAATGATCTTGAATGTAGTTAGTAGTTATTTATTGAATTACATACTTCCTTCTCATACACTGAAACTCATCCATCGGTTTGGTAAGCCAAGATGAAACGAAATAATATCGTTCTGGTAGAAACATGTCCAAATCGGGATCAGTTAGATCATCCTCCGGTTCATAAAGTTGCGAGCGTGACAGTAAGTGGATGGTGATGTCGGAGAAAATAAGTTGACTGCTACCTACTTTGATGGGAATCAGTTTGACTTCATCGTTAATCTGAAAGCGAGAGGTAATATATTATGATTAAGTTTACCGAAATTACTTTTGTCACATCCTGGATAAATTATTTTTAACTCTAAAGACAGGAAGTCAAAGTTAAAGTACCTAGATATATGGTTTGTCTTAAATGTTAAATTTATACTTGTAAATAAATGTTCTAAAAGTTGTTCAAGCAAACCTGAATGTGGTTTTCATTTGAGTTTGTCAACGTAGGGTCCGAGTTGATGCGATCGATGCAGAGTGACGTTTTCATTGGCCTGCAAATCATATTCACTTGCCACTGTTTTATACCAACAGTTGTAATAGGTCGAATCGTCATGAAAAATGAATCTTTCTCATTGACTTGTACAACAGCAATGATCATGCTCGATTCGCTATTGGAGAGGAACGAGTGATCAAACTTGATTGACCGATAGCCATCGATGACCAAGGCAATAGCTTCAGCCTCTATGAACATTGTGATGTTAAGATTGGTTTGCTAGCAGAGATTCTTGTGGTGTACATTAATCTGAATCGATCTGATCTGATGTGTCCATAGTTACACATGTCTCAGCATTTGCTAACATTGTTGTATTTTGCTCTCTAATAAGAAAATAAAATGCGATATTAATAATTAAAAATATAAATATAATGAAACTAAGAAAATATTAATTGTGGAAGAGCAACACGTGTTCTGTATCCTTGGCTGGCCTTGATATTTAAAATTTCGTGCCTAACCAAGGCCCTTGTTGATAGCAGTTTTGAGTTTGGATGTATGTAGAAGGCCGTGGAGTCCGTCGATTTGACAGTCGGTAAAGTAGTTTTAAGTAGCATTCTCGTCATTAGATGGCGCTTGTGTTCAGATTTCAAACTTCCAGATTTTCTTCTTTCTGTCCTGTCTGTTCCATTTCAACATGGCGGACATTGGCTACCGATAAATACGTGTTGTCTCAGCATTATGTGTAATTTTAGCGATAACCGTGTGAATTGCTACAAAAATCTTATAATAACGAGTGCTCCAATATGTGTACACTATTTATAACGTAATGTGCAGTGTTCAGTGCGTCTTATTACGGGTGAATTCATGCAGAACACAAGTGGGTATTCGTTTATGATTGTTTTGATGTTTCACGGCCTAGGCCTATCCCCAGGCAAGTGTCACAGGCATAGCAATCACCTGGCTGATGATAAATCTTCTCGCGTTATAGAATTAAATTGGTCAGCGTGTAAATTATCATCGGGAGGATCCCAAATCCATCCCGAAACCAACGAATGCCTCCATTATTGACGTCCATGGAACATCTTAAGTCGGCTTACGGGAAATTGAATGGCCGCGAGGATGGTAGGCCTAGGCGTACCATCTCACCAACCACCACGAGCACTTCTCAACAGACGTCAAATCAAACTAGCCCTGTCAAAAACAATCCGCCGTTGTTTCGTAAACAGGAGTCGCCAAAGAAAAGTGTTGTTTCGTTGTGGACTGCTGTCTACGATTATGAAGCACAGGGTGAGGACGAGTTGAGTTTAAGACGTGGGGAGATTGTGGAAGTGCTCTCCAAAGATGCCAAAATATCGGGAGATGAGGGTTGGTGGACGGGAAAGATTGGGGATAAGGTCGGGATATTCCCCGCCAACTTTGTCGCGGAGGAAGACATGATGGGCCACGTGAGCAGCGTCATCGGAGATATCCAACCTACGGAGATCGACTTTCGAGAGCTGGAACTGGAGGAGGTGATCGGTGTCGGAGGTTTTGGTAAGGTGTACCGTGGTTTGTGGAGAGACCAGGAGGTGGCGGTTAAAGCTGCTCGTCAATACCCGGACGAAGACATCTCCGTTACGATGGAAAATGTTCTTCAAGAAGCCAAGTTGTTCTGGTTATTAAAACATG
Source organism: Leuctra nigra (assembly GCA_934045905.1). Classification (NCBI taxonomy): domain Eukaryota; kingdom Metazoa; phylum Arthropoda; class Insecta; order Plecoptera; family Leuctridae; genus Leuctra; species Leuctra nigra. The sequence goes on along the minus strand of OW203767.1, from coordinate 16,839,091 downwards.
AGAACATTGTTTCTCTTGAAGGAGTTTGCCTTGAAATGCCGAACCTGTGCCTCGTCATGGAATATGCTCGCGGTGGTTCGCTGAATCGCGTATTGGCCGGGCGCAAGATTCGGCCCGATGTGCTCGTCGACTGGGCCATCCAGATCGCTCGAGGGATGAACTATCTGCATAATGGAGCACCAATATCACTAATACACAGGGACCTCAAATCATCAAATGGTAAGTGAGAGTGACACAAATACAATGTAACCTATTGAGTTTATAAAATCATCTTCCAATAAAAACCGGTAGTAATACGGAATACCTGCCTAACTTATAGACCTAGTAGAATGGGGCAATTTGATACAACAATGGGTACAGGTTGGGGCCCAATTGGTATTACACACTGCGTTTCGTACTGCCAAAGGTCCTAATAAAGTCTACCCGTAGTAATTTTACGGAACAGAGGCTGAGTGGTAACGCTCTGAACTTGTATTCCGGAGGCCCGGGTTCGATTCCCGCAGCCGTCATTCCTGACTGGAGTTTTTTCTTGGTATTCCCTCAGTTGACAGGCAAATGCTGGGAAGGTAACCTACTAATAGGCCACGACCGCCACCTTCCAACCTTCCATCCTTACCTACTCTTCACCATCATCTCCCAATCATCATCATAATCATTCATCCGCCGACATTAGCCTCGCTGCAGAACAGTGCAACATTAGCCCCAGACAAAAAAAAATCAACTCCCTATGCCTTACCTAACCTACCTACTTTCTATCTTTCTCTGTTTCTTGTTGCTGGTAACTGTCAGCTCCATAATATTTATTACCCTACTACTAATTTAATATTCCAATGAATCTTAGCCCCTCGTCTTCCTAATTATGTTTACCTAACTATAAAGTTTAATGAAGAGGGTGGCAATTGGGAAGGCAGATCGAATGTCTAAATATGTACGTAATGAACACTACTAACTTGTGTTGCGCCACTCGAGAAGGGGCCACGAAGGGCAATTTCATTGTTCCAAGAAGCTTGGAGGAATGGAAGACACAGGTTGGTGTCATTGTGTAAAAGCTTGCATATGATACGAACCAAGGTCACCGCTTCTGTTCTCCATCCTTCTAACTAACCGGATCCATCTTTTACTGGACTCCGCTATTTAAATATCAAGACCCCAATTAAAAGTAACTATGCTGTTCGAAACCAGTTCCATGGCCTGCCTGTATGTGTTGTGAATTTCAACCGTCCGCGTGATTTCTTTCCAAGAATGTTGTTGGATTAGAATTGTCTTATGGTTTTATCCATGGTGGTGGGCTAGATTGGCAAGTTGTCCGGTTCCCACGCCCGGTCCTCGGGTTCGAGCCCCGCGTCGCGTCAATTCGATCCCCCTCCCGCTGGCGTGACATTTACTACCAGACGTCACGCATCTATGGTCGCGGGGACGCCGAACTACTAGCGGACGCGAATATGTCGACTCAATTCATGAACTTTGTTTTCGAACGGAAAATAAGCAACCTGTACTAGTTTTGTGTTATCAGTGAGCTGATATCAATCACGAATCTCTGATAATGATTGACAATAGCCTTGCTATTTCGTGGATCCCTAACAAGTGTGAGAATTCTTGAAATTTGTTGCCGACTATTATTAGTTTGCAAGTTCCAAGTGATTTTCTCGCAATCAGTAACATGATAAGATTGTCTTCGTGTACTACAATCTTCGATCTCTACTTAATCCAGTCTTAGTTTGAATCCCGCACGCATGCAATTCTCAGCGCAAAACTCTCCGTCAGAGTTGTCTTGAGCTGTGGCTCTGCTATCTGGCACACAACTACGCCGCTAGATAAGATCGAAAGCCAGTTCCTAGACTAGGCCAAGCTTGGCACTCGACCACGTATACCTGGGGTCAATGTCTGCGGTACGAGTGATAGCGGCGTACGCACGTCAATTACCGAAGGTCGTTGGTAATCAAACGCATTCCCCACACCTGATAAGGGCGTGCGGTAACCCCCCGCCCCCCTTGCCACCCGACCCACCCGTCAACCACATTCTCGGCATGCCAGTGCCAGATAACAGAGGATCATGTGGGATTATTGTAAACCTATGACGTCTTGAGTTGCTAGCTAGCGCCGGATGTCATGATAATAGATTTCCGTGATTCTGCGGTCTTTTCAGGAAGAATAACATGGAAAATTACTACTCGACTGTAAACATTTCAAGTAGTAGTGGAGTGTGAAGCCTTTCCTTTCACGAGTGAAACGAACAGTTTTGTTTATGATGACCTACCACCCCCTTCTACCTACACTATTGCCGTTTTAAACAACTTTCTTTGTATTTTAAAAGCATTGAAAGATATTTGGCTCCACAACAAAACAACCCTTTCCCGGACACCTGCAGTGGTTGAGAGATATTTACAGTTCGGCACACGCATCAAAACACTCAGGATTAGTGATTACAAGATGGCTTTTTAACAGCAAGAATATTCTTGACGTATCTATCTAGGCTTTTATTATAGTAGAGTAATTTATTTCGTTTAGCAATTTGCTATACAAATAGTGATGGCCCATTGAAAATTTTCATTTTAAAATTTTCAGAAAAATGAAAATTTTCAGAAAATTTTCAATGACGATTGAAAAAGTTGAAATTTTTTGAAAAAGTTTAAATCAATTATATTTGATTTAATATTTATGTATGGGCATACTTGGGATCCATACTGAACTCTATTATAATGCGTGTTGTTGTCTGAGTGGTAATGTGCAAAATGATCATTATTACTACAGCATTCAAATTTCCCGCCTATGTAGAAATTACAGTCTGGCCAATATTACAATGAAGAAAAACTGAGATTTGGGTTTATATTTGGCTTTTATTTTTATTTTGATTTTACGCTTTTTTTAGATATATTATTAACAATTATGTGAAATAAAGCAATAAAAAAGTAATTTAAAAATTTTTCAATGCATTGAAAATTTTCATGAAAATTTTCAATGCGTTGAAAATTTTTTAAAAAATTTAAAATTGGAAAATTTTCAAAAAAAATGTTTTCAGAAAATTGCCATCACTATATACAAATACAAATTTGGAAAATTACAATACAAAAATAGTAGAAATCTGACACAAATTGGACAAAAATAATACTTCTCATCTGCAAGTTACACGGGAGGCAATAATAAAATACAAGTCAAGAGGTTACTGGTACCTAATGATAATATCATTAGTCATCTTTCAAACCGTCACACTCACATATCATAATGCAAAGGTAAAACATTTATTTGTTATAAATTATCTTTTACGAATCTTTCAAGTTCAAAATAAATACAAAATTTAGTATCAATTGCTAGTACCGTAAATACCTACTGTAAATTACAAATTACGCGTTCGGTAATATTACCCTGCCATTAGCCAACCCAAAATTAAACGGATAAACAGCTAAAAGGTTGATGGCTTTACCGAGAGATACTGAACTGGTGTTCCGAGTCATTGGGACAGGGTGGAAATGTAAATGCGCGCTTTTTAAAGTATACCTACTTTTGACATCCTTGTCTAATAGGTATTTTAATTTCACAAAAAGTAGTTTGACATTTCGGTTGCAGGACTTCACGAAACTTATATTCACCTGGGGTAGAGATGATGTGACCCGAGAATACATTCTCTTTTTGTAGGTAATATAATGGGGTTGTTCACTGCCATTTGCTCTCACTCGCAGCGCTAGCGGCATTGGAGGTGTCTCTCTCTGATTGGTTGGTCTCTGAATCCAAAATCTCTGAATCAAACTCCCGCCAAGGTTTAAAAACCTTCCATTCCGCTAGATGCATTTTGATTGGCTCTCTCCCGGACGATTAGAACAGCAGCGCCATCTACAATCGTTTTGCGTGAACAACCCCATTGACATTGAGTTTAGAATAGGTACGCACGTCACACTTTCAGAATTCGTATTAACACTTACCAATAAGCTCATTCATGAAAACGCATCTAAATTACTTTGTAGATTCAAGCAAATAATTAAAGATTTTTATTATTTATAAAGCATCTGATGCGTTTTTAAGAAAATGCTCAAGTAAATGCTCGTGCCCGAGAACATTCTCCAAAGAAGGCTAGAGCACATCACTGACCTGGGGTAATCATATTTAAATTTACAACTTGGTTCTCTTCTCATCTCATTGTTATTCAGTGTACTTCTCGAATGAGATGAATAGATTGTCACTGGTCGAGTGAACTAGAGTTGTCATTAATTAGCAGCGCCGTAACTAGGGATTTCGGCGCCCGGTGCAAATCTAAATTTTGACGCCCCCCCCCCCCCAACCCCACCACCCCATAAAATGCTATTTACCTAACCAGTGATGATTTCAGACTAGGACATACAAAAACTTAGGTTGTTGTGCACAAAACCAATAATTTTATGCAAAAGAGTGGTCAAACATTTCCACGGCTCTTGACAATGACAGCAATGAGGGGCCTGGGGGGGAGTCATCCCAACCATGCGGGCCCAGCATCCAGCATACAAGCATAACGGATTTTTTTTTTTTTTTTTAGGATTTTAATGGGTTTTTTAAAATCATTTTTGACGTTCAATTTCAGTTAAAAAAAAATAAGACGGCTTGGTAGTGAGTTTGACCTTGAAGAGTTTTTTAATCGATTTTTATCAATATCTTTTTCCAGTGTAATTGTTAACAAAATAGGGCTATGGACGTGAATTCAGAACAGTTCAATGAAAATAATTCCATAGCTTGTAATGGTTTATTTGATTTACTTTGTCCTACAGGTGTTTAGAACCCGAAAATTTAGTAATTTTCGGGTTCTAAACACCTGTTGGACACAATAAAACTAATATCTTATTCAAAACTATGAAATTATTTTCATTGAACTGTTCTGAATTCACGTCCATAGCCCTATTTTGTTAACAATTACACTGGAAAAAGATATTGATAAAATCGATTAAAAAACTCGTCAAGGCCACGCTCACTACCAAGCCCTCAAACTTTATTTCAAAATTCTTTAAAGCCTAAAGGGCGCATTAATTTGTGAAGGGGGAGGGAGGGTTAGACCTCTTGGGTATGACTGAAATCATCACCGACATCAACCATGCCCCGCAAGGCGTTTTTGTGTTTTCAATACGCAAAAATAATTTTGGATGCAAAAAAGTTATTACCTACATAAAAATTTGGCTTCTTGGCGCCCCCTTGTTGGCGGCGCCCTGTGCTGACCTGTTGCTAGGCCCTGTTAATTAGGTTGATACCTAGAGATATATTTTTTTCTTTCGCATTTAGATTATCATTTTGTATTTTGTTTATCCATTTACACGGTGCAATTTCTTGAACAACTTCTGTGTCACAAAAGTTCTGCACATGTGCAGATTCCCTTTATCATCTCAAAAGTGATACTGCGCACGAGCAGAACCTCTGTGGCACAGAAGTTGTTCAAGAAATTGCACCGTGTAAATAGGGCTTTAGAGATCAATTCATATTTTTTAGGTCTAGGCAAAGATATTAACACTCAGAGGTAAGATAAAACAGTGTTGCAACACTTACACAACATTGCCCCGAGTATGCGGGGTGCCTTACCGCATGTGGGTTCACGGGAATATAAGTTTCATAGATTTAATGTAGGTAGTACATGCGTGATTCAACCTATTCGTTAGTTTGATAATAGAAAAACTGTTTTTTTGCGATAAGAAGCCAAACCATGCCGGACTGAGTCATTTCGTTACTCACCAGAATATATTTTATGAGTTTGATAAAGTTTGAAAAGAAATATGTAGGTAACCTAAAAGAGCCGTAACAAGGGATGTGCGGGCGGTTCGGCTTCACAGGGCGCCGCCAACATGGGGGCGCCAGGAAGCCAAAGTTTTATATATGTGATGCCGTTTTTGCGCCACACCCCCGAATTAAAAACACCAATCGGCCTGCGGGGCATGCTTGAGGTTGGTGTTTTCAGTGCGCCCCGGACCCGCATAGGCTTACATAGGCTTGAGGTCCTCCACCAGGCCCCTCATTGCTGTCATGAGTGTGGGACCGTGGAAATGTTTGACCAGTTTCAATCGTCATAGAAGCAGACAGGCCCTTTATTACTGTTTTGCATATTTGTTATGCACTAAGTTTTAGGTTTACTCATCTGAATCATCACTGGTGTTGGGCTTTCTGTAAACTTGAAGGGGGGGGGGGCCAAATTTTGATATGTACCGAGCGCCGAAATTCCCGGCACTGATACTTAACTTCCGTTTTCTTCAAAACCCCGCCCCCCAACCAAGCTCACCATGTGATGTCTCATCATGGCTCATCATGGGACAGACCACCAGACCCATGTCTTCGTCTCCCGCTGCATAACTGTCATTCTTCCCTCATCCATCTGGGAACCTCTTGCCTCGCCGTCGCTCATCGTCTCATATCGCCTTGAATCCTCCCACACATCGCACCGGTCACCTGTCTCAGCCGGGCCGTGCGCCGCGCCACGGCAGATGTCCACTCCACCTGGATCCTGTGCCTAATTAGACTTCAGAGTTGCATAATTCATCGGCCGCAGAACTGTGTCTCTCGCTTCGCAGAGTCATGTCAGGAGGCGGGATCTGGGCCGGTGGAAGGGTTAGAAGAGGGTGGAGTATCGACCGTCTCGAGCCGGCGGGGGGAGGGGGGGGGGGCACACGACCCGACCACGTGGATTAGAGCGTGTAATTTATAGGTCCCGAGAGCCGTGACCTTTCTGTCGACGGGATCCGATCATAGGGACTTGTCAGTATTCTCGATTTTCAAATTGAATTCTGCTGTTTGTCAATTACTTCTTTTCAAGTTGGTGGAATCGTCTTTTTTATGTCATTTGATTTGTGAGGGAATGGGATTTCCACACCGGAAGGGAAATTTTTTATCAAATTAATTGCAAGATGTAAGTTTCTTTTGATTGTAAAGTTCATAGGTTGGAAAGATTGAGCGGCCAACCGGATGCGATTTAACCTGTCAGAATGTGTTCAATTGAACGGAAATCATAAACATTCGAGATGCTGTTATGCCATGACGTCATTGATATCGTCTTAGTTCATGTCTACGTCATTGAATTGGAAGCGTGTTGACGTCATTCTTTATTCCCGCCAAGTGCATGGATTAGTTTATGGGAATTTTACTTGGACTTATCTACTGTGACATAATCGCAATGGTTGTATTTAATCTAGAAGTCGAGGCAATTTTTTGTTTGTTAAAAAATATTTCAAACACAATCTCTGTCAAGAAAGTGGTTTTAAGTTGTCGTTTTGGTGCTTTGTTCTGCTTACACTCTGTCTTGAGTCGACCAGGGGTGGGATCGTGTAAAATGACAACTTACTTGTCGCAGCGACAATTTTCTCATTTCAATGTTATTCACGGCCTTCTCGCTTCGACAAGGGAGTTGTCATTTTACACGATCGCAGCCCAGGACCAAGTGTAGCTAGTTAGATGGTTACGTTAATTATGTTGATTGTGAGGAAATTATTACAATGTTTTTTTCAATGACCTACGTTTCAATGACTTACAATAGCATTGTAATTTTAAGATGACTGTTCTAGGACAGAGGTCGGGAATCTACTGCTCATGAGTCGTTCTGAATATATTAATAATATTGGCATTATTTTTGATACTCTTTTAGAGAACAAAGCTTAGACCTGTACATTTTCCAAAATGCTTTGTTGAGATAAATTTTACACAATTTTCCTGGGGCTCTACTCCCGGACCCGCATGTAAGCCCCTCCCTTCCAGTTCTCCCAGATTTCCCATTAATTCTTACTTGGGACATACATTCATGAAAAAGTGGCTGAAGTGCGTCTTACTCCTGCCCTGCCACTTCACAATTTCACAGAATTTTTCCTTTTAGATCTGCATTGTTATTTTATTTTTGGTGGGCATTGAAACCCAAAGGCTAATAGTTTTCTATAAACCTATTGCAATTTCCATCTTGGCATGAAAAATATGGAATTTTTAATACATGAGGTAAATTTGTTTTGTGTTGAAATTTGTTGAAAAGTGATTGTCCCAAGCTCCGATGTAATAATAAAAAGATGTGATGTGACGAGTGTGATCTATGGTATAACACTGCAATTTTTTCTAAAATTCTATATTTTTTATACTGTGGAATTGCACTCCGAAAGCCAGAGTTCGGTTCCTGTGGTCGACCTTTCTGAGATCTTTTTGTGATTCCCTCAGCAGAGAGGCAAATGATGGGAAGGTTCTTGTCTGCTGTCTACTTCCCTCCGTCTATTCTTTTACTCTTTCAACACCTCACAATTACCATCAATCATAACATCTGTTGCCATTAGTCTAGTTGCAGAACAGCGGGACATTCTTAAAAGCAATAAAATAAAACCAATTAATTTGTAGGTAGGTACCTCTAATTAAAATAAAATGGGTTGAGTCCTGACTCCTGACTGAGTGATGCATAACCCGGCCACAACCCACCAAGCATTATTTTTGCGCTCCACTATCTAAATGAAAAGTAGGAAAATTTTCTAAAAGTTCTTCAACAACAATACCACATCATTGCAAGTGCAAGCACATTTGTATTGCAAACTTGACCATTTCAACGTCCCAAATTCGTTTTCTATTGCACATCAAAAATACTAAAATTACCCTACAAGGCTTGACACCTAAGTTGTGTAGCCGAAATTGATGTGCTCTCACAAAATAAATGCCCACTGCCTGCGCTGCCCACAACTTTGTAAACATTCTTGGCACTGTCCCCATAATACAGCTGTAGGGAAGTGCAGTTACAAATGCCGTTTAGTACTACCAATTTGATTTGATTTTTAAAAATATGTCGAGTGTCGTGAGAAAATTCATCATTATCCACCACAACGCAAAATTAACAAATTGGCCCTTCTAATAAACAGGCTGAGCATCAATGAAAGGATCCAGAAATAAACTAGACTAATTATCTTGTTCCCTTTCAGTATTGCTGAGTGAGCCGATCCATAACGAAGACTTGCAGTTCAAGACCCTGAAGATCACAGACTTCGGTCTTGCGCGCGAGGTGTACAAGACTACGCGAATGTCTGCGGCGGGGACATACGCGTGGATGGCGCCGGAGGTCATCAAGACATCCACGTTCTCCAAGGCCTCGGATGTGTGGAGCTACGGGGTATGTATTGTCCCCGGCCCAGGTCGCGTGCTTTCGCCGAGCAATGGCATGCAACCTCCTCGTTGATGTGGTGCTAGAGTACAACTCGCTCGTTCAAACACTTGATTTGTAACTGTTCTTATTGTTTAGTGCTTACACAACCTCCCCACAGCCAATATCGGAAGCAAGTATCATTGTCTCACATTAATTTGAGGAGCAAAGCAGTAAGCACTAAGCAGGTCAATACTTTTAAATAATAAATTTTAACCTACTACTTACGGGGCAAATTGGCTCGGGTGGTATGACATGGATTTTTGCTGCATTTATTTCCAAGACTGTTCTTCCTGCTTGAGCGATTTTATGTGGCTTCTTTCAGTCAAGAAGCAAGTTTTGGGAAGATTCCCTATTAATTGTCCATGGCCACTTCCTTCTTGTCGTCAGTCCTTACCCCATACATTCGCCATACATTCATCATCGTTCATCATCAACATCTCCCTCATCATTGTAAACATTCATCCAGCCCATCAACATCAACTATGCAATGTTGCACAGTGCTAAAAAAAATCCTAACCTACTTTAATGAGATAAGCTGCCTACTTTTATCATTTATGATGATCAGTATTTGTTTAAATTACACAATCCTTCTTGCCATTGTTGAACACTCTACCTAAAGTTCTAAATATTGCTTACCTACATGAGAAAAGATAACTAATCCGACAGAGAGAATATCACATCTGTGGGAAAAGAGCTATGTTTAATTGAGTGAGATTGATAGGTACCATATTTTTTATCGTTGACATTTCGAATTTCGAATTAGGTGTTGTAGTACCTAGGTAATTAGTTTTTAGAATGTTTTGACAAGTGAATCTCTTTAGGAGCAGTATTTATTACCCTTGAATTTAAATCCTTGTATTACCAACTGCATGTTAAACTCAAACTAAGTATTCAATTAAACTGTTTCCATCATTTTAAAGTTTCGGATGGCCTTGCTACTAATCTAAAATCAAGAATAAAATTCATTCACATCAACTTGTAGTTGGCAATAACAAGTTTGTTTTGTTATTAACCCAATCTTTCGACTCAATAGATCTGTTTATTTAGGTCTGCCAAAACCTGCCAAATGGCAGCTTTTTGTAGTCTGTGGTAGAGCCAAAAGTGGGCAGAGTTACCACAAACAGACAAAAATAGTCACACAAAACGAACGCAAAACGAAACGAAATAGGAAGCAATAATACGGCAAATAAATATTTTTTCATATAAACAAAATTCCTACCTAGTCTTGATTATTTACTGTCATAGTAAAAAATTTATGCATTTTAAATTTACCACAACTTGCCACAACCTACACATCCATCAGAACCATGTGTAGGAATTGGGAGGTTTTGGCTACAAAAACCTGCCACAAACGTCAAATCGTACAGGCTGTGAGCTGCCACAAGTTACCAAATTTCCAAAACGATTTGGCAGTTTTAGCCAAATCTTCCAAATACTGTGATCCAGCCAGTACAAGTGAAGCAGTGGTTGTCACGAAGCACCGTGTTTCAGGTTCTGCTCTGGGAGCTGCTGACCGGAGAGACGCCGTACAAGGGCATCGACACACTGGCCGTCGCGTACGGCGTCGCCGTCAGGAAACTCACGCTGCCGATCCCCACCACTTGTCCGCAGCCGTGGAGAGATCTTATGCTCGGTAGGTCACCCTACTTCCCACGGTTTCATGGGTGGGGTTTCATTATTCTGCCATCTCAAGACTCAAGGCAGTGGCTTACTGGAAGGGATGCCGGAATGTTGGCCCTTTCCCACATTTTAAAGGCCTTTTATTCTATGAGCAATACCATTAATTTTCTGGGCATTTTTCTCTTCTCTTATTGGCCCTTTAACTTCACTTACTGGCATTTTGCTTGGTCACACCCGGGCCTTTTCAGCTCAGTCTGCCTCTGCAAAGAGACCATGGAGTTTTCGTATTTTTTTCGTCCAGCTTCATGTGACAAGCTCATTTTATTGCCGAATTAATTGTGGTAAATTGTGAACACTCTTAGATTCAATGAACATCGAGATCATCAAGGGTGTGATAGTTTAACTTTTATTCATGGTCAGCCGACATTGAATCAATGTTATTCTCGACCTTCTCTGGTGAGATGAGAAGATTGTCACGTGAGAACAAGAGTTGTCACTTCATGATTTCCATTCTTGAATGAAGTGAAAGTGAGTATGAGAAAAAACCTGTGATAAAATTGCTATCAACCAATAGGATTCCAGCAGGCTTTAATTCTATTGGCTATACCGATTTCACTCTTTTTCTCATACTCCTCATTTATTTCAGGAATACCTACCTGCTTCTGGGTGCCTATTTTCGAGTTTGTTGAAAATAATTACCATGCGGAAATAAGCCATCTAGCACAATTGATTCAGCTACTTGATCATTGATCAAACAAAAGATTTCACTTGGTTTCGCATAGGTAGTCGGAACATTTTCGCATGCGGTTTTCGATTCGTGAATAGGCCCCCAGTTGTGAACTGTAGTGAGTCACTCTTGTCAAGTTGAATAGTGTATGGGTATCAGTGCCGATATCAGTGCGTAGTTATGCAGGTAGTCTGTAAGTGCTGAGAGTTGTGCTTGCTAATCGACCCTCGGCTGTTTCAGCGTGCTGGGACTCGGACCCACACATGCGCCCCTCGTTCGAGGTGATCCTGCTCACTCTGGACGCGATCGTGCACTCCGCCTTCACGCAGACGCCGCACGAGTCCTTTCACATGATGCAGCAGGACTGGAAGGTCGAGATCGAGGACGTGCTGCTTGGCTTGCGGAGGAAGGAGAAGGTGAGATACGATAACTATTCTGAAATATCATCATGTGTTTCATAAAACAGTACCTACTAATATTGGGGATTACTGAATACTGAGTATACATGGCATTTTCTCACTTCAAAATACATTATTGAATGAATAAATACGCTAATCTTAAATTAGAATACCTACTGAGACTCGAGTTATTTCTCTACAGAATATTAAAACAAAGCCGGCCATTGAAATCGGGACTGACTTACTTTTAAAACATTTGCTCCACTTCATTTCACCTCTGGTCCTAATAAAGAAGCAATTATAGGAGCTGTATTGCTTCATTAGTACCTAATTCATAGTTTGCACGAGCGTGCGTCTTTTGTTTTACATCAACAATGTAAAAAAGTATACTTTCGGCCATTTTGGTGACAGTTGTCAAGTCGATTTAAACTAATTATTATCGGTTACAGTTGAAGATAGTTTGTAAATGAGTGGTTTTATACCTATAAGCACTTTTTCTGCAGCCTACAATTGCACAGGTAAACCATAAATAATATCAAAAAATACTGAAAAACAGATTGACAGCCTTTCTGACATGTTACACCAAGATAGCCGCGCAACAACGAGATGATGTCACATGCAAACTATGAATGGTGTTCAGGATATTCTAATTATCAAAAATTCATAATGGATTGTTTGCATTGTTGTAATATTGATTGTACAAAATATTGCAGAACAATATGAAATTTGCTTTCTAATTCGACACTAAAAGTTGCAAAACGCCACCTAGCGGAAAAAGTTAACATCTATACCACGAGTACTTGTGCACAGGCGCACATGGCGCGTTCAGGCAAGTCACTTAGATGTCAATCGTAACGAGTTCAGTAAAAGTTATAATTACATCGCGAAATAACAGAAATTTATGAATACCTTAGTGTCAACAATCAAATACAATCGGCATATTTCATTACAGCACACATTCATTCAAATTCTTGTGAAAACGAGTTGTATTTTCACCAAAAATCACCATTTGACAGATGCAAATTGTTTTTCTCGCGGCCTTCTGAACACACATTTTTCTTGACGCATCGTTCAAACAATTGCAATCTGTCAAATGCTTGCTTTTGTTGAATAGACAACTCGTTTTCACAAGAATTTGAATGAATGTGTGCTGTAATGAAATATGCCAATTGTAATTGATTGTTGACACTGAGGTAAGCATCAATTTCTGTTATTTCGCGATGTACTTATAACTTTTTACTGAACTCGTTACGATTGACATCTAAGTGACTTGTATGTACAAGTACGCACGCGCTGGGATTGTACTCGCGGGAGCGTCCATCTTATATTTACTAGCGCACTCTCTAGGTACTTTTAGTGTCGAATACAAAACCTGTTTATGTCTGTTTCTGCTGACCCCTTCGCTCTCTACGATGAGGTTTCTTGTGTCGCAGGAGCTTCTGTGTCGCGAGGAGGAGCTGAGCAAGACGCAGCTCGAACAGCGCCTGGTGGCGGAGCATCTGCGCCAGCGCGAGCAGGAGCTGGCGGCGCGTGAGCTCGACCTGTTCGAGCGCGAGCTCAACATGATCATCCAGCAGCAGACGCCGACACCGATCAAGCGGCGTGGCAAGTTCAAGCGATCGCGCCTCAAGCTCATCAAGAAGGAGCCGGGACATAACATCAGCTTTCCCTCGGGTAACATTTCAACTTGATTTTATTATTGTCATAAATATTATTGGTCAAACTTTAATGTGACCTTAGGGCGAGTAAAAGGTGTTTTATCCCGGGAAAGATTGATTATTAGTTGGGACTTTAGATATTTACAATTCGATATAATGTCACAGAGTGTTATCAAGCGAGCATCTCCACTTGAAACTTATGGTTCAAATCTCTGTTTTTTTTGTTTGTTTTTTGTTTATCTGTGTTTTTCGAATTACATTTTAATTGAAATAACTGAACTGGCCAATTTTTTCACAAAACATTCATTACTATCCAGTGCAGTGTGCTAATTATTTCCAGCAAAATTAGTCTAAATTAGTTTCATTGGAAACTTGATTTGTAGTTTGTACTTAGCTCGTACTTAACTGGAATCATTTGACCGATCATCACCAAATTTTAGGGCTGTGCGGGTAGCATTTTTGGAGGTCGGGTCGGGTTCGAGGTTGGATTTACCATGAACAAATGATGAAGAAGCCTTTCTACTGTTGTTGGTACCGTTGCTTGTACCATTTGTACCTGGTCTTGGACTATTACGTCGCAACAAATCATTGTCAAATACCTCGCCTTCCTCATCTTTATCCACAACAAACCGATTGGCACCGTCCGTTGCTTGTACCTGGTCTTGTACTATTACGTCGCAATAAATCATTGTCAACTACCTCGCCCTGCTCATCACTATCCATAACAAACCTATTCATTGCACTTGGCACTTATACATAATTTAGAAACTCAACAACAAACTGTAAATTGGACGACGCACATATTTTCATCCATCAGTATTTTCATTTCATCTCGTCAATTTAAAATGGCGGACGACCGACTTCACGGCGCAGGCGCTTAGCGCATGCCGCGGACTAACGCAACCTAGCGGGAAAGAGCGCAACTACGTTCTGGATACTTTTGGCGGCAGTTTCAAACCATGGATGATTACTTCAACTACCCGAAAAAAACAGTTTTTCAAGTTTTATATTTTGTTTTCGAGTCTGGTTTCAACTACCCGTCCGAACCCGAAATTTCGGGTACCCGCACAGCCCTACCAAATTTAGCATGGTCATTGGGACCAGCATTATTTAAGTGTTCTTTGACAAATCTGTAATGAACTTCAGAGTTAATTGACACTTTACTGACACTTTTATGCTTGATTTGAAATGTCAAAATGTAGGTACATATTACTTTTTGTTATCACTGCCACTCGGATAGTTTAGCTTCGAGAGTTATGGCGTTTTCCACTGGCTGCACTGGGGCTGCACTGAAATGACGTCACCATACAAAACTCAATGCAAATTTCAAACGGAGTGCAGTCCAGTGCGGCCAGTGGAAAACGCCATTTGGTAATCTTCAAAGGGGTTTTCAAGGTATGTAGAGAAACACATTTCAAACTAATTCGTATTCAACACAAAGGCTCGCTTATCAACGCGTTATACCAAGCGTTTTCCTAGTTTATTCTGATATTATACAATCTTAGGCTACAAAGTATAACATAGACAGTAGAAATATAATTAGTTTCTGAAGTTGAATTATCAGTTCTCCCTTGTGAATATTGTTTTAACTTTATGATCCTAATTGCAAAATTTGTTTTTTAATTATAGCTGTTCATTTATCAATCATCAATTTTATTTAAATTAATTGTCAGCTCATTTACTTCTCCATGAAAGACATCAGTGATTCGATACGTCTTGTTTCAAATCCCGCTTGCGATGTTGTGTGTTTCAGACTTCCGCCACAAGATCACGGTGGTGCAGAACAACGTGTTCGACCGCGTCACCAGCCCCAACAGCCCCCCCGGCTCACCGAGCACCCTTCGCCTGCGAGCCATCGCCCGTGAGTCCCTCCTCAACACCCCACCACCACTGCCGGGCCCCAAGCCCCTCAATCGTTGATACTATCTCACTCTCTCTTTCGTTTGTCGTTGTTTATCGCGACGTGGGTCGCGCCCAGCTGTGACCGACGGGATCCAAGTTGACACATACTCTTATGGCATTTGGTTGAGGAGAGAACCTACTTCCTAGACTTAAGGAAATCAGACATATTGCTAAATCATCTGATAGGTACATCATATTATCTTATTGTAGGTATATTTAATATCCAAGTTTGAAGTAAATGATTTTTTTACTCTTGATAAGAGGATAGAACACAAGTTGTAAAACAGAAAAGTGGAGATTGCTTGAATATTTCTCAAGAAATTTGAGATTGAAACAATGCAATTCCATAGTTCAGATGCAGTTTCTTTACCAAGTTAAAGTCTTTGAGCGATGATGTACTGCATTGTTCTCTCTAATTCACTCAATTCATTCTCTCATTTAAATTACATTTTGATACTATGGTTTATGCTACAAACAAAAACACTTTAGAGTTGAGTACTACTGGTAGAACATTAGGTACTGTTCTCCGGTAATGATTCTTGTGATCGAGTAGGTAACTGAGAAATTAAATGCCAGAAGGTGAGAGTTGCGTGTTGATACGATTCTGTCGCGATCAGAAGTATTTTTAGCATGGCACTTGTTGTCTTAGGTTAGCATGGATTTGTTAATAGAATGTAGTGATTTATTATGATTACATTATGATTATTATGTTCATTATTATTATCCTATTATTATTCTTATGATTTGAATGTTTTTGAGCACTGTGTACCTACCATGTGTGCGGTGTGATGTTGGGTTGTGCCAACAGTCCCCGCCGACGGCGTGAAGGGCAAGACGTGGGGCCCAAGCACGTGCCACCAGCGCGAACGCGGTGAGATAATTAGCCGGGTGACGGTCGACGGCGGCCACAAGCGCTGGTCCAAGAGCGCCCCCGATCTCGAGAAGCACCCCATGAAGAGCACCGTCCTGCAACTGTTGCCGGCGCAGCAGGAAATAGGTAGGCGCGCGAGCGACACAGGAGTGGTTTCATAGGGTGTCTACCGGCCAGGATAAAATCGTCTGGACATTGGGGCTTATTCACAGGAATTAACAATCGTGCTGTCACAATTTATTTATAATGGCTTGGAAAGTAATCGAGTATTTTATGATAGGTACTTCAAATTAGTTTTGTTTTAGTTTGATCCCTGTGGTTCAGCAGGGAGTGTTGTTAAAAATTCGGGTGTAATGCTGTATAATTTAAATGTTCTCTTGGACAACTGTTTTGCTATAATGGCAAAATCAGTTTCTCAAGGATTTTGTCGGTGTTTTGATCACAACATTGAACTGTTTTGCCAGCCCATATACCATCGTTATCAATTATTAATTTATTATTTGTGTTCAGTGTGTGTAAAATATTTTGTGAAAGCTGACAAAGGCGCGTGCTACATATTTGTTTTTGAATTGTAAATTACCCATGTTTTTTGTCCAACAATATAATATCTTTGTTCGTACATCTACTTGCTTTAAGTGCCAGTTGCGTAAAGACTGCGTTAAGAGCTTTTAAATTTGTGAAGCCAGAAATTGTAAGATTATTATGTGCAATGTGAGGTGGGGACTTTATGATCAAAATTAGGATTTTCAATTGTTTTTACTTTTAGTCTCAAATGTTGGTACCGGACCCATGGCAGTTGATAATCGATACAGTTACCACCTTAACATGTATAATGTATATCATTTGATACGAAGTGGAGCGTTTCGTTTGTGCCGTCATTGGTTGCGCTGGTAGACACCCTACGTCTCGAGGAGAAGGGCTGGTGGAGGACTCTTGATCACTAACGCTGCTTCACAGTTAGAATGAAGACCTACCGACACACACTCACCGACACTAAAACCCGTCGGCTCCAAGCTTTTTATTTCTGTTAAGGCTGTTCTGTCGAGAGGATACAAGCACTGTGTAAGTTTCGTCATCCCCAAGTTGTTATGTGGATGGTTTTATTGCTCACCTTGTATGTATCTAGTGCCTTGTCATTGAATTGCTTTGTAGTTTAATTTGTGTTGTTCAATTTAAGTGCACTTATTATTTTACATTCGAGTTAGTTTGTTTTGTTGTATACTAGAGTAACGTTGATGGATAATGTTGGTAAGCACGTCCTTGTATTATTATTCATATTAATTTTGATTATTATTTAATGATTTTATTAATAAGGTTTTTTTCTGTTTGATGATTAATTATAATTTCTTGGTGTTGGTTTCATATTATTCTTTAATTAAAATGATCATATGCTGTGTGACACTTTGTTTCCTTGTAATTGATTTTAATAAACTGGCTCTAGGTGAACTAATTGTTGTATAACATTTATTGGCATGGATTATCTACTACTCATATTCATGTAAGAAAGGTACCTTTTTGGGGAAAATTAGGCCATGAACTCATGCAATTGCTTGTTTTGCAGTGACATTGGGTGGATTCTTTTTTGAGTTATGATTACTTTTAATGTTAACAATAGTTAAGTGATTAATTATGATATTTGCATTATTTATCTTTAATTGTATGTACATACAATAATGTATTATTCATTGGAATTAGACTGAGGAATATGTGTTTCAATAGGTAGATAGCTTGTGCTATTTATTCTGAAGTTAACTTCTCTGACAATTGATAGTCTAACCAACCAATTAGTTAGTAAAGTGTTAACATTGTGATTCTCACCGGCAAATCGTTGCAGACTACTCATCGTCTGGCGAGACTGAATGGATGAGCACCGACTCAAAGGGCTCTGTGTACGGGATGCCAATGTCTGGGTATGTCCCGCCCATGTTCAACGGCGTCCAGCGGGGCAAGATGTCGGCCACCGAATCCGTGCTCGGAAACATGGCCGCAATGTTGGCCGGCGTGGGCGCGGGCTTCGACATTCGCAGCCCCACGCACCCGCGCCAGGACGAGGCTGAGGAGAGACGCTGGTGGGAAGCAAACAGAGGTCAGTCGGATGTGCGGTTGGTTGTCCATTTGCCAGGGAACTTATTCTATATTTTCTCGGTAAATTAACATGTGATTCATAGGACAACGATATGCAATGGTGTACCATCTCACATTGTCAAGGAAATGTAGAATGAGAGCACTTTGCATCTTTTCCAATGATTTTGATTATAGGTTTGTCATCAGGTTTAATTCAGCACATTCAATAATTTTGTTTACTTATGCACCATCACTTTTTTGGTCAACTTATGTAGGTAAGGTTCCAAGGCACAGTTTGTTGATCACACATGAGGCAGTTTACAATTAAATTTACCTTTACGGAAACAATGCTCCCTCCATCTTCAATGAATATCTGATTTTCATGTAGTAAATAGTAAAGCGTGAGTTTTTATATTGTAGCCTGTAGGTATTGGTATTGACATCAAATATTGATTGTTTGTCTCTACTATTCAGTCTAATGTAAATAGTATGTATGTAATAGTATGTACACCTGGCTTCAAGACTCGTTTAAACCCTCTGTCCTCATCATTTACGTTAGTTTAGGCTCCTCCCCCTTGACAGGTAACATGGGAAAAGTTGTTTGATTGGGGTGGGGGGTGAACGGAGGGATAACATTTCACCTACGGCCCACTGTACTGTATTTCACTCCATTTTTATTCTTGTCTTTCATATGCCTGAAGATGTTTGGATGTCAGTACATAGTATGATGCTGATTTGTAAACGTTGTGCAGGTTCCTCCAGTCACATCGGCCCCGATCTGGCACACAACACATACCACGGGCCGACGCGACACTATCGGCCGCTCCTCGAGAAGCCGCTGCGCTTCACGGACTCGCCACAGCACCACGCCGGCATCGGCCCCACGCCATCTCCCCGACGCAAGTCTTCCTCCACCAGTAACGAAGCAGAGGTGAGGGCTCTACTTTATTGTGTTGGATAAGGGTCTGTTTGTCCCAAATTCCTGTACAGTGAGAGTCATTGGATGTACCGAGTTTGTGGTTATGGCCGAACAGCTCGGCGTGTTTAATATTTCCAACATATAAATATAAAGGTAAATATTAGGTAAAGCTAATAGTTTATAATTAATAACTGTTGTTATTTTTCAGCCCTACCCCCCACTAGCTGCACCAATGCTCTTGGGGAGCTTATTGGAGCGGACGCAATACTCCCCCCGGCCCGAGTTCTACCGGACAGAGAGCTCGCCATATCCGCAGCAGGGCTACCACCAGCACGCATATGACAACCCTGTAGTCAGCGTAAGTTCCACCAACCTCGCGCCGGCGCCTCCCCGAACCCCCTCCCGTGCTCACCGGCGCACCCCCTCCAACCAGTCCGACGTGTCGGCCAGCTCGGCAGTGAACCCGAGTTTCCGCCTCGAGGACGACTATTACTCCACGCCCATCCACAGGCCGGCCACGCTTGAGGTGGCTTCCAAGCTGCGTTCCAGCCTCAAGCGTCACGGCCGTTCACCGACCAATCCCACGCCGCCAGACTCCTCGTTCACATCCGAAGACTCGAGCTACGTGTCGGCGACGTCCAACCGCGTCCGCTTCTCCCCCGTCACCATGGAGACACTGTTGGACACGCCCACGCATGGCCAGCAGTCGGACGGCACAGTTCCGCTGCAGGCGGTCACGAGACGGTTGCGCCGGTACAGCGACGACTCGTCTAGAAAACAGTCAATCACTGAGCTGGAGAATGAGTTTCTCTCTTAGCGGCGCAGGTCAAGTGCAATAATCGAGCATATTCTAGTGTCTGGTTACTTACCTTGTATAGTCTAAGATAAGAACCGTGAGGGATCACATTACGTGGCAGAACTATGTTCTGCTTCAAACATTTCTTCAGTTTGTTTTAATATCATTTATACTAAACAACGTTGTGACAGACTAGTTACTCTCTAAACCGAGATCCCGCAATATATAGGTATTTTATATTAAGAGAATCTGGTTGTGGAATGAAGAACTACTAATTAGGATTATATCGAGTCTAACTTCCGTGACTTAAAAAAGTATTAACAATGTTTTGTGCATCAGATCAGTATGATAAGATAAGTGATTAACTCCAAGTAAGATATTATTGTATACACTAGCGCTAGACTAACTACTAAGGTTACGTATTAATCGGTGAGGCTTCCAATTACTGCGGCATTCCAAATTCATCGATAGCCTACTTGTTTGGTGCTAGACATGTATTTATTTCATAAATAAGTACACAGAGCTGAATATTGTGCCGGTTGGGCCACGCGTTAAGCAGCACTTTTATCGGTGGGAGCCAGTCAAAGCCTAGCTAAATGTTGGCTTTTGTATATGTAAACAAATTATACTTGTGCACACTCAAAATCATATAACCTGCCTTATAAAGCATAGCTTCTATTGTTGCCTCCTAGAAAATTATGTGCGTGCAAGCAAGCAAGACTGGTTCTCAAAATTGTGTTCCGTAAGCTCCTCAGCTTTAGCTCTTCAAGCTATCGATTTGCAATGCAGCAACCCTTCTGTCAATATACCTTCTCACTAGTCCAAAGGTATAATATTACTATATTCTAGTTACTTATTCAAGTGTGGGATAGAATTGCAAATTACTTGCTAGTATCTATTCATCAAATTATCGGAGTAGGAGAGTTAAGAAATATTTACTCTGCAGATACGGAGCGCTTTAACAAAAACGTACTACAATTCCATTGTATATATTACTAGATAGAAGGCATTGGTTTACAGCTCTCCGTAACTGATTTACCTCAAAGGCTCAAATTGCATATTTTTTGTATATCATATTCATAGGTATATTCCATATAATTCGTTGGGGTTTTGATCTAAAAGATAAAATTGACATTCCACTAATATTTATATGCGAGAGATAGTAGGTAGTAATTTTTAAATTATTTTAACAAAAATAATGTTTCATGATAAAATCAAGCAATTTCTTTTAACCAACATTGTGATTCAATAATTTTATTTATAGCTGGTATCATCAACCTCTGGTTAAGAATTAACTGTCAATTTAGTGAAAAACAAATATATGTACTATTGCTATTGCAGAAACCAATCACATGCTCTGAATTCTTCTGTAGGTATAATCAATTATCGATTCAATTGTAAGGAGGTACATACTGGTCCCTTGTGCGGGAAGCATACTTCACATTGTACAACTACAGTATGAAGTATGTTCCCTACACGGTAATACCGGCCCGTTTGTGATTTTGTAAAAATTACAAAAATATCCTAGGACAGTGTCATTTAATTCATTACATGTTTGTGCAGACAGCACCATTTCCATGAAAATATCACATTATAATATAATATTATATATTTAAGTATTATAATCAATATTCATAGTCTGACTCTTTTTGGATTGTCTATTTATTACAAGATGTCCTGTTTCCAATCCCAGTTCCCATCATACAGAGGTGACCGGTGGTTTCTTTCCAAGTTACCCTCTACCTCTACTGAACTGCTCTGGGTGAGTGGTTTACTTCCTTTTGGTTACCTAAGTTTGATCTAATGTTGACTTTCATGTAGGTACTAGGTTTCATCTGTGGCCACAGGATTTCTACCAGAGAAGGGAGAGGGGGGAGGGGTTGCAAGTTGGCAAAGTTCAATAGGTGTAGGGGAAGGGCCCGCACTGGAAATACGGTTTGGGGGAGCATAGCCCCGGGAATATACTTGTACCTATTTTTAATTCAGCGGTGAACTTTTCGGTGCAATTTGGAATAAAGCATAAAAGCTGTATTTTCCTCCGTTTTAAGCAATTTTTAATTTTTCTTAGAATCCTGAACATAGGTACGATTAATGATTATACATCAGTTATCAAAAATATCAGAACGTCAGTGACGTAAGGGGCAAGCTTACACATACCTATGAAAAGTTCATACAAAACATTTCATAATATCAATAACATTCAGGATAATATAAATAAATTTAATGCATAATATAGAATTTTTAGATTTATTTTAAAAATAAACTAATATTTGTAAATTTTTTGAAACAAAAAAACTTATAAAAATAGAAATCTGATCAAATACTGCAGTAGTACCTAAAATTATGATTCTTTTGAAGTTTTGAGTATGAGGCTGTTAATGAAGAAATGTACCTTTTTTGTAGGTTCACTCATATCTACATAAAAAAACATCCTACCTAGTGAAAACTGAAAATACTAGGTAGGTATGTGGGTGGTATATTGGCATTTCGTTTCAACCACGAAATGTTGCCGTTTGAGAACCAGTTTGTTTGGTTCAAATTTCCCTCATTGCAGTATCACAGCCTTTTTAACTAGGACCTTTTCAATACTTCCGTTCCGGAAGTACTATTTTTGAGAGTACTCATCAATCATCATTTAGCAGGCAGTGCATGCTACTTGTTTGGGAAGAAGAGAGTTGCGCAGTTATTCTGACGTCTTATCTTACGTGAATTTGGATTATATATTGATTTTCAGTGGTGTAAGACGGTTTTATTATTTTATTTTAGTATCATATTGTACTTGGAGCATTTAGTAAGAAGGATTTAATTGTCGATTTAGCTGTTATATACATTTGTACAACTGCATTTTGTCCTACTTTGTTCGTCTGATCCAAGATGGCGAAAGACCGACGTTCGTACAACGTTTGTGATTCAAGCTCGTACGAGTCGAACAGCAGCGATGACGAAAGTGTCTATGGAAGTAAAAATAATGACCCTATGACTAATATGAAGCGTTCTACATCTAGCGAGGAGGGTATGATACCTCTGAAGAAAATAAAGCGCTCGCCCAGCTCCTCGGATTGCCAAGATTACCCAGACAAATTCCCTCACAATACAATTCTCCAAGATTATACCAAGTTCAACAAAGATAATATATCCACGATTTCTTCAAAATTGAACTGCACTCGAGGATATCAAAAGTCAAAGCGCAAAACTTCAGAGAAGGGGCAACGTTGCCATTCCCGTAATGCTATCATGGCTCGTATGAATCGCCTCAAGAAGAAACAGTATGTAGAAACTCTTGAGAATGATATTACTAAAGTGACGCAAGAAAATGCCGACCTGAAACGAACAGTTACCAGTCAGTCAAAATCTATCAAGGCACTTAAGAATAGGGTTAACTACTTGGAAGGTGTATTGGCAAATAGCCGAGAACTAGGAATGCTCTTGAAGACCGTCAAGAAGGCCACAGGACTGCCTACGATCATCTCGTTGGGAAAGAGTGGACCACCGCAGCCTGCTATCTCTACAGACTCTGCTACAGGAACAGGTTTCCCCCCTCCACAGCCCGATCATATTTACTCTAAAACACCTGACGTTTCCTCCACAATAGTCACTGGATCCATGTCACCAACTGGGAAAGACAACTTGATCAATGTTGCCAATTCTTTCTTACTTGATGAACAGCTCAGTCCTTTGCTCTCTGACGACGTCTCTCTTCCATTGTTACCCATTGAAGATCCTAAAAGTTTTGATGGCTTTCCCGATTCAGTAAATTCCGACAATTCATACCTTTTGGATTATCCTGAATATAATCAACCTTTTGACTTTGAGAATTTTGATGATGATCACCTTACTTCAGGCGTTGGCATCTGTCTACACATCGCTAAGAAGAGAGTGTCATTGGAGTTCTGTCAAAGCTGCAACAACAATTCTGTCGCTGCCTGGGATGAAAACATCTTTGCTGATGGCTGAGCTTCAAGTGAATAAATGGAAACATTAACTTGAGTGTGGTATACTCGGTAAAAGACTTGGTCAAATGGTCCGTATCGAACCGGTGTAATGCCTCATGGGGCAATTAAGAACTTGTAATTACGTACTCTGTATAATATACTAGAATATGCAATTATCTCGTTTTGATGACTTTTTCAGGGCTGCCTGCCTACAAGATACTGGGTCGGAGGAAAACGGAAGCTTGATAAGCTGCATATCAAAGGTGTGGTAGTAGCTCTTCAAAAAAGTGTGTTAACAATACTGAATTGACATTATTTTTATCAAGTTTATTTATTTTGCTTTCCAGTCCAGATAATGCCATGGTTCATCAATGCTAAGGACTGGTAGAGTAGGTATACGTTGGTCTGTGTCGAACATTTATATCATGTGAACTGATGTTATTTATTATGTAAAATATTCCTATGACTACACAATTTTGTTGCGTTTCAGCATTGTTCATCATTGGTGGGACATTTCCAGACATTGAAAGAATAATGGTAAAGATGTTCTCTAACTTATAAGATCTTTGTTTCTTAACAAAAAAAATAGTAGAATAGGTACATAAAAGCATGTTTGCTTTGCATTACTACATAATGAATAATTATTTAGAGAAAATAAAATAATTATTAGCTTAGTGTCCAGCAAGTTTGACTTTTTGTAGTTATTAATGTTAGGATATAATATAACTGAAATAAACAATGAATTGTTAATGTCAATATGAATCTCATTAGTAGTCCCACTCCTGCTCTTCTTGGATTTCCTGCCCAAGTCGACTAGCTATGCCGGGGACAACGGCAATGTTGTCGCTGCGGAACATGTTCCGTGTGGCTGCGTCATGCGTGCGTTTAGGAGCAGGATAGTCCGGGACGTCTCTGTAAACTATCTCTCGGGCTCCAGATTTCTTGACCAGCACGAACTACACAAAAACAATGGTGTAAGGCATTGTTCATATGAAAAAAGTCATAATAGTTGAGCGAGCGAAGTTCCTTTTGGCATGGACCTTTTTTTTGTCTTCTACTACTGCTGGTACATATACAGGTCCCACTGTTTTTACGATAGAGCTGAAATTTTGCACACAATAAGTAGGTATGCGAGGACCAACTCTGCGGTTTGCCAACCCAAATTTTTTCGAAATCCGTTCATTGATTCAAGTTTAAAAATATGATCTGATCAATTATAAATTCTGCAAGTTTATTAAGACAAACAAGTGATTTGATTTTATCAAATTTTACAAAATTTCCAGACAAATCCTCTAATTGGTGTAAGTTTATTAAAAAATATTTCCGATTGGTCAAAAATAAAAAAAAATCCGATCAAGTTCAAATTATGCAAAACAATCAAGACAAATATTACCTCATAATTTATAAATTTTCAGCTCGATCATTCATGTATTTATTTATATACCTACTTCTTGCCAATTTAAGAGTCTGAAGAAGAGCTGTCCAGGATGTTGGAAACCTACTGAATTGATATCAATACATTAGGTATATAAAATGTACTTTGTTAAAATAATTTTGAAGCAGAAAAAGAAATTTAAAAAAGCAACAATAAAAAATTAGAGAATAGCCTCATCATTTCATATAAAGAAGGCAATGATTTAGAGATTTCACCTGGGTTAAAATTGTCAACTTCACAGCGCAGGAATTTCTTTTGTGGTCTATTGCACCATAGACATTGTATAGCCTTTGCTATACAATGTCTATGATTGCACACATGGTAACAATAGGAGAGAATTCACCGCTATTTTTATGAATCCTGTTTCACAGCCTTTTAAAGTTATAGTATCGACTGATTCAGATCAGCTCATGATCAAATCCACCAACAGAATACTCTCTCTGTAAGCCCTAAAATCAAATTCAGGGCCCCAAATTTAAGAAGTGTTGAAAAGATCGACAGTGGCACTTGTAGGGTTAAATTATTCCAGAGTGTATGGAAATTGGGGAGTAACAAAGAAAATGAACAATAAATAACTTATTAAAGCGGATAGTGTTGACTGTTTAGTTGGAGGTTTTGCACGCATCGGTGCTCGCTCCTCAAAGCGATGCACTGAGCGTTCTCGTTACAGACATAGCCTTTGGGCAAACTGACCTACACGCGAGGTCATAGAGAATAATGATGTTAATTTTCCGGAAAATTCTAACCGAAAATTTGACGCTCTTTAAATACTTTTTATAATTGGTCTGGCATACCATATGATAACTTTTACACTAATTATTTGATGTTTTTATATTTTAGTCATACATTTAACATAGAAATTATTACATAGGCGTGAGCACAGGGGGGGCTGGGTCAGCCTACACTAAAAAATTATAAAATGGGGTCCTCATAGTGTCAAAATTTTGTTTTAAAAGGGTTTAAACAAAATAATCTCCCTGCGGGGCAGACTGGAGTTGCTCAAATCACTGGAATCAATTACTAGGTTGATCAAAAACACAATATTTTGAAGAAAATACCACGAAAACAATGCCAATAAAGTACCTTCCAAAAACACGATTTTTTCATGAATTTCTAGGGTTTTCCCCCTAAAAATTATTACTTTTAATAGGTATGTCTCTTTTTAATTTGCCTAAAAATTGCTCTAATATGTATGACCTTCAGAGAATACTTTCTGGGGCCTTTGCCCCCGAACCCCTTTCATCGCAATTTATATCTGTCGTGAAAAAATAAAGTTTTGTGGTGTTTAATGTATATAGTTGCATTATGTGAACAAAATGAACCTCAAAACGTCTCAAATTCATTTTGAAGTTTTTTTCAAAAAACTAAAAACCATTGCCAGGCCAGGTTTCCCTCACCTCCCTCACCTTATTGTAGTGAAAAGGTGTGTAAAATTAAAAAAGAAATTAATTTATAAACAAAATACTCCTCATAACGTCTAAAAATTGATTTCAAAGTGTCAAAAAAACAAAAAACGCCCTGCGGGGCAAGGTGGGGAGGCCCCCCCCCCCTTCCGTAGTGACAATTTTTTACCCTGGAATTTCCCCCCCTGTCATTAATCCTGAAGGCCCCCATAATAATTTCTCCTGTGCATGCCTATGGGAATTGATAATTAAAAGTTATAAGAACCGCACATCACAATTTGCTCTTGACCTTGAAGCGGGAAAACACGAATATTTTGAAAAATTAATATAGTTCTGGTCAGAAAATTTCCTGAAAAAATATTCTTTAAAAATTTTCTGACACATCTCCAGGGCTTGTTTATGGTTTCCACGATAAACGCGAAATGTTTAGAAACATGAATTTTCTGTCATATCTTTACGTTTCATACACTCCTGATTCCAAATTACTATATGTATCTTTTTCTCGCAAATTTTCGCGAAATTTGTGTTTTGACGCGATATTGACGAATTCTCGCGATTTCACGCGATTTTGACCCAAACCTATGTGTTTTGCAACATTTCCCGATTCCGTGTATATATTTTACGAAAATTTCCTCGATCTGTGTTAAAAGTATACCAAGAAATAGAAGGAATCGCACTGTTTTCTTCGTAAGCCAGCTGTCAGTGTCAGCCAAAGAGTGTATGGGGATGCCAGCTCGTTGGCTGCTGAGCATGGAATGACGCATCTACATGATCTTGAACAGGGGTGCGCATGCCCTGAGTCTCGCTAGTGAAAGGGGGGTTGGTAGTATTGCGGCTCGCTCGCGCGTCATATTTCACACTTATTACAAAAATAATTTTTTTCCATTTCACCACCAATCGCGAAAATTAACATAATTATCACCACCAATTCATCACTTTCAGAATGTTGAAAACGAATTTTGGCTTTTTTTATCACCACAAACAACTGGCTCTGCACATCTCTATGAGGCTATACTTACTTTCTTCCTCTTAGTGATTGGCTTCGCTAGGATGCCACTGCCCTTCGCTGATTGGGAAGAGTCTGCTTGAGAAGTAACTGCTGAAGTTGATTTGCCAAGACGGGACATCGCACTTGGTTTTGCGGAACCTGTGAATTGTAATCAATCAATACTATTATGTAATTGTACACAAAGTAATGGCAATTAACATATCCATAAGTAGTACATAAAATAGAGAGCGACAGTAGTTGCAGCCAAATTGTTGATCAAAATATTTCTGTCCATCCCGACGGCTGACTTCAAAACGTAATAAGAGGAACCGCAAAAATATGCTCACATTACCTTCATATTACCCATCCCTTGCAACTCATCAACAATATTTTTTAATGTTTTTTGAATAGGTTAGATAATTATATAGGTTTTGCCGCTTGAACTAGCGTTTTGGGATGAGGAAAAGTAGAGAAAATTTCGAATTGGATACATTTCAGCTCAATCATGGTCCTTCTAAAGTTCGTTCATGTTAAGAATATTTCTGACGTTTTAGTCGATCACGGCGTTCATTGGTCGTTCACATGAACACTGCCCTGTCAATGGCAAGACTTTCTTCTTTGTATTATTGAAATTGTATATATTATGTGAAATACACAATTTTTAATAGTAGAAAATATAGAAAAATTCAATATAATTGATTAATTGTTATCTACAGTCGTCTTATACATATTTTTTGATTATTGATATTTACATGTGTAGATATTGTTCGCTAGACTCGCTAGATATTGGCCGCCATTGCGTCTTGACATTCTAAACGTGAACAAACTTTAGCGACCTTAAGTTTTCCGAGTTGGCAACACTGCCCCTCTAACAATCATACTGGTGAGTGACCAATAGAAGCGGAACAAAATAATGATCAAACTCACTGACGAGGTAGCGATCATAATACTGTATGAGGATAATTAATATCATATTGATGTCGGGACTAAAACTTTTGAGGAGTGCCTTAGAACTGAATATTATAAAAGTATGTTAATCATCATTGAGCAAGCAACTCATTTTTTCTCTTTTGGCAATGGATCTCTTTTTTGTTTGCTTTTTGTTTGTTTGTTAAGTACTCAGGACACACTGTCAACTTCTGCAAGAGTGGAGAGCAGCCTCTCCCATTGGCTGAGCTGACAGCTGTCACAAGACCTTATATGACTCGCTGTTATTTGGTTCAAAATCGATTCAAATTGGAAAAAAATATCTTCTGATTGGTTGATCAGATCAGTTTGAAATATTGCAAGACCATTAGGTTATAAATTTTACAAAGTTTCAGCCAAATCCTGTAATTGGTTAAAATTTAAAACATAATTTCTGAATGGTAGAAAATCAAAATTTTCCAACCGATTAAGTTCACATTTTGCATGGTGATCAAAATCAACATTATCTCAATCTAACACATTTTTAGCCCAAAATGGTCAAATATTTACAGACTTGTTGCCATTTTAAGAGTTTTGAAGAGCTCTCAAAGGGGATTTGTCGAAAAGTACCAAATTCGTGCAAGCACATGGATTGATATTAAATTGGAAAAAAAAAATTAAATTGGAAAGAAAGTTGAAAAGAAAATTATAAATAATGTAGGAGTTATCTTTGATTGAGTGGATTGTGTTTTACTGGATGTATTGCAAATATCTGTGCTCACTCGTCAATGCTTTATACTGAGCGTTTTCCTAGTTAAAATGTAGTCAATTTTTATTTTGATATTTTATAAATCTCTGGACAATTATATTTTACATTTAAAGGGAGAAGTGGAGAGAAGTGGTAGCAGAGGATGTGCGAGAGAGGTTGGAGAAGTGGGAAGAAGTGGAAGAGGAGAGTTGGTGGGAAGACAGGAAGAAGCTGGTGGAGAAGAAAGAAGAAGAGGAAGAGCCAAGCTTGGCCAGCTGGCTCAGGAGTCCGAGGCCCTAGCAAGGGGTGGCCTTGGCCACCACCCCCCGACCCAACTATGGAACCGGGCGAAGGATTATTATTTAAATTTTTAATGCTTCATATTTTTTTTGTTGATGTAATAACAACATTAATTTTTGGATTAGAAGAAATGACTTATTTTTATTTCAAAATCAAACCTAAACCTGTTAAGAAATGGAACATGATCTTGCCAAGATATTTTAATGGGGTACCTAGCACTTGCAGACAAATAGAACTGTAGCAAAGGGTGCAAGATGATTTTGTTCAAATCAATTCAAATCAACCAGCCAAATCCCCATGTTGGTGTATGAACTACATATGAACTATGTATGAACTACCCGTATAGGAACTATATATAACAATGGTTAAATTTTTCATAAATTTTTAGCATAAATTTTTCAATTGCAAAACCCAATACGCAAAATTACTTACCCTCAAATGCAATGTGCTTCATTGTTGAGATTCTATTCATTGCCGATATTTGTTTAGGCTGCTGAGTGTCTGCCTTTAGTACACCGCGGTAGCCGAGTCTAGTCTGAACCGGAGGCTCATCGGATGTCACGGTGGAAGTCACCTCATTGCGGTCTCCCAACCGAGAGAACACGGATTTACTAGGCCTCACAAGCAAGTTACCGAGACCTGTGATTGTAACCTTTGGCTCAGATTCTGAGCTTGAATCCGAGTTCCCCAAACGTTCAAACACAGTGGCCTTGGACTGAGTATGATCTGAAAAGAATTATATCATAATAATATGCTGTTACATGTGGGATCCCAACAGCAGTGGCGCCGAGTATGTGGGTGCTCCGGGGCTCGAGCACCCATTGAAATAATTTTAAGAAATCAAATCATAAAATTAAATTATTTTTTTCCCACTTAAAATAAAAATACAGTGCTAAATTAATTAGTACCTAGTAATCGATTTATTAAAAATCTTTAGAATTCAGAGAGAATGTAATTTTTTCTATACTTGATAGACACCTATCTAATTAATTTATAATAATTTTAATATTCCCTCTATATGATGTTTTAATTTGAGTAATTGTTATATTCCCATAAAAAACCCTCCGTGTAAAAAAACCAGCCAAGTCTCTTCAGCTACCTATAAAAAAAATCAAGGAAATCTTAAAAATTCTTAAAAATTCTTTTTTAAGATTATTCTCACACTTGTAACACAAATCGGAGCAACAATGACTAATTCCTTAAAAAAAAAGCTATTTCCGATTTGGTTAAGTACTAAGAAAACATGCGTTTGATACTAAATAATGCTTAAAATGATATTCCATGAGGAATAGCGAAAGCTTTGTTCCAATGGGTCCAGCCGTTTTCGAGATATGGCATCACTTCCGGTTAACAAAATGGCGGCTGAAATCACTGCCACCTAGAATGTATTTGTATAAATGTTTTGTATCATTATAAGCCTTCTGAAAATGAAGTTAGTATAAGAGGTGATTAATGTCTGATTTTTCATTTTTATGACGTCATTTCCGGTTTCAGTAATAGTAAATGTATATTTCGACTATTGATATTTCATATAGAGGACGGTCTGAATCGATTAGCGCAAATTTCGTTTTGATCGGTCAAGCCGTTTTTGAGATATGACGTCACTTCCGGTTTAAAAATGGCGGCACAAAATTTTTTGGAGGGCAAGGTATTATCAGGCAGACGAGCTGTATATGTGGTGAAAATTTCGAGTCAATCGACCCAGCCGTTTAGGCTGTGGCGGAGACCGCAGAATTTGTTGGAAGATGAGAAATAATCATCATCATTATTATCTGAAAGCCGTACAATTTCACTGTTTTCACGATTCTCCAGCTCGCAAACGGCATAACGTATTATTGCCAAACTTGGAATATATGGTAGAGTGGGCCATAGCTCTAAATTAAAATATTTCGCAACAATTTGAGATTTCCCATTTTTAAGATCCAGTAGGCCGAAAATGCCACTTGGATGCTTACAGTAAAAGTGGGTTGCTCCAGCCTTAGGTTTTAACGGGGGCTGGCGTGGAGCAATGTTGAAATATTGACGATTGTTGTAATTTGAAAATGATTGATAACATTGTTGAAACTGCATTCAAAATGCATAAAAATTAAAAACTACTAAAAGAAGTGATGATGCAAAAATAATCAGGGCTTTGCGCCCCGGACCAGCTTGCATGTCATCTTTGCTTAAATTGTTAAAATTTTAAAAGAAATGCCCCGCGGGCATCAATTGATTCAGTTTGTGAATTTGTGTAGTTAGTCCCAGAGAAACACTTTATAATTTGTTTAATTTCTAAAAAAAAACGACCTGCGGTGCTAGAACTGGGCTTCGTCTCTGTGGCCATCATCCGGATATGGCAGTCCCCCCCCCCCCCCCCCCCCCGCGATGATGGAAAACCATTCCTACGCGCCTGTCGGGCACCCACAGGATTTTACAAAAGCCCTGCCCAACAGTGCCGTATTGATGCTAGTGTTCCTTACCTCTCGATTGCTTCGCTAACAGCTGTTTGGTCTTGGGAGTTGTTCCCAGGGGCATTGTGATCTTGTATCCACCCTCCTGCTCTGGCAGCACTCTACGATTTTTCTTGACTGGCACTATATCATTGTTTATTTGAACCGCCTTTTTAATCCCCAACCTGTCCGTAACTTTCAGGCCCGACGCTGGCGAGGCCTTCATAGGGATACTGAGCCGATCTTTTATTCTGGAGGTTGATACTGTTGCAGTCTGCTTCTTAGCAGCACTGACCTGGCGCATTGTAGTCTTCATTTGTTGAGGAGGTGGGGCTTCGTATTCAGTGGGTCTCTGCACGTAGTGCTCAATTATCCGCATTGCAGCTAATAAATGAGAATCTCGATTATTATTTATTATACAATCATGTGTGCAAGAAAACGTTTGTGAGGGGGAAAGTACCTTAATTCAATGTGGGTGCAGGGAAATCAGTGAATATTTTGATTTTCAGGAATTAATTAGGTGTAATTCTACGCGATTTAGAGGCTAGTTTTACTCCCCCGAAAAATAAGTTGGTGAAAAAAGACAGGGTTGGGTAGTAACTTAACAAAAGTAACGCGTTACCGGTAACGCGTTACTTTTTCAGTAACTTTTATGGTAACTCAATACTTTTTAAACCTGGTAACTTAAAAACGACTAAGTTCCTTTTTCTACGGGAACTTTTTGATTTTTAAAAGTTACCAAGAAAGTTACTTTAGAACACGTTATACCTTCTTTCCTGAAAGAAAACTTGACATTGTAAATCAAACATTTTACCTGTATCTAAATTTAGCACGCATCAAATCATTTCATTTCCTGCCTACCTGAGTACGCGCGACCCTAACCAACCCTTCCCCTCCCCATCCTTTCGTCTTAGCTTGCTCTACATGCGAAATGAAATGGTCATCTATTGGTAACCCCCCCCCCCCCCCCCCCCCCCAATCGCATTGATACATCACCAGTCCACATAATGTCAAGTGGTTACTGCCATCTGGTTGTCAAGTTTTCCCCCAATTTTTTTTTTATTTTTTTTTCAGAGTAACTTTCATAGTAACTTTCACTGAAAAATGTAACTTTCAGGTACCTATATTTTCTCAGTAACTTTAACTTTAACTCGTTACTTTTTGGAGAAAGTAACGTAACTTTCTAAAGTTACTTTATTTTTGGTAACTTACCCAACCCTGAAAAAAGACCCCCCTAAAATAAGAGTGAGGGGACATGTCCGCTTCCAAATGAAGCACTGGACCCCTATTTTCGAGATTGTTTGAGTGCTTGTATAATTGAGCCAGAGTTGGGTAAGTTACTTGTAAAAAGGAACTAGTTACTCTGTAAGTTACCTGATCTCAAAAGGAACTAAGTTACTTGGTAAGTTACTTGATTTGAAAAGTAACTGAGTTACTTTTAAGTTACTTTAAAGTTACTTTTCGGATATTTTTTAGAAAAAAAACAAACGTGATTGAACTCCGCCGAGGGTTTAACTTGTTCGTCTAATAGGCGAGCAAAGCAATTTTATCATTTGTATTTACTCACAGTCATCGTGCTCACAATCAAAAAAATAAATTTAAATTGCACTCGCGGTAACTGGTAAATTTATTGCATGCACCTCGTTCTCTTCACTTCTTTAAATGGTCCATCCATGTGACAATCGCTTTGATTTGTGAAAGACTGCATCTGATTGGGTATAGGTACATTTTATGTAAAAACGACCCTTATTGGCTAGTAATGAATGACGTCATACTTGTTTTCACTTTGGATTGAAATGATTCTCGGAAAAACTTGCAGCGCATCTGCAAGCATCCCCCAGCCCAACTACCTGCTAATGACTTGTGGAAGGAAATAGATCAATGGGAAGGAAGGACACTCATTTCATTTCCTGTGATTTGTTGTCTGGGTTTATGATTTTCTCTCAAGAGGTAGATAGGGAGTTTGTAGACTGTGAAAATATTATATTTTTGTCAAATTATTTCACCTAAAAGTAACTTTTAAAGTAACGAAAATTAAGTTACAAGTTCCTGTAAAATTGTAACTTAGTTACTCACAAAGTTACTGAGGATGAAAAGTAACTAGTTACCCCAAAAGTTACCTTAAAAGTAACTAGTTACCAGTAACTAGTTACTTTCGTTAAGTTACTACCCAACTCTGAATTGAGCATGACGTCAAAGTGATGTCCTTCCGAACGAATAGCATTCAATCTTATTATTATTTATATTTTGTTTTGTTTATTATTTTGTTTGGTCCGACACATCAGGTGACCGTGAATCCGTATGAAATTTGTCTTGAATAATCTCGAAAATAGGTACACTTGGCCAAACAAAACTTGAACGTTCAATAAATCTGATAGGCTGATAAATGTAAGATCGCACCATCAGAAGTTAGTCTAAGCGATCTCATTGTCTCACTCTAGTAGGTGACCTCACATTTCAATGATAATAACAAGCTTTGATTGGTTATGGGACATGACCAGCAGTCATTCAAATTTGGTCAACATTCAAGTTTTGTTTGGCCGAGTGTACCTACCCACCCTGGTATAATATCATGAACCCCATAATAGCCTTCCCATATGAAAAATAATACTAAGAGCGGTCATATATTTTTTCCCGCCAAAGTCGTTTTGGAGCGGTTTTAGAGGGAAATACGAAATATAAATTGCCATATTTGGCAAACGGTTATGAATATCGAAAAAGCAAGTATTCAAAAAGTATTGAACCTTTATCTACATTTTCATCGCTTAATGTCATAACTTTGCTCCTACTATGCTCTTAACTTTGCTCATAACTTTGGCACGAAAACGCTCCATTTTTCGTCCATCGCTCGTCAGTCTCTCACACAGAGCGTTTTCGTGCCCGATTAATGCTGACTACATAGTAGGAGCAAGGTTATGACTGTAAGCGATGAAAATGAAGATAAAAGTTCAATACATGTCATGCCTTTTTTGCTTTTTCGATATTCATAACCGTTTGCCAAATATGGCAAAATTTATATTTCGTATTTCCCTCTAAAACCGCTAAAAAACGGCTTTTGGTGGGAAAAAATATATGACCGGCCTTATGTTTCAGGCTTCTACCGCCTTCCCGAACTTGATCTAATACTAGAGGGTAGGTACGTACACTCAACAATTCATAAAACGGTATTTGAAAGAAATGGATTGTCTGAAAAAAATGTGATGGCAACATCAGATGAAGCTTATAATTACTCGCCATCTACCTCTAGTAGGTGAGCTCTGATTTCATTGATAATAATAACAAGGATTGATTGTCAATGAACCTGACCAGCAGCCAATCTGTTTCGTTCAAGCAAATACCGTTTTATGAATTGTCGAGTGTACCTAGTGTAGTAGGCACATTCGACAAAATCATAAAACGGTATCTGAGCGAAACGGATTGGCTGCTGGTCAGGTTCCTTGACAATCAATCCTTGATATTATCAATGAAATCAGAGCTCACCTACCTACTAGTGTTAGATGACAAGTTAGCATAGACTTCATCGGATGATGGCATCACATTTTTTTCAGCCAATCCTTTTCTTTCGAATACTTTTTTATCTTTTGTTGGGTGTAGTGTACCTATTAGACACTATAAAATAGTACTAGGGGTGAGTTCCACAATGGAGCGAGTTGGGAGTGTGACATCACCATAGGATTTACGGGTTAAATCAAACTTGCCGCGTCAACAAACGAGCTCAAACCTGTGCCCATAATGCCCAAACTCAAAAGGTCGGGCTTTCTGATCAAACATGGATGCCTGTATTTTCATTCATTAGACTAGATTCGACTCAAGGTCACGCCAAGGTGATTACGTCACAATGTTAAAAGGATGGGATACTGAGCGTTTGGATCAAAATACGGTATGCACTCTAGGTATGATGTGGTAGAATAGGTAGTAAAGCATTTGAAACAAATTGCCTAGTCAGGAATAAGGGATGGAATCAGCCTCAGAATTAAACTTACGTGCAGTAATGGTCTTCTCGGGTCTTACTTCTTCTGGGGAGGATTCAGCAAAAGGACTCACTATTCCTTTCACAGATGTATTTGAGGTCTTAGCCACAATTTTATTGGTTAGTGCTTCTGTGTGAACGGCTTTAGCATGTTTGAGAATGGCTAAAACGTGCCCCATTAGCGTTATACCCATTTCCTTCAGAATTTCTCTGGTCAAGTCCCCGACCATGTCAGTTGTCATTTCATTTTCGGCAAAATTTGAAGCGTAGAGGGCTGCCGAAGTAACGTTTGTAATGCCTGCTTCTTTGAAAAATGTCATCCACTGTTCTGAAACAAAAAAGTATACCTACAGTTTAGGGGCTGTGCATAAAGGACGTCACGCTTCAGGGGGGGAGGGGGGTTGCACCGGTATGGGACACAGTGTGACAGGGGGGGTACTGGAGGCAGAAGGACGTCACGTTTTGATATAGATATTTTCAAGCATTTTAAATTTCAGTTGATACGTCGGGACCGGAAATTTCGCTAAGAACGAGAAATTCTGATACATTTTACAGTCAAAAATATTCTATTTAAGGGGGGGTAGAGATAGATTTTTGACTTCCTTTTAGGGGGGGGGGGGGGGTCTCGAAAAGTGTGACACAGCGTGACAAGGGGGAGGGGGGGTGTCAAAATATCCCATTTTTAGCGTGACGTCCTTTATGCACAGCCCCTTAATTACTACAACAGACACAAAATCAGAATAAAGAAAAACATTAGGTATACCTAATGAATCCAAATTTTTAAGGTTATGTGCAAATATGAATATTTTATTTCTTACTTGTCAGGGAAGACATTTTGCTATCTGACGATAAAGATGAAATTACAGGAGCACCAGATAATCGGTTAGAGTCTACAAAAGACTACAAAGACGGAAGTATGACAGTGGTAAAAGGTAAAACTGAAAAACATGCAACTGAAAACAAGATGCTGCTGAGCCTGCTGAGTGAAACCAAAGAGAATAGTGAAACGAGCTGAGCGAGCAAACAAAGTTCCTTCTCTGGCCACCTCTAGCTTTGGCGCGCGGTTGTTGACGGTTGTATGTTGCCATTTGCCCAACGATCGCCGACGACGCGTCGGTCGGCTCGAGTGCGACCATTCAACAAGCAAGCTAGGGCAAAGTAGTGAGAGACGAAGCAGGTTGAGTGTGTGAGCGTGGAGGTGTAACGCCTTGCCTCGTAATCTTTACTCGAACAACATAGATTATTCGGTAATCTATGATGAATAACGACCACTTGGGAAATAACATCGACGGCGAGTATCAGGACGGATACATGGAGCCCGAGGAGGAATGGGAAAGGGAAGGACTTCTCGACCCAGCTTGGGAAAAGCAACAGAAGAAGGTAACAAATTAATACCTACTGCAGGAATAGATAATAATTATTAACTGTCCATTATTTGTTACATAATAAATAGCACGACATTTCAGTGACGATTTATATCTTATCAACTAATTAGGGCCATAGAACATAATATATTATTGTCAACCTAGGTCCTATTTCATTCAGCTGACAAAGTTTCATCTTGGCATGTCCTGTCAAAGTTGACCTATGTGGGCGGCTGATGTATACTGAAAGAATATTTCCTGCTCGAGTTTTTCTTTGATTATATTCTGTAATGCGATACTATCGATGGATCTATATTTAGTCGCGAGAGTTGAGTCTATTGCCGAGATGAGAAACATTCTGCTAACTCGTATGTTTTATTACTCGACATTCGTGTTTACAACATGTTGATTCAATTACACGGGTTATAAATATGAAGTCTCACTAATTTTGCATTATGAAGATACTTGCTCGACTTCGAGCCAAGCCATAGAATATTTTGAACCTATTTTTGGGTACGCCTTCTTTCCACGTCGCGACGCGTCAACCAGTGCCAATTCCTGACGTCACGACGCCGATGTACACTGGCGTCGCGAGGCAAGTGGAGTCTCGGAGTTAGAGATTGTTCTAATGGGAAGTGAAGTGATGACACTTTGCCACGGAGCAGGTTGTTGATTGGTTTAGCTGGATTTTGATCATCAACCCAACCCAATCACGAAGTGGTCATGATGTCGCCTGTAGAGACTGATGTTATTGGAGCGCGCTGTGCTCGCAGCATCCCGTCGAAACCGCGAGAGAGCATTGGGTTACCCCTGGGCGATGCCCAAAAATGGTTTCGCGGGCGTCGGAGTGGGGGGTCGGGCGGGAGGCAGGCGTCTGCCAGCAGCGTCGGTTCGAAAGAAGGAGAGAGTGTGTGTTGAGAGCGAGAGAGTTGATAGAAGTTGGCCAGTCAGTGGTGAGGTGTGTCCACCGACTCCCCCGGTTTATTTTGACACCCTGCGCAGTGTACACACACTTTCCGGCGTCACCCCCCCGTTTGATGCTATGACTTTGTTCACCCCTAGGCCGGCTGTTGTCTCCTGACAATACAAGCCACCCCAACATAGGGTGAAGTGAGCTGATTGCAATCTTATTTGGCGAATGGCCCAACTCTTTATCGTCATGCGCTATGAGTTACACAGCGGGTTGGCGTTACTTAGAACATTGTGGTAACGTTGTACGTAATTTGGAGAAGATCTTGTTTGCTCATGTTCCACAGATACTATCTTACTGACCGCTCCCAAGGTAGGGACGCTGGTTTTTCTTGTGAACTTGGTAATAATTCCCATGATTACTTCTGAGAACATGATAACTGGAGGATGAAAGTCAGGCCATATCCGGCACAGCCGATGTATTGTTTACATTAACATTGATAAGTGTATTGGAAGGTAATGAATGCTACTACTTGCTGTCGTGGGACGATAACTTGATAAGTGAAGTGCAGAAGCTGCTGGAATCGAGGTCATATTCTTCACTGTCCCGCTGCATCGCTTTCCACGCTGCAATGGAACTGGATGATCTGCATAAGTGTTCTACGTGCTTGCTGAGAGAGGCACATTCCAAGACGATATCTGATGAGAACTTTGCTTATACTACAACTTTATCTTATCTAGCAGAGCAAAGAACGCCAGTTTATCTCACACACTCCCTTCAACTTATTACATGAGCGCAAATATTGAGCAGGCTGTGAATAGATCACCCGATTTGGCAATGTTTGCTCCTGCTGATTCTCCAGTTTCATTATTCGTCATCATAACAATGTGGAGTCACTTTGGCTTGGTCGACAGCAGCTGTCGCTGTCAATTAGGTACTGACAGTACTGTATACATATTACATAGACACCTAATACAAATATATCATCACTCACTATTGCAAAGATTTATGAAGCAATGCCAAACAAAGGTCATAAATTGTCGATGAATTGGCGTCAAGCATTTAAAAAATTCCTGAGTGTCGCAATCGTTAGTAATGTCGCCGCGTCGAGCTGTGGAAACATTAAACTCACAATAAAGTTATTTCCGCTGAGCTCCACACCCAAGTCGAAGTTGGTTTTCTTGTGGTCGAAAGGATATCCCGATTAGTCCTACCCCAAGTATACCATCCAACCCGAACAATCTGACCCACTTGGCCACCTGAGGGCGATGACCCGTCGACCTCCACAGTGTCGAGAACTGTTGCGTCATTAGTTCTAACGATCTCGTCTACCTGGGTCGTCATGATCTCATCGCATGTGCTAGCAATTAGCCGTGTGTTACTTGTTTGTCCGATGTAGGTATTCAAGAAGCAGGAAACTGTGTGCGGAATGCCAGCTAGGAAGAGCGTGCATTTTGTCAACACAACACCCGCCTACATGATCTACCTACACTCTTGTCCCTCTTGCACGAATGATGATGTGGCTTTCTTCCGTGTGAGTTTAGATGCAGTACCTTGACTGGACTTGGTCGACATCCAGGGTCGAGATCTGATCTTGTTATCGTCAACAAATCGGTTGAAATGAAGTCAAGACGTGTTTTCCATTGTTTCGAACGAGAGAAAGCTGTTATTGAGATTCCCATTGGCGATTTAATCGTGCGATCGTGCTGGCCAGGATTCTGTGCCCTCGAGAATGTACCACATTTTGCTCTGCATCCAATTTCAAGTTTTAGTTTGTGTACTTTGTGAATTTGATATAATTGAGGCCAGTTTGTTAAAGCGAGTTAGGCAAGCATTTTATTCGACTAATACGCCCATTAGAATTTAAAACGGCTCTTGTTAGTAACGAAGATGACATGAGGAAACTCAGAATTCTCTTCTGTTCCCGTTTTAACAACATGACGAAGTCTTCTGGCGTCAGGTGCGCGTATAAGAAACCTTGACTTACCTAGATAGCTACTGCGTTATCAGTATCAATGTCCGCTCTTGAGTGCTTTAGATGGCTGCAGCAAGAAGCATGGATAGCACAATAGGTGTTTGTAACAAAGGTCTTGTAATCGACCTTGGTTTGTTTGTTTACCATGGGAAGGGGTTATTTAATTCTTACCCATAACACGTATAAGGGCTCAAACACCCCCCAATAAACGTAACTTAATAATTATTCTTGGATGATCGTGATAATATTTGTAACAAGATCTTGTCCAGAACAAACTTGATTTTATAAAAATGTTCCTGCACAGCTGTTTTTCAGATTTCGTCCTTTTTCTAAATTTTTCTCTAAATTCTCTAAAGAGAATTCTCTAGAGAATTCTCTAAAATCTCTAAATTTTTTCAAAATATGATGCCATAACGAAGCTACCGGTTTCATCTCTGAACTGTTAATTTGCATCTCCTGTTTCTCTTACCACATCCCCATCTCTCTGGCGTCTGCCTACCACGTGCACTTCCACGTGCATTATGTAACAGTCCTCGTGTCATCCCTCCCACCGAGCAATTGTTTGTTGTTCCACTGGATGTGACGTCACACTGCTATGTATAGCCGCCTGACCAGGGGTATGTGTGTCGAGATATTCAGGCTGGACTATGTTTAGCACAC
Source organism: Leuctra nigra (assembly GCA_934045905.1). NCBI lineage: Eukaryota > Metazoa > Arthropoda > Insecta > Plecoptera > Leuctridae > Leuctra > Leuctra nigra. Next base: position 16,798,019 of record OW203767.1, on the reverse strand, counting down.
ACTACTCATCCGCCGCGGCCTGATTTATAATTATACCCGCCTACATCCCAAGCTCTCTCTAGCCGCTATCCCGACTCGCAAGACAACAATAGTAACAGCCCAACAGCCATTGACACAGATATACTTCGAGAGAGATCGGGCGATTGGAGTTAACGCCTTTCCGATCCCCTATCATTAATGTCACCCTCTGCATAGCGCGTTGGAACTATTGATGGCGCAGATCACCTCGTCAAATTCCCCCTCTTCTGATTTCTGAAGAGAACTGGATGTCAATAGTTAAGGCTGTCGTAAATTAAATTATATATAGATAAATAAGCTAAGATAATTCTTCAGTTGCCAAAGAAAACTAATAGGTTGATCTGTTGTCAATAAACTAGATGTTTCATCAATAGATAAACTGTAGACAGGCAGTTCATCTGTTGGCATTAGACATATCAAGGATAGTGATGTTTATTTAAATTGATGTGCTTTCTGATATTTCAATCATATATCCTATCCTGGAAAGACCTTGTAGATAAGGAAAATATTCATTAATTATGTGGGATATAAACAGATGCTAAATTAGATGAGAGAAGATAGCAAGAATTGTTGCGCAAGGAAAATATCAAATATTGCATAATTATTTTTCTCTCACATTTCGCGCTGATCAAGTAGACCTAGGGAGCGATACAAAATCTATTTTTTCCTGCGTAATACGACCCTGTGCGCCTACAACAAATGAAATAATTACGGAGCAAATACCGACGTGTATAGTTTGTTCAAATCTTCTGTACAATGATTTTGGTGGTGAAGATGGCAACGAAAATGAGCACCAACACAACAAAATGAAAATCAGCTAGAACTAGGTGGCACATTCAAGTTAGCGGATTTTTTTTGAGAGTTTAGGTTGGCAAAGTGTGAATTCAGATGGAAGGTCTGGATGGTGCTGCTTATTTACACCCTAACGGCGTCAATTTTCTGAAAAAAATTTTTTTTGAAAATTTTCAATGCGTTGAAAATTTTTTAAATTACTATTTTTATTGCTTTATTGCACACAATTGTTGATAATATATCTGAAAAAAGCGTAAAATCAAAATCAAAATAAAAGTCAAATATAAGCCCAAATCTCAGTTTTTCTTCATTGTAATTTTGGCCAGACTGTAATTTCTACATAGGCGGGAAATTTGAATGCTGTATTAATGATCATTTTGCACATTTACCACTCAGACAACAACACGCATCATAATAGAGTTCAGGACCCTTACCTAATATCGTGTTTTTGCACACTACGACCACGGTAAGACCAAGAAAAGACGGTCCACGGTAGTCTTGGCCTAGTCCGAATTTAATATTAATTTAAATGTCACGTGACTGGTGCTACGACCGTCTTACCGGGGGACTAGACCTCTAGCATGCTTTGGCGGACTGCGCTACGACATTTTTATATTAAATCGGGACTAAGGAATTGTCGTAGCTCGGTCGTAGCTCAGTCTTACACTACGACGGTCGTACTGTAAGACCGTCGTAGTGTAAACATTTTATTAGGTAAGGGTCCTGTATGCATCCCAAGTATGCACATACATTTATTAAATCAAATAAAATTGATTTAAACTTTTTCAAAAATTTTCAATTTTTTCAATGGTCATTGAAAATTTTCTGAAAATTTTCAAATGAAAATTTTCAATGGTGCCATCACTACCGACGTGTCTTCAAAAATTGAAGACTATTAAATTTGAAATTTGAAAATTATTAGCGTTAAAAAACTCAGTAAACACACTGACAAAGACCATATCACGCTCCAAGATGAAGACTTTCATATCACTGACGCCACAAACAAGTCAATTTTTTTTAAAACTAGTTTTATTTGGATTTGAGCACCTACAATCTACATATTTCCACTATTTATAATTTTTTTTAGAAAAATAAATGAAAATTCAATTCAAAACATTTTGCAAATTCAAAATTTAACAAGCCGGAATAAGCAAATTCGAAATTCCTGAAGTAGGCTGAACGAAACTCTCCATTCATAATTATGAATATAATTTGGTTTCCGTATTATTTCGACCATATTGGAATTCAGAAAAAGAGGGACGAGTTACTTTCTTTGCTCTCCCCTGTGGTTGTGGTGTTTATAGTTGGAAGGAACATTTTAAAATATGGCACCCACATTTCCTTACACGCCAGGAAGGGAATACATAGCTCGTTGTTCTAAATGGAGGTTAGAGGCGTTATAAAAAAGGTAAACAATTTAAAAATTGAAGATGTTAAAATTTATACTAAGTTGTTCATTATTGTTGTTTCATTACTAAAATTGAGGATTGTTTCGATGTTCAGGATTTATTTTATTTTTAGGCCAAGTTGTAAGGCATCGTAACATTTCCAGTCATTTTCCAATTTGTCTAAAACAGGAGGATTTTTTTTTGGAGCGCCTCTTGAATTTCTGTAGGTAGCCTACCTACTGCTGAAGACATTACTTTTCACTACACATCTTTAATATTTTTGACATAAATTCATATTTTTAATATTTTGTTTTCAAGCTCCTCTCTCTATGTTCAGTTTCTCCGTTACCCACCTGAAAAATGCATCGTTGCACATTCTCAAAAGAATCAATTCTCAATCTTGCTTGATAAACTAACTCGCATGACTAATATAAATATCGTTCCCACAGACGTTCACTGCTTGGTGCAACTCGCACCTCCGCAAGGCCGGCACTGCGATCGACAACATCGAGGATGACTTCCGTAACGGTCTGAAGTTGATGTTGCTGCTGGAGGTGATCTCCGGTGAGGTGCTGCCGAAGCCCGACCGCGGCAAGATGCGTTTCCACAAGATCGCCAACGTCAACAAGGCGTTGGACTTCATCGCCAGCAAGGGCGTCAAGCTGGTTTCCATCGGTGCTGAGGGTTAGTAATCATTTGGAGGTGTATATACAAGAGTTAGGTACCTATTAGCATTCTTTATGTATTCATGATGTGAAAGACAATTTGACTTCTATTTTCTTCTAATGCACTTCAGTTCGTACTTACTAGCATTAAGGTTAACACGTTTAATTACACTTATGATTCATAAGATTTTTAAGATTTCATAAGATCTCTGAGATTTTGAAAATTTCCAAAGATTTTCCAGATTTCTAAAGATTTCAAAGATTTCCAATGATTTCAAGATTTCCAGAGATTTAAAGGTTTCCAAAGTTTTCCAAAGATTTTCAGGCTAAGGTGAGGGCTAGTGCACCAGATTTCTGGAGTTGTTAACCCCTCGGTAATATCTATAATTTCTAAGTAAGGATATCAACTGTCACTACTAAAAGTAAAAATGCATTTTGTCGGTACCTAGGTATTAAGACTTGCCTCTGATAGCTTTTTAGTCATAGTTTAAAGTAGGAAACAAGTCTTATGGGTTTGGTTTTTAAATTACATTGAATAATAAATTAAGGAACCATGTGATTGTGATATGGACCAGAAATAAATATTCTAATTTTACATCAATTTTGTAGAGATTGTCGACGGCAACCTGAAGATGACCCTCGGCATGATCTGGACGATCATCCTGCGTTTCGCCATCCAGGACATCAGTGTAGAAGAGATGACGGCAAAAGAGGGGTTGCTGCTGTGGTGCCAGCGCAAGACTGCTCCGTACAAGAATGTCAACGTACAGAACTTCCATCTCAGGTGAGATTACATTTTATTATTCAGCTGCTAAACACATTAATATTTTATTACTAAGTGGTTACCTACATACATTTCCCCCCTCTACATTTACCTACAAACAAGTGGTTACCTATTGTTGGATATGTCTACACCCATATAATTTATGTGGAAACAAAACTTGCAGATAATATTATAGCTTATGATGACTTGAGGTAGGTACATTGTACATCTTCAAAATGTTAAATTCGATAAATAAATATTGTTAATTATAATAATAAATAACGTTTTGAGAGTGTAACAGGGGCAGTAGCGTTCTCCATTATGGCATTATTTAATTTATTGAGCTTTAATTATGTGCAAGTATTACATTTTATTAAATTTTAGAGTGTGAAGACCAAACAATGCAAAAAGAAATCACTTGGAAGAACCACGGCATCCCCTTCATTTCCTGATCACTTAATACACATTTGGCACCCCCAAAACATTTTTAAAACAATTATTTCAAGAGCCAATAGCACGATTCCTGAATTAGACAAAAATAAAAAAATTTACCGCCTGACGTTAAATTTACGGTAAATTTACCGGTAAATTTACCGAGAAAAAAATTTACGGTAAAATCCACATCCCTAGAAATAACTAAGTCATGATGGATAAATTATGTTTCCGACAGCGCACAATGAAGCATGGAAAATTACCTATTGAAATGACATAAGGTATATATCGTGGGCTTGGAGGAGAAACTGTCTAAGTACAATTATTTCAAAAACATGTTTTTTATATAAAAAATTTGAGAAAAAATTCGCTTCATAAGAAATTGGATGATCGGACCAATTAAACTCAAATAACTAAATTATGCTCAAACTTTATTCAAAACGTACTAGATAATGTTATTAGTAACAAACGAGTTATTTAATAAATACTATCTCATTTGTGTGTACATTATTTGTTATGGTACTTCTCCTTGGGTAGGTACTTCATAACATCGTCATTATGTATCTCAGTTCGACATTTTTGGACATGTCCAACCAAGCCCACGATTTGATCTCCGCATATCTCACAACAATGCTTGATGCTGAAATATATTTTTATTTATAGCTGTTTAATTGTTGATATGGCAAGGTTACATTCTCAGTTGAACTGAACATAGGAACTTGATTGAACCAATACCAGTAAATAACGTTGTTTTCATTTGGATGTTTCCAGCTTCAAGGATGGCTTGGCTTTCTGTGCTCTGATCCACCGACATCGGCCGGACCTCATCGACTACAACAAGCTGTCGAAGGACAACCCGCTCGAGAACCTCAACACTGCCTTCGACGTTGCGGAGAAATACCTTGACATCCCGCGCATGTTGGATCCTGACGGTAACTACATGCTTCATTATGTGGTACTCAGTTCGAGTGATGCAATTTATATTTTCATGAACATTGTAACACCCTGGACATACTTGAATTACTTTTTTTAGCATGTAAATTAGATGCAACAAAAGGTCTGAATAAACAGGGGATTGGGCCCATCAAGCCGAGCAGAATAGAAAAAAGGCATGGAATACCTACCTACTTGAACAAAATGGCTCGGTAAATTGTTAAAACATAGGTACTTCGGTTAAATTCAAAGTGTTTTGTTTTCTATTTTTCGTGTTCAAGCTGTCAATACTATTATTATTTACATGTAGGTGATACCAATAACTTTCACTAGGTAGTAGGTAGATATAAGCGACATATTCTTTGAAAATATTCTTTGAAAATAATAGACTGTAATGGTCATTAAAATAAAGATAGTTTTATTTCGTTTGGGTACTAAAAGTTACTTGTTGCTTAGCAACTGGCGTTGTCATTGATTGGTTGTTGTTGTAGATCTGATCAACACCCCGAAGCCGGACGAGCGTGCCATCATGACCTACGTGTCGTGCTATTACCACGCGTTCCAGGGAGCGATGCAGGTACACGGTTGTGTGTGCCGACTAACATGACTTGTGTTCTTAACTTATTTGTTATAGGTTACGCAGCACCCGTGATTGTGTCCGACAATTTGTTGCTAACATTGTTTCGTGCAAGATTTTGATTTTCGTAACTGCTATGTGTCTAATTTAATTATTATGATATCTGTTTTATTTATTATAAATTAAAATGTACCTAGGTACCTAGTTCTTTAATTTAATACACCATACCAAAAGAAGTTAATAAATTTATTTGCATTACATACCTATAGCCTCGGCTAGGCTACCTAGTACATTATTATTATAAATTAAACAATTTGGTGAATTTAATGATGGAGATTTGCCAACTCCAACTTTCCTTCGTTGGATGATAAATTGTTAAACTAGGCTTTCGAACGAACAATTCATGATTTGTTGATTATCCTAAGAACAGATGTGTCAACTCCTTGAAAGACCATTCATGCTTTGCACGTGACGTCATCTCATTGTTGCGCGGCCATTTTGGCGATACATGTCAGAACGGCTGTCAATCTGTTGTTCAGTACTTTTTGATATTATTTATGGTTTACCTGTGTAATTGTAAGCTGCAGAAGAAGTTCTTATAGGTATAAAACCACTTATTTACAAACTATCTTTGACTATAACCGATAATAATTAGTTTAAATCGAATTGACAGCTATCACCAATATGGCCGAAAATATACTTTTTTACATTGTTGATGTAAAACAAAAGACGCACGTGCAAAGCATGAATTGTAACATTTATTGATTTTTTAATTAAATTAAGTTGGAGCAAACAACGCAAAATCATACAAATTATGACAAGCTTCCATTTTTTAGCAGTCTTCCAGAATTAACAGGAATGTGAAATTGCGTGAGTTGAGTACCTAATGCATTGTGTTGTGATTGTGAGCTAACTTGAATGTTGTATGCACTACTAACTTGAATGGCATGCGCTGTGACTGTTGTCTGCGACAGATCTGATTGGCACGGTGATGCCCGATGAGCGTGCAGTGATGACTTACGTCTCCAGCTACTACCACTGTTTCTCTGGAGCACAGAAGGTAAACGGGGAGATGAGTTCAGTTGAAGATTTCGTGAAATAAATTGAAATAAGACAAGTTCTTAGAATATTTATAGAGGCATTCATTGCAGGGTATACATATATGATTTAAATCAGATTTAAATCAAATGATTTTTTAAATTAAAATCGTGGATTTAAATCAAGTTTTTTATATTTATTTTTATATTTATATATATTACATCTGATTTAAATCAGATTTTTATTGATTAAAATCAAAAAATATATAAGAAAGTGCAGAAGACAAATGAAATATTTGTGAAAGTACTTTAATAATAAAGTACCTTCTTTCAAAAATATTTCATTCGTACACAAACAGATTACATATTATTAATAATAAAGTACTTTAACAAATATTTTATTCGTCTTCTGCACTTTTTTATATATTTTTTAAAGATTTAAATCAATATAAATCCAATTTTAACCAATAAAAATCTGATTTAACGATTCGGATTTTTTGATTTTTATTAAAAAAATTAAAAAAATCACATACCTACTCTTATTCATTGGCATTATTCTCCCTAGCCAAGCAAATGAATAAGTGTGTTCAGTTCATAATGTAGTCAAATCTTGATGATGATTTTTATGCATGTGATTGCTACGTATATAAATAATTATATTTTCATTGCCTGCTAGTTATTTAGAATCGAGGTAGTAATTTGTCTACAATGTATCTTTCAATTGTTTCACAGGCGGAGACTGCAGCCAATCGCATCTGCAAAGTGCTGAAGGTCAACCAGGAGAATGAACGTCTCATGGAGGAATACGAACGACTTGCCAGCGATGTGAGTTTATTTCATTTAATTCACTTGTTGTATTGCACGTCATTTTGTATTTTTTAGCTTTCCCTCAAATTATTTGTAGGAAATAGAAGATTAATTATGTGGGAAGACGACCTGCATCTACTTTATGGTCTAATATTATTATCAAATCAATTGCATTGTATTTGTATATACCTTCTGTGACAAACATAATACCTACAACCAATATAAATAAATTTTGGAGATATAAGTGTCATTCAAACTGCTGTTTAAGGAAAATCGTTGTTCTCCAATGGCCTTTGTCTTCTGTTTTCTGTCTTATCAAGGAAAGATGAAAGGTTTATATAAGTTGAAAAGAAACACTGTTATGCAAGACACGAACTGCTCCGATGAGGTCATAACTTCAAAGACGGATTGCTCTGTTAGACACATAACACTATCAGACAAAAACTAGACAATTCTCTAACAAACATATCAAAACTACTTTCAATAGTATTGAGACATAATTAGTTATGTTGACATTTCCAGCTGCTGGAATGGATCCGACGCACAATGCCGTGGCTCAACTCACGCCAGACCGACAACTCGCTTGCCGGCGTGCAAAAGAAGCTGGAGGAGTATCGCACGTACCGTCGCAAACACAAGCCGCCACGCGTCGAGCAGAAGGCCAAGCTGGAGACCAACTTCAACACGCTGCAGACCAAACTGCGGCTGTCAAACAGACCAGCTTACATGCCTACCGAGGGCAAGATGGTCTCGGTACGTTCCCACACTTTCCATAATATCAAATCTTAGTTAACTGTTATTTTCTGTTTTACCTCTGTTGATTATTTTATTTTATTTTATTCATCAAAGCAAGTAGATAAGTATAATCCGTACTGACGAATAATGGTACCTATGTCTTTTATAGTGCCATAAAATCAATTTTTCCATTTAGTGTAGGTAGACTTAACAAATGATAAAAATGAAATGACAAATGATCTCACTAGTTAGATCGAGCTCTGATTTTATTGATAATAACAAGGATTGGTTGTCATGGAACCTGACAAGCGCCAATCTGTTTCATTCAAATACCGTTGTATGATTATTGATTTGATGTGGTGATGATGTAGAATCAACAGTATTTTAGGTAAGTTAAAATCAGCGATAGTCAGCACTGGAGCCAATTTAGGAGAGCCAATAGTAGCAATTGCTAAGACTTGTTGAGTGTTTGAATTGATAATGATTTTGACATTTATTTTTTCCTCAGGACATTGCGAATGCATGGAAGGGCCTGGAAGGATCGGAAAAGAGCTTCGAGGAGTGGCTTCTCTCGGAGATGATGCGCCTGGAGCGTCTTGAACATCTAGCTCAGAAGTTCAAGCATAAGGTAAAAAACAAAAAACAATACTAATAACCGTGAAATAGTGTTCGAAGATATGGACCATTCGTTGCATCTCTGCTATTAACTTAGAATGTTTTATTGTGCCTTGTCATTAGAACAGAAGAGCTTGTGTAAACTCTCCAAGAGATGATAAAATTCGTGATATAAATTTCATATCCCAATCATACGATTAAATGTGGTACAATTGTCTACTGACCTATTCGTATACGTACTTCATACATCAAAATCAAAAGAATCATACGGCAATATGCTATGTATCGGATACTAGACCCAAGTTTGTGAAGGAGACTGTGTGATGAAAATCTGTTAATACTTCAGGCCGACATCCACGAGGAATGGACCCGCGGCAAGGAGGAGATGCTGCAGTCTCAGGACTTCCGCCAGTGCAAGCTGAACGAGCTGAAGGCGCTGAAGAAGAAGCACGAGGCGTTCGAGAGCGATCTGGCTGCACACCAAGACCGTGTGGAACAGATTGCCGCCATCGCGCAAGAGCTCAAGTAGGTTGCCATGCCAACACGAGCATTTCAGTGTTAAGGTGCTGCAAGCGCGAGCGATTTTGCTGCTTTTTGTAGACACTTTTTGCAATACGATTGGAGACGAAATGGGTAGACCAAATTATTTGAAATTTTAATCGTGATTAGATAAAAGGCAAACTTAGGGTTATCCCTTGGTAATTTTTTAATTTTTTGTTTCATTAATTAGTAATAATTAGTGGATATTTGGTGAAAAATTAGCTATTTTCTTGTCTCCCTGGGCGCCGTATAAAATTAAATTTCAAAAATGTGCCAAGGGATAACCCTAAGTTTGTCTTTCATCTAATCATGATTAAAATTTGAGATCAATTGGTTTACGGGTTTGGTCTCCAATCGTATCGCAAATTTCATTGTTTTGCGCTGTTTTGTTGAATAACCGGCGCCTAATTAACGATGTGATAAGCAAAAATGAAAAAGTGCTACTAATATACAATCTGACTGATCATGTGAACATCCTGTAAAAGTTGCACTCATTTATGAAAGAAGTTTTCTCTCTCAATTTTCTAAAACGGCCGAGCGCTAGTATCACCTTAACTTCATAATCATGTCACATAGTTACTATGAAAATGTAGCAAAAATGAGCTCTATTAACATTTTGGATTTTATTTTTTATATCGCCCTTCTTGTTAGTCCACTGTAGAAGCAAAGTAGTGACATAAATGAATTGAATCTTTTACTCTCTAGCTGATATCAATTAATTTGTTTCTATTGGTTAGCACATTTGAACAGAATCATATTGCAGTACGTAATTAATATACTTAAAGTTCATCACTATATCCCTCTTCTGTTATATGAATGATTATTTATTGATTATGAACTGAATGTTCAACAGCACTTTGGAGTACCACGACTCTGTCTCGGTGAATGCCCGCTGCCAGCGCATCTGCGACCAATGGGATCGCCTTGGCAATCTGACGCAGCGCCGTCGTCAAGCTCTGGACGAGGCCGAGAGGATCCTGGAGAAGATCGACATCTTGCATCTGGAGTTTGCCAAGCGTGCCGCGGTAAGTTCAGCATCAAGGACACTTTCCTGACATAGAATTGTTATCACTTTCACATTTAGGATTCTTGAATGACAAATGAAAAACTAATTATTTTGGACAGTGAAAAAACGGAATTATTTTCTCATTATAAATTTGATACTTGTATGTGGATACTTCATTATAGGTACCTACTTTAAGAATCAAGTACAACCCTAAGGTACCTGTACATATGTGAAGAATGTACCACAAAAGCTAGGATAAATGAATAAATACTTTCATATAGAGAATGCAAGAAAGGGAGGAAGCGAGAAAAGAGAGTAGAGAGAGGAGGTAGTGTAATGCACTAGGTTGTAACTTGTACTTGTAAGTACCAAGTAGTAAATTAGTCACCATTTACCAACTTTTGTAGTACAAACTCTTTTGCTGTGTTTGTTGCAGCCGTTCAACAACTGGCTAGATGGCACCCGCGAGGATCTCGTGGACATGTTCATCGTTCACACCGTGGAGGAGATCCAGGGGCTGATCGATGCACACGGCCAGTTCAAGGCGACGCTCGGAGAGGCCGACAAGGAGTTCAACTCGATCGTGAACCTCGTCCGCGAGGTCGAGTCCACCGTTCAGCAGTACCAAGTGCCCGGAGGCCTGGAGAACCCGTACACCACGCTTACGGCACACGTAAGTCTCAATTGTTGCCGCGTGTGTTGTATAGAAGAGGTTGTCGTTCAATTGGACTTGATTACTAAAGTAACCAACAAGCGATCTCAGGAATGAAAATGGGCTATTTTATTTTGCAGTCCCTTCCTTTTTCTTGCGTGTGCACAATTCCTCATTGGTACACTGTGAGCCTTCTCTTCGGTTGAGCAAAATACTGTTTTTTTCAAGAAAAGTCCAATATCGCCTGTAGGTTACTTTACTTGGATTATGGTCGATTCAGATTTTACATTCTTCCTGATTCTATGCAATTTTCAGTTTTGAGTGACCCTCTCATAAAAATTAAAAACGCAGAAGATACTTAAAAAATTCTTCAAGAATTTATAATTACTCTATTAACATTAGGTATTTTCATCACCCAGATGTCTGATGTTATTAACCTACTTAAATCAGATTTTTAGGATGGAAAAGTCAGTTTTCAACTATTTTCAATTTTCACAAAAATACATTAATTTCATAATTTTACATTATAATTTATCATTTCCATTTTCAAAATATACAAATAAATCTCTTTTAGTAAATTATTGTATAGCGACAAATGAAATATATGCAGTACTGTAACCATGTTGAATGATAAGATTTTACATTTTTCCTGATTTGATAATTGTTGTTTATTTCCTGGCTGCCAAGGAAGGAATGGACAGCCAGTTTCAGGTAGGCTAGCTACAACATGTTGACTTCTTTATCTTCATGTGTAGCTAGTCAAAGGTATAATGTACACGCACAAAATGCACTGAGTACGAGGCAACAACAAACTTGAGCTTTCTGAATTAATAATAGAGTAGGAGTACATAGCTGAGATTGCAAAAGAACTTGAATGTTGCTGTTTTCCCCAACCAGTCAAGCATCGTTTTAAAATGTTTCGTGATTGTTACAGGATCTGACGAAGAAGTGGACGGAAGTGCGACAGTTGGTGCCTCAGCGAGACAGCACATTACAGGGAGAGCTCAGGAAGCAGCAGAGTATCCTTTATTCAATGATTCTGTTATTTGTTATGGTGGTGTATACCTACATCTACAAATCACTGTACTATCTAGAGGGCATAATTATATTATATCTTGGCTAAAAGTGATTGATTAGATTAAAAACTATTTCTCTATGCTTTGTCTGGAACTGTGAAGTGATGTCGTTGTTTTCATGGACATGAGAATTTTCCTCAACGCATTGTCAGACAACGAAATGGTCCGCAGACAGTTTGCCGAGAAGTCGAACCAAGTTGGTCCATGGATCGAGAAGCAGATGGATGCTGTCACAGCCATCGGCATGGGCTTGCAGGTTGGTTCATACTGAATTACTAAAAAAATTAATCTACCTATTTGTTTATAATTGCTTTATTTTGTTCCAATAATGGCAACTCGTTTAAATGTGTAATGGTAACTGAAAGACGGTGCCAGAAAAATTTGAAAGAGGGATAAGTTTACTTTGATTTATTTGAAGTTCAGTGAGTGACTTAACATGTGCTTGTTTTGTTCCACAGGGATCGCTGGAAGACCAGCTGCACAGGCTGAAGGAGTACGAGCAAGGCGTGTACGCGTACAAGCCGCACATCGAGGAGCTGGAGAAGATCCACCAGGCAGTGCAAGAGGGCATGATCTTCGAGAACCGCTACACGCAATACACCATGGAGACGCTGCGCGTCGGCTGGGAACAACTTCTCACCTCCATCAACCGCAACATCAACGAAGTGGAGAACCAGATCCTGACCCGCGACTCAAAGGGCATCACGCAGGAGCAGCTCAACGAGTTCCGCTCGTCGTTCAACCACTTCGACAAGAACCGCACCGGCCGACTGGCTCCCGATGAGTTCAAGTCGTGTCTTGTCTCATTGGGCTATTCCATAGGCAAGGACCGACAGGTGAGAACAAAAGAAATAGACATTTTATTTCTCTCCAGAATACCTAGAATATTGTGGACATACCTATTGGATACAAATAAATTCACCTACATGTACTTCTTGTTCCTCAAAAGGAGGAAACAGTTTGAATCTAGCAGCAATATAGTATTGTATCTAATTTAATGTCGATGGTGGACCAGTGTTTATTGTAAGGCAATCTGGAGTTTTAGTTTACTTCAAGCCATTTATTCAGGTAGATAAAACGAGAACAGAACTGAACATTATTTTTATGTGTTTTATTTCTGTTTAGGGTGAGATTGACTTCCAACGTATCCTGGCTGTCGTTGATCCCAATGGCAGTGGTTACGTTCACTTCGACGCTTTCTTGGACTTTATGACTCGCGAGACAACCGACACCGACACAGCCGAGCAGGTCATCGACTCCTTCCGCATTCTCGCCGCAGACAAGGTGAGCTCCCATCAAATACATTCCAAAAGGCATAATAATTTTGTCGTAATTCGTAACCCTTTGTAGCTAGCTTTAATGTTCGAAATAAGTAAAATGTTAGGATGTCAGTCAATACTGATTCCAGTTATGATGTAGGTACCTATCGAAATAAGTTGGATAAAAGTTAAAAAGTAAAAAGTTGGATACATAAAAAGTATTCTTACTAGGGATGTCGGCGGGTACCCGGGCGGTTCCGGGTAATCCAGGGCTGCCGCCACATACAAATTAATATCCTTTTAAAAAGCATGAAAAATCCGTAAAAATCCGTATGCCCATTAAAAACCTTTAAAATGATGTAAAACTCCCATATTTCCAGCACTAACTGGGCCACTTGACAGATAAGCTATTGAATTCCTGGCAACATGGGACATGAGAGAAGGGGGGTTGGGTTCTGGACTGACAGCTGTGGATGGAATGGTAATTTTGAATTCAGAATTATAAATATCTTTCTCCCGTTTCCAACACATTATTCATAATGAGCATAATAAATTTCAAAACTATAAGCACACGCAAGAATAAGGGATGCAATCACTAATCAGGTCATTAACCCACGACCAGCTGCAAACAACTAACAAGTGGATGCCTCAGGCAGCGCGCGCCCCTAGACACTCAAGACATTGCTCAAGGTCGACCAGTTTCCCCACCCCCCTTCCTCCCTCAACCATTCACTCGCAACCATTTATTGGTAGTATAGCTAGCCTACTTACACAAAAGGGTGTTTTGAAACAATCTCTGCACTGAAAATTGTTGGACAGGAAACGAAAATATCTTGTCAAACTATACATTTTCGTAATAAATTTGAAATATTATCTCATTCAAAAGAGAAAATGTGGTTCAACTATGAATCACCAGTATCCGTTAAAGAGTCAACAAATCCGTGTGTCCGTTTTTGTACTCATAAATCCGTAAAAACGGATAATATCCGTAAAAACGGCAGCCCTGGGGTAATCAATTACTCGAGTAATAAATAATAATCACGGGTACCAAAAAAAAAAAAAATTTTTTTTTTTTTTTTTTTTTTATAGTGTAGCTGAAATACATTTGTTTACGCACAGTTATCAGCTGCCTCTCAAGGGGAAGCTCAACGACCTTGCTTGCTCTGGGGGGTGAGAGAGGAATGGGGAAGGAGAGGTGAAATCATGTGTCGGGAGTAGGAAGCATGGGAAAAATGCGTCTGTATTTTTTTTTCAATCACACTGTAGCACAGTGAAAAAGTTGAGTCCTGGGTAGAAAGGTGCACAAATTCGTGTTTTCTTATGATTGAAGTTGTTAGTTATCAAAGAATGTTATCATGTCCTGTCCTGTTTTCTCAAATTCTTTTCAAGGACAAGCACACAGATGGCCCTGAGAGAGGGTCATTTTCTCCTCTCACGCAGCTAAGTGCCACGTGTTTATTTTCCTAAACCCCTACCCCCTTACCTAGCCCCCTACCCTCCACCAAAAAAAAAAAATAAATTTTTTTTTTTTTTTTTTTTTTTTTTTTTAGGGGGGGTTAGTTACCCGATTCCGACCCGAGTATTTATGACGGGTACCCGATTCCTGATTTTTGGACCCGCCGACATCCCTAATTCTTACCAGTTGTCCAATTTTTGTATGAAATATGCCACTGCAGTATCTTACGGGATGACCTTGGATTTTCCCTATGTCTGCCAAGGTGCCCTATTTCCAGCATACATTGGACAGGGAGTAGAAATTATTCAGCTCTCCGAAGCATCGAATAGAATGTGACAAATTTTTCATTTCAGCCTTACATCCTACCCGACGAGCTGCGAAGGGAGCTGCCACCCGACCAGGCCGAGTACTGCATCCAGCGAATGCCGCCCTTCAAGGGACCCAACGGAGTGCCCGGGGCATTGGACTACATGTCCTTCTCCACCGCCCTCTATGGCGAGTCGGACCTATAAAGATCGGCCGACAAGCTGACGCAAAAGAGAATCTCTCGGCTACCGTATGCGCGCTTCGGGCGGTATTCAGGTCAAGCAGCGGAATCTCGGCACGATGAAAATGTGGACAGAGTGAATTAGTTGGCATTTTGTGCTCTGAGATATTACGTCTGGTGGAAGGTTGCCAAGAAGCAGGCATTTGTCATGATCCGTACTGTACTACTAGAGGTTGGTTATTCTGCCTCTTACCCATGCCAAATATCATAGTTTATTAATAGGACCAGTTGATATATCTTACATTGCAATCATGTCGATTACATTCATCTGGACCACGAAACACAGTGTCGAGATTCCACTGGCTACAAATTGATTTCTATTGACACAGCTGAGTGTTTCTTTTATGTATTATATTATATAATTCTATTTCACTTCTCCGCCGGGCTAGAACCCGAGCGAGTGTTGGTTTCTGTTCAGCTGGGAATATGTTTTCGATGAAACTTTCCACTCGCTCAATCACACTTCTGCTTCTTACTTTCTGTTTGATCTTGTTTATGCTCCGTCTAGTGTCAGCTCATCAGTAGCCATCTCAGGCGGCTGACGACTGAAGATCCCTTTTAGTTGGTCTTCTCGTGCGTTGCCGCATTCTTATTTCGCTTTTTTTAAACGAATCGTCTCTTGAGGCAACGAAACGAATGACGAATTTTAAGTATGTACAGAATTAAGATAAAATGATGCTCATATATGAGGATATATATCTAAACTATTATTTAAATTTGAAATAAAAT
This sequence comes from Leuctra nigra, assembly GCA_934045905.1. Lineage (NCBI taxonomy): Eukaryota > Metazoa > Arthropoda > Insecta > Plecoptera > Leuctridae > Leuctra > Leuctra nigra. The sequence continues at coordinate 16,781,992 of OW203767.1, read as the reverse complement.
AAAAGAACAATATAAAATAACAAATTCGTACTAGCAAACTAAATACACTATATATCAATCCTCAACTAACCTCATGTGAATGTGACTAACCGAATACATTTTACCTACACTGCCGCTACTACCTGGTTTCATTCAAGAGTTGTCGGTTCAAGTTGAATGTTGGATTGACACCGCGCATGACCAAGTACAAAACTCGAAAAAAAGAATTTATTTTCTTAGAGAATTTTATTGAAAGACGTTTATATGGCGGAAGTAATATTCCAATTGATATAGACGATGAGCGAAGTTCTAAGTAGTTTAATTTTTGGGCAATTTGACTTCAAAGGTGTGATTTACCTGGACATCAACGTAAAAGTTTTTCTAGTCACTGATTTACAGCTTGTACAAACGAAAACATTAAAATATTTGGAACCAGATTATTTGAAGTGGTTTCTTTACCCAGAGGATAGTCAGACTACAATCGGAAGGGTGATACAAGTTTTTGTGTAGGTGTTCGCTACCTACCATTTTAATTCCTGTTCCCACCCTTCCTACGTGATTTGTAGTCTTGTAGTGATGTAAGAAGACATCAAATATTTCACATAGAGTGTGGATGAAGAAGGTACTCTTTTTTGCTGAATTGACAAGAGTTCTTTAGATTAGTTAGAATGAATCATATCGGTGCAGGTTTGCTCAAAGAATCCTAGCAATCTTTGCAATAAAAAAAGTTATTTTCCTTCTGGTCCACACTGTTTTTTTTTTTTTTTTTTTTTTTTTAAATCTTGGTTGGAAAATAAAATTGTTGCACAAATTGCAAAGCTAGTTTTTAAGCCTAGGGATCTGAAATTCCTACAGAAGATGCCTTAATCAGAGGCATATGATGTGATGTGTGTGTTTCTTTCTTGACCTTCACATTTTAGATGAAATGATGATGTGATTTTGTTTATTTTAATTTTTACTGTCGACTCGATTCTCTTGGATGAGAAGGGAATGAATCGGTGATGAATAAGCCCTTTTCTGGACTACATATGCTAAGAAGGACATTTGCCAGATTGAGTGTGGTGCATTCCAAATTTTTTTGTTTATTAATCAAAATGGTCACAGAAGTCGGTGTCAAAATGGAATCTGCCCCTGTTCAGCACAGGATGTCAAGATGCATTATTGGACTCTGACCTTTGTGGAGGTCATAATAAAATAACCCATGAAATGGGTTTATGTCTTGAAATTGGGCCACACGGTCGAAATGTGGAAAGTACCAAACCACTACAAACTATTGGTTCACCTACATTATATTTCGTATGAGCAGTTCGAAAAAATGCCTTTGAAAATAGAATAGGTACCCTTTGCAAAGCCACTCAACATAACTTGTTAATTCTTTTGGAGGTTGTCCAGAGTTTGTGAAGTGGTGTATTGAAAGAATTATTTTCTTTTCCTAGTACGTACCTAAGTTTCCTATTTGAATTTTGTTCAGTTTTTCGTATTGATTATTATGACCCATTATTAGTATTATTGTTGAATAATTTTCTATTTCGAGAAATTCAAATCTAGCCTTTAAATCTTCCCTAGCAGATATCCAATGGTAATGGATCTTGAAGCTAAACAGTGGCAACTCCACTTTAGTATTAGACATTAATGACTAAAGCCGGAGTGGATCTATGCGTTCTGCGGCAAATAAATCGGTCTGGTTAGAATTGAACATTACATGCATTTAAATGCGAGCACTGCACTAAATGAGACATCTCTTACTTGCATATTGCAATTGTGTGCTGCGTTGTTAAAATTAATCCCATTTCTCTGCAGAGGCAGAAAAGCACTGCCACTCTGGCCAATAGATTATTAGATAAATGCTTTAATTTGCTTTTTAGGGGTAAAAAGTTACAACACTACCTATCTAAATGTTTTCACAAATAATTTTCAATGGAAGTAAGATAACAGGTGATTGATTTATGAAGTTCTCTGCATGACCATATAATTTAACGTGAAAAAATAATAAAACATATCTACAGTGGAGGCAGTTAGGTATCTAAGTTAAATTAAAATGATGTTCACATTGGAGAGTTCTTATCACGTACTATCGAAGAAGTCGCACAGAAGTAACAGGTAAGTTATACACTTGCCCTTGCTCAGACTAGTGGCAATTCTACTTTGGTGATTCCTCGCTCTTTTCAGCTGCTTCTAGAAGGGCGGACTTGATGCCAGCTTTCTTCAATTCTTCTATTAACTCCCCATTTTGATGCATTTGTAGCATTATATCGCAACCACCAACAAATTCACCGCTGATAAATATCTGTGGAATCGTTGGCCAGTTGGAATATGACTTGATACCTGTGGATGGACGCAATAGAAAAAGATTACATAAACGATGTGGTCAAAATTAATCAAAATAAGATAATTGTATCCAAATTGTTACCTTCTCTAATACCCTCGTCTTGAAGAACATCATGAGAATCATACTTGACACCATGCATGCGAAGTATTTGAACAACAGCATTGCTGAACCCACATCTTGGCTCAGCAGGAATGCCCTTCATAAAAACTACTACTTTATTTTTGTTCACCAATTCTTTTATCTGTTCACTTGTCTTAGTACTGTAACAGTACTTGATTTGTTTCGTAATATGCGAATTTAGAAGAAGAAATCTGTTAAATTTCATAACGGCGGCCATGATGATATTTCACTGTCAGTGTCAAACTCAGCTGATTGCTGCCCAAGGAACACCTCCTTCCCCCACCACACCCCTCGCCTAAAACCAATCCACATTGTTCTCATTTCGTGTCGTGACTCGTGTCATGTGTTCGCCGCCCGCGCAGCCGCTTCGTGTTGTTATTTGGGGGATGCCGACGACAGTTAAATGTGAACAGCTTACGTAACTTAGGACATTCTACGTAATTCCTGTTACTGAAGATCAAGTGTAGGTACACGCCTCAAGGTTAGTTTGATCTTTGATCAGTGTATGTGTGTTATTAATCAACAGGTGGTGATGTTTTCATACCGGCGTGTACATAATCAGCTTACCTGCTGAGGTGGTTTTCTCGTTCTCTCACTCCCCCCCCCCCCCCACAGTCTCACTCAGTCACTCTCTCATCAGCTCTCAGTGAGTGTTTGGCCAGCGTAGCAGCATCACCTGTGCATTTCTGGTTTACATTCTCACACCTTGTTTGTTGTCATCACCGGATTAAACTAATCGCCTAGTCGCTGATGCCGGTAAGCATTCAATTATTCATTATGGCATTGTGGGATTCCGGGATTCCTCATTTTGTTATAAATGAAAGAAACATCAGAAAGCAACTCGCTTGCAAACTATAAAAATGTTTTCAAACAATACAGGTGTTCCTTTGAATTGATGCGATTTGCGATAAAAAGCTTAAAATATGCAGTATTCTCTTCGTTCTGTACACATGGTTTTCTGCCGTACATGTCGTGGCAATTAGTTCTAGTTTATATTTGGTCTTAGCTAATCAGTGGCGGCTATTTGGCTTTACAACAGGTGTTCAATTACATAGAAGGACGTAGAAGAAAGTACTCTAAGAGGAGAGCCCCCAGCAGATGCGGGGTCGGGGCGTATAACCCGGATTTTTTTGTATCTTTAGTTTGAAATTGATGCATTTTTACGTCTTTTGGAGAGCAAAATGATTAGACAAAATATTTAACTATCTACTTCCTGGATTAGGGAGCACTTTTAAATAATTTTCTTGGATGATCAGGTGTGCAATTGTCACACCTTGCACACTGTAGCTAATGCTGATTCATGTCGAGCAGTTTTGATCCTCATAAGGTGTTGAAGTATTGGGTCAAGTGAAACAATACGCCGCCGCCGTGTGGTTTGCTTTCTCCAGCTTGTCAAACTGGCATAGCATATCGCCGGCCTTTACTTGATCATTGCTAAAACTGCCATAGCGCTATGATAAAAACCGGCCTTGCATTGATTGATTATCAGCCCATTTTAGAAGTGTTCGCTAGTATCTCACGGTCTACAAAAATTACACAATTTTATAGCCAACGAAATTTTTTATTTATTTTATCGAATCAGCTATTTGTCAGCACACAATAGCTAACAGTAACACGTAAGTCAGAATGATTTAACACAATGTCAGCACTCGGAAAGTCGTATGGCACAACAAATCGGAACGACCAATTAAGAAAATAATTAATATACCTAATTTTACGCTTTAATTACTTGTAGCATTAACTGTAATTAAGTCTTACACCGAAAATACTTTCGAGATTGGAGAAGATGGTTGTGCACCGTAAGTCCGGTACATGAGAACTAACGGGCTGTTGACCCCGTCGACGATGGCAGTACGTACTCTGCAGTGTAAGTCTACCTTCCTTGTCCCTAATGCTCTGGTAATCAGGTATGCAGTATGCGCGCAGCCGCCTGAGAAAGTCTCAGGAATGTAAAGACCAAATCTCTTCCAAGTCGTCACGGTTCATGCATTGGCGGGAGAGGATTGCGTTATTACCTAGTACTGATACTATGCATGAGTTGTAACCTTGGCGGTAAATGTGATAACAATGCGACCGCCTTGAAGATGGCTCTGGAGATGTCAACAATTTTATCTTCGAGATGGATTAGTAATTAAAAGATCATTTAATTTGGTAAATTGGCCCCAAGTAAATTTAATTCCAAGTGAATGTATATACATTCCGAGACCATTTATCTGTATTCACGATATAAAATATTAATTGTAAGGAATAAGGATAGAAAGTCAAAGATTAGAACGTAGATCCTACGTATCCTATCTTCAATATTCTGTGGTCATTTTGAACCCTCCTTCATAATCTTCCGAGTTGTCTTAGGTCAGTTCGATTGTAAAAGATTTCTAACGCTTCGTCATGTATAGTGAAATTATTTCTCTGTTTGTTGTTGACATTATCGCAATTATCATTCACGTCAGTAATTTATGACGATATGTTGCTATTAACCGGGATCAACTTTTCTGAGTTAACGAGGTAGAACTTGCTTTTATAGATTTCTCAATTTTAAAATGAGCTCGATGAAATGCCCCACCCTTGCACCTGGCCTTGCCTCTAGGTCACCACTCACCAATCACCCAATCACCCGCATGTGGATCGACATCATCCCCACACGACTCATCAATCACCATATCGGAAGCGATGATAAGATAAAGTTCGGAAGAATAATGGGATTAATAAAGGGTGCTGCCGGAAAAGGTCCTGCGCCCTTGGTTATGGATGTCTATGGTTATTGGGTGGGCACGATTAATCTTGTGCAGTATGCCCGTAGCCAGGACTCGAACTTGGAACTCTGTCCGCCTCTAGAGCAGGGTTACAGAGTTTGTTATCGAAATTAGAAAGGAGAGCGCAAGATCAGTTTTCCCCTGGGATTGATTACTTACGGTGCAGGCAAAATCTTACTGTAGTCAATGAAATCGCGAACTGTCGGATTTGATTCCAACGATATACAGGAATGGCGAGGGGTGGGCGAGCGCACATACAAAATTGTTTCCTGCCCACCTGTAAACGAAATCGTTTATTTATTATTATGAAATATATGCAAATTATTCATATTTTTCTGAAAATTTTACACTGCAGCTGCACTTTTTAAAAAAAATCCTACCTGTAGGTATTTGGTAACTTTACCATCCACCCCCATTTTACATGTTACACCTACCACCCATTTTGTATGTTTTACTATTTTGCCCCAAAAGTGTTCATTTCATTAGGCCAAATTCGTTCCCATTGATTTAGAAATCCAAAAAAGATTATCCAGATCTTGTTATTCTTGGTAATCTAATTATTCTTGATAAGATCTTGAATATAGGCAAAATCTTGCATCAGCATATTATATTTAAAATAAAATGAGAGCCCTGCTGAAAATTCTTGCTAAGATCTTGTATTAACCAAGATCTTGCCAAGATCTTGCTAAGATCTTATCAAGATCTTGGATTTACCAAGATCTTGACAAGATCTTGGTAAGGTTTTTGCAAGATCTTGTATTAAACAAGATCTTGCTAAGATCTTACCAAGATCTTGGTAATATCTTGATAAGATCTTATCAAGATCTTGACAAGACCTAATCAAGATCTTGCTAAGATCTTACCAAGATCTTGCCAAGATCTTACCAAGATCTTGGTAATATCTTGATAAGATCTTATCAAGATCTTGACAAGACCTAATCAAGATCTTGCCAAGATCTTACCAAGATCTTGGTAAGATCTTGGTAATATCTTAATAAGATTTTATCAAGATCTTGACAAGACCTAATCAAGATCTTGCCAAGATCTTGCCAAGATCTTGCCAAGATTTTTTCAAGATCTTGCTAAGGCCCTTAGGAAAATTACCTATAGTATATTTTGAAGTAGGTATTCCAAAGTATTATGTAATAACGTGTAGTAAACTATAGTATGTGCTATAGTACTTGAAGTACATGCAAAAACTTACTCCATAATACCATAGATTACTGAAGTAAATTCTACAGTATCGGTGGTAAACTAAAGTATAAACTACAGTATTTTTACTACCGCTGAAATAGACTGTTTTTTACTCTGGAGTAAATATACTTGACCTACTGTAGTAATTGTTGATAAATAAATAATAATAATAATTCTAAGTATGTACTATAGTGTTTTTACTACTTGCGATATATACTGCAGTTTTCTATAGTAAAGTTATAGGGAACGTACTTCACTGTAGTAATTCGAAGTATGTAGCTAGAGTACTTTGACTACAGACAGAATAAGTTTGCTATAGTAAGTTCTATAGGTAGTATATATACTTCATTGAAAATCTATAGTATCTCATCTGTAGTAAAGAAAAGTGTAATCTACAGTATGTTTACTATAGCCGATTTATATTGTAGTTTAGTAAATTCTGAAGTATCTTACATTGACTTTTTACTACAGTATTTGTAGTAGTAAGGTATATAAACTACAGAATTTTTACTTCATTGACTTAGAAAATTTGCACCACATCACCTAGTAAAATAAACTATAGTAATTATACTACAGAGCGTGAGCTGATATATTTTATGGGGAAATATCACAGATCAATTTACTTTATAAATAAATCTTAATATTTATCGTTTCTCCTATTTTATCATGTTAATAACAATATAATGATCCACTAAATAATATAAATATGTTCACTTAAATATGAAAACTCAATATGATCACTATTAGCGCAGCTAAGTCTTGTCTGCACCGGTGGCCTACTCGGTAAGACGCTCGACTACGGACCACGAGATCGCAGGTTCAAAACACGGCGGTTCCACGGGATTTTATAATTGAAATGTGTAATCAAACCTTGTCCAATACTTCAGAAGAGGTTTCCCGAATGCAAATGAGTATTCATAAATATAGAAAATTTTATTTTTTTATGAAATTTTAACGTTTTTTTGGCAGCAAAATGTACAAGATCTTGCTAAGATCTTGCCAAGATCTTGCCAAGATCTTGCAAGATCTTGCTAAGTTCTTGCAAGATCTTGCTAAGATCTTGCAAGATCTTGCTAAGTTCTTGCAAGATCTTGCTAAGATCTTGGCAAGATCTTGCAAGATCTTGTTTACAATATCTTGCTAAGATCTTGGCAAGATCTTAGCAAGATCTTGCTAAGATTTTTCAGCAGGGAGTGAACCCCTTCTGTATAAGAAGATAATCCAGGTCTTGTTAAGATTATGGCAAGATTATGGATTTTGAGACAAAATTGCGTGTCCATCCACCCTAAATAATTACCCGCCACTCGCTGCCCACCCCAGCAAAAAATCCGATCGCCGTCCATGACGACATGAACAGGAAATTAAAGATTGTAGAGGAATGTGCTTTTCTACACATTTGAAATGCTACCTATCATCATGTTACCAAACTTGACACTTGATTGACACGTCATGTATACCTAGAGATGATGTAATGAAAGGTATCAACTGTTCGTTGTGGTTTTTGAAGAGCGATTTGTAAATTGCTAATGAATGGGTAATATTTAGGTAGGGCGTTTAAGGTTTTGACAGTAAACAAAGTTTATTGTCACTGATAGACTTGAAGTTCTCAGATAATGTCGAACATTTAAAAGCAAGGTTGACAATTTGCGTCTTCCCGACTAAGTGTGAGAACGAATAGTTGCATTGAAATGACAATTGTTTACACGTTGGATGGTGGAAGGGGGGGGGGGCAACTTTAGTGGGATAATTATTTCCGTATTTACACATTACTCCGCGTTTCCTTAGAGAACAAATGGTATCAAGCGATATATGAAAGTTGCCTTTCACCATACACTATTGTCATTGACAAAGTATATTTCATGAAATGATTTTACCGTCAAGAAATGTCAACAGAAATTTGCATTTTTCGCATCATAGTAACCCTGCCATACCTGCCATCAGCAATACCTGATAAAATGCAATGGCCGAAACCATCCGAAACCTTTTACAACGAGACGTACGCGTCAAACTTGTCATTTAAACTTTGATAACCCTTGAATAGGTAGAGTGAATAGGTAGAATAGGTAGAGTTACCCTCGGAGTTACCTATTCAAAGAAATTACGGAATGAGAGTCCAAACTCCTCCCGAAATATTTGATAGAGTTGTTCTCACGGTAGTCCAGGAACAGACCCGCCCAGGGGTGAACAAAGATGACATGATTTTCATTCTGTTTCAGGTCGTGGCGCCACATTGACAGCCGCTTGATTGAGGCGCCATGAACAATCACAAGTCGATCATGAGGAACAGCGACCCTCTGGAAGAAGTCGGTAAGTGATAATTTAATTACCGTTTGATTACATCTGCTTGTGGGTGTGTGTTAACTCATTGATGCTCCATGTGTGTGGGTTGTTTTGGGTGCAGAACATTTGCTCTCACGTCATACTCATCCCCGAGGTCACTAATTGTCCGCGACGGTCGCAGCCGGCGGCGGGAGGAGGTGTTGTTTAGTTTGTAATTGCAAGGAGAGGCCCGGGTTTGACTCAAGGTCTCGGTAAAATGTCAGCCGAGTGTACACGTCGGTATGAAAACATGCCGTGCGTCGTTAACGCCTTGCACTGTCCGTTGGATTAGGCGGTGGCCGGAGCTGTGAGCAGTGAGCACGGGAAGCACGCCTCACAACCCGCAAGCTGACGTTTCCTGCCATGCCGGGTTCGAATCCCGCATTATCGATTATGTCACACTCCGACGGAGAAACATCGGTTTTGAATTGTGGGTGGAACAACATCCGTTATCTCTGTAGCCTTGCATCTGCAGTAGTCTGCACACATATTGTTTATCACTCGAACACAGATAGCGTTTTAATACGACACCCCGCGCACCTGCTGTACGTGGGCGGATGTTGTCAGGGTGGGTAGTAGGTCGTGTTGTCGTGACTTGCTAGGCCAAGGTTGGGAAGCATCATGGCGGCGGTCGTCCGTGCAGAGCAAGTGTCAGCTGCTGAATGTTAGACAGACTTGATGAGCCGAGAGCGGTAGATGATGTACTAAGAACTCATTGTCCGTAGTTCGACTCCCTGCCATGGATCTCACGGGCGAAGCCAACACTGCCTGGAGTAAGCTTACGTTTGTGAATGTCCGCACCTCCAATGCACCAGTAGAGAGTAAAATGTCAAAAGTCTCACATCATCACCGCACTTATAATTTGATATTACATCACACCTGATAAACCAGGGAATATGGATATTCTATTGGGAATCAATTATTATTTATTAGCAGCCTTGCCACTAGGTCAGGATTTAAATATGTAAATTACAAGTTTTACAGCTTTAGGAAAATCAGCACAACTAGACTTGTTAATTCACTTTATCCTTGATATTGATGAAATAAAGTGTAGCAATATGATGATGACATTGGCCAGCTGTTACATCACGTCGTTATATGATGATTGTAGACTCCATGCTGGAGACTGAGAATGCAGGCCTGCGAGAGCGGGTCAACGACTTGGAGAAGCGGGTGCTGGAGCAAGGGGACGAGCTGGTCTGTCTTCGCTCGACCTTGGCCGATGTCCTGCGGAGGATGAACCAGGTGGAGGCTCATCCTCGGCCCAGCGGACCGATCGCGGTCAACGGAGGTTCACATCCCGCACGGCTGCGGTACCAGGTCTCACCGGCGGAGTACAAAGATCCGATACGAAGATCGGCGTCACATGTGCCTACAGCACTGCCACAGAGGTGATTTATGTGTTCATTTGTGGTCAAAATCATAGAATATCCTCAAAATCTGTTTTGTCATGTTCTGTATTGATTGTTGGCATCCTCATCCTGAGCTTGCTATTCTAATCTGTACTTTGTGCCAAGAAAAATTATATGTTCATAATTGTCAGTGTTGGCACCAGACATAGACCTAGCAATTTAATTATGTGCCAGAGCATGTGCAACAAGGATTATTGAGGGATGTGTTCTGAGGGGATGGAGTTCATACACAACATCACACCCCACTGCAGAAATATTCACAAATCATTTTTATTGTAGGACAGAGAGGAATTGATGATATATTTGAAGATACCAGAAATGATAATTTTCTGCAATGGTTATATGCTGCAATTTTGAAGGGAAAATGTATAGAAAGAACATGTGCTTTGTGTGGCTAGTGATTGTGTAATCAAGTGTCATCATCATTCCTTATGTTCCAGACAACGCGGGCATCACACGAGCACCGGTTCCCTCCACTCCGATCCCCCGAGTTCACAGTCAGTCTCCCCCGTCCCGACGTCGCCCTCGCCCACCCACCCGTCCGTCACCGCGACGCCGCAACCTCCGCCGCGCAACACCAACACCAACCTTCACACCGCCAAGCGATGGAGCTCCACCGGGGACTTCAACCAGACTCATGGCTCCAACGCTTCCCCCGTGCACAGTCCCATGATGCCGGGATCAAGGTAGGACAATATCATGTATTCGGTTGCACAGCGTTATAGTTAGTGTTGGGACTTGAAAATTTTCATAAAAATACTCATTTAGCTACAGATTGAAAACATATTTTCAATTGTTTTATTTTGTAAATTATTAATGGAGGTGTGTTACATTATTATGCAAGATAGAAATACATTTAAAAATGTCGGTGCACCTACCAGAAAATTAAAAAAAAAAATTAAAAAAAATTTACCTTCCTCAGGATACAAAACAATGAAAATTTTCACACAAAAAATTTGCATGAAAAATCCCAGCACTAGTTATAGTTTACACATTATTTTATCATTTTAAGAAAATTATTGATTAGTTTTACAAGCTTCTAATTAATACAAATCCTACACACACATCCTAAACATTTTGTCTGACATTTAATACAATAATTTGATACTATAATACCTACAGAATTTGTTACTTAAATCAATCAGCTTTAATAGGATTATATCTTTCCCATGTCAATACATGTACTATTCACAGTTGCTAAGATATTGCAATCCCCACCTTGATTATGTTTTAAGCGTAATGTTCTTGCCCGGAGATACAGTCTATCTATAGTCTTGATCTTGCCACAACATTAGCCAGACTTAATTCTTGTAAAGTCAGGATTTTTTATGCTGTAATCTACTTCTTGTGTCTGAGATCATGATTTAATCTTCATTGACCTCTGTTTGAAATGTGTGCAAAAACCTTCAGTGTTTTTTTTATTTTTTTTTTTATTTATTTATTATTGTAAACACACAAAAATACATACATTCCGTTTTCCACAAAGCCAAAACGGCTTTTCTGTGGATTAATTTAAAGAAAATTAGTGGATACAAAAATGTTTAAACAATATACAAGAAAAGAGAGAAAAATACATAATAAACTGATTAACAAAGAAGAAAAAAATAATATTTTATACATCATCAGAGTATTCATACAACCAAGATTTCACTTCTTTCTTAATACTACTATAATTATCTAAAGACTTAATTTCTTGAGGCAACTGATTGAAAATAAAAGGGACAGAGTAATTTAAACATCGCTTTCCATACTTATTAGTAAATCGGGGGAGTATTAAAGAAACTGGATTCACCATTGATCTAGTGGCCCTGGAATGATTGTAGATAATTTTAAGTTCGTTCGAATAAAAATATTTGATTATGAATTTATATTTATACAAATCAGATATTGGAAGGAAGTTAAGATGATCGTACATTAAGAGAGTGTTATTGTTACATTTGAGCTTAACGGCATCAGGGGTCAAATTCTTGATCATTCTATCCTGTATAGATCGAATGACTTGAAGGTGAACATTGGATGTGCTGCCCCAAGCAAGTAAACCGTAAGAAATTACAGATTCCACTAAAGCAGAATATATTAATTTTAAAATTCTAACAGGTAAAAAAGATTTTACATGAAACAATTGAAACGAGCAAGAACGTAATTTGGAAGCTAAGCTATTTATATGAGGTCTCCAGGAAAAGTATTTATCAATTGTTATACCTAAATATAAACAAGTATCAACCTCCTCAATCAGATCAGTACAAGTACACAAAGCAAAATCTAATGTATGTAAACAATTAAAACTATGACACAATAATGTTACAGGGTCTAACCTACTTGCAATTGAAGGTGAACAAATGTGAATTAACTTAGTTTTTGTACTATTTACTAACAAATCATTATCATGAGTCCACATCAACAATGTATTGAAATCAGACTGAAGAATTATCTGAGCCTGTTCTAAATTTTTATGAGCAGATACTAGAACAGTGTCATCTGCGTACATATAAATTTTACAATTTTGAATATAACTAGGCATGTTATTCACATATAAGAGATAAAGAATTGGACCCAATATTGACCCTTGAGGTACACCAGAATTACATACCCCAGCTATACTCACAGTTTCACCAACTTTAACTATAATTTGCCTATCCGTTAAATAATTGTGAAACCAACATAAGAGGGGACCCCGAATACCAGCATTTTCAAGAGATGTTAACAATTTTGTATGGTTTAACGTATCAAATGCCTTTGAAAAGTCTATAAAAAGAGCCAGAACGTGCATATTCTCATTTAATTTAGAATTTATGTAATCAGCGAAAAGAGTAAGCAGATCAGTGGTGCTTCTACCTTTTTGAAAACCAAACTGATGTGAATTGATGATTTTAAACTTTGATAAATAATCAGTTAATATTTTTGCAACACACCGCTCCATAATTTTCTCAATAGTAGGGAGCAAAGCAATTGGTCGGTAATTATTGAACTCGAGGTGGTCACCTTTTTTGTAAACAGGTCGAATTATTGACATTTTTAATTTAGATATAACAACACCTTCTGAAATTGAAGTATTAATAATTTTAGCAATAACTGGGCTTACTTTTTCCGCTATATTTTTCAAATCAGTTATTCGTATCCTGTCAAAACCCGGTTGTTTGTTAGAGTTTAATGAATTTATAATATAATTTATGCGGGTGGCACACACTGGAGGCATGTATAAAGACTGAAGCTGAACTACATCATAATTGTAACTTAAAGTATGAATGTTGCAAACATGTTTCAAAGATTCTACCTCACTGATGAAACAGTGCAAAAATCTATCTGCAATCTGCTTATCATTGAATTGTTTCCCTAAATATTTACTTAAAACCTGATCTACAGTATCCTTTTTCTTTTTACCAAGTACATCATTAATAGATTGCCATGTGTCCTTAATACTTCCTCTAGACTTCTCAAAGACACCTGTATAATAAATTTTTTTGGCATTACGAATAGTAGGGTTGGGATTCGATTTGCTTTACTAAATCGATGTCAAAGTGAAAATTTCGACATCAAATCGAAATGATTTCGACATCGAAATAAATTCGACATCGTAAAAAAATCGATATTTGGCAACACTGCACATGCGCCTGGCCAAGGCCATGCTTCTCAGCGCGAGAAGTATCCCCCTCCAGCTACCCTGCATATACAAAGGACGAGGAAAATGATTGCAAAGAAAATAAGTATTTATTTATCATATGATAATCGTCAATTGACAATCTATTTATTTAAATTTTTTATATTTATTGATGTGACACTAAGCAATTATTAATGAATGAATAATGATAGAATGGCACATAATTATTTGATATTTCTGTCACGGTCGTCGATTGGTATGGTTTAAATTAGGTTACATCTCCGAGCCAGCAATCTGAAATATGAAAAGAAATTAGTTAATAACCCGCCTAGACAATTTATCAAGATTCTGCAAAAATCATACAACAGTATTTTTCAGTTTCTTACCTCATTTCTCTGAAGCTCTACAAGTTTTCTTAAAGTAGCCACTCAAGAAAATGAGGTAATCGACATGTTGGCCTGTCAGTCGCGATCTGTTTTTTGTCACCACCAATCCAGCCACGCTGAATAGCCGCTCGCACGGGACACTGGTGGCAACAACGCCGAGGTATTTCCTTGCTATCTTGGAGAGAACAGGAAACCGTTCTTCGTTTCGCCGCCACCAAAGCAAAGGATTTTCCTTTTCCTCGCTCAGCAAATCGGATGCGAGCAAGTTTTTATACCGGATGAGCTCGCATTCCTCGGTCTCGGCAGTCGAATTAGCTTCATCATTGTCTTCATCGTCCAGCTGGAGCAAGCGCTTTTTCTTCGGCGGCTGCGCTGCTTGAGGATCATCTGGGTCTTCGGCGTCTTCTGCCACGACTTGCGCAATTCCGTCATCAGACTCCCCGCGGATGGCGTCAAACTCTTCTCTCAGCTTGGCCCAAAGGTCGTCTGATTCTTCAGCGTCGAAAAATGAGAGCTTTTTGAAGCGAGGGTCCATCAATGAAGCCATGGCTGTGATGTGTCCCATCTTCATCTTCCTCTTCCTGAGGTCACCTGCCAATACTGTCTTCACTTCTCTCGTCAAACGATTGTCAGACACTCCAATTACCACCGATTTCATCAGGTCACGTACAATCGGATAGGCAATTGAACCCGTTGCGTACTTCTCCCCGCCTAGTGTTGGAGTCGCCTCAGCAAATATTTCTAATATATTAGAAAGCGCCTTCATTTTATCATTCTCGTGCGCGACAATGATCATATGATTAGTCGAATCGTTTTTCAAAACCACTTCGTTGATGGCCTCCCTGTTGACTGAGACTGACCGGAGCATGTCGAACGCCGAATTCCACCGCGTCGCGACGTCCTGAATCAACTTCACAACTGGCATGTTGCGAGCGGCTTGCGCTTCTCGCAACAATTCCAGTTCGTGTGGACTGCGCTTGAAGTGGCCGACGATGGAGCGTCCTTTCTGAAGGAGGTCGCTCACGCTTTGCAGTTTTAGTGCATTCGTCACTGCCAGCTGGATGGTGTGTGCAGTGCAACGGATGTGTCCTGCATTCATAATATCGACAGCCTTCACCATGTTGGGAGCATTATCAGTGACATATCCTACAACCTTGTTGGATATGTCCCACCGCTCTTCGACGCTCTTCAACATATCTGCCACATTATTCGCAGTGTGTTTTTCACTTGTTTTCTTGGCTTCGATGGCACGTGTCTGGAGAGTCCAGTCGGCGTCCACAAAGTGGCACGTGACACCGAGATAACTCTCCACGGCCACCGAAGACCAAAAGTCCACAGTCAAACAAACTGACTGAGCTTTCTTTAACTCTTCTTTCAGCTCTTCTCTTTTCTTCGCTGCCAAACTCTCAATATCTTGCGTTATTTTCTTCCGACACGGCACAGAATAATCCGGAGCAAGCACACTTAACAGTTTAAGAAAACCCTGTCCTTCAACAATGCTGATTGGCCGCAAATCAGTGGCAATAAATTCGACCAAGGCAGCCGTAATTTGTTTCGCTTTAGGCGAATTACCGTCCATCTTTCGCTTCGACGTCGTCGTCAAGAACGTCAGAAGAGACGGAGTGCCGCGTGTTTGTTCCCGCTGCCCTGTACACTTGTTAATGTGTTGGGACATATTTGAGGTGTTACCCGAATATCCCACTGATTCGAAACAAAGTTTACATACGACCACCTTTTGATTGATATAAACCCCGGAACTGTCGACTTCAAAACCAAACACTTTCCAGATGTCACTCCGTCTCCCAGTTGGCGTTACCAAATTCTTCCGCGGCAACGTTTTTTTTAGAAAGTGTCAACAACACGCAAGGTGCTGAAGGCAAGAGACAACTGACTACTGACCAGACCTACCCTAAACTTCACGCGGCTGGTGTGGTGGTATGCAGGATGGCCAAGGGTAGGGCGGAAGGGCGGAAAGAAACCAGCTGAGCATGAGGGGGACTAGGCTACGAACGGCAAGCTGCAGTGTTGCCAGCTCAAGAATGTTTCTGCGCGCTTATTCTCGGAAAACGAAATAAAAACGATGTCGAACGATTATTTGATTTATCAGTTCAAATCGATGTCGAATCGAAACCCAATATTTCATTCGACATCGATGTCAAATCGAAAAATCGATGTCAAATCTCAACCCTAACGAATAGCATTATTTATTTTATTTCTGAATTTTTTGTACTCGACGCCATAGTAAAATTTCAATACACCGTTACAATTCTTCCATTTCTTAAATAGACGGTCTCTTTCTTTACAGGATTTAATAATATCAGCCGTCAACCAAGACTTTTTCTTACGTTTCCCCAGCTGGTAATTTAGGTAATAAGATTCATCATAACAATAATCAAACTTGGCAGTTAGGTTGTCAAAAACGTCAGTGCATGTATCATATGTCATAGGCTCAAGCCAATCACACTCTCTCAACAAACGTGTTAATTTAACTTCATTAATGCATTTTTTTACTGGAATTTGATGTTGAAATTTCTGAGATGAGCCATGAAACATGATTCCGGCAATAATTATATAATGATCAGATATCTTGGTAGTGTACACAGCCGACTTAATATCATGGCAACTAGACTTAATAAAAATGTGATCAATGCAAGTACTCGTAAAAACATCACCTCTACATTCCTCGCGTGTTGCATCATTAATACAATTAATATAACCATTTGCAGCCATTAGCGATAAATATGAACGAACATTGCAATCATCTGAATCGAACAGATTTAAATTCATATCTCCTAATATTACAACATTATTTACTTTGGAATAATTTCCAATGTACATTTCCAATTCCTCCACGAAACCACCTCTATTTAAATTAGGTGGCCTATAAATTGCCAACAAGGTAATAACATTTCCATTTGCCAGAGAAAAGATTCCTCCTACTCCTTCAAAATACTGAAATTCATCATCATTTACAACAAAATGCCATACAGATTTTACAAATAACAATATTCCTCCTCCACCCCTATTTACACGAGTATAATGAAATCTATCATAACCTTCAATGCTAAAGAGAGAAATAGGTGTGGTTGCAGTTATTGCGATTTCGGTTATCGCAATGACATCCACAACCCCTATTTGCTTACATAATATACCATTTAATTGGTCCCAATTTTTATTTATTGATCTGATGTTCACATGTAAACAAGTGAAAAATTCCTCTACTTTAGAAAACCAACTGTCAATATCTGATATTACTTCCCTCTCGACTTCTTCTGTAAACACAAATTCTATGTTTTGCATAAACTGGAAGCAAGTATTAACCCGCTAAATCTGACTCAGCCTGCCTATCAGAAACCAAAAGGTCAATATCCTGGTAAGAAGTAATTCTAAATACTTTACGGGAATTTTCGTCCTTGCGCACCAAGACCTTTCCGTGGCTCCACCAAACGAACTTGTAGCCGGTTTCCTTTGCCCTAGTCTTGACCGACCAGAGGAGTTCGCGGAAGAAAGGAGCCAAATTCTCGTTGATGTATATGCGGGACTGACCCACTTGTACAATATCTTGACTCTTAATTGTAGCTGCTACCTTCTTTTTGTTTATAATTTCGTCTCTCTTCTTTCTGTTTACGAATCGAACAATGATTCTAGGAGGTCTGACTGAATTCCTCGACGGAAGGCGATGCGCTGCCTCAATATCACTTGCAGACAAATCCACGGATAGTTTTGCCGCCACTTTAATAACGATAGCTTCAATATTTTCCCCCACGACTTCAGATACGTTGTCAATCTCAATGTTATTGCGCCTACCGTATTGGTCAAGATCGTTGACCTGCTGCACCAGAAACTCAATCCGCTCGTCTTTCTCGTCGCAACGTTGTTGCAAGTCAGCCACCCCAGCCTCAATGGCAATAACTTTCTTCGCTATGTCGTCTTTGAAACAGCGCAAATCTTCAGACACTACTCTGAAACTCTCCAGAAGTTCACGCTTTAAATCAGCAATTGCCGCAGTAAAGTCAGGAAAAACAAACGGTGTATCGTCCTTGGGCGTTTTAACTTTACCCTTTATGCACTTCGGACAACGCCACAACTTCCTATTTTCCTGCGTTTTCAATTTAGCACAGTCAAAGTGACAATTTAAAGAACAACCTGAGCACTGAATGAAGTCAGCATCAGCTGATAAGTCTAACTTGCACTTGGAGTTTAGGCACGACATAATAATGATAATAACACAGTAAATTGTCAATACACTGAAACGATGCGGAGCTACTGCTAGACACAACCATCCACTACACGGACCAAACAAGGAATGTGAAGGAAGATGGAATGTTAGAGGAAGATGTGAAGGATTTATATTCAATTATGAGATGGCTATGGACTAGCTGTTTTAATAATATAATATGATATTCTTTGTTCAATTATCATGGTAGCGGATCGACATCTTCATATTTACATACATTTCTTGGTTGGGATGATTAATGTAATCAGTCACACAAATGAATGTCAAATTTCAGTCTTTTTATTTTTAGAAATATTTCCTTTTTTATTACTTTTTATATTTTAAACTTTGTATGCTTCTTCTTCCTCTACTATAAATGTTATTTTTTTCTTTTTGGTAAATTATATGTTATATTTCTCATAATTGTTTGCATCTTGTTTGCATGTGTATGTTTCGTTCGTTTGGTTCTAGACTCGCCACCAAGTCTTTGTTTAACTTGTACATGAAGCCACAGCAACAACACAGCACCTTAAAGCATGGGTATGTCACCAACTTTACTTTACTCAACTCATCTGTGCGTGCTGTCATCATGGTGACAAAACCTTGAAGTCAGTGGCATTAAAAAACTGTTTTGTAGTGGTGCAGGCATCTGATGATATGACATCATCACTGAGAACAGCATTGCTTATCATGCTTTGTAATGCAGCTATAAAGACCACAGAGGCATGAAGCTATGCAGTTAAATTCAATCTAGAGGAAAAAAAGCTGGATGTAGATTTATTTTACACAATTATTTTTCGGTCTGATTCTTGAAATAGGCAGTCATCATATTTAACAACTCCATTAATTAAAGATGTGAAACTGTCTGAATTAATTATTAGGTAGGCGCCCAATTTACTTAATTCTTTAAATTTTAATGATGATTGTCCAGAGTATTAATTTACTCAAGTGCCAATTATTGAGCTTACACCTAAGCATCAATTACTCACTTAATCAAGTCTCCAGCAAGCAAGCAAGAGTCAGTGATGTAAGGATTAGCCTCAAGGTCAGCTCTGTTTGATGATCCCACCCACTGCACTGTGGGAGGAGGAGCATGGGAACCAGAGACACCAGTGTTGAGGTACAAGAAGAGAGGGGAAACTGGAGGGGAATCAGTGCCACTTCCAGCTGACAACCTTATCTCCCCTAGTCTACCCTCCCTGTCCCACTCCACTTGGTTACTTGCAACTGAATCAAGCTCAGTTAGAAGCAGGTGAATTGTGCTCCAGATATGCCAATGTAAGGCCTTTTTAAGAATTGTTGTTTTCTATGTACCTACTTCATTAATTATAAGTGGTTATAATCTGTGTGGTTTAGAGGTGATTCTTTAAGTTGGTGATTGAATTATAAGTGTTTATTAATGTGGTGACTCACTAGGGTTGGGCTAAGTGGATTGATTGATAAGCCTGGATAAACATAGTACAAGGTTTAGGAGATTTCTAATCTAGAGAGCTAGTCTGCTGGAGAGATAATATAATGTTATTTCGTTTTCCGCAATTCATGATCATTTGGGTGTATAAGCAATAAAAAAACAACAATATAACAGTATTGTATTCTACTTTTGTATGGAGCAGGATAGGTATCTGATAAAATGTTGTTTCCAGAACAAAGGATTCAAGTTGGAACGGCGAGGACGGAACGCTGCGGATCTATCTCCGTGGCCGGCCCGTAGTTCTCCACGCTCCCACCGAACTTGTGGAGCGCTACGATGTCAGCAAAGT
Organism: Leuctra nigra; assembly: GCA_934045905.1. Taxonomy (NCBI): domain Eukaryota; kingdom Metazoa; phylum Arthropoda; class Insecta; order Plecoptera; family Leuctridae; genus Leuctra; species Leuctra nigra. The sequence continues at coordinate 16,761,926 of OW203767.1, read as the reverse complement.
GGCAACACCTCCCTCCGCGCGTCTCAAAATCGACTGGGTCTACGGCTACCGGGGCAAAGACTGTCGGAACAACCTCTACCTGTTGCCCACAGGTATGGAAGATATCAATTGCAGTTTGAATTGTAATATTAGTGTTCCATTCTTATGGACTAATTACCTACCTTAAACTTGAGAAAATTATTTTTGCAGAATGAGTTGAAGGCCAGTTTTTCTTTTTTCTTAAATTTAAACAGTTGATTAGGACTATGTACCTACCAAAATTGACATGACAACAACCAATGACATTTCTTAACTGACCACTTAAACTTAACTACTGGGCTCAACGGATCATTGAATTACTGTCCATAAAAGCAACTCTATGCAGCTCTTTGTGACGTTTGGGTACCCATAGTTTGTAGGTATCAATTGCCACTGGCACTGGTTGCCACTTACGGGGATTCTATCTTCTGACTTCTCTACTATTTTGTTTGTCAAAACATTGAATATCACTATCTGAATTGCTTAGTATTAATTAAAAATGTTTTTGGTCCTCTTGCAGGTGAGCTGGTGTATTTCGTTGCCGCCGTGGTGGTACTGCACGACACGGTGGAACAAGCTCAGCGCCATTATCTCGGCCACACGGACGACGTCCGGTGCATGTCCGTGCATCCCAACAAACTTCTGGTCGCGACGGGGCAAGTGGCCGGTCACACTGACGCCAGGGTAAGAGTTAGACATTTCACTCCAAAGCACAATTCCATGAGAAACCAACTGGAATGCAGTGAATGAATGTGTCATTTGCTTTGTCCATAGCCTCACATTCGAGTGTGGAATTCCGTCTCCCTTCAGACGATCTGTACAGTCGGGCTTGGGGACTTTGACAGATCTATCTGCTGTCTCTCTTTCTCCAAGGCAGTGAGTATTCTTCTCTGTTCGATGTATTATTCTTAGCTCCAGGCTAGTGGTTATTACTACAGTAATTTACCTAGAAGTAATTAGAAGGTAAACAAGTGCTTAATAATTAGACAATGGTACGAGTGCGTCAGCTGGGGGCTGCTGAATTGTTTGTATCCCACATTGCTGAATTCCACCTTTTTGAACAGAAAATGAAAGACATTTAAAAAAAAAATTAGAATAGATTGGCAGTCGGTACGTAATATTTAAAATATTTATTTGATTCTATGTATTTTTCTAGGATGGCGGAGTAATGTTGTGTGCGGTGGACGAAGCCGCAGATCACAATATATCCGTATGGGACTGGCAGAAAGGGGACCGAGGAGTCAAAATCACAGAGACAAAGGTACTGACATTAAATTATTCTTTCATTTATTTAGATACTTTTTTGTACATTTTAATTTGATAATGTTATGTAGATTGTTTTTCACTTCTATTTAAGAACACACTGTCGACACTCACTAGTCACTGTCACTAAATTTCTTGCTTCACTGCTTGGCAGCCCAAGCATGGTGTAATTATTTTTGGTATAAAAACTCAAGAGGTTCATTCTATGTGGCATGCTGTCTTGCCAAGGTCATACTAATTATAAAAGAAGTTGACTAAAGGTAAGAGAGTGTGACCTTGGAAGCACTTTTTTGTCATTTACTGAACTATTTATAACATGTAGTAAAATAGTATAGCGGCTTGTAATTATTATCATAGCATCTGACATACCCATAATTATATAAAGATTAAAGAATACCTATACATGGTCAAGTTCTAAATAAGATAGAGAGCCAGCAAATGGACCATGCCTTGCGTGTTAGTTTTGTACTGGTGATGGGCTAATTATCTTAAAAAAGTCTTATATTCTTGAGTAATAATCTGTTTGTACGTGTGCAGTGTTCTGCAGACACGGTGGTCGCATGCGAATTCCATCCCCTGGACCGTCACGCGATTGTCACGTGTGGCAAGTCGCACATTGCGTTCTGGCAGCTGGACGGCAACGGAACGCTGTACAAGCGCATGGGGGTGTTCGATGTAGCGCGCGACAAACCCAAGTTCGTCACGAGCATAGCGTTCACGCAGCAGGGCGACGTTCTGTCGGGAGATTCAAACGGAAACATCGTTGCCTGGGGCAGAGGTAAGGATTGACTATTGTTAATCATCAAAATGTGTTGGAAGAACTGAAACTGAGTAGGTCCCCTATTCACCAAAGATTTATCAAATTAAATAAAATGTAAAACATTTATGTATGGAACGATAAGAAAAGTCTCTTAGTTGTGCCTTGCATCTATTCTAAGTCAAGAATAGAGGTCTGATCTCAGTCACATACATTACATTAGTAGTTTCAAAATTGCCATGGAAAATCCGCTCTCATTTTAATGCATTTGTTTAAAATAACGACAACAAATATTTAATGTCCAAGAATAATGCATAGGCATTAATAAATATGAATATTGAATAAAGTATGAATTTTCTTTTCAAGGAAATGTTTCCCGACTCATATAAAGCACTATCCAAACAAATCAGAATTTTCTAGTAGGTAAGATAAGTACATGAGTATTTATAAATAACCTACAGGAAGCTCATGCCTTTAATCAGGATATGACACACAAACAATGCCATGCCAAATTGAATGAGTGTACAACTGCTACATAAAAGACCACATAACCCATTGTTCACTCTCATTATATCTTATCAGGTTAATTAGTGCCTACTACTACGTACTGAAAGAACTTCTAGTTTCCGTTCCTTCTGAATAAACTACTTTAATTGCTGTTACATCATCATTAGATAACAAATTTAAACAACAGTGGATGATAATAACAAAAGTAAATGTGTGGTTTTAGAACCATGTGTCACTCGAATCAAATCACCAATCTCAAACATACCTACAGTTCAAGCAAAAATAGGAGGGAATGATGGCGCACTTCAAGTTCCTTACATTACAGTTCAGGCGAATGAAAAATTACAAAATTAAATCGATTTAATTTTAACATTTTAATTATTAGATGAAGTATGCAACTGTCTTACACCATTTCGATTAATATTAGGTAATGTCATTAGGACCAAGTGCCTCACTCCATTTGTTTCTTTGTTTGCTCACGCAGGTACGAACACCGTACTGAAGGTTGTGAAGGGCGTACACCAGGGCTCGGTGTTCTCTCTGTGCGCACTCAAGGACGGCAGCATTGTGAGCGGCGGCGGCAAGGACGGCAGACTCGTGCAGCTGGACGGAGCGTTGAACCGCACCGGCGTGCAAGCGGAGCTGGCCGAGAGGCACGGCGCGGTGAGAGTTGTCGCCGAAGGAAGGGGATCACAGCTTATCGTCGGCACGACCAGGAATTGCATTCTCATGGGTATGTTCAGCTCACTCGGACTACATCAAAATTGTCAAAAGTTTCACAACTAAAATCCATACAATGAAAAATAACAATGTAGTATTTGAGAATGTAGGTTTCTGCGGAAAACTTCCATGGAGTCAGGATAATGTAGTATTTGTAAGCCACTGGAAGTGTGCCTACTTGTAAAAGCGTGGAAACAAGTAGCTGTGCTGGTTATCTCCCTCTGCTCCATATAAAAACATGTTTATGTTATTGTTATGAGTCAGAGAGAGGCAGAATAGGTAACACGGTCTTCTTTCCACCACTGTACATATTCCCAAGGTACAATGAATGAATGATGAATGAATTTTGTTTTAATTAAATACTTTGGAAAATAATATTGCAATCATTACGATTGTATTCATACTAGTATTTGTATTAGTGGTTGTATTGGTGGTTGTAGACTTTACTCTTAGATTATTTTAAGATAGTACTTTGATAGAGTTACACCTGTAATGTAAGAATAGGTAATGATTAGACGTAAAAATTAAGAACAATTATGAAGTTGGATCAAATTGACTGTCCTGTTCCGTCTGACCTGGAGATGTAATGCAACTGTTGTTGTTGCAGGTGGTCTATCGCTGGGCTTCAGTCCCGTTGTCGTGGGACACACAGACGAGCTCTGGGCGCTGGGCGTTCACCCCGAGCTGCCGCAGTTTGTCACCGCTGGCTGGGACAAGGTGCTGCATCTCTGGGACTCCATGAGCCACTCAATAGTCTGGTCCAAAGAACTGCCGGTGAGCAAATACATACTACACATACATATTCTTCAAATAAGATTATAGCTCCTGACAGGTAAAGCTTCTGTAGCCAGTTCATTCCTACTCTTTACTTTTAGGACTCAGTGTATTTTGAAGAACAATTATCTTGAGACTGTCATTGCTAGAGTCTGTTTCTTTCAGAATTTCCGCTTTTTCAACAAGACATTTATATGTCTCACTTGTGTTCATTGATGAGACTTGCAAATGTTATTTTCACTTCATGTTCATAATTTTAAATGGTTATTCTTATTTGATATTATTGCTATACTGTGTCCAAGTGGCAATCATTTTATAATGACAGTGTTTTATTATTATTAATAAAAGTTTTCTCTCTCTCTCTTCTCAATGCATTGTTTGTGATGTGAGAGTTATCGAAAAAATATTCAAGGAAGATCTACTTTGTAGGACAATTACATTTTTCTTCAATAATTTTTGATGAGTATTGATTCATATCTGTTTTCACTTCCCTGCCCATTTATGACACTCTTGTATCACTCATGTAAACAGATATGGAATAGTGTAGGTAAATCAATATGCTACTTTAATTGACACAACACAGCCAACTTATGCAGGATTACAATCCAAAACAAATGATGCTTTGGAAAATCTTGTGCAGAAGGATAGAGCTGATATTCAGATTTACTCTTAACATCTGTCTATGTGCCCCTGTTGCTTTTTTCTTGCAGGAACCTGCTCAGTCAGCTAACTTCTCTCCCGACGGCAGCACACTAATAGTCGGTTGCGCCGGTGGCCGGTGGCTGGTACTGGACGTGAACGCCCGCGAGGTCAGCTGGATGCACCAGGACGGCGCCGAGCCGATCCAAGTGGTCAAATACTCCCCAGATGGCAGTCACGTCGCGCTGGGATCCCGCGACAACAACATCTACGTCTACCAAGTCGGGGAAGCGGGCAGGAAGTACGGCCGCGTGGGCCGATGCATGGTGAGGTTCAATGTGATCAGTACTTGCAGGGGAATTTAATCAAATGGTGCAGTTTTGAATCAATTTTCCTTTAGTTTAGACAGTGCTGGATTGCTGAAAACTTTCAGATGATTAACTGTATGTGAGTGTAACGGATTTTGACACAGTGCTAGAGTTCGTTCACGATTAGAATAGCAAGCCCGTGTACTACTATAGTCAAGCGAGCATTTGTAAACCTACACATGTAAATATCAATTATCAAAGAATATGTACAAGACGACTGTAGATAAAGATAAATCAATTTTATTGAAGTTTTCTTATATTTTCTACTATTAACCCTTTAACGGGTATGCACGTATCTCGTACGTGCTGGCATTCTACAACACATAAAAAAATAAAATATTGCAAAAATAAAATTTTTTAAATTTTTTTTTTGGAAATGTTAAAAATTTGCTTAATATTTGATAGCTTTATATTTTCATCATACAAAAATCTGCTTCCCAACACATCGCAAAAAGGATATAGAATTTCTACCTCTACCTACCTACAAATTAACTCACTAGTTAAAGGGTTAAAAAGTGTGTATTTCACATACTTGATACAATTTCAATAATACAAAGAAGATAGGTAGTCTTGCCATTGACAGGGCAGTGTTCATGTGACCGACTAATGAACGACGTGATCGACTTGCTATTCTAATCGTGAATGAACTTTAGTTTCTCAATGCTCTTTTAAACCAGTACTAAGTTATGTGTAAAAGTCCATTAGTGGTCATTCTAGGATTGTTGCCATGGCAGCATAGTCCTAATTTAGAAAAGTATTGAAAAACTGGTATTAATGCACAAACAAAGACAGAGAGATAAACAAAGAGATTTTCATTAAAGATTGGTACTACAGGTGCTCTAGGGAAAGTCTAAATATTGGGAGTGGAAAGTAATCAAGGCAGCAGAATAATAGTAATATAATGTAGTTGGTATTATTTTCAATGATTAACATGACCTTGAGAATGTGACTTTGTGTGAAGTATCTTGTATTTGTCCAAATGCCGCCAGCCTGGCAAACGACGGAGACGCAGTGCTTCGTTGATGATGCTGTTGGTGAGTTGATAGTCCTGGTTCTTGTTCCGATGTTAGTCGAGCACGATGAGAGTTGGCTGTTTCCTCTCGTAATGAATGCATCTGCACGCTTGTAACGTGACTGCAACTCAAACAATGCCTCGTCGTTGACGTTTACCTTGATTTCCGCAGGGTCACTCGAGTTTCATCACACACCTCGACTGGTCTGCTGATGGACAGTACATTCAGAGCAACTCTGGAGACTACGAACTCCTCTTCTGTAAGTAAACAATATTAGAGAGATGAAGTTCTTTGCCAATACTTGCACCCTTGACTTAACTGAAATTAGGGGTAACAAATTAAAAAATTAAGTAAGTCTGTAACTTTAGCTGGCGTCGGACTTTATATGCTCACTACATCTTGTGTTATCTGCTATTTAAAACGTATTCTTGATGTTTTTTCCCAGGGAATGTTAGCGTATGTCGCCAGATCCCTCAGACTTCTCAGATGCGAGATACGGTCTGGGCGTCTAACTCGTGCGTTCTCACGTTCAAAACGCTCGGAATCTGGCCAGAAAACGCCGACGGCACCGACGTCAATTTCTGTGACCGGTCCAACGATTCTCGGCTGTTGGCCACAGCCGATGACTTCGGCAAAGTCAAACTCTACGCCTATCCGGCCACTCAACCCAAGGTATGTACTAGTTAACTTTTTCTTCACATTCTACAGATGCCTTATGTACTGGTAGGAACATTGGAATAGCATATTTAAATTTCAGGTGCAAACTTAAATATACATTTCCGAAAAATTTAAATACCTCTAGAGGTAGTACTACAGTACGTTCTACAAGGAATTTGCAACAGCGAAAAATCTATTTTCCATTTAGAATTCCTATTTTCCACACTAATTTTGGCTAGTTTTCTGACACTACCTCTTCCTCCCCTCATAACATTAGAGGACCAAAGAAAAATCACATTTCTGAGGTGTATACAGCATTTTATTGGCGTTTGTGTTTTGGCATTTGCTCTCAGGCGCTGAAAGGTCCTTGTAGAACGTACTGTATATTGAGACATACACTTTTAAACAGGAACTGGAAGAACTTGGCCCAACGTCAATATGTTAAAATGCTGTCAACTTGTAGTAAATGAACCTAATTGACATTTTAGTCAATTAGGTACTGTAAATTGAGTCACTTGACCACAGTACATCCCTAATTATACATAATAGTAAGAATGTGTGCCCATTGCCGAGGAGAACCGCATTGAGGCGTGAGATAGGAGGCCACACTCTGAGTACAGGACTTGCGGAAACTGTCTAGCCAAGCCTATCTCCTCCTCCATTAGCTCCTTGCAATCCCTCCACTCTGCTCTATCTCACCCTTTAACTCTCTTCCTACTCTCCTTCTCCGTGGTCAGACTTTATGTGCCTTTTCTACTTCTTCACTCTTTATCCAGGTCTTATAAACCCAGTCATCATCTGTTCTTTCGTCTCTGTAATTTTCTAAGGGGTGTGAGAATCCATAGAATTTCGATTCAAATCTGAATTTGAAAAATTAAATTGGTTTTGAATTTTTCATCCCCAGAAATTCAAATAAATATATTGAGATATTTAATGAAATTACGTTTTGTACAACCAAAACATAGTAAAAAAAGTAAACTGTTTACATGTTATTTGTCCCAAAAGATATTTGATTCATGGACTTATGGTGAAGGCCTACAGATTCTTTTTCGGAGTCGCAAACCTCACATTTCATTCTGCATTCTGACTTTTTTTCCCTCGCCCCTATAATTTTCCATATCTTCATGAAGAAGTTTCTGTTCCAGTCTTTGTGCCACACTTACGGCGGTCACAGCAGCCACGTCACGACCGTCAAGTTTCTCTGCGACGACTCGCGGCTGATCTCCACCGGCGGGCGAGATACTTCCATTATACAGTGGGCAATCTCCTAACAATCTCTTCCCTACACTGAAGTGCCATCACGGAGGAGAAGAATTCAAGATACGCATTTTACGAAGCTTGTTTGTCATTTTCAGACTAGTATATAGGTACAATTCATTACGTACTTGCACCTTTCAACTTCTCTGTATACAATTTAGACTTACAAGTGTGCTAAAACGAAGTGGGACAATCATCGTTTTTTTTTTAATTATGAGAAAGTGGTTTTGGGCTAATTTTCAAAATTATTGAATAATTTGAAAATTAGACAAAACAATTTCCGGCCGATCTGGAGTTACCGGATAAGGGTCTAGATGTAGATTGAATGTTTTGTTTGTATATGCCAGTATGTGTCCAGAAGCGGCCCGGACTTGTGAAGTTGTAGGTACCTATCTATCTTGTTAATATTTTATTGTTGATAATTCATAGTAATATATTGTAATAAACATTATAGAAGAACCAACTTGATTTTCTTTTTATTGAACTTTTCCTTCACTGTGTATTTTTTTATAAGAGTTATAAAATACAAATTAAAATGTATTTTCAAAAAGACAAAAAGTAATTTAGTTTGGTAATCCAGCAATTTATATGGTAAGTTGATGTTTAGGTATAATTTTTTTAGGTCTAGATGTGGACAATTTGCCGCATCATTGTTTTAGATTGCCAGCCTCATTGCTATTCCCTAAAGCATTTCATTCCTAGACTTATGAATTTTTTATTTTATTACTTTTCTCGAGAGTGGTATGGGCCAATAGAGATACGAACGAGGTACTTCAAGATAAGCTTCGGAAGTCGCCACTTGGAGCACTACTGTACGGCGGTCGGGTCGCCATGTTAGACGGAGACAGAGAGAGAAGCAGGTCACGTGATGCACAGTAGTTGCCAGTTGTGTTAGGAAGATGTGTCTACGAATTAATGTGCTTTAATTAATAAATATTTTAGTTGTTAAATGAATTCGTGTTTTAATTCTAATCTAGAATACATCTGCTGTGTGTTTCATTGGAGTTTGCCTTCATCTTGACGAGGTATTGGACATATTGTGCTTGTTTTAGTGCTCTGTTTGCGAGAAGAGAACTTGACGTTTGTCCAAACACGAACCTTGGCATTGACAGACAGGACAAACAATGCCCAATTGGTAAGAGTTATTGTTTCTTTTATTACTACTAATGAATGTCTGGGAAGTCAATCTCCCACGAAATTCTTGACCGTATCATCACATCAGTTCTCTCTGCTGACCAATTAACTGCATTTTTTACTTGTTTTGTTGACTTGTCCATTAATGGGATGGCAGTGCATCGAACTCGCATCTCTCCTTTTTACCGATCATTGAGCAAGTTCAAATGTCTATCTATGTTCCGCAATCAACGATTATTATAAATGAACCACTGCAGTACGGTACGCGATCCACTTTGCAGTGATTCTTGGAACTGGGTTTGACTCTCGGGCACGGCATGAATCAATCGATACCCCCACTGTACGTAGCATCGTATTATGGAAATCGCACAAGACGTAAACACGATGATACTCGAGTCGATTTCCCACCGCAGATGTATACCATCCGTACTCAATCGAATTAAATGTTCTCCCCCTTGACAAGAACCCGTCGGAAGGTTTTGAGGAGTCTAGAAATTGTGTCTTGACATTCCATCATGCATGTCACGTATCCGAATCAATCAGGCGCTTTCTTCAAGTCAGTTTCACTCCCGATAAGCTCGTGTCATGTAATTGCCTCCTTATGGGGCGAGCGTGTTGCTGTGATCTCCTCGGGGGAATATTACAGAGCTTCGTGAGGAGGAGGGGAAGAAAATGGTCCGTGCCCTCCAGCTATAGAGCGATACGATACGGTGGAAGGGTTTTATGGAGTTTAGGATGTAGATGAGCATTGAACGACGTCTTGGAGGATCAATAATGTAACTTGATATCATCTTGTCTTCTTAGAATTCGATTTCTATGACCGATGTCCAAAGTTTATCGGATTATTATGATGGTTTATGACAAAACTCCGCTCTAGGCTGTGAAAGAATTCAAATGTGAGTAATTCGCGGAATTCTTTCCGTCGCTGACAAACCGTCGGCGCATCGAGAGTAATAATTCAGATCGAGGCGACAGCACTCCATTATTTCGGCATCGTCTTGGGTAAACGAACCCGTCTCCGAGATGGTAAACTGCTCTCCTGACGTCAATCCTGTGCCGCTCTTTCCATGAGATTTCAAGACAGAGTTGCCATTCCATCTCGTGCGTGATCTCTCCCCAGGTTCACTTTTCTTTTTACGAGAGTTTTTTTTATAGCATTGCGTCTCCCTTCGTTCGCATCTCGATTGTTCTTCATAGAGAAAGAGCAGATCGATCATTGCTGTTCCAACATCCAACCAAGCATTCACTATACACGATAAGTGCTATCAGACGTTGTCCCTCCCAGTTGGCAAGGGGTTGGGGGGGAAGGGGCGGTTCATATCACATCAAAACCACCCCACGGGGGACAAAAGCTCAGCTGCAGCTGACGGCTAAGGGGAGGGTGAAAAATACGTAACTCGCGAAACAAAGCTGACCCACTCCATATTGAACACCCCTTTATCAATTAATCGATATCGATGGGAACAGTTTCTCTTTGTGGCAGAGCCGCGCCGCTGGATAACTGAAATGGGATTTGGAAATGTTCGAAAACAAAAAAACAGTCCATTATGTCTCGGGGCCACAACAAGTCGGGCATCAATCCCGAAACTTTAATGCAGATTCTAACGTTCTGTAAATTAGACCACGGCTTCTCTTTCAGAAGTCCCATCACTATCAGTAAAGCGAAGTAGAAATTGTAATCAATTTTCCGGTGAAATCAAGAGACCGATCGTGCTAAATATCAGGACCTAGGTAAACAAACAAGACAGTAGGGTGCATAATTAATCTTTTCCGAAAAAAATACACGATTCGTTACTTCCTTTGACCTCTGCGAAAAAAGCACATACAAAAAACACGAGTTTGGAGCCATAATGTTTGAAATGGAGCTCGTCTAATGACGCCGGTTCATTTCTCGTGCATGTAACCCGAGTACAGTCGTGTCAAGTGCCATGTTGGACACGACATTCGACCTCGAGATGCCTCGTCTGGTCCGCGTCTCTCGCCGCATCAATCTTCATCCCGCAATCATCATCATCATCACGTCACTCGTCGCCGGCGTCTCGTTTCCTCCCGCGTGCGTGCCTGCGTGAGCACGATGCGTGCCTGCCTCGACCAGAGTTATTTCAAGCTCTTATCTCTTATAAAAACACTCATCTGGTGTGTGGAGACAGGAAGCCGGCTCTCCGTGCGATTGCCATTCTATTTCAACTCCTCTTCTTCTCCGCCTCCACCTCCTACTCCGTCCGCGATGACGAACTGTTGCCAAAGATGTGGCCAGCCTTGACGGGGCGGCGGCGGGCGTCGGCGGCGGCAACTTTCTTGTTCGAGAATCTGTCACAACCGAAAACTCTTTTTTTTGTTTCGCGCGTAACGGCTTTGGCTTCGGTTCAAATTGAGAATTTCGTAAGTTTGTGGATATCAATAAACGCTGATGCCAACATTTTGAATAGCCAGTGCACGATTACTTTTAAACAATCGCATGAAATTATTTGAATTTTCGCTTGACAATTCGTGCGTGCCGGTGGCTAATAAGCATGTCTGGACGCGATCCATTTCTGAAAAGGACTGTTTTTCAATCTCATGCTGCGTTGGCATGAAGATTGGATTGATTAAATGTATCGAGTGACCTTCCCCCACCCCTTCCACCCTCTCACGCAAGTATTTATTTAAGAGGTGATAACAGAAAAATGTTGAAAAACGGTAATAATTAAGTCGTACCCAATTAACCCTGCTTTAGTTACTCTTGAAGTGTGAGTATTGAGTAATGTTCAGACTGATTAGTTAAATTTGGGTCTGTCAACTTATGAAGGCATAAGACCAGTGGCGGCGCTACGAGGGGGCACGGGGGGGCAACTGCCCCCCAAAAAACTTGGCTTGCCCCCCCGGTTGCCCCCCCCCCCCCACTTGACGACTCCCATATATGCACACTATACCTGGCAAAAATAATATAAAATCATAATTAAATTGCAACTACAATAATTATCCAGATTAAACCTAAAAAGCATAAAGTTATACCAATGGTTATACCATGGACGACACTTTTACTTTTCCCAACACCTTTTGTTTTAGAATAGAAACGTGAATTTTTTGCACGTGTGGCATTTCATGCCCCTCGCCTTTCTATACTGTTTTCCTGAGGAAGCATTCTATGATTCTTTCTTATATCGTGATAAAACCTGCACAACGATAATTTTTATATACTAGTGAACCCAAGGGCGTATTCAGGGGGGCGGCGCAGCCCCCCCCCCCCCCCACCCCGAAATCAGGGGTTATCTAAAAAAATATGCACATTTAAAATAATGTGTGAAAAAATAACTTTATAAAATAGACAGATCATGTCAAAAACGTTCCAAAATGGCTAGAATTGAATTAAAATTCCAAAAATTTTCCGGAGCTAATCGCCCCGGACTTACATGTTTTCATTGAAGATATTTGACTATTCTTAAACCTCTTAGACCAATTTTTGAATAATTTGTAATTTATAATTCCCCAAAATAGCTATACACTTCGATTCAAAATTGCACCTAAACGAATGACCTTGATCCAAAATTTTTTCAGGGGCTGCGCCCCCGAACCCCTTTCTTCCACTGTGGTTTTCAAAATATTAGTAATGTCCCCTCCCCCGAAATTTCATCCTGGATACGCCCTTGAGTGAAAATGTATTTTGTGGTTTTGCTGAACCCTGTGGTGAGGGGGGGGGTCATGATTTTGGTAAATATGCCTACTTTTCGCTTTGCCCCCTCAAGTAATTGCCTTGCCCCTGCTCTGCCCCCCCAACGATTATTTCCTGGCGCCGCCACTGCATAAGACACATGTCTGTCACACTTGAAGCTGCGGTTCATCAAATTAAAACCAGGATAACACTCAAATAATAACAATTTCAGTTGGGGATGATATCGTGGGCCACTTTTAGGATCGAACGAAGGGCCCAAAAGCTACTTTTAGGACTTCTACGTGACCGCATGAAATTATCTCGAGAGGACGAAGACTTCGTTCCCTTCTCTCCCATTCAGCGTCAGTTTGCCGGGATTGTTCCCAACTCAACTGGACAATTCTCCCGCTCGCCTTCTTCCCAACATCCTTTTTCTCCATCATCAATCATTAGCTTAGTTCCTCCTCGTCAACATCAGTCTATTTGCAGGCGACATTAAACCCAGTTCCCTTCTCTCCCATTCAGCGTCAGTTTGCCGGGATTGTTCCCAACTCAACTGGACAATTCTCCCGCTCGCCTTCTTCCCAACATCCTTGTTCTCCATCATCAATCATTAGCTTAGTTCCTCCTCGTCAACATCAGTCTATTTGCAGGCGACATTAAACCCAGTTCCCTTCTCTCCCATTCAGCGTCAGTTTGCCGGGATTGTTCCCAACTCAACTGGACATTCTCCCGCTCGCCTTCTTCCCAACATCCTTTTTCTCCATCATCAATCGTTAGCTTAGTTCCTCCTCGTCAACATCAGTCTATTTGCAGGCGACATTAAACCCAGTTCCCTTCTCTCCCATTCAGCGTCAGTTTGCCGGGATTGTTCCCAACTCAACTGGACAATTCTCCCGCTCGCCTTCTTCCCAACATCCTTGTTCTCCATCATCAATCGTTAGCTTAGTTCCTCCTCGTCAACATCAGTCTATTTGCAGGCGACATTAAACCCAGTTCCCTTCTCTCCCATTCAGCGTCAGTTTGCCGGGATTGTTCCCAACTCAACTGGACAATTCTCCCGCTCGCCTTCTTCCCAACATCCTTTTTCTCCATCATCAATCGTTAGCTTAGTTCCTCCTCGTCAACATCAGTCTATTTGCAGGCGACATTAAACCCAGTTCCCTTCTCTCCCATTCAGCGTCAGTTTGCCGGGATTGTTCCCAACTCAACTGGACATTCTCCCGCTCGCCTTCTTCCCAACATCCTTTTTCTCCATCATCAATCGTTAGCTTAGTTCCTCCTCGTCAACATCAGTCTATTTGCAGGCGACATTAAACCCAGTTCCCTTCTCTCCCATTCAGCGTCAGTTTGCCGGGATTGTTCCCAACTCAACTGGACAATTCTCCCGCTCGCCTTCTTCCCAACATCCTTTTTCTCCATCATCAATCATTAGCTTAGTTCCTCCTCGTCAACATCAGTCTATTTGCAGGCGACATTAAACCCAGTTCCCTTCTCTCCCATTCAGCGTCAGTTTGCCGGGATTGTTCCCAACTCAACTGGACAATTCTCCCGCTCGCCTTCTTCCCAACATCCTTGTTCTCCATCATCAATCATTAGCTTAGTTCCTCCTCGTCAACATCAGTCTATTTGCAGGCGACATTAAACCCAGTTCCCTTCTCTCCCATTCAGCGTCAGTTTGCCGGGATTGTTCCCAACTCAACTGGACAATTCTCCCGCTCGCCTTCTTCCCAACATCCTTTTTCTCCATCATCAATCATTAGCTTAGTTCCTCCTCGTCAACATCAGTCTATTTGCAGGCGACATTAAACCCAGTTCCCTTCTCTCCCATTCAGCGTCAGTTTGCCGGGATTGTTCCCAACTCAACTGGACAATTCTCCCGCTCGCCTTCTTCCCAACATCCTTTTTCTCCATCATCAATCGTTAGCTTAGTTCCTCCTCGTCAACATCAGTCTATTTGCAGGCGACATTAAACCCAGTTCCCTTCTCTCCCATTCAGCGTCAGTTTGCCGGGATTGTTCCCAACTCAACTGGACAATTCTCCCGCTCGCCTTCTTCCCAACATCCTTTTTCTCCATCATCAATCGTTAGCTTAGTTCCTCCTCGTCAACATCAGTCTATTTGCAGGCGACATTAAACCCAGTTCCCTTCTCTCCCATTCAGCGTCAGTTTGCCGGGATTGTTCCCAACTCAACTGGACAATTCTCCCGCTCGCCTTCTTCCCAACATCCTTGTTCTCCATCATCAATCATTAGCTTAGTTCCTCCTCGTCAACATCAGTCTATTTGCAGGCGACATTAAACCCAGTTCCCTTCTCTCCCATTCAGCGTCAGTTTGCCGGGATTGTTCCCAACTCAACTGGACAATTCTCCCGCTCGCCTTCTTCCCAACATCCTTTTCCTCCATCATCAATCGTTAGCTTAGTTCCTCCTCGTCAACATCAGTCTATTTGCAGGCGACATTAAACCCAGTTCCCTTCTCTCCCATTCAGCGTCAGTTTGCCGGGATTGTTCCCAACTCAACTGGACAATTCTCCCGCTCGCCTTCTTCCCAACATCCTTGTTCTCCATCATCAATCATTAGCTTAGTTCCTCCTCGTCAACATCAGTCTATTTGCAGGCGACATTAAACCCAGTTCCCTTCTCTCCCATTCAGCGTCAGTTTGCCGGGATTGTTCCCAACTCAACTGGACAATTCTCCCGCTCGCCTTCTTCCCAACATCCTTGTTCTCCATCATCAATCATTAGCTTAGTTCCTCCTCGTCAACATCAGTCTATTTGCAGGCGACATTAAACCCATCTGGCGTATAAAAAATAGTAGATGTGGTGCGACTTGGATCGTGTTTTCACGAAACTAAACCTAACAAGATGTTTCACGTCTTTCCAATAATTGAGCGCGTCCCCGACGTTGTAACTCGTCTCCGCCGGCAGCTGGGACGTCGTTGAGTCGTCTCAGGTGGCGTCGTCGACGTCGCGACGCGTGTAATGTGCTGGCACGACATTGTGCCGCGAGGTTATTTATCGCCCGGCTCCGAGGGCTGCATTGCGCTATTCAAGCCCTACGCCCCCGCACCGCAGCCGCCTCCCCGGACCCCCACAGGAATACAACTTGCCTCGTACTTTATGCTCTTTAACGAACAACTCTACTTATCCCTTCGCCATCCCCCGAAACAGTTTCATTTAAATTCAAACATTCGAACTCCCCTCGGTGAATTCGAGTTCGGGATTTTACACTCTGGTCCCTTCTGACTTCCGCGATTCTGGTCTAACTTTGGCTTTCGACTGTACCTCTACATAGTTATTCGGGCTAATGTATTATGATGAATGCTAATTATTATTTACTGCTGCCATTAATTAAGACCTACACGCCTATTGGGCGGTGCAATGCGCATTGCCGCGGTGTATGTCATGTCGATGGGTGTGGACGACGTCGAGTGACGCTGACGCCGCGCTCTGTTGCAGGTCGCGTCCACTGCGTCGCTAGCGACCTCGTCATGAAGTGTTGAAGTGTTCCCGCGACCTCGCCATGGAGGAGTCCGAGAACGTGAGCTCGCCGGCGCGGCGTCTCTCGCAGCTCTTCTCGGAGTACGCCACTTCGACGCCCGGCAGTCCGCGTCCCTTGCCCCGGCGGTCGCGCGTCTACAACCCTCCGCCGCCGCCGTACAGCCAGTCCACCGCCGCCCTCGGCCTCGCCTTCGACAGACTCCACCAGCAGCAGGTGCCGGCGTCGCAGTCCTTCGACCGCCTCCAGTCGTCGTTCCCCCTCGCCACGCCGGCCACGCTCAACCTCTCCCAGTCGTTTGACAGACTCCAGACGACCTTCCCTCCTGTACAGAACACATTCCTACCTACCGACCGTCATCCTCCTGATCGTCCTCCCAGCGAGTGTCACAGCCTCCTGGACTTGGGCGATGACGCCACCGACTGGCAGGGGCGGTGCGGGGAAATGCAGCTGGAGCTGCAGAGGTTCAAGTGCCAAGCAGCCAAGGTCAGAGACCTGTTGCAAGAGAAGGTGAGTTTGCATTTCGAACACGTCCTCTCTCGTGTCGTGAATGTCGTGGGGTGTTCGCCAGCCCCAGCACGGGCTCACGTCGCATGCATCATGTTGCAGATGTTGGAGCTGGAGGTGCGAGTGGCGCGCGCCGAGGATCGAGCGGACGTCGCCGAAGACAAGGTGAGCTCGGCCGGTAAAACAGTCGGCGACGGGGTGTCATTGATTTTTGTCGGGGCCCCCTTTCTCAAGGGGCGGCGGGGGGGAAGTAGCGTGCTTCATGTGGGGAAATAGCACGCAGCTGCCTCACGACGGGTCAGGTTACCAAGTCGGCGAAGAATTAATTCACCGCTAATTGGTCTTAAACTCGACCCTTGATTGGTTGTTGCCATGGCGAAATAGTGTTTGTCCTGAGAACTGGGGGGGAACCATTTTTTTCACGGAATCGCGTGTTTTCGCAATAGCTGGGTCCTAGCCAGAATGAGCAGTCACGTCTGACAGTTCGGTAGGTATGGGTGTGACAGTGACCAATCGTGTTGATCAACATCTATGATTAAGAGGCTGTGTGACAGACGAGTGTGGTTTGTTTATGTGTGGATGTGAAGTGGACAAGTGTCGCGGGGAGATTGTGAGTCCAGGGAGAGTTATGAGTGTCTGGGTTTAGCCCCGACATGACTAACGCCATGGCTGTCTGGTTTTCCAGTTGCGTGTGATGGAGGAGAGGGCAGATGACCGCCACCAGGTCCCCGTCGTTGAGCAGCGTGCTGACGCGGTGCCGGCGTGCGTCATTAACAAGCTAGAGACTCAAGTGGAGGAGCAGGTAATAATACATTGACTTTTAAAATATCTACCTCTAGTCCATATAAATTATACCTCCAATTTCACTTCTTTTTTCCCCATATTTTATTATTTATGACTATTTCTCATGAGTCATGTTGCATTGTCAAGGGGTTACCCCCCAGACAAGCTGGTTTGTTGGTTTAGTAGGGCTCGGGGCTACTCTACTCTTCTACAATTATATTTTATTAAAGTAAAAACTACCCCCAAAAGTGTAGCCATTACCAATTATAATTATGCATGATTCAACTTTCCTTGATGTGATTGAATACAAGCTTTGATTTCAAGAAAACTTAAAAGAGAACTGATGCAAGTCTTGGGATTTCTTTAAATCAAGGAAATTCAAGCTTTTTAAATCAGGCTTTAGAATTTAATACGTTTGGGACATCGCAGCATTTCACTTAATTTGTTGTTCACCAAAAGTAGGAGTAGTATGGTCAATATTTAGTAGGTAGCAGGTCTGTCAATGTTAACCCTTGCACATATGGTACAATGTCGTATTATAGAGCTATTCCTGATCTTTACTAGAAGATGAATATTTGTCCAACATTTTATACATGGTTATTACAGCTGTGTTCAGAGAAACTTTCCAAAAGCTATATATTAGACATTAGGCCATGGCTTGCTTATTTTATAGATTTCTTACATTTTGATTGTCTCAATTATTTCGAGATGATTGATCCATTGGATGTTTGGGGAAGGTAACTTACCTAATTATTTTTCTCCATGTTTGGATGAAGTTTAATATGCTTATTTGTTTGTTCAGCGACAACTGCGTTTGCAAGACGCAAAACAAGTGGAAGCGAAGGCGGCGAAGATCAAGGAGTGGGTGACAAACAAGCTGCGCGAGTTGGAGGAACAGAACCAGCTGTTGCGCGTGCAGAACCAGAAGTGCAACGCTCAACTCGAGCTGCTCAAGAACCACCTCGCCAGCAGTCAAGCGAGTCTTGCTCGACCGATATCAACAGCTGCCAGGTACGAAGCTAGGACATACGGCTAGCGAAGTGAGAGAAAGCTTAGTTTGCTTATGAATTTATGAACATTACAGATTATTAATGATTTTTTTATTTGCTCAAAATCGAAATTTACAACTCACAACTTTACTTCTTTTGTTGAATATTCATTTTGAGAATGTAAACTTATTTAGGTATACAATGTTATTAGTACATTTCTTACAGGAACTTGTTCTATGACTGCTTAGTATCTAGTTGAAGTTGCATCAGGCTGAGTTTTAGACATTAAATTATAGATAATTATTAATTATAAATTATAAATTATAGATGAATTGATGAGTTATATAGGTACATTTTTAGAACTGCTGAAAAGTTTAGCACATAATGTTTGTGCTTCAAAATCCTTACGTTTGTGACTTGTTTACTCCAATACAGTACCTATTCTTTTCTCCATAGTGTTGGTTCATTGGCCAGTAGCGGTGAACCAGTGTACGCAGAGGTCGAGAGGAGACGAAGCCACCGACGCCATCTGTCCACCACAGCTGTTGATTTCCGAGACATGCCTAGCATCGAGCCCATCGTCATGCCAACCACCAGCTTACCACGCTGTGAGGAGACAACGCATGATTACGCAGAGATTTACACACCCAGTTGTGAGAAGGTGCCGTGGATGGTTGGAGAAGTGGAGGGTGAACCACCCACACCCCCCCTGCACAGGTAAACTCAGTTTATAACTTCCACTAGGTATTCTCAAAGGGGATCAGAAACCTAGCTTGTCAGAGGTACATATCTGTGTGCATACTGATCTTTGCTTTCAGGGATCATTACTTAAATCAAATCTACAGTTCATATTTTATTAAAACATGTCTTATTTTAAACAAAATCCTAGGCCATCATTGATTGTATATTTCAGTCTGTAATAGCAATTATTTTAAGTTTCTGTTTGTAGTTTTAAAATAGACAATCTTGCAGTGTTTTTTGGTCTTATGACAAAGTTAACACATTATTGCCTACTAACTTGTTTTAATGTATGACCTGTTTATAATTGGCTTTAATAAATTCCAGGTTTCCGTCTTGGGAGTCGCGCATCTACCAGGTGGCAGCGGATGGGTTACAGCTGGGTCCTGGTTGCGCAGAGAATGGTCACACTTCAACAGCTCCTACCACAGGCTACTGCGACATAAGCGTTCCTGTTTATGCCACCGTTAAGGGGGTCAGTTGCAATAATCGCAGTCTTTACCTCTCTCATTTAAAGTATTTCTCTTGAAAAACAGTTGGCATGTAAAACTGAAAACATCTAGTGGAGCGGTCGCTCCACCCAGCCAAGTCGTACTATACACTCACAGTCACTCAACATACCGTAAATGCCTAATAAACTGAGGAGCAGACCAAACACTTTTACTGTAAGCAACAACATGGCATTTTCGGCCTACTGGATCTTAAAATTGGAAAATCTCACATTGTTGTGAAATGTCTTAATTTCGAGCTATGACCCACCCCACCCCATATACCAAATTTGGAAACAACAGGTTTTGCCATTTGCGAGCTAGAGGGCCATGAAAACAGTGAAATTATACCCCTTCTTAAAGCTATCTGATGATGATGATTCAGATATCAGGAAACATTGTTGACAGGGCCACAGCCTAAACGGCTGAACCGATCGACCTGAAACTTTTACCACATATGCACTTTTGGCGTCTGATGATACCTTGCCTCTTGTGATTTTTTGTGCCGCCATTTTTAAACCGGAAGTGACGTCATAACTCAAAAACGTCTGGACCGATTAGAACGAAATTAGCGCCATTCGATTTAGATGGTCATCTATATGAAGTATCAATAAAAAAAATATTATTTTCTTATTTTCTAAACCGGAAGTGACGTCATAAATACGCAATATTTAACTTATTTCAACAAATTATACTTAAAATACATACATAATTAACTTACATTGTAACATAGACAATACAATTTATATATTCAAGGTAGCAGTGTTCTCGGCCGCCATTCCTGAAACCGGAAGTGACGTCATATATCTAAAACGCCTGTACCGATTGCAACTGAACTAGCTCCTGCGTATTCATTCTGCTATTTATTTGAAAAATCAATTGTGAAAAATGAATAAATAAATAAATGGTACCGGAAATGGCGGCAGGAACCACTAAATGAAACCGGAAGTGACGTCATATATTACAAACGGCATGACCGATTTTACGGAAATATAGGGATTAGGAATTCAGATGGTCGTTCATGAAGGTATCAACTAGATAAAACTAGATTGTTTTCTTATTACCTATACCGGAATTCGGCCGCTATTTCAAAACCGGAAGTGACGTCATGTATCGAAAACGGCTGGATCGATTATAACGAAACTTAAGCTATTCTTCTTGGATAATCATTTTCATCTTATACCAAATGCAACTTTTCATAGTAACCAAATCGGTTGAGGCGTATTTTTTTAAAGAAATTAGTTCCTGCTCGGACATGTGCTACAAGCTGTATGAATAAACTAACAAAAGAAGTGATATCCCAGAAAAAAACACTCCGTGTAAAAAAGGCAGCCAAGTCTCTTTACTTTAAAAAAATTCAACACCGAAAAGGAGTGATATCAAAAAAGGAGCCAAGTCAATGACATTTCCAAATATTTAATCGTATTTTTGAAATAAAAGAATAAACACCGAGAAATACTTTACAAAAGGACTTGGCGCATCGTTTTTTTAAAGACATTTTTCTATTCATAAGCATAAGTCATTTATATACAACAGTCATTAAGAATTTTTAGAATAATAGGGAAACATCCTTCAATTACATATTATACATACCTACTGTAAAACATTTTCTATTTGAATATATACGCGATGAAACTTGTTGTCTATGTTTTCTATAAATACACAATAGTTATCTTCGTAATATTGTTTCGTGGTCAACATAATTAAGTCTCATGCGTTATACCTTCTCATCATGAAATACATTTCAATTAATCCACATTTTATAACAATACATTTCACAAAGTACACAGTCACATTGTATTTCTATTAAAAAAAATATCTTTATACTTTAAAAATATATAATAGTGTTCCATAGATAGTTAGTAATTATTTGACAACGTTTCATGAATTCCTTCAGTTAAGATCAAATTATGAAAAGATACCCTTCTAATATCACCATATTAACAGTACTGCAAGAATATGTATGAGCCCACTTCCAATTGTTATTTAATTCTTCCATCCTTATATTACTAATCTATTACAGCATGAAATCTTTCTTCTCGCCATTGACAAAACTATAAAATAGCCATTACTAAAAGTAGCTTGATTCATCTAATTCTAATAGAAAGAGGAAAATGTACCTACTTGTAAATTTCTTTCCACTTTTAGGATAGAATTATGTCTTTAAAAAAACGATGCGCCAAGTCCTTTTGTAAAGTATTTCTCGGTGTTTATTCTTTTATTTCAAAAATACGATTAAATATTTGGAAATGTCATTGACTTGGCTCCTTTTTTGATATCACTCCTTTTCGGTGTTGAATTTTTTTAAAGTAAAGAGACTTGGCTGCCTTTTTTACACGGAGTGTTTTTTTCTGGGATTAATATTACAACAACACATACAAAAACTAATTCATCTCTTGATTACCACAGATGACCAGCTACAGATTTTATTATTTTTCTTTTAAACAAAGTACCTATATAAGATTTCAAATATAGAGATAAAAAGTGTAGGTACTCATTACTATCAGCTCTTGTTCACACCATCTTTTATAACTATTAACTCTGATTTCAGCGAGCGAGTCAGATTCGCTCGATGCCGTTCACCGGCGACTCATCCGACGACTCTTCCGACGGCGAGGACCACAATGCCCTGCAGCTGGATACTCAGCCGACCAATAGCAGCACGTCTTCCACCAGCGACAAGCAGCTCACCAATCGCAGCTCGGATAATATCAGCTCGGGTTCCATCAGCCCGAGCAAGAGCAGTCTCAGTCCGGCCAAGCTTCTCGGGTCTGTCTCGCCTTTTAAGAGAGGTATGTCAGCACTTGGGCTACTCAGCATAGTTAATTAGGGAGCCTTATGAAGCAAAGAAGCATGATCAAGGTATTTTAAGAATAACAATAAAATATTACATGATGCATTGTTTTAACTAGGTACTTACTCTACATATTCACTTGTACTATAGCTCACTTTTATTGTTTGAATGTTAGTATTACGATAAAGAAAGCACCAGTCTGGTAATCTGTCATAAACTGATCATATTCAGCTGAAAATTGAATGTACAGTAGGCATATGAGTTTGTGCAGCAAACACAACTCTCTTTACCTGAGGCCTCCATTGTTATAATGTATGATTCTTATTTTCATATTTTTATTGGTAATGTATAGATAAGGTTGATTAAAACTGAACGTTGACATCAAAATAAGAACAAAAATAAGAATTAGGTACCTACTTAACAAATGTAAAATAAATTTTTGAAATGTCCTTAATCTTATTAGGTATGCACCTCAAACTTAGTGTCTTATCATCACTTCTAGATAATACACTATCTAGTAATGTCTACTCTGTAGGGAACTTGGAGGTCTTGAAGACAATAAATGTGATGGGACAGGGAAGAAAGCAATGTTATATTTGACCTAATTTACTGTTTGAACTGGAGCAATGATATCGTCTTCATCAACCCATCAACACTATTTCTAAGTGCATCCTAGACAAATGCACAATTATTGTACTACATTAGCTCGTTCCTATGTTAAAAAAGTACCTCGAGGTAATGTATGTTTCGTTATCTAGCATAGGTAGTTGTATTCGCATGCAGTAATCAGCTGGAAAATGATGTAGGAACTACACATGAAACTTTGAAATTAAATCAGTTTAATTCAGTATCAAAGTTTAAAATCTTCACTTACATCAACAATGTGTAGGACATTTTAAAAATTTAGTTAAAATTGTTGGGAGTTGTGTAAATAATGGTGCACCTGCACTGGCACCGCCACGCACTCTAGCGCTGTGCTTGCATTCGCAGACACGTCGTTGGAGTCAGGTATGTCCGACTACGCCGTCCCACCGGACGCGCTGTCGTGCAACACGACCGCCTCTGTCGGCTCGTCGGTGCTCTGCCGCGCCTCCACGCTTACCACTGAGCAAACTCGCACGCGGACCCTAGAGGGTGAGTCCGACACTAGCACCACTGCCTCTCATCTCAACAAAACAATTACGTAGCAATCACTCTAGTGTAGAGATCAGCATCTAGATAATTGAATAACAGTCTAGAAAATCAGCAAAATATGTTTTGTTAAATTTGTACATTGGTTTTAACTTGTATAATATCTAACATGATTTGACAAACAAATGTATTTCTTTTGAAAACATATGGAAAGATAAGTAACAACAATACACGAACTTGAACGGTATCTCTTCTTGTATACCTTGTGTTTGTAAAACCTTGTATTATCATAGATTTTTGTAGCAACAACCTTGGGGGAAGACTAAATAACCGTGTATGAAATGTGTAAACATTCTAATTGCGTTTGTAGAGTGGACATATTTTTTTGGCACTTATTACTTTTTCTTATTACTTACTGGCAGTACATTTGATAGGCAAGTCAAGGATGTGCCACGCGCTAACTAATGCGTTCCTGTAGGTCCTGGGAGTGACCTTGAGAAGAGCGGTCACCTAGCCAAGCTGGGCGGGAAGCTGAAGACTTGGCGCAAGCGCTACTTCGTGTTGCGCAACGGCATGCTCAGCTTCTGGAAGACGCAGAGCGACCTGCATCGGAAGCCGCAAGGCGTCATCGTTCTAGACGACGCGTGCAGGATCAGTCGAGCGGACGGTGCAGCCACATTCGAGATCAATACAGGTCTGGTTCAATCGTTATCATGACAACGTTTTTTCATGGTTTTGTTAGTTTTGGAGGCGTTTGGATCAGATAAGAAATTGAATAAGTACCTATTATTTTTGAACGCTTTGTGTTCAAACTAACTGTAACCTTCAAACTGTAGGTATATAACATTTTTTTTTACAAGTTTCAGCTTTTCACCTAATTTTCACTTTTATGAAATGTAGGTAATCTGCAAGTAATTGAAGTTGATGTTCTTTTTTAATATCTAGTGCCAAAGCATTAATAAGCATAACCAGAATTACTGAAGACAAATATTTTTGTCGAAATGTTCACATCTCTGTAGCATCTTGACTTACGACTTGTTTGTTTGCAGGCAAGAAAGTGTTCTACTTGACGGCAGACAGCATAGCGACAATGGAGGACTGGGTTCGAGTCCTGGTGAACGTGCAGCGACGGAACGCCACCAAGCTGCTGCTCTCTAAGGAAGACAACAAGCCGACCATCAGCGGTTGGGCAACCAAGGTCAAGAACGGCCACGGCAAGAAGTGCTGGTGTGTGCTGATCGGCAAGATGTTCATGTATTTCAAGACACCAAGCGACATCGTGAGTACCCGAATAATTAATTACTGAGTAACCGAGAAATTAAGATTACTTGAATAATTACTAAACTTAATACCTACTTACTAACATTTTAATACATTTGAATGTCCAATGTTTCCCACCTCTGATTGATTATTGTATTTATTAATGGGTTGGAATAAATTTCATAGTGTCGATCAATATTAATTGTGCACAGTTGAATTATAAATGAATTATTATCAAATTTTGACTTTAAGCTCAGTATAGTGCGATGGGTTGAAATTTAAATTTTTTCACAGAAATATTGTTGAGCCAAAAACAATCTTTGTATTTTACAAAAGATGTTAGTGATGTTGAATCTCTGGTTGATTCAATTTGCAATTCTCTTTGACAGACACCGATTGGGCAGATCAACATGAGGGATACTCGAGCGGAGGAAGTGGAACATGTCTCGGACTCAGACTCGGAGGAAAGAGAAGCTGAGGTGACGGAGTTGACCATCGGTATGTATAATTACTTCCTTGCCCTCCCTTTTATTTTCTGTGCTAGATTACTTGACAATACTTTTACGTACCTCCATCATTCATTGTACCACCAGAACTCACCGGTTTTTATAAAGTAATGTTCTCTGTTTGGTTAAGGTCTGTTCCCGAGCCACCAGGGCCCCACCTACCTGATCCTGGACAACAAGCAAGACAAGGATCAGTGGCTCTACCAGTTGACTGTGGTATCGGGCTGTGGACCGAGTGGGCACGGAACCAGCTTTGAGCAACTTGTGCAGAAGCTCATGGAAACGGATGGAGACCCAAGTGAGTTGT
Source organism: Leuctra nigra (assembly GCA_934045905.1). Lineage (NCBI taxonomy): Eukaryota > Metazoa > Arthropoda > Insecta > Plecoptera > Leuctridae > Leuctra > Leuctra nigra. Next base: position 16,736,184 of record OW203767.1, on the reverse strand, counting down.
TGAAACTTCAGCCATCTTTGTAGTGATTTGTTCTTTTTTAAATGTTTACTCATTAATTATTGTGCAAGATATTAAGATTCTACCTTTTAAATTTACCTTCCTACCATTAACAATTTAATTTCTATTATCTACCCGTAATCACAATTACATTAAAATTTCTTTCAAGTTAACCCTATCTTTATGACTCATTTGTCATTGGATTGCTAATGGCTGTCGATGATTTGTCAGGTTGCGTTCTGTGGCGGCATCCCCAGTTGCTGCACTCCAAGGATTGTATTCTGTCACCTCTGACCACTCTTTCTTCCGAGACCCTTCAAGCCGAAGCCATCAAGTTGTTTAAGGTATGCTCTTGCTTGCATCAGTAGGAGTGAAATTAAATGGTCCTCGATTGGAAAGACAAATATTGCAAAGGTTACAACTGTGATGTAATTTTTATTGGAAGTGTGATTTTCTTCATACACTTGAACATTTTGACTGACTAGTGTCTTTCCATGTTGATAATTTAGCTATTTACAAAGGACAGAACTATTCATAATTCAATCCAATAGCGATATATGATCTGACAGTGACAAGGAGTTATTGAAATAATGATTTGTTGCAGTCGTGCCAACTGTTCATGTCCGTGCAGCTGGACTCAGCCGGCATCGACTATCACGTCGTGCTCGCTCAGAACGCCTTAGCCCAGTGCCTTTCTCAGCCCGAGTTGCAGGCTGAGCTCATGTGCTCGCTCATCAAACAGACTCGGCTCGCGTCTCACAGCCGAGCCACGGGCCATGTTCAGGTCCGTCGATCTCTCCACGCTTTGCTCTCATGCAATCTCATGCCACATATTTCACTACTTTAGCAGTGTCAGCTGAGCGATAATTGGTGTGGACAGAGATTTGTTATGCATTGATCAGCATTTTCTTTGCTACTGTCCTAGCTAGTTGATGGCATCGTAGTGTTTATTTTTGCTTATGTTAGTGGATTTAAAGATATTCTTATTTCTTTCATATTATGCAATTCAAGAATGATATTTGATTTTTCTAACTTATTTTTTAGTTATAACTAATGGAAGTGATCATGTCTAGTTTTGCTTTTCGTACATCAGATATTTCATGCATCTCACTTTAGTATTTATGATAATTTTTAGTATAAGTCACTCCTTTTATATCATCGTTTACATAGCTATATGTGCTGTACTTAGTGTAATTTTTCTTAAAGACTATTATTAATTTATTACTTTCAATTTGCAACTGCCTTTTTATGACACTCGGAGCCATTGGTTTATTTCACAATCACATTCAATTTCACATATGTACTTGAAACATTTTACACAACTTCAGGCAGTATTTTACAATATGCAGAGACACAAATATGCTACCACTTTAAGTAAAATTATACTCGTACATTCACTCACAAACTGACAAGACCCTTCAATCTGTTGCTTCATTTAGTATTTGATCGTTTAAAGTTCCCTATTATGATCTCTGCTTTTGCTTTGATAATATTTGCTTGGAAGTAAGGTTCTGTGAAGACACTTGCCAATTGCCAAATTGGTTTGTGTCTGCCCTCGTGCTTGAGAAGTCGGCACAGTTGCTTGGTTGTGGCATGTTGGTGAATGCGTACAATGGAATGTTGGTGTACACCGTAGAGATCCCCACATTTAGACCAAAACACTCTTGCTTGCTTGGTAATCGGGCCAGGTTGAATCTATGCTAATTGTACTCTAGACGCACTGTTACAATTTTATTCTTTGTTAAATAAGTTAGTAAATAAATAAAGATAAACTGAACAATTCACTTGTTTGCACTCTGACAAATTCAATGGAGAAGTGTACTAGATAAAAAAGAATATCCAGCTATAGTATTAAAGTTTATTTCGTCTCTTATAATTTGTCTTTGCATTTTCCCATTTTTCTAAGTAGGCTTCTGAAGCTATAATTATTAATTAATTAACTTTGACATTGTTCATCTATGATGAACAATCAAAGATTTTCTATCCATAAACAGAATTGCTGTTTTGAGTTACGATCAAAATTACCCGAAGTCCAATAAGGATTGGTCCTTGGTGAGGGTGTGTGCCAACAACATTCCATTGCAGCAACTCCTACTGTGCGCGACGCAATCGCTGTTTGCTTGCGAGACTCTGACGAGCGCTAACCACCCCTCCTCCGCTCAGAGTGGTTCTCCAACTTCCCTGCAGGCAGCTCCGGTGGCGCTCGCCAACGACAGCTTCGCTCTCGTCCAGGGTTGGCAGTTGTTGGCGTTGGCCGTGTCGCTGTTTGTACCGAGGAACAATCGACTCTTGTGGCTACTCAAGTTGCACATCAACAGGAACACGGATCCAAAGTGAGTATTTGGTGAAGCATATTTCTTGGAAATAGCATTTCTTAAGAAGAATGATTAAGGGACCATGAAGCCAAACAAATTTCTTTCTTCAGAAATTATTTTTGAGTTTGATATGTAACTAGGTAAACATTGTTTTTATTTCTCCGTCTGTACATCAGACAAAGCAGAAAGACCATCTCAAAATATGAATTGAAAATGTGTATTCTTGGTAATAGTATAGGAAATGCAACTGTTTTTTCTGTTTTTCCCCAAACTATTCTCAGTGGAGAAGGCGAGTTTTGCTCTAGGGTCGTCGATTCAAAAATAGGTAGATGTTTACTTTGTTGGTTGTAATGTTGTAAATGAATTTATAAGTATAACCGAGTCAAAACAACCCAAAAAACCAGAACTTTAGAAGTACAGGTAAATAGATAGATCATTCCTGTGCTTAGTATGTTCTGGTCTTGATTGCAGGTCGGAGTGTGGGAAGTACGCAGCCTACTGCAGCCGAGCCCTCGAGCGCACTCTAGTGAACGGCGGGCGCGAGACGAAGCCGTCTCGGATGGAGGTGCTTTCGATCTTGCTGAAGAATCCGTATCACCACTCACTGCCACATGCCATTCCCGTACACATGCTCAACGGTGCATACCAGGTGGTCGGATTCGATGGATCGACGACCATCGATGAGTTCCTCGTCACGCTCAATGCCGAGCTCGTCTGTCGTGACTCGGCCAACTCAGGATTTACACTCTTTTCCGACGATCCCATCGAGAAGGACATGGAACATTATCTCGATCCCAATGCCAAGGTAAACTCTCAACTTACCAGCAGATGGCAGAAGTGCCATTGTGATTTAGATTATTTGCCCTCTATTTTTATTTGAACACTGCAACTTGTTTAGTGTACAGCCGAGCTCTGACATTTACCTAGTCCAATATTATTTTATCATTTTCTCTCTGCTATATCTGTACTAAAGACATGTATCTAGGTATTATCATATTAAGAATATTAATTAATTTTTCTAAGATTACATAGTACTTATATTAATGTGTTCATTTTGGTATTGAACTTCTTGCAATTTAGTTACAATTTGAATTTTCACTTTTCAAGTTTTCAGTATGTATACTTCTCTTGAAAAGAATATTTAGTGAACTATAATTTAATTCATATAACATTTACAACCCCTTCATCTTATGCTGAGCTGAGTGAGCAGTGAATGATGATATTTGACGATGTTGTGTGTTCCAGCTGTGTGATGTGATATCCAAGTGGGAGACGGCACTGCGAGAGAAGGGCTCCGGCAAGTTCGAGAACTCCCGCGTCATCCAGCTGACCTACAAGAACCGGCTCTACTGGCGCCACAGCCAGAAGATGGAGACGGACAGGGAGAGGCTGCTGCTGTGCTACCAAGTGAACCAGCAGGTGGTGCAGGGACGATTCCCACTCTCCCGGGAGCTGGCGCAGGAGTTGGCGGCGCTCATGGCGCAGGCATGTTCATATCTGTATTTGGAGATCGTTCAAGACAAGTTTCGTAGTAGGGATTCAGGGCCATCGGACGTCTGACCAAATAAAATAACAAACTGGCAGGGCAACTTAAAGGCTATTTCGTTCGTAAGGACATCACTTTTACGTCATGCTTGATTATATGAGCACTCGAAAGATCTCGAAAGCAGGGGTCCTGCGTTGTTGACTCTAGAATAAAGTTTACTAACTTTGTATTATTTGTACCGTGTGTTGCATGTCTCATATTCAATGTGTTCATTCACCTAAACCAAATTCTCAATTATTAACGACCTTGCCCCTTGGCCATTATGATGAGAAGATAATCTTCACTAGATAATCACCAGCATAACATGCATACCTACATTTTATTAAGTCACATTATGTGTGATGACTAATTAGAAAATTAGTCGATAGAGTTGGCTTTACTTTTCTAATCCACACATATTTCAAATTGTATGTAAAAGGAAGCCAGAATAATTTCTGAAAATCTTAGTAGTTGGTATGTAGTGTACTAAATCCTGGATCTATATATAAATAACTTTTGACATTTTGTTGATCTTCATGCTCTTGTTTTTTCTCTGCAGATTGACTTTGGCGAATACAACTCCGAAAAGGCTCGGGGTAGCGGAGGTGCAAACCCAGGCCTTCAGGCTCTGCAGGCTCTGGACAGGTTCTATCCGTATCGATACAAGGACGGGATCTCTCAAGAAGAGCTCAAGTAAGTCTCATTGAGAAAATATATTTTTCAGGATAGTTCATATTACGGTTTCACCAGTTGGAATTGATCACTTTTTAGTTTTTACTTCTCAGGGTATTAGGGTTACTAAGTAAATGTCGATATTTTAAAAATTTGGTAAATGTCTAACAAGCTATAGATCACATTTTTATTTTTTAGTAATAAATTGGTTTGAAACTTTAAGGATGTTCTTCCCTCGAAGTGAGTGACGTTTCTTTACATTGGAGTAATGATAGATTAGTGATGGAGGAGATGGATCTTACAGTACTAACTCTGTGTGATGCTTTCACTCAGAGAGCTGGAGGTGCGACTGCAGGAACGCTGGGCGCTGCTGAAGGGCCGCAGCGTGCTCGACTGCGTGCGGATCTACCTGACGTGCGTGCGCAAGTGGTCGCTGTGCGGCGCCGCGCTGTTCCAAGCCACGCGCAAGTCTCAAGCGCCGGCGGTCGTGTGGCTGGCGGTGGCTGAAGACGGCGTCACATTGCTGGAGCTGGCCTCGATGACGCCCATCAAGAGGGTCACGTACTCGAGCGTTGTCACATTCGGCGGCTGTCAGGACGACTTCATGCTGGTTGTGCAAGAGGAGGGCGGTGGCAGTCGCAAGATGATTTTCCTGCTGGCTAAACCCAAGGTAGGGTACTCCATGATTTCTTTAAATTTCTCTGATATTGACTCATTTTCATATAAATACTGCTCCACTTAGAGTGATTATTATAATTTATCCTTTTTGCAAAAAAGTAGAAGCTTTAAAACTGGATGACATGTGGGCAAGGAGTGACAATAAATGTATTTCAATTCAACACAACATGTCCGACCCAAATATGCTAACACGTTTTGTTTCCTTCAGATTCTGGAAGTGACGCTGTTAATTGCGGACTATATGAATGCACTGGGCCATCCACTGCCCCCTGGCACCCCCCTGATGGGCAGCCTCACCCGCCATCGCACCCTCACTCGGCCCGGCACGGCGGCCACCCAGCCCGACATTCTCAAGTCCACGCCCGATCACCAGCTCACTAGGTCAGACTCGAAACGAGTCTAGTCTCGCCAATTGTCGACTCGCCAAGTTAGAAGATCGGTGATACTTAATGGAGGAAAGTGACATTTCTGCTGTGAAGAAAAAAATTAAATTTAGATGAAATTGTATAGATTTTGACAAACTTTCCTCCTGAACATTGAATCAATCTTCTAGCAATTCTACTGTATTTAGCAGCTAGATGCCAGCATTGATATTTTTTTACTAGTCAAGTATAATAAGACTCCAACCTGACCTCTAGTTACCAACGCCACTCAAATTCTTGGTCGGTTGATTGAATCTCTATAATAAGTAGTGTTTTACGATAACAAATGTAACCAATCCTCCGCTGTGCTCGTTTGTTCATTGGTTGATATATTTGCCAAATCATCAATCTGCATACTGCATTACATCACATGTAGGTAATTTTATAATTATTTTACAACAATTACGTACAAAACCTGAGTGTGCCATTTAGGATTATGAAGAAGGTTCTGCATATTATGTTATTGGAGATTTTGTTTGGTTCCTAACTAATATACCTAACTTTACATTTTGTTAATTTGTTTTTGATAGTAATTCTAAAAAATTTGCTTGGATTGGTTACATGTTGATTTTTTTTCATCCCTGTGTATGTGACATAATATTTTATAAACAACAATCTACATACTACTGGCTTTTCATTGATACATTATCTATATATTACTTCCTTTTTCCAAATCCATTTAAAATAATTACTTCCTAAATACTTCCTAATAATGAATTACTTCCTAGGTAGGAAGTGTAATTTTTAATAATTAAATTTGTTTATGGAACTTTATGAGTTCCAAAAAAAAATTTAAATATAAATTCAGCCTTTTTATAATTTATTTATATGCTGAGACCTGGAGAAGTATAAACAGTAAATATTTTATGATGAAACCTATTATGTGTAAGGTAATTGAATTAGCCACTTTCCTAATTAAATTGTCTCTCCCTTGGGTAATACGTTCTAGGAAGGTAATGTGGGAGAAGCCGCAGTAGGATGTGTTCCTACTTGTATACTGTTCATAATTTGTAATTCGACACTGAAAGCAGACGTTAATGGTAGGTAAATTACAAAATATATTATCTATAAAATTAAAATATCGTAATTCGGCAAAAAGGGTAGTTTCCAAGCTCTAAACAGCCAATTACTTACGGAAGGTCTTGTTTTTCGTCCAAGACTGTACTTATTGATCTGACTGACGTCTTGCTCTTCAGCAGTGCTTAATGCGCATGTGCGAGTGAACCATGGTGGAGAGTGTCTAGCCGACTGTTGCATATACTATTTCTGTTTGCTTATTACACTTTATTTTCTTATGTCGGGAGTAAACACATCTCCTTACAACATTATAATGATGTAGACGTATGTTGCACTTTCTTGGATCTATCTGCAGGTAAGCCACTGCCCAGTTTTAGAGCCAAGGCGTGGGGCGTAGCCTTTCCCACTGTAGACACAGGGGGGGAACTGTCAAGGCTTTCACAATTGGTTTACATGAAACGCTATCTAATCGCTGATAAGAACGAGCATGCTCATTTGAAAGCTGATTGCTGTTAAATAAACACAAATTATGCGCGTTCTTGGAGTGGTTAAATTGATGAGTTGGTGAATGTCTGTCTTATAGTTGCTGTTGATCCTGCATCATGACTAAAAAGTTTGAGTTCAACTGGCACATACCAGTGCCAGAACCATTGCTGCAAGGCTGCTTGTTTGATCGTTGGAGTGAAGAAAACAACTCTTCAGACTTTGAGCAGGGATGCCTCTTCAAAGTGGATGAGTATGGTTTCTTCATCTATTGGAAGAGCGAGGGTCGGGTAAGAACTCGTTTTCCACTCTCGAAGTCGGCGTTTTTCATTTGCTAATTTCCACCGAAGTCTACACATTAGGACATTTTGTTTTCGCAAGCATTGTTCTCATTGCACTTTGTAAACATACGATAATAGGTATGGTAGCTACATATTTTTGGTCAGTCAGTGGTAGTTTGTGTTGCATTTTTACCAAATTTACATCATAATGATTAGCAAAGAATAGGGGCTAGCATTTATTTTGTGAAAACTGGTATTGGTGTTGTAGGAAGGCGATGTGATCGAACTGTGCCAAGTATCGGACATCCGAGCCGGCGGCCTGCCGAAGGACAGTCGGCTCCAAGCCCAGCTGAGCAGCAAACACGGAGAAGGACTGGAGGATAAGAGTCTTACAATCTGCAGCGGCACGGACTACATCAACATCAACTATCAACATGTCGTCTGCCCTGATGCGGAGACAGCTAAGGTAGGCAATTTTTAGGTAGCTTTACCTACTTATTGTATTATTTTCTTATTTATGCATAAATGCAATGAAACATGATACCTAGACCTACTTGTTAATTTTTCATATCATATTTTCTTTTCATGAGTGATAAAGTAATTGTATAATAATTGTGATAATTGTAAACCCAACGGCTGGAGTAATGGATACCTCAGTTCTCGTTAGATCACCGCGGTTAAGCAACTTTGAGCGCGGTCAGCGGTTGGATGGGTGATCATTCAACTCTGGCTTGCCAGTTGCTGCCGTTGGGCCAGAGAGACTGGGGTTGTTGGGGGTTAGTGTAATGACACCCCTTCACCTGTTATCAGTCTCTCGACGGGCGTTACCCCGTCCTTAGGATGGAACGTTAAAAAATCAGCAGAGCGCAGGGAGCTTACTATTGAAACCCCTAAGTTACGAATCCTCAACCAACTTCACCTCTTATATAATGGCGCAGCGCATCGTCAAAGGAGTGGAGTTGTTGAGGCGGAAGTAGGACTGCAAGTCCTGTAACGCCATAACAAAAAAACGAAAGAAAGTAATTGTTCTTTAGGATGGTAGGTATGCGGGCCCAGTAGGCCCTTCGTCCAGTCATCTTCAGGTCTCAAAGAGTATGCGTGCAGAGTGAGAAGATTCTGCTCATTATATATGGGAGAAGGATGTTTTTCCATTAACGAGAAGAATCTTCTCGCTCTGCACGCACACTCTTCGAGACCTGAAGATGACTGGACAAATCCAGTTGAAACATCGTCGCCATCAAAAAGGGCCCACTGGGCCCGCATACCATCCTAAAGAGCAAGAAGCCATTACCGCAGAAACCAGTGATTTAATTAATCAAAAAACGGCTGCCAGAATTTCAAAACCTATAACAAGTAATTGTTTGTGTAGATGTAACTAGGTAGATTCCTAGGTATGTAGTACTAGAATATGATTTCATGTAGGACAGTGAAGCCTTGGTTAGCTTTTTAGGTAGCTTTTAGAAATTATGATGGCAGAAACGTGTATTTTGACATCTTAATTGTATAAATTCACTTTCTATTTGTGTAAATTCATATAATTTATATCTTTATTTGTGTAACTGTCATGTGTATAGTTGTATTGTACCTACTACTATTGTGAAAGATAGCGCTTGCACTAAATAAATAATTAATTAATGATAGTCTCACTATTTTAGGGAGTAATTCCCCTCTAGTACCTGTTGGTCCTACATAATAATAATGTTCGAATTGACCCGGTACTATTTTATTTTAAGTCAAGTCATCATACCTTTGAAACACAGTATCCCACACATCATTTACCTGTTGCCCCCTTGTTTATATTTGTGGTTATTCTGCAATGTGATTGCAGACTTGGCTGGACGGTATCCGCAAGATCACGCACAATGTGAAAGCGAACAACGTATGTCCAATGACATGTTTGAAGAAGCAGTAAGTGTGTCCAACGTAAATGCTCGCTCGCATGACTGCCTGTACTAGCTGTTACGTAGGCGACACGTTCAGTGGCCACAATGCGAGAATGTTACAAAACTCTTCAGATTCCTTTGTACCATTGTCAATCGTCATCTCTGAGAAAGCAGCGGCTAATTTCCCACCATCATCTCCCGATGTCCTTTGCTGAGTGTGTTGTTATATGTTGCATGTTGTTGCATGGCAGACTTGGAAGGAAGGCTTACGCAAGATTACTCACAATACCAAGGTCAACAATGTGTGCGTGCGAACCAATCTTATGAAGCAGTAAGCATCTCTGTACATATCTCTGTATATGCATCTCTGTACATATCTTATGGTGAAGTTAACATTTTGTAAATTGTTATATATTTTGCATAGGCAATCTTTCTATTTATGAGTTTCCATAGAGTGAGAAAATATGGAGATCAGATAACACGTCACAATAAATGAAATTTTAGAAAATGTTTATTTACAATTCCAACAAATAACTAGGTACAGGAGCTGGTTATTTTTGTACATTGGATATATTCACAGTTCTATTATAAATTTATTATGATCAACCTCAATCTTCATTTTTTTTTTAGCACAGTACTTAACTAGGTACAAACAACATTAATTATATGCAGTCATTATGGTTATTGTAAGAAAATCTGTTTCGAAATTGTGTCAGAAGAGTTTTTTAAATGTATAGTTTGCCAGATAGATGTAGGTACATACTTTATTAAAGCTTTCTGACCTTGACTTGGTTTTAACAAGTGTTTAATGTAAACTGATTCGTTTCAGTTGGATGAGATTGGGTTTTCTTACGGACCCAAAAGGCAAGGTTCCTGTGAAAGTTGTTGCTCGAACGTTTGCATCTGGCAAGACTGAGAAGCTGGTTTACCAGTGTTTGTCCGACCTTGAACTGCCTAGCGGGAAGAATGATGTGATTGAACCTGGAGACTTCACATTCGACAAGTTCTATGAGCTTTATCACAAGATCTGTCCACGTAATGACATCGAAGAACTTTTCCAGTCCATGTGAGTTTCATCTACAAACATTATGTAAACAATGTGTCGGTACATATACAAATAATACCATGTAACTGTTTAAAAATCATCTTGTGTTGTTGTGTATTCCAGAACTCAAGGCAAGGCAGACATGATCGAAATGGACCAGTTCATCGTCTTCCTTAACGAGAAGCAACGTGATCCGCGACTGAACGAGATTCTCTACCCACTCTACGACGAGAAGCGTGCAAATGAGATCATAGGCACCTACGAGCAGGATGCCGATGCCAAGGCTCAAAGTTAGTTCCAATAATAGCACAAATGTTTAGAATTTTACTTAGTCGACTCTTTTCGTCATCAACTGTACAAGTAGCAATGTTGGCATCACTGCAGCTACGGTTCAAAGCAAAGGGGTGGTACCATTCCGCCGCAGCATATTTATTAATTTGCAAGTGAGCAAGGTGCCAGACAAACAGTTAATTTTCATTTTTAACTAATCTGAAGATGTTGCAAACAATCACTATATACATTTTGCAAAAAGAGATGGAAATTTTAGCTGGATCAGAGTAATGGTTTGACCTGTATCACACAACACAAACACCGTAACCAATAGAGTTGTAATGAGGCCCTCGCTTGAAAAGAATGGCATTCTCATTCTGTTATGATGTTGCAGAGAAGTTGACGAAGGACGGCCTGATTCGCTACCTCATGTCCGACGAGAATGCGCCCGTGTTCCTCGACCGCCTGGACGTCTACATGGAGATGGACCAGCCGCTGGCTCACTACTACATCAACTCCTCGCACAACACCTACCTCTCCGGCAGACAGTTCGGAGGCAAGAGCTCCGTGGAGATGTACAGACAAGTGCTGCTCGCTGGCTGCAGGTACGAGAACTACGTCAAAATATCAAACTATATGGGGACTAGTCCTCGTATAATATTTTTGAGTAGCTACTACTCTGCAATTCTTCAAGGCCGCCATGATTTTATCATGAATAGGGAATGTGCATGTATTTTTTTTAAAACTATAATTCAAAATACATAACAGCATATTTTTTGGTAAATCATATTATTTTCACACTAAAAAGTGTACATTTTCATTCATAAATATGAAATTGAAAATCAGTGTAAATTTTGGCAGGAAAACGCAATCCCGCCGAGTGATGCCATATCAACCAACAATGATGTTGCCATGGTTACAATAAAATACGACATCACTCGCTAAGATGGCGTTTTCCTGCCAAAATTTACACTGAGTTTTAATTTCATATTTATGAATGAAAATTTACAGTTTTGAGATTGAAAATATTGTGTTTTACCAAGTGTTGTTATTTTGATATATTGTGTTTTTTTAACTTTTAACTACGTACTACAAGGAGGTACCTAGGTATTTTGAAATGTTATCTACTAGGAAAACGCTCTGAGTAACGCGTTGATGAGCGAGCACGGATAACGCGCAACACCTCGAACCGAAATTATGTTTATCGAAAATGTCCTTAAAAGCCAATAATTCTTGAATTTCGTCACAGATTTGTATGAAAATCTCCAACAATTCCTAAAATATTGGTCCCAATAACCACGCAAAGTTTTAAGTTGATCGATTGAACCTTTATGATTGAACGATTCCTTGTTAATTTCCAAAAATCACAGGATCTCGTTCAAAAAAATGTTAAACGGTCATATCAGTTTCATAATACGTTTGAAAGTTTCTGCTCTAACAACTTTGAAGTGAAGATTCAAAGATTCCGTGAAATATGAAATTCGAGAAATATGATAGCCAACACGCAAAATATCCTTAAACTGTCGATAACTTTTGAATTTAAACACAGTTTAGTCTGAAAATTGTCAAAAATACAGATAATGTTGGACCCGATGACCATGCAAAATTTTAAAATGATCGGTCAAACGGTTCTGGTTAAAATTTCAAAAAGCACATGAAATATTTTTTTAAATTTTAACCAATGGGAGGATTTGGCTGAAAATTTGTAAAATAAGAGACAATGTTGGTGTTAATGACCATGCAAAATATAAGGTCGATCACATTTGTCGAAGTCCATTTTCATTTTTCGGCCTATCAGGAGATGTTTATTTAAATTTCAACCAATGAATGGATTTCAAAAAAATTAGGGTCTGCAAACAGAGAAGGTTGGTTTTACATGTGTGCAAAATTTCAGATCGATCGGTGAAACGGTGCGACCTGTGTATCGGCTATTAGCAGCCAAAAACAAAAAAAAAAAAACAAAAAAAAAAAAAAACAGAGGTCCGTGCCAAAGGAGCCAAAAGGAGACGCTCGCTTCGCTCGCTCAATCATGTTAGGTTCATGGTTTCATTATTGAGCGAGCGAAGCGAGCGTCTCCTTTTGGCTCTTTTGGCACGGACCTCTGTTTTTTTTTTTTTTTTTTTTTTTTTTTTTGTTTTTGGCTGCTAATAGCTGATACACAGGTTGCACAGTTTCACCGATCGATCTGAAATTTTGCACACATGTAAAACCAACCTTCTCTGTTTGCAGACCCTAATTTTTTTGAAATCCATTCATTGGTTAAAATTTAATTAAACATCTCCTGATAGGCTGAAAAATGAAAATGGACTTCGACAAATGCGATCGACCTTATATTTTGCATGGTCATTAGGACCAACATTGTCTCTTATTTTACAAATTTTCAGCCAAATCCTCCCATTGGTTAAAATTTAAAAAAATATTTCATGTGCTTTTTGAAATTTAATCCAGAACCGTTTGACCGATCAACTTAAAATTTTGTATGGTCATCGGTAGAGCCAGTTTTAAATGGTGATGCGCGAATTCGCGAATTGTTCTGATTGCACTATTTTCTTCTACTAAAATCCATTTCATTGTGTATAGAACCCAAATCTACCATTTTTACATCGCGAAAAAAAACGAAATCCAACCCTGATCGCGATATTCAACATTTTCCGCGAAATGACCACGAAATAAAGGGTTTCTATTAAAATTACTGCTTTTATCCCCCTAACAGGTCACACAACAACAAACGAAACCAGTTTCTTTCCATGTGCTACTCACTCGACCCCCTCCCCCTCGCCAGACACTTTGCTACCCACCCTCAAAGTGAACCAGACCAGTCTAACTAGTTGATGATGCCTCCAGGCTGCTTTGTTTTGCGCCCCCATCTGTTCAAGGTCGACCGGTTTTCCCAACCCCCTTTCCACCCTCAACCAGTCGCAACTATTTATCAATAGTCTACTTACACAGAAGGATATTTTGGAACAATTACTGCACTGAAAATGGTTGGATTGGGAAAGAAAATATCTTGTCAAACTATACATTTTGCGTCATGAAATTTTAAATATGTATCATCTATACAGAGAAAATGTGGGTTGGGGAAAAGACAGTACAGAGCATTAAAGACGCCATTCTAGACGAGCCTATTTCAGTGCTAATAGTGCATGACCAATCCATTCCAATCCCTCCTCCAAAGTGGCATACATGTTTTTCATCAAGTAATGGTTTCTGGGGGCTATTACAATGTGTTTTATAACCAATTTAATATCACCACAAAATCGCGAAATCCCTCTTCCAGAAAAAACACAAAAAACGAAATTGATGATTTTAAAAACGAATTTTAAGAAATAAAATCACCATTTAAAACTGGCTCTAGTCATCGGGTCCAACATTATCTGTATTTTTGACAATTTTCAGACTAAACTGTGTTTAAATTCAAAAGTTATCGACAGTTTACGGATATTTTGCATGTTGGCTATCATATTTCTCGAATTTCATATTTCACGGAATCTTCGAATCTTCACTTCAAGGTTGTTAGAGCAGAAACTTTCAAACGTATTATGAAACTGATATGATTGTTTAACATTTTTTGAACGATATCCTGTGATTTTTGGAAATTAACTAGGAATCTTTCAATCATAAAGGTTCAATCGATCAACTTAAAACTTTGCGTGGTTATTGGGACCAATATTTTAGGAATTGTTGGAGATTTTCATACAAGTCTGTGACGAAATTCAAGAATTATTGGCTTTTAAGGACATTTTCGATAAACATAATTTCGGTTCGAGGTGTTGCGCGTATCCGTGCTCGCTCATCAACGCGTTACTCAGAGCGTTTTCCTAGTAACATTAATGTACCTACATTTTGATATGCATACCTCTCAACCAACACTCAATGCAGAGTTGGTTGTCTTGGATTCAAATGATTGCTGTAATGTCATTGACCCTTATTCCAGATGTGTGGAGTTGGATTGCTGGGACGGAATGGGAAAAGACGAGGAGCCGATCATCACCCACGGCAAGGCGATGTGTACCGACATCATCTTCAAGGTCAGTCCTCACTCCTCGTCATGCTGACACTGGACTTTGTCGTGTTACCTCTGCCTTACACATGACTGTGTTTAGGATGTCATCTACGCCTTGCGAGACACGGCGTTCGTCACTTCCGACTACCCGGTTATCCTCTCCTTCGAGAACCATTGCTGCAAGGCGCAGCAGTACAAGATGGCCAAATACTGTGACGAGATCCTCGGAGATTTGCTCCTCAAAGAGAAGCTGCCGGAATCGCCGGTTAGTTTTTTCTCATTTGTCATAACACTTTCATCTTATGTTATCCAAGTGCATTGCAAAAAGTTGAAAATGTCGCTCATCAAGTCATCAGAAATGTAAAATCTCAAAATTATTTCGTTTCACTAAGATGAGGATGCATAGTAATAAATATGATTATTAACATATTCTGAACATTAGGTAGGTACCTAGTTGCTTAAAATAAAATAAAACTTTGTTTACAGTGTGACATTGAGACATTCCTGTTCGGTGTTCAGAAGAAAAACATGCATAGGTAGTTTTTGTAAAATTCACGACATGACACAACACTTATTTTCTTTGATCACCCAGAAAATTATGCTTTATTGCAAAATATACAAAATATATTGATTGAGGATGCAGCCTACAAAATAAAAATGCACCCCAACTGGGATCAAAGCACCAGATTTTCAAATTTAATGGCTGCTGTATGTTTCATCAGTTAACCTATATCAATTATTAATTAAATTGCACCTACACCTAATAGTTACATTTGTGCAAATGCAAACATTTTCTCCAGATACTTCTTTGCTTCCTGCAAGTTGCTAGACATGTGCTTGCATGTTAGTGACTCAGTACGTTCTTCATTCAGCTTGATCCCGGTGCTCCTCTGCCGCCGCCATGCCAACTCAAGCGCAAGATCCTGATCAAGAACAAGCGTCTGAAGCCGGAAGTGGAGAAGCGCGAACTGGAGCTGTTCCAGCAGGGACAGTTCGTGATCGACGACGAGGAGAAGGAAGACGCAACAGCGACTCCAGCCATCTCGCTCGACAAGAAGGACCCTGCCGAGGGAGGGGACGTGGCTGGCGACGGGGACGCACCCGTGCCGGTTCAGTACACGGGATCGACGACCAACGTACATCCCTGGCTCTCGTCCATGGTCAACTACGCGCAGCCAATCAAGTTCCAGGGCTTCGACGTTGCAGAGCGTGAGTGTATATTTGGATACCCTGTATTGAACTGTAAAAGTGAAATCCTTGCTCCTCTAGTGATAATGGCAAGACTGTACAAGAGAATTTCAAGTATGGCACATTTCAGAGAAAAGATTGAAAGCAACCGAAAACACAAAAATGTACAAATCTGTGTATGTCAAATCTGTGAATTATGAATCTCCATATCTTATAATACGACTATTTGGAATTATTTACGCTTGAAAGATAGGATTATTAATCCTTTACCTTTATAAAATGTTGTTTTTAACAGAGAAGAACATCCACCACAATATGTCCTCGTTTGCTGAAACGACTGGCCTCGGCTATCTCAAGTCTCAGGCCATCGAGTTTGTCAATTACAACAAGCGCCAGATGAGCCGTATCTATCCACGAGGAACTCGCGCTGATTCTTCGAATTACATGCCTCAGGTGAGGTTCGAAAAAATCTAGAACAAAAGTCCTATCTTAAATCTCTAATATTTCATTGCAAAGTGCAAAGGGTACCTCCCTTAAAAATTGTCAATTTTGTTTTTTATTGTGATATCTTGGAATGGTTGATACTGAATTTTTCCTTTATGTCATCATGCTACTGAATCAGTGCTACTGAATGCGAAAGTAGATGTTTTGCTCATGTTAAATGGTCTCGTGTTGTGTTCAGGTGTTCTGGAATGCTGGCTGTCAAATGGTGTCGCTGAACTTCCAAACTGCCGACTTGCCGATGCAACTGAACCAGGGCAAGTTCGAGTACAACGGCAACTGCGGTTACCTCCTGAAGCCCGACTTCATGCGTCGTGCAGACCGTAGTTTCGATCCCTTCGCAGAGTCGCCAGTAGATGGAGTCATCGCAGCACAGTGTTCCGTCCAGGTAACGAGAAATAAGTTACATTCTTTCTACAAATCACTAACGTTTGACAGTTCATTTGAGAGTTGATGGCTGTATTATCTAGTGGAGCGGTCGCTCCACGCCAGCCAAGTCGTACGGCGCGCGCACACACTCATTTAAAAAGGCTGGAGCAAACCCACTTTTACTGTAAGCATCAAAGTGGCATTTTCGGCCTACTGGATCTTAAAATTGGAAAATCTCACATTGTTGCGATATATCTTAATTTCGAGCTATGGCCCACCCTACAACATATACCAAATTTGGGAACAATAGGTTACGCCCTTTGCGCGCTAGAGGGCCGTGAAAACAGTGTTTTAGGGCGGTTTTCATAATAATCTCAGTAGTAGTAGTAGGGTGGAGCTAAAATATGGTAAACAGGCCACAGCATAAACGGCTGAACCGATTGATTTAAAATTTTTACCACATATGCACTTTTGGCGTCTGAGGTGCCTTTTGCTATAACTGGTTTTATGCCGCCATTTTGAAACCAGAAGTGACGTCATATCTCGTCAACGGCTGGACCGATTGGAACGAAAATTGCGCCAAACGATCCAGACGGTCATCTATATGCATGATAAGTAGCAAAAGACTAAACATTATGTTAAAGAAACCGGAAATGACGTAATGAAATTTGAAATACATCGATTGGCTTTTTGGCAACAAAGATTGATCCGATTATTTTGATATTTATGTAACGTATGTACTTTTGACGTCTCATGTGACTTGTTATAAAACCAACCGGAAGCCGCCATTTTGAAACCGGAAGTGACATCATATCTCAATAACGGCTAAATAGATTTCAACGAAACCAGCGCAAAACAATTTAGACGGTCAACTTTATGTATTGTCATCAATAATATTTGCAGTTTCTCATACCTAAACCGGAAATGACGTCACACATTTTAATAATCTCACAAATTTTTATTTTGATGCAATAAATATACTATTTGAGACAGCTTATAAAATTATAATCATGATTCAAATATACTTCAAGGGGTCAGAGATTTCAGCCGCCATTTTTAAACCGGAAGTAACGTCATATCTCAAAAACTGGTAGACAAATCGGTATGAAACTAGCGCCAAACGATTCGGATGGCCATCTCTATGGAATATGAACAGTACAAATAGAATTTTCCTATTTATGAGACAGGAAATGACGTCATTCAAATGTATAAATTATTATAATTCCCTCCTATACAATAAATACATATTCAGAAAGCTTAAAATGATACACATCATTTATAGAAATAAATTCTATGTGGCATTGCAGAAAGTTCAGCAGCCATTTTGAAAACCGAAGTGTTTCCATATCTCGGAACTGGGTTGACTGATTGGAATGAAACCTTTGCTATTCTTCGTGAAAGATCATTTAAAGCAATTATTTAGGACCATACGCTGCTATTCATTAGTGGTAACGAAATTGTAAAGGGTGATGATTTTTTAAAAGAATTTAGTAATTGTTCATTTCATATGTGTCACAAGTTGTTAGAATAAACTAAAAAAAGGAGTGATATCCCCATAAAAAACACTTCGTGTAAAAATACCAGCCAAGTCTCTTCAAGTAAAAAAAAATATGAAATCTAAAAATTCTGCACTGAAAAGTAGTGATATCAAAAAATTAGCCAAGTCAAAACTTTATTTGAAAATCAAAAAATACTTGGCGCATCGTTTTTTTTAGGGCATTATAGGTATACTATGTATATGTATATTTCATGTATAATTTATAATTGGCTTATACTTCCAAGCTATTTAAGTACACGATGCGCCAAGTATTATTTGATTTTCAAATAAAGTTTTGACTTGGCTAATTTTTTGATATCACTACTTTTCAGTGCAGAATTTTTAGATTTCATATTTTTTTTTAGTTGAAGAGACTTGGCTGGTATTTTTACACGAAGTGTTTTTTATTTCTTTTTGCTGTGTAATCTTGAATGTATGAACTAACTTATTTGGTATATAATGTTTCCAGGTGATAGCGGGACAGTTTTTATCTGACAAGAAAGTTGGGACGTACGTAGAAGTGGACATGTACGGCCTTCCAACTGATACCATCCGCAAGGAGTTCAAAACTCGCATGGTTCCTTCCAACGGCCTCAATCCAGTCTACAATGAGGAACCATTCTTGTTCAGGAAGGTTAGTCTTTATTGACAACTACTATCAATCAACTAAAATCTACACCTTTTCGTTTTTAATATCCAATAAATTGTTTCAAAGATTTTTAAAACTGTTCGTAAAAAATCAGTCAATACATTTCGTGAAACTTAAATTACACAACCTAGTTACGTAATCATAAGTCTCTGACCAGGGAGCCAAGTTTTGAGATTTACGTTTTGAAACCGTGAAACATTTTTATTCTTTATAATGTAAAAAAGTTGTTCAGGCTAAGCAATTGTCAACTTTTCCATGTTTTAAACAATTAAATCATAAATGGTTTCAAAACGTGAAAACTCAAGAATTGGCCTCCAGAGTTAAATATCAGCTTGTAAGCTTGCAAGATTTCTTGAGTTATTTAATGGTTAGATGTTTTGAAGTAATTGTGGTGTTGCCACCAGGTGGTGTTACCCGACTTGGCCGTGCTCCGGTTCGGCGTGTACGATGAGAACGGCAAGCTCCTCGGCCAGCGCATCCTGCCGCTGGACGGCTTGCAGGGCGGCTATCGGCACATCTCTCTGCGGACCGAAGCCAACTTCCCGATGTCGCTTCCGATGTTGTTCTGCAACATCGAGCTCAAGATCTACGTTCCCGACGGCTTCGAGGACTTCATGGCTGCGCTCTCGGATCCTCGCGCGTTCCTCTCTGCGCAGGACAAGCGTGCGCAACAGATGAAGGCCATGGGCATCGAGGAGACTGACATCAATACTAAAGGTAAGAATCATTACTAGAGACACCTGAAAATGGTTTTATAAAATCCATAATTTCGTTTTAAGATAATGAAATTTCGCATTTTATGGTGTTATGAAAATTTCGTGTAAAAATTGCTAAAATGTCAAGTTCAAAAAAGTTTTCAAAATTACAAATCATCATTACCTCTGGCATTTTCTGCCTATAAATGCATTTCCTGCAACACCTGTAATTTATTTCACTATGTTTTCACTTTTCAATAATCCTTCCAAATTCCAGCTTTACAATTGGCAATTTGCACGATCTGTAAATGTATTTCTATTGTTAAAGTAAATTATATATTTTTTAAAAATATTGCTACTTTGACATTATTTTCAAGGTTGGTATGATGGTTGCTGTAAGCCAGACAAGCTGCTAGCTGTCACTGTCATTGACTCTTAGTTTCAAATATATTTCATTTTCGTGTTAAAAATGATTTTTTGTCTTCAAAATTGATGAAAATTAGTATAAATATTGCAAAAAATCATTAAATGTCGGTGTTATGTCACATAAAGATGTTGATTTCGGTGTTATGGCCTAAAATATCACAATTTCGCGTTTTGTCGCGATCAGATTATGAGAGGTTATGATGTGATTCATGGAGAAAAGTTGTTCAAAATATGATATCTCTACATTCTGAAAATTTCGCGCATTTTGCGCGCGCGAAAAACAGGTGTCCCTAATCATTACTTACTGTATAGGGAACTCTCTTCACAGGCATTGGTTTATGTAGCTAATAGGTAATATGCAAAAATGTATGAATGATTATATTTCAAAATAACAACATATTTGTTTGTTTGTAAAACACACTAGTTTTACACTAAAAAGTGTAGATTTTCATTCATAAATATGAAATTGAAAATCAGCTGACATCTTGGCGGGAAAAAAGTATTCCTGACGTTTCCTAATGAGTGACGTCATTTTTATCAACCAACAATGATGTTGCCATGGTTACAATAAAATATGACACCACTCGTTAGGTAATGTCAGGAATACTATTTTCCCGCCAAAATGTCCACTGAATTTAAATGTCATATTTAAGAATGAAAATGTACACTTTTGAGTTTGAAAATGGTGTGTTTTATCAACATTTATGTTGTTATTTTGAAAAATTGTACTTCAACCACTTTTTTGTGTGCATATTCCATTGCTGATCATGGGCAAATATTGAGGCAGTTTTTATTAGTTTAACTAGTGCTGAAATATTCAGGCTTCTAATACATTTCTTTTCACTTGCATTGTTTTAAAAGTGTTGTGAAGCTCCAATGACTCAGTGTCCATGTGTCTTGTCAGACGTGCTGATGGGCAGCGGCGACGCCAACAAGAAGACCGGCAAGGACGGAAAGCCGGAGGAAGATAAGAAACCCGAGGAGTTAAAGTTCGACGCGGTCACAGCCGACTGTCTCCGCAATGAGAAGGGCTTCGTGAAGGCTCATCGCAAGCAGCTCAAGGAGCTGGAAACCACACGGAAACGTCACACCAAGGAGCGGCTAGCCATTCAGAAGCAACAGTGCACGGGCATCGAGAAGGCCATTAAAGGTGATTAATCACTTACACACTAGTGATTGGTTTAGTTATTTGTCAACTATTAATGGATGGTAGATTTAATAGGAAGGATCACCCTCTAACCATTGTTTTAAGACTGCAAGTGCCTCGTTCAAGATAAACAATATGCTAAGAACGGAAATGAAGAGAATGAATTTCCTTTCTTGCCTTGACTTTCTTAATTGTGATCTATGAGTTATATGCAGTTATATTTTGCATAATTACATTTTTGAACCCTCCCCATAAGCATAGTTTTTCAAAAAATTTATTATTTCACTTTGGACTTTAAAAAGGGCATTTTTCTCTAACCATCACTTACCATCATTATCAGAAAGTTATATCTTAAGGGCGGTCATATATTTTTTCCCGCCAAAAGTAGTTTTTGAGCGGTTTTAAAGGGAAATTCGAAATATAAATTGCCATATTTGGCAAACGGTTATGAATATCGAAAAAGCAAGAAAGACGTGACATGTATTGACTATTGAACCTTTATCTACATTTTCATCGTTTACTGTCATAACTTTGCTCCTACTTTGTGGTCAGCATTAGTCGGGCACGAAAACACTCCGTTTCTCGATCGTTTTTTGTCGTCGCTCAAATGGAGCGTTTTCGTGCCCGACCAATTCTGACCACATAGTTGGAACAAAGTTATGACAGTAAGCAATGAAAATGTAGATAAAGGTTCAATACATGTCATGTCTTTCTTGCTGTTTCGATATTCATAACCGTTTGCCAAATATAGCAATTTATATTTCGAATTTCCCTCTAAAACCGCTCCAAAACTACTTTTGGCGGGAAAAAATATATGACCGGCCTTAATAGTTGCAGATAACTAAGTACTAGTGAGCTCATGAACTGATATCCTCGTCCTCCTGTGCTCAGGCAAGTCCAAGGGCGAGGTGGCGCAAGATCCGGCCGTGCGCAAGATGGTGCAAGAGCAGACGGCGCAGTGGACCGAGATGGTCCAGCGCCACCGAGGGGAGGAGTGGGAGGTGCTCAAGACCCACCTGCAGGAGCAGAAGGATCTGCTGCAGCGGCTGATGGAAGCGGCCAACGCGGCGCAGATGAAGCAGCTGGAGACGAAGCACGAGCGGGAGATCAAGGAACTCAATTCCGGCCAGGCCAAGGTCAGCGTGGAGACCATGAAGGAAGTGGCCAATGATAAGACTCTCAAGTAAGACTTTGTTTATATCTGTCAATTATATAAAAAGCAAGAATTTACTTCGACCTCCTTCATATTATTATTTACCAGGAAAATTGTGTGTTGAATAGGTACTATAATTATTGACCTTTGTAATATATCCAAATTAACGGCTGTATTCATGCTTACCTATGTAGATCAGTCGCCCTTGAACGTTTTACCATTCCTGTCAAAAGAAAATTCATATCTTGATCCAAGTTGAAATAATAATAATAATAATAATGTAATTTATTGAGCACATAAAATAGGTACATAATTGGTCTGTATTTTTGTATTTTTGTAATACAAAAATTTTTGTATTTTTGTATTTTTGTAATTATTTTTGTATAATTGGTCAAATGAAAATTAACTTAATCTAGAATATAGAACTTGTTGCAAATTTGCCACTCTTTTGTACACTTCAACAATCAGGTGAATGTAATGATTTGGAGTGGCAAAAAGGGCAATTCCTAATCAGTGACATCCTCTCTGTCTCAGGACGAAGGGAGAAAAAGACCGTCGTCTACGCGAGAAGAAACAGAACAACACGAAGAAGTTCATGGACGAGCGGCGGATGGCGCAGATTAAGCAGGGCAAGGAGAAGGAGAAGCTCAAGGTCAAGCATGACAAGCAGATGGAGGAGCTGGTTCACGAGGTTACTCATGTGAGTGCAACTTGAGATGGGTTCTCGAATTAGTGCAATATTACACTCATTCGGAATGGTTAGTTATGGAGCAAGTTGGCTCGGGCAGTAACGATCTAGACTTGAACCTCGGAGGTTCCCAATTCAATTCCCAGAATCGTTCCTAACCGAGGTGTTTTCAAAATTTCCCTTGGTCGACTGGTAATTGCTGGGAAGTTTCCGCTAGTAGCCTCTTTCGCACGTTCCATAATTAGGTACCTAATTCATCATCATCTCCCTATTATCATCATAATCTTTTATCCCTCACTTTATTTGAATTATATTGAAAATCATTGTTTTTTCTTTGTTCTAGCTGATTGAGATGTACAAAAACGAGGAATTAGAGTACCAGCTGGCGCCCAAAGAAGAGTTCTTTGCTTGAACTTGAACAATCTGTGCTAAGACTGCGCTTCGAACCTTGAACCTTGTTGTCTTCATTATATATTTCAAGATCGTTTATTTGCTGACCTGACAGACAAATATACTACTCTCCATATTCTGATCTGCGCAGTATTTATAATTCAATTCATAGAATCTAGTTCATACATTTATATTATTCTTCTAACAGCATGGACCAAGTAGTCAGATCTACTCAAGTATTGCTATTTGTATTTAAAAAATAGCAGCAGCTGCCAACTCAGTAAATCAAAGATTATGTGTAAGAAGGAGGAAACAGCAAGTCTGTGTTTTAAATTGTATTCGTCTATTGAAAGTTATTGGCATTTACTAGTTGTCATTGAGCTTTGGCTCGACGACAACCATTATATAATTATATTAATTAATAATCGCATGTTCTGATGTATCACACTATTATATTCTTTTAGTTAATAATTGCATATTCCATGCTTACTTCTAGTCATATGCAGAATGTCATTACTGTTAATTAATATTACTTGATGAAGTTATTACATTTAGTTATTATTACCTATAATACACAATACCTATGTATGTAGTTAGAATGATTCATATAACAAGTAAATCTGTGCCTGGCACGTACAAAATGTCTTTCGTTATTATAGCTTTTTCTAACCATTCCATTATGTTTGATTTGAATTTAAGTGATTCAATTTGAATTTGATTCATATCAAATGAATTTCTCCCATTAAATGTGAAAAACATGAAACCATCAGTGACATATATAAATGGTATTGTATAACAGGAAGTGATAGTATAATGGAAAGTGTTTTTACTGTGGCCAATATGGAAGAGCAGCAAATAGACAGGATGTGATGAGATGAAAGTGAGACCCGTGCTTGATGGTCATTGATGTGCCAACCATGTGGACAGAAACAAGGCGTGTGATCCAGTTCTTTGTGCTTGCATCTTTTGGTAAGTGTGACCAGATTCATAAATGTGGCTCCATTGTTTGACCATCGCTGTTCACAATATCGGCAAACGTGCACTTATGACCTACGAGATATATTTTTTACTTCAATGTTGACTGTAACGACCTTGTACTTGAATGAATAAGTACTTACTCCTTTCAAGGTTGTTCAGTTCCCAAATAATAATAATAATCTTTCTCCCGGTTCCAAGAATTGGGTCAGGGGATGGCGAGAGCCATCATTTGCTAGGGCTTCAGACTCCTGAGCTAGCTGGTCAAGCCTGGCTCTTCCTCTTCTTCTTTCTTCTCCACCATCTTCCACTTCTCCCTGTCTTCCACAACCTTTCTTCCTCCACATCTTCCCACTTCTCCAGTCTCTCTTGTGTAAAAAGAATTATGTTAATCTCCATTCATTGTAGTTTAAATTTAAAGTAAGGAAGTATGGTATGACACATGTAACATGTTGGTGAATTAATTATTAATTTCAGTTTGCCAGAACAATGCCGTGATGTCGGAACAGATCTGTGGACAAGGAACTCGATGCATGACACTCACCGATTGTCCACTTGTTCGAGACCTCATGGAGAAAACCTGCCTAGCTCCCGACAAGTAATGTTTCCTACTTAATGCCTACGTAACCACTTGGCATGAACCAACGGACTAGTGCTAATGTGTAACTCTTCTTGATTTAGACTTCGTGAGCTGACGTGTGGCTATCAAGGTACGGAACCAATGGTTTGCTGTCCAAGAGGAGGAGAATACAGTTCTGTGCCTTACGTCCCGCAGACCGGTTACTTTCACCCGCAGCCTTCATACCAGGAGTCATTCACAACAACTACCACGTAACTGCACCATTCTCTCATGAATATCGGATTTTATTTCATTCCGATTTTAAAATTGCATATTATTGCTTCATTCCAAGGGTTAAATACGATGCCATCGTAACAGAATCACCAAAATTTGGCATCAACATCAACTGCGGTCAATCATTGGTCAGAGATGCATCGGAGAAACTGGGTTCACATCCGTGGGTGGTTCGAGTTGGATTCCTCAGTGAGTGCCTCATTAGCACACTAAATTCATTCACAACATGCCTTTGTATTGTTGACTTCGATTTTTGTTTGTGGTTCATAACATTTTTGGAACAATGTTTTGTTTTGCAGAAAAGCAAAACAATTAAAAATATTTAAAAATATTTTTAATGAATCAGAAAAACGTCATTTGAGTTTTCTCTTGGGGCCAAGCCAAATCAAGCATGGAAATTTTCTTTCTTTTGCATTAAATAATACATTAAAGGGGGAGGTTCACATACGTATGTTGCGTTCTTGTTGACTAGAAGAAAGAATATTTTCCCACAAAATGCAATTCTTATCATATTTTATACTTTTATTGTTTTTTTGCAGATATTAAAAGTAGAAAAATCAACTATGCATGTTCGGGCTCGATAATTGCTCCCAATGTTATTCTCACATCTGCTCACTGTGTCAACGCATCATCTAAAGAAAACTATTTGTAAGTCTTGCACATCTTAAACTGCAGTGGCTCTTCTTGTATGTCCTGAATTATTTTCTAACATTACTCTAGATCGTCGGTGCGGGTTGGAGAATTCGACACCAAGACAGATCCCGACTGCAGTTCATCTTTCTGTGGCAATCCAGTGCAAAGCTATCAAATCCAGAAGGCTGTTATTCACCCTGGATATGATGCAAAGACTTACAAGGATAATATTGCTCTGATTATTCTCAACAAAACCATCCCATACAGCGGTAAGTCAAACCACACTGCAGCTTATTTATCAACATACTTTCCTGACAGCTTTAAATGAGGTGATAGTAAATTTAAAGTGTATTTAGATTAATGTTCTGGAAAATGAGTGAATTGAAGGAGTTTTACATAGCATGATTGCAGAATTGAAAATGTTTTAATTCGGTAGGAAAAATAAATGGTTTTGTCATCTAATTTGGTCCAAATGTTATCCAAAAAGGAGAAAATAAAAAATAATTTTACTGCTCATAAAATATTTTTAAATTATTTTTTGTAGTACCATAGCCAACTGACATTTCGTGGTTGAAGGTGTTTTCAACCACGAAATGTCAGTTGGCTTGAGTAGTAGGTACCTACACTTATTTTAATTTTTTGCATTAGCAATTAGTATTACCTACTCTCTTCTTTTCCATTTTAATAACGTTTCTACTTTCTTTTACACTTATTGTTTATAAAGAAGTAATGATATTTATTTTACCACTACCACTGATTTTGCCACTGACATTTAAATTAATATTGACAATTTCTTATGGGTGAAAAAAATATTTTAATTACGTAAATTAATTTACTGGTGTTTACAGACTGAGTATTTATTTAAACTGAACACATTACTAACTGTTTACCAATGTTTAGTACCTATTTATTTCATTTTACTTCATTTCAGTGACTGCTCAACCTGTATGCATTCTTCAGAATGGACAAGTTCCTCTCGTAAACCGCAGAGGTTTTCTTATTGGCTGGGGTCGAGTTGTTAATGCTCAAAACCAAGAAGGTAAAACACCTTTTTATAATAATATCATTGTTTTAGTTCATTAACTAGGAAAATGCTTTGTGTAACGCTTTGAAATGCGAACCTTTGTATTGCATGCAAATTAATACCTACCTACAATAGTCAATAGGGTGTGAAATTTGTTCCACGAAAGACCCTTTGAAGATTCGACCCTTCGAATTCGACCCTTTGACCCTTCGAATTCGTCAAAGAAGCAGTGATGAAATCGAAAATTTCTATGATACCTACATATTATGATACATATTTTTTAAAAAGCATAAAATGTCTATAATAGGTAGGTGTTCAATAACTCTTGAAGTTTGTTACATTTGTCTGAAAATTTTCAAAAATCACTTAAGCCTGATTTACACGGTACAATTTCTTGAACAACTTCCAATTTTCACACAGATTTCTTTCAGATTGCCACGTAGCTTTTAGTAAAGAGGCAAACGGAAGCGAACGGAAATCGCACGGTTAGTCAAACCGTTTTTTTGAAATTTTGTCTTCCCACTAAATAATTTAAAAAAATTAGGTAGTAAAGACCCATTACAGCCTAAAATACTAAATAATGCCACACACTGGAGTACTTTATGACCTCTGGTACGACCTCAAAGTGTTAAATACGATATTTTTAGATATTTTAAGTAAAATAATCGTATTTAACACTTCGAGGTCGTACCAGAGGTCATAATGAACTCCAGTGTGCGGCATTATTAAGTATTTTAGGCTGTAATGGTTCGTTACTATCTGATTTTTTAAAATTATTTAGCGGGAAGACAAAATTTCAAAAACGCTCTGACGAACCGTGTGATTCCCATTCGCTTCCGTTTGCCTCTTAAGAAGATTAGTAAAAACTACAAAGTTCTGATGAAACCAATAGACCGATTTTGCTAGTAATCATTAAGTCGATAATCCAGAGAGTAATGAAGTTTTGTGAAGAAATTGCCGGATCTGTTATTTCGTTTCATCTGTAATGCAAAAAGAACAGACAGACAGACAGACAGACAGACAGACCAAAAACAGAGATTTGAGCCAAAAGTTTCAAGTGGCGGCCCTCTCCGCTTGCTTGATAAACTATCTCTTTTAACTCTTCGCTCATGTTTCTACTTTCTATCATCATGTCTTCCAGAAGTTCTTTGTTCAAATCTATCGATACAAAATAAAATACTAATAGATATCATTTTACTCTTAAAATTACACGATTTTACTTGGTCGCCATAAAATAATATGGTGAAGACAACTCAATTTATCTCAGAAACTAGACACAGGAAAAGTTTAATTTTTGCTATTTATTGTGTATGGCATGATTATTGATTATCAATCATGAATTAATATAGTAAAAGGGGCTGTTCATTAAGTATGTCAAAAAAATTCCACTTTTTTACCCCCCCCCCCCCCTTGACCAAAGTGTGTCACACTTTAGACAACCCCCCCTAAAAGGTATGTCACACCTGCAGATCCCCCACCCCCTACAGAAAGCTCAAACGCATATTTTGAATTTTCACTAGTTATTGATTTATTTACTGAAGAAGAAAAAAATTGAAAGAATAAGAAAACACAAAACTTTATACCTATTGATTTATTGCAAAATATAACATTCAAAGAATCAGAAAATTCTCATTGGGGGTTTTCTTGAGAAGAAATTCCTGAAGAATGGTCAAATTCTAAAGAGATTGAAAATTCAAATCTCATGAGAATAATAAATGTGATAATTCTTTTTGGTGAAATGTACAAATTACACAGAATAGATACAACAAAGTGTGACATCACTCTTATCCGCCCCCCCCCCCCCCCCCCCTCACCACCGTCACAGATTGTCGCAGTTTAACAGACCCCCCCCCCTCCCCCCCCCCCCCCCTGAGGCGTGACATACTTTATGAACAGCCCCAAATAAAATTTAGAAATAGTGCAAATGCAAATCACATTTCAAAAATTAAACAAAATGTTAATAATCCGAATTCTGTATTTTTAGTGCAGTCCACTGAGCAGCAGCAAGTTGACTTGCCCGTGGTACCACTTGATGAGTGTGCGAGGGCTTATCAACAGAAAGTACCGATTACTAAAGAACAGTTGTGTATCGGTGGCGGGACCAATTCAGATGCCTGTGAAGGCTTCTCCGGTGCTCCGTTTGTCTTGCTAGAACATCATTCATTCTCCAGATATTATTTAGTAAGTCAAATTATTGTGTGGTAATGTGCTTTTTGTTTTAATTTGCACAATTTGGCCATCAATGTGATATGAAATGTCAATGTGTACCTAACTCCTTTATACCCTCAGGTTGGGATGATGTCTTTTGGATCAGACAAGTGTGGCAAAGACCAGGTACCCAGTGTCTACACCAGCATACACCATTATGCGGACTGGATTCGAGACAATAAAGATTAATTGTTGAACTATTTTGAAATTATTGTTTAGGTACCTACCTACCTGCATTGCTAATAATTAAAATGTTTCATATGTTATAAAAATAAAATACCGAATCCCCAGTATTTATGTTCACAAATGAAAATTGTTACACTTCAATAAAATTAATTGAAAAAAAAATGTTTTTCAATCCTTTTTATAATATAGATAGGGTTCTGAGAGTAGTTCTCATGCTGCCCTAATGAAAAAATATAAATTGCACATTGAATTGTTTGTAGAAAACATTCCAATTATATTATTCCTCATTTCTTGTGGTAAATTTACGATATGCGTAGGTATTCACTCTAGCCTTCGCCATTCTGGGATGTAGGAGCAATGCAAGAGTGAATACTCTTGGTGAAAAATTTCCTTACTCATTGTATGTATGATATTTTAAATTTAATAGATATCAACAGCCTTATGCTCAAAAGAATTTCCATTATCGAAGTGCCCAAGTGATATGACAAGACGTAAATATCTACTTGAATGCTAATGCAACTTCTTTTGAGCATGAGGCTGCAAGCGACTAATAACGATGTAAATACAACAACAACAAAATCAATAAACAGCTTCAAAACAAAATATTTTTCGAAATTTTGCCTGGGGCCAATTCTTGAGATTCACATTTTGAAACCGTTTTACATTTACATTGTATAAAACTGGTAACAGTTGACAACTATTGGTTAGCCTTCAACTTTTTTACGTTTTAGACAATGAAACCGTGACACGGTTTCAAAACGTAAATCTCAAGAATTGGCCCCCTGGGCCCAGATACTTTAACTGGTTCACTAGCAATTTCTTCCATAAGATTTACATTGAAATAATTGCTAGCGGACCAGCAATGCAGTAGTTGTAGAATCAGAGCCCTGGACCCTTACCTAATATCGCGAAATGGTAGGACGGTGCTACTTAGCACGGTGCTACCTATCTTAATAACCCGTAGTAGCACCGACCTTGAACTCAGCACCATCGTAGCACCAACGTTTCGCGATATATCGCGAAATGGTAGGACGGTGCTACTTAGCACGGTGCTACCTATCTTAATAACCCGTAGTAGCACCGACCTTGAACTCAGCACCATCGTAGCACCAACGTTTCGCGATATTAGGTAAGGGTCCTGGTAAGCCCATAAATAAATTATTTCAAATTATCAAGACATTTTCCCGCCTAAATTACTGCAAGTTTTGAATTTGGTGCCAAGGTGCTGCTGTGAGAACGAGATTAACCAACTGTTTAGTAAACGGCCGCTAGGTGGTAGCACTGCACGCACAGTAGTTCAAGTGATAAAAGAAAAGACTGGACGCTTGTCAGGTGAGACTTTTATGCATTTTTTTCGATGAAAATTAGAAATTTAGGTTTGCTCAATACATTAATGTATATGCTATTTACCTAATGCTGTAGATGATACCAAATATAATTGCCATTCACTATGGGAACGCAGTTAAAATCTTAATTTTAGTTGTGTCTAGGTCGCCTCTCGCCATTTTCTGTGACATCATGCGGTAGACTTGCAGAAATTAATTGTTTACCTGTTTTTCAACCTCTTGTTAGATCTATTGATTATTGATTCATTGCAAATATAATATATTAATTCTGCGTCTTCTTTACCAGGTGATCGACTGATACAGTATTCAATGGACCAAGGCCTGTGTGCTTATGGTGTCCTATGATCTTGTAATGGAAGATCGTCTAAACCCGTGAGTACTTGCTCAAATATCTTCAATTTACACGAACAAAACGAATTCTAATCAAAGAAAAGTTGCTAAGAATACGCCAATTCCTTTGTGACATACCGCACGGTGTAACATACTGAATTTGTAATGAAGCTTCGGGTTTTCTTCATAACATCTCATTGATTTCGTGGAACGATGTGAAGAAAGTAGACTGTCAATGACGGCCAACTGATCTGCCAAGTTTTATTAA
Source organism: Leuctra nigra (assembly GCA_934045905.1). Taxonomy (NCBI): domain Eukaryota; kingdom Metazoa; phylum Arthropoda; class Insecta; order Plecoptera; family Leuctridae; genus Leuctra; species Leuctra nigra. The sequence continues at coordinate 16,705,027 of OW203767.1, read as the reverse complement.
TTACGTTTCGTACATTATACATTTCTTTTGCAGCAGGTTACTTATTTCTAACAGTGGCAAATGCAAGCTGTCTTCCGTTTTATTTGTTATTCAAGTCGCAAAAGTCTCAGTCTCCATTACATACAATCCTTGCAGGTGCTGTCATCTATTTTCTTGAAAACATGGGTGCTGTCCTATTTCAGGCCCAATACCGAAACAGTCAAAGCCGAAACCCAGAATTTAACTTATATTCTAAATCAAATCGTATCCACAGGTATTCTTGTAACGTGATAGTTTTGCTGATGACTCAGAAGATCCGTCATGCTTTATCATGCATTCCCCCCACCCCGCTGTCTCGTGGTCTTCTTTAAGGTCACTCCCACTGCACCAGTGCATGGCTGCAGAACTCATTTCGCTTTTCTTATCTTTCTCCAGCTCCTAGAATAAGTGTACATTACAGGTGTCTCTATACATGGCTCGGTTACTGTTATCTACTTTGCATTTCGAAACCATGTATGACGTGATTAGCTAAATGGATTAGTAAATATTTATGAAATGGTAAGAAGACAAGTCGTTCCTAAACAAGTCAAAAATTAAGTGCCGACACCCACACACTTGACCGATCGATGCAAGGTGTACCTCCAAATCAGGTGCGATTGAATGTCTCCATTATGTTTATTTCGTTTCAGCGACATAGTGCATCCTGTTTTATTGTTTGTTTTCTTCTTTTGCTTCAAAACAAGTAGGTGCCTTTTATCTGAAACTTTACTTCATAACGATAAGACATCGACGGTAAAGAAGGAAATGGGAAGAAGTAAGCCAAACAACAGAAAGGTGTTCATAGAAATAACAATAAAGAATATAATATAGTAAGTCGGGCGAGGGCTACAGACCGGAAGTTAAACCGGCCAGTCATAGAGAGCAGTTCCGGTCCGGCAAGCATAGCAAAGAGCATCAAACCGCGACCTCTGCCTTCTTGCTTTCACGACGTGGTGTCTGTTTACGTCCCTGGACAGACGGTACGCGACAATGTGTGCAGTGTCGGATGTCTGATGTCTGATAGCGTGCGGGACGAGTATTTCTGCGAGGTGGTCGGCAGATCAAAGTTCACGACCGCGCCTCCCACACAGGTGCCAAGCCCTCCAGTGTTTCATACACCTGTTTTCATACCTGACTGACTCTGTAGCAGGCTAGCAATGTTGTATCGTTACTCTACTTGCCAATCACTATTTGCCCACATTATTTTTATATTTTTACTAGGTTTCTCCTTTAGGTATTTTGTTTTGTTACACCTTTTTTAAGACCGTATCGCAGTATTGGCCATTTCTTCAAGACTGAGAGGGAGGCTTGCATTACGTAACAAATTATTTTGATAATTTTGGGATTTTAGGCTCGATTCTGATACCATGATATACCTAAGCCATTATTAAAAATCGATAAAAACAATCACATAATTTTGACCACTTGATGACACAACTTTACCCTGATTTTTATCCCTCTTTTGCCACTATTTCCATTTTTTGCTCGGGGTTAGTGGGGGGAGGGTAAGTTAAATTATAACGCTCTGTAACAGGAGTATAATAATTAATTTATATTGTAACTTTGTTATTAGAAATTCCAGTAAATTTATGGGTTTCTTCACCGTCATTTATGAGCTAATTTGTGCGCACGGAGACCGTTTCTAGCTCAATTTCAGTCAGCTTAACTTCTGCGTGGTTCGCGATTAAATTAGTTTTCGGTTTATGATCTCGTGCTCAAGACGTTGGTAATTCGCTTGAAGGAGTAGCTCGGTCACATTGCGTGTCACCCGACTTGGTACTGATCGATCCAGTGGAATTGACGCTATTAATAGGCGTGCAAAAACCCAGATATTGACCTGTACTTGCCCCGATGACAGATAAGAGCAGACACAAGGTGTGTTTAAATGTCACTCGCTCTCTTGGGTGCAGACGTCTCGCCTCCAGATTCCATGCGGGAGATCGTTGGCAAGTTACTGTCACTCCATCACTTGGAGAATGCAAATTAGGGATGTTCCACGGCCAATTGACTGGTCAAATACTCTTGGTCAATGGACCAAATATTAATTGTATCATTATTATTATTAAGTCTATATTCTCAACAGAGCCAGGCTCCACTAGTGAGAATGTAATATAGAGAAGGGAGGAGAGGAAACCCGGTACCGGCATGTAGCCTACTCCTGACGAAAGACCAAGGGGACCAACGGCTTAACGTCCCTTCCGAAGGACGGTGTAACATTCACAGCACGAGCCTCCACAACCCGCGCCGTCGAGAGACTGATAACAGGTGGAGGGAGGTCGTCACACTAACCCCCAAACACCCCAGTCTCTCTGGGGTTTTAAGAATCACTTGCTCAATTTCAATTAAAGCCCGGGCCTCTTTTAGTAAGGAAGTGTTATATTGTGATCTGATCTGATTGGTAATACAGTCTAAGGTAATACATACCGGTAGGACTAAAGCGCTGTCTACATACGTTTTAGTTATTGCAAAGAAGAGAACTTTACTCGTTTTCAGTTTTAGTAGAAATTTGTGCGATTTTAATAATAATAATAATAATGTAATTTATTGAGCACATAAAATAGGTACATAATTGGTCTGTATTCAACAATCGAGTCGTTGATCTTCCATACATCCATCTCTTCTCTTCAGCTGCTTCACATCTTCACCATTTACCTACTTCTTCTTAATTCATAATAGTCATTAAAATTGTGCTTCAATATCAGTGGTAATATTGGAAGAACATCCAAGCATTTGCTTTTTAGCTGAGGGAAAACCACTGAAAAAACATTCTCAGCAGGATGTAATCTTGATTCTCGTCTTCCAATATCATTACTTCACGAATTCTCTTTCTTGAATGATAGCGAGTTTATCCTTAACGAGCGTCTTGAAAGCTTTTAAACTTAGGGTCTGCTCTTCTGTTGTTGTTGTGTTGTATGCTACTGAGGCTGAATAGGAAAAACAGTTCTTGAATTTTTTACTTCGATGAGTTCCAAAGTCTAGCTTATCTTTGGACCGCGTGTCTCGTAGGTGAATATCACGACGCTTTCTCAACTTATCATTTAAATACTTTGGCTCTCCCGTTCTCAATATCTTGTGCGTTGCGCATGTTAAATGTAGGCTTCTTCTCGCTTCCATCTTTAGCCAATGAAGTTTTTGAATGTAGGGACTTATATGGTGTCTTCTCTTAATATTGAATACAAACCTAGCACAAGAATTCTGGACTTTTTGAATACGACCTACATCTTTCTTCGAAATACACGGTCCGTAAACGATGTCACAGTAATTCAAATTAGATATTATAAGTGCCTCAACAAGCTTGCTTTTTGTTGATCTTGTCTAGTATTTTGTGCAGTAAATTCTTGATACATCCAAGGACACAATAACTACGCGTTTCCCCATAAGAGAATGCCATTGGCAGTGGCCAAACGTTTTATTTCTGTGGACCTTCGACGAACGTGTTTTCAGTTAAGTTTTTTTTCTCCAAAATAATGTAAATATGCTTTAAAGTGGATTGATTACTTTTACAAAAAGAGTTCTATGACAAGTCAAGTCCCATTCCTAAGTAAAATGAAATTTTAAGAATCACTTGCTCAATTAAAGCCCGGGCCTCTTTTAGTAAGGAAGTGTTATGTTGTGATCTGATCTGATTATCTCGTCAAGCTTAGATTGAGCAAGCTTCATGTTCAGCTCAAGATGGATACATGTTGATAATCTTGACATTGCAATCCTTCAAGGATTAAACACTTAGCGTGTCTTATCTTTAGATGAGTTGAAGAGAGGACAGAGGTTGAAGAGATGGCGAATCAACTCTAAGGGCTGATTTCTCGTCTCTTCTTTAAAAGTTACCCTCTCGTTAGCTGTGTTCACAATCACATCGTTAGCGAGGGTAAACTTGTAACGCAGTTGTTGAGAAACCGGCCCTAAAAGTATTTTCACTTTTTCTAGTATACAATGGTCTTTGGTAGGGACTGGGAAAGGACATTGCAAAGAAAAAGTTAAGAAATCGAATTGACGTAGTTCTTGTGTTCCATCTTGTTTCGTAGGTCTACTCCAAAAATAATAAATTGAAAGAGTGTCAATTTAGTGGGCAATTCATGGTCGATTTCAGCGACAATTTTGGACTCATTTTTAGTACTGTCATAAATAAGTGAACGACTTACACCAAGCGGCAAGCATCATATTTTTTTATTATGTTCATAACTTGTTTATTTTTGTCAACTCCCAACCATCTCCCCAACTGACGTAATTATTTTTTATATACTTGTTACACCGGCAGAAATTTTCAAGTCAATGGGCTGATCATTTTGGTCACTCATGGCGCTTGCGTTAAATATGTATTTAATACAAAATACAATTCATACCTAAATTAAAACTACTTGTAGCATGTTAAAATATATGGATAGAGGAGGACTAAGGACTCTAACCCCCCCCCCCCCCCCCCCCCCCCCCCAGTTGATGTTTCAAATACCTATTTATTCACAAAATGTGTCCATTGGGCATTGACAAATGAAATCGCATTTCATTTGAGACATATTTTGAGTTGTCATGTAAGGATCCACACATCAGGCTGAAAAAAGGAGGAAAGCTACTAAATGAAACTTGATAGATAAAACCATTTACCAATTCCGAAAATTGTAAAAAGTGTTTGGTTTAATGAGTGAAATATTGTTCGATTCGTTTCATAATATAGCAAAAGACACTGAACCAGGCACGTAGGAAGGATCACTTATACATTTGCTTACATTCAAAAAAAAGCGCCCTGCGGGGCAACAATTGGAGGGTAGTTTGCTTCAGTTCGTGCATTTTAGAGCCCCAGAATCACTTTTAAATAATTGTTAAAATCTAAAAACGCCCTGCGGGGCTAAAACTGAGGGGCTTCAAAATTTTACGGTACAACAATAATGTGTTAAAAAAGATACAGTGAGTTGTAGAATCACTTACTGAATAAGAAAAATGCCCTCCCGACTCTTTGAGTGCAGTAGTTACGCCAATAACGTGATTTATATTTTTAGTCGCGTGGTATCGCTCGAATCGCGTTAAACCGATTTTAAAATGTCAATAAAACCTCTTTATTTCACATCGGTAAAAGATAATCTTTTGAGTGAAGGATCAACTAATTTGGTAAATTGTCGTCAACGCTGCATGCGACCTACAGCTCTTTGTGGACATTGTTTAACGTGATAAGAAACTGATTAAACTGCCAGATGATAACATACTAGAAGTACACAAAAAAGTTAATTCCGGCGGTCACTGATAGTCATTGATAGGACGACTGAATTGTGTATGACAATGGAAGGTGGTAAGTCGACAACCTTTAACACAATCATATACAGCCGCAGCCATAATAATGTGGAATAATGCTTTTACGTGCAAACGAAACGTATACTACGCCAATCTAAAACCTATTTCCGATCAATCTTAATAGTAACGCAACACGAATTAATTAATCATTCGCCTGCCAAATTCTGTTCCAGAGGAAACATATTTTACTTCACACGAATGAGCGTATACTATTGTTGGAATCATTGCAATTAGAGGTGAGCGCGTGAGTGATTTTTGACTCACGCGCGGTCACGTCACGCGGGCACGTATTCCACTCACGCACACTCACGCACGCGGGTTCAGCTTTTCACTCACGATCACGCACACTCACGCAGCAAATCTTATGTACTCATGCACGCTCACGCACACTCACGAATTACAACTCACGCACAGTCACTCACGTTGATAACTAAAAGTCTCGTGCTTTGTTTGGGTGAGGTCCCTCTAGGGGTTCAATATATCTATCTATGCCCCTAGGTCAGTCCTCATATTTTTGATACACAACGCAGCTCTTTTTTACAAATAACTATTGAATCAAATGTATAGCATGAGAAATGTAACTTGGCCACGGACCACCTTTACTCTCTTTTCTTATAGGTATACACAGTAATAACTACTTAATAGGTAGTATGCATAAAATATTTAAATTTGCTTATCAAGGGTCCTTAATTTGAAATAACAATCGCAACTTTCCTGAACACTAAGCCCTGGCCAAAATGCACAGAATTCTGTTGTTGACAATGTTTTGTTTTTTAAATTAATAATATTCATGCCCCGCAGGGCATTTTTTGTTGTTCACGAAAAAGAAACCAATTTGGGAAGCTGAAATGGCAAAGTTACTGGTCACGCGTGACACGCGTGTCACGATACACGCGTGACTAGTAACTTTGCACACTCACGCACGACTTTTAGCAGTGGTGTGCACACTCACGCACAGTCACGCTAAAAGTCGTGAGTCACGCGTGACTCACGCGTGACTCACGTCACGCGCTCACCTCTAATTGCAATGTTGTCAAAAAAGAAAGGAAAGTAGCGAGCGGTGAACTACCTCCCACTATGTATTTGGTGTATGCTTCCAAAAAAGTAATTTATACGAAAATATGGCTGTGAACTAGCCTATACACGAAAACAATACTCGCTTATTCACGTATAGGATTTTGTGATTTACTACAGTGATTTTCGAAAGTCCACACATCATAATGTCACTTGTAAATTACCAAAATTCCGGACAGAAATCGGTTGTAATGTTCACAAGTGAGTGTCGAAAAAGTACATCAGTATTTTTATGTTTTTTATTTTATTTTAGTATTGACATAATACTTCAAAATATTTAATTGCCAAGCCTTGATAATAAATTAATATAATGGTGATTTTACAACTCACAATTGACTTCAGAATAGATATCCTATGTTGAGTAAATCTAATATATTTGAAGGTATATACCTACTTCACTTTTTAAATCTACCACTGACTTACGAAGGGGATAAAGAATGTGGGGAGAGAATTCGAGGAGAGAAATATCCCATTGCAGATCTCGTGTTGAAAGAGAATATATGGTTTTCCATCACGGGATTAGGGTTGGTACTTGGTACCATGCCGGATTTTTAATTACCTCCGTCATATTTGATCAGGGTTCCCAGGCGGCCCATAAAACCCCTAAAACCCATTTTTTCAGCATTTCAATTTATAGGCACTATAATTCCCACTTTTCTAGGTCTGACCCATCAAATGAAGAGGAATCTATTCCACATATTATATTTTTCAATAAATTACCAAATAAATCGCCTAAAACTTTCCAAAACGCGTAGAAATGGTCCAAAAATACATCTAAATTTCAAAAAAAATCCGGGCCTGTGTGGCCCGGACCCGCATAACATTTGAGGCTTCATGTGTAATGTTTCAAGTGCAATTTAGCGAGTTTTCCCAAAGTATTGTCCCGTATAAACTATAGGTTTGCCGCCCATTCCAGATATTACGGGATTGTTGTCCTTTTCCCGGAATTAGAATAATCATTTATTCAGCAATAGTCGGAATTCTGAATTTTGAATTTCAAAACGCAATATTTATTATCCATTATTTTAAATCTCCCGTGTCATATCGCTTGCACAGATATTTAAATATTTAATAATATTTAATATTCAATATTTAATATTTAATATTTAATATTAAATATTTAATATTTAAATATTTGAGAAGAAATATGGAAACTAATAAATTTAAACTAAATTTTTGCAATAACCTGGTAGTTTTTGGTGATAAAAATAGCTTAAATATGAAGTCCAAAACTCATAAAAATATCTTTAATTCATTCTTGAAATTCAAAATTGTCCCGGGCCTGCCCGGCCCGAACCCGCGTGTTGTTGGGAGACCCTCCCCCAGGACCCAATTGATGCCATAAGCAGTGTGTACCCCAAAAAGTTCACATTTCGGCCATCCCCCCCCCCCCCCCCCCCCCCCCCTCCCCCCAACCACCATAACTGCATCACGACCCGGATTGCATGCATAGTCTAAATGTGAATTAATAAATTATAATAATTTTTATGCATATTATTGAAATGCACTTTTTGAGCTTGACAATGCTAGGAAGGGGGAATTGTACTTTGAAGAATAGCGAAAGTGGGAATGTGCAAAATAGGTAAAGAACCGAATAATCTGCAATTTTAAGATAAGGAAGAATTGGTTTCAGTTAGTAATGACTAATGATTTTTAACTTTTCATACTTCAGCTCTCCCCATTCAAGATTTTTTGTGCAGTGCGTTAAATAGCTTTCAGCTGATCAAAATGTGTATTCAATAAATGCGATATAATGCATCTATGTAATGCCTTTTATCAGAAATGTACCCTTTAAAACCCATAAAATCCCATTGAAGGACCCATATTTTTAAGCAAAATTGCCCATAAATTTTTGAGACCTGGCTGGGAACCCTGTTTGATTCAAGTCGGCCACATTTTGATTGTGTATGAAAATTGAAGTGTAAATTGCTAGCAATTTAAATAACAAATTCATACAGCAAATAACAGTAAACAAAAATCAATGAAAAACTCTAAAGAAATAAAAATGTCGCTTAAAAGCTACAAAAGAAATTTTTAAAATATAATAATAAGAAGATACAAAATTGAAAGAGTGGTGGTTTTGATGTAAATAGTGCCTGTGGCCAAGGTGTGTAAATGACTTCGCAAGTTTGTACGTCCTCAGTGCACATTGTTGGAACATTGGATAAATCACAGCATGAACCCTGCTAATCATTCCAATCCTAATCGCAGCAAACCCATGTAGTGTCCGTCGGCCTCGGTTCGACCTTGATATCATCCATGTGACACTAAACAAACCCCGCACATGACACACGGGGCCTCGCGTTGAGTCCATTCCGCCGGGCAGCACCTCCAGGCGGACAGTCCACAACGACGCCACTTTATTCCGACGGCGTCTCGACGTCGCATCGATCGCGCGACCGACGCCGAGCGTCTGGCGTCAGTCCGCGACGCCAGTAGAGGAGTGTTGGTCGGGTGGTCGTGACTTGTTCGTGTAGTTTAGCTGTCTGAAGCGATCATACGCTCGTGTTCACTTTTTATCTAGTAGTGTCAGCTGAGGGCTGCCGTCAAGTTACATTACATCGCCCTCGTCTCATCTATCAACCTCGACGGTTTTAGAAACGTTTGCAGTTCAAGACGCGTTTTTTGTTCACGGTCGATTTTCTCCTTGCGGGTTTTTTTTAACTGTGGGTGTCGCAGACTGCGCAAGAAGTGTGAAAAAATCCCCGTGTTTTTTTTGTCGAAAGCTGTGATCTTCGTTGCTGTCTGATGTGACATGTTGACACTAGCGCCATGTACTGCAGTAGCAATAACGTGAACTCCATGACGAACATGAGCAAAACGATCAACGCCTACAGGGTGTAAGTCTTTTGTCTTCTATACGATTTCATTAGCGACGATTTGGTTCCAATCCCACACAGTTCAGCTTGGTCTGAGCTGTGGGCTGACATTTCATTGTGTACGGCATCCGTAAAACTCGAACCAAACCGATGCCAAGTAAAATGAAACCAATTTGAATTGGTATTGATTTCCTACCCTTTCGACGTCAATAACAAGAGAACCAAATACTTTCGACATTGACAGCATTCCAATCGCATCATTAATCAGTTACACGATATTCTTAGATCGTTTCTCCCCTAAAATAAAGAAATATGCGCCACCTTCTACCCTTTTTCTTCTGCACAGTTGAATGTCATCATGTGACATTTTCGACTGCCGTTAGACGGCTTCGCCTCACGCGGAAGGATTTTCTTTCGCCGATTTAGCGCTGATCATTTCTGCCTGTGCGTCGTAAAAGCCCTCTCCGTCAACTTGTAGCGCGTTGTAAAACCAAATCTTTCGAAAATCCAACGCACAGCAATCTGTTGGAACGTTTTACACGATCCAGTATCCATTTCCGATTCCAACTTCCCGTTACCTCCATTTATCAGCGTAACGAACGTCTATACTTACACCACCGTACAACGCAATATATCTTGATATTTTTTATACGTATTTCGATTTGCTAAAATATATTACTACTATTTATAAAATCATAAATCACCCTTCGAACGTAACTATAGCCTTGAGCCTTCATAGGGTGAAGAATCTAGCGAAGAATCTATCGGTTCATATTGCTCTGCATATTACCGCAATATATCCTAATATTTTTTTGTACGTATTTCAATTTGCTAAAATATATTACTAACTATTGATAAAATCACCCTTGGAGCGTAAAGGTGATAGCCTTGAGCCTTGATAGGGTGAAGAATCTATTTCGCTGACTATACATGAACGGTGTCCCGTGTCATGTTATTAAACGTTGACATATTGCGGTAATGACGTCACTCTCGCGTGGTCGGAGTTGACATTACCGGCTAGTTCATATTCAATGAGCTGCTTGTGTACAACCTGTGTCTTGGGAGGGGTCAGTAGGGTGATTTCGAAGGGGGGAGATGGTTGATAACAGTTGAGAGTTGTTTGCACACGGGGCCTGGGTGGGGGTTGTTTGTGATCCCCACCCCCTGCTCTAGGACGCTCTCTTGCATCGTGAGTAGAGGGATCAATACATTGGCTCGTGGCGGTGGTTTAGGAGCCGCTTCCGTCTGCTGTTGCTGCCCACTTCATTACTCTCTGTGTAGCCGACGCGGGTTCTCGAACCCCGGTCAGAAGGGATAGCACGACCCTCTGTCGTTAACGGCAACCTAATAGTCCCCCGGCGGTGCTAAAATCCGCCCGTTAGAGTAAAGGATACGTCGCAATCTTTTCCGAGCGAGAAAAGAGCTGGAAAGTTTGTTTTATCCAATTCACTTTAGGCAGTTGACGGTGTCTATGAGGCTGCTCTGAGTATCATTCGGGTCCTGGGTTCAAATCCAATTACTTTACGTCTAGACTCTAGACTGATATTTCGCGAATTCCATGGGCACTGAATTGACGATAGTGGAAACACTTCCTTATATTGCTAGATTCGCTACTGTGCCTAGACTTGAGAGGGTAGCAAGGAAAAAGCTCTAAAACGAATTGGCGAGACTAGTTTTATTGAATGTTTTATTTGTAATACTTATTCTATGTGTACCAAGAGTGAAGAAGAATAGATTTACATAAATCGGCTCCATTATTTGTGTTGTATGCGTTAGTTATGGTTGCACTTACAAACAAAAAAGCTTCTCGACGTCTTCTGTGGACTTACGACGTTCGTAAACCTCAAGAAATGGTATCATGTATTCTGATACCGTTCTCTAGTGATTCAGATATTACCGCGATAAAATATAGCTCAAACTCTTCCTTTTGGTTTGCACTTACCATATTTTCTTTACTACCCCTAAATCGACTTGTCATATGATCATATCTTATGCAGATCATATCCACGGCTCTCTGGCAGTGGCTGTGAAGCAAGCCAAAGCATTTCACCTGATGTAATATTCAAAGCTAGCTCACCTAGAATGAAGTAGCAGTGTGTTAGTTCAAGTCAGGTCTTCCCACCAGTCGCTGTGTCACCGTGGCGAAACAGCGTCCACACATCTACACTGTGCCAGCCCTGCCCATGTACTTTTCATTCTACTAGACGGCGACCTTCACTCGATAGCATTGCTATTTTATCCGTTTTCGTTGCAGACTGGGGGAAAATTCGGCGTACTAGTGTTGATTTGATAATGATGAAGTATTATACTTCGTGTTAATGAACCATGAAGCCAAGTTCTCCTTTAAATAAATAATTTAGTAGGCAATCACTGGTCCCTTAATTAAAACCCTACTGTTAACGACGTCGACCTAAAATGTGCGGAAGGCCGAAGGGGGGTAATTTCATTGACTCTAATTTCGTTATCTATATCGATTTTCACAAGGTCGCACATGAAAGTGGTTTGATTATTGCGATAGGTTATAAACTTATAAATATATTATTCATTAATGAAAACCCTTCTGTCTGATCCTCTTATCTGCAATCCAGTTTTTATATTATGCATTGCTATAAGTTTTGTAGCGAATTAGGAATTTCGTGAATCAGTATTTTTTTTCAGTTACATATTCTGCTACTAAAACGAAGTCATCATTACAAGCCCAACCTTTTATTATAAGAGGGAGCTTATTTTACAACTTTTCATTGTAGGGTAACATGAGGTAAAAATGTTGTACTAGTACTAGGTACCTTACATACATCTAGTATATTGGCCAAAATTGATACTTCCCAATTTTTTTATTATTCTAGGTACATTTATTAAAATCAACTCTCATAATTAAACATTTTTTCTGGTCATTTAAATAGTTGGAGCTAAATATGATTTTGACAAAAATATATAATTTTTTCCAATATTTTTTATAAAATATATTACAACTTTTAAAATGCATTTTACGGTTTTTTATGGTTATTTTAATATTGGTATTATAATTTATAGAGGCACAATGTTGTCATTTTTAGTAAATATTTTTTGGGTGTATCAATTTTACCTCATCTGACTAAGCTTTTCAAGAAATACAAGAAATGCTCTTAATATAGTATCATCATGCGTCAGACTCAACAGTAATTCTCATGTCGTATGGCAGCTTTAAGCTCGAAGTAATACCAATACTAAGAGTTGAGAAACGTTCAATCAATAAATTGTTAAATTGTTTTTTGCAGGAAGAAGATCGAGAGCATTGGCAGGATGACGCAGATGGCGCAGGACGAGATCATGACCAACACAAAGACGGTGGTGCAAGGCCTAGAAGCGCTGAAGAACGAGCACAACTCCATACTAAATGGTCTATCGACAGGTCTCGAACTTGTCATTGAGAAGGAGAATGTCGTGGCCGAGAAGACGGGGCTCGTACAGAAGTCGCTAGACATGATCGAACTCGGCCTCGGCGAGGCTCAGGTGAGGATTTGGAAAAGAAATAGAAAAATACTAATTAAACACTTCTTTCAAAATCAGGAATTTACGTTATTAAATATCTCGTTCAAATATTGTCTACAATTCAGGCAAGACAGGAAAAACCGAGTTTGACGACAATGTGGAAAATTAAGTAGAGAGAGCATTCAGCAACCAGTCAGTCTCTGTATGAATATTCATTAGTGGGTTTTGACATCAACCGTGTTCTTGCACTTTATGTAATTGCCTTGTTTTATTCAGATTTGGTATGAAGATTCCTTTTCGACTAAGAATAATTTATGTTTAAACAAGATCAGAAACTTATAAATTCTACATCTTATTCTAAGAGACTTCTCTGTCGATTCGCTTAGTTTCGTTTTAAGCCTATTTTGCATATTTCAGCAATGTCAACTTCCATAGGGAATTCCAGTCTTATCATTAACATTCATTATTCATTAACATGTAGAACTCGCAAATTTAATTGGTCTGTGCTTCCAACTTTACACTAGGCACAGCTTTAATTTACGGTGTTTGGTGCTACAATTTTGAATTGAGAATTTCTTGCTTATTTTAATAAAACATTATTTATGTTATTGTTATTAAATACTAGGGAAAAGCTTTGTGTAACACGCTGACGAGGAAGCTTTCGTACTGCATGCAATTTGATACGTTTGCGTTTGTAAGTCTCTGCTCTACATTGCCTTGGAACGGAAGCATCAACATAGCAGTGATAAGTTGATCGGTCAAACGATTCTACAGAACACTCTGTAGTTTAAATTTCAAAAATCACAGGAAAGATTTATTTAAATTTTAATCAATGGGAGGATTTGGTTAAAACTTTGTAAGATTGGAGACAATGTTGGTTGCAATGACTTGACAATATTTCAAATTGATCAGACCAACCAATCGGAAGATAATTTTTTTAAATTTGAACCAATCAACGGATTTCAAAAAATATAGCGTCTGCAACGCCCAGAGATGATCTGTACCTACAGGTGTGCAAAATTTCAGCTCGATCTAGGAAAAGCTGTGACCTGTATATCGTCAGTAACAGTATAAAAGATAAATAGGACCTTGCCAACAGACCCAAAAGGAGTCACTCGCTAGTCGCTCAATGAAAGGACAGATGAGTAAATTTGTCATCAATATTGATTCACATTGATTGATTGACCTTTCTTCCAGGTGGTCTGTGTTTTATGTTTTTGAAGATAATTAAATTGCCGTGTACACTCCCCCGAATAATAAACGGTACTTGGTACAAAACTTATTGGCTGCTGGGCCGGTTCCTTGACAATCAATCCTTGTTATTATCAATGAAATCAGAGCTCACCTAAAAGAGTTAGATAATGCGTTAGCACTGACTTCATGGGATGATGCCATCAAACCTTAATCAGTCAATTCATTTTCCGTTTATTATTTGGGGGAGTGTACATATACGTCTGCTATACGTCAGACATATACGTCTTTGAAATATTCCCAATACTAAGTCCGACTTGGCAAGTCGGCTCTGAGAACACAAGTGCCCTAGAACATTGGTGGGATCATCCCACCCCCTGACCCGACAGTAGTTAGAAGCAGGGTCGCGATATTTATTTCATTTCAGTGTGAGATGATTGTCTGGTTTGCGCAGGTGATGTTGGCGCTGGCGTCACACCTGCAGATGGTGGAGGCGGAGAAGCAGAAGCTGCGCACGCAGGTGCGCCGGCTGTGTCAGGAGAACGCCTGGCTGCGCGACGAGCTCGCCAACACGCAGCAGAAGCTGCAGGCGTCGGAGCAGGCGGTCGCGCAGCTAGAGGAGGAGAAGAAACATCTGGAGTTCATGGCTTCCATACGCAAGTACGACCAGGACATTCAGGTGAGGAGAAATCAATATAATTCATATTTATCCTTATCCATTGGTTCCTGTAAAAAAAATTATAAATAAATGGTATTTAGTATTTACCTAAATGTAAGTGTTAAGCGATGCATTGCTTTTGAATGGAAATTTAAGAACTAATATTTTGAAAAAGAAAATGGTACCTACATACTCCCAACAAAATATACAAAACGGTATTTGAAGTAATTAATTAGAGGAGACCAATTCTAGAGAATACAGGTTTTGATCCTTTTACGTTCGCATTAATACTTGAAAAAGTTAAAGGCTAAGGGCTCGTTATCAACTTCTTTCAGTTTTAAACAATGAAAACGTGAACGGTTTCAAAACGTGAAAACTCAGGAATTAGCCTCCAGAAGTAGTTAATGCTAGTCGCTCACCTCATAGGTGAGCTCTAATTTAAATTTTCAGTGGTAATAATATAGATTGATTGTCAAAGATCATCACTATTCAGTATTCACTATCAGTCATTCAACTTTATTTACATATCGATTTACGTTTTGTCAAGTGTATACTGTATACATTTAATAAAAGAATTTGTGATTGTAGGCATTTCTTGGTGAATCTGCATTAAAATCAATCACAATACTAATGAGCTAAAACATCCCTTGTTGCCATCAGTCTATCTCTATGTTCATTATGAACTGTTTTTTAAGAGGAATATGAGGTGACAGTTCCGTCTGTTGTGTTCAGGGAGAGGATTCAACGACTGAGCTGAAGCAGGACAAACCCAAGCAAGACGACCCGGTCGTTGATCTCTTCCCAGATGACGATGCCGATGATCGAAATAGTAAGTCTTCCACATTACCACTCCAGATTCCTTGACAATGAATTTATTTAGCTTCTCAATTATTTTTACATAACCTGACACAAGGAAGTATTTTAAATTTTTGCAAAACAGTTCAGTGCACAATGATTTTTATTTCCATTAAATTCCATTTTAAATTATTTCGATAATGTGAACTGTGAATTATTATTTTGTTGTAAAATTGAAGTAGGTAGGTATTTTCCCTGTTGGTAAATATAATACAAAGAACATTTCTCCTTTGAGATTATTCTCGTTGTATGACTTTGCTTGCAACTAACGCAATTGTTTCTTGCAGCCATGTCGCCAACGCCGACGGGTAGCCAGTTTGCGCAACAGGTGAACGCTGGGTACGAGATCCCCGCCCGCCTGCGCACTCTGCACAACCTGGTGATCCAGTACGCGTCGCAGGGACGCTACGAGGTGGCGGTGCCGCTCTGCAAGCAGGCGCTCGAAGATCTCGAGAAGACGAGCGGACATGATCATCCGGACGTCGCCACCATGCTCAACATACTGGCCCTCGTATACAGGTAAGCTTTACACATTTGTTGAGAGACTTATAACTACTATTAACGCAAATACTCTGTTTGAAATTTCAGCTCTTTGTGATTGTGAATGAGTGAATTGAATGAGTTTGGCCTAAAACTTTTTTTGTAGAAACGTTTTTATTTCCTTCATTGTCTTCTTTAGTATTGTTTTTCACAGGTTATTACCTGTGGCTATTCACTGGTTATTAACTGATTAGTAGAGAAAACGTGCATCTAGGAAGTAGGAATGCTATTTAATGGATGTTTTAAGAGTTTCTTAGGATTCCTCATTATTGGTACTTATAAATGCACAATTTGTGGTAATTTGTGTATGAGTCATAATAATTCAAAATTCCAATGACTTAAAATATCCATTCAATAGCATCCCTAGATGTATGTTTTCTCTACTAACCAATGAAAACCGCAGGTCGCTAATTGTATTGTTAGGGTTGCTATGAATAGTAGATTATACCCTGTTCTCCTGCTATCTCCACGAATGACATCAACAGCTATAAAATGCCAGCCATTGGTGCTTATCTTTTAATCATTGATTTCGACGTTGGTTTTAGATTTTCTGTGACCATTTGTTTTTATTGACGAGTGAGTAATTGTTGTATCGTTGTGCAGGGATCAGAACAAGTACAAGGAGGCGGCAAACCTTCTGAACGACGCGCTCGCGATCCGCGAGAAGACGCTCGGTGAGAACCACCCGGCGGTGGCCGCCACGCTCAACAACCTGGCCGTGCTCTACGGCAAGCGCGGCAAGTACAAGGAGGCCGAGCCGCTGTGCAAGCGCGCTCTCGAGATCAGGGAGAAGGTGCTCGGCAAGGAGCATCCCGACGTCGCCAAACAGCTCAACAATCTGGCTCTTCTCTGTCAGAACCAGGTGCGTTATGCTCCCTTGAATATAGCGGTGTGGTCATGACATTAGAACATAGCTTGAGCCATTAGAACCGAGCTGACAATTCTCAAACTCACTCACTCACTAAAATCCATTCACTTTAACAATGACGACCTTGAAATCTTCTGTCACGCTTTAAAGTTCATTCACGATTAGAATTGCAAGCCGTAATGGCGGCCGTGTAGATACTACTGTAGTCAAATGAACAATTGTATACCTACATATGAAAATATCAATAGAATAATCCAAAACTATGTATAATACGACTGTAGATGGAAATAGATCAATTTGATTGAATTTTTCTAATATTTTCTAATAATAAAAATAGTGTATTTGACATAATTTATACAATTTCAATAATACAAAGAAGAAAGTCTTGCCATTGACAGGGCAGTGTTCAAGTGACTGACCAATGAACGACGTGATCGACTAAAATGTCAGTGAAATTCTTATCGTGAACGAACTTTAGTCATTTCTCTCAATTTTAATGCCTGTAAAATAATTTATAATGTTAATAATGTTAATAACAAAGTTATAAAGTTATAATAGGTTGACTTTTACATTTCAAGGTTTTACATTTTTACAGTGAACGAATTTTAAAGTCGCTGAACTGGTGCTCGGCAAGAAACTAAAATATTTTATTTACAACAATACCTAATTGCATGGAACATACATCAAGCAAATAGTACAACTGTTAATGTCAATAAAATATTTGGTCTCTTGTAGAGCACCTGTTCAGTAATTTAATTTGGATAAAACAAGGCCACCTTGCATCTTGGGCCTTGTAATAGGCACTCTAATTTCATCCTAGACCTTATCTTACTGCTTCCACAACTGTCGTGCCACGTCTTAAGTAATCCCGGAAACCAAATTTCATCATTCTCTTTCCTGATGTTTTGCCAAAAACCAAGTTGCTTGAATTTCTATCTAATTGAGACTCATTCAAATGTGATGTGTTGCTTCCAAGTAGTAAACTGCATTCAAAACTAAACTAGTCCTATCGTTTCGCCAGGGTAAATACGAGGAGGTGGAGCGCTACTACCAGCGAGCTCTTGAGATCTACGAGGCCAAGCTCGGCCCCGACGACCCAAACGTCGCCAAGACGAAGAACAACCTGGCGTCGTGCTACCTCAAGCAGGGGAAATACAAGGAGGCGGAGATTCTCTACAAGCAGGTGCTAACGAGGGCGCACGAACGCGAGTTCGGGACCATCGACGGTGAGTCGTCTTTACGCTGATCGCATCCCCGCCGACAACGTTTTGCAACTCTCGATTGCGGCTTTTTTGTAAACGATGTTCCTTTAAAGAAAAGTAGATTGACATGTACGGTTCTCAATTAGTTAAGTACTACTATGTGCAATTTTCGGAGAAACTCTTAAATTTTTGCAGGAAAACATATCTCTAGCTCAAAGTGCGGCAGGAGAAGGCCGTTGTTTTAAATGATCTGGGTTCGATTCTCAGTCAGTACAAGGTATTTTTATGACGGATCTAACTAATCCTCTTGAATGTGCAATCTTTGGATTTTATTTGTTGACACAAAATCACCTTCCAAAATGTCTGCTGAGACAACTTGACTTTGTATTGCAGTCGATGATGATGTTTGCTTCTCTTGATTCTATTTAGGTAGTTTTATACCTTGAATTCCAATCAAGAATCCTATATTGAGAGTAATACGTAACTGCTATTTACATTTTGATTGCTAAACGTCATGTTTTTATTATTATAAGTTGTCTAGATCTGAATAGTCACATTATTTTGCTGCTTATCAATTGATTTAATGTTAGTGCATAGGCACATTGGTACAATTGTTGCAATTTTAGGTTATAGTTGAATTATTTTATTACCTTGCTAAGTTGCTATGCTGATGAAGAAATGATGGTTTTAATTTAAGTTATTTCTTTAGTAGAAGAACCTTAGTGACTTTTCTAATTTTACAATTTACTGAGTGAAATAAAATCTTTGTTGTTATGTGTATTTATTTTCGTTGTGTTGAACTTGGTAGCTGGCTGGCATTACTCTATTATTATAATTTACTTGCACCGCAGCTTCATGATTTATTCTTTAGTAAACTATGTAACTTTATTAGGGCTACATGTTTTATCTAATTTAGTAGTTAGCAGTTTAATAGTAGGTTTATTTTCTGTAGGTTAATCATCAAACTGATAATTCTGTTTATTTATGTACCTAATTAGTTATTAATGTATGTATCACTCTCACATTAGTATTTGATTCTACTTTTTTGTTGAATCTCATTTTTTGGTTCTGGTTAATCATTATTAATTATATTTGTACCTATTTGGCTAAATGTGATTTGTGTAGGAAATATGAAAATTTGATCATGATCTTATCATTTTGTCTACCTATCTACTCAAATCGTGTGTTTACTTCTGGAGAGAATATAAATTATTTTAAATACATGTTACCAGTTGAATTGAAGTACATAATGTCTACATGTTCATTTGACTCCCGTCTAGCCTGCACTCATCCGTGAGTCGTATTTATTTGCACGAATATCCCAGAAATGTTCTTGTAAAATTCTGTGTCAGAAGCCTTAGGAAGTATAATTTACATTATATTTCCTCTTCATTGATAAAATTAAAAATAATGCTAACATTAAAATACAGTGCAGTCTTCAATACTGCTCCATTTTTATGTGTCTAACTATGTATGATGCAATACGTTGCTATCATACGTATTGAGAAAGATAAGGCTTTACAATATGAAAGGCAGTTATGGGCAGAGTTTATATCTAGAATTAGATACCTGAGATGACTTGAAATAGTCTGTGACTAGCTGTCAGGTAGGCACGTGAGTTGTGTTACTGATCTCACGACTGGTTTCTGTGCAGGCGACAACAAACCCATCTGGCAGGTTGCCGAAGAGCGCGAGGAGAACAAACACCGGAACAAAGAGAATGTGCCGTACGGTGAATACGGCGGGTGGCACAAGGCGGCCAAAGTGGACTCGCCGACGGTAACGACAACGTTGAAGAACCTTGGCGCTCTGTACAGACGGCAGGGAAAGTATGAGGCTGCCGAAACTCTAGAGGACTGCGCTCTCCGATCGAGGAAAGAGGTGAGCATTCAGCACATACTTAATATGTTACTTCTATAACCCAACGGCTGGTGTGTTGGATACCTCGGTTCTCATTAGATCACCGAGGTTAAGCAACATTGAGCGCGGTCAGCGGTTGGATGGGTGACCATTCAACTCTGCCTTGCCAGGTTGCTGCCGTTGGGTCAGAGAGACTGGGGTGTTTGGGGGTCAGTGTGACGACCTCCCTCCACCTGTTATCAGTCTCTCGACGGCGCGAGTTGTGGAGGCTTGTGCTGTGAATGTTACACCGTCCTTCGGAAGGGACGTTAAGCCGTTGGTCCCCTTGGTATCTTTCGTCAGGAGTAGGCTACATGCCGGTACCGGGTTTCCTCTCCTCCCTTCTCTATATTACATTCTCACTAGTGGAGCCTGGCTCTGTTGAGAATATAGACTTAATAATAATAATAATAATAACTCAAACAAGTTAAAGGGTTTCGCGCATATTGAAAAAAACATTTGCATTGGAAAATGGCTGCCATTCTTTTTTGGGCACAGAAGAGATTCCTGATAACTTGTGCAATGAGAAATAGTTAAAAGAATGATGAATAATATAACGTTTAAAAATGTTGTCCCATTGATCGTAGATAATAACTGTTCACCGAGAAATATACAATATCCATGTCTTCCAACATAACATTGTTTTACAATTTCAACGATCTTCATTTTGTTAGGCAGCCTCAGAGTACGAACCCAGTCTTGATTGCCACCAGCTCTGTTACAGAATATAGCATCATACATTTCTTGTTCTGTAGGCATTGGAGATTGTAAAGCAAGCGAAGGTGGCGCAAATCCTGGGTGGTGCTGGCGAGTCGGCCGACAAGCGACGCAGTCTTAGCGCGAACAAAGAACGAACCAGCCGCCGAGGGTCACGCGAGTCGCTCGAGTCAATGCAGTACGAGGGGGAGGAGGTAAGTTGATAGTTTTAATAGATATTGATCTCTCCATCGAGGTCTGTTCTTTGCAATGTGTCTTCATAACAAGCTGCCACAGTAAACTGTTTTATATATCGGTAATCAGTTCTTCATTTGATAAAAGTTTTTGTTTTCTAAAGTAGCATCGCATTGTTTCACTTAAAAAAGGTAGTAATGGAAATATTTTGATCAATCCTATGACAAAACTATTCCATGGTTTTGAACTTAAGAGGGCTGAGTAGTGAGCGTGGCCTTGGAAAGATTTTTTTTATCGATTTTTATTAGAGATGGGCCGATACCGATACTTGCGATACCACCAATACCCATGGTATCGGTGGTATCGGTATCGGTCAATTTTAATGCAATATTTTCGATACTTATTAGTTACTTTTTTAGTTGAAATTTTGAATTGTGGCCGTTTTCCCGCCATTGGTGCTCATTGGCATCACATCAGTGAGCTGTATCACCATTGGCAGATGCCTCAACCAATCAGAGCCAAGGTTGCAAGTGACATAATCTCCAAAAAAATCTCTAGTTTTGTGAATTTTGATTGAATTGAGACTTTGGTGGACAGGAACTACAGAAATATAAAGAAACAAAAGTATCGGCGATACTATCGGTATCGCTAATCATAAAGTGAGTATCGGTATCGGTGAAAAAGTGGTATCGACCCATCTCTAATTTTTATCAATATCTTTTACCAATGTAATTGTAAACAAAATAAGGCTTTGTACGTGTATTTAGAACAGTTCAATGAAAATAATTTCATAGTTTGAATAAGTTATTAGTTTTATTTTGTCCAACAGATGTTTAGTGCCATAATTTTACTAATTTTCGGGCACTAAACGTCTGTAGGACAAAGTAAATCTAATAAACCATTGCAAGCTATGGAATTATTTTCATTGAACTGTCTGAATACTCGTACAAAGCCTTATTTTCAATTTTGTTTACAATTACATTGGTAAAAGATATTGATAAAAATCGATTAAAAAATTCTTCAAGGTCAAACTCACTACCCAGCCGTCTTAAGGATGATCTAGACCACGTGACCACCTACGTCATGCCCTGCAATCTTCAAAACGAATCAGGCCGCCATTACATTTTTAAGAAGAAAAGATGGGTTCACTTTCGTTCGAATAACTTCATAATTACCCTAGCTACAATAATTCGGTCAAGGACTGGGGTGTTAATAAAAGATCGCTCTCAATGTTTCATATGAGACTTTAATAATGAAAATGCTTTACTGAACTAAAAAGTGGGTTTTCACTACGTCAAAACGTCGGCAAAACGTCGACCACGACACGCAAATCAAGTCTCATTAATCTGGACAATACGAAAATATTAAACACATACCTGCAGTTATGATCTATACGATATTCCTTATTTTTCACGACGATATTTGCATATCTTTTACAAGCACAACACATCTCCAAATTACTTCAACGAGCCTACATATTACACCGTCTTGCTCCTCGTATTTAAGTTTTGTCTACTGTCAGGTTAGAACCACTGCCTTCTTTATTATGACTTTTCGAAGCAAGGTCAGGAGTTTCCAAGGTTGTTTCTTTGGCGTGACAGTAAAACAAAACTTAAATACGAGGAGCAAGACGGTGTAATATGTAGGCTCGTTGAAGTAATTTGGAGATGTGTTGTGCTTGTAAAAGATATGAAAATATCGTCGTGAAAAATAAGGAATATCGTATAGATCATAACTGCAGGTATGTGTTTAATATTTTCGTATTGTCCAGTTTAATGAGACTTGATTTGCTTATCGTGGTCGACGTTTTGCCGACGTTTTGACGTAGTGAAAACCCACTTTTTAGTTCAGTAAAGCATTTTCATTATTAAAGTGTCATATGAAACATTGAGAGCGATCTTTTATTAACACCCCAGTCCTTGACCGAATTATTGTAGCTAGGGTAATTATGAAGTTATTCGAACGAAAGTGAACCCATCTTTTCTTCTTAAAAATGTAATGGCGGTCTGATTCGTTTTGAAGATTGCAGGGCATGACGTAGGTGGTCACGTGGTCTAGATCATCCTTAATTCTAAATTTAATTTTGACAAAATGGCACATGATCCCATATTTAGTATCCCAATTTAAACCCATTCATAAGAGCTTTTGAGTTTATGTGCAATGAAAAATATATTATATAACATTAGCAGTAACACCAGATGTTCTTCGCATAATGATCACAGGCAATGTGAAAGTTCGAAGGAATATTGTTGCTGATGTGACTTTTTATTAGAGATAGGCCGATTCCGATTCTCAGGATTCCACCAGTTCCACTGGAATCGGAAGAATCGCGATTCTCCAATTCCTATCCATATGCATTCCGATTCTTTTTGAAAATCCTGCCCTTTTAGCTTGATATTTTAGGTTAAAAACATCGCTAAAGACAATTCCTAGTATTACCACTTACTTTCCAACAAAATTAAAGATCTAAATAATACATTAAATGTTGTTTGGTTTGAGAAATTGTTTTCTAACAAAGCCTTAATCAATGGGCTTTTTTGACCACTTTTTTGATTTTTCATTTACTTACCTATTATAGGCAAAATACAAATGGGTGGCAAATACAGTGAGGTTTGTAGGTATTTGTGAAGAATCCGTGAAGAATGGGAATCACGAGAATTGGAGCTAAGAATTGGTATTGGAATCGGAATCGTGAAATTTTGGAATCGGCCCATCTCTACTTTTTATCAATTGATAGATAATAGACCAAAACAGAAATTCCTGCGCATGCGTGAAGTTGACAATTTTACACCTTGACCCGTGTGACATCTCGAAAACACTGCCCTCTTAAAACGAAAATTATACTGCATTAAGAAGGCTGTTATCTAATTTTTGATTGTTGCATTTTTGTTTTGTAAAATTTGTTTCGTTCTGCTTTAAATTTATTTTAACAAAGTACATTTTATTTAATATGTATTGCATCAAGATACTAATATTTAATAGCAAGTAACTAAATTGATATTTTTGTCACCACCGGAACACACGGAAGGGTTCGTAGTTCCAAACCGGATATAGATGGCACTAGTCATTTCTGTTTTGGTCTATTAAACACCCTCCATTCAATCAAGTATCATTCACTTGACTATTATATTATCACTTTCTAACAAATTAATAAAACTTACAAATTTAAAATTACCTAGGTAGGTATACCGTGTTTTCCTTGTTTGAAGGAATTCTTTATTTGTGCTATTGAAATTACTATGTTGCTTTAATATTTTGTGGTGAACATAACATTATCCAAGGGTTGTTGGCAATCTCTTCTCTCTGTTCTCCCTGTTTTCTCTGTCGTAGCTACATGCAACTATAATTTTCCTTGTGTTCTGTTTGTCTGCATTATTGTACACTGGATAGCTATCATCACTTAGAAGTCCATTCTGTGATTGACTAAGTAATAAATAATCAAAATTAGGTGATAATCATTCGTAGTGATTAGATTTCTAGCAATACTGCTTCATCAATCACTTTTTGTAAAAACTTATAATGACTTATAATGTAAAAAGTAAAAAGTTTTTACTTTTTACATTATAAGTTTTTTTTTTTACTTTTACTTTTTTAATGATATATTAATTCCTCAATGTAAAAATTTATTTTCAACTTACCTAGGTTGAAACATATCTCCACTTTCTTCAATAAATTAGCAAGAATTTGATCAAACCTGATCAAACTTCATCACTTTAATTTAAAGTAAATCACATTATTTTGACATGACAATTGTTCAATCATGACATGATTGATTGTCAAGACATGACAATCTTTTCACATTGCAGTTGGTATTTATTAACACACCTCCATGTTCATTACCTACTGAAACCTGATTGTATACTACAACAATGACCTACCTAGTTCAGTGTTACGTAAATAATAAATATTTTGCATGTCGGTGAGGTGATGTCAGGTGATAGTAAAACATTAATTCTCTTTTTGCTTGCACATAGGTGATTGATTACTGATTAGATCTTCAATATTTACACAAAATGACTTATTAAGTCGCCTTTTCTTTAAGGTTTTATTAGAGAATGCACTTGAGCTTGGAAGTGGCTTTCTGTTTGCATTTCTTGTGATTCGTTGATGGCAATCTCGTTGCGACCGTGTGTCGAGGTACGTACGTTACTAAGTGTTGGTTGTTGTGTTTCCCACTAGATGGTGGGCTTTGTACAGAGAGCACCCGAGCAGGGGCAAGACGCCGCCCGGCAAGCGTCGGGACTCAAAAATAAACTCTTCCACGTGTTCGGACTGCACTCGTAGCATTCGTTTCACACACTCTCTTTCTCTACCACGCACTTGCTATATTTATCAGTTATCACGCTCGACTTTCCTGTGATCGGCCCTCTCGATGTTGAAGTCTAGGTAGAACGTTAGTCAGCAGAATTTACAAATGCCAGTGCCTTTTCAAGCTAAATTAATTCTAATGTAGTGTAACAACTTGTCAAATTTTTAATTTTCATGATTTTTTTTTTGTTGATTTTTTGAGTTTATTCATTAATAATAATTACATAATTTTATATTTCAATTTTTATGATAATAAATCAAAAAATATAAAGTTCAAAAATACAATATGATATCTTTTATATTGCTTTGCAAACACTGTGCTGTACCAACGTTCTTTCGTGTACCACCTAGATTTTGTTTAATTTTTATAGATTAACTGAAAGGCTTTTTGACAATATTGTACGAGAAATGCCAATTATTAAAGTATTTGTTTGTTTTATTCATCACATGTTCGTGCAATACAGTGATTTAGCTCATTTGAACACATTGCTTTGCTCGGTCTACGTCAAGACGACTATGTAAATATTAATTAATAATGTACATGCAATTTGTTACAAAATCAAAGCGAGTATTATTTGCGAGTCATGCGATTCTTATTTTAAATATAGTTTCTCTATTGTTCAATGCACATTTTAATTATACACAAACTTGTTGCACAGTTGTATGTGCCTCGATTTTAGAATAAGGCTATCTTCCAACTAGATTTGGCATTTCTTTCACATATTTCTTTATTCTGTTTGGGTCAGTCCACAAAATCAATGCATTTCGTTGTAATCTACGAGTTTTAATATTATTTGAGTTTGTAATATTTTGTTCTTCCAATGTTCAGTAAGCCTTGCTTATCAAATCTCAATGATTGGTAGGTATTATTTTGTCAGTCTATTCTTTATATTTTGCAATTATATTTTAAATTTTCTTTTCTGTATTTCAAAATTTAAATAAATCTTTGATGAGCAACTATTTTATTTCTTTTGCCATTAGCATTTTCCTTGTTTCACATTCTTAGCTACCTTACCTTTTCCTGAGCACAGCACCTATTGGGATAATCTGGGAATGATAACTTAATATGGGATGGTGATTCTTGAACTGGTGGTGTCACCTTCCAAATGCACACTTTCATTTTCACCAACACATATTTCAGTGCACACCAAGGTACCACCACAGACAAGTTAATAGACTTCTTGTTTGTGGTTACACCTACATAATTTAATCTACTACAGAGAATTCAAGTGTTTTCGTTATATTAGTAGGTTTTTACATTTCTGTGTAGTGTAGTGTTTTGATACTCAACATGGCTGTGTGCTGTGGCTCGAATTTGAAATGGTGCAAATAGAAGAGAAGAAGAAGAGATGCTGTTCAAGTAGAGATTAGGTAATACTCAGTTAGATTCTTCCACCACTTGTCCTTACAATTGTGTGCTGAAAGAGATTAGGTAATCAGTGGTCGTCAGTGCGTGGGCAGAACTTAGGGGCTGTGCATAAAGGACGTCACGCTTCAGGGGGGGAGGGGGGGTGCACCAGTATGGGACACAGTGTGACAGGGGGGAGGGGGGGGTACTGGATGCAGTAGGTCGTCACGTTTTGATATAGATATTTTCAAACATTTTAAATTTCAGTTGATATGTCGGGACCGGAAATTTCGCTAAAAACGATAAATTCTGATACATTTTACAGTAAAAAATATTCTACTTTAGGGGGGGTAGAGACAGATTTGTGACGTCCTTTTAGGGGGGGGGTCTCGAAAAGTGTGACACAGCGTGACAAGGGGGAGGGGGGGTGTAAAAATATCCCATTTTTAGCGTGACGTCCTTTATGCACAGCCCCTTATGCACCTTCTTGGCCCCGAAAAAGAAGAGGAGTAAATAACTTAAAATTTAAATTTGTTTTATTCTAGTGTGTCCTATAATCAGTAGTAGCCTTTAATTGATTCAATACCAAATTGTGAGGACACATTTTATTATGTTAGGCCAGAACATATTAGTAAAGGAAGTTTTCTGTAGTGGCCAACTCTCACGTTTTAAATTACGAAGATAATATACTGGGTAATGATAATTAAAAACTCGAAACAACTCTTGGAACTACACCAGTACTGCGTTAAAATAAATAAATAAACTGCACAATATTATTCAGTAGGCACCGGACGAAGCAAGTCGAAGCACTCGTGCAATTTTGTGCAGTTTATTTATTTATTTTAAAGCAGTACTGGTGTAGTTCCAAGAGTGGTTTCGAGTTTTTAACTATCACGTATTCATACACTTATGGTAGGTCTTGATAAATCTCTGTACAAAGCTCCACCAGTCAACCAAAATAATTAGTGTGAGTTGTGATCAGTTGTTTACCTCGTTAATTTTTGTTGTTCGCTTTAGTGTTAATTACAATTTTTGAATGTCATTTTTATTTACTTTATTATTTGTAGCGGTATCTGGCAGTGTTGTTACATTTTTCAAGAGTTCAGAAACCATAATGATGTTTGTTTGGATATTCTATTTAGCTGGGGCATTAATGTAGAATTTACATGCAACCTACGTAGCATTTGAGTATAATCGACTTATTCATAATTTCAACTTAGTTTGATAGTAATATGATTGTGTCAGTGATAGTAACTTTATGTCATCGCTCTGTGTTTCTGGGAATTCTTTGTAGATTAGCTAGTCGACTCTTGATCAAAAATCCATCTACTTAATTAGAGTGCCCCTAGAGTAAAGAATGTTTAGGACTTGGGTGTGGGAGAGGAGTTTACGAAGAAGCCACCTTGTTTATAGTACGGCAAGCTCAGGAGAAGTGCATCATTCTCGAAGCTTCGTGCGTCAATCAGGCGGTCGAGCGCGAAGCTCATGCAGAAGCTGACCAGCCGAGGTGACGGCAGGCAAGACGGCACGGAACATAGGTATGACTATATAGAGAGAGAGGGACAATTCCCTTCTGTGATTGAAATCTTGTTCGTTGTTGAAACTCCCAGAAGGGGAAATTTCCTAAATAAAAAGTTAGCTTACTGTACTATCAAAGGAGTACTACTAAGAATGATTATGGTATTGTCTTTTAGAGTCAACCCTAGATTCAGGGCGGAGCTACTCGATTGACTCGAAGATAAAAGTAAATGAATTGAGAAAAAAATAAATTCAGTGGTATCCAGCCCGCTTTTGTGCAGATGAAAAGATCACACTTATAATTTATTATGGTCCTGATATTAGTTCCATTCAAAACCACAGAACTTCGTTTAACTTGTAACCTGCGTCTTCATGCTATGCATAATTATTAATTGATTTTAATTTTTTTTTAATTGAATAATCATACAAAGTACTTATTTTGTTTGTGTGGAAAGGCCAATCTGGAAGTGAAAGGAAATTTAAACTAGTATCTTTGGACACACCCACATCCTGACCTGGCAATGATGACGGAAACAAAAGATTATAATTATCTGAGACTCTGGCTAAGGAGGATGCAATGCACATCCCCTCTCACTGATAATGTGATTCAAGATAAGTCCTCATTTTAACTCCTAGCGTGAGTCGTTCTAGCCTTCACCCACACAATGTTAAATTTGTCTCGATTATTTAACTTGAAGATTGAGAATACTAGGTTTGAATGTATAAATTCTTCTCTTTGTTTTGGCATCACAATAAGTATAAATTTTTTTGCTGAAATAGGTACCGACACCGAGTAAATTTTATCGACATTGATAATTCATTCCCTGGAGGCGTATTCTAGAACATTTTCCCAATTCCATTCCTGATGGAATCCGGTCACAGCCATAAGGATTAACATGGCACCGAATCAGATTCCATCAGAATTGGGAATTTAAATGTTCTAGAATACGGCCCCTATTTAGAAAACAATATTGCAGTCATAAACAAGGAACTATAATACTTATTTAGTTTCGATAAAATAATATGTAAGTAAGAGGGCAAATACCCTATTTGGTCTTGCCAGCAATTTCAAAAAAGGAAATCATTTTTGGAAAACATGGTCTTTTTATTATTATAATTTGTTGCCAGAAGAGTAATATTGCACTAACTTAAATGGGATTTTGACTCTCTGGTAACGGACATCAGTTTCCAGAAGTTTTAGTTTGTCAATTGCAAATCTTCATTCTGAATTCAGGAGAATAAGAGCAATAAATCACAAGTCCAGACATAGCATGGGACAGACATGTGATTGGGTTTCAAAATAGCTACATAAATGAGTACCTACCTATTTTATTTTCTTGGTTTTGATACTAGTACTCATTTATTAAGTTTAAATAAAATAATGAATTGTTTATGCATTTTCTTAGTTCAAATCCAGCATCAGTGGGTAAATGATCTTACTAAAACTGTCCCCATTACTCATTCATTACTTAGTTACCCATATAAATAATTATTTATTCACATTTTTACCATTATTGACTTCAGTCGGCACAGGATTTCAAATGATAAATCAGAGTTGCCACTAAATGAGAGCAACCGAATACCCAAGGTAAGTGCATTAACACTCAGCATCCAGATCCACTTAGTGTTGTACACTGCTTATTATTTTATTATTATTAATTTATCGTTTATAATGAGAACTGGCTTCTGTTGCACTGGCTCGCACACCTCCTTAGAACGTATTGCTCTCATTTTTTGGTGTACCTGGCATGATCGTACACAATTTTGTTTCCTTCTTGTACAAAGTTTCAGTTGGGTTCACCTCTTTTACTCCTATTTATAACATGATGACCTCTTTATTGCTTTATCTAATTTGGGTACCTACTTGAATAATTTATTGATAATATTGTGTAGTGGGAAATCATGTATAAATAATGACTTGTCAACTTATTTCTTGACAATTTCATAATTTATCGCGTCTCCAGGATTTTAAAACCACTGGAAATAAATTATGCTTTTGTTTTAATTTTACAGAATGTAGGCTCCGCACTGTGCTGCTTTTTCTCCAGCGCTTGTAATCATCATTCTGTGAATTAATTCACTGCAACACTAATAGTCTGTTGCAGGCGCTGCGATATGCAACGATGCCTGGCGAACGATTAAGTTAACATGCTATTAATTTGTGTTGAGATCCAGATTTCATTTTTAGTTTTGTTTTGCAGCATGAAGCGCGCAAGTTCGCTGTCCGTTCTTAGTAGCCACAACAGTGAGCAGGTAAGCAAGTAGAATCATTCATCAACGTCCTTGAAAACAATTTGTTGCTTTGCTGCTCTCAATAAGTGTTTGTTTTTATCATACTATGTCCTTTGACAGCTGGGCAGTTCCTACTTAGTCGGCTTGCACGGTCGAACGGCCAGCTCTGAGCAACTGCGACCAACTGATGCCTCATGAACGCCCGACACCTTCCCAATGCCGCCACAAAATGCCTGGAAACAAACTTTGGCAGCTGTTGCCAGAGTACATCGATTTCGTCAATGAACATTTATAAAATGCCGAAAAGATTTTTTTAAATTATTCTGCCTCCAAATTTCATTGATGAAAGCGAAGGTTTGTAATACCATGGCTTTCACATTCTTTTGTGATTGCAATATTTTGATCAAATTGGATTAAAGCTCTAGAATTACTGAGTAATCTTTACAAAATATTGTAGAAATTGTTTCCAATGGTGGACTTTACATGTTATTGCAATGCTCTCGTATTTCTTAATCACCACCAAAGAGCTGTCATTTGACTAGGTGGTACATAATGACGAAAAGTCAATTTGCCCGATTCTCACAAATATCATCTGTAAGTAGTGAGATTTAATGTATCTACTCTCCATGAACATCAAATTTGGTGATTTTGGGTGGGCTTTGGTAGGAGGGTGCATACCTACATGCCATTTGGCCTTCACTGCTGTAATTTTAGGTTGTAATATTAATTAATTTATTATAAAACATAATAAGCCCTTCCAATATTCCTTTAAACAAGTTGCTGCAACAGAGATCTATATGAATATCACTAACAAACTGGAAACATGTAAGAGAGAAATGAATGTGCTCTCAGTGCCTAATACATTAAGTATTGAGCACGTTGACGAGATGATGGCTTAAAACGACAATATAGATACTTTCTCGACCCAATGAGATAAGTGAAGGTTTAGTTCATTCCTTGTAATCTGAAAGAATGGCCTCTAAGACAATTTTTTAAGTGATATTCATTTAGAGTTTTTGAGAAAATGGGACGCAAGCAAATTTTAAAAATGATTTTGATTATTTTTCCCTCGTATTATTGAATTTCAATAATTGTATCTTACGCCAAAATTTGAGCTCGCTTACCTGAATGATGTCACAAACTGAAGCAACTTCCAACATAGTTTGTTCTCCAAACGAAAATCAATTATTTTTTTGTTAAAAATGTACCTATTTAACGTCTTGAGATCGTACTTGAGGTTGTACATAATGGTTTCTAGTTTGTGGCAGTATTTTGAGTTGGGCAAGCGAAGCTTTGGCGAAGCAATGTTTTGTACAAGTTTAATATTGAGGATGCAAAACGAAAAAATCTTTAAGATATGCATGCATCCCCTTTCCTCTGTATTGTAAACTATACTATAGATCCTGAATTCTCCAACAGCTACATCACTTGATGTGTGAATTCCAATAATTTCAATCCCGGCGGTTATTGTTCCGACACTTAAGACTGTCAACAGTATTTTGCAGCTTCAACCATTGGTTGCGTGATTTATGTGTAGTATTTGTTTTCGTTTTGATTACTGTGTTGTTGTTAAGTAAGTACTCAAGTATTACAATGATGCCTGTTGAAGTTATTGTTGCAAATATTATGATTAGCACACAAGTTCTTTCACTAAAAGAACAGTGCAAGTTTAGTTACTGGGTTGTGGTTGATATGGTCATAATTATTCCCTCAGTAGGATTTGCATTTATTGTTTTACTTTTATATTCATTACCTAAGTAATGTAGGTTTTATTATTATATCACACTTCAGAATGTTGTAACATTATAATAATACACACAGTCAAAAGTGTTGAAAAACGCTTAATTTGAAGAAAGTCAGGAAAGATACTTACATTTATGCTATAATGCAAAAGCTTTAGTAATTTATGCTAATTTGTAGAACTAAAAGAGCAGTTGATATATGCAGTTGGTTTTATGATAATAAAAAGTCCTTATGTTGATTTACTGGTAATTGGTAGTTGTACCTATGGTACCATGTTGTACCTAGTGCTCGTAAACTGCAATTTGCATAGCACTTATTCTACCAAAAATTACCACCACTGCTATCATCAGTTTCCAAATTGCATATTTATTTATTTGCAGCTCTAATGTAACAAATTTTTAGGTACCAAGCATGAACTGGAAAAATGAAAATTGCATTAATAATGATTTTGGTAGTGCCTATAAAAGTGTACCCTTGTGAATTATTTGTATAACATGATGAAGTCGAGTCTAATCTTATTTATATAATTTGTTTTTAACAACATACACTCGAACAAGATTGTTTGCCGCTTTGTATAAAACTACAATAACATAATGTCTGGTAATCAATTGAATGCTTTAGCTTTACACAAGACCAACCAAATTAAAACAATAAAAAGTAATGTATTCTCTTTTATTTATACCTATATCGCACATTTCAAAGCATGGTTTCCTACCTTAACCTAAAAGTCATTTTAAAAACTCGCGGTTAGAACCTGCAACCTTTCCGTGTTTCCGGTTTCCGTTGGCGCGCCAGCTGCAGACAAAATCAACAAGGCCGTGGAACAATTTATTATTTAGCAAGCAAATATTTTCGTTTCATGCCGAGAAGAAAAGTGGTGTCAAATTCTTGCATTATTGCGAGATATTTACCACGTTATAAATATTGCAGTTTCTGATTTATTAATGTACACTGCGTATTCCTTTGGTGAGATTTTAATTTATGTACTAGGTAACATGCTAAATGCTTGAAAGAGCTACGTACCTAATCTTTTTCTTTGGACTTAACCTTAAAGAAGTTGTAATGTAACTACCTAGGTAGCCTAGGTAATACTACCTAATTGAGTGTTTGTAATTTGTGACAATGGAGGAAATGGACTCGTCTGCAGATCAAGCATCATGGACTATTAATGAGGATGATGCAAATGACATATTTGAAGATTTGGACTTTCTTGATGACGTGAATGAGGAACCGACAGAAAGTTCTTTGCTTGTGTCTACCTCCAATGATTGTAATGACAATGTTGACCCTGCTACTGGCAATGACCAAGAGCATACATCATCAGTCGCGTTCCTTGCTTCATCGGAGCACTCACAATCATCAATTCCATTTCTTGAAGATGCTGCCCCTCAACAAGCTCTACCTTTGGCTCCATCCCAAGATGAAATTTCAGTACTTGCTCGTACAATCATGGAACACTTGCATAAATTCAAGACAGCAGCCATCGTTCCAGAAGCACTTAGGAATAAAGAATCTGGGGAGTGCTCTGATACCGCCAGTGTTGTTGATGAAAAAGCCGAGACTAGCAAAGCAAACAAACAATCAAAAGGAAATGATGGCGTTAGTAGAGTGGTGGACATCGATACATCTGTTCTGAATTCACCTCCAAAATCGCAATGTTTACGATCATTCGACCTTAGAAATAAGTTGATGCGTAAGACGAAAAGAGAAAACCTTCGAGTAAGGGTGGTGCAAACATCATCTTCATCTTGCAGCCCTGTCAAGTCATCAATTTCCTCGCCTAAACCAAAGAGCACTTCTAAGACATGGAAGTCTTTGGGCATAGATTATCATTCCTTGGGTACGCAAGTTAAGAGTGAGGTAAGCATGGAGCAGGTTGAGAACGATCTCGGTCGTTGTGATGCAGAAAGTGTAATTAAAAAAAATAGTTCTAATGTGGAGAAAAAAAAGAAAAGATCTAAACTAAAAGCAAAGGAAAAGAAAACTAAAAAACGTGGAGGGAAACGCAAGGAAATAAAACCCCTCCTAGCTTCATCAGCACCTCCAGACGTCATTGCACAGGTCAAACTTGTTCCTCATATAGATTCACCTTATGAGGAATTTGATATTGCCGCACTCGATGATAGACCAGGTGATACCAAGTCAAGTGAGCTCCAATTTGATATCCTCTCGAGAAAGTCTCCACTCAGAACTCCTTTGGCTGACTCGACAGCAGACTCCCCCGTCAGCGTAAGCAGTGCAAAGACAATCCGACGTTGCAGTTCAGGAGACGAAATTGAACAAAGTGCGCGTAGCTGCAATTTGCAAGCAGCTCCTGACTCCTCTACATCTCCAAGAGCGATACATTCTGTTGGTGATCAACCTGCTTCTCTCGATAAACGTCGTCAGTCCACTAACACTGTGACACTCAGTACTACTTCGGCTGAAGCTGATATTGACGATGATGAGTTATATCGGCTCAAGTCTGATCTTCAGCTCGAACTTGCCTTATCACGCTCGTTATCGTCATCACCTTGGAGAAAGGGGAAAAAGACGATTTCAATGTCCCCAATTGCTGACAAGCCCTTAAGTGTCACAAACTCTAGTTTGCATCGTACATCTTCTGATCTTAGTTTGGTGTCTAGTTTGTCATCCAAACATTCAGATTCAAAATCCAAACGCATTAAGAAATCAAAAGCTGTCAAAAGGAAGTCTAGGAGGTCTAGATCTTGCTCCATATCTGATAAATCACCTCAGTCTGTACTAGGCAAAGAATCTAGAACCAACTCAAAAAAGAGTAGTAAATCAAGATCTGACACAAAGTCAAAAAATAAGAAATCAAGATTACAAAACCGAAACAGAAAATCAAGATCGCATTCTATATCCGGAGATTCGAGGTCACATTCAAGGATTAGTACTAAATCAAGGTCACGCTCAAGGAGTAGGATGTCAAGGTCACAATCAAGAAATAGGAAATCAAGGTCTCATTCAAGAAATAGGAAATCAAGGTCTCGTTCAAGAAATAGGAAATCAAGGTCACATTCAAGTAATAGGAAATCAAGGTCACGTTCAAGAAATAGGAAGTCGAGATCACTCTCGAGAAGCAAAATTTCAAGATCTGGCTCAAGAAACCAGAAAACTTCCCATCAGAAATCCAGGGAATCTAGATCCAATTCCACAAATGAACGAAATTCTAACACAAAAGTTAGAAAATCATCGTCAACAAGAGAATGTCAGGGTAGAACCAGGAAATCAAGTACTAGATCAAGGTCAAAATCTGTTACAAGAAAACCTCACAAGGAGATATTGAGAAAGTCTCGTTCTCCACACGATCGGAAATCACATTCGCCAACTTATCGCAGTCGGTTCAGTTCACGCCGCAGCCATTCGGTTTCTAGCGAGCGTCTTTTTCGACCGTTGCGCTATGACCCAGGCCATAAACGATGCACTTACCAGGAACGTCCATTTCCATCCAAGAAGAAAGACTACTACATGTCACCGGAAAGACGCAAGTACCGCAGTCGC
This sequence comes from Leuctra nigra, assembly GCA_934045905.1. NCBI lineage: Eukaryota > Metazoa > Arthropoda > Insecta > Plecoptera > Leuctridae > Leuctra > Leuctra nigra. The sequence goes on along the minus strand of OW203767.1, from coordinate 16,669,608 downwards.
AGTCGATCTACTAGCTACGAACGGAGACGTTTGCCGCCTAAACGTAAAGCCAGCAGATCCCCAATCAGGCAAGTGCTATTCTACTACAAATATTCTGCACCTTTGCATACTTGGCCAACAAGCCCATTGATATTTTGATTGCTTCACTAGAGAGTTTGCTTTTAATCCTTCCAGAAACATGCCAGTGAAGAAGAGTAATTCAATAACTGATGCAGTCAGCAAATCAGGTCTAACTATAACTGAGACATTGACTGCTATTGCCACTCGGCCTCAAACTCAGTTTCCAACTGATGCCTACTATCCACCAACAACTGGACCACCTTTCTTTCAATTAGGGCCACCAAATCTAGGCTACCCACCAGTTATGGTAAGTACATAGGTACTAGCGTTCTGGATTTTTGTGACCTTTGTTTAACTTGTAATGATACCATAAATGTGTTTCAGGGCCCTGGCTATTCTCAGGCATACACAATGACTTCAGTTCGGGTGTGCCAACCGCCCGGGTACATCCCGGCACCGAATGTGTTCCACCAACCTCCGCCCATGATACTGCATGCACCTGTGTCAGTGCAGCCACCAAATTATCGACCTCCTCAAGTGCCGAACTACATGTACAATCCTCCGCCTCCTCGTCTGCAGATATATGATCCGCCTCCCCGCCTCCCTGTGAATGTGTTTCCTGCTAATCCGCCAAGACAAGTGTCACCACTAATATCTCGACTGAAGCATGTTCTGGGCCCTCAGCTTGATGGTTCTGTTGGCGACACTGTTTCCAATAATACTGTGACTAGTCCAGCTGCATGCAGCTTTCCCACTTCTGTTACTGACGACATTCAAATTATTGAAAATGTATCAAGTCCGGTATCAAAAATAGCTATTAATCTTTTGTCTGGCAAAACTAACATTTCAAAGAATGTGGAGGCAACGTCAATGGTACGAGGGGCAAATTCTCCAGTAATTTCTCAACCTATTCCTTACAAAGTTGGCAATCTCATTCAAATTCCAATTAAAAAAAATGGCAGTGAAGTAATTGACCTTGTTGATGATGAAGCTCCTTCAAATCCCGTAAAGAATGAATTATCAAAACTCAACAGTAGTAATCGTTCAATTCTAACACCTTCTGTGGCTTTGGAATTACTAAGAAAGAAGTTACTCTGTACAAAGCGAAGTTCTGCAACACAGGTTGATGCTTCTGGTGATACTACTGGGAATGATTCTGTTGAAAATTTGAACATTGAAGATGAGGTGAACCACGAAAATGTTGAACTCTTCAATTATATATCCAAAATTTTAAGTGATGGTATGTGAAATGTAATTTTGATCATTGTATTTACCAGATGTTGTTAAATTAAGTATTACGAGTACTATTATGGGAGTTCTTTGTATGTATGTAGCCCACTGTATATTCTGAAGATAATTCTTGCAAAACAGGTAATTTTGGTCAGATAGTTTTTCTAACTATATCTACCTAGCTTTCTAACTATCGCAAATATTTCAGTGGCTCACACGTAAGGTAGTATTACTCCAGAATTTGCCTTGGAGTACAGGCAAATGTTGGTGTACCTGTATGGAGAGTCGCAACGGGTATGTTATTTGATTGTGGATTAGATTTACGTGTCAATATGTTGTATGGTTACCTATTTTTTTTAACAAAATCCACTTAACTACTAAGTAAGTGCCCATATCCCTACAAACACTGGGCGGCCCGGGCTTCTGCCCATCTAGCGCCCAAGTGGGACGTCCCGGGCGGGAACTGCAAGGGCATGCCCTGGGCCTGCCCAACGAAGCCCAACCGATCCGTTTTATCTGGCTGTAAAATTTCTAAGAATGTCCCGCCTTGGCCCCGCCCGGGAATGGCTAGGGACGGCCCGCGCGGGCGCTACGAATGTTTGAATTTGAGCTGCTGAAGTGACGTATTTTTTTCATATTTATAACTTCATTTCTATAATAATTACATCAACATTTCACATGGATATATTGATTTAAGAATAAATAAGTTTACAATTCCAAAGCATAGTATTCATGCCATTTTAAACGTTATAAGTAAAGTTTCTTTTATGAACTCGGCAGTCGGCCATCTTCGTGAATCAACTTGTTTCCGTTCCTCCTTCCTTTCAAAGTTTCAAACGCGGCGTTTGACGTTTGTTCATGAGTGTGTAGTTTACGTCCTTTTGAGTGATTTTGAATGTGATTTCAATTATTATCTGTGTCCGTGAATGCAGTGTTCACTGCCGAATAGTTTGTCTCAGTTCATACCATTTAATGTGACACAAATCGTGAAATAATTACAGTTTTGTGCTGCCTATTTTGCTTGGATTTTCATCACAGAGCCCTACAACCCATTGAAGGTGAGTCTTCATCAGAACTACATAAGTATCCAGGCATAATTAATCGTTGTTACTTTAGTTTTGTATGCTGGGGATACTAATAAACCAATAGTGTAAACAAAAGTTCAGTAAACATTAACCTCAAATGTAAAATATTGAAATGTAGAAATGTATGCAAAGTAAAATTTCCAACTAGGAGGTAGGACCTGTAACTAGTTTAGGTATTTATAAAATAAATAAAGTATCTAGGTAAACAGTTTGCTTGGCGTGGTAGTGTATACATATCAGTGGTAGTAGGTAGTTAGTAGGAGTGGCTACCTGTAGGTAGGTAGGTAGTACGTACCTCCGCCTATTTTGGAAATGTTTTCACCTCTACATTAACCATCCCACATACCTAGGTACCTACTGCAGTTTTAATAATGTTACTTGTTAAAGGTGAATCTACTCTGGAAGAAAATAGGCTATTAAGATATCGAACTCCAGAAACAAAGCGCGTATTCCTCAGCAGCGAGCTCGGTGCTGCAGAACCGAGCTGTATCGTCAAACCGAGCCGAAACATTTGAACCGAACAGAGCAGAGTGGTAAATATTTTCATTATATTTAATTATTTAACTTTATCAAGGATTTTAGTTAGGTACACAACAATTATTTTTGTTTGTCGTACCTTACAAGGACAATAACAAACATTTTTGTTGCGATCCGAAAGTAAAAATTATGTTGCATGGAAATCACATTCTTGTAGGAGGTAGTAGATACATAAATTGAATGGTGGTCCCGCTTCATTCAAATACATGTAGGTAACATTTTTGAGATTGGATGCTGTCATCCAAAAAAATAAACCGCACCTTTTGAATTTCCTTTAATGCGCCGGTGGTAAGAGAGCAGCCATTCCATGCAAATGCAGACATACATACATGCTGAATTATTAAATGTAAATAAATCAGCATGTTTTTATATTAAATTCATGGTATTTTCTTGCTGATACCTAATCAGTTTTGTGCTAAGTTTGAATAGTTATTTTGTTATCAGTAAAATTGTGGGACCGCATTTAAATTTAAATTTCGTGTCGAAAATAGTCAAGATTCACAAGTGGTCTATGGTCTACTCTGCAGCTTTTTATTTCTTCAACATCACTATAATTAGGTTAATAGAAAAGAAAGGATCTTTAAACTCTTAAGTGTTTTAGTAAGCTACTTTGAATATATTAAATGTGTACCACCATCGCTGTGTAACACGGTAACACTTTTAGTAACTTTTTTAGTATTTTCAATGAAGCATCCACAAATATTCATGAAAATATATTTTTTTTAAGTTTAGTTCATACCTAAACATATCCAATATCTACATTTAGTTGATTGGTCCCAAAGTATTATATTCGTGTTACGGGTGATACAAAACTTGCTGTTACGGGTGTTACGTGTCATTTAAAATAGGAATACTCAACACAAAAACATATCTAGGTGGCACTTTGCATAATTTTGTGATTTTTTAAGATCTAGACCAAGCTTTTAAAAACAATACCTACTTAGAAACAAAAAATAAAATAAAATATGTACACTCGGCCAAACATAAATTGATCGTTGATCAAATTTGATTGACTGATAAATGTTAGACTGCACCATCCAAAGTCAGTCCAAGCGATCTCCTTGTCCCACTCTAGTAGGTGACCCCACATTTCAACGATAATAACAAGATTTGTTTGGTATGGGAAATGACCAGCAGTCAGTCAAATTTGATCAACGATCAATTTATGTTTGGCCGAGTGTACTTAAAATTTTAAAATTTTGGGTTCAAAATTTTAACTTGGCTGTTAGTAGTCTATTTTAAAATTTCTGAGGTAAAGAGAACCCTAATTTTTTATTATTGTCGTGCCTTTTTGTTGCGGCTTGCGGTACAAATTTTAATAAAATAATTTTTTTAAAGTATTTTTCTTCTACTCTTGCTGATGAAATAGGTTAATTTTAATTCAGGTTTACATGTAATGCAATAAAATAATGCAAAAATACACGCTGATACCTATTTTAACATAGTCTTTCGTACGACGTAACGTAACACCCGTAACGGCCTGTAACACCCGTAACACAAATTTTATACATTTTTAATTGCATCTGCAAATATTTTAATTTTGCTAAAAATACCTTTTATGAATGCTGTGACATTGCTTTACAAGAAAAAAAAATGTAATACAAAAGTAAATTCACAGAGTTTGACATATTGTCTTACATGCTAACTCAAAATGCTTGTCCAAATTGAGTAACACCCGTAACAGGTATACACAATTTTTTTATGGGTAGACGTTAATACCTTATTGAGATTTTATTTTTTTCCTACGCTCTCGAACCATAATGTAAATTACATGAAAAATTTAGAAGGCTACACAATGATCCTAACTATTTTTATTTTTCTTATTTTTTCTTATTAGATGCTGAACCATAGCCAACTGACATTTCGGTTTTCATCCACGAAATGTCAGTTGGCTATGGCTGAACATACACCCGTAACACCCGTAACACGGAATGGCTGAGAGGAAATTAATTTTAGTTGCTAACTTTCACCTTACTTTTTGTTGGTTCTACAGATTCACCGTGAACTTGCCTGCTCTATCCTAGAGTCGATTTAAGAGCCTACCTACTTCAATTAAAAAGTAAATTGACTTCTTGGCAAATTAGCAAGATATTCTGGAGATGCACAGGACTTGGGACTTCATCATGTTACCTATACAGAAATGATTCAAACCTCTCTGATGGTTAGCCACATTTGTAGTATTTTATATGTGTAGTATTACCTCTAACCTTACCTAATCACATTTACATGCAATATAGAATGTTCCATATTTTTAGTATTTTTTAGTATTAGTATGCTTTATTGATCCGCTTTGTGATACAATACACGGTGGCAGAACGTATAATATGATAATAGTATCTCAAAATGATAAAGTAGTAATAACAATTACTAATAGTACCTAGTAATAATTGTGATATATGTATGGTAATAATGATAGGATGAGAGGGTGAGAACATGAAAAATATAACAATAATTATAATAGATTGGGGTTAAATAATAGTTTACCTAATGGTAAATAATTTTACCTTAAGTGATTATTGTGGCAGGTCACACAACACAAAAATGATTTTTGTATTATTCATTGCCAAGAAGTTTATCAATTTACAAATTCTTCATTGAAACTATGTACCTATCTTTTTTTTAGGGATCACTCAGTGCCAAAAATTCAATTTTTTAAAATTTTGCAGCTATAGCAGTTATTTACATTAAATAGTTCTTGTGTAGTACCTAGGTAGAAACTATTTGCTGGCTACAGCCTTGTGCTCAAAAGATTGCATCCGGGTAGATTGCGGATGTCAGTCCTCAACTCCACAAGACTGTGTGCTAATAATTTATGGATGGAATCCAGTATCTGGCCATTAAATCGGAAAATTCTTTTGAGCATAGTGTTAATTGACAAAATTAACAAGATCTTAGCAATAACAAGATCTTGTAAATGTTGCACTTTCATTGGTAGGACCTAATAAAAATTAAAAATTTACACAAAAAACACTTCTAACAATACGCCGCATGTTGCTAAACTTTTCAAGATCTTGTATAAATCTTGTTTAGGCTAGAATCTGTACAATAATAATTGCAAATATCTTGCGAACATTATTAGTACAAGGTACCTTACCTAAATACTTTGCAATTTTATTTTTTCAGATGAAAGAAATACGTATTCAAGTGCATTCATTTTCTTGAAAAACTGAAGATGAAAAATTGTGCCAACATATCCGTGAGTGAAGTAAAATCCGAATTGTGTCTTGTCGATAAAGAGACAGCGTGCCAGACTTACTACCAGGTAGTACCTACCTCAGAATGTTTTGATACTATGTGACGTGTGAAAGTTGAAGGACATTTAAATTATGCTTTTTAGATTTTTGTATGTGCAGTTTGCACTGAGAATATCAATATGAAAGTTATCAGTATGGTCTTTATCGTAGATGCACTGTTAATAATGTATAGAAAATTATTTGCGCATGATGATAACTGCAAAAGTTAGGTACACATATTTTTAGTTTGTTTATTGTCGACATATTTTGCTGCATACATATTTAATGTTTTGTTACTTAATTTTCACGTGCTAATGAAGCTATACCTACCTACTACCAGATGACTTGGTCTACTTCATTTGCAATTTTAAGTGATGTGGTAGTATAATCATTTACAATAATATATGTTTATATCATATGAAACTGTTTTTTTTTTAATTTTCGGGTTTTCCTGCTCTTTATTATTCCTAAAAATTCAATTGCAGTGTATGATCTCCTATGTGTAGCATTTTATTTTTTTGTAATTTATCAAAACAATATAATAAGTAGGTAAGTAGGGAACACCTGAAAAAATTATTATTGAAACGATTCAATTGTCCTGTAAGAGATTATCAAAAAATAATTGCTAATTTCAAAATCCAACAACTGATTCATATAAACAAAAATTATGGATCTTTTTATCCTTCTTAATTTTTTTATGAATTAGGTAGGTAATAAGTCTCGTGAAATTTTGTTCCAGTAAGTTTTTAAATGTCAACACAAATAATTACTGACACTTGTCACACGCGAAATGTAAAAAAATTAATCATGCAAATGAAATTCAATTATAATGGGACTTCTGGCGGGAAAAACGACGTATTTCAAGAATCCACTTACACTAATGTCTTACCATGGTGAACCATCTGTCAATTTTCTGTCAATTTTCCTGTTAAGTAATCTATCAAACTTTGTAATTTATTCCTTGAAAACTATTCATCCCACAGCAAAAATAAAAGCACGATCTGTGTTCAGCAACATAATCAACTTTCATAAAATAATACCTATTATTCTGAAATCTGTATTTCACGAGACTTCCCCATTATGTGACAGTCAAGTTGAGGATTTCAAATGATCCCAAAATATTTTCCGAATAAAAATGAGTTAAAAATTAAAACAGTAGTTACCTAGGTACCTTAGGTAAAGTGTCAGGTCAGTAGAACAGCTGTCAAACAAGTATAGGGAAACATGGCGAGACAAAATAACTTAAAATAACCACTGATTAACTTAACAATATACCTGCAATTTTTTGAATTGATATTGACCATTTAAATGCATTTCTATTGTGTTTGAGTAGACCTACTGTTCTTCTAGCATAATAAATTACAACTGTTGTGAAATATTCCGTGAACTGTGAACTAATACATTGACCCTGGAAGGAAATACCTGGTTTATTTTTTTCGTATGGCAACGTACCCTCCGAAATTGTAAAAAAATCCCGTTTCTCGTGTCACTCACGTTTGCAATCAATTATGTCTTAATGAAACGTATTTTTTTCAGGTACATTCGCATTCAAAATTAGTGCCTACATGCACGTGTCTGGATCAACGGCACGTTTTGTAGGTACTGCGTTTTGAATGAGAGTGTACCTATCTAGATAGCACGTGACCGTTATGGAATGTGCGTAAGGGGAGGGACTGAGCGAGCAGCTGCTCCCGCGCGGGCCGCCCGGGAGGGTCCAGGGTCGGCCCATACCTCCCGCGCGGGCGTCATGGGACGGCCCAGGCCGCCGCCCGGGCTTATTCCCAGTGGCAGGCCCCGGGAGTCTCACTCCATGCTAATCACCCATAAGACGGGAGGGCCCTGGGCAGGCCCGTACGCCCATCTGGGACGGCCTAGGACGCGTCCTGGGACCTCCCAGTGTTTGTAGGGTATATATATCATTATGTCGTGTCTTGTAGCATTTTATGTCAGAAATGAGAAAATAAATGTATGCATGCTTCTTTACATTAATAAATGGTGAATTTGAAAAAGTAAAATGTTTATGTACCTATATACTTCCCTTTCCAAAGGTTGTAATTGCAAGGATAATCACAGTCAACAATGCATCGGAATTATACTCCCAAATATAAAATTAGTAACTGCCTACTATAAATAATTTTAATAAAACACCTAATAGAAATCACTAGGTAAATGAACAAAAGTTGTGAAAAATTGGTCTGATACTGATTTATTTCATTTGATCTGTTATGCGAAAAGAACATGCTAAATATACGTTTCACAATTTTGGTGATTTTCATCTCAAATTTCATCATTTTGATGAAATCAGTGCACATTTCTTGTGAATGCAAAATTAAATTTCATTACTGATTTGAATTGTGCCGTTGATAAAGGTTAGATTGGAGGGAGAAATAAATTCACACTACGGTCTGTACATTTCGAATTTTCAAATTTGGCGCGTTTTCAGCATTTTAGGAAATATGGGTAATAACAACCGGAAGTTCCTCTCCGCGAATTCCAAAATGTCTGCTAGAATCTAGGGAAGAGAGCTCGTGATTTATCACTAAAAATTGTTTTGGCTCTCACGCAAGGTACCTGTATCTATAAGACCAGCTGCTAAAATCTGATTGTTTATTGTAGCAGTGTATATTAGTCAAGTGTTAAGTTATCATTTGTATCGTACAGTGTATATAAACCAAAGTGCGTCTTAACTTGTTCAGCGCTCGACCATGTTTATTCATGCCCGCCTAGAAGTAGAACCCGGCTTGAATCCTCACTTGTAATACCTATTTGTGTAAACAATTTGTCATTAGATTTTCTTCAATCAAAAAACACAGAGCAAAATCTGAATAATTTTTATCATGGAAGATGATGAAGATATTGTAAGAGAGTTACAAAAGCTGGATAGCTTGGATGGTGATCTCTTCTTGGGAGATGTAGATGCGGAGGGTATTTGGCCAGGCTCGAAGCGCGGTGGAAAGTATATGAAACGTGGTCGTGGCAATGGAGCCCGGGGTGGACGAGCAGGTCGCGCTTATGGGAGACCACAAGATACTAGCGATTTGAACAACTTCGACAACTGGGATCTGGAACATGAAGATGCCAATACTGTTGACGATGAATTAATATTTGACCCTCGGCGAGGTGGGTTTACTCGAGGCCGAGGTGCTGCTCAAACTGGCCGAGGTCGACCATTTGAGCGCCGAGAGGTTTTAATGTCAAGAAATGCACAGAAATCCTTTGGCCGTGGGAAACCAAATGCTGAAAAGGCTCGGTTTGAAGATTACAATAAGTTGTCTGATGCTTTTGATATTGAAGATAAGCTTGGCCGTCCTGGTGATAAAAGTGCCAACGAACGGAATCCAGACCGAGCTTGGAACCGTGATCCCAGAGATGCTGCTTTATACAGCAGACAACTTGCTATGGATGAAGTCGCAGAAGCCAACAAGTCTGGGTTTATGCATCGGAAAGATCCAAGAGCTGGAAAACCAATGGAGGCCGAACGCAAAGATCCCCGTGTAAATGTTGACAACTTGAGGAAAGACCCGAGGCTTGCTAACCAACAACAACGCGGGAAGTCTGACGATCTTCACCAGATTCCTTACGACATGATCATGAAGGATCCTCGTCTAATGGCGCAACAAGTAGAAAAACTTAGGAGGGAGAAGGAATGCGTAGAACGTGAAATTGCTGAGAAGTTGGCACAAGCAAAGTCTGCGGACCATCGAGGATTTGTGGCATTTCGAGGAGATCCTAGGAAACCAGTTGTCGGTTACAATAAAGCACCGAATGAGAAGACTATCTTTGAGAAGATCAGCATCAGTACGAGCACGCCGTTGCTTGGCAACCAGATCCCGGGGCTTGGCTCAGACGTGCGGCCTCCTGAATCTCGGTCTCGAACTGCTGAGATGCGCAGAAGCACGACGGCTGACCAGACTAGCGGGGACTTCGTTCGCCGAGGCCCGCGGAGTCCTTCTCCTGTGAAGCCTTCAAGTCCAGTGGAGAAGAAATCTGATCGCAACTCAAGTCCCGCTAGGAAGCGCGACAGAAGCCCGAGGTAGGTTACACCTCCCGTTTAATTTGTGCCAAATTAGAGATTTTAAACTTTGTAGGTATTCGTAGTTTTGACAAAACTGGCATTAATTACCTATGGGTAAAACAATAGTGGAAAAATCTGATCAATTTAGACTGAACAGTCCGACCTGTTGCAATTGCAACGTATTTCTTCCTACTATAGTAGTCCTACAATTCTCAATGGAGAAACTATTTGTGAGCATTTTGCACACGTCTTCTGTGTTAACGAAATTCTTATTTTTTATCCATTGCAGAAGCCCAGCTCGAGTCCGCAGCCGTTGGGAGCGGAGTTCCTCGCCTCGGGGGAGACACGATAGGAACGTGAGCCCCCGTCGTAGGAGCGGACGTAGAGATAGGAGTGGGTCTGGAGACAGGCGAGACCACAGGGATAGGAGCAGCTCGGGAGACGGTCGCAGGGATCACAGAGACAGGAGCGGCTCTGCCGATGGAAGGAGAGACAGAAGAGAGAGAAGCGGATCAGGAGACGGCAGGAGAGAGAGACGGGATTGGAGCGGATCACCGAGGAGAGATCGATCACGTAGAGGGGAGCGGAGTCGATCACCGAGAAGGCGCAGGTATGCATTCATTAGCGAAGAACATTCTCATTGGCCTTGTGTGCAGGTCAACGCTGAACACCAGCGACTTAAAAATAGCAGTGTAAACAGACATTAGCACAGTTCACTATCATTTTAGCGGCCAGGTTCCATTCCAGGGGCCACACGACCTCCCTGACAGACTAATATATTTTTCCATAGGGAGAGGTTAAAAACAGTTTGGAGTGTTTCTAATTTTTTTTTTGTCTGGGGCTTAACGTTGCACTGTTCTGCAGCGAGGCTAATGGCGACGGATGAATGATTATGATAATGATGATTGGGAGATGATGGTGAAGACAGAGTAGGTAAGGATGGAAGGTGGGAAGGAGGCAGTCGTGGCCTATTAGTAGGGTACCTTCCCAGCATTTGCCTGTCGACTGAGGGAAAACCACGAAAAAAACCCAGTCAGGAAGGACGGCCGCGGGAATCGAACCCGGGCCTCCGTAATACAAGTTCAGAGCGTTAACCACTCACCCAACCTGTTCCGTATCTAATTTATGGAATAGGTACCTATGCATGAATTTATTAAAAACTATAATTCAAAGTAACATACATTTCTTGGTTAATCACACTATTTCAGTTTCACACTAAAAAGTGCAGTATATTTTCATTCATAAATATGAAATTAAAAATGAGTGTTAATTTTGGCGGGAAAACGCCATCCCGGCGAGTGATGTCATATTTTATTGCATCCATGGCAACATCATTGTTGGTTGATAAATGACATCACTGGCCGGGATGGCGTTTTCCCGCCAAAATTTACACTGATTTTTAATTTCATATTATGAATGAAAATTTACGTTTTGTAGTGTGAAAATAGTGTAATTTACCAACCAACATACATGTTCTTATTTTGAAATATGGATTTTAACGACATTTAAAAATCTTTCCTCCTCTTTACTTCCTCCTCCTTCCATCACTGCCCAATCATCCACTAACTACTAGATGAAATTACCTTTCCTGTTGAGTTTTTTTAACAGTTGTGTCAGACAAATTGTTATTTTGTGTTGTTAAGGAAGAATGCTTCATTTTTATACACATCCAAAGGAGAACCGTTTTTAATCTTGAGCCAGATCCCAATTAACTTCTGTTTAAGGCACCAAACAATATTGAACCAACTTGTATGACTCCTGCCGCATAACACGGCAATACAAATCTTCGAAATCACATTAACTTCTATACCTAATTCAATCATTTATGTCTCCCCACTCTCAAGTTGTAAGTTGTGTTTACACGTGCATCTAACAAGACCCCAACTATGATTCGTTTTGTGAAGTAGGTACCTAAATCACAAGGCCTTGATGAGGCAAAGCCATGATGATGTGTTTTACTTGGTTGTTTTGTTGTTATGATTTTGGATATCGTTATTGCTTTCGAACGTACTACTGGTTACTTATTAAGGAATAGCTGAGTCCTAAGGAATAGTGTCATATGGAATAAAGTGTTGAGCAAGAATTATTTCTTGGAAATATCAGCAGAAGGATTTTTAAGGTAAACACGTGGGTAAAGGTGGATTTCCATGCTCCGTCACCGTCCGATGAAAACGACAGAATGTGATCACGTGACCCGTCTCGACCAATCAGAGCCATCCCTAAAAATCTCGGAAGGCGACGGATTGGTCGAGACGGGTCACGTGATCGAATTCTGTCGTTTTCATCGGCCGGTGACAGATGGTGACGGAGCATGAAAATCCACTTTAAGAAGTGTATAAAGTAATCAGGTAATACAACTTACAAGCCATTTCTAGTGATTTTACTATTTATATTTTGTATAGAGTCCCAAGAAATAGGGTGAAACAGTTGATGCACGGAAAGTCAAGATGCTTGTTTTTTTCTATTGCTGTTTTAGTGAGATTTTGATTTTAACTGTAATTGTTTTATGAATGTTTACCTAGTACCTACTGTAAATAAGTAAATTAAGTACTATAATTTAGGTGTCTAAATTAAAACAAGAGTTTTCTCCCAGTTTCAACACTAATTGTAAGTTGAATGTTCAAGGTCAAGGAGCCGCAGCTCTTCTCCGGGCCGGGACTCGAAGCCCACCCACGCGTCAACGTCAGCACCCAGCTTCCCCCCACCCACTCAGGCTGGTTACGACATGCCACCGCCACCGCCTACAATATATCCTGACCAATACCAGCCGCCCCCTGGCTTTGTTGCTCCGCCAAATGGTGAGTATATTTATTACCTACATACCTACCTATTGCTTGCACAGTTCATAAAAATTGCATTCGAAATACTTGTTCGCTTCAACAACTTCAATTTAAAAAAAGAAACTTATATAAACTAGGAAACCAAGGGCATAAAGAGGAGGCCGATTCTTGAGATTTCACATTTTGAGACCGTTGGGCTGAATAAAACTTGAAGGAATAGGCCTAACGTATGTGTCAACTTTGTCAAGTTTTAAAAGGTGAAATCGTGAACTGTTTCAAAACTTGAAATCTCAAGTATTAGCCTCATGGGGGGCCTTAGACTGGGGTCCAATCATTGGCACGGGCTAAGGACCTGTCCTTAGTCCATATTGAAATGTGATTTGAACATTTTAATGGTTGGTTGTCTCAATTTGTCACGTGGCAGCACAAGTCAACGAAACGAGGAGTGATATTGCAAAGTCATGTGGTTTACTATGATTGTCACCGGCAGAAGATAACCCTTCTTTGTAACTCCTGTATTGCAAGGTTACCCCCAACATCCGCCGATGTGGATACTATCCGGCTTCGAATATCCTCCTCCTGGGAATTATCTCCACACCGACTTCTCCACTCCTAACCTCTCCGACCCTCCACCACCGTTCTATGTGCCCAATGATGGACCAGTCAATTTTATTGACTGTAGGGAAGGTCAGTATGATTAATGTATGATTTCATAAATTGTGGTTCATGCCATTTCATATTTCAAATGTATGATGGTTAAAGGTAGAAGCTATGTCAAGTTACATTTAAACTTAGTACTATACTTAGTTTAGTACTTAAACTTAGTAGTATACTATTGACTGTAAATTCACTTTGATAATGAACAATAGATTACCTATGTATTTTGTTTGACTTTTATTTTATTAGGCATGTTGGTCCTACATGGAATGATGTGATTGTACACAAAAGTCAATGTCAATAGGCTTCTTGCTCGTAATGTTATAATAAAAGAAGGAACATTGGATGTGTCAAGGTTATAGGTAAATTACTGTTCTCAGATTAATATTTAACTTGAAAATTTGTAGGGAATATGTATTCCCATACATGTTATTATTATCGTTTTTAGCCTGGAAAGATTTGCCCTTTAGCCTTAATGTGACATCCTGTGCAAAAAGCCTAGATAGAATAGAATCATCTTAATCTAGAGTTAAACCAATGCGTGTTAGAATGGGTCTGCAAAGCATTGGGTGGATTCTGTGCACTACATCATGAAAACATACAATTAGGTACTACCTAGAGTTTTTCACTCGATATTATTTTCACCCAGAAGCCAAACAAAATGTTCAGACATTAGACCTGTATAATATAATAGTATTGTGATAATAATGTAAAAGGTACTTTGGCATGTATGATCTAACAGTTTTACTGTTGTTTCAGGACCACCACCCTATGGGCAGTACCCACCGCCACCACAACAACAGCAACAGCAGTACCACTACGAGAACTACGGCTACCAGCCACCGCAGGCCCCCTATGGGGACTACCAACCACAACCCTTGTCGGGTTCTTGGGGGACTGGGTATCCGGACATGAGCCAACCTCCGCCGGCACCCACCATATCGCAGCCGGCCCCCACTCCCACAGCCCCACCCCCGCCTGTACTCGCCCCACCCACAGCTCCACCACCTCCCAAGGTTGATGTCAAGGCTGAGGAGGCCAAAAAGGAAGGTATATCTGGTGTTGATTTATTTAAGAGATGTTTCTGTGCACTTAAAATTTGTAATAGTAACTTAACGTACAATTATAATACCTTCATATTGAATAGCCAATGCATGCTTCATATTCCTTATTGTTGTTGCAAGCAATATGAAGGCTAAATATAAATATCTTATACGATCAAGTGTGAAAGAAGTGTGCATTACGTAGTTGATGCTTTGGGAACCTGCTGCAATCTATGCATCCCCAAACTGAAATTTAAACAGCAAGGGAGGAGAGCAATTGATATTATTATTGGTAATGGTGTTATAAAATGTGATATCACTTCAATGCAAATACCGTTTGTCCGCAGCAATTAAGAACGAGGTGCTTCAGCAGAAGCAAACGTTGTCGCGCCAACGCGAAGAGTACGTGCGCAAGTCGGCCATGATCTCGCGTGAGCTCAAGCTGCTTAAGGATCAGGAGAACGAGTTGCGCGAAGAGAACTCGCGCGACAACGAGAGAATCCTCAGGGAGAACAACAAGTTGCAGGTATCCAATAAATTAATTGAATTTGAAGCTCCTTGGGTATGGTTCGTACATTACACACATCTAGAACTACAAATCAACTCTACAAGTAACCACAAGTTATCACTTACCTTCAAAGTTATTATGTAACTATTTTGCCAGAAGTCGGTCCAATGTTTCTGTCCAATTTAAGTTAACTTTCTCTACCCTGTGCCATGCAATGGTTAATTAGGTAAATTCTAAGTGGAAATGAATTTTCATGCCATCAAGGTTCAAGTACTCATACTCCAGTATGAGCTCTCTCCTCCTCAAGTATCCTCTCCTCCTGTCCTCCTCAACATGAATTTTAACTTTTCATTGAGGATTTTAAAATGTTAGGTACTCTTACAATGACTACTGAGTACTGACTAGATAAACCATTAGAAAGTGATGTTAGAAAAGGTTAAGCGCAAGATGAAAATAAGACCATGACAGTTTGTTGAATGGATGGATGGTTGTTGTTTTCAGCTTGAGATCCAACACAAGTTGAAGGCAATCAACAACGTGATCGACATGTTGACTGGCATTATCGGAGACAAGAAGGAACTGGAGGAAAAGCAACGCTCCAAGGCCGATGGAAAGCAAGAAAAGGTACCTGTACTAATTGCCTTTTTTTCTTGATATGGTATTCATTTGTTTGTAAATTTGTTGCATGTTTTTATATGAACCGATGTGACTTAAAATGAGTGTAAATTATGAAAAAATTTCAGAAAGTATATACAATTGTACCCGCAAGGACCTAACTTGAGTAAAACACCATTGCAGAAGCGGCCGAAAACGCCGCCAGACACTCCACCCAAGTCATCGTCATCATCATCATCGTCGCCAGACCAGGTGAAAGCCCCCGAACCCCCACCCCCTGGCGAGGCAGATCCCCTCCCCATCCCCGTAGCACCCCCTCCACCCTCGGTCACGGCCCAACAGCCGCCGGTCGACGAGAAGAAGCCGCTGTTTAACTACGTGCACTACGACCCGGAGATGCACTGGTGCAAGGTGTGCGACGTGTTTCCCCGCACGGCCAAAGAGTTCCTCAACCATCTGCACAGCAGCGAGCACAAGGAGGCCACTGTGGTGAGTAACTCGAGGGCATGCGGTCAATTGACCAAGTCAAATTGCGTATTTATTTTGGCAAATCACTACATTGTGGATCAGGAAGGATTGAGTGTCTTAACAGTAAGTTCCAGAAATATATTTAAGTGTATTAATGGCATACCTATGTTCCTTTTGCTAATATTTGTGTCTTGTTATATCATCACCAGGCAAGTGAAATTGCTTGTTTGCCTTTGTATAAATAAGTATAGGTTTTGGGAATCATATCAGGATGTAGTAGAACTTTTGTAACACGTGAAACTTGATTAAAAGTTTGCAGCCAATTCCCCATGTTCTTATGGAAAACTGGTATGCAAACTAATGAAATTGGCTACTATATGTACCACTAAAATAAAATTTGACTGACCATTAGAAAAAGAGGGCGTCGTGAATTTTCAACTAATTGGTAATAATAATAATTACAATTTTCTATAAACAATAACAAATAACCCTTGTATGTAGGTATCCATCCTCTAGCAACAACATTATTGACTCGGTGTTATTAATAGAATGAATGCAGAGAAAAGCTGTGCATCGCTTCTGTGAAAAAGTAACGGCAGGAACTAATTCTTACATCGTGCCACTTGTGATTGTCTGATGTACGCCCTCACATCAAAATATCTCTGTCCATTCCAGGAACGTAAATTGGTGGAGATGCCGTGGCATAAAGCGGCCCAAGGAGGGGAAGAAGAAGTTCCTTATCACAAGGGAGCTCCAACTAAGCGAACGCCAATTAGAGGTATGTTGCTTCGATAACTAAGTAAATTGGACTAATGATTGACAATTTCTTTCAGATCACTTCACTTTTTGTTTGCAATCAAGTGTGTGCATGCAAACAATAAAACTAATTACAATGCATTGCAATGGCATTGACGGCAACACGTATGCGCATTACAAAATACCGCTTCAATTTGGACAAGCATTCTGTGAGCGTATAAAATATACTTGACCCATGGTTGGTTATACATTTTTTTCGGGAAAAGTAAGATAAACAAGAAATGATATTCCTGAATGTATTTTTGTGGCACTGTTTCACTCCAAGCACCAAAAACTGTTTCTGTACTCTATACCTACCAAATCAAAAATTTTGTACTTTTATAGTTTTTATTTTATTAACAAGTTATTGTTAATTAAATCTTCACGATGTACTGTTATAATTTAGTGTGTGTTACGTTCCAATGTCAAGAGCATTTGATATTTGTGTCTTGTATTTATATCATCACCAGGCAATGTGAATTGTTCTCCATCACTGGTTATTATTACTACATAACTGTACTATGCTCTTACTAGTTGTGTTATTATTAAATTATGCTCGAGGACATTATCTGTACATAACTGTGTTTTTTACATTATAATACAACCATTATGTAATAGTATTATCAATGTTACTTTGTATGTACTGGCATCTCTTCTGTCATGTGTACGTCATATTCACCATGAAGACTGTGGCAAGAGGCGGCTGTTTACTCGGAATATTCTACTTTTTAGGCTGATCCAAGGCGATGAGGAACCCAGCGGACTTGGAGATGGAATATTATTGTTGTTTTTGGAGGTACCAATTATTGTGCACACTGTTCCGTTCACAAATGCAACTCCCTTTGAGCCGGAGGGACCAAGGCTGAAATAACTTGTTAAATTATACATATTAAATACCTTCCTCTGATTACTTATAAGTTTGTAACATGCTCAGATACCAATCTGACCATGTGTACAATGTTGCTGACTCAATCTAGTGCTCTATTTCTCTGTATTCGTATTTTTATAGTTGAAGAATGAACTAGGAAAAAGGCCCAATGTATTCCAAGCCATTGGGACTTGTAATTGTGAACCGTGGCATTACTGGATTTAGTTGGAAGGAGTGAAGACTCAATGTTGTATTTCTTTGAACCCAGGCCTGCAGTTCTTCATCTCGGCCACCTCGTGGTATTGCAAACTGTGCGACACCTGGATCGGTGATCTCCACTGTGCATCTCTGCACCTCAAGTCCAAGACACACACCGAGAACTATGTGGTAAGCTTTAACCATAGTCTTGCTTTACCTTCAGTTCAATATACAGTAAAACCTCTTTAAGTCGAAATTGAAGGGACCCAAAAAAAAGCACTTCGACTCATGAATTTTCGAGTTATAAGTATGTTCATAGAATGATGTTTTCCAGACGTGTAGTAAAGATAAGCCTCGTAAACCTACCCCCTCCCCCTGCACAAGGGTCTATAACCACTTGAAGACAGCTGTTTAGTGAAGGGTCAATGCCTCCAAAGGTTTAAAGGACTGCTATTATTTACGCAATTACATATTATCTGCAGACAAATTAAACACACACTTAATTTTTGACAATAAATCGATTTCACAATTATTATTTATAATAAATAAAGTGTAAATAAAGTGTGGTGTTATAATCAAAAAATAAATAATGTAACAGTAAACAGAAAGATAATAATTGTTGGCTGTCATTTATAAATCATCAAAAGATTGAGAAAAAAATTAAAAAGGTCTGAGATTTCTTGAAAAAGCAACTGATTTCAGTTTGTTTTTCATGTCCACAGAATATTTATTTTATGTAGACATCCCTATTAATAAGTAAACATAAGATTAAATATTACGCAGAATGAAATAAATCAATGACCAATGTTTATGCCGTTGGTCTGTTGTTGACTATTTATAGCCCTTTTCACACAAACTTACTGGCGTCACAGCAGTTTGCTCTGATTCTTAGAAACAGGGATTCAACCCTCAACACGTGTCTGCTGTTTTTTTGTTGCTTGGTTTCAAGAGACCCACTTGTCTTTGAGATAAAGCAGGTGGGGTGTCGCGGGAAAGTGAAGTCAGGCCGACACTCTGCTCCAAAAATAGAGGACATTTATGATAAAAAATAATCAAGTATTCTCCGAAAATTGTATTATACAAAAAATACTTCGATTTATAAACTGAAATCACATGTTTTATTCCGTACTAGGGCGTGATATAATATTATTCCATTCATTAGATCGCGAGACAAAATAATTTTTACGCCCTTTTATTCACCACATTGCTCTTTATAACAGTGAACACTTGTTTTGCGGAATGTTTACTTCCCAAATATTTATTGAACATGTCAGGGACTCATTCCCTTCCCACCACTCTCCAGAGACCACAGGGAACGACCCTCTCTCTCACAATCTCCTTTGTTAAGAACAGGTAGTCAGGTACCAGGCCAGCTGGTCGGTCCAGTTAGGGGTGGGGGAAAGTGAAAGTTACGCCGTTGTACCCTCTGCTCCAAAAGTATTGACCATTTTTATACGTAAAATCACACTTTATACTACGAAAATTGTGTTTTACAAAATAATTATTTCGATTTAAACACTGAAAATCAATGTTATTATTCGACTAGGGGCCAAATATTACTTCGAATTACGACTTATCCAAATTTCGAGTTATAATTTTTTTTTACATTGAACAGCCTATACTGTGGGCGGGATTTGAGTTTACTTCGATTTATGATGAATTTCGGCTTATGGTTGTTCGATTTAAGGAGGTTTTACTGTATTAATAAATTAAACCTACTTGCACATTCTTTGTGGTTTCTACTATTAAAAATTGTATATTTCACATAATTTATGCAATTTCAATATAATACAATAAGAAAGTCTTGCCATTGACAGGGCAGTGTTCATGTGAACGACCAAAGAACGACGTGATCGACTAAAAGTCAGAAATATTCTTACCATGAACGAACTTTACATATATTATTAACCTTACTAGTCGACCACAAATGCATTCATTTTGTGTGACTATTTTTTACTGTTTGTGGTAGCTGAACCCACTTTTGGCTCGACCACAGACTACCAAAAGTTGCCATTTAACAGGGAAAAACAACAGACGTAGTGTAACCGATCTACCTATATTCTCGATTTTATTCTCCTGTCTTGTTGTTTCACTTGATATGGGCTCGCTGCCCAATAGAGTGCTAACTAATAAACATTGAGACAACTGTAAATTTATGATGCCGTGTCGTCCCATAGTAACAAGGAATTATAATAACCCTCCAGGTCCTTGTATAGTATTGAATCTAGGTAGTGGAAACTGAAAAGTATGTTACTGGGTTTGTTTTGTTCATGGACTGTGTTGTCTTTAAATCGCTAGCTATCTCGAGTTAATTGGACTCAAGTTCTAGCAAGAGGTTCTCAACTAGGATACTACATTTGAATCATAAATTAATGAAAGAGGTACACTTGACATCATGAATCATCTCGTGAGCTTCAAATTAAATATTTTATTTGGGGGCGTGTGAATAGTGATGATTTATTACTTCGAATGCGAATGTCACAATGTTGTCATAGCAAAGCCGAGTAAGAATAATAAAACTTAAAAAATAAATTAGGGCTGTGCGGGTAGCATTTTTGGAGGTCGGGTCGGGTTCGAGTCGGGTAGTAAAAATACGTCGGGTATCGATCGGGTAATTTCGGGTATTTTTTTATTTAAAAAAAATCATTGTTAACTCTCACGGGTAGTATTTAGTTTGATTTACCATGAACAAATGATGAAGAAGCCTTCCTACTGTTGTTGGTACCGTTGCTTGTACCATTTGTACCTGGTCTTGGACTATTACGTCGCAACAAATCATTGTCAAATACCTCGCCTTCCTCATCCCTATCCACAACAAACCGATTGGCACCGTCCGTTGCTTGTACCTGGTCTTGGACTATTAGGTACGTTACGTCGCAAAAAATCATTGTCAACTACCTCATCACTATCCATAACAAAAATATTCATTGCACTTGGCACTTTTACATAATTTAGAAACTCAACAACAAACTGTAAATTGGACGACGCACATATTTTCATCCATTAGTGTTTTCATCTCGTCAATTCCAAAATGGCGGACGACCGACTTCACGGCGCAGGCGCTTAGCGCAACAGCGGACTAGTGCAACCTAGCGGGAAAAAGCGCAACTACGTTCTGGAGACTTTTGGCGGCAATTTCAAACTACCCGAAAAAACCCTTTTTTCGAGTTTTATATTTTGTTTTCGAGTCGGGTTTCAACTACCCGTCCGAACCCGAAATTTCGGGTACCCGCACAGCCCTAAAATAAATATACAAAAATATTTGGAATATAAAGCAAGTAAAAATAGTTGGATGGAATCTGATTTCAAATGACAACGTGCAGGCGCAATAGGTAGAAGGGGGTGGGGGGTCTCTAGCAGTCTGACCCATTCGTTTTATAAAATGCATTTCCGCATCAGAATCACTTTTAAATTGATACAATTCTAGAAATTTTACGTCCTGAGGGGCAACAATTTGAGGGTTGTTTGATCAGTACCTAAGAGCATTTAGAGCCCCAGAATCACTTCTAAAAATTGTTAAAATTCAAAAGTGGCTAGAAAGTGGCTAAAACTGAGGAGTCCCCCCCCCCCCTCCTGCCCCCAAGGTGTGGCAGTTACCTCCTAGGTAATAGGTTAATAGAGCTGTGTTGCTTAATGCTTACCTGATTAAACACATATACATTTTCAGAATTTCACGGAGCAGAGTCCACATTGGGAGACGGACTGGTTGGCAGATCGAGAAAAGGCATATGAACGTAAAGCAGACGAGCGACGCCAGGTGAAATTACCTGTGTCGGCGCCTCTTCTACTACCAGGATCGGAATCGGTTATTAAGGAAGAAAAGCTATCCAAGAAGAGCAAGAAAGAGCGTAAGAAAGAACACAAAACTCGTGATGAGAAGGATGGAAAGAAGAAAAAGAAAAAGAAGCGAAATAAGAAGAAGGCCAAGAACTCTTCGGCCTCGGAGAGCAGTTCATCTAGCTCCAGCTCGGATAGCAGCGATGATGAGAGTGATATGGATGACAAGGGCAAGAGTATCCGTGTAGCCATGAGGAATAAGTACAAGGCGCTGGAAGCAACTGGCTGGGAAGACATGAGTAGTAAAGAAGAAGTGGACCGCCGGGCAAGAGAACGCTTGGAAGAAGAGGCTCGAGAGAAATTCCTCAAGGATATGGCAGAACAACAGATGCAGATGGAGCAGCAGCAAATGGAGCAAGAGCGTTATGAGAGGCAAGTGATGATGGAAAATCAGGAAAGAGATAAGTTCAGGAAGATTCCTCAGAAAGAGGATAAAATGCTTCGAGAGTGGATGGGCAGTGGGAGCAAAGAATTGCCTGATGGGGAGAAACAAATTTTGAGTAGCATCAAGGACAGGGTTAAACTTAGGCAGGAAGCCGAGAAGGAGCGAAAGCGTGATGAACGAGACCGTTACTATGAAAAGGGTTATTACGAAGATGGAAATCGGAGGAGGAGGAGAGGTGAAAGTCCCGACAGCAGATCTGGTAAGAGGGGCAGGAGTCGCAGTCCCGATGAACGACGATGGGACAAAGGTCGAGGTAAATACACAAAGCGTAGTCCGCAACGTGCAAATCAATCACGGTACCAGGAATTCCAAGATGAACCTGCTGAACGTAAGAATGGGGATAAGAAGCAAGCAGTGAAGAGGCCAGGCAGTGAGTCCGAGGAAGCAGAAACCAAGTTTGAACGTCAGGCTCTTGAAGCTGCTGCAAGACTAAAGAAAAAGGACAAAAAACCAGCAACTGCAGCTATACCCAAGTCTAAACTTCCTTTCATTGGACGCATGCCAATAATGAAACATCTTGCTAAGAAAAAGGAAGACGAGACAGTGGAAGTAAAGAAGCCAGTAGATCCCCCAGTGCTGATTGGCCCTGTCATGCCTCCCAGACTGCTTGCTGTTCCAGGAAACCTTGCTGTTAAACCAGACAATAAACCAGAATTGCAGCCGGAAGAACTATTGGTCGTCCAGGACATGGAGATTGACGATGCCGACTCTGATGATGGAAACAGGAATCTGGTGGAGGAGCAAGTGCCAGTATCAGAGTACATCACTCCAGTAATCGAGCCCATACTTCTTTCTGAAGTCCAAAATGTTGATCGGCCTAACTTGCCTGAACTATCCAGCGACGAGTTGAAAGATCCTCAAGAGGCAAAGAAACCTGTCAATGACATTCCTCTCCCAAAAGATTTCCAAGAGGCATTAAACATTTTGTTCCCTGGTCAGAACAAGGTCCCAGATTCATCTACCAAGATGGAGACTCCACCACCACCAGAATGGAACCAGGAAGTAAGCTATGGACTGTACCCAGACTATCCACCACCCTTGCCAGATCATGATAAGGCTCCTCAGTCGAAACGTCATCGGAACTTGGACTCGTCGTCCGATGAAGATGACGAGCATGAAAGATTCAACCAGGAAATGTCTGGTGATGACTTGGCCATGCTTGGTATTGATGCGGGAGACATGGCTGCTCAGAGCTTTTAAGAATATAATTTGCTTTAAACTGGAGGATAGCTCTTGCTAATGAATTTCTTTAAAGTTCAATTTATAGGCATGATACTCTTAGACTCAACCAATAAATTACTTTTATTATATATTTATTAAGAACACAGTGGTTATTCATTCAGACGAGGAGCTAAAATTGCTTAGGTACTTTTTTAATTGCTTATTAATTACATATTACATTTAGATAGTAATTAGGTATTACAATGAGTGTTTGTAGCACTATCTACCTATATTATATATAGCATTAGATGAATTCTTAACATTTTATTACTAGTGCTTCATGAATTTGTTGCTGCTGGCACATCATCAATATTTTCCATGTTCTCTGCCACAGTGTTAATATCCGACAGCTGATTTCTGTTGTATCGCACTAGAGTAAAGTTTTGCAGAAATCGCAGCTCCCCATTCCATGCGCGTAATATACCGAGTTGCTTCTGGTTCATGATATCGGGAACTTCTGTAACATACATCAACGTCATTAAAACAGAATCATATGCACCGGAGACTATTTTATTTATTTACTTCAAGCCTATAAAGATCCAATGTATCCATAAATGCTCCTCTAGTGGGAAATAATTGGGATTGAATTCTCATAACTGACACATTTTCTAAGAGATTATAAAAGCTTAAAATTCAAATTTACCTAGACCACTTGTGTTGAATTCCTCTTCTTCACGAAGTTTTGTCAATTTTAGGATGTCTTCCCTTGAGGCATGTTGGCGATTTTTATTCCTGTTGCCAATGCTGTGTTTCAATTGTATTTGTTCAAGTTCCTCATCAAATCTGTTTATAAATTTATCAATCAGTGCAATGGCATTTTGTGGTGCATACTCGGTTACAGCAGGGTCTGCGTTATCTCGAAACCACAGCACTTTTTCTCCCAGTAAATTATTCCTCATATGATGCAAGAGTTTAGTTTTCTCACGAGATGTCACCCTGAAAAGTAAAATCATCTTCATGATTAATTCATCAACAAGAAATTATTCGTCTTGTTAAATATCAATTTAAAATCTGAATATAAGCCTGTATTCCACTTAAATTCATAGTTTGCGTGACAATATCTCATTTTTGCGCGACCATCAAAAAATTACTGAAAATGTCAAAAGTAATTTTGCTATAAAAACTGGAATTGAAGTGTACACAATTTCACTGAACATGATGAAAAATTTAATTTGCATCATTTGTGTACTAATTCCGAACTACTTTGAATAATAGACCACAACGAAAATGACATAGTGCTCCGGTCAAGTAACTTAAAATTAGGGCTGTGCGAGTTTGATATTTTAAGGTCGAGTCGAGTCAGTGAGATGAATCGAGTTTTTCGAGTCGAGTTCGAGTCATGTTCAGCAAATGTTCACCTATGTACTATTAGGTCATAAAATTATTATTCGACCATCACAAAATGAATAGAAATATTTACATTAATCATACATCATCTATACATTGTAGGGCTGCTAATTCATGTAATTTCTTATAATATGATAAGATGTAGGTATGTAGGTAAATAATTTTGATTCTCATACTACTGGGGTTTGAAGTGCTGCTACTAGAAATTTAATTTGTAGCTTGGAATGACAAGTAAAGATCTAAGCTTTAAGAGTCTACGATACTTGATGAAATCCATGTGTCATGAAGCACAAAAAGGCGGCCCCTACTTTTTTCTAAACGGCTCTACCGATTGTCTTTAAATTTTCACAGATTATAGATAAATAATAAATCTGTGCCTCTAGTGGGCCAAAAGTGTTATTTTTTGTTCAGTAATTTCAGGGCACAGGTGCCAAAATACCCATATATTGCCCATTTTGGCACCTCCTCAACACGAGTAATAACATTTGTTATTATTTTTTTGAATCACTAGAGGCACAGATTTACTCTTTATCTCTATGCTGTAAAAATTTGGAGACAATTGGTCAAGCCATAAAGAAAAAAGTAGGGGCCGCCTTTTTATGGTTTTTCTTTTTTGTGGTTTTCAATGTTTGAATTAAAATAACTTACTTCACAGCAGTATATGCAACATGCAACACAATGATTAAATGTCACAAATGGCACGTACAACCCAGAGCTAATGCATTTTCGTGCATTTTTTGGAATTTTTCATATCCGAATCGAAATTTTTTGCGAGTCCTGTCGACTCTTAACAGCTACTGTATTTTGGGGGAAAAAATCCATGCAATCTGCAACTAGAAATACTACTAGGTACTAGGCACTACATAGAATGTAAAGGACAAAGACCCTAGAACTTCCTTAGGCCAAAATTCTGGGTTTTTGCATTCCTAGAAGTATTGTCAGAAGCACTTGGACGAGTTATGTCACTTATCAGCAGGAATATCATATTTCCCAAATCTCAACAATTTCATCCAACAATGCGTCATTATTATTTCATTGTGTGACATTTTAACAGAAATTCATGTGTTCTTGTGAGTTGAGGAGTGGATTATTGATGGAAGAAGTAGGTAGGGGTCTGTTAAGGATGTAGGCAGGATAGATATTGTCTTTAAAAAAAAAATATATAAAAATAAAAATTTAAAACTCGAAAAAGTTGAGTTTAACCCTTTTTGATTCGATTCACCCCCCAAACTCGACTCGAACTCGAAATTTCGAGTACTCGCACACCCCTACTTAAAATACATCGCTGGCTAAGTCGGATTCCGTGTATCCGCCGCCACTCCTCCCTTGGTGCCTAGCAGATTCAGGGATTTTGTACCTAAATAAATTTACTATTCATAGGAGTATGTTTTGGTGTCACGTTTACACTCAAATCATCTAAACAATTTGCATCACAGTCATCACAGTGCATCTCTGAACAATTTGGGATCACAGTGCTGTACCGCCTATGCTAAGTCGGTGGATGCTTGCTATCACGATGTCTGTCGACAGCAGACGGCAGAGCGCCCCAGCGGCCAACTCATGAACGTCTGCGTACTGCCGGCGCAACGCAGGACTCTTTCGCGATGCGAGCGAGATGACAATTTCATTTCTGTATTTTAATATTAAAATGATGTGCTGACGGTTTAGTAAGAAAGTAGCTATTATAGTTTACGCCAGAAGGGTCAAACAAGATCTAAATATATATGCAGAATATATATTGTCTGTATCACAGCATTCGTGTGCATTTTTTTAACAATGTCCCAAACCGATGATCATTTGAATCGATTTAACAAATACCTACCTACTTACATCGTTAATATTATCATTATTTTCAATATAAAAATATAAAAATAATTATGTAAGTTGCGATGGCCGAAATAGACCTAGAAATAAGTATTTGTATTATCTTCCAGACGCTCTTCAAATCAAATATTGAACAATAAAGAAATAAGTACCTAATCCACTTTAAAAACGAAACCTGAGTAGGTAAGTATAAAAATCGAAAGTAATTCTTACAATATTACGAGTAAATAAAATCTAAAAATTCAGCACTGAGCACTTTAGTGAATCAAAAAATGGGCCAAGACAACACCGTATTTTAAAAATCAAAAAACACTTGGTACATCGTGTATTAATAAAAATAATAAAATGCACTAAAATTCAATTCTCCAGGTAATTTTTGATTTTTAAAATATTGTGTTAGATGCATTATTTTTATATCATACTTTTCTGTGCTGATTTTTTATTACCATAATTTTTTTAGTTGACGAGACTTGCATGGTGTGACGCACAAAGTGCTTTTATGGGGATATCACAATTTTTTAGTTTACGTACACAACTTGTAACACATATCGGAGCAACGATGGTCCTACTTAATTCCTTAGGTCCGGCCGTTTTAGAAATATGGTTTTAACAATGTCTCCTAAAAGCACTGACACCTTGAATTAAAGTTTAACTGCTAATATTTCAAGCCAAAAAATAGAAAATTAAAAAATAGTAAAACATTTAAATTATTACAACAAATTATAACATTCTGAGCCGAGAATTCTATGAAGACACGATTAATACTATTCTATTAATGTGCAATTCTCTTTCCCTTGTGAGGATCTTATAAAGAGGTGGAGCATCTCCAAGGCGCTTCATTATTATATATCTCTAAAGATGAGGCAACATTGCAAGCTGGTTTTGCTCTCACTTGAAAAATCTAATCAGGAAAAAAAGAAAATATCCAAATTTACTTCTTAAAAATGGTTTTATTAAAGTCAAGTTTTAATTCAGGGGTTTTATTTATCATTTTATTATCGTAGGTATTACTTTTTATTAATAACCTTCCACATTATAGTGTTTTTTTTTAATGACGTGATAATAGTAGTAATATTTTCTGTTTTCTGTGTTCTGTATTTTCTATATCGAGAAAATAAGGAACACGACTGACCTCTGGTAGATTCTTTGGTACTATCCATTAGGGATGGCACTTTTACCGGTTCTGAAAAAATCGGTAAATTTACCGGTCAGCGGTAAATTTTGTAAAACGAAAGCAGATACCAAAATATGACTATACCAAATACAAAAATTACCCTACTTTATTATTTGACCCATTTACAAAGATTATCAGTCAGGACAATAACAATACTACTTATATTCTATAATCGATGTTAATAATAATACTGCATTTTGATAAGGGATTATATAGCTGATCGAAATAACTTGGCTGGCTCTATTGGCACGGCAGCCGTGCCCGCAAAGGGTTCATATTCTATTTACACCAGAGTAGCCGTGTGCGCATGAAGGCGTATTCTATTGGCACCAGAGTACACCAGAGCACAGTCGCCGTGTGCGCAAGAAGGCGTATGCTATTGACACCAGAATCCACCAGAGTTCACTCCAAGATGGCCGTCATCTGAACAGCTGTTTTCCGGAGCCTATTTAGACTTTTTAAACTAATGCAGAAGGATCGTGACGTTTTGAAAAGTGTAGGAACTGAACAATAATCAATACAATTAGGTCAGGGTCATACGTCACGACCTCAAACTTCGATCTAAATGCATCTGTGCAGCTAAATGACTTCACTTACGCGCACGGTTTTACTTCTGGTGTAAATAGAATAGGAATTCATAGGAACACGGCAGCCGTTTGCGCAAGGGGTTCAAATTCTATTGCCACCAGAGTACACCAGAGTTCACTCCAAGATGGCCGTCATCTGAACAGCTGTTTTCCGGAGCCTATTTAGACTTTTTATACTAATGCAGAAGGATCGTGACGTTTTGAAAAGTATTGGAACTGATCAATAATAATTACAATTAGGTCAGGGTCATACGTCACGACCTCAAACTTCGATCTAAACGCATCTGTGCAGCTAAATGACTTCACTTACGCGCACGGTTTTACTTCTGGTGTAAATAGAATAGGAATTCATAGGAACACGGCAGCCGTTTGCGCAAGGGGTTCAAATTCTATTGCCACCAGAGTATACACCAGAGTTCACTCCAAGATGGCCGTCCTCTGAACAGCTGTTTTCCAGAGCCTATTTAGACTTTTTATACTAATGCAGAAGGATCGTGACAGTACAATATGTTCTGACATTTTACTATACTGAGAATCGTGGAGTTATAAAGAGGACTGGGAACATTTATTATC
This sequence comes from Leuctra nigra, assembly GCA_934045905.1. Lineage (NCBI taxonomy): Eukaryota > Metazoa > Arthropoda > Insecta > Plecoptera > Leuctridae > Leuctra > Leuctra nigra. The sequence continues at coordinate 16,640,508 of OW203767.1, read as the reverse complement.
TAATAAAATTTCAGCTATGGGTATGATAGCTCCAGTAAAATATCTTTGACGTCTAGATGCACTGATACGTGTCAGCCATTACACACTGGCAGCTAGAAGTACAACTTCACATTGCGCGCGCATGAGTTAACTGGGCAGACGAAGGAAAAAAACTCTCTATGGGTAGACAAATTCCAACGTGCGAAAATTAAAGCTGGGCAACCTAAAAAAAAATAGCTCTATGGTTAAGCAGAATTTAAACTTGTGAAAATGTGAAAATAAAAAATTTCGTCCCCGACCAGATTCGAACCGGTGTACCCTTGCACCGCAGGCAAACGCCTTACCGCCTGAGCTACAAAGCTGCTCATGCCGAGGTGCGTTAAAAACTGCTACATAAAATTACACACAGGCAGGCGTTGCTTACGCGCATCCTACTGCGCAATGTGCCGGTTGTCCCTTTAGCTGCCAATCATTACACGTATGAACATGATTCCACTTTGAACATGATTCCACTTCCCCCTATAGCATAGGAGGAAGTGGATATACTACGTCACGACCTGAGTGCGGATATGACCGGTCCAAGTAGCCCCAATAGCCGGCTATTGATGCAAATTAAAAGACCTTGTGTTTTATGTCTACTTAAGTTGCAATATGGTTTCACTAGTATTTGTACTACGTGGCTGACCTAATTGCAATCAGTTATTGATCAGTTCCTATTCTTTTTAAGCAGTCACGACTCTTCTACATTAATTTAAGTCTAAATAGGCTCCGGAAAACAGCTGTTAAGAGGACGGCCATCTTGGAGTGAACTCTGGTGTACTCTGGTGGCAATAGAATTTGAACCGCTTGCGCAAACGGCTGCCGTGTTCCTATGAATTCCTATTCTATTTACACCAGAAGTAAAACCGTGCGCGTAAGTGAAGTCATTTAGCTGCACAGATGCGTTTAGAACGAAGTTTGGGGTCGTGACGTATGACCCTGGCCTAATTGTATTGATTATTGATCAGTTCCTACACTTTTCAAAACGTCACGATCCTTCTGCATTAGTATAAAAAGTCTAAATAGGCTCCGGAAAACAGCTGTTCAGAGGACGGCCATCTTGGAGTGAACTCTGGTGTACTCTGGTGGCAATAGAATTTGAACCCCTTGCGCAAACGGCTGCCGTGTTCCTATGAATTCCTTTTCTATTTACACCAGAAGTAAAACCGTGCGCGTAAGTGAAGTCATTTAGCTGCACAGATGCGTTTAGAACGAAGTTTGGGGTCGTGACGTATGACCCTGGCCTAATTGTATTGATTATTGATCAGTTCCTACACTTTTCAAAACGTCACGATCCTTCTGCATTAGTATAAAAAGTCTAAATAGGCTCCGGAAAACAGCTGTTCAGAGGACGGCCATCTTGGAGTGAACTCTGGTGTACTCTGGTGGCAATAGAATTTGAACCCCTTGCGCAAACGGCTGCCGTGTTCCTATGAATTCCTTTTCTATTTACACCAGAAGTAAAACCGTGCGCGTAAGTGAAGTCATTTAGCTGCACAGATGCGTTTAGAACGAAGTTTGGGGTCGTGACGTATGACCCTGGCCTAATTGTATTGATTATTGATCAGTTCCTACACTTTTCAAAACGTCACGATCCTTCTGCATTAGTATAAAAAGTCTAAATAGGCTCCGGAAAACAGCTGTTCAGAGGACGGCCATCTTGGAGTGAACTCTGGTGTACTCTGGTGGCAATAGAATTTGAACCCCTTGCGCAAACGGCTGCCGTGTTCCTATGAATTCCTATTCTATTTACACCAGAAGTAAAACCGTGCGCGTAAGTGAAGTCATTTAGCTGCACAGATGCGTTTAGATCGAAGTTTGGGGTCGTGACGGATGACCCTGGACTAATTGTATTGATTATTGTTCAGTTCCTACACTTTTCAAAACGTCACGATCCTTCTGCATTAGTATAAAAAGTCTAAATAGGCTCCGGAAAACAGCTGTTTAGAGGACGGCCATCTTGGAGTGAACTCTGGTGTACTCTGGTGGCAATAGAATTCGAACCCCTTGCGCAAACAGCCGCCGTGACTAGACCTTGAACGCTAGAAGGCAATGTTTTACGAAGTGAAAACTTGTATTATAATTGTATGACGCATTTAATCTTATATTAAACAATAAAATAAATGTCAAATGACCAGTAGATTGTAAGTAAAGTTAATTACAGAAGTAAAAAAGATAATCCCTGACGGGGAATCGAACCCCGATCGTCTGCGCCCTAAGCCAATGGGCTAACCAACCGGCTATTGTTGCCACTGAGGAATTGTTGCGTTAGATGTCTACTTAAGTTGCTATATGGTGTCACTCTAGAATTTGAACTAGGTATCTAATGTGTTCGCAGCTCACTTGCACGGTCTACTACCGTGTCGTGTTCATAACTCTCGTAACTCTCACACGGTTTTACTCTGGTGTAAATAGCATACGCCTTCTTGCGCGCACGGCGAACTCTGGTGTAAATAGCATACGCCTTCTTGCCTACACGGCGAACTTCTGGTGTAAATAGAATTTGAACCCCTTGCGGGCACGGCCGCCGTGTGAATAGACACGCCGAAATAACTTGCAGAAAAGCATATTGATTTGACCAATCTTGTATGCCATGTCTGTCCTCTTCTCCCATACGAGGAATTGTCGACCATACCAATTTGATCAAGTTACAATTGCTATGCTGTGTCTGCTAAACAAGCAAACTCAAACAAAGATTCCGATATTGGAAGTACTAATCGTATACTAAGGAATTATCATTTTGAATGATTGAGGACAACCAAAAATCAACTTAAAATATGCCTGACTGCTAATGTTGTCACACTGAAGTTTTATTACAGTTATTACTTAAATTGTGATATCTCCATTCATACATTCGAAAGGATTAAAAAAAACTTAATTTACCATTTTTTTTTACCGGTAAATTAATAATTGGTAAATTTACCTTAATTTACCGGTAAATTTTACCGGGTGCCATCCCTACTATCCATAGACCATGGGGATAATGGAGGATATAAAGGGTTTATTTATGTAAATAAATTATATAAAATTTGCTTTAGTTGTTTGTTATTGCTGAAAAAGTAAACTTGTAACTAAATCTATATATCATTTGTTTCTCCTTTTTCACTGCCCTATGGAAACACGAACAGCAAAATAAAAAAGTGTATCTAAAAAGTATCCTGCCAGAAGTGGCTCCATCACGTATCGCTTATTTGTTCGAATAGCAGGTAAGAATTTATTGCTTCAAAAAATATTAAATAATATCTTTATCGTGTTTTTTTTACAATTCTAACTATCCTATAGGTACTAGACGTAATTATTAAAATGTTAAGTTAAAGAGAAACTGAGTTAAACTAAATTTAGTTGTTAAGGCCAATACATATCACGTGACTTTATTTCTCTACATCCGATCAAAAGAAATAGTTACCTATGAGTACATACCTTACATCGTTCATGTTGAGTAATCCAAGGTGATTTATGAAGGAAATTCACTGCATACTGGAGCTTATCAATATTTGCAGTCAATATTATTTAATTTTGCAGTGGTTTTATAATAAAAACAACACAAATATCGTGTATACGTACGCGTGTGAAGACTGTCAAAACCAAGTGCTGTTCGTTTAAACATTACATTCATAATAGTGGATATAATTAATATCTCAACATTTCGTTGGAAAGATGAAGAAAGAGCGCATGTTTTGTTGGCAAAATTGTGTCAGGTTTGTGATGCATATGTGCCCTTTTATTAGATTAAAGTTTGCTGTTCTTGGCAACTCATAGGATTTCCTTAAACTTCAGGTCTTGATTTGAGAATATTTAGGTGCAAGGAAGTAAAATCATCTAATAAGTTATTTTCGCAGTTCTTTTCTGCGTAGATTTGTTCCAACAGATGTGTCCTAACTTATCTGATGAGTGAGAAGTATTTGCTAAACTGAACCCTTCCAAATGAAAATGTGTAGCTTTTTGGTTGAAAAGTCACGTGATATGCAGCCACCTTATGTTAAACTAAAGAGACTAGACCTACACTTCCCCCACCCCACCACTGGGAAGAGCGTCAACTTCCAGATTTTCGCGGTCTGAAAAGGGCCAATACGAATCGTTCTAAAATCGGAATTACGAACAGCAGCGCTCCTGAAACGTTGTGGTGGTGGGAACTGAGAGAACTATTCATTACGTATATAATCTAAATATGTAAATATTTATATAAATTTAATAAATATACAAATGCATAAACAATGTAATTTAATTTACATTTTACGTATTTATTGCGTTTATTATATGAATCATGACGATAATATATCGACTGAGCCATCGACTGTTCAATTTACTTCCATTGTCACGTGGAAGATGGCGCTTGCGGTAGTAACTCCGATGACTTTGTGCAAGGATTAGCATTGGCTTCATTGGAAGTTGACGCTCTTCCCAGTGGTGGAGCGGGGGAAGTGTAGGTCTAGTCTCTTGAGTTACAACCGTTCTACCATTTTTTTTATCGATGACCGAATAATTGTCAAGTTTGTAATTAAAAACGTACAAAGCTCACGGATGTAACAAACATATAAATGGAATAAATGCAATGAAACAAGAACGAGAGCTATAGACAAGCGTCTGAAGACAGCTTGTTTTAGTTGGGTTTGTATTAGTGGTTTGTATTAGTGGTTTGTATGCGCGGGCGCTAGGAGTCTATAGTACCCGCGTTTTCCGTCAGGAGCGCTGCTTGTTGCTTTTCATGATGATAAGCAACCAGCTCTCAGCGCTTGGTGAATTCACCTCTCTGTACTCCACTGTGGTCACTGCCCATAAAAGTAGAGGGAACTTATGGGTACTTCTTTCACTAGTTGTGCTAGGGGTAAAGTATGGTGCCTATAGGTACAGGCCTATATTGGTATAAATATTACATTTAAGGTGAACAACACTTACTTTCTTAATTGCTTAGAAATTGCGGCCGTTTTCCGACTCTTGGGATGAATTACTTTCGTTAACTTATTAACCTCCTTGCTTACACTGACTTTTGGCTGGAAACAAAACAAAGTTTACAGGTACATAACCTCAATTTCTGTATGCAATATTAAAGCTATGCAGAGCGTACCTATAACTACTAACCATTGTAAAAATACCAATCAAAATTGAACCTTAAAATGCAATAAACGTTTAAAATTTAATAAAAATACACAGATATGTGACCAAATCAAACTAATCACAAAACCACTCTTCAGTCTTCCCTCGTGTCACGATCAATCGAAGTCACGATCCAGCTGTATGGTCCCTACGCGGTGATGGTCCCTTGACCTTGAGCAGTTTGTTGACAGATGAGTGGGTATGAGTTGGTAGCACTGCGCCATGCTGCGTCTGCCGCTCAAAACGAAGTACAAAATAATCGACATTTAAATTTATTATTGTTGTTATTTTAAAATAAGTTATTTTAGAAAAGGAGCAACAGCCACATATCAGACGATTGCATCGCATTAGATCATGCATTAGAAAATTCAGCAAAACAAAACTAAAACCAAATTTCAATTTTAATGGAAATAGTTAAATAAATAATAATCTTCTTCTGGTTCCGACAATGTTTTGTCAGGTCAGACAGTGGAAAATAATAGTTAATGGAAATAATTAATGAACAAAAATATAGGATAGATTTATATTATAATAATAATAATAATAATAATAATGTAATTTATTGAGCACATAAAATAGGTACATAATTGGTCTGTATTCAACAATCGAGTCGTTGATCTTCCATACATCCATCTCTTCTCTTCAGCTGCTTCACCTCTTCACCGTTTACCTACTTCTTCTTAATTCATAATAGTCATTAAAATTGTGCTTCAATATCAGTGGTAATATTGGAAGAACATCCAAGCATTTGCTTTTTAGCTGAGGGAAAACCACTGAAAAAACATTCTCAGCAGGATGTAATCTTGATTCTTGTCTTCCAATGTCATAACTTCACGAATTCTCTTTCTTGAATGATAGCGAGTTTATCCTTAACGAGCGTCTTGAAAGCTTTTAAACTTAGGGTCTGCTCTTCTGTTGTTGTTGTGTTGTATGCTACTGAGGCTGAATAGGAAAAACAGCTCTTGAATTTTTTACTTCGATGAGTTCCAAAGTCTAGCTTATCTTTGGACCGCGTGTCTCGTAGGTGAATATCATGACGCTTTCTCAACTTATCATTTAAATACTTTGGCTCTCCCGTTCTCAATATCTTGTGCGTTGCGCATGTTAAATGTAGGTTTCTTCTCGCTTCCATCTTTAGCCAATGAAGTTTTTGAATGTAGGGACTTATATGGTGTCTTCTCTTAATATTGAATACAAACCTAGCACAAGAATTCTGGACTTTTTGAATACGACCTACATCTTTCTTCGAAATACACGGTCCGTAAACCATGTCACAGTAATTCAAATTAGATATTATAAGTGCCTCAACAAGCTTCAACTACCTCAACAACAGTACAACTAACAGTGCCTCAACTACCGAGGCAACAGTAGGTACATTGCTTCATAAGTTTTTGTTATTTCATGGTTTTACAAGTGGTGGCATAGATGGGATTTTTTAAAGCACAGGCAGAGTATGGGGGTTGAGACCACTGATCTTAATGTACTTTCACTTCGTTGGTTGAGACCGAGGAAGAAAAAAGGACGTGAGTATACCTACACTTCACAAAATCTTTTTAAAAAAAAATTGAGTGCACTTAAGCAATCCCAGGAAAAGCAAACAAACAGACGACACTAAAATTTTATCATGAAATCAAATACTCATCAAAATCAAAGAAGAAATTAAAGAAACGTGGTATAAATCAAATATCGATCAGCTATCAAATAATCTATCAATAATCACAGGAAATAAAAAAAATCATAGGAAATTTTAAAGAATCACCAAGACACAAAAAAACACGAAATAAATCGACAAATATAAAAAATACCAGGACAATTTTAATGCAACTAAAAGATCGCAAAAAAAACTCACTAAGAAAAATCTAAAATTCAAAATTATCAGGAAAAAACAGAAAAACTCAGACGTACAAGATGTATGTAAGTACAATGTACGAAAGAGTACAAAAGAACTACAGATGTACAAGAGTGTTCGGAAATGGAGCCAGTCATATTAATATGCCACAGTTTCAGTTAGGTAATTAATTACTACTTAATTAACTACTTAATCGCTTTTCTGATATAATTGCATGCTTGCAGGTCACGTCCAAAACGCACCAAATTCTTTCGAATTAGGTACGATTTTCTTCAGACATAATATAATGTCCGTGCTAAGTGCTCCGGCCGCCTGACATAATATTTCAGACCCCAAATTGTATTTCCCATATTTTATTTGTATTTTTTTAACGGTACGTAACAATAGTTATGTTCTGCACCCAGAATCATATATACTTAAGGCGGCGCAATTCCGACACTCAGTGTTTTTATGGGTATTAAAATATTAGTGACAAAACTTCCTACCTTTTATAAAATTAAAGTTGTCAAATTGCAAATAAAATAATATATCACTTGAAATTTTAATTCATTCTACAAAATTATTTTGTATGCTGGGATGAAATGGTTCAAACAAAAGATTAAATTTCAAACCCATAAATTATTTTTTTACTTGTTTGAGTTTTCAGATAGTAATCATGGAATACAAATGTAATACCTTCATTGTTTTCATTAATCTGTAGTTACACATTGAGTGTTCCTTTACAGATTAATTAGCATATTATTTTATTTAATTATCTTTGAGAGACAAGATTTCTGGTGCCAGTCTACAGTTTTAGATGTTTTGTAAGGAAGAAAGTGAAAAATCTGTTTTATGCTAATTGCAATCAGTATCATTATGTCCGATAGCACGGAAGAATACAATCAGTGCAATTAAATTTTGCACCCGAGATTACTTCGAAATTGCAGACTAACTATACTCTAACTAACTAACTATACTATTCAACTATACTGTTATAGATTTTAACATTGTTTTGTGGAGGAAGCAAAACTATCTTCTTTACTATTGATAATATTAATACTTCTTCGATTCAATCAAAATTATTAAATTGTTACTGAGTACCAAAAATCATTCCCTCATAAAAAAACGCATTTGCACCCTGTCCCTTTTAAAGACAACGGTGTAGTAGTCCAATTTATTCTGTGAATGAAATCTCATAAATATTCACCCAATTTCAAAGTGAGCTTTCTGTGTGGGAACGATCAAATTGGAATGTGAGGGGAGGGGGGGGGGGGGGGGTACTTTGGTGGTGGGGGGAGTTACAAATTACAGCAAATCACTGAATATTCTCTTGTTATGGTTACCATGCAATATATACATAAAATACAGTTCGATAGAAAGAAGACGTCTGAAAGACGTCCTCTAAAAGGAAACTATGATTTTGTGGATGACACTTAAAGAGATCTTATAATAAAGCTCCAAAATTTAACTATTAAGGAATCCGGAACCGAATACCACATCTGCCCCAGAAGACAGTAATATAACCGTGCAAATCTACAATGAAAGACATCGGGATTACCCTGTACATAAACATCCATACGATCCAATAAATTAGAAAGGGAACAAATCTAACGGCAATGTAATGTGTATAACAACACGGGAGAGGTGGAAGAATCCAAACAAGTGGCTTCATCCGAGTTCTACAGAGAACCAATAGAGCTCAACCAATCAGGTTCGTCGGTTGAACATTTTTTATTGGATTCCCCTTCTCATATACACATTTATTTGGAATGATGTGTACTTTGTGCCCCTCATATTAATTGCGTAATATTATTTATAATAATACTATTGGATGTACGAATCATCAGTCTATTATTCCCTCATCTCTTGAAGCTAAAGATCAAGAAGTATCATGACGACTTCTTGCTACATTCTGTCTCTCATATGGACCAATCATGAACCTCGGCCTCAACGGCTGAAACTGCCTCCCGGATGATGAGGGCGACGAACCAGCTGGTCTCAACGACGACCGACGAGGTCCACCTTGTACAGAAGGTGACCCTCTCAACGAGAACCTCCTCCCACCGAGAAACGGTGACATTCCTGGTGCCGTCACATAACTTGGCGGTGGCGACGGTCTTATCGAGAAACGACGTCGTTCTGTGGTCGGTGGGTCTTGGGTGGACGTCGTTATGAGACTGCGATGTGTGATGGGCGATGAGACGCGGCGCATAGAGAAGCGTCGCGACGTCGGCGGCGGCTGAGCGAAGAGGTTCTCGAGGGAGGGTGGTTTAGGAGGCGGGACACGCGAGTGGAGGGTGGTGAGAGCACGAAGGAGCTCGCCGATGGAGGTCTCCTCGAGGAGGGAGTCGACGTCGGTGGGCTCGTCTTGAAGGACGGCGCCGATGGTGTGAGTGTGGTAGTTCTGAGAAACAAAAGATTATGTTTCAATTCAACACATTGAGTATCAGGTGTCTGTCACTTTTAATTTGTTACTTTTTTTTGTGAACTCCATTCTGTTCTATAATTCTTTAGCTTTCAGCCAAGACGCACTGCTAGCATTTTATATTGATAAACTGGAATTAGTGGAAAACATTCAGTGGCGATGATAGGACCGTCATCGCCGACGTCATCGTCAGTGGCGATGGCGGTACATACGAAGTGTAAAATATCCGGCCGAACCGGGGCTCGAACCCGCAACCTGTCAATATTCAAAATACGTTTAGGGTACATGGGAAGAACGCTATAAGTCAATTTTTTTTTTTAAGTTTAAGATGTCATCTTACAATGATTTTTATGAGCTTTCAGAATATCCCCTAGGTTTTTAGAAAATATTGTCACAAAGTCCTGAAATAAGCAATTAAAATAATCGATCTGTATGGAAGATATAGATACAAGTTTCAACATAAAACTTCGTTTATCTCAGTTTCATCCGAATGTGACTTATAGCGTTCTACCCCTGTGTGAGTTTAAATATATTGATACGTAATAAAATGGTCGAGATCTTCAAAATAACAGAACCACATGACATGCAAACACTTGTGACCTCTTCCCGACCATCTCTGAAGCGTATCAATGTGCAATGGACTCACCAGCTGCGTGTAGACTGGCGGCGGTCCTTGAGGCGGCAGAGATCCTCGACGAACACTGCTACTCGACGACAAGAGCGAGCCGAGCGACTTGGCTTTGTGACGCTGCTTGCACGCGTGCCAGCGCTCCAGGAGGCCCTGAGTCTTGCTCGGCGCCGGCTTGGAGGCGTCGGACTCGGGGAACCAAGATGTGTTGCGTCTGGAACAACCGTTCAGAGCAGTTTAATAGAGACCAAACGCACGTGACAAGAGAAACATAATCTACAGGAAAAGCTTCAGATAACAGCGTTTTAGTCATAAAAAGTCTACATTTTCTCTACCACGTGAGAAGAGCATAATCTACAGACAGCTTTTTGCGAAAAATCCACTTTTAGTCCATTGTTAAACCCTATTCTGCCTTATTTTGCATGGACAAACTCAATTCGGGAAAAACGTATATATACCCAGCTAAGTGGAGCCTCATTGTGTGGATTCTATTCCGCCTCTGATGGTTAAGTAGATTCAAAAACACTAGATTTAGTAAAACAAAAATTTAATTTTTCTACGTATCGGTTTGTTGAAGTTGAGGTTTGATGAAGAAAAGAAAACATCAGTAGAGGAAGAGGAAGGAGAAGAAGAAGAGATGGAGACAGAGGTGTGGCGTCGGACCTGGCAAGTCGGCTCCAGCCTTAGAAGTAGATGCCCAAGATAGTTGGTGGTTCGTCCACCTAACATTGTGTTGGAATCTTGGATTGATCAAATAAAAGTGGTTTGTTCAGGGTGTTAATGGTGGTATGAATGAACAAAAATAATTATCATTTTCTATAAAAAATGCAATGGTATGCTTTCACATTCGAGATATGATTACACTGTGCAATCTGGAATCTCTTGATAAGTAAATGTGCCTTACCTCTTCTGACGCGCGCGCATCAGGTCGTGGATGTGCCTGGACGCCGGGGCGCCGCTCCACGTCCACTGGGCGTCGGGCAGCTCCGTCGCGACGTCCATGTCGTCCATGGGGATGCGGACGTCGGTGGCGGCGCGTGGGCGGTCGTCCATTACACTCCAGCCTGTCGCCATGGAAACAATCAGAGCGGCAGTTGGAGATGAGAACGTCATTCTGTACCACAAGCTACATTTCTTGGGTGTATTTGTTGTTCAACTTTTACTTTGGCAAAGGTCCACAATGATGCAAAAAAGATCAACCATTCAGGTTTATAGGACTCGAAGTAGAACTTTAAAAGTAATTACAAAAATCACCTCCCCCCCCCCCCCCCCCCCCAAACCATGATATAGATAGAGCGTATTATTATAATCCCTTCTCTCTGGGTGGTACAGATAGAATGTATAATTTGCATTGAACTGGCTTTCTATTTTATTAGCTAAAAGTTAACGCCAAAATTACCAAGATTTTGTTTAGTACATTTTGCTAGTTTTACTTGTTTTCTAGAATCAACACTACCGAAGTTTTGTCGAATTTATAGAATGTAATATTTTCAAGCTGTTCGATCCTTCTCTGAGATAATTCGAGGAAATAAATAGGTACTGAATTTTATGGAGTACTATCAGAAGAATTGATGTAAAGTGTGTTTAACGGTCCATGTTTGTCCAATAAAATCTGCCTTCCAAAACTCTCATCGCCGAATAGTAAATTGCTCAACATTTCTATTCTCATGGTGTTTAGTTATCTTTGCAGGTGAGCACTCATCCCATCGCTCTGGAGGTTGAACTTTGATCTGAAAGCCATCTCACCCTCACTGCCAAGTATCTCCTTCTCCGCGAATCCCTCCACGCCCGATCGGTCGAGATACGGGTTCGATCCCAGCGCGTCGACCACGTGTTGCAGAAGATCCACAGCTTGTATCGTCGGCGCCGTCTTGAATGTCGCTGCCCGGTCGATCTTCTCGATGTCCGTCTCGGAGTTGGAGTGACGTAGAGGCGACGCGACGCTGTTGGCGCGGCGACGCCACACGCCGGACTGCTCGATGAACGACGCCAAGTCGGGCAGACTGCTACTGCGCTTCGTGGAGAAGTAGGCGTCGGAAGCTTCGTCGTCGTCGCGATACACGGGCTGTCGAAGAGGAGGAACATTGTGGTTGACACATTGGGATCAATCTTCGTTTCGCAATTTAGAATTGCACTTTCCATAATTATTTTCGTGTGGAGCGATCGATATATACAAAAATATTTTTTTCTTGAATATAAGTTCAAAAAACGTTTTCTAGGCAATATTCCATCTATATTTAAGTATAAAAGATTCTTATATTCTAACTTTTAAAATAAAAATAGCACACGTTGGTATTGTTATCAATTTTTTTCCTGATAGTACGTCCGTATATCTACAAGAAAACAGTATTTTGTTAAAATCTCTCGGTACAAAACAAATAGAACTTATAGCTTTAAAATGTCTCAATTTTACTTGGCTGCCATAAGATAACATATAGGCGAGAAAACTCAAATTATCTCAGAAACTAGACACGAGAAGTATAATTTTTCAGGGATTGTGTATGGCATGAATATCAATAAGTACAAAAAATTAAGAAGATCTGAGACTATGCCTCGATTGCTCCAGCCACTTTAATCAAAATATAAAATCTACAAAATAATATCAACCCGACCATTTTGAGTTTCAACATACGGGGGCAGCGCCGCATTCACTGTGGTTTTTCTGAGACCGCTCTGATCAGAAGCTAACTGCACGGTTAGGGAGAGAAAGCTTTATGTGACGTCACTTTGTTTCTCAAAAGTGTCCATATCTTAGAAAGATCAAATTTTACGATAATGCTTAATTGAAATCTATTCAAAAACAATCTGCTGATTATGAAGATGATAACCACACGCACAAATTTAAATCTTCTATTTTATAGTATAAACGGACATTTAAATGAACTGTATAATATTATAGAAGGCAGGCTGCAGAGATGCGATGCATTCTCTACAAAGTTTAAAGTACAAACGAGATATTCTGCTAATGAGTCGAAATTAACATTTCAATAAACGATTATTGAGCGAGCGTAGCGAGCGTCAGCACGGTACTCTTATGGCACTTTCTCTGTGTGTTTTTTTTTTTTTTTTGCCTGCACTGCCCAGGTCAAACCGCACAACCAATCGATCTGAAATTTTGTACACATACTAACGTAATCTATGCGATCCCTGGGATCTTTTCTGAACGGTATCCTGTGATTGGTTCAAATTTTATAAAAATTATCTTTCGATTGGTTGGTTTGATCAATTTGAAATTTAGCAAAGTCATTGCAACCAACATTGTACCCAATCAAAAAAAATTTCAGCCAAATCCTCCAATTGGTTCAAATTTAAAACCATTTTTCCTGTGATTTTTTGAAATTTAAACTGGAACCGATTGACCGACCAGCTAAAAACTTCGCATGGTCACTGGTACCAACATTTAAAGTATTTTTGCCAATTTTCACTCTAATCTGTCGTTATTTTCAAAAGTTTTTGTCATTTTAGGGACATTTTGCGTGTTGGCTGTCAAATTCACGGCGACTTCGAATCTACAGTTCAAGGCAAGGTAGTTAGAGCAGAAAGTTTTAAACGATATGAAACTTATAATGACCGTTCAACAGATTGATCTGATATTGTGTACACACACTACATATCATATCATATGGGTGGTCCCAGGTATATTTTTTGAACGAGATCCTGTGATTTTTTAAAAATTAACAAGGAACCGTTCAATCATAAAGGTTTAATCGATCAACTTAAAACTTAGCAAGGATTGGCACCAATATTTTTGGAGATTTTGGAGATTTTTATACAAGTATGTGACGAAACTAAAGAATTAATGGCTTTTAATGACATTCGATAGACATAATTTCGGTTCGAGGTGTTGCGTGTATCCGAATATCTGTCAGTAATGAAGTATCGAAATGAATGTTTTCCAGTGCCAATTGAAAATTGATTCTGATTTGCTTTATGAACCAGGTGCTTAGATGCTATTTTAAAGTTTCGATGAAAAGCATACACTTTTAAGTTGATATCATAATCAATTCAATATGGATGTATATGTTTTCTGTGCGTTGTGTACGCATTTCCGGTTCGAGAATTTGCGCGTATCCGTGCTCGCTCATCAACGCGTTACACTGAGCGTTTTCCTAGTTAAATGCATGAATAGCAATTAGAAAAGCCTTCTATTATTTATAGAGCTGTATAATATGATCATTAAAGTACGATCCAGAAAACTAATCATATTATTCAATAACATTAACATGCATTTCAGAATGAAACCTGGAAAACAATATTTGATGTATAACGGCCAGTTCTTCAATACTCTGCTAAATTTTAAACAGTTGATTAGGACTGCATTGCCATAACAACAAACTAATTGACCTTCCTTGGACTACTGGTTTGAAAAATCGGCCCTAAGTTGGGATAAAATATTCCAAATACCTATTCCAAACTGCAAGTAAGGCGACTTGTACTAACCTTGACTCTCTGCAAATAGACCTCGTTGAGGATTCTGCGCAAGTAACCGATGTCCTTAACTCCTTGCCACACCTTCGCCTGCGTCTCCTTGAAGTTCTTCGCGAGCTTGTGTTCGAGCTTCAGCATCCTCTTGCTCCTCCACGCTCGCGTCAGATAAGCAAGGACCATGAAGTAATATCCCAGCCCGAAGATGAGCCAGAAGATCAGAGCTATGCGGTAGAGCGTGAACGTCACCTCGCCATAGCCTAGCTCGGGCTGTTGAGCTGCAAAACAAGATGTACAGTCATGGAAACTGTCACAAGAATTTCGACTGTATTGAGGCTCTCCACTAAGGTCGAAAGCACTATGCTAAGTTGCAAGAAATTCACCCTTAGATAATTATAGACGTAATGAAATCAGATTTCCGTCTTTGTTCATGCAGCGTAAACAGAAGGTGATCCAGATTTTTTTAAATTATTGCATAATAAGCATTTCGATGATTGGTAAATATGCCAAAGGTCGTAACCCTCAAATTTTCAAAAATTGGGATATTGTTGTTTCGGATTCTTCAGCAATCAATACACAAACTGGAAAAAGGTTGTAACCTGCTTCAGCCAGTAAATACGTTAAAAATGCAATTTAAATGAAGCCGGCTTAAAATAAAATTTTAAATGCTACCCTGGCAAAAGGTCGTAAGCATCATAAGGTCGACTTGTAAGGCGACAAACCCAATACATAAATCACCAAAGCCAGAATCTGGCTTAACCTGGTAAAAGGGGAACTGGGAACCTGGTAAAAGGTCGTAACCCACATTTTTTTTTAGATTGAAACATTTATTTTTTAATCTGAACGCAGGTTTGATTAATCTACAAATAGGAAAAAATATTTACTTGAAAGCAAATTTTGGATTTTTTTCTATTCACTATGGAAAATAAATGAAACACTTTAAACCTCCTCCTGAACATTTTGATTTTGTGGGTTACGACCTTTGGCATATTTACCATCGATTTGCATTATTAGTTGGCTTCAATTGCGTGCACCTAGAATGGTGGCAAGAGATGATTGAAAATTATAATGAGGGGGTGGGGGTTGATGAGGTATTGATGATACGGTCGTGGTCTATTAGTAGGGAACCTTCCCAGCATCTGCCTCTCGACTGAAAGAAGCCACGAAATATTACAGGCATGAAGGACGGCCACAAGAATCAAACCCAGGACCTCCCTGTGTGTAAGTCCAGAGCATTTATCCTGAGCCATTTTGATCCGTTTGATAAGAAAATGATTCAGTAATTATCTCATTCTCTCTAACACCATTCTTGCGTGAGAGCAAACCCATGAATCACGTCACAATGCGGAGTTATCTCTCGATCATGATCATATTCATTCCCGCAATGAACATGTATGCAAATCAATCACTGATCGACACAGCTATTGTCTGACTGGTGCATTGATTGCTCTGATATTGAGATTTGCGTTTGATAACGATGACCTCTGACTGCTGTTAGGAACCACGGTCTGTAAGTCAGGCGTAACAATGGGTGAAGAATTTTGGGGATTTGAATTTTGTCTCTGATTCCGAGAAGTCAAAAGTTTTCCACGAAGAGAGTTGCATATTCATTATCACTCAGGAATTTATTGTGATGAATAATGGAGGGAGAGAATCTGCCAAACAATGAGGGACAATATCGTTCATGGTTTTATTTGTTTTTACCAAAATTCGCCTTTTAGCACATGTTAAAAAATACTTTGCGCACCTTTTATATTGCATGAGACTTTGATATCTGACAGTTACCTCAACATTTTTAAACATTTTTAAATTTCTTTCCTGGGGATTGTGTCTAAACTTTCTACACCATGCGGCATGCGCATACTTGAGGGCATTCATTTTTAAAGTTTTAAACTTTTTATCAGTTCTGATAAAAAGTTCAAAACTTGATTGGAAATATGAAGTTTCACTCCTAATAAAATAACAAATATTATTTAATCAAGTTAACTAAACAATTACAATTTTTTTTTTATTATATCAATTAATTAACAATTAATTATACCCCATCCAACTAAAGTCGGGTTGGGGGGTGGAGGTAGCTCCACCTTCTTCTAGGGCCTCCTGGGATGCCGAAGTCGGCCGGCCATTCCAACTTCTTCCCCGTCGTCTTCTTCCTCATCGTCTTCGCTCTCCTCTGATTCCTCCACCTGCCGCTCCACCAACTCATTCCATCTTTCTACATCTTCCCACCACTTCTCTCCTTCCACTCTCCTCCAATCTTCGCCTCTCTCCGCCACATCCTCTTCAATGCTGTCCATCCACTTGGTCCTCGGACGCCCAGCCTTCTTTTTCTTCACTTGTCTTCCCTTCTCAAATTCTCTTCTAGGAATTCTCTCCTCTCCCATTCTTTTCATGTGCCCGAACCATCTCAACCTCTCTCGACTTATCTTCAAACTTAACTTCTCCACTCCCAAGTCTTGTCTTATCTTCTTACTCCTGATTTTATCCAACTTGGTCACTCCCGCCACCCCTCTCAAAAACTTCATCTGTGATGCCTGGATTTCTGCTATTTCTCTTCTGCCCATTGGCCATGTTACCGCCCCATATGTCAGGATTGGAATATAGTACAGTTTGTATATCAGTAGTTTGCACCTCATTGGTATACCCTCCTTCCATAACAGCTTCCGAACACATTGGTAAAAGCTCTCCGCCGCTGCTCGTCTCTTCTTTATCTCGAGCTCCACCTTACCATCCCTTGTCACAACACTTCCTAAATATTTAAACTCCTCCCGTTCTTGCAGCATTGCTCCCTGGATTCCAATCTTGCACCTCGCCTTCGTACAGATGAATGATAATTTCCAACAAAATGGAATATTCCGAAGGGGACAACAAAATGAGAATAACAACAACAATATTCATACAGATCAAATGCGACATAATCAAGGACGTGGAGATCAAAATGGTTGGGGAAGAGGAAATAGTCAACAAGGGCAAAGTAACCAGAATAATTACCAACAAGGGACATTATGGAATGAAATACAGGGAAATGGTATTAGATATCAAGGTCAAGGGACATTTTTAAAGACATTTTATAATATAAATTAATGTTTTAAGAATTTAAATATAACTGTAATAATATTCTGTACTACTTATTTACTTTAATATAATTGAATCCTGAATAAAATATGATTTAAATGTCATTATTTATGTTATAATTTTGATCGCCATAGAAACAATCACGGCCTTCTATAAATTCATAAGGAACCACTTGTTGTTTACAACCTAGATAACTCTCCCTGGTACAGTAGTGCTACATCATTAACTTTTGATGTTCAGTAATTCCATTGATATTCCGAAATCTCATTTCTATTAAACGAATGTACTCTAATACATGTAACTGATCATTTTTACCATTGAATATAATACCATTCATTCGTAATTCTTCACTGATTTGTCCAACAATGTTGATTCCACAAACCGATCCACTACACGTTATTTTAGACTGTCCCATAGCACTAGTCAGCTTCTTCTCGATTTCCTCATTTTTAATATTTATTACATTGATCATTTGTGTACAGTTTCCCTTAAATTCTTCAACATTTTCCTTTACCTCTTGAACTTCAGCTTTCCATTGATCTTCCCTAAGATTCTCATGTTTTGACAATTGCCACGTTATTCCATCATCTAATTTCTTAATCTTTCTCTCTATTTCTTCCTCAAAATCAATCCTTTTACTTTCCATTTCTTCGAACTTGTGATTAACATCTTCTACTTTTTCTTCAATGCAATCCACACGTTCTTCTACTATCTTGACTCGTTCTAGCATTTTGTTGTTTTGATTTAACAATACATCAAACCTTTTAAAGCAATTATCAATCGTTTCCTTATCTTCTTTCCGAATTTGTTCACATTGTTCATATCTTTCCTTATCTTCTTTCCGAATTTGTTCCTCTTTTTCATTGTTTTCCTCATCCTTATCTATTAATCTCTTACACAATTTTTCTATTGTCTCTCTATCATTGTGAATCAACTCAAACACTTCATTTTTCATTTTCCGCATATCATCGGTAAGATTCTTGATTGACTCTCCTATATTTTCTTCAAATGACTTTTCAACCTCACTCCTTAAATCTCCCATCTCTGTCTCAACCTCATTGCCTGTAATACCATCCATGACTTCTAATAAACTAAACACCAATTCCAATTACTAAACTACTTAATCTCAGGTCTTGTGTTGATTTTAAGATCAGTTCTTAAAAAGCCCCACGTTGGGCGCCAATTTTGTGACTCAACACTAGTTACTTAATTAATCCTAAACCATCTTCAAATAATACCCTACTGTTGGGTGATAAATTCGTAGCATTATGTATTTCCTTTTCTAGTAATTTTTATTAATTTTATGTAGTACAATTAAAAAGGGTGAAGCTACTTCTGGCCAGATTTAAACTTATATTTATTAATTAATAACTAAGATTATGAGTACTCATCACTGAGGTGTAGATAGCTATAGTCCATCATGGTCCATCATCTCATTAGATAGTTCATCATCAATATAGTTTTTGTCATGAATTTTCTCTTCGTGCACTTTTCTTTCCCCTTTGCCGCCTTCTTTTCTTGATTAATATTCTTCTTTTAATAACAGTTATTTATGACATTTCTTCTAGTAATGATTTTTTTTAAACGATACACACAACATTCTTCTTCTAATCTTACATTTCAACTGCCTCTTTTTCCAATTCAAATTCCCCACCATCCAATCTCATTCTGAACACCATACCATATTTTTCCATTGTTGTGGCTTTACAGTTTTGAACCCTTTTTATTTTAAACCTCGACCCCAAAGGTGATATGTTTCGAAAAGATAACTTAATATTTTTAAAGACATTTTATAATATAAATTAATGTTTTAAGAATTTAAATATAACTGTAATAATATTCTGTACTACTTATTTACTTTAATATAATTGAATCCTGAATAAAATATGATTTAAATGTCATTATTTATGTTATAATTTTGATCGCCATAGAAACAATCACGGCCTTCTATAAATTCATAAGGAACCACTTGTTGTTTACAACCTAGATAACTCTCCCTGGTACAGTAGTGCTACAATGATAGCAGCATCAGTAATAAGGGACACTGCAAGGAGCTGGTATCGAGAACAAACTTATGAATCATATGATGAATACAAAACAGGAATAATTGAAAAATACTGGGGAAGCTCGCAGCAAAGTTATGTTCTTGAGGAAGTGTACAATGGAAGATATCTGGGAAGGACTACAATGTCATTGTATTTTAAACGACTTGTGAGGCTGGTTGGATACTTGCCAAATAAAATGAAAGACGAAGAATTGGCAAAACAAATATTGCGACATTTCCCAATTAATACACGAGAGGTACTTCACATGTATCGGAAGAGTACGAAAGAGATGTTAGAACAGCTAATCGAATGTGAGCATGAAAATCTACATTGCGTACAGATGAATGATAATTTCCAACAAAATGGAATATTCCGAAGGGGACAACAAAATGAGAATAACAACAACAATATTCATACAGATCAAATGCGACATAATCAAGGACGTGGAGATCAAAATGGTTGGGGAAGAGGAAATAGTCAACAAGGGCAAAGTAACCAGAATAATTACCAACAAAGGACATTATGGAATGAAATACAGGGAAATGGTATTAGATATCAAGGTCAAGGTGATCAACGTGGTAGAGGAAGAGGTGCAAGTCAAGGAGGACGTGGAGATCAAAATGGTTGGGGAAGAGGAAATAATCAACAAGATCAAAGTAACCAGAATAATTACCAACAAGGGACATCATGGAATGATGTACAGAATCAAGGTCAAGGTGATCAACGTGGTAGAGGAAAAGGTGCAAGTCAAGGAGGACGTGGAGATCAGCATGGTTGTGGAAGAGGAAATAATCAACAAGATCAAAGTAACCAGAATAATTACCAACAAAGTACATCGTGGAATGATGTACAGGGAAATGGAATGAGTCGCGCAGAATAAGCACTGACTACGTGACTACAAATCTAGTGCAAAACATTAATAGTGTCCAGTTAGTTAATGGTAAAGAACTTTTAGAAGAAGATGACTTAAACGAAGAAATGAATACCAATTTAATCAAATGCCCAGAAATTTTAGTTAAACTTAAGGAAAGATTTATGATTGCATTAATTGATACAGGAAGTGAAGTGACTTGCATGAATGAAGTTGTATTTGAAAGTTTACTGGAGAAAAATAAAGACATTGAGATCTTTCCTGTTATTGGAATTACCATAGTTGGTGCAACACAAGCTCGAGGAAAGAAGATAACTCGACAAGCATTTCTTTCCATAAATATAGATGATATCCAAATAGAAATAATCTGTTTAGTTGTGCCTGATTTGAGAAGGGATTTGATACTGGGAGTGGACATATTGGCACAATTATCTATGAATATATGCTTTGACACGAAAACAGTTTATATTCAGGGCAAAGAGATTAACAGAAAAATGGTACAATTCGAAAAAACAAAAATTTCAGAATTAATGGCCATAGAGTTGAATTATGAGCATGAGAATAATTCAAGAAGATTGGATGGAGAATGTAATACATACAACAATGAGATTCTTGAAAGCATTAATAATTTAACATTGTTAAATGATGTACAGAAGGAAGAGTTGAAAGACTTATTAGTTAAATATAAAGAGATATTCACAAATAAACCAGGATTAATAAAAGATTATGAATATACTATTAAAGTAAGGAATAATGGATTTTATTACAACAAAAGCTATCCAGTTGCTTTTGCACATAGAGAGGCTGTTGAAAAGCAGTTAAAAAATATGATCGAGTGGGGAATAATTGAACAAATGACATCACCTTACATAAATCCTTTGGTAGTTAACATAAAAAAGGATCAGTCAGTTCGATTATGTTTAGATGCAAGAAGGTTAAATGAGATCCTTATTCCAGAACATGAGACACCGTTAGATCCTGACGAATTGCTGCAGCAACATTTTGAGAGCAGATGGTTATCCACTATTGATTTAAATTCCTCGTTTTGGCAAATTCCTTTGGAGGAGCATAGCAGGAAGTATACTGCATTTAAATACGGCGGTAGAGTGTATTGCTTTAAGGTATTGCCATTTGGACTTTCCGTAAGCGGCGCAGCTTTTTCAAGAGGATTAGAACATGTATTAGGAGAAGACTTAAGAGATTCAACTGTTATATATGTGGATGATATTCTAGTGACAAGCACAACTTTTGAAGAACATATAGAAAAACTGAACATGATATTCAAACGATTCAAGAACTATGGTGTAACAATAAACTTGAAAAAATCAAAATGGTGCAGAGACCAAGTTTCGTTTCTTGGTCATACTTTAGATCGTACAGGAATTCGACCCGACTCGAAAAAATTGGATGTTATTCAAAATTGGCCTACGCCGAAAAATCAAAAGCAATTGAGGGGATTGATTGGTATTTGCAGTTATTTTCGGAAATTTACAAATCAGTTTGCAAATAAAATGGAACCATTAAGGGAATTGTTGAAGAAGAAAGCAACATGGAGATGGAATGAAAAGCATCAGAAGGCATTTGAAGAACTCAAAGAATTGTTTGTAAACAATGTGCAGTTGTTGTATCCGGATATGAACAAAGAATTTTACATTCAATGTGATGCAAGTCACTATGGTATTGCTGGTATTTTATATCAAAAGGATGATGATGGTGAAATGCAGATCATTAATATGGCTTCAAGACTGTTACAAACTTCGGAGATCAATTATAATGTATCTGAAAAGGAATGTTTGGCAATTGTGTTTGCTGTTGAGAAGTTTAGATTGTTCGTTCAAGGTGTGAGAAAATTCATAATTGTTACTGATCACCAAGCACTTACATTCTTGATGAAATGTAGATTATTATCTGGAAGATTAACTCGTTGGGTACTCTGGTTACAACAGTTTAACTTTGAAATTCGACATTGTTCGGGAAAATCTAACGTAATTGCAGATACATTAAGTAGATTACCAGGAACGGCAGAGGGAAAAATATACCAAGAAACTTGTGAAGATAAGGAAATTGGAATATATGAAATTATATTATCATGCAGTTTAAGCATGAAGAAGAGGTTTGAAAAGATACAAACTGAACAAGAACAGGACCCACAGTTTAGAGAGATTATACAGAAATTGAATGAGCCGAATGATAACAGTCAAAATCAACAATTCAAGATTTCCGGGACGAAATTATTTCACAAAGCGAAAAATGATGATGGATGGAGATTATGCATACCTACGACGATCATGAAGGACTTGATAATTGAAGTGCATGAAGAATTCGGACACTTCGGAGAACGTAAATGCCACATGGCAATGAGAAAGCTTTACTATTTCAAGAACATGGCAAGAATTATTCGAGTAATTCTAGCAAGTTGTGACATTTGTCAGCGGTTTAAGCATCCTAATAGAACATCAAGAGGTACTTATACTCCTATCATTCCCAGCAAACCAGGCCAGATTGTTGCCACAGATTTGTACGGACCTCTTCCAAGAGGAAAGTTTGGAATCAGATATATTCTGGTGTTTATTGATCTATTCTCCAAGTTAGTAAAATTGTATACATTGAAGCAGGCTACGGCAGTGGCAGTAGTTGGGAAATTGGAATTATATTTCAAGCAAGTTCAAATTCCGGAACGAATTTTATCTGATCATGGAACCCAATATACGTCTGGTTTATGGTACAAAACTTTGCAAGCAAATCAAGTAATCGCAATTCATTCGACTATTCGACACCCACAATCAAACCCTAGTGAAAGAGTCATGCGTAGTTTAGGTCGCATGTTTCGAACATATTGTTCCAACAAACATAACTCATGGGTACAATGGGTTCCTAAAATTGAACATTGGTTAAACGTAAGTTTTCATGAAAGTACAGGGTTTATGCCTATGGAACTACATTACAATCAAAAATACATATCCAACAGTGCTAAAAATATCGATTTTCCTGAAAATAACGGTAGTGAAATTGATATCGACATGAAGATTGTAATGGCTGGGGATAGATTGAAGAATAAAGGTGCTCAAAGAAAGAAGTATCATGAAGAAAAGTATACGAAGAAAACGACTTTCAAAACAAATGATTTGGTATT
This sequence comes from Leuctra nigra, assembly GCA_934045905.1. Classification (NCBI taxonomy): domain Eukaryota; kingdom Metazoa; phylum Arthropoda; class Insecta; order Plecoptera; family Leuctridae; genus Leuctra; species Leuctra nigra. The sequence goes on along the minus strand of OW203767.1, from coordinate 16,616,966 downwards.
ATTACGAGCAATACATGTTTCCAATTTTATGTCAAAGGAAACTAAGAAGTTTTTCCATATATTTGAAGGGCCTTATATTGTTTCTAAAGTGAAAGGAAACAATACGTATGAATTGAAGACCAAGGAAGGAATTTTGAAAGGAGTGTATAATACGATACTCTTGAAACCATACATGTCTTTGAAGGAACTGTAAAGCAACAATTGAAAGCAAAATACAAAAATGGACATTCACGATAGTGGGGTGGTATGTAATAAAGAAAGTATATTTCTATATTCCATAGTGGGGTATTGTAGCACTACTGTACCAGGGAGAGTTATCTAGGTTGTAAACAACAAGTGGTTCCTTATGAATTTATAGAAGGCCGTGATTGTTTCTATGGCGATCAAAATTATAACATAAATAATGACATTTAAATCATATTTTATTCAGGATTCAATTATATTAAAGTAAATAAGTAGTACAGAATATTATTACAGTTATATTTAAATTCTTAAAACATTAATTTATATTATAAAATGTCTTTAAAAATATTAAGTTATCTTTTCGAAACATATCACCTTTGGGGTCGAGGTTTAAAATAAAAAGGGTTCAAAACTGTAAAGCCACAACAATGGAAAAATATGGTATGGTGTTCAGAATGAGATTGGATGGTGGGGAATTTGAATTGGAAAAAGAGGCAGTTGAAATGTAAGATTAGAAGAAGAATGTTGTGTGTATCGTTTAAAAAAAATCATTACTAGAAGAAATGTCATAAATAACTGTTATTAAAAGAAGAATATTAATCAAGAAAAGAAGGCGGCAAAGGGGAAAGAAAAGTGCACGAAGAGAAAATTCATGACAAAAACTATATTGATGATGAACTATCTAATGAGATGATGGACCATGATGGACTATAGCTATCTACACCTCAGTGATGAGTACTCATAATCTTAGTTATTAATTAATAAATATAAGTTTAAATCTGGCCAGAAGTAGCTTCACCCTTTTTAATTGTACTACATAAAATTAATAAAAATTACTAGAAAAGGAAATACATAATGCTACGAATTTATCACCCAACAGTAGGGTATTATTTGAAGATGGTTTAGGATTAATTAAGTAACTAGTGTTGAGTCAGTGTATAGTGTAGTCAGTCACTATAGTCAGTGTAGTCAGTGTAGTGTATAGCACTACTGTACCAGGGAGAGTTATCTAGGTTGTAAACAACAAGTGGTTCCTTATGAATTTATAGAAGGCCGTGATTGTTTCTATGGCGATCAAAATTATAACATAAATAATGACATTTAAATCATATTTTATTCAGGATTCAATTATATTAAAGTAAATAAGTAGTACAGAATATTATTACAGTTATATTTAAATTCTTAAAACATTAATTTATATTATAAAATGTCTTTAAAAATATTAAGTTATCTTTTCGAAACATATCACCTTTGGGGTCGAGGTTTAAAATAAAAAGGGTTCAAAACTGTAAAGCCACAACAATGGAAAAATATGGTATGGTGTTCAGAATGAGATTGGATGGTGGGGAATTTGAATTGGAAAAAGAGGCAGTTGAAATGTAAGATTAGAAGAAGAATGTTGTGTGTATCGTTTAAAAAAAATCATTACTAGAAGAAATGTCATAAATAACTGTTATTAAAAGAAGAATATTAATCAAGAAAAGAAGGCGGCAAAGGGGAAAGAAAAGTGCACGAAGAGAAAATTCATGACAAAAACTATATTGATGATGAACTATCTAATGAGATGATGGACCATGATGGACTATAGCTATCTACACCTCAGTGATGAGTACTCATAATCTTAGTTATTAATTAATAAATATAAGTTTAAATCTGGCCAGAAGTAGCTTCACCCTTTTTAATTGTACTACATAAAATTAATAAAAATTACTAGAAAAGGAAATACATAATGCTACGAATTTATCACCCAACAGTAGGGTATTATTTGAAGATGGTTTAGGATTAATTAAGTAACTAGTGTTGAGTCACAAAATTGGCGCCCAACGTGAGAGGCTTTTTAAGAACTGATCTTAAAATCAAAACAAGACCTGAGATTAAGTAGTTTAGTAATTGGAATTGGTGTTTAGTTTATTAGAAGTCATGGATGGTATTACAGGCAATGAGGTTGAGACAGAGATGGGAGATTTAAGGAGTGAGGTTGAAAAGTCATTTGAAGAAAATATAGGAGAGTCAATCAAGAATCTTACCGATGATATGCGGAAAATGAAAAATGAAGTGTTTGAGTTGATTCACAATGATAGAGAGACAATAGAAAAATTGTGTAAGAGATTAATAGATAAGGATGAGGAAAACAATGAAAAAGAGGAACAAATTCGGAAAGAAGATAAGGAAAGATATGAACAATGTGAACAAATTCGGAAAGAAGATAAGGAAACGATTGATAATTGCTTTAAAAGGTTTGATGTATTGTTAAATCAAAACAACAAAATGCTAGAACGAGTCAAGATAGTAGAAGAACGTGTGGATTGCATTGAAGAAAAAGTAGAAGATGTTAATCACAAGTTCGAAGAAGTGGAAAGTAAAAGGATTGATTTTGAGGAAGAAATAGAGAGAAAGATTAAGAAATTAGATGATGGAATAACGTGGCAATTGTCAAAACATGAGAATCTTAGGGAAGATCAATGGAAAGCTGAAGTTCAAGAGGTAAAGGAAAATGTTGAAGAATTTAAGGGAAACTGTACACAAATGATCAATGTAATAAATATTAAAAATGAGGAAATCGAGAAGAAGCTGACTAGTGCTATGGGACAGTCTAAAATAACGTGTAGTGGATCGGTTTGTGGAATCAACATTGTTGGACAAATCAGTGAAGAATTACGAATGAATGGTATTATATTCAATGGTAAAAATGATCAGTTACATGTATTAGAGTACATTCGTTTAATAGAAATGAGATTTCGGAATATCAATGGAATTACTGAACATCAAAAGTTAATGATAGCAGCATCAGTAATAAGGGACACTGCAAGGAGCTGGTATCGAGAACAAACTTATGAATCATATGATGAATACAAAACAGGAATAATTGAAAAATACTGGGGAAGCTCGCAGCAAAGTTATGTTCTTGAGGAAGTGTACAATGGAAGATATCTGGGAAGGACTACAATGTCATTGTATTTTAAACGACTTGTGAGGCTGGTTGGATACTTGCCAAATAAAATGAAAGACGAAGAATTGGCAAAACAAATATTGCGACATTTCCCAATTAATACACGAGAGGTACTTCACATGTATCGGAAGAGTACGAAAGAGATGTTAGAACAGCTAATCGAATGTGAGCATGAAAATCTACATTGCGTACAGATGAATGATAATTTCCAACAAAATGGAATATTCCGAAGGGGACAACAAAATGAGAATAACAACAACAATATTCATACAGATCAAATGCGACATAATCAAGGACGTGGAGATCAAAATGGTTGGGGAAGAGGAAATAGTCAACAAGGGCAAAGTAACCAGAATAATTACCAACAAGGGACATTATGGAATGAAATACAGGGAAATGGTATTAGATATCAAGGTCAAGGTGATCAACGTGGTAGAGGAAGAGGTGCAAGTCAAGGAGGACGTGGAGATCAAAATGGTTGGGGAAGAGGAAATAATCAACAAGATCAAAGTAACCAGAATAATTACCAACAAGGGACATCATGGAATGATGTACAGAATCAAGGTCAAGGTGATCAACGTGGTAGAGGAAAAGGTGCAAGTCAAGGAGGACGTGGAGATCAGCATGGTTGTGGAAGAGGAAATAATCAACAAGATCAAAGTAACCAGAATAATTACCAACAAAGTACATCGTGGAATGATGTACAGGGAAATGGAATGAGTCGCGCAGAATAAGCACTGACTACGTGACTACAAATCTAGTGCAAAACATTAATAGTGTCCGGTTAGTTAATGGTAAAGAACTTTTAGAAGAAGATGACTTAAACGAAGAAATGAATACCAATTTAATCAAATGCCCAGAAATTTTAGTTAAACTTAAGGAAAGATTTATGATTGCATTAATTGATACAGGAAGTGAAGTGACTTGCATGAATGAAGTTGTATTTGAAAGTTTACTGGAGAAAAATAAAGACATTGAGATCTTTCCTGTTATTGGAATTACCATAGTTGGTGCAACACAAGCTCGAGGAAAGAAGATAACTCGACAAGCATTTCTTTCCATAAATATAGATGATATCCAAATAGAAATAATCTGTTTAGTTGTGCCTGATTTGAGAAGGGATTTGATACTGGGAGTGGACATATTGGCACAATTATCTATGAATATATGCTTTGACACGAAAACAGTTTATATTCAGGGCAAAGAGATTAACAGAAAAATGGTACAATTCGAAAAAACAAAAATTTCAGAATTAATGGCCATAGAGTTGAATTATGAGCATGAGAATAATTCAAGAAGATTGGATGGAGAATGTAATACATACAACAATGAGATTCTTGAAAGCATTAAGAATTTAACATTGTTAAATGATGTACAGAAGGAAGAGTTGAAAGACTTATTAGTTAAATATAAAGAGATATTCACAAATAAACCAGGATTAATAAAAGATTATGAATATACTATTAAAGTCAGGAATAATGGATTTTATTACAACAAAAGCTATCCAGTTGCTTTTGCACATAGAGAGGCTGTTGAAAAGCAGTTAAAAAATATGATCGAGTGGGGAATAATTGAACAAATGACATCACCTTACATAAATCCTTTGGTAGTTAACATAAAAAAGGATCAGTCAGTTCGATTATGTTTAGATGCAAGAAGGTTAAATGAGATCCTTATTCCAGAACATGAGACACCGTTAGATCCTGACGAATTGCTGCAGCAACATTTTGAGAGCAGATGGTTATCCACTATTGATTTAAATTCCTCGTTTTGGCAAATTCCTTTGGAGGAGCATAGCAGGAAGTATACTGCATTTAAATACGGCGGTAGAGTGTATTGCTTTAAGGTATTGCCATTTGGACTTTCCGTAAGCGGCGCAGTTTTTTCAAGAGGATTAGAACATGTATTAGGAGAAGACTTAAGAGATTCAACTGTTATATATGTGGATGATATTCTAGTGACAAGCACAACTTTTGAAGAACATATAGAAAAACTGAACATGATATTCAAACGATTCAAGAACTATGGTGTAACAATAAACTTGAAAAAATCAAAATGGTGCAGAGACCAAGTTTCGTTTCTTGGTCATACTTTAGATCGTACAGGAATTCGACCCGACTCGAAAAAATTGGATGTTATTAAAAATTGGCCTACGCCGAAAAATCAAAAGCAATTGAGGGGATTGATTGGTATTTGCAGTTATTTTCGGAAATTTACAAATCAGTTTGCAAATAAAATGGAACCATTAAGGGAATTGTTGAAGAAGAAAGCAACATGGAGATGGAATGAAAAGCATCAGAAGGCATTTGAAGAACTCAAAGAATTGTTTGTAAACAATGTGCAGTTGTTGTATCCGGATATGAACAAAGAATTTTACATTCAATGTGATGCAAGTCACTATGGTATTGCTGGTATTTTATATCAAAAGGATGATGATGGTGAAATGCAGATCATTAATATGGCTTCAAGACTGTTACAAACTTCGGAGATCAATTATAATGTATCTGAAAAGGAATGTTTGGCAATTGTGTTTGCTGTTGAGAAGTTTAGATTGTTCGTTCAAGGTGTGAGAAAATTCATAATTGTTACTGATCACCAAGCACTTACATTCTTGATGAAATGTAGATTATTATCTGGAAGATTAACTCGTTGGGTACTCTGGTTACAACAGTTTAACTTTGAAATTCGACATTGTTCGGGAAAATCTAACGTAATTGCAGATACATTAAGTAGATTACCAGGAACGGCAGAGGGAAAAATATACCAAGAAACTTGTGAAGATAAGGAAATTGGAATATATGAAATTATATTATCATGCAGTTTAAGCATGAAGAAGAGGTTTGAAAAGATACAAACTGAACAAGAACAGGACCCACAGTTTAGAGAGATTATACAGAAATTGAATGAGCCGAATGATAACAGTCAAAATCAACAATTCAAGATTTCCGGGACGAAATTATTTCACAAAGCGAAAAATGATGATGGATGGAGATTATGCATACCTACGACGATCATGAAGGACTTGATAATTGAAGTGCATGAAGAATTCGGACACTTCGGAGAACGTAAATGCCACATGGCAATGAGAAAGCTTTACTATTTCAAGAACATGGCAAGAATTATTCGAGTAATTCTAGCAAGTTGTGACATTTGTCAGCGGGTTAAGCATCCTAATAGAACATCAAGAGGTACTTATACTCCTATCATTCCCAGCAAACCAGGCCAGATTGTTGCCACAGATTTGTACGGACCTCTTCCAAGAGGAAAGTTTGGAATCAGATATATTCTGGTGTTTATTGATCTATTCTCCAAGTTAGTAAAATTGTATACATTGAAGCAGGCTACGGCAGTGGCAGTAGTTGGGAAATTGGAATTATATTTCAAGCAAGTTCAAATTCCGGAACGAATTTTATCTGATCATGGAACCCAATATACGTCTGGTTTATGGTACAACACTTTGCAAGCAAATCAAGTAATCGCAATTCATTCGACTATTCGACACCCACAATCAAACCCTAGTGAAAGAGTCATGCGTAGTTTAGGTCGCATGTTTCGAACATATTGTTCCAACAAACATAACTCATGGGTACAATGGGTTCCTAAAATTGAACATTGGTTAAACGTAAGTTTTCATGAAAGTACAGGGTTTATGCCTATGGAACTACATTACAATCAAAAATACATATCCAACAGTGCTAAAAATATCGATTTTCCTGAAAATAACGGTAGTGAAATTGATATCGACATGAAGATTGTAATGGCTGGGGATAGATTGAAGAATAAAGGTGCTCAAAGAAAGAAGTATCATGAAGAAAAGTATACGAAGAAAACGACTTTCAAAACAAATGATTTGGTATTATTACGAGCAATACATGTTTCCAATTTTATGTCAAAGGAAACTAAGAAGTTTTTCCATATATTTGAAGGGCCTTATATTGTTTCTAAAGTGAAAGGAAACAATACGTATGAATTGAAGACCAAGGAAGGAATTTTGAAAGGAGTGTATAATACGATACTCTTGAAACCATACATGTCTTTGAAGGAACTGTAAAGCAACAATTGAAAGCAAAATACAAAAATGGACATTCACGATAGTGGGGTGGTATGTAATAAAGAAAGTATATTTCTATATTCCATAGTGGGGTATTATAGCACTACTGTACCAGGGAGAGTTATCTAGGTTGTAAACAACAAGTGGTTCCTTATGAATTTATAGAAGGCCGTGATTGTTTCTATGGCGATCAAAATTATAACATAAATAATGACATTTAAATCATATTTTATTCAGGATTCAATTATATTAAAGTAAATAAGTAGTACAGAATATTATTACAGTTATATTTAAATTCTTAAAACATTAATTTATATTATAAAATGTCTTTAAAAATATTAAGTTATCTTTTCGAAACATATCACCTTTGGGGTCGAGGTTTAAAATAAAAAGGGTTCAAAACTGTAAAGCCACAACAATGGAAAAATATGGTATGGTGTTCAGAATGAGATTGGATGGTGGGGAATTTGAATTGGAAAAAGAGGCAGTTGAAATGTAAGATTAGAAGAAGAATGTTGTGTGTATCGTTTAAAAAAAATCATTACTAGAAGAAATGTCATAAATAACTGTTATTAAAAGAAGAATATTAATCAAGAAAAGAAGGCGGCAAAGGGGAAAGAAAAGTGCACGAAGAGAAAATTCATGACAAAAACTATATTGATGATGAACTATCTAATGAGATGATGGACCATGATGGACTATAGCTATCTACACCTCAGTGATGAGTACTCATAATCTTAGTTATTAATTAATAAATATAAGTTTAAATCTGGCCAGAAGTAGCTTCACCCTTTTTAATTGTACTACATAAAATTAATAAAAATTACTAGAAAAGGAAATACATAATGCTACGAATTTATCACCCAACAGTAGGGTATTATTTGAAGATGGTTTAGGATTAATTAAGTAACTAGTGTTGAGTCACAAAATTATGTTGTTGCCCTGATACCCTGATACAATTACAATATCATTAAAAAAAGTTATTGTTCTGTTATTCAACCAGCAAACAGGATATTTGGCATTCAATTAAAAACTCGCATTTTCCTGAAAGGCGACGAAGAGTCAAGCTAGAAGGTGAACATGTATCTTTATTTCATTTTAGATTAGCAGTCAACCAGAAATCATTAAAAAATAGAATTCCATCCCAAAGAAGAGTGTTGCATAATCTTGATCTCAAAAGAACTTTCAATTGTAAAAAGTTCCCTGGAAACGCGTTCTATTTAAAAGTATGACCGCGTGTTTCCTCACCTGCAACATAATCTCCGAAGCCAATGGTCGACACTGTGACGAAGGCGTAGTAAATCGCGAGTCCCCAGCTCCACTGCTCGATGTACACGAACACACACGCTGGCAGGAGGATGAAGACGAGGATGCCCATGCAGATGTAGATGGCGACGTCGCCGATGAAGGCCAAGCGCGTCGGGATGCGACGTCGCTTGTAGCGGTCCTGGATGCGCAATATCTGGAGGAAAGAACACAGGAATACGGCGGCCGGAGATACGCTATTCCATATTTGCTAGGAGATTATATAATATCCCGACACGCCAGCTTTTTGGGAGGAACACGCCATTTCCGTTAGTATTTACTTATGATGAGAAATGATCGACTTAATATGGAATTGAGTGATTTCTGTACTTTGGACCTATTGAGTAATATTTACTTAATCAAGCATGCTCCTAGTGTTGACTCTCAAACAACTTCTTGAAGTCAAATGTACACAATTAGTCGTGACATAAATCTTGACCTAGACACAAACTTGTCAAGTGAGCGATGACAGAAAAAAATGAATGTCATGAAAACGATGTATATATTTGTGATTTTTTTTAGATTTCAACGTGTTGCCTCCATATTTGTAATGTTGAGGTCAATAAGTTTTTTTACTTACGACGAGAACATTTGATCGACTTAATATGGAATTGAGTGATTTCTGTACTTTGGACCTATTTAGAAATATTTACTTAATCAAGCATGCTCCTAGTGTTGACTCTCAAACAACTTCTTGAAGTCAAATGTACACAATTCTTCGTGACATAAATCTTGACCTAGACATAAGGCTTGCCAAGTGAGCGATGACAGAAAAAAATGAATGTCATGAAAACGATGTATATATTTGTGATATTTTTAGATTTCAACGTGTTGCCTCCATATTTGTAATGTTGAGGTCAATAAGTTTTTTTACTTACGACGAGAACATTTGATCGACTTAATATGGAATTGAGTGATTTCTGTACTTTGGACCTATTTAGAAATATTTACTTAATCAAGCATGCTCCTAGTGTTGACTCTCAAACAACTTCTTGAAGTCAAATGTACACAATTCTTCGTGACATAAATCTTGACCTAGACATAAGGCTTGCCAAGTGAGCGAGGACAGAAAAAAATGAATGTCATGAAAACGATGTATTTTTTTGTCTGGGGCTTAACGTCGCACTGTTCTGCAACGAGGCTAATGGCGACGGATGAATAATTATGATGATGATTGGGAGATGATGGTGAAGAGTAGGTAAGGATGGAAGGTGGGAAGGAGGCGGTCGTGGCCTATTAGTAGGGTACCTTCCCAGCATTTGCCTATCGACTGAGAAAAAAAACACGAAAAAACCCCAGTCAGGAAGGACGGCTGCGGGAATCGAACCCGGACCTCCGGAATACAAGTTCAGAGCGTTAACCACTCACCCAGCCTGTTTTTGTGATATATTTGTGTTGCCTCCATATTTTTAATGTTGAGGTCAATAAGTTTAAATCCCAATCTGACGGATTGTCACTCACGACGATGCTGAAGAACTCGCCGAGGGTCGCCAAGAGGATGCCGGTGAAGGGGATGCCGATGAGAGCGTAGAGGATCATCCACATCCTCCCGGCATCTGACGTCGGCGAGAGGTTGCCGTATCCGACAGTCGTCGTCACCGTGATCGTGAACAGGAAGGAATTGAAGTAGTTCCACTTGTAGGGGCCGTCGGCGTCGTCGTCCTCCAGCGTCGTGTTGGTGACGGGACGTCCGCAGTACTGCTCGAGGCGTCGCATGATGTCCGCGTTGTCGTCGTGGGCGGCGTAGTGCTCGTGAAGGAGTTCTGTACACAGACAGGGAATATGTTATACGATGTCTAGAACATGTTTGTTTTATTTCATTCGTTTTGTTGATTGCTCATAATAATGTATCAAAGAAGCATTCCAAAATAATACGCTCCACTTTTATTTGAAAATAATCCGGTTTATGTTAAGAAATTATTTTATATATACATTTCAGCTTCTAGAGACTTCAAGAACGTTCAAGTTATGGTTCAAGTCACTTCCGATCGAAATTAAATGTTGACCAAGGGACACTGTCTGAGTTTCTTGGAAACTCAGTCTTGGAAGAGTCTTGGAACTGTGTGAACGTATAAGAAATTGAGCGACATAAAATGTTCATCAGAGGACAGCTAACAACGCCGTAGAATCAACGTGGTAACTCAAGAAAGAGATCTCATTGAAGTTCTGTCAATTGCCTGTCATTAATGCTGAAATATTTTGATTGATGATTGCTATTAATTGATCAGATCAATCAATATTACTTATTTTTAAAATCGGTACAAATAAGAGCGATAGGTCGGATCTTTCAACTATCACTTGAGTTTCGCGATAATATAAATAAAATACCTTTAGACATGTGTATATGTACATGTGCATAAGTGCCCATTTCCAGTATAGGTGTCTCCAGGCATTCATGAAAGTTCCGTGAATTAATTATCACGCACGTATCTATTGCTTTTTTCGAGCAACAACTATCTGTTGTCTCTTTGTTAACACCACTACCCTTGGCCACTGAAGTTGTAGGTAGTCTTGACTGTCAAGTAAACACATCAGTAGGTCATATGTGTCGGATTTTTTTGATTTCCGATAGGTAACGGGGTTGGGAACCTGGTACACAACTCATGAATGTGACTGTACGTAGTAAAAGATCTGGGGCTCGAACACTAGGTCTTTTTCAGGCCTTTCCCTACCCCAGTCGAGCCCACTCGAAGGATATTTTACTCACGTACAAAAATAAGCGTTTGTAGCATTAGTACTTGATGTAAACTTAGAAAAGCTTGAGATAATAATCTCTAAAGTTCTTAACTTTACAAACCCTATGTCGAAATAAAAGGGATTCTGCAAGAATGGTACTCACTGTAAATCTCAATCCTCTCTCTCCTGTGTGTGAGTCTGGCATCTTTCTCCAGCTGATGTTCTGATATGTAGTAGAGCACAGCACCGAAGAGCAGATACAGCATGTAGCACACCATCCCTACGAACCATTGCTTCATGGACATCATCTTCACGACTTTCTTGTGGACAAGTCTTGTTGACAGTCACTTCTTGGGAATACTAGTTGACAGGCACTCACTTCTTTTAGGCACTTAGTAACAGGCACTCACTTCTTTGGGCACTTATTGACAGACACTAACTTCTTGTGGGCACTGATTGACAGACACTACTTCTTGTAGGTACTTATTGACAGGCACTAACTTCTTGTAGGTACTTATTGACAGGCACTAACTTCTTGTAGGTACTTATTGACAGGCACTAACTTCTTGTAGGTACTTATTGACAGGCACTAACTTCTTGTGAATACTTGGGGACAGATGCATTCTTCTGGTGGATGCTTGTTGACAACACTTATTTCTTGTGGACCATATTTACAGGAACTTATTTCTTTTGGACTTTTTGACAGACACTATCTTCTTGTTGACACTTGTTGAAATGCTTTCTTCTTGTGAATACTTGTTGAGAGGAACTTATTTCTTGTGGAATTATAGACAGGCACTAACTACTTGTGGGCACTTATTGCAGGCACTTTGTGGAAGGCACGGTCTTTTTGGAAGATACTCTGAAAGTCACAGTTTCACAGAAAGATTTTGTGGAAAGCACAACTTTTGGCTGACGAAGATTTTCCGGACGAATTAAGAAGAAGATTCTTCGTTTCGTGATGATTTCGATGAATGGTGTTAATAATTACAAATCTTCAATTGTAGATTCTTGGAGGACTTGTCTCTTTGTTAATTAAGGAGCCTTTGCAATTAGTTTTGTTGATTTGTCGGCTTCTTTTTGTTAAATTCTGTTGGTCAATTACCTTCCACTTGATTCAAGAGATCGTTGATCTTTTTAAACACACAAAAGTACCATTGTGGTAAAATTGTTGATGAAAAGATCCTCCTTCATGCACTCCTCTCCCTTTTGTTTCAGAAAGAGTTTTCTCATTGAGACACTTTAATAAGTAAAAATCTTCAGTTTTTGATGTCAAGAGACTCTTCTCGAGATTCTGTGCTGAAAGCGATTATAGTATCGGTAGGAAACGTCCTTCCATTATTGAATCTTTTAATTATCAATACAACAACAGAATATAATACTAGAATCCAGATTGATGGGTCGTCGCAAGTTTACTAGCGCAAGGTTTTACTATTTCACAACGTCTTCTCGACTTACAGACGATAATCGTTTCATTATTCGGATTTCAAAATCATGTCGATCCATTTCATACGGCAGAAGAATGTCCAAGGAGTGTTTAATTGCTATTTCTTCAGAATAATTATTTTGTACGGGACTGGAAAACTGAATCCAGGTTTCCTCCTTGTTCACTTACTTCACTTCTCAGTTGTTATTCTTCTATCAAATGAAACGAACTATTTATTATATACTAAACAAGAAGGCCGAAGTATATAAAATGTTGGATTTTAAATAGATAAGGCTTCAGATACAGTTCGGAAGAAATCGAATGTTAAATCGGCGATTAATAAATGCAGTTATAGATAAACGGAATTTCTGATTTTGATTGCGACACAGCGTGGGTTGAAGTGCACGAGGTTGATGATGTTGTTGTTGATGTTGATGATGATGTCAAGTTTTCCCCGAGTTGTTGAAGATGTAAGATGTTGATGTCAGGACAATAGAGCGAAGATGCGTTGCTGTTGATGAAGATGCAGTGTTCAATATGAAGATCTATAGTTGAAGGATAAACATTGGTATAATTATTTACTATTATTTCCAATTTTCAATAATTTGCAATTATTTCATACAATTCGGTATTTGATAATAATTGTATGTAAAACGCAATAAGTACCTATAATATCAAATAAACGTGATAATTGATTGATTTTTTTTATTTTCAAAAAAAATTAAATATTAAATGCTGCCAAGCGAAATGAACACAGTTACAGGTATAGTTTGATGTTATTAAATTTTACACCTATACATAGAAAATGTACTTCTAACTTCTTCAGTTTTCACATTTCTGTCAAGAATGACAAATATTATGAGATTGTAATTCACATCCTTACAAAAATAAGCACATCTGCGACCAAATGAAAAACTATATTCTCACCGGAAAATCCAGTTGATCCACCTTTCCACATCCCATCTCGAGTCTTATTCTTATTACCTCTCATCTTCGAGTATTAGGTCAATGTCATTATCAGTCTACACGCGTACCCGATGTTATTATAACTGAAGACAAAACTTGTTAAATAATCGCGACTTACAGTCAACCAAAGACTAAACGTCCTCCAGACGAGCAAACAATCAACAACAGCAGAACTGCTCTCTACAAGATCAGTCAATCAAATGCGCTTAGTTCCGGTACACAAATGCAAGGATGATAAAAACAATATCGAGAGTGCATTTCCATTTCGAAACAATTATTTTTTCCCCTGTTTAATGGCCTTATTTGTTAATCTACTGATCAAACATCTATGATAGTTAAACAATCGTGAAAAAAGGTGTGAGTTGACCTATTGTTTTACTGACCCGATTGCTTATCCAATTAGCTATGATTATGATCGATGTTGACAGTTAAATCAGAGCGTTGCTAATCTCACTTTGCTCTTTCCTCTTACACATTCAGGTGACGAATCGTTAAAGTGTTGATTGAATAAAATTATATGAAGTTAGAAATGTACGATGACGCTATTGCACTTTAGATATCCTGGATATTTGCATTACTATATAGTAATTTTTCTGATAATATGCAAAAGAAAATTGTATCTGGATGCAAATTCGGAGAGATAAAAGTTACTTTTACATAACATATTTGTCGCATTATGTCATTGGCTCATGAAAGCTACTAGTAGCTTTATATGTCATTGGCTCTTACAATCAGGGTTTTCATATTTTACATATTCTGACAAGTGACAAACTGACAACTTACTTCGACAGCATATTAATTTACAATATTAATGCCTGTGTATGTAACGGGAAATAACTGCCATTTACGTCTATTTTCCCGTCATCGATATAATTTGTCAAATTTGGAAATTATATTCTATCATATTTTTTATAATGTTTTAAAACTTAAATAAAACTTAACACTACAAAAAAATAAGTAAAACGTACTCTTTAAAACAACTTACATTGCAGTTGGAATTGTGAATCACATCACAATAAAAATTGCAATCCGACACTATTAGCGTAGGTACATTCTGCTTGCATATTTTAAATCTCTGCGGCTAAATTTCATTCGGTATAAAAATAAACCAAGCTGGCAGAATAATTGAGACCTGTTTATTTGTATAGCAGATATTTCTATATGTATGGTTTCCAAGCAATTATTGTAGGTATACAATTAATTGACGGGTATTGTGTCGGTTGGCGAAACTTATATTTTATTTTCATAATTTTACCATAAAAAATATATTTACTATGGGGCTATTTCGAACTGAAAGTTGAGGCGGTTGTCAATGATATCGAAGTTTTCAAATGGCTATTCCATAAATTTCAGTTAATTAAGAAAATTAATTACCAAAATTAAGTTAATTTACCTCTGCGCTCGTTGAAAATAACGACCCTCACTAAATAAATCTAATAAAACTCGTATTGTGGTTTTTAAGTAGACAGAAAGCACCATTTTATACCAATTTTAATTCTTTCTGATATAATTATTTTACTTAGAATAATGAAATTGTATTATCATAATAAAAAAACTACAACCACTACAATGAAAATGCATGCCACTGGACAGACCTATTTCTCAGCAACCAGTCGACTCCCCACAGCTTCGTCAAAGACTGACAATGTGTTGCGAATAAAAGTTGCACATCGCTGACAATGACACGTCAAACGAGAACTGAACCATTTCAGTCGAACGCTTGTGCTTTTTCATCTGTATTCCAACAACAGACTCCACTCTGGAGCTAATTACACACACACCTTCCGTATAATCAACTAAATAATACCTTCATTTAGTATTACACGCATGGACACGGCAAGAACCTTCTGACACGCGTGTAGGAGATGCACTGGAGGGTTTCATGTGCAGGAATTAACATGGCCATGAAATATGTTAATCTTGAACCTTATTCACACGAAGTGAGATTGCATGCAATTTGCAGGACCATGAGCATAAATGCTGGATTGATAATGTATATTATCGGCTGGTAATAATATCAGGAGCATTCTGGTTGAGCCGGTTGTCAAGTTGCTAAACTACATTCTGTAGATAATGACACACACCTTCCATATAATTAACGAAATAATACCTTCATTTAGTATTAGACACATGGACAAGGAAAGTACTTGCGGACACGCTAAAGTTTGATCTAGACTTCGACTCCGAATGTGCCGGGTTTGATTTCTACGGCAATCCTTTCCGATTGAACTTTTCTGTGGTTTCGTTAAGTCAGGAGGCAAATGATGGAAAGGTGTCCTACTAATTAACAACGACCGACTCCTTCCCACCGTCCATCCTTACCCATCCTTCAAAATCATTAATCCGTCGCCATTAGTCAAGTTGCTACACCACGAAAATAATAAATCATTAACTTTTAACACACAGTTTTTAAAGCTGATTGACGTTTAAAAGTTTCAGCAAGTAACAACACAATCATTGCTTTTGATTGTGAAAACGTGAAAAAAGGATTCTACTGTCCATCACTTACTTTTAAACATGAAAGGTAGGTAGTATCTTATAGTGGTGTAGAATTCAGTCATTTAGATGAGGGTGGCACAACAGGTGAATGTAACTTGAGCCCAACACAAGAAAAGTATAGAAAATATAGATCGCTCTAAGATATTGTAGTTTGAATTTGGAAGTACTGGTGCATTCATTGATAGTAATGCTGCGATAGAGAAGTGAAATTCATACAACTTTAAACATTATTATTAGTGGTGGTTTATAATAAGGTTGGGTCGGTTTGGGGGCAAAGCCCCCGAGAAAGTTTAACATCGGACCATACGATAGTCGGTCGTGGTGCAATTTTGAGACATGAACTACACATTTAGGCCGGGTAGGACCAACTCTGGATCTAGTCGGGCGTTAGCTCGACGCTGCCAAGCACCGCTCTATCTTACGGCAGGAGGTATCGGCAGGCATACATGCAGTGAGAAATGAAAGTTGAAAACCATGGTTATAGGGTATATTTAGCCACCTGACAACACCTAACCAAAAATCAAAGTGCTGCGATCATCCCTTTGGGGTGAATTTTGGGCCTCAAACATGCAAGGATTGACTTTCATGCTGGCTGGCTGGCTAGGCACGTCGTTTTGCTTGCCCTTTTCTACAGATTGCACGGTTTGGTCTAGAGAGTTGAAATTTGGTAGACACATAGAGTCCCCCTTCTCACGCGTACTTCTGAAAGAAAATCTGAAATATTTTGACCGGAAGTGAATTTATCCAATTTTAAATTTTAATTTTTTTCAAAAGTCAAACGGGTCCATCGACAGTTTTGAAATTTGGCAACATTAAAGACAATGTATTGCTAGACACTCCACTTCAAGAAAAAACAAAATTTTCAAACCGGAAGTGGAAAAATTATCAATATTAAGCGTTCCGCTCTTCCCCTTCATCTACCAACACAGCAGCTTCGCTGTCAACTCCACATATCCTGTCGGCCTGAATAGCTGAATTATCGGAGGCAGCTGGCTTGTGTTCCTGCATAACGGGTTCGATTCCCGATCCTAGAAAAACTTTTTTTTCACATCATCCTTTTTTAATTTGTGTAAGCGATGATACCTTCCAGTATATATATTCAAATGAGAGGTCGAGGGATGCTGTGTAGATCATCAATAACCCGAAACATCGCCATCGCGGCACGCCGATTGCCATCGCGATCACAGATAGTATCAGGTTCGTAGGTAATGCTGCAGGTATGACGAGCGACATTGCGTCTTGTTGAAATCTTCGCCCATTTGCTAGTTTAGTGGTTACGAACGGCATACGTATCGCCGTCCTGTTGGCGCAATAGACAGTGCATTGGCTTACGGTGTTAGGGGTCGCCGGTTCGATACCGGCCGGGGTCGTACTTTTTTATTTGCAATTTTTACAAGTTTTAATTCTGCCTAACCATAGAGTTATTTTTTTAAGTTGCACAGTTTTAATTTTCGCCAGTTCGACTTTGTCTATACCCATAGAGAGTTTTATTCCTTAGGCTGCCCAGTAAAACTTATGCGCGCGCCCTACGCCGCCTGGAGCACCTTCTGTCTCTAGCCGCTCGTAGAATTCTAGGTGAACTTCATAATTTTGTCACATTGAAAGATTCAAACCTCAAATATACCTCAATATGACGACAGAATATGACGTAGTATCAACCATTTGAGAAAACTCGTTTGGATAGTTATTATGGATATCCAAGTATTGAGACAACAAACGAATAACAGACATCGATTCCGTTTCATAATGAAATCTTTAGTTCTACTACTTCACGTACCTATGAATATTATAATGTCTAAATTTATTTCGGTTTCGAGAGTATGGAAACTTCGTTTTGTGTAGAATAAAGAATAATAGGTTAACTACGCACAATGAACAATAGTATTGTATTCTGACGCCAATCGATTGCCTCACGCGGAATCTTCCGTCTGTGAGCTTACAAACATGTCAACAATATGTAATGGCATTTTTAAAAGAATACCTACCTAAATGCACGAAATAATTCATTCTGTCTAAAATATCGAAACGCAAACAATAAATCAATTAGATGTATCAACAATATGCCATCATCATCAGGAATAAGGACCGGTAGACTAATTGATTGTATGATCTATGCGTAATAAACACATAAACCCCCCCCCCCTCACACACACACCATAATCAATAAACAAATAATAAAAGGTCAATTAATATCGTGAATCCATTGCTTGGAAAATACACAAAGCACATTCAGATCTAGAGATAAACATTCAGTGGCTGGTGGATAAGGGGTGGGGGTTGTGTTGTGATTATCAGAGGTTTGGTTTCCTATGTTGTCTTGACACAAAAGAAATACAAATGTACGTAGATGACACTTGTTTTAGAATGTAACATAATAGATTCTGCTGCAGTAGGAGGCTGTCTTCTAGCACAGTTGTATTTTCAAATAACTTATTTTCACACTATTTATTGTAAAATTGTATACTTCAAGATAATGAGTAAGCACACAACCCGTTCGAAGAAGACTTCCCCAGGGTAAAATTAGTATTCGTAAAGGACTTTTCTTTAAAGCTATTTCATTCAAAATAAATTTAGAAAAATCTTATTCATAAATTACATTCATAACTATATCTAGTCGGGCGTTAGCTCGACGCTGCCAAGCACCGCTCTAATACAACGTGCGAGCTACTACCAGAGACTTATACCGCAACGGCTTAAGTGGTCGAAACGAGGTGTCGACAGGCATACATGCAGTGAGAAATGAAAGTTGAAAATCATGGTTATCGGGTATATTTAGCCACCTGACAACACCTAACCAAATATCAAAGTGCTGCGTTCATCCCTTCGGGGTGAATTTTGGGCCTCAAACATGCAAGGATTGACTTTCATGGTGGCTGGCTGGCTGGCTGGCTGGCTGGCTGGCTGGCTAGCTAGCTAGGCACGTCGTTTTGCTTGCCCTTTTCTACAGATTGCACGGTTTGGTCTAGAGAGTTGAAATTTGGTAGACACATAGAGTCCCCCTTCTCACGCGTACTTCTGAAAGAAAATCTGAAATATTTTGACCGGAAGTGAATTTATCCAATTTTAAATTTTAATTTTTTTCAAAAGTCAAACGGGTCCATCGACAGTTTTGAAATTTGGCAACATTAAAGACAATGTATTGCTAGACACTCCACTTCAAGAAAAAACAAAATTTTCAAACCGGATGTGGAAAATTTATCAATATTAAGCGTTCCGCTCTTCCCCTTCATCTACTAACTTACTGCATGTTGAAATCTTCGCCCATTTGCTTGTTATAGAAATCGGCAGCAGACTGCGTCTCGATAGATATTTGTCGACTAATTGTGCTGTTCATAGAAGAATTCATTATGCACTTCATAATTTTGTCACATTGAAAGATTCAAACCTCAAATATAGGTACCTCAATATGACGACAGAATATGACGTAGTATCAACCATTTGAGAAAACTAGTTTGGATAGTATTTATGGATATTCAAGTATTGGGACAATAATACAAACGAATAACAGACATCGATTCCGTTCCATAATGACATCTTTATTTCTACTACTTCACGTATGAATATTATAATATCTAAATTTATTTCAGTTTCGAGAGTATGGAAACTTCGTTTTGTGTAGAATAAAGAATAATAGATTAACTACGCACAATGAACAATGGTATTCTGACGCCAATCGAATGCCTTGTGCGAAAGGTGTTTACAAACATGGTCAATTATGCAATGGCATTTTTAAAAGAATACCTAATGCACGAAATAATTCATACTGTCTAAAATATCAAAACAAACAATAAATCAATTAGATGCATCAACAATATGCCATCACTATCAGGAATAAAGACCGGTAGACTAATTGATTGTATGATCTATGCGTAATAAACACATACACCCCCTCCCCCCCCCCCCCCCCACACACACACCATAATCAATAAACAACAACAATAAAAGGTCATTTAATATCGTGAATCGTCATTGCTTGGAGAATAAACAATTCACATTCAGATCTATTCAGTGGCTGGTGGATTAGGGGTGGGGGTTGTGTTGTGAGCGTATCAGAGGTTTGGTTTCCTATGTTGTCTTGACACTTTTAAACGAATACAAATGTACGTAGATGACACTTGTTTTGGAATATAACATAATAGATTCTGCTGCAGTAGGAGGCTGTCTTCTAGCACAATTGTATTTTCAAATAACTTATTTTCACACTATTTATTGTAAAATTGTATACTTCAAGACAATGAGTAAGCACACGACTCGTTCGAAGACGTCCCCAGGGTAAAATTAGTAATCGTAAAGGACTTTTATTTAAAGCCATTTCATTCAAAATGAAATAAAAAAATCTTATTCATAAATTACATTCATAACTATATTTGGTACTTTTTAAAAGAATTTGAACATTAGCTTGTATATTACATGACGTGTTGGATAAAGTCATATTTTAAACAATGTTTTTTTCACTTGAGTCTTGACGAGCAACAGTTTTTTTTAAATGTATAGGTACGCACTGAATGGGACCGAGGAGATAAAATACGCTCCGTGTTACCATTTTTTCTCATTGTTATCATATATATATATATATTTTTTTTTTAATCATTTGAGATTTTTTATGTTAATTATCATTTAGTGAGATTTAAACAAAATATGGGTAGGTACATTGATTTTTAATTGATTGTCCCTCGTACATACCGATGTAAGCGGTAGACACCTTAGGGAATTTATAAGCGTGTGATCAAGGATTATGCGTCTGTTCTCCGGCAAAAATAGTGCTTTAGCTTCTCGGGTATCTTGGCAATCAGTCAGGTACAATCAGGTTGACCGTTCTTTGTTGGTTTGTTCGTGTGTTGGTGTGTTTTGTGACTGTTAATGATATACGTCCTACTCCTTCCCAACCAGCACTATAAACACCAGGTGGCTCAGCTAGTTAATCTTAAAGGAACTCTAGGTTGACATCTTCAAAATCAATTTTCACAACAAGGCAATATCAAATGGCCACATCCTTTGCCGTAATTCCTTTAACTTTCAGTAGTGTCTCTCTGCGCATGAACAAAGGAAAAGGCTTCTTGGTATGAACGTTCTTATTTTCTCCTACACCCTTTGACCGATCTCAACCAAATTTGGTGTACTCATTCTATATGAAATAACCCATACCGTATGATACTTGATCCCTTCCAACATCCCCTAATTTAAAAAATCACCCGTAGGTAATAATAGAAAATTATATATGCATATTCTGCATAACCCCACTCGTGATCTTTGGTACGTTTTTAAACTGTTGGCGGAAAAATTTGCGGAATAATCCATGTTATGGAACTATCACTAAACAGCAGTGTTGGATTAGTTCCTCAAAAAAAGGAACTAGTTCCAGTTCAAATAAAGAACTGGTTAGTTACCTACCTGGAAAGTTTCCAGAAACTGGAAAGTTAACTTATGAAATAAGTTCCTTTTAAGTTATATTGCCTTCCAAAACACATCCGGATTTTATTTAAAATGTGCTGTAAACATCTGTAAGCCTTAACGCTTTACCAATAGAGTTTAAATTACACAAAAAAGTGAACTTAGAAGAATTTAAAATTAAGGAAACGCATTTACAATCATCTACCTTTCGTGTACCTTTCAGTTTACCAACTGGCAACTAATATGCGTAGTACGAGATGACGCACAAATTCCGGTCTACACCGGAACAATACACCTACAATTTACGTTATTCACAAGTTGTGAACTTTTAGCAATTTAAAAGTTGAGATAACTCATATTCAACCAAAAGAAATTGACCCTTTCGTTATACTAACTTGGGAACTATTGGAAGAAAAACAGAAATTTTTAGACAAGAAGTGACGTTGTTGGCGTTAACAATGTAATGATAGGTAACACTCAATGATCAATGAAAGCTGCTGTAAACTACCACCTCATGTGACATGTTGTACAAAAACAAAAACTTGTATATAGACTGCCAAGCACCTTTCCCCCTAAAAAGATTGAGATCTAAAAGAAGGTCGCAGCAATAATATATTGTTGAAACATTTTCGCACTTAAAATTCGTGAAATCATTTCGCCCAGTTCCTGCCGCCAAGCACAACATTATAAACCAAACATTGTACCCAAATTTGAGATGAGAAAAAACCTCTAGGTGAACCGTCATAGTATAAACTTTAAAACAATTATACTCATTTAAAACGAAAAATAGAAAGTATTCAAATTTTAAAAACGTTAACAAAATCAATTTAAAAACATTTTTTTTACATAACTTAAAATAAAAATTTAAAAAAATTATTTAAAATTTAATTAAAAAAAAATTAAAAGTAAAAAAAATAAAAATAAAGCTTGGCGCATTGAATTTGCACCGTCATGTTGACTTCTTCCTTCTTCTTCTTCATCGTCTTCTTCTTCCTTCTTTCTTTCGTCGTCTCCTTGGTCGACATCTTCTTTTTATGTTGCCCCCTCCTTGACACAATGCGCCAAGCTTTATTTTTATTTTTTTTACTTTTAATTTTTTTTTTAATTAAATTTTAAATAAATTTTTTAATTTTTATTTTAAGTTATGTAAAAAAAATGTTTTTAAATTGATTTTGTTAACGTTTTTAAAATTTGAATACTTTCTATTTTTCGTTTTAAATGAGTATAATTGTTTTAAAGTTTATACTATGACGGTTCACCTAGAGGTTTTTTCTCATCTCAAATTTGGGTACAATGTTTGGTTTATAATGTTGTGCTTGGCGGCAGGAACTGGGCGAAATGATTTCACGAATTTTAAGTGCGAAAATGTTTCAACAATATATTATTGCTGCGACCTTCTTTTAGATCTCAATCTTTTTAGGGGGAAAGGTGCTTGGCAGTCTATATACAAGTTTTTGTTTTTGTACAACATTAAGTTAACTCTCGAGGATTAACCAATGAAACAAGTTGGCGCGAATTCCATAGCACTAACATAGCACTAACACTAATAGCAGTAGTTAGTGCACTAATATTAGTGCACTAATAGCACTAACACTAACACACTAATAATATTATCATACCAACGGTCAAATCGTGTGAGGATAGTTTTGAGCTAAATCCTCTTATTACTCGGATCAAGTTCATACCTGGTCATGCGGACAAACATTTTATTGGATTGTACACATTTTCAATCAATAGTTCAAGAGCTACTGACATATTAAACTTATTTTAAATATTAGTAAAATGTATTTTTTTTTATAATATAAAGTAGATTTTATTGCATGATATTGTATGATATGATCAAGATCATCTCTTGCAATTGCCTTGCTCATAATTATTAATTATTTTGATTATACGTCTATAATTTGCATTTTATCTTATACCTAGTAGTTAGAAATTGTTGAATTAGTTCATGGTTGCTTGTGATAATTGTAATTTTACACCACAACTTAATTAGCTAAATTTTAACATATTTTATAGACAATATAATGCAAAAGTACATTTTAATTGATAATTTCTACGTATAGTATGGAAGTAAGTAAGGAAGTAAAGTAGTAAGTAGTAAGTAAAGTACCTAAGTAAGTATGTAGGTACATAAAGTACAAAAAATGTACATAATATATAAAGTATATTTAGCTATATTTATATTAGTGCTATATTTAGATAAATTGCTATTCCTGACATCTTTGCTATTTGTGTGTTATGCCATTGTTTACGCCATTTTTTTACATACAATTTCTTGCGACCCTCTTACAGTCATGATTACCTCTATTATTAAATCCAGAGTACAGAAACACCGCTGATTATAGGATTTATTATTACACTTTAAATTGCAGCGCTGGTGCATCCATGGACACAAAATGTGAGGGTGTCACCAATGCGATCCAATGGATCACAGAGTTACATATTCTATAAAAGTCTGTTCAAAAAGGAAAATCACTAGGTACATATACCTACATGCACAATTTATTTAATTAGTGGGACCTCCTTTGTATATTAATACGAAGGATTTTGGAAGACTACATGAAAACATGGGAATCATCTATTCAAAAAAGAGCGTTTGAATTTGACATTGAATATCGTGTTGTTGGTATAATCTTGAACTCTAAACTGGCTTGAGAGGACAATGGCAACACTCGCAAGGGAGCTACTTTCTAAAGAAGTGTAAATTATCTCATCTAATTGAGTATAGTAATTAATTAACACCTGTATGACGTATACTGATCATGCATCGATGCAGCGAGTGTGATCGAAATAGAATCGAACGTTGCTTCCGCTTATCGTCGAAGAATGAAGCGAGGTCCATTGTTTGATTCAACAATCCTAATATATGAGGTGATGACACATCAATAGCATGTCTTCAAATGATGCATTACATCCAACACTAGTATTGGTTCGACATGAAAACGCTGCTGTGTGACACGTTGGTAAACGAGCCTCGGTATTGTATGCGAATTCATACAGTAAAGTTGCTATGCGTTGACATTGGAAATATTGGAAATATTGGTAAAATCTGCCTCGATGGAACAGAATTAGACAAATGTTTTAAAATGAACTTAAAATAGCAATAATTTTTTTCTGTTCTCATCCGATTTGGCTGAACATGTGAAAAGTCCAATAAAATGTAGGTCCCGCAATGATCATGCAAAATTTGTACTTGATCGGACGAACGGTTCAATTTCACTTTTTAACCAATCAGAGGCTAATGCTCAAAAGTTAAACACTTGACGGCGTATATGGCATTAGTGTGAGTGAAAACTTCAGATCGATTGAAGGGTGAACAATTGGTTCTCTGATAAATTTGAAATAAAAAACGTTCGATTTTTAGAAGTAAATTTATATTTATTAACAACAAATCCACTCTTCAGCACATATAAAACTAAGATTATACAAATAAAAAAATTTGAAACAGAACCATATCAAGACAATAAATCTATTCTGGCGCCCGGCGCATCAACTATTCAAATAACTGTGATAGCGCCCTTTGATTATAAATTATCCTCGTCACTGTGAATGTCACACCAATTGACAGATCACGCGACACTTCTGTGACAATTGTCAAAGAGACCGCTAACTTTAATCATCACTTAATTGCCAGCTTTACATCCCTTTCATGTGGATGTTTTCAACATCCTCATCCTCACCCTATCATTTTGTCCCACGTTAGTTAGCACCATTATGTCAAGACTCACATTTCAACAACTATTGTCGTTTATTAATAGATCTCGCTCTATCTACATGGTTAGTATTCTAATTAGTATTGAAATGTATTCTTCTTTGTCCTCATTGGCTGTTATTATGATGTAATAGTGTTTAGAACTGACATCTAGTCAAGGATCACAAAGGATGTATTCAAATTCCTAGTCTATTAGTTTCCAGCAATTACTAGGTAACTGATTAGTGATTAGTTAATAGTGTTTAGTATAGTAAATTTGTTTCCGATTAGATTAGATTAAAGTACTGTCTCCTATTTTGTAATTAACATAATATGTGAATGACACTAGAGTAATTGGAACTGACATATTGGACACATATTCAGATTTAGATTCAGGCGAAGAGTTTCTTTTTCTTAAAAAGTATGTACCGGTTTAAAAAGCAATACTACCCTGTATTATGAAACATACATTTTGTAAACGCATACGTAATCATAAGACACGAAAGATTTAAATTTTAGCTCAAATATCAACATTTCACGTCAAAGGTCAACAAGAAATACAGACAGATTCAGATTACATTTTTAAAAATTTTTAATGACAAATTCTCTATAATGATACATTAAAATGTTGAATGTGAATGGGATGGCATGGCATTGTATTTTTGGAATGTTTTTGTTGCAATTTTTGCAGTAAAGTAACAAGAATCATTGGAGGTGTGTTTAAACCTGGAGAAGAATGCAGGCGATCAAATCGTGGCTCTTTGGCTTCATACATGACTGAATGCATCAGATGTAATTAATTACATTATCAGAGTTGATTAGCGGATATATCAATCCGGCACACTTGTTGCTCTGTTTGATAACAGACCGAGCAAAAATCCGCCTTACAATTTACGTTACACTGCAGTTTACACTTTTGTTGAGGTAACAATAAAGTGTTATTTATTTAAGTATATTATCAAATTGGCGAGGATGGCAATTTAAGCAAAATAGAGGGTGACCTTACCTTCCTGTACTTTACATCCGGGAGGAGTAAGTGGATGGTTAGTATTTTTGTTATAACATTCTCAGTGGTATATTTTGTGAGCAGAGCACTAAAATAAGTTCAGATATCAATAAGTATGTTCTCATTTGTATTTTTACTAGAAAAACGCTCAATGTAACGCGTTGATGAGCGAGAACCTATACGCACAACATCTCCCACCAAACACGTTCAAGAATTAATAAAAAAAATACTACATAATTTCTAACTTTCATTGAAACTTTCCAATTTCCATACACTAGAATAATAGTTAAATAACCGATTAAATCTCTTTTGACAGAACTTTCAGACTTTTAAAAATACTTGACCGAATGGGCTGAAAATGTGTTAAATATGAGATAATGTGGCATGCAAGATTTGAATTGGAATATTTTCATTTTCGACCAATGGGAAGTTATTTTTTAAATTTGAACCAATCATCATATTTAAAAAAATGGGTCTGCAAAGTGCAAACCCCAGAAATCGTCATCACCACGGTACTCTTATGGCACTTTTTTTGCCTGCACTGCCCAGGTCAAACCGCACAACCGAACGATCTGAAATTTTGCACACATACTAAAGTAATTTATACGGTCTCCGGGATTGTTTTTGAACAGGATCATGTGATTGGTTCAAACTTTTAAAAAATTATCTTTCGTGAAATTTTGCAAAGCCATTGCAACCAACCTTGTCCCCAATCTTAAAAAGTTTCAGCCAAATCCTCACATTGGTTAAAATTTAAAACCATCTTTCCTGAAATTTTTGAAATTTAAACTATAGAACCGATTGACCGATCAATTTAAAACTTAGCATGGTCATTGGTACCAACATTTTAGGTATTTTTGCCAATTTGAAGACTAATCTGCCGCTATTTTCAAAAGTTATTGTAATTTTAAGGACATTGTGTTCTATAATCTTGAAATATTTGAAAAATGTATAACTAAATTTTTATCCCTGTCTTCTTGATGCTTCAGTTCCAAGTCCTGTGGAGCAGCTGATACTTGCAAACGCAATATCAAATTCAATTCAAATCGGATGCAGTACGAAGGCTCGCTCATCAACGCGTTACGCTGAGCGTTTTCCTATAGTTTATTTCCCAAAGATACCATAGTGGCCTCATGTTTGTTATTGGGATATTTTATGATTAAAAATTTCGCGCCGATTTTACTGTCATGCATCGGTCGCGGTGCGGTCGGTAAAATAGTTTGTAAACAAGTATGGCCGACTCACAAGTGTCATTTCGTAGGTTACCTCATTAGTTTTTATGTTTACTGTAATGTAAGTTTAGGGTGTTAAACTGATGTTAAATATTATATGTAAGCTTGAATTACCTACTATCCATTTATATTCAACCAAAAATTGTAATTTTTGTTTTGTTTCCGAATATTTTTAACCTTATAACCGACGATGCCTGCTTACCTAGATAATTCCAAATTATGTCTTTTGTGGTGGAAAACGGAGAAGCATTGATTTCAGGCGACATTCAGTATTTTAATAGGTCATTTTTAGATTTGAACAATAAGTAGTGATTGAATCGTGTTCTAGTAAGTGACAACATTTTCAAATTATAATGACGGAAGTTCCGCCAGCTACTGAAAGTGCCCGCCTGACGAAGGCTATAACAGCAGCGAGAAGCATTAATTTCAGTCCGGTTGAAATTAATAGTGAAACAATTAAAAAGAAGACCGATAAAACAACTATAAGACTTGCAAGCAGTAAGGCCTTATTTCACAAGTTCATTGTAAGTTGGAGGATGTAGAAACCAACTCGCTACAAATCTTGATTATTTCTGAACAATTTAGACTGATAGGTACCTACCTCTGTACTCTTTCCAGATTTTGGGTGGATCCAGATACTACAAAGACTTTGTTTTAAAATTAGTAATAGAGGCTGCACACCCAAATGAGCTGATTCCCGTCAAGGTATGAATTAGTAGCATGTTGCTGTTATTTTTATAACAAATTCTTTATAGGTATCGTTAACCTGTCTATTTGATTTAAAAATTTTGATGAACTAGTAATTAAGAAATGTATGTTTTGTTTAAAATCTCTTTTCAGTATCAAAAGCAGGATCCTGATTCATTCTTCTATGCTCGAGCGTGCGGGCAAGCTATCGACAAATTCTGCCGTGATGGCTTAATTGTCGTTAATCCTCACGGAGAAAATGTAAGTGACGTGATAGTAATACAGCATATTCTTTTCCTTATACACAATATTTTCAGTCTAATGAATCCATTGTGTCTGTCCAACTACCTAGATGCAAATGAAGATCATCTTGGCTGAAATGTTAGGGACTGATTGTGAAGTCAACATAAATTCTGTATTGAGCAATGTCTTGAAAAAGAGATACAATGCAGAGCAATCCTCACTAAACCTCAAGGATTTCAATAATGACCCAGGCAAGTATTGGATGGAGCCTAGAGTGATAACAATAACATTAAATTTTAAACAGTTACCTACTAAAGATTTCTAAAATTGAATTTCATCTTCACTAGAACCTTACTATGTGAATACAAAACCATAGCTTTGAAAGTGTAGATTTAATAGATGTCTTGATTATTGAAATTAGGATTTCAGTAAAATTTAAACTGTTCGTTTAGCTCATCAATATTTACATCAAACAATTGTGAAAGAACACATCTGCTGCTAAAGTTGAAACTGTACAAATTGATTTAGGTCCTACCTATTGTAATATTATCATGTTATTTAGAATTGGTGGATGCTCTTTTCGTTCCGCTCTCACAACCTCGCACCTTCGAGTTTGTAATGAGCGTGTTGAAGAGAACAATGATTAGCAATCATCGCATAACTTCGATCTCATTGGCCAACAACGAGCTGAGCGTAATGAAAACACTGGAGCATTTACCGAGTGTGTACTTGCGCACACTGAACCTCAGCTATAACAAGTTTAATGTCGTCGAAGACTTGGCACTGTTTCCGTCGGCGCAGTTAGTTGAAATCAATCTCGACAATAATCCATTGTGTCAGCAATTTGATGACGAGATGACTTACATTGAAAAGATTCGAGAGTTCTTGCCAACATTGACAATATTGGTAAGTTAAGATAATATTCGGAATGAAAAATGTATTCAAACACTCTATAAAGATGTATGCTGCTATGGGCAGTTTTTAATAATCCTTTTTTCATTAAATACAATTAAAACTCTCTAACAGGATGGTGTGACGGTCAACGATCAAGGGATACCTCACACCAAACGCAACTTTCTCATTAAGGGAGATGGAGGACCATTGGTTGATCAGTTCCTTCAACACTACTTCGACACGTATGACAGTACAAACAGGCGCAAACTTACAGGGACATACCATGCAGAGGCACAATTCTCTTTGACGGTCACGTACTTACCAAGTATGTTCTATATGCAATTAATTTTTAAGAGTTTTAAAATATCAGTACGAATTTGTTGGTGATGCTAGAGGAGACTCTGGTGTCCAGTTGCCCACCTTTGGTGCCCCCTAATATAGAAGTAATTTTGGATTACATTTACTACTAAATTTGTAGTGTACAAATTTGAATTGCCTTATTAGAAAGAGAAGCATTAAAGAAATTTTAGAAGACTGACAAAAAACGATTTTAGTTTAAAAAGAGTTGCAATCTGTTATATGTAGCAAAATATGTAGTAAAATAATTTTTGAATGAAAACGAGTTTTCATTAGGCTTGCAATTTGCAACTGACACCCAGCGTTTGGATTGTAGAGCAAACTACATCTGCAACCTCTCAGCTGATGAAGTACTTGGAGCATAATCGTAACCTGATGAAGATGTCGAACTATGCGAAGGCTCACCAACTGCTGTTTCAAGGACAACAGAAGATCATCGAGCTCCTCTGTCTTCTGCCGGTTACACTTCATGATCCTCATTCGTTCTCCGTTGATCTTCCATTCTACACGGTTAGTCAGTTGT
This sequence comes from Leuctra nigra, assembly GCA_934045905.1. NCBI lineage: Eukaryota > Metazoa > Arthropoda > Insecta > Plecoptera > Leuctridae > Leuctra > Leuctra nigra. Next base: position 16,586,883 of record OW203767.1, on the reverse strand, counting down.
GATTTATAGATCGCAATCTCGATCGGGTTAATATAAAAAAATTCTATCTTGATTGAACTATCTGAGATTCGATTAGGTATGCCCAGAAATATCTAAATGTGAACTTGTAAATATGTTTTTTTTTAGATTAGGGTACACTTATTGTGGTACAATCCACATTGTTTAATATCAAGTTGTTTTAAGGTCACACTTTGACTCCACTCTTTACGCTCATTCTGGAGGAAAAATGTTCAAACAAACACAACACATCATCTTGCAGATAATCTTGATCTTGTTAAAAGAGTAAAACCCTTCAGCCATGTCCTTTTACATTTCAATTCTATGTTGCTGTACATAAGTAATAAATTGATACAGCATGAGCGCCATGCCAAAAAACTTCTAGACTTATCGACACAAGTAGGTACGTAGAGTCTACTGGATCCTATCCATAGGATCCCACCGTCTTGTAGTGTTAAGTACTTACATCCCCAAATATCTACTTGCGGATGCAATCCTTTTAAGCATGAGGAAGTTAAATAAATATTATAGTCTGAAATATTAAAAATTTGTACCAACCATTTGGTGCAATGTGTAAAATATGAGAATTATCCAATCTGTTGATATGTCTTTTGATTACCTATTTGAATCAAATTGCCTCAAAATTATGTCCGTGGAGTAAATTTATGAGGTGGAGTGGTCTTATGCGAGAAGATGTGGAGGACAGGCAGCAAAGGTGGCAGGAAGTGGAAGTAGATCAGTGGTGGGAGGACAGGAGGATCTGTTGGGAGCTGGTGGAGAAGTCTGAGGAAGGTGACGAGGATGGAGAAGAGGAGGAGGATGAAACGTCAGACCTGGCCAGCCGGTTTGGAAGAGATCCAAGGCCCTATACCAAGTGGGAGCTCCCACTGTCTGACCTGACAACATTGTCGGAACCAGAAGAAGATTATTATTTATTTATTCTTTTTTCTTATAGGATGACATGGCCCTCATCAATGTAACCGGAGTGTTCAAAGACTCTGGCTTGATCCGCTCATTCTACCGCACTTTCTTCCTCCGTCGCATGGCCAAAACTTTGGTCAGCCAAGAGTGGCAGATCGTCAACGAGATGCTGCATGTGTCCAACGCACTCAGCGCCGAAGCCTCGGAAGCTTTCCGGATCGAACGCGCGCCACGGACTGCTCAAACTGTGGTACCGCAGCTCGACGAAGCAGAGCAGGCACAGATGACGGAGATAGTGGCACAGATCACGGAGATGAAGCCGGAATATGCTCAAAAGTGTGTATTTGTCAATTTCAATTTTAGATACGTACGTAATTATATTTCTTCCAAAGATACATGATATTCCTATGATGCAATTTTAACGAATACAAATGAAAATAAGTCTAGCGTTAAGGAAAATCATTGTGTGCTGGCTTACCTAAGTGAAAGAAAATAAAGAAAATCCATAGCATAAATCCGCATACCTAAGTGAAAGGAAATAAAGAAAATCCATAGCATAAATCCGCATAGTAATAATCTTTGATCTGTACTGAACAGCGACAACTGAAAAGCAGCTGAATAGCGATTAACAATTTGTATTTTATTTTTAGGAGTCTGGAAGATTGCGATTGGAATCTGGAAGAGGCGTTGACGGTGTTCAGAGACTTGTACAAGCTGAAGGCCATCCCAAATAGTGCGTTCCAAGGTCAACCTGATTGATATGTAAATGTAGCTAACTCTCCCTAAACCAATGGTTGTTGCTTCTAGCAAGTAACATGAGCTGACTATGTAGGTAATTTTACTATTTCATAACTTGTGCTGTCAACTTGAAACGTTTTTGACTGTATGTTCAACTTCAACTAGGTTTGTGTTGTACACAATCATTTACATTTTCTATGCTTGTATGTAGGCTTTTCCATTGGTAGGAGTAGAAATTGAGTAGGTGCCTAAAATAATGTATAGTCAATGTTAAGCTGTTGTCATTTTTGTATTTGTTCTAATTTAATATTACGTATTATGTATACCTATTTGTAGTGAATTTCTAGTTGATTCTTAATACATAATAATATCTTTGCAGTTTTCTTGTCTTATTTATTTTCCCAAAAATCACAGATCCATCTGTAGCTCGAATACTAAATCAGATAACTCGGTGAATTTACTCACTGTTCAGAATGTGCACCTGGAATTTTAAATGTTCTTGTTTTGGCAATAAATACCTACTACTTATTTTAGTAAGCATTAAGTATTGCAGTTAACGTTGCAAACTTTTTAACACTATCCATGATTTGACATCATCAAAGACTATCAAAGGCAGGACTTGCTATTCATTAGGAGAGAAGAAAAAAAATTATGTTCGGAAATACATTGACAAAATATTTTTTTTCTTGTGATAGTTGCGTAAATTATAGATTTTTTAAATATATAACGTAACTAATTTTCTACTTTTTTCAATACATCAGATTTGAAAATCAATTAAAGTATGCAGGAAGTGTGAAACGTGGTTGGGAAGAGCATTGAAGAGTTTGAAATTCCCACCATAATACTCTGAAAATCCGACCAATGAGAATTGAGGGTTCCGACTTCTAGACCGGATTGTCGGTAAAGTAGTTTGTACATTGTAAACAAGTGTGGTTGCATGTGAAATGTCATTTGAAAAGGTATAAGTTGTTTCATTTTTACATGTATAATATTTTAGATTAATGCGATATAGTGTCATAATTTGCCTGAGCAATAGAATATTATGCATATTATATATTTTTCGTTATTGTCAGTTAATGGTGTGATATTTTGCTTTATTTCAGGCTAACCTAAAAATCGGCACCTTCCAGAAAGTTATATCGTTATAATACCATCACCAAATAAAAGAGTTATAAATTAAGTACCTATATAAAGGAATATCAGAGCTTCCTTTCCCCTAATACTATTGTTTGAGTCTGTGCGGTCTATCTCTCAGATGTGGTATCAGATTATAATCCAATATCATATTTCAACGCTCCACCGAACCGACCTACTAGGCTACCTACCTACTGTTATTTTGTAACCTAAATGTTACTGGGGTGAAAGTAGTCTTTTAGGAATTTAAAACGCATTGTCTGTTTATTTTCATTTAAATAAAGATGGCATCGGTCACCACACTCCAGAATGCAGCATCAATTGCAAATAATTCTTCATTCAAACCAATCGAATTAAATGTGGAAAAAATGAAGACAATTAAGGTTAACAACAAAGACGTCTTAAGATTAGTGTACAGTCAAGCCTTATTCCACAAGTTCATAGTAAGTATTGTTTGTATTATTCATGGGGCAACGTAAACCTATTTTATAAGGAGGTATGCAATGATCACGAAACTGGGTTGATTTATTTTCCAGATCACGGGTGGATCCAGATATTTCAAGGACTTTGTGTTGAAATTAATAGTTCAGGCAGCTCATCCCTGTGAACTTATACCTGTAAAGGTATGTACAAGCCATGACATCTTTTATAGATTAGGTACACTATCTCCACTGCATGGATGGCGCCAGGAAATTTTGGTAGCGGGGGGGAGGGGGGGGGGTCAGTGAGCCACAGACAATTATTTGTGGTTGGTACATAATTTCCACTGAAAGTATAAGCAGGGTTGGGTAGTAACTTAACAAAAGTAACGCGTTACCAGTAACGCGTTACTTTTTCAGTAACTTTTATGGTAACTCAATACTTTTTAAACCTGGTAACTTAATTACGCCTAAGTTCCTTTTTTTACGGGAACTTTTTGATTTTTAAAAGTTACTAAGAAAGTTACTTTAGAACACGTTATACCTTCTCTCCTGAGAGAAAACTTGACATTGTAAACCAAACATTTTACCTGTATCTATATTTAGCACGCATCAAATCATTTCATTTCCTGCCTACCCGAGTACGCGCGACCCTAACCAGCCCTTCCCCTCCCCCTCCTTTGGTCTTAGCTTGCTCTACATGCAAAATAAAATGGTCATCTATCCGTTCACCCCCCCCCCCCCCCCCCCCCCCCCCCCCCCCAGCGCATTGATACATCACCAGTCAACATCATGTCACGTGGTTACTGCCAACCCGTTGTCAAGTTTTCCCTCAAAATTATCAATTTTTATCAGAGTAACTTTCATAGTAACTTTCACTGAAAATGTAACTTTCAGTTACCTATATTTTCTCAGTAACTTTAACTTTAACTAGTTACTTTTTTGGAGAAAGTAACATAACTTTCTAAAGTTACTTTATTTTTGGTAACTTACCCAACCCTGAGTATAAGTGTTAGGTAAAAGAAAGCCATGCGCCCCTCGGGGGCAATTTTTGTATTTTTAAATCAAGAGAAACGAATTTGGGTCGTTGAAAATACTACTTCTGGAGTAAAATATGATTGACATCACATAAAATAGGGGTGGATACTGGATTGTAAAATTACCAAATGAAGGTTTGATCTATACATACAGCCTATAATTTCAGAAAATTATTCAATCTGTGTTATTTGATTAGGTACTTTATTTAAATTAAATTTTAACTAAACATTCAAATTAAAGACAAGTTATAAAAGTATTTTGGATTAATTTTGGGTGGTCACAGGGTGGGCAGTAGACAATTTTGGGTGGGCACGCCCCCCCTGGCGCCGTCCCTGCTCCACTGCTCTGCTAAATATGTTCATTTGGTTCAATAGACTCATAAGTATTATTTTGTAAATTGCTAAACTTCATTTTAATTCAATTTCAAATATGACGATAAGTTACCCTACCATTCTTATCAAAATTTTAAGTTGATAGTCTACCAAGTTTTTAAAGTGACCTAGGTACACTCCCCCAAATAATAAACGGTACTCGAAAGAAAATGAATTGACTGATTAAGGTTTGATGGCATCATCCCATGAAGTCAGTGCTAACGCATTATCTAACTCTTTTAGGTGAGCTCTGATTTCATTGATAATAACAAGGATTGATTGTCAAGGAACCGGCCCAGCAGCCAGTACGTTTTGTACCAAGTACCGTTTATTATTTGGGGGAGTGTACCTAGGTACATATTTTAAGTAACTAAAAATCTTTTACAGTACACGAAACAAGGTGGCGACGCTGTCTTCTATGCTCGTACTTGTGGACCTGCAATCTCTAGATTCTTCTCAAACAGCATGGTGTTAGTAAATCCTTTTGGGGCAAATGTAAGTTCAAAATGTGTTTATTATTATATTTAACTGGGTAACAGCTTGAAGTGTTGATGATAGCCAGCCTTTGTCATCCATCATTCTATTAAAAATTTGCTAGGTGGATTTCGGTCTATAGGTCTACACCGTACACTCATTAATGTTGAAAGAGGTCAAGGGACACTGCATATATTTTGGTTACAGAACTTAACCGATTTTTCTCAAATGACAAACAACCAACTAACACATAGATATAAATTCAAGGCTACTGCCCACAAAGTGTTATTCTCTCAATTACATTATCATTGTTTAGATGTTAGTTAATTTTTACTTTTCAACAAATTAGGTATATGATTTTGTTCAATATGAATAGACCTATGTACAGTTCATTACTAAGTTGATTTTTTTTATATAGCTGTGCCAAATTTCAGTTTGCACTGAACAAAAAACAAACAAAACATTGAGAAGCTTGATCTGTTTAATTTATTGCCTTTACAGTACCTAGGTAGGTACTTTACTTTCACTACCTACTTATTCTAGATGCAACTGAGGATTATCTTGGGTGCAGAAGTAGGAGTTGATTGTATCCTGAACATAGAAGACGTTCTCAGCAACGTCATCAAGAAGAGATACAACCCAAAGGAATTCTTCCTCAACCTTAAGGACTTCCATAATGATCCAGGTACTCCAGGTTCTTGAAGTAAGACAGGGTCTTTCTGAATGGCACTTTCTCTGTGTTTTTTTTTGTTTGTTTGTATTTTTTTTTGCCTGCACTGCCCAGGTCAAACCGCACAACCAATCGATCTGAAATTTTGCTAACATACAAACGTAATCTATGCCGTCTCTGGGATCTTTTCTGAATGATATCCTGTGATTGGTTCAAATTTTATAAAAATTATCTTTCGATTGGTTGGTTTGATCAATTTGAAATTTAGCAAAGTCATTGCAACCAACATTGTGCCCAATAATAAAAATTTTCAGCCAAATCCTCCAATTGGTTCAAATTTGAAACCATTTTTCCTGTGATTTTTGAAATTTAAACTGGAACCGATTGACCGACCAACTAAAAACTTCGCATGGTCATTGGTACCAACATTTAAGGTATTTTTGCCAATTTTCAGTCTAATCTGTCGTTATTTTCAAAAGTTTTTGTCATTTTAGGGACTTTTGCATGTTGGCTGTCAAATTCACGGCGACTTCGAATCTTCAGTTCAAGGCAAGGTAGTTAGAGCAGAAAGTTTTAAACGATATGAAACTAATAATGACCATTCAACAGATGTGGTCCCAGGTATATTTTTTGAACGAGATCCTGTGATTTTTGAAAATTAACAAGACACCGTTCAATCATAAAGGTTTAATCGATCAACTTAAAACTTAGCAAGGATTGGCATCAATATTTTTGGAGATTTTAGAGATTTTTATACTACAAGTCTGTGACGCAATTCAAGAATTATTGGCTTTAAATGACATTTTAGATAGACATAATTTCGGTTCGAGGTGTTGCGTGTATCCGTGCTCGCTCATCAACGCGTTACACAGAGCATTTTCCTAGTAGTTAATAGGTAGGTAGTACCTAAAAATATGCATCTTTAAATATTCTGATATTTTATGTGGACGAGCTCCAAAATGTTCTAATGTTAATGCCTAAATTTACTGAAAGCGAAATCTTGCATCAGATCTCATTATGATACTAATTAATATGTAATTTGCTCCAGCATTAGTGGACCTCTTTGTTCCTCTCTCACAACCTCGTACCTTCGAGTTCGTGATGGGCTTGGTGAAGAGAGTACACGGGCAGTCAGCGCATCGCTTACATTTCATTGGCCAACAACGAGCTGACCTCGATGAAGACACTGGAGTCGTTACCGAGCATGTACTTGCGCACACTGAACCTCAGCTATAACAAGTTTAATGTCGTCGAAGACTTGTCACTGTTTCCGTCGGCACAGTTAGCTGAAATCAATCTCGATAATAATCCTTTGTGTCAGCAATTTGATGACGAGATGACATACGTTGAGAAAGTTCGGCAGTTCTTGCCAGCATTGACAATCCTGGTCAGTCTATTTATTTGTTATTATACTTATTTTTAATACCTGTATTTATTTTAGTTAGATTGTAATGCTGTAGTTATGTCAGAGCAAATTTCAAAAACATCTTTCTACCAATTAGGAAAGTTTAGAGAACAAAGTATAAAAGCAAGAGTTTACTTTTCTCTCTTGATTCAAATCAATACATATGAATGATAATTTTCTGGCCAACAACATGAAGAATAAATTGTATTCTGAATCATTTGATTGTGTTATTTAACTTATAATACACTTTGGTTTAATGGTCTCTTGCAGGATGGTGTAAAAATCAATGAGCAAGGCATACCGTTAACCAAACGGAACTATTTGTATTCTTGCAACGGTGGACCATTGGTCGACCAGTTCATTCAGCACTACTTCGATACCTATGACAGTGCAAACAGGCGCAAACTTAGTGGAACTTACCATGCTGAAGCACAATTCTCATTGACAGTCAACCTCTTGCCAAGTATGTACCGTATTAACTCGTGTATAAGACGCACTCGTGTATAAGACGCACCCTTGTTTTGAGAAGTCTATTTTAAGAAAACACTTAGCATGCATGTATAAGACGCAGTAAATGATGAAAAACATTGTGTGTTTGTATACATGATATCCATCTAAATGTTGGTTTTCCAGCTAACTGAGCTATTTGAATGAAAATCACTGCCAACTTGTTGTAAACAAACAGTAATTTCCTGCTTCTGAGAAAGGGGGGAGGGGAGTCTCTTCCCAGCAGCTGTTGCTTGCTCTAAAGCTGGATCCACATAGACCGTTTTTGCGTTTTGCGTTTTCCGTTTTTTTTCTTACAGCCAATCACCAGTCCAGAAACCGCTCACGGCAGACTTGTGATTGGTTAATAGAAAAAAAACGGAAAACGCAAAACGCAAAAACGGTCTATGTGGACCCAGCTATAGAGGCATGCACCTGCCTTTCCTCTGCATTCCAAAACAAATCCAACTCCTCTCCTCCCCTTCCATTAAGATCGCCATTCAACAGTGTTTAGTCTATTTTATGTCTGTCAGAGCAATGTTTTTCAGACGTAAACATATATTTTGTCTCCTGATCTAAATGCAAGGGAAAACATTTTGTTGCACAAATGTAATATGTTTATAGTGTTGTGTCTACACAGTTTGAGTAGTCCAGACAGAGTGAGGGGGAAAGGCAGAGATAGACAACATGTGGCAGTCTACCACAGCTCTGTTTACAAACATCCACCTTGGATTTACTGGGAAAAAAGCTTGGTATGCGTGTATAAGACGCAGGGCTGTTTTCAGAATCAAATTATTGACATATAATTGCGTCTTATACACGAGTTAATACTATGCCTTTCCATCAAAGAATACCTTTGTGATCATAATAATAAAATAATATATAAGATGTTGATGAAGTAAAACAATATCATTATCATTTTATTGTCAGTTGATAATAATTGTTAATTTTTATATTTTTTAAAAAATTACAATGACTTATTGTACTTTTTACACTGTAGGGCAAACAACTTCTGCAACCGCTCAGCTTACGAAGTACTTGAAGTATAATCGCAATCTGAAGAAGTTGTCCGACACGGACAATGTTCACCAACTGCTCTTTCAAGGTCAAGAGAAGATCATCGAGCTTCTCTGTCTTCTGCCGGACACGCAACATGATCCTCATTCATTCTCCGTTGATCTTCCATTGTTCAAGGTAAGTGGCTGATGATCGTAAATACTGCTCGTAGATGTAACGTGGCGATGCGGCACAGAGTATTGTAAATCAAAGATTGAAATCATTGACCTTGAAATATGAGCTCTGTGAGAGAAATCATCTTAAGCCAAGACTGTCAAAATTTGGGGAAAAAGCAAGAAATAAATTATTCTATAATTGAAGAGCTCCGCAAAACAAGGATGAGTGCGACAGATTTTTCAAAATACGTTTTTTTTGCTTTAAATGGAATAATATTCATATATCCGTAAGCTGCCTTAATCTAGGTTCGAAATATGGAACCTTCCCTTCTAAAAGAAGAATTGAAATGTCTGGTTTACAGTGGTGATTTATCTGGTGTTGGTAGGTATTGTTCTTGAACAATTTAAGAAATGACATATTCATCCTTGTTCCTTGGAGCTCTTCAATTTGTAAACAACCTAGCTGGAGGTAATACATTACTTGTACAGTGTCAACAGTTTTGAATAAATGTCTTTAATAAGAAACATTTAAAGGTAGGTACCTAGAAATTTGTATTTTAGGTTTAATAATTTAATTGAGCCTCAATTGTATCATGTCGACAATTATTTAACATTTTTTCTTTCTTCCCTTTTTTACCTTCAACAAAATATAGTAGCCTACCTACCATTTGTATTATTTTTAATGCCGTCTATCGTACTTTCCCTCTTAGGAAACCTTGGCTCTGATCAATGTAACTGGTGTATTCAAAGACACTGGCTTGATCCGTTCATTTCACCGCACTTTCCTCCTCCGTCGCATGGCCAAGACTTTGGTGAGCCAAGAGTGGCAGATCGTCAACGAGATGCTGCATGTGTCCAACGCACTCAGCGCCGAAGCCTCGGAAGCCTTCAGGATCGAACGCGCGCCACGGACTTCCGTCTGCGCCGTACCGCAGCTCGACGAATCTGAGAAAACCCAGATGACGGATATAGTGGTACAGATAACAGAGATGAAGCCGCAGTTCGCTCGAAAGTGAGTATGTGATTGAGTATTTGTTTTTGAGGCAGATTTGCTTTTGATGATGCATGTAGGTATCTTATCTAGCTGAGTATCCTACATAGTCAATTCACAGCAATGGTACGAATAATAACATCATTACATGATCTGTCGGATCAGTTCTATATTCTTCCATCCATCATACTTTCCATTGTACAACATAACTCAAAATGCATTACGTTTGATTGTTGGCAAATAATTTGATTAATTAATTTTATAACATTGTGTTTTGATTCTCATTCATTTACTTCTGAACATTTAAGTGACTAGTAGGATAACTTAACTGTCAGTGTCATCTCAATTTTGGTTCTGTTCTTTTCTGTTACTCTTTGAAAGGTAGATTTAACTTATGATGAAGTGGATTCATTATTGTTAAAATAATCAGCGATTCAAGCTGAATAGATTACTTTTATATACCTATTTATTTTCTATGCTAAAGTGAATATTTAATTTCAGAAACTTGGAAGATTGCAACTGGAATCTGGAAGAAGCGTTGACAGTGTTCAGAGACCTTTACAAGCTGAATCGTATTCCTAGAACTGCATTTCAAGGACAACCTGACACGTGAGTGATTACCCGACCAAAGTCTACGTACATCACAATTTGCGATTCAGCCTGATTTAATTATCTGTTGTTCTTGTTACCCATCTCAAGTTGCCACGGTTAAGTGTTCAGTAGGCGTAGAAGTGCAAGCTTTTTAATTTGTCTGTTTTGAGCTCCTTCCGGACCAGTAGTTTAATTTCTTATATAATTATAATTTTCTTTTCATATCTAGTGCTTCCTTGAAATATGTTTATGTTTTAATACCTCAATTCATAATTATAACATTTCGCTGTTCTTATTATTGACTGACTGTATTTTCTGTACAAGAAGATGTTTTGTTCTAATTTCTTTTAGAGCCAAATTGATGATAGGTATATGTAAAAGTTTAATGAAAAGTACCGGCTCATCATTGAGTATGAGCCTCGTGAGTTTTAAGAACTGTCATTTTTTGATACAGAGAGTCATAATGCGATGTTTGCTGGTAACCGGCAATACTCAGATGAAATGAACCTATTGAATAAGAATGAATAAGTTTTCTATGTCTCCTGTGATGTCATTAGATTATTATTTGCTGAAAATGTTAATTTTTAATAAATTTAACCTGTACCTTTTATATTGAATTTTATTGTCCGTACATCAAATCATATACCTCAAATTAAATACCTTCTATGGTAATGTACCACAGTGAGCACTACATACTAGTACCTACATAACGATGTTAAATAAAATCAGGACACACTTTAACTTTGCAGCCATCCTACTCTGCATGTCATATTTAGAGTGCCCCCTAATTTTGCAAATAACAGCTTTTTTTGTCCTGGCCTCAGACGCTCATTGTGTTCAGGTCGATCGGCAGTCTTCAGAGGGGTATTGTTGAAGGGTTATTCAAAATGTATTACTGGCCAGCTTAATTTGACATGTTATGTAGTATAGGATCTCATTTGTAACATCATGTAAAATGCAAATGAATTGTATTCACAAACTATTGCATTGTAAGCAGTGTTGTGAAGTAACATGATACAAAGTAACATGTTACTGGCAACATGCTACTTTTTTCAAGTAAAAGTAACTGTAACATGTTACTTTAAAAATAAAGTAATAGTTTGAAAGTTTATAACATTGTATTCAGTTACTTTCTTTATTGAAAATTGTAACTGTAACTTTTATCCCGTTACAATTTTGAGTAACTTTACTGAAATGTTGCATGTTACATTTAATCCCTCATTGAATAATGTAAAATGTCCGATTCCTTAGAAAATGGTAAAATTCAACCCTCTAGAAGGCATAAAATGACAAAAATTTAAAAAAAGCTGCTGGACTGGACTTTTTTCTTGTCCTGCCAGCCCTGTTCACTATCGTCAGTTATCAATCACAACGTAATTCAATCCCTTCAAATGTAAAAAAATTCAAGGAAAAATGCTTCCAAAATGAAAGTAACTGTGAAAGTAACTGCTGTCAATATGAAAGTAACTGTAACTTAACACTGATACTTTTCGTTCGAAAAGTAACTGTATCGGTGTTACTTTTGAAACCCCTGTAACTGTAGCTGTAACACTGTTAGAATTTTGAGCAAGTAACTGTAACTGTAACACTGCTACATTTTGAAAGTAACTTTGACAACACTGATTGTAAGGTAGTAGAGCCATGTAGAGCTATTGTCTATCCTTATATTTTTTTTTCAAACATAAAAGTTTTAAGAAAATTCCAACAACACATCAACAGTAAATCTTGATCTTTTCTCAAATATTGATAGGTATACATGAAAAGCCATTATTTTTAACCTAGCTCTGTATTACTATTTTGTACTAGAAGTTTTGATGGTAATTTCCCAAAAAAACAAGGTATTAAAGTAGCTAATACAAATAATTCAAACTCACATTACAGTGTGTGGTTGTGTTTATTAAAATGCAATAATATTCTCATAGAGGTAACAACAAGTGATATAATTTTATCAATTACAAAGCGTATTATCATTTTGACGGACCAGTTAGATTATTAGAATATTTTATAATAATTGTGCAAAGGCGAGTGCAATGCGTGAAGACAAAAAGCCGAACAATCATTGGTGTTAAAAGTCTGTTCAATGTTTACGATGACAATTGGGGTTGCCAAATGTTATTTACTGATAGTAGTATAATATTTCTCAACGTTTTAGTTGCAAACGGCCAGACAAGGATGGTAACTATATTTGAGATTATTTTCAAAAACTATTTTTAAATTGTTCGTACTTTAACATATTTGTTCTATATATCGTAATGCATTCTGTATTTAAAGTTATTAGGTATGTTAAGATGGTTGTTCGATTAATTTTATATAGAGGAAATATATGATATGAAAAATGATAGTAGGTGCTCTCCACAATCTACATTGTCATCTATTCCAATTGAAGCAACCCCAAACAAATTGACCTAACTATCTATCCTTCCTTGGTTGGTTGTGCCCGCAATTGATATAAAGTGTAAAGGCAATAAGGCAACAGCAATATGGACAGTGATATCCAGCATTATAGCTGCGCATTTAGGGACAGAGTGCTGGCAAATACGACGTTTAGTAAAATATTGTTTACCGCTACGAAGAGCGAGCTATTTTGTAAAAATGTATTAAGGCGTGCAGAAAGTTTTGTGCAGAAAGGAAGCTTGGCAAAGTATCTTGCATTTCTTCGATTGAATTATTCCGGAGGTAAACTACAGACAAATAGTCGGTTCCCATGTTCATGCAGACCTGTGTGACAAGCAGTTAAAGCAAGACAACAAGCAATTTCGATTATACTACACGCTGACAGCTATAAACTTGTCTCCATGCTGATATTCCTCCAACCCCTAGTCTCCCCCACCACCCCATCACTCCGCCACGTGAGGGATCTCCGCAGTCGGGCCAGTGCCGGCAATCGCAGTGCATCGTCGTACCGCGGAGGATCTTCTGTCGGAGTCGTCTCACTGCGTCCACCGAACGGATCCGTGGGACATCGTTCCACGAGTGGACTCGGATAAATCATGACACGTCTTTCTGATCTCTCTTCGTCGTCTGCTGCTTGGGAAGACTGAGTATCCGGTTCAACGTCTTCATCGTTGAGTCTGATGTGTGTTGTGGAACGTGATAAGCAACGACTCTCCAATATACTTCCTAACGATCTCCTTCCCGTCGGCTCACTGTCGTTACTGCTTGCAAGACGGTACTGAGTCGTGGATCGGGCGAGCTGAAGTCTGAGAGAGGATATACCGCCCCATGATCGACGGTAACGACCAAGCACAATTTCCGCGGATGTTTCCGCCGGTTGTCCGACAAGAGTTGTGATTGGTTTGTTGGGCGGTGCGGCTTGAAGATCTACAGAACTCGGCCGATGCACGGCGGGAAGAGAGATCTGCGATGTCATGTACGCAGAGTAAGTGGGCGGGACGGAGTGAGGCGCTTCCATTAGCAGCGCCTCTGAGTAGGAAGGTACCAGCGAGGTATTGGCGTTGATGCGACGATCAAGGTCACTGTCCACAGTCGTACCCCGACTTACTATTTCATAATTCACTCCAAACAACTTCGTCACCTGCAATTAAACAAGGCTGAATGTGGAGAGAAATTGTATGTGTCATAATTTTTAATATAACTTAATCAGTTATAAACAATTTATAATAGTGCTACATTTTCGTTAAATCTAATTCCAATGTGTCATGATTTTATGTGTCATGATTTTTAAGTATGATTTTATAAGTATAAGAGAATCAGATGTGGGTACCTATGCAATAAAATTAAAGGAAATGTATGCAGTTATGAAGATCTCTACTAATAACTAGGCCACACCATATAGAAACTTTTCTACTTGTTTGTGAATTTTTTTTCTGAAGACAGGGATGTATTATGAATGAAATGGTAACTGACCTGGTAGTGCACATGAGCTGTGTTGTATTCAAGGAGCAACCTAAGCGGCCATGACAAGAGCAGCCCGCTGGCTAGCCAGAAGACTCTCTGGTCCGAGTACCAAGGTCGCCGGCCAGCGGCCACCACGGACTCTCTGAATGTCACTCCGGACAAGTCTAACCCTTCACGCATCTCCATGTAGTCGTCGTAGCGTTCGTGCTCGGAGAAGAAGCGGCTCCGCTGCTCGGAGAACTCAGCGGCGGCCGCCATGTTGGCAAATGCATAGCCTGTCAGAGGATGTGAAGTGTTAATCAATGAGATAAAAAGATTGTGGAAGCAGAAAATAGGTCATTGTTGTTCTTTTATGATAAAATTACTCAGAACTCCCCCAGCAAACACAGGAGCTCCCTGGGAGGTCCTAAGTAATATTAGAATAATGCTCCTTAAGGTGCTGCAAGCGCGAGCGATTTTACTGCTTTTTGTAGACACTTTTTGCGATACGATTGGAGACGAAATGGGTAGACCAAATTATTTGAAATTTTAATCGTGATTAGATAAAAGACAAACTTAGGGTTATCCCTTGGTACATTTTTAATTTTTTGTTTCGTTAATTAGTAACCAGAAAAAACACTCCGTGTAAAAATACCAGCCAAGTCTCTTTAACTATAAAAAAAAAATAGAAGAAATCTAAAAATTCAGCACTGAAAAGGAGTGATATCAAAAAAGGAGCCAAGTCAACGAATTTTCCAAATTTTAATCGTACCATTGAAATAAAAATATCAACCCCCGAGAAATACTTAAAAAAAGGACTTGGCGCATCGTTTTTTTAAAGACACTTTTCTATCCTAAAAGTATAGGAAGAACTCTACAAGTATATTTTCCTGAGTATATCACATTCATTATCGACGAATCATACTACGTTTTAATATAACTAGTACTCTTACCTACTGGCAGTTTTGGTATTTTGTCAATATTCAGAGGAAATAAACGGATAAACGAATAACGAATAAACGGAAGCGGCCTAGTCTATTCGTTATTGCCACTATTTCTAGGGTCATATTAATCAATCATACTTCTCAATATCGTGACTGAGGGAAATAGCGAAAGCGCTCATTACAAGAAGGCCGTCAATGAGATTTGTATAAGTGACTAGTGCACTGAGCCATGCTGCTCAAATAATTACTGACTAGATTTTTATCTAAAGTAATACGTTATGTAATTTATGAATTTTTTTGGTATAAAATGTTAATTAATAGCAATTAATTACACGGCGAGAAGGTTCAAAGTATAATGCTGTAGTAGGTATGTTGATGTACCCACAAAACTATAGGTACCTACCAATCACAAACACAACTGTTCTGTATTTATTGCTTGTAAGACAATGCTATGTTTCTTTGCGTACTTATATTTAAATTTAAAATATTTTACAGAATGTTCAATATTTAATTTGAAAGTTTTGTCCCAATTTTTCTAGGCATTTCTGAACTACGTAGTATGTGAGTGGCATAAGCTTAAGAATAGAAAAATGTCTTTAAAAAAACGATGCGCCAAGTCCTTTTTTTAAGTATTTCTCGGGGGTTGATATTTTTATTTCAATGGTACGATTAAAATTTTGAAAATTCGTTGACTTGGCTCCTTTTTTGATATCACTCCTTTTCAGTGCTGAATTTTTAGATTTCTTCTATTTTTTTTTTATAGTTAAAGAGACTTGGCTGGTATTTTTACACGGAGTGTTTTTTCTGGGATATCACTTCTTTTGTTAGTTTATTCATACAGCTTGTAGCACATGTCCGAGCAGGGACTAATTTCTTTAAAAAAATACGCCTCAACCGATTTGGTTACTATGAAAAGTTGCGTTTGGTATAAGATGAAAATGATTATCCAAGAAGAATAGCTTAAGTTTCGTTATAATCGATCCAGCCGTTTTCGATACATGACGTCACTTCCGGTTTTGAAATAGCGGCCGAATTCCGGTATAGGTAATAAGAAAACAATCTAGTTTTATCTAGTTGATACCTTCATGAACGACCATCTGAATTCCTAATCCCTATATTTCCGTAAAATCGGTCATGCCGTTTGTAATATATGACGTCACTTCCGGTTTCATTTAGTGGTTCCTGCCGCCATTTCCGGTACCATTAATTTATTTATTCATTTTTCACAATTGATTTTTCAAATAAATAGCAGAATGAATACGCAGGAGCTAGTTCAGTTGCAATCGTTACAGGCGTTTTAGATATATGAGGTCACTTCCGGTTTCAGGAATGGCGGCCGAGAACACTGCTACCTTGAATATATAAATTGTATTGTCTATGTTACAATGTAAGTTAATTATGTACGTATTTTAAGTATAATTTGTTGAAATAAGTTAAATATTGCGTATTTATGACGTCACTTCCGGTTTAGAAAATAAGAAAATAATATTTTTTTTATTGATACTTCATATAGATGACCATCTAAATCGAATGGCGCTAATTTCGTTCTAATCGGTCCAGACGTTTTTGAGTTATGACGTCACTTCCGGTTTAAAAATGGCGGCACAAAAAATCACAAGAGGCAAGGTATCATCAGACGCCAAAAGTGCATATGTGGTAAAAGTTTCAGGTCGATCGGTTTAGCCGTTTAGGCTGTGGCGCTGTCAACAGGGTTTCCTGATTTCATCAGAATCATCATCTTCAGAATCAGAAAGTGGTGTAATTTCACTGTTTTCTCGGTCCTCTAGCGCGCAAATGGCATAACCTATTGTTCCCAAATTTGGTATATGTAGTGGGGTGGGCCATAGCTCGAAATTAAGACATTTCACAACAATGTGAGATTTTCCAATTTTAAGATCCAGTAGGCCGAAAATGCCATGTTGTTGCTTACAGTAAAAGTGTTTGGTCTGCTCCTCAGTTTATTAGGCATTTACGGTATGTTGAGTGACTGTGAGTGTATAGTACGACTTGGCTGGGTGGAGCGACCGCTCCACTAGATAATTAGTGGATTTTTGGTGAAAAATTAGCTATTTTCTCGTCTCTCTGGGCGCCGTATAAAAACAAATTTCAAAAATGTGCCAAGGGATAACCCTAAGTTTGTATTTCATCTAATCATGATAAAAATTTGAGATCAATTGGTTTACGGGTTTGGTCTCCAATCGTATCGCAAATTTCATCGTTTTGCGCGGTTTTGTTGCATAACCGGCGCCTAATTAACGATGCAATAAGCAAAAATTAAAAAGGGCTACTAATATACAATCAGACTGATCATGTGAACATCCTGTAAAAGTGACACGCACTTATGAAACAATTTTTCTCTCTCAATTTTCTAAAACGGCCGAGCGCTAGTATCACCTTAAATAGGGATATCCTTACAAGGATCTACTGGGGACCTCCCTGGTACATCCTAATTAGGATGACTCTTCCTAATTGAAGATGGCTTATTCTAAAAAAGGCAACTGCTTAATTTAGGGAGAGATATCCTAAAAAAAGGCAAGAGGCATAATTCAGAAGACTTACTTTTATATAGGATAATGGTCTTATGAAATAATTTAGAAGACTTACTTTTTACTTATAGAATATTTTGTCATCTGTTAAGATAGGTGGTGAGTATTAATGAATGTTTATTTTTTTTTATTTTGTCCTTCAATCAAACTCCCCTTATTTTTTCTGGTAATTTTCTTCATCCTGGCGTGATGCTCAATGACGTTTTACTTGGTTCACTTACTATTTGCTATGAATATGATCAACCTTAATATCATCATGTTTAACTACTGATTTGTTGTTCAGATATCTCATCTTCGTCATGAGTCATCTCTTCCTTACATGCTTATACTCTGCTCAATCAACTATGCTTCATTATGTTGTTCAGATTCAGCTACTTCCTTCTATCATCTAACCACAGTTTAGTAACGTTTAATTACTTTTTTGTTAGTAAAGTAACGCTCAATTACGTATTTTTGTTGTTCTGCCATTTCTTTTTAACAATAAGTTGAACTTGTTGACGAAAAGTGGTTGAACAACAAGAAGTAGGTAGTTGAGCTTTTCAAGTAGTTGAGGATGATGATAAGGCGTAGTACATGCAGAACATAGTATATATATGAGTTACAAGTTGTGAAGTAGGTAATAATAAGTACCTACTTCCAAACTACTTCACAACCCCATGTTGTAACGCTCAACTACTTCCTGTACCACTCTACTCCCATGTTGTATCGCTTAACTTCTTCCCTCTACCACTCAACTACATATTGTGACGCTCAACTACTTCACGTACCGCTCAACTACTTCCTGTACCGCTCAACTCCCATGTTGTAACGCTCAACTACTTCCTGTACCACTCAACTCCCATGTTATAACACTCAACTTCTTCCTGTACCACATAACTCCTGTGTTGTAACGCTCAACTACTTCCTGTACCACTCAACTCCCATGTTATAACACTCAACTTCTTCCTGTACCACATAACTCCTGTGTTGTAACGCTCAACTACTTCCTGTACCACTCAACTCCCATGTTATAACACTCAACTTCTTCCTGTACCACATAACTCCTGTGTTGTAACGCTCAACTACTTCACGTACCGCTCAACTTCCATGTTATAACGCCTAACTACTTCCTTGACCGCTCAACTACATGTTGTAACGCTCAACTACTTCCTGAACCACTCAACTCCTTGTTGTAACGCTCAACTACTTCCTTCAACGCTCAACTACTTCCTGTACCACTCAACCCCCATGCTGTATCGCTCAACTACTTCCTGTACCACTCAACTCCATGTTGTACCGCTCAACTCCATGTTGTAACGCTCAACTACTTCCTGTAGCACTCAACTCCCGTGTTGTAACGCTCAACTACAGCCCCACCTTTGCTGAACTTGATCTTGATGATGGGCCCGCGCGCGTCCAGCACGAGTGACCTTGAGACGTCCCGCACGCCGCAGTACGTGTGCTGGAACCTGGCCGCAGCCGCGTGCGAGTTGACGCGCTCGTAGTACGCCTGGGACGTGGTGTACGTGTCTCCGTGACGGTAACGTGTCACGTGACGCTTGCGACGCACGTAGTGATAGCACACAGCCTTCCACCTGATGAGATAACGAGATGTGAACTGATTGGCGGAAGGTGATTGGATTGAATGAAATTGTCTTCAATGTAGTCGTGATGCAACTCCGAGATTTTTATCACGTGAAGAGGGGAATAGAATCTACAGAAAGGGGCCCAAACCTTGGGAAATCTATACGTTTTTACTTGATCCCTTCCTTTACTACAGTTGTTCTGTAAGCCAGATCGGTTGAGTTTCCAATAAGACAATAAAAGTTGTTAAAACCTATGGAGTCTACAAGAAATAGAGCTTTTTATGGAGATTCTATTCGCCTTTGTACGTGAAGTGCATATTAGTTATTCTTTCGAAACCATTTGATGTTGGACATGTTTGAAAAGATACAATTATTGGGAGAATGTGAAACATAATCAAAACAAGTTTAAAATACATTCTCATCACACGGTAGAAATACAAGAACCTCTGTAATAAGCATTGCCCTATGTGAGCATAATGATACCTGAGCCCATTGGTGCTGAGTGGTAGCTAAACAGTGATTATTAAAAAAAATCAGGTCAACTTCTGTAAAACTACTTAGTTGCGAGTAGCTCTCTAGTTAAGTAGCTTTATTACCACTTGAGCTCTTCAACGATTAGGTTAATGAGGCTAAACATCATGAGCGATGGCCGATAACCATGATATTGGTAAAGGTGCAGAGTTTCAATTTCATGAATTGGATGGTGTGACCTTTCTAGTAGGTAATTTTGAGTTTTCAACTCTGACTAAACCTGAAAATAAATTAGATTTGAGCTAGAATAGGTTGTTCATTTGTCTGTACATGTTTCATCAACATATGAAAAAAAATCACTTTGAGTATTGACAAGTTAACAAGCAGCGTTATTAATAAATGGATGGTAACTCATGAAAATAGTAAAACATAATTTGATATAAGAAACATTTTTAGTTGATGTTTATAAAAATATATAGTTTTTCATAGTCCATATTACATTTTTCTTAAATATGCAAGCTGTTATAAAGGAAATAGAATACAATACAAAAGTACCTACATCTGTCACCATTTGTAATTATTTTTAAGAATGATTTTTTAAATATTCTATTCTATTTATACATAGGTATAACAAGTTTGAAACTTAAAATTTAAATTAAATTAATTTAATGTTTTTAATCAAAACTACAAATGGTGGCAGATGTAGGTACCTACTTTTTCTTTGTTCATGATAAATGAAAAGTGTCCATAATCAAATACAGCCATTTGAAACCTATAATATTGTTTACACATATACCTCTGATCAAGCTGAAATTTCGCGTAATTTTTTTGCTAGACTCAGATTTTGAAGAATACAAAATATCGTACATTCTGTCACATGAGAAGAAGTCCCATTGGAGACATTTTGACTTTTCACTTGGTATAACTATTGGTATAGCAGGTATAGCCTTCAAAATTAAGTATGTTGTAAGTTCTACAAATGGTGGCAGATGTAGGTAATTTTTGTGTGGGCATGTTTTTGAGAGGGAGCATAACCAAAAACAACCATTTTAAGCTCTAGTAACATATATCTATGATCAAGCTGAAATTTCCCGTTATTTCCTCTTCAGTCTAATTCACTATTCTGCATTTTCTGTGTCAAGAGGAAGAGAAATTGAATCTACATTTCTAGATTCGTTTCGACAAATTATAAGTTGTCAAACTTTCCACTATCCACAGTCGAGTAATCCGATTAAACTTTTTGCTGCTATCTGGACTTATACTCAACGTCCCGTGTTAACATGTATCAGTACACAAACACATTGCTTGCAATGCTGTCTTGAATTATTGAATGAGAGAGACAGTCAGTTTGTGGTTGGAATGAGCAATTAACTAACCCTCCCCTGGGACTGTTGTGGCATTGACATGGCTGTTCAATCATCATTAACACTGTACCAGTTGTCGGTACACACCACCTGCACTGCATATTGATTCAACTCCTCTGCCTCCAATGACATCTGTTAAGTTGGTACACGTTAGGTCAAACGTAGGTAAATGTTCGGTAAATACTGGACGCGAAACGTGAATGCTGCAATCGTATTGTAAATGATAATGATACAATCGAGGGCAGCTTTTTAATAAGCGAGCTTTCAAACGTCACCCAAAGTTGTGTAAGTTACTTGTAAAAAAGGAACTAGTTACTCTGTAAGTTACCTGATCTCTAAAGGAACTTAGTTACTTGGTAAGTTACTTCATTTGAAAAGTAAATTAGTAGTTACAAAAAATGAAAGTTTTCAACTTTTCAACTTTTCAATGCTATGCGTCTGATATAAATGCAAAATAAAATATAACTTGAATTTGGATTTTCTGTCAAGAGATAGAAAGGGAGTTTGAAGATACTGTGTAATACCACCAAAATATTATATTTTTCAGATTAATATTTCACCTAAAAGGAACTTTAAAAGTAACGAAGTTACTAGTTACTCTAAAAATGTATATTAGTTACTCATGTAACCCCAAAGGTAACCCAGAAAGTAACTAGTACTGGTAACTAGTTATTTTCGTTAAGTTACTACCCAACTCTTGCGCCTCCACGTTACTTTAATGGCACTTTCTCTGTGTGTTCGTTTCTTTTTGGATGTGTTTTTGCCAGAAGTGCACAGAACAAGCCGTTCAACCGACGATTTGAAATGTTGTACACTTTGATAACATTTGATGGGTCTCGTGTTGTAGTTTTTAACGGGATTCTGTGAATTTTTGTGCTTCAAAAGGAACAGTTTAAAGAAATTGAAGATATTTTATCACTGATACTTCGACGCATTTTGTTTCAGCTCTTTCCAAGGTCTGTAGAGCAGAAACTTGCAAAACGTATATGAATTCGCAAACAATATGAAGGCTCGTTATAAACGCGTTACACTAAGCGTTTTCCTTACTTCATTTTCCAACACTTTCAAACTCTACATTCTTGAAGCACTCTTCGTTCCCTGAATAACTGTTCTTCAAGAAGATGAAGCCTTCAACTCCTAATTGCTTGACGACTTGAATGTCAAGCCGGGCATGACATGCAAGTTTGACTTTGATGTGTGGCGGCTTGATATAGGAGTATCGCATTGATATAGTGTTCTGACATATTTGGTCCAATACACAACAAAATAATTATTAATTTGTGTTTTAAAAGGAATTCGTGACTTTCATTTTCTTAAGAAGACGATTGCGAAATGTATTGTGTGACAAATTAGTATAAAATTCGCGTTTATACTTGCATTTATATCGTTAAAGTGCTTATAATTTATCGTATAATGGTGTTTCGTAAATGAGCATTTCGTGACATTTAAGCTCGAGTTCAAGATCAATGTTTTGAACAAAGATTCGAGACCAAGACGTAATTTAATAAATGAAAACACGACAACACAAAAACTAAGAGAAACGAATAATACATACTAGGTAAAAATGGATTAATCTTTTAGAATTGCGTTAAAAGTTATTAGTAATACGATATTTTTAATATAAACATGTTACTTTACAGTTTGGCTCAAGACTTGATCTTTTGTCTTTATTAAAAATACAATCCATATAATTCGAGCTTTATATTCTTACTACAATACATCGATAAATCATGATTAGACCGAAGTTCTGAATGATATGTCAAGGAAGTAAGCCGTGACTAAATTTAACTGCTGTCATCCTTCATATTAAATATTCAGTCAACATGGAAATCCACGCTTTTAATACTTCTGAACATATCAAAGTATGAAATAAAAGAGGAACACTAGATATTACTTCATATGATAAACATATTTGCATTTTTGACAGATAGAAGCGAGCAAGACAAGTATGTACATTATATCTAGACATTTTAGTTTAATAAAATTCATCATATAAAACGTCCAAAACAGTTTTATCAGAACACTTGAAATAAAATGTATTTTAAGCTACCGTTAAAAATCAATAAAAGTACTGGACTTCGCCCTTCAGATTTCCTCATAAAGTACCTCCTGACATTTCGTGTAAATGCTCACCAAACAATAGGTTGCGCCTCCCTCATGTGCAGAACTCTGTCGGTGACCCCAGAGAGGTCAGCTTGATGGCCCAGCTGGATGCGCGCCGTGCAATGCCAACACTCCACCAAGTAGACCAAGTACAACATCGCCATGAACGCCACGGGGATGTAGATGTAGCCGTCGTCGCATGGCGACATCTTCTGCGTCGACTTGATCGGGTACACGGAGAAGTTGATGATGACCTGCAGGAGATAACAGCAGCTGTAGCTTTAATGGCAAGTCTATAGGTTGCTAGGTAACAGACTTCAATCGTGTTCATTTCGCTGCAGGACAGGACGCTAGATAGATATTGAAAAGAAATACAGAAATAAGGAAATTAAATCATGAAATATAATTAGGGGTGTGTGAATAGCGATTTTTGACTTAAAATACGAATATCGAATAATTTACAAAAATATTTCGAATATCGAATCGAATATCGAGTATTTGGGAAAAATAAATTTTACATTTAATACAAAATAATTAGCCACCAAACTCTTTTCATTATTCCCAGAATGAAGTATATCCCCATAAAAAACACTCCGTGTAAAAATACCAGCCAAGTCTCTTTAACAAAAAAAAAAAAAATAGAAGAAATCTAAAAATTCAGCACTGAAAAGTAGTGATATCAAAAAATTGGCCAAGTCAAACTTAATTTAAAAAACCAAAATATACTTGGCGCATCGGGTATTAATCTAGTATAGAAGTATATGCCAAAAATCATATGTACCTTAATATATATAATATACCTATAATGCCCTTAAAAATGATGCGCCAAGTATATTTTGATTTTTCAAATTAAGTTTGACTTGGCCAATTTTTTGATATCACTACTTTTCAGTGCTGAATTTTTAGATTTCTTCTATTTTTTTTTTGTTAAAGAGACTTGGCTGGTATTTTTACACGGAGTGTTTTTTATGGAAATATCACAATTTTTTTAGTTTATTTAAACAATTTGTAACACATATCGAAACAACAATGACTAATTCCTTTAAAAAAATAAGCCAGTTCCAATTTGGTTACTAAGAAAAGTTGCGTTTGGTACCAAAATAATGCTTAAAGTGATATTCTATGAAGAAAAGCGAAAGATTTGTTCCAATCGGTCCAGCCGTTTTCGAGATATGGCATCACTTCCGGTTATCAAAATGGCGGCTGAAAACACTCCACGTAGAATTTGTTTATATAAATGTTTTGTATCATTATAAACCTTGTGAATAAGTAGTTATTGTAGTAAGAGGTGATTAAAGTCTGATTTTTCATTTTTATGACGTCATTTCCGGTTTCAGTAATAGTAAATTTCTGTTTAGACTATTGTATTTTCATATGTATGACCGTCCGAATAGTTTGACGCTAGTTTCGTTCCGATCGGTTCAGCCGGTTTCGAGATATGACGTAATTTCCGGTTTCAAAATGGCGACTTCCGGTTGGTTTTATAAAAAGGCACCTCAGACACCAAAAGTGCACAAGTGGTAAAAATTTCAGATCGATCGGTTCAGCCGTTTAGGCTGTGGCGGTGATAGCGGTGTTTCCTGATATCTGAATCATCATCATCATCATCTAAAGAAGAAGAAGAAGAAGAAGAAGATGAAAGTGATGTAATTTCACTGTTTTCACGGCCCTCTAGCTCGCAAATGGCATAACCTATTGTTCCCAAATTTGGTATATGTGGTGGGGTGGGCCATAGCTCGAAATTAAGTATTTCACAACAATGTGAGATTTTCCAATTTTATGATCCAGTAGGCCGAAAATGCCATGTTGTTGCTTACAGTAAAAGTGTTTGGTCTGCTCCTCGGTTTATTAGGCATTTACGGTATGTTGAGTGACTGTGAGTGTACAGTACGACTTGGCTGGGTGGAGCGACCGCTCCACTAGATGGCCATGGTAATATTGGAACAAACACTTTTTTAACCCTTATTTGAAATATATAAGTGAGAAAGTACTTATTATGATACGCAATGCTAATGTCACTCATCACAAAAATGAAATGCCAAGAAACAAAGGGAGTAGGAGGAAGGTCAACTTGGAGGCACAATACCTACAAATAATATTCCCTCAAAATCAAAATAGAGGCCATGACTATTTTCGATTGGAGTTTTAGCCTTTGCAGCAGTTGGCAGCAGTGTTGAATCCAGAAATTTTTCTCGGGAGGGGCACTTGAATATTTGGGGATGGCATTTTTTGTGGGTACTTTTTTATGTTGGTGTTGGGGGGGGGGGGGGGGGGGGGAGTTAATTTATGAATATGCTTGTAGTTGTACAAAGCACAAAGCAATTATTATACGTAATATATTTTGAAAAGTCACAGTGGAAAACAGGGGGTTCGGGGGCATTGCCCCCGAGAAAATTTTTGATCAAGGTCATTCGTTTAGGTACAATTTTGAATCACAGTG
This sequence comes from Leuctra nigra, assembly GCA_934045905.1. Taxonomy (NCBI): domain Eukaryota; kingdom Metazoa; phylum Arthropoda; class Insecta; order Plecoptera; family Leuctridae; genus Leuctra; species Leuctra nigra. The sequence continues at coordinate 16,561,206 of OW203767.1, read as the reverse complement.
TATAGCTATTTTGGGGAATTATAAATTGCAAAATATCCAAAAAAATGGTCTAAGAGATTTAATAATAGGTAAATTTATTGAACTTATCAGGATATGCATGTCCGGGGCGCACAGCCCCGGAAATTTTTTGGAATTTGAACTCAATTCTAACCGTTTTGGAAGGTTTTTGACATGATCCGTCTATTTTTACGTGTTTTTTTCACATATTATTTTGAAGGTATTTTAAATAGGTATTTGTGCCAGGGGGGGCACATGCATACCTGGGGGGGGGGGACACTGCCCCCCCCCCCCCCCCCCCCCCCGAGGTATTCCTGGATTCAACACTGGTTGGCAGCGTTAAAAAACAATGCCAAATGAGAAATGGCTGGATAATTTTGAATAAAAGGACATGAAATATTCGAAAATTTACGAATATTCGATATTTCGAATACTTTATTTTTGAATACCGAGTCGAATATTTGACCCAAATATTTTCGAATATTCGCACACCCCTTAACATTATGATTACATGTTCACTGAAAGCATCTTTCCTGCAGTTAGATTTTAGTCAGCTGTGACGTAAGATGAGATTGTCATATTTGAAGTGAAAGAGCCTAAATGTTCGATGTTATCGATCTTGAATTTATTATAATCGATCGTTCCACATTTTATGAACATCCGCGTCGCACCAGAATTCATGTTTTAATAATATCTATTCAATTTATTCATACTCATGGAAGTTGGACAATGCCATCAGTCACTCATGCATGGTATGACGGTGGAATTCGACGAATTCAGAAGTAGCTTTTCAAAGCTCATAGAGATCAAAGCTCATAGCGACTCAAGAGCTCTTTTATTTAGTTTTGGTTTTGTCTCTGTACTTCAGTGCAGAGCGAAAACTGTGCAAAACTTGGTGACTTCTCAGAACTTCGAAAATTCTGAGAATTTCATTTTATGATGAATGATCTTTTTGGACTGCCGTTGATTTTACTCAGGGATCTAACAACACATTTGACAATCATTTCGACAGCGTCAAGAATTCATAGTAGTTATTCTTTTTAGTGTTAATAAAAGAAATAAACTAACCCGGATCCTGTAGCGCGTATCAGAGTAGGTCTACAAATTACATGTAGACCTATAAATATCTCGCTTCTAGCCAAGGGTATACCAAGGCAAAGAAGAGTGTGGGTGGGTAACATGTAAAAATGAAACCCACACAATCTCTCTGCTGATACATTTTGTTTTCAAATCGAGCTCCAAATAAAATTGGTGGTGGAAAGATAAAAGGAACAAATTGAGTTCATTAGTACTCTTTTATATACGGAGATGTAATTTGCTTCTTTTGAAAACGACACGTTTTTTACTCGCGCAGCTAACTACAATACGCAATTCTCGAGAGAAGACTTTTTCGTCATCATTTGACTCGGTTGTGAACCACGTGATAAGATTTATTTGATAGTTGAAGTCGAGTTGACATCAATCAATGTCGGCGAACAATCCTCCAGAGCGGAGATTTCACAAAGAAAAGATTAAAAGGAAGTCGTCAAGAAAGTTCTTTCACGTTCTTTGTCCGTCTCGTTTGGCAGTAAAAAGATCCGCGAAGTCAGACACCATTATTCCAGCTAGAGAAATAGGAACAGGAGAGTCGACAAGTGAATTAAATAAGAAGGAATTTCACGTTCTCTTTAATATCGGGACGTGTATTGTCCCCTTCCCTCCAGAAAGATGTGATAAAGACGGCAGAGAGCGACAAAGGAAGAGGAACAAACGAAATCGCGCTCCGGCGACTCGATCTGCAGAAGACAAAATGGCCGTCGTGCGTGAATGACGGAAACAGTCACGTTATTTACGTCGGCAGGATTCAATGAAGAGACGTACGAGGAAACGAAACTCATTAACTAAAAAGCCGGTGTCGTAAAGGAAAGGCAAGTAGCACAGGATGAGAAACGTAATACATCGGATGTTGGCAGAGCTTTTGTGAGAAGTACAACAAGAAGATAACAAAAGCTTGCTGATAAAGAGCTTGAGATGAGATGAGAAAGGTACGTGGAATACATCAAGACTTCTATGTTGGGGAACAATGGATGTGCGAGAGTTTCGGCCGCTGTGTGCTCGAGCGCTGCGGTCACTGGTCGGCCGTTACAGAAAGTCTCATGAGGAAACGTGAAACTTTTATTACACAACGTCGATGCTGGGGAACAATGTGGATTGGCTCTGGGATTATGATCTAACACTCGTGAAAGAGGATGTATCTATAGGAGACTTAGAAGCAAATGCAATATAGAATAGTTCATGTTACGTAGGTACACTGAGCACAACTAAAATTGATCGTTCAATAAATCTGATTGACTGAAAAATGTTAGATTGCACCATCAGAAGTAAATCCAAGCGACCTCCTTGTCTCACTCTAGTAGGTGACCTCACATTTCAGTTATAATAACAATCTTTGGTTGGTATGGAACATGACCAGCAGTCAGTCAAATTTATTCACCGATCAATTTTTGTTGTGCCGAGTGTACCTATACCACTAAACTGCGATTATTTTAGCAGAATATATTTAAATAATTCCGTACATGCAGACTTAGCTGTGGATTTATGAAATGACCACATTTTCCAACATTTCGGAGAGTACCAACTCTGCCGGGGATGCAACACATTCTTCAAGGAGCCCAAAGGACAGATAAATCAAGTTTATCCTACAGTCTGATCTCTCTCCCAACCCTCCTTGCGGTGTTTGGGCGAATTTATTGGCTGCTTCTGTCGCTAGAAAATCCCTTTTCAAGAGTTTCATGACCAAATACACGGAGAAGAGGAGAAGATATCTAAAATTCGCTTTACGTTTGGTCCCGTGGAAACAAACTTTGGATCTACATTTGATAACATCTGAATTTGAGCAATTAAAAGCTTGCCGTTAAACGTTGATGTTGCCACAAAACTTAATGTTATAATCTACACTTAATACTAAGTTTGATCTACATTTTAAGAGCAGTGGTGCTACTGGTGTAACTAGAAATCTAGAGACAAAATGTAGTCTATGGAATTATGTAAGATATTGTTAGATTATGTAAGGGGTGAAGCAGCTCTGCTATTAATGCAAGAGAATATATTAAGCCTGATGTTTTGCTCACTACACGAATTAAGCAACATCCCTTTGGGGCTAAGATAGTCAACTACGACTGCCAAATTACCATAAGGAAGTTTGCGTCTACGGGAAGTGGCTGGGGACTATGTTGTTACATACGGGCGGACAGACGGACGAGCAAAGGGACGGTCGTCTGACGGTCGACCGCAGAGTGCTGACCTTGGTGATCTCTGTCAGGCGACACCACGTGACTGCGCCGAGACATCCGGCGATCAGCAGTGTCAGGATGAGACACTTCCAGTTGGCCTCGCGTTGCAGGACCTCGCAGACCGTCTGGTGCTCGGGCCGTTGCTAGAACAGAGAGTGTCAGAGTGTCAGGATGAGACACTTCCAGTTGGCCTCGCGTTGCAGGACCTCGCAGACCGTCTGGTGCTCGGGCCGTTGCTAGAACAGAGAGTGTCAGGATGAGACACTTCCAGTTGGCCTCGCGTTGCAGGACCTCGCAGACCATCTGGTGCTCGGGCCGTTGCTAGAACAGAGAGTGTCAGGATGAGACACTTCCAGTTGGCCTCGCGTTGCAGGACCTCGCAGACCGTCTGGTGCTCGGGCCGTTGCTAGAACAGAGAGTGTCAGGATGAGACACTTCCAGTTGGCCTCGCGTTGCAGGACCTCGCAGACCGTCTGGTGCTCGGGCCGTTGCTAGAACAGAGAGTGTCAGGATGAGACACTTCCAGTTGGCCTCGCGTTGCAGGACCTCGCAGACCGTCTGGTGCTCGGGCCGTTGCTAGAACAGAGAGTGTCAGGATGAGACACTTCCAGTTGGCCTCGCGTTGCAGGACCTCGCAGACCGTCTGGTGCTCGGGCCGTTGCTAGAACATAGAGTGTCAGGATGAGACACTTCCAGTTGGCCTCGCGTTGCTGGACCTCGCAGACCGTCTGTTGTTCGGGCCGTTGCTAGAATAGAAACCAGCGCCAGCTCAACTACTAACAAAAGTTTTCCACATCATTTTATTTTTTTCTTATAGTACTAGGAAAACGCTCTGTGTAACGCGTTGATAAGCGAGCCTTCCCATTGCATGCGAATTCGAAAGTTTCTGCTCTACAAATCTTTGAAAGAGCCGAAACGAAATGCATCAACAAAGGAGCCTTATAAAAGCCTGACATTTCTATCACGAAACTTGACAAATATCCAAGAACGCATAAAATTTAAAACACAGACGACACAGACTTTTAACGACAGATTAGTACTCTGAAAATTTACAATAAAAAATGTTTGTCCATGGCCATGCAAAATTTGAAGTTATTATGTCAAGCGTCCAGTTTGAATTTCAAAAGAGCACAGGATCATGTTCAACAACTTATCACGAGGCCACTTGGATTACAATACCTGCCTAGTATGTGTGCAAATTGCAGGCCGATTTTTTGAACGGGCTGGCGAAAGCGAGCCTTGAAAATGCATGACGGCCACAGCTTCTCTCACTTTCTCAATGTTTTGTTGTTATCAACACGATTATATCATATTAACATTGATTTTATATTAAATTAAACACTAGCAACACTTTTATTATGTTTCATATTCATAAACACATGCATTTTAGTAAAAATTCGCGTGAAATGTCATTTACAACACTTTTTGGTAGTTCATCGTTTGTTTACACCGGCCATCTTGGACATCGGCCTGGTGGATGAAAGTCCGCGGAACCAAGCTGAACATGCAGTCAGCGACTAGTCATGTAGGAGGCAGTGAAATTGGACCACCGAGCGCTAATGAGTGGATGAGACGGTCGGCATACCCGCGAACACCCGGACGAAGGCGTCTTATGAAGAATTTATCATTGACGATCGGAAGATCGGAAATACTACTCTTTCCGAAAACATCAGTTTTCGAGCGGCAGTTTTGAAATGTGGAACGATCTTTAAAAACTGACGTTTTCCAACTTGTCAAATCCAATACAAAACAATATAACTTGTTTTATTAAAAACAACAGTGAGTAAAATCATCCATGGTATACAATCCTGTTACCACAGTAAGCTTACTTACTAATTCTTTAATACTGTTTTTAATTTAAACACGTAGGGATTTTTTTGAAAATTCAAATGCAATATTGAGAGTACGTATTCAGACCCAGAAATTTCAAATTAATATTTGAAATCCATTTGAATGGCAGGAACCTCCTTAAGGAACTTTCCATCATTTGCCTCTCAAAACAACGAAATAATTCAGTAAGTACTGGAGCCAACATACTGATCATCGTTATTAAAATAGGGACGTGTAGCGTAAATAAGAACTTATAATAAGGTTTAAATTATGAAAGTTAAGATTTACCTGAACTTAGAAGGGTTTAGTCATGTAATTAAATTTTGACAGAGTAAGTGACTTCAACATGTACACTCGGCCAAACAAAAATTGATCGTTGACCAAATTTGAATGACTGCTGGTCATGTCTCATAACCAATCAAAGATTGTTATTATCATTGAAATGTGAGGTCACCTACTAGAATGAGACAATGAGATCGCTAAGACTGACTTCTGATGGTGCGATCTTACATTTATCAGCCTATCAGATTTATTGAACAATCAATTTTTGTTTGGCCAAGTGTACCTACCACTCTTTAATATGTTCGGAATATATATTGTGTATATTGTGTATATTGTGTAACATTTGACTTTGAGTTCTAAACCCGTTAATATAATGGTTGAAACTTGAGAAAACTATTTTGTTGAAGAGGCTAAGGTAAACACGGATAAACGAAGTTTGGATGGAAGATGAGTGCTAATAAATGTGGGAATACGGGCCCTGGGCCTAACATGGTTTCAAGCACTTTAAAAATAATTGAATATTTTGTCTGGTTTGCCTATACGTTTATAAAGACTAGAAAAACGCTTTGTGTAACGCATTGATAAGCAAGCTTGTCAATAGATATTAAATTTCTTCATCGGTTTGTCTGAAATTTGTAAAAAAAAGAAACACATAAAATGTTTGTTCCAAAAACCATGTACCATGTTCTACCATGTAAAATTTGAGTTGATCGGTTAAAATGGTTCCATTTTTAGTTTTCAACCAATCACAGGATATATCGTTCAAAAGTTATACACGTGATACCGCTCATATGACATACTAAGTGAGTACGCAAAAATATTTCAGATCGATTGATTGAACTGTTTTACCCGGGCCTACAAAACAAAACAAAATCAAACAAACTGAGAAAAAGTGATGAGTCCAGTAACGACGACGCTCGCTATGCAAAATGAGTTCTGCATTGACATGTTTTATACACTTTCGCATTCTATTATCGTTCTAGACTCATATTTCAAAATAAACCCCGCAGCCGCGCGTCAATACATTCCATTTCTAATTGGCAATGCTTCTCGATCGGATGTTTATTTAAACACGGACTCTGTCCATTAACGCTCGAGTGTTTCAATCACTGCCTCCAGGATAATTAACACCGTAACGTACTGATCAGTTAGCGACACGACACTTCAACAAGCCGTTCCAACGACGAAATGTAAACACTACACTGTGCAGGCAAAGTCTCCCTGGCGATCCCCCTCCATTCACTGATACTTCACGATGCTGTTTCAATAAATATTTGAGTTGTTAACGGGAAATGTGAAACTTCATAATTGAAACACTGAAGAGTAAACCGTGAATGTCGAAACTCATTAAAATGTTGAATTATTTTGCACAGTGAAATGAGACAGATCGTTTATTTTTCTGCTTGTTTGGAGTGTTTCTTATTGTTTGAGAGGGTTGTCTGTGCGAAGTTGAATTTTAAGTGATTTTATTTGAAACGTGGAGTGTTCGCTGTTTTGATGTAATATTGTGAAGTGGAATGCTGAACTGGAATCGGTTCAGAGGGCGAATGGGGAGGTGGCCTCCAAGGAGAAAGAATAAATGAAAAATAAATTGAAACAGGCAGCAATTTCGTTGGAAATAATAATGCTGGCGTTTCAGGTATAAACTCAAATTATTCTGAGTACATGAGTATTCAATTACCCCAATTCCTAGTCTATTATTTTTGCATTTCGGACTACTCTTTCAAAGCCTACACACTAATTCTCAAGACTACAACGTATATTTTCGCACCGAGGGCCATTTTAGTGTAGGCGGCTTTCGTCTCCAGGTCCTTTATCTTCCAATCTGTTATTCAAATCCCCCCCCCCCCCCCTCTACATGATTAGGATCCGCCACAGATTCAGGATTAGTCTAATGTAAGTAGTCTTCCTACGCTCCAACGCGTTTCATTGATGTAAGTGGAACGTGGGCTTCTCCGGCACAATGGGCAGGATTCAAGTGGAATGTGGGCAATCCCGGCATATTCATCTTGCGGTGAAGTAGACGGTGGGTTACTCTGGCACATTTAGCACAGGTAGAACGTGCGTGAGCATGCGGTGCTAAGTGCTAATGTGCTATATTAAGCAATTACTCTGGTTTAAGTAGAACGTTAAGTAAGTAGTATGTGGAGTACCTCGGCATATTAAGCGTTATTTTAATATATTCTTAGTACTCTGGCTGGAATGTGGATATATGCATTAAAACGAATGAGTTCTAGCTCAAGTTCCTGAGTTCTTGAGTTCGGAGTTTCGAGTTAATAATGCATGTGGTGGAGGTGCCGCGCTATCTGACATAGACGCGTATCTAGGTTACGTTCCATGACGAAGAGGAAGTGAGAAGTTGTTCGCGAGATAAGGATGGATGATTCTGATGGCAATAAGAAGAAATGTGTTCAACACGTCGAACCTGTCAAGCGGCTGTTGGAATCACGTGACACAAGATATTGATGGCGAGATAAATATTATAGGAGAGAAAAATCCCTCAAAAGAAAATTGCTTCGATACGAAAACCGAAACTCCCATCTACGGTAGGCGTTATCTCGCAAATAAAACCTATCAGGAGCCGAGTATTCCCATCGGTCGACGTGAAAAATGTGAAAAACTTCACCCTGAAGAATTGCTATGATGATTAATGCATTAGCAATGCCTGTCTTCAAGTTGGCATCGCACTAAATTACGTATTCGAATCGTGCGCTTCGTGCTTGAAATTGGGATAGGAAGTGGGTTGGGAAGGCGTCACGCTCCTAACGAGTTTTCTAAAACACCCACCCCTCCCCCCCCCCCCACCCGAGCCACGAAAAGGGTGCGATACCCCAGGTATGCCACGCCACTTAATGGGTCAATGTTGCCGCATTCCTCCCCCATCCTGTATCGACCGGGTAATGATGCCAAGGTCCCGCTCTCCAGGACACTCCTGTGGGATGAATGCCGGTGCAACGAGGAACAGGCAGCATGACGTCATGGCTCGGATAAATAAACAATGAGATCTCTGGAGTGGATGTGCTGGGAGGAAACTGGGTTCGAGTCTTGGCCGAGACATGGATTTATAATGGGTTCGTTTATCATTTCTCCCCAGGTCATTATTAATCTACCCACAGTCGTTGCATATTTTAAGTATGTTAAAGTGGTCGGGAGGATGTTAAGGAACGGGCATAACTCAAGGGGCTGAGGAGAAAAACGAAGTAATGAAGGCTCTTGAGAAATAAGACCGTGATGTATAGGTGTAACGTTTCTTGAGGGCTGCTTTCACGCCTTCTTATTCATACACCTAATTGTAGCTGCCCTAAGCACTTGGTTAATTTGAATAACCGACTGAATTTATTTTCTTCAATAGCAGTTTTAATAAAAGTGATAATGTTGAGAAGTCTCACACTCAAAATAACAGAATAAAATGGAAAAGAGAAAGATAAACAACGTGAAATGTGTCGGGAATATTGAAACATTTTCCTAACGACTAGATGAGTTTCAGGGTTTACACAAGTTCAACCAAGTTCGGCACACCGGCGTTCTCTCTGCAAGATCATAAATGTGAAAACTTCACCAAAGTTTGCCTCAAGTTTTCTTTGATTTATGGCAGAGACCTTTACCAGATCAAGTCAAAGTATTTGCACTTCCATATATTCCGCGTCTAACATCCCCAGCTACAGCAAAATAAATTAAACTATTTGCCTTTTGTTTCGTAATGAAATACCAGTATCCTTCTTGTATTCGTTAGCGTTTCCAAATGAAATTGTCTGTAAAGATGCTACTGCTTCACCAGAATGATTCCTTTGTCTTTGTTTGCGCCCAGGGGTTGGGGAAGTGGGGGGGTTGGTCCTAGGGGGAGACAAAAGGGGTCGTAACTTTTTCAATTATCAAATGAAATTGCCGCACACTTTGTCAAAAACCAGCGGAAACAATCGACAAAACAAACAAACAAACAGCCTTCGCCAAAATGGGTTGTTGTACTTTTGTTATTGTCATTACGTTACACTGGGTGCTTATTGCAACCTCCCCATTTGTTACAACTGCGTACAGAATTACTTCCAGGGAGTGTTTATTTATTTGCGACCCGTTTCGCATTTGGTGGATCGTTTATTTGTTTATTAATTTACACACCATTCTGGATCGAGTAATAGTATTGCAGCTTGGTGGTTGCTGTTAATGGTGTTGTGGATTACTCTACAGACGGGATACTTGCTTGGTTGGGTGTTGATGAAACTGACTGTTTGGACGGAGGCGGTCGTGACTCATTAGTTACAACCTTCCCGACAAGTTATACCTCTCACCTTGGATTCAAAGATCGAGCTCAATTTTCCGGAATCCATCCCTGAAATATTTTGAACAAATCTTCCTTTGTTAAAAGTGTTCAAAGCAATCTTCCATAATTTATTTGCATAATCAACAAGAGAAGAAATGTAAGGCATTTGCTTCTTGAATACTTTGAGCTCGCCCACCGCAAACGCCAGCCATAAATTTAAAACAGCTCCCTCGGAAACGGTTTCTTTGTAATAAAGAATTATTCGCAAGATATCAACCAATATGCCAATAAAGCCAATATGCCAGATCTCAATATTCAAACATCTTCATTTGCACATGATTTATACTATTATTTCCACAGTTAAAAAATAAAATTGGTGACATATCATCAGAAAAATCAGAAATGGCAATGTATTACAATTTCTGTCATTACTACCCAAATCGGTTGTTGTACTTTTTATTGTCATTTCGTTACTCTGGGCAAATATTTCAACCTCGCTCCATATATTACGTCTACGGACGAGCGTTGTCCCACCGGCACAAACCCGAAGAGAGTGTTTATTTATCCTCCCGTTTCGCATTCGCATATTGTGGATGAATACGAAAGTTCAAAAGTTTGTTTATATATAATTCATTTACTCTGCCGTCATCGAAATATTTAAGTATGTACCATTGTCTAGTATCCTTTGTCTTGTTCAAAACTTAATTTCGTCACTTTTCTTTCATTTCCACGAGCGACACTTTTCTTCACAAAGCGTCGTTAAACCTCAAGAAAAACAGACGTGTGAGAAATTATGCATCACTCTCGAGACGACATCTCCAGCGACTTGCGTAGGCACATTTCACCCACCTCCTTTCTCGCATAACATAGCTTTCATAATCATCCACATACAATCTAACTTCTGGCATCGTTCTCACTCTGACAACAACTTCTGTTCTGATCCTGTCTCTCTCTCGCGCCATAGTTCATAATGTGAGCGACAAGAGAAGGGCGGGAAACGCCAACCAACATCGTTATAATTATGTTTGCGTACAGCACAAACATGACGCTGTAGATAGCTCATATCACCCCCGTTCTGTCATTTCTATGACAAGAGAAGCGAACGAGGAGGATATTGATTGGGTACACGTGGATTATTATATCAGGGCGTGTTAGGGAAGGGGAATGTTTTATCTATGTGCAAACCGCGAATGTGGGATAGATATAAATCTACATTGTTATCATCAACGCTGTGAGTGGAAGAATTCGGAGTAGATTTGTAACTGATCACTGATCAGTAGCTAGCGGGGAATCGTGAATTATTCTAGGGAGGTCGAACCTTTTCACAGAATCATGTATTTTTCGGGTTTAGTCAGTCCGCTCAATTACAAAATGCGCCATCACTTCTTTTTGAAGCAAGCCGAATGCAAATTCCCTATTTACATACTTTATGCCTACCTACATACCAATACCCACGTAAAACCTACCTACATAAATCCTACATATCTGTAATACCTATATATCTACTTGAGGTGAATCACGCATTTTGTCGTAATTGTGCGTGAATGTGCATCCTTGAGTCAAATTAATTGTTAAATCATGGATTACGCATAAGCTGTCACTGCGTGAGTGTGCATTTTTCTAATGCGCGAGTGTGCGTTAGCGTGTAACATTGGGAAAACTGCGTGCGTGAGTGCGCGTGAAAAATATAGAAACGATTTCGTGACGTGACCCGACATGAATGAAAATTTGCTCACGCGGTCACATCTTAGTTCTACATCAAAGATGCATTGTGTATCATCGTCGTTATTATCAACATTCAAAATACCCAAGTTGGTTGCAATGAGAAAAAAATACGGGTTGTTTTTATACTATTCCATTTTACACTTATTAATTGCGTGAATGCAACATTTATTTTCCATCACGAGTTTTTATAAAACCATGGTTAAATGTACTGATCTATGGTGAAGCTCTTCCTTGGGTGAAGCTATCATACTACATCAAACTCTTTTCAAATATCGCAAAGATAGAGTGTCAAGTAATATTTGAGAAAAGTTCTTTTCCGTATTCATTTTCTCAACTTGAAGCTGAATTGATGTATACCTACTGTTCTACGTGTCATTTCCATACTTCGTTCGCCCGTTTGTAAACATATTGCTATCTTCTGAAACCAAACCTCGCTTTCAGAGGAAACGAATGAGATATTTTTGAAAGTTAAAATACGAGTGCATGCAAAATAAGTTACTAAGTTATAAATAAGTTTATCATCAACCCTCCCCCCCTGGCCACTGTTTTATTTGAAAGCTTTGATTGGCTGAGGTTGGGGTAGTGAAATATGATAACGATTTACGAACAAAGTTCTATGGATCAATAAAATGCTCTCTTTTCTTTATCTTTTCGAGAAGAAAAACCTTCAGTCCTTTAGGTAAAATGAAACCTCCTATCTTTAAAAAAAGGTAAAAGTTTGAAAGTTTTTCAATCACGTCTTTCCCATCAGTCTTGTTCCTTATCATGCCAAATAGGTCACCGTCTTAAGAGCGAACTCTGTCTCTTTTCAGCTTTTTGAATAACATTTTATGTTTACAGTCGAAGTTTTAAAAGCTTTTACCAAATATTTTCAGGTTATTTCTTTATTTTTGAATAGCAATGATCTATAGTAACCCACCTTTTGAAACACATTAGCTCAAATATTAGACCAACAGAGTAAAACCAACATTTAGCACCTTCTATTTGAATCCTATTATCTGTTTATACAGCTAAACTCTCTCTCTCTCTCTCTCTCTCTCTCTCTCTCTCTCCTCTCTCTCTCTCCTCTCTCTCTCTCTCTCTCTCTCTCTCTCTCTCTCTCTCTCTCTCTCTCTCTCTCTCTCTCTCTCTCTCTCTCTCTCTCTCTCTCTCTCTCTCTCTCTCTCTCTCTCTCTCTCTCTCTCTCTCTCTCTCTCTCTCTCTCTCTCTCTCTCTCTCTCTCTCTCTCTTGACCCTTCTCTCACGGCAACATTTAGCGCACGTCAGACCCTTGTCCCGAGTACTCTGCAACATTAATCCAACAGTCTAGATGTCGTAGACATTTAGACTCAACCTTTCCTTCGCTAACCCTCGCCTGACCGCCAAGAGTGATGTAAAGTGAATAATGCTCTTTTATCACGTCTTGATAAAGTGGATTTGGACTCGGAGGAGAGTGAAATCCTTGGATTTGTAGGGACGTTTTGTTGGCGTCGGGGTGGAATATGTGATGGAGTTATGAAGTTAGCGGTCTGTCGTGCAGAGAGGCGAGAATTTACGTCATTATGAATAATAGAGCATCTGCTCTCGCAGTACATGGAAGTCTGTTTTCAAGCTTTGCTTTTCGCAAAATAAGTTTACAAAAAGAATATTTTGTGCATTGACCTAATTGTTTTGGAATGTTTTTATTTTTAAACTTCGAAGTCAGAAAGTTTTGATGTCAAAGTAATAATTCTACATTTTAAGTGGCAGTAAAAAAGTTCAGTCTAACTTTTCTAAGTCCCAGTGAAATATTACATGGATGAACGAGGTTTCAAAATTCGCTCGTTTTACAAGTTAATCAGTTTATGAATAAAGTGACTCACACATTTTAATTAATTTTAAAATTAATCTAATAAAGTGTCTGTCAAAATTAAAGTGGATATTAGTGGGGTTGAAATGAGTTCACCGCATATTTTCGCAAACGGAGTTCTTCTTCTCACTGACGAATCACATTCCAGCGTTCACTCGACCCCGAGAGAAAATGAGACATCCAAAGCTTCTGATTGGTAAACGCAACTTTTTACGCGACTCATAAATCTTTCTGCACGGTTACACAAGTATGGGATGGTAGAGAACAAATCATTTTTAAACATCAACTTCACATTTAAACGCTTCAGTCGTCGAAAGTATATTTAAATATATTTGCTTCGTGCAAAAGAGCATGAAATGTTTCGTTTTGTGAAGATAAAAAAGTGTCGTTTAATATCTACTAAATTGAGAATTCAGGAGCGCAGAAAAAATTCTTGCCGCTTCCAACTAAAATATATGTGTTGAGCAAATCCGTACAGTTTTTTCCTATACAAAATTGAATCGCATGAGAGACTCTTCCTCTCCACGAACGTTGTTTTTACCTCTTTGTCCTCGACAATAAACCTCCAGTGACCCGACTTTGACCCTACTCGTGTGCGCTCACTGCGGTGGCACGATGGGTTTTGCGATGGAAGAAGAATGACATCAAAGACGCGAAGATTACATCTGAGTTCCTCTGATTGGTTCACAGCTTGTGTTGTTATGGCAACCAACCTTCTAGCAACACTCCAGTGGATACATAATATACCCTCTTTGAAAATGAAAATTAGAATACGATAGGTAGGGATTGAAACCTGAGGAGATCAAAGGATCCATCCATCTCTCCGGCTAACCGGGGCAGGGTCATCTATAATTCGTTTTGTGCTACCATGGCAACGCTCGTAATCCCATACTCTGAGTATTCCCTCTTCGCATTACACAATCTGTAATTATATTTAAATAAGATGTTAATTGCAATTAGTCCCACGGAGAACAGAAAGGGCCATTCTCTCTCTCTCTGGTTTTAATTACCTTCGTTATACTACAACTCAATTAAGTAGAAAAAGACGGCCTTTCGTGTTGCGATGTTTATGCAATTAAATCAAAATTGAACAATTAAATTTCCAGTGGATGTTTTAGTTATTCTGGAAAGGAGCTTTTGGAAAAGCTTTGTAGAGAGGAACAATGCTAGCGCACAAAAGCTCTTCATAATTTGATAACTATACAGAGTTGTGGTAAAGGCAGTGGACGAGCAGTCTACACTCATGACGTATGATTCATAAATAATTAAACTACATGTATTTCTTTGCAAGACATTGTTCAAATGGAAGAAAGGTAACAAATATTACATTATTTTATTCTGCTTATACAGTATAATTAGTAACTATTTTCAATTTTTATTTTTGTTCGAATTAGAATCAGTAAATATTTATCTTGACACCTACCTCTTGCCCTTCCTGATCCAGAAGCTCAGTGTTCATCTCGTCAACCAATCAGGTCACGCGAATCACGAAACTCTTCTTCTTTTCATGTCTCCGCCAATCAAAATGAGTCAGAAAACTAGATCAAATCTTGGGAACAATTCGTTCCATTTTCATTATTCGAACACTTTTGTAAAGAAGATATTTTTTTCCTTAAATTCGGTAATATTTTGTTATGAAATCATAATAAAATCTCTTATGATATGAGACAGTAATAGAAAAGATATGTTATAATTAAAGATACGTCTACACGTTCACCACGCCTCAACGACGTCCTACCCTCTCGTGTACACGTGTACGCGAGACGTCGTCGTCGGCGTCGTGACGTCCTCTCTCCTCTGTCGTCGACGAACTACTGTGCGGCGCCTAGAGTACAAGCAACCCGCACAGCACGCGCTCCCATCTGCCCCTAGTCAGGCAGGCCGCACTGCACAGAAGCAAGCACTGGAGGGGTCGACAAGGGGTGGCAGGGTTGCTATGAGGTTGGGGATGCGAGAGAAAGGCCGGATAACTAATCACATACATTCGTATGCGTATCATTTAGATTATTTGATTTTGATTTTTATTGTCTGATGCGGTCAGCCGAGAATTTTTTTTAGAGATAAAAAATGATGGTAATAAATTGAAGTAGATTTATCTGTTGTCTTTTGTGTGCGACATTTAGATGCATCGATCGTGGCAGGCGCCAGTGTGGCGCTATGTTACTGTTTCTGTGCCACGACCCACAATAAAGTCGCATTGCATTACAGCTTGATAGCTAGATGACTCTAAAGTTGCACATCTTGGCCAAGATGCCAGTTTCTGACGCTTCATTTGTTCGCCTTGCGTTCCACATTATCGTCTCTCTAACCGAACAACGTCGCAAGAGGGAGGGTCCCACTGGCCCCCCCACCGACGCTCGGTTTTTGAATGTTTTGGTTATATATCAGAGGTATATACTGCAGTGCATGTATCGATCGCAAAAGAAGTTCAACGAGAGAAAAGTAGATTACATTGTGAAAGATATGAATAAATTTAGAAAACAATAACGGTGATCTATTGGTACATAAATCTTTCACTCCAGTGATAACGAAATGTGATTGGTTGTCTCTTGTTTCGATTCTTCCATTTTGAACGCACCGTGCTTTCAATATTTGAGTTGAACAAAAAGCGTTTTCATTCAACTTAAAAACACATTCTCTCACACCACGTCGTGCACATTTTACTGGTTAATTTTATACGCCAATAGATATGGCAATGTGTAAATATCCTAGTAAAGTCTGTGTATTGAAAATACGTGATAATACATGCGAGAAAGAAATAAAATGCCTCATGAAAAAGAATTTATTGGCTTTTATACCGACGTAACAAAAGGGGTTTAGCTAAATTCAATTTGAAAAGTAATAATAATATTTTATGCTCAGCTCCGATTCAACTTTTGTTTCGCCCCACCCAGAAAATTCTTCCAGATTTGCTGGAGATTATTATTGTCCTGTGATATCTCTTGGGATGAAATGCGGGCGGAGAGGAGAAGGCAGTATTCTGCGGACCATGCTCGTCAGCGCCACATATTTGGCACTCTCCTTCGCCAAGAGAAAGAAACACCCTTTTCGCGACCTACATTCAAATCTCCATCGAGTCCCACCTCCAGTTTATGTCTTTCCCAGCGATGAAGTATTTCCCAAAAGATAAATTTGCGCGCGACAGTAGGATATTTCAGAAAGTTAAATGTGATTGGAGGTTGTGTGACGACGACATTGAGAAAGTTCATTATAGTTATGAAGTTTTTAGGAAACAAGATATTTCAAATGGAATATTTTCTGGAATATTGTTTTAGGCGAGAGTAGATATTCTGGTGTAATATAATTCTGGAAGTTGAGATTCCGGGTGCGTATATTGAGAGAGATCCCCCCCCCCCCCTGGAACTCGGAAAGAGAATGTTTTGGAAAAGAGACACGAACAAGAAGTATGCGGATCTATATTAAAAGTTGAACCCTCAAAATATTATTACTTTTTTCCAATATGATTTAGCCTTTCTATCATGCCACACATTTCCTCGAATAATACTACTAACGTTACTAAGAGAGAAAAAAAGCTCTAAAACGCTCTGCTAATGTGGTTTATCTGACTATCCAGCTGGAATTTGGCATATTAAAAGATATTAAATCAATAATTTTCCAAGGAAATGGGGCCTGATTTTGTGATTTCTTGAATAGAAATCACAAAATCAGGATAAACTTCAGGACAAAATCAGGGTAAACTTTGTTTTCTTGATGAACTTAACAATTTATCAGATTTTAAATATTATAACCAAATTCGTCAAGAAATGTAAGAAATTTTAATCTGATGTTTAAATATTTGTCAACTTTGTTTGATCGAGAAATAGTACTTCATCATATTCACATTCAAATAATTATTCTAGTTTTTACTTTTTACAGCTGGTTTCCAATATCTCTAGAACAGCAACACTCATGTGCCATTATTAATTTGCATGCAGGATGAAGGCTCGCTTATCAACGCGTTCCACAGAGCAGATTCATAGTTTCTATTTTGTTTCAAGTCCAAGCTCCATTCGTCATTAAAACAATTTTGCTTCGAATTACGAAATCCAATAAAAATCCCATCAAATATTAACAATCTTCCTTCATCCCCTGTAATCATCTCGGAATGATGATCTGTTCACCCTAACTGTTAATCTGCTGGGTAATAGTGGCAACAAGTGTATTCGGACACACCCGTGGGTGTGGTGCTGGTTGCAGTCCTGCTAGGGGCGGCGTCCCCTTGCCTAGACCCTCACACAGTCGTCGGATGACATCATCATATTCATTGCATGATAATTACTCCCCAGGGTTTATGCAGTTGTTACAGGACCGATAACCATACGGTAGGTAATCAATGTGTTGTAGCCCACCTATTAGACGCATCTGATTGGGACGAATTCAATAGCTGATGATTATGAATATTGTTTTCGGAATACGATCAATATTTGATTGACAAGTTTATAGGTATTGTTTTTTAATACATCGAGAGAAGATTGTGCTTCTTTCACGCTTACGGCTTGGGTCTCATGTTTTTCGGTTGACTGAATTATTTTTTAGTGGGACGTGTCACATTCCCCCAAAAGTATGATCATGGAATTTCAACTCTGATTTAACTTGTCCTAAATGCGATTGCGAAAGAAAACAATGGGGGTCTGGTTCTCCAAGTGCCATGAGAGTTCATGCCGTACAGCACCGGGAAAACTGATATTTCTGATATCAATGACTGGATTGAAATAAATTTGAGGTATAACAGGTGTATTTTTTTATTTTAATGGGATTGATGAATTCAAGGCCCCACACTGTGCGGAAGTCTGTCATTCCCTTTAACACATAAATTATTACACCTAGTCAACATTTATTGACATTTTAAAATGCATAATTAATTGAATATTTTAAGTTTCAAAAGTTTTATATTTGACATATTTTGGGATGAAATGTTAGGAAATATGTGTAAAATAAGGTACCTATAATTTAGGAACATACCACAAATTAATGCAGTCTTATTTATTGTCTTGAACGTACATACATTATTAGGTATTCCTCTTCTTAAAATTACTTTAAATTAAAAATAAGTAGACTTAAAATTGATATCAAAGTGTTATATATCAATACTCTGTGAGATACTTCCACAGTACCAGTCAGTACCAACATTTTAAAGACACACCATTATCATTAACTTCCAACGAGCAGCATTTGCAAGTTCTCAAAACTTAATGTTAATAATTCATTAACGATGCCATAATGAATGGAATGCAACATTTTAGGCACTATGCACGTTACTAGAACAAGGCACTTTATGAATGATAAAAGCAATACATTATAACATGCTTACAACTAACATTTGTACCATACCAACAATTAAAAATTTTAATTAAAGAATACACCGAATTATTTAATTTAATTCTATGTCAACACTATGAACAACTTAGCAATTTAAGTTAGTCTTGCTAAAGTAACACCGACGTTATCGGTGTAATGTACAGTGATGATATAAACATGGCAGTACAACACAGTCGTAATTAAAACACAATGAACAGATAATCTTGATTGCCAAGATTATGAATGGTGTATATAAATGATGGATGCAGTCTTCTAAGTTTTGTCGGCGCGCATGGCGACTATGTGCTTGATACAGGGTTGCATATCCTCGCTGTCTCCATTGCAGTCCTCCAATCTGAGAGAGAAAGTATAAGTTTAGATATCTGGTAATATGGAGTCAATCGGTCTGTTCCATTGATCTATACTATACTCCGTGGATAGAGGAGCCCTATTATAACACAATAGCCGCCATTAGGTCAGGTTTGGCGTCGCTTGGGTTTAACAGCAAATCAGACATTCAAATGCCGTCATTTGTTTTTCCTTCCGCCACATTGATGAAGAAACTTATTTTGTTGCAAAGAAGAGAATGTTTAATGTTCAATTGTTTTATTTATTTATTAAGTGATTAATGTAGGTAGTATTGATTGACTGATTTATATGTTTAATATCCTTTAATTAGAGTTATATTTTCATTTGCAAAGTGGGAGGGACATAGTAGGCACGTGACTTGAATTGACCAATCAGATGGTTTTGTGACGCCAATCTTGATCCTCCGTGTTGGCAACATTTTCGTATTTATCGCTATCCACGGAGTATAGTATAGATCAGTGGTCTGTTCCGAACCTGCTTGGAACAGGTGATTGTGTTTGTCGGCCTACAGGAAGTATAGGGATGGTGCAAGTTGGAACAACTTAGAGCAGTTCAGGCTCAATTAACAGACCTAACGTTAACTGCTTAGCAAATCAGTAGACAAAGTATAGTTTGTCCCGTTAAATGCTGATGTGGTAGTGGAATCTTTCAGTAAACAATTATTTGGAATAGTACATATTCCCAGATTTTATAGCCAATTCCAAGTTATGATGGACTGTAATAATATAACATGAGGTACATTAAAAGATGCAAAGTACCTAGTAGGTATATAGGTACTCCGTTTCGAGGGCAAATGCCGAACACAAATGCCAACAAAAGGCTGTAGGTATACTTTTCAGCAGGGATTTTCTTTGCTCTTCTAATTGCTATGGGGGGAGGCAGAGGGTGCCAGAACTATAGCTAAAATAGGGTTTTCAATTTTCTGTTAAAAAACCAGTGGTAGAGACTGTTAAATAGTCCTAATCAACTGTTTAATATTTAGCAGAGCATTGAAAAACTGGCCCTAATATTAGGTAGCTATTTTTTTATTGTGAATGTTGTACGTACCTATCGGTATTTATAATATGTATTATACTTTGTAAAATAGCATTAACATTTAATAATTTTATTTTTCATTTTCATGTTATTTGTATGTTTTCATATGACACATTATGACGCATTACCTAACCTACTTGACTTTTTAAAAACTTTTTTCGAAGTGTCCCTGATTTTTTATTCATCCTTAAAAGACTAAAAACCAAACAAACTCCTTACTTTTTCTGCATCCGTTCGAGTTCCTCATCGGTGAAGTGTCCACACCTGATGGCGGTCATGATCTGCGAAGCCAGACTCTTGAAGCATTGCTTGCGCACTGCATTGTGCGGTGGATTGTCCCAGAGGGGAGTGGCGCGCACGTAGCTCCATGCCAGTAGGCCGTACTCCATAGCCGCTGACCAGTGCTGGCTGTCCACCAGTTGTCGACCCTGGACACAAATGGAAATTCCACTGTTAGTCACCATCTTTGCACTTTTTTATTTTTGCTTCGTGCCTTGTTAAATAGGCGTCCGTTGCGGTTATTCAACAAAACCGAGCAACACTATGAAATATCGGATACGATTGGAGACCAAACCCGTGAACCAATTGATCTCAAATTGTACAAGTTTGTTGTTTAAGGATGAACTTATGGTTGTTACTTGGCACATTTTTAAAATGATTTTTTATACGACACAAAAGAGACAAGAAAAAAGCTAATTTTTCACCAAAATCAACCAATTTACCTAATGCGAAGCAAAAAATTACAAACGTACACAAACTCAAATTTTATTCATGATTAGATGAAAGACAAACTTAGGGTTATCACTTGGCACATTTTTGAAATGGCATTTTATACGGCACCCAGGGAGACAAGAAAATAGCAAATTTTTCATAAAAAATCCACTAATTATTACTAATTAACGAAACAAAAATTAAAAATATACCAAGGAATAACCCTAAGTTTGTATATCTAATCACGATTAAAATTTCAAATCATTTGGTCAACCAATTTCGTCTCCAATCATATCCAAAAAAGTGTCTACAAAAAGCAGGAAAATCGCTTGCACTTGCAGCACCTTAATTGTTCATTGCCAGTAGGTCCACAGTGCCAAATTGTAAACGAGGCTTATTGGACATTTTCATGCTGTGCACGTGACGTCATCTCATTGTTGAGCGGCCATCTTGGTGATACTTGTCAGAACGGCTGTCAATCTGTTTTTCAGTACTTTTTGATATTATTTATGGTTTACCTGTGCAATTGTAGGCTGCAGAAGAAGTTCTTTTAGGTATAAAACCACTCATTTACAAACTATTATAACCGATAATAGTAAGTTTAACCCATTGGCTGGCCTATTTGGACGATAGGAACTCGCCATTTATAAGATGGCCACTTTGGATTTGGACGAGATAAACTCGCCAGTTCAAATTTTAGGTAAAATTGAAAATTAAATACTATAGCTGTGCAACTTTTTCTGCCATATTAACCCATTGGCCTATTTGGACGATAGGAACTCGCCATTTATAAGATGGCCACTGTGGATTTGGACGAGATAAACTCGCCAATTCAAATTTTAGGTAAAACTGAAAATTAAATACTATAGCTGTGCAACTTTTTCTGCTAAAAATTCATAGGCCAATGGGTTAAATCGCCTTGACAACTATCACCAATATGGCTGGAAATATACTTTTTTACATTGTTGATATAAAACAAAAGACGCTCGTGCAAACTATGAATAGGGTTCATTGGACGAGGACCAATGTTTATCTTTGGTCTAGAAACGCCAGCACGTCACCACACTTGGATAACATGATGGATTAGGTGACTATGCCCAAAAATATGGATTTCAATGCATTTTCTTTCCTCAATTTGGACAGCACTGCATAATTACCTGCTCGACAACACACTTCTTGAATGCAGAGAGATGCGTTGCAGCTCGGCTGTAAGCAGGAGAATCGGTCTTTGACGTGAGGCGAGAGTTGGGCAACGACTTGAAGATGTTCTTCTTCAGATAAGAGAGACGTTCCTCCAAGGGGCGCATATCCGGCTCGGGCAGGGACTCTTTAATGCTCTGTTGAGAAAACAATGTCCAGGGAGATATTAGCAGAGATTAGAGAACACGAACTAGTGAGTTTGATCTAGGTAGGTACACTTGGCCAAAGTAAAAATGGTATTCAAAAGAAACTGGTCAATACAGATTTGATGCCATCATCCAACACATTATCTAACTATGATGGTAGATGAACTCTGATTTCAATGATAATAACAAGGATTGATAATTTGATTGTCAAGGAACCTGACCAACAGCCAATCCATTTAATTCAAATACCATATCCACTTTGATCAAGTTTACGATCCAATTTCCAGTTTCAATTTTGGATATTTTTAAAGAAATCTCTACAGAACTGACATAGGTACCTAAGGTACCTAGTTCTTCTATCTTGGCAGATACAAATAATAGATGGAAAAGATGAAGACTTGGAAAGAAATACATAGAAGATTCTTTGTATGCAAGAGGACTGTGGATGGAGACTGAGGAGACCTATGAAGATTGAAATATGGAAGCGGCGCCAGGTGAAAGCGGTAGGAACTCTGCTAAATGTAGATCTAGATGAAAGATGGTGGGGTTCTATAACAGCATTCAATTCAGCACAATGATTTTCAATGTGATAGCGATGATTAGAAGTCCTTCTATTAGAAGGGTGCAGATGTTTGAGAGCAGACCCACCTGCTCAAGCTGCGGATTGCTGGCAACAACTTGTTGAATCACGGCAATCAGCTGATCCTGGGACAAGCCTTTGAGAGAATCTTCAAGGGTGCCACTAAACAAGCTCATCCTCTCCAAGCGAATCTTCTTTGAAATAGGCGACTGTGGAAAGATATCCGTGTTAATTCATTCAATTACAATTTTCTTAATTGGAGATTGGCAGATGCTCTAGTTAATTTACACGAGAGCAAATTAAGTGACACTAGGAAATATTTTAAGTACTAAAGGAATCAATTTATGATTATACCTTCGTCTTCTTGTCTGGCGATGGAAAGTCTTTCGGATCATTCATCAGAAGTCTTTTGCGAGGGGTGCTGCGAAGGACGATCGAGGAGACGGTAGCATTCTTGGTCGGACTGTCCCTAGTCTTGACCGGTGTGCGGTTACCGGGAGCTGGTTTCTTGTTGTCGATATCAGGTGACCAGATTGCCGGCAAGCGACGTCGCCCGCGAGACTGGATGATCATCTCGTCGGGAGAAGGTGAGGGCGACATCATCGACGACGGAAGATTATTGTTCATGTGCCACAGAGGGTTTCCAGGGCCAGGAGTCATGTGGTTAACTATAATTAGAGCAATAATAGTACATTGAAATAACCTCGGACAAATATGGTTGATGTTCAAGAACTGGGTTCAGAGTGGTCTGGGCATTGGTCAATTGTTGTTATATGATTTGAGTTACCTTGAGTGATATTGAAGTCCTCATTATCATGAGTCAATGACATCATACCGAGCTGAGCTGGGATTTCAGCGAGAGCACTACGGGTGGTACGTCGACCTGGCATCAAGTTCTGCACATCATGTGGTGGCGTTTCCATAATACAGCTGGACGATCTAAACATCAACAGAAGTACATCGTTCATGAATGTTTAGAGAAAACCACACCCCTCTACATCCTAGCAATAGCAAGGTAGGTAGGTAGAAGCTACTAGGGAGACAACCTAATGTACCTAGGTCAAGTGATTTAAGTTAGAGTGCAATCACAAATAGATTGACACAAGAAGGTAGTAGGTTTGTAAATTCCTTTTTCCACTACACTCTGCTAGCACTAGAATTCCAAACGTATGCAATATAGACTGTGGAAGTACAAAATGTAGACGTAATCACTCGCCTGTATGATTCCCGCCTAATTGTATTAGGTAGCCTCTAGCCTCCAAAAATCCGTTACTGATGTTAAATTAATTGCATCCAGTAGGTAGGTAGTATAAATATAAAAGATTAATGTAAATTGAATATTAAAGCATGCCTTTACCTGGTACAAAGCAATGGCTTCTTTTCCGTAAGTTATATTGTTGCCAATGTAAAATGCGTATTAGAAAAGGACGCCTTTCGCACTTCACTGCTCTTCTTTCAGTCCGGAAGAATGCAATGCAACAGCTGTATCCCTCCGGCTTTTTGGGTACAAAGCATGGGTTTGCGCGCCTTTTTTTATGATTGGTTGACATGACGTTTCTGCAACCAATAGTTGCACGGAAGTTTAGGCACTCTTTTTAAATGCCTGTCTCAATTTAAAATATTGAAATTGTATATTAAATCCTACTTTTTTGCAATATTGAATAGTTTATGCATGTCTTTTAATTCAAAAGTTTAAATTTGTAAATGATTTTACTGCGATAATACTAGATAATACTGAATTTAGTTTTGTTTACATTAAGGTCGATAAAGAAGTTTGGTACACTCGTCTCCAAACAAATGGAGAAGTCAATGAACTAATTTCAAGATGGTGGATGTAAGTCGTCAACATTTCAGGGTATCCTACTAAATGTGGTCCTTGAGGGTTCTGTCATTTTATTAACATTACGGTAAAGTGTCATCTTTCTATTTTATAATCCTGTGAACACCTTTAACAGACGTAGGTATAATTAAATCCACATCATCTTGTGTCACGCGTGAACGTTTTGCCCTACCAATGGTAGGTAGGTAGGTAAGTATATTGCTCTACTAAACTGGGGTAATAACTTCATTTTTCAGTAAACCAAATTAAATCCTGGTCAGTTGCTCAGGGTACTAGATAGCTAATGAATATACCTATGAATAGCTCAGGAATTTATGAATACGATGTTACCTACCTAGTAGGTAGGTACATACCAGGGGTGCGATCGTGTAAAATGACAACTTCCTTGTCGAAGCGAGAAGGCCGTGAATAACATTGAGATGAGAAGCTTGTCGCTTCGACAAGGGAGTTGTCATTTTACACGATCGCAGCCCAGGTCTACCTAGCTGTTAATTAATACAAATCTATGTTGCAAAACCCAACTAGGCAGGTAGGTAGGTAGGTACCTAGGTAGGTTCATGTCAACTTTACTTTCTCTCGACCTAAATAATCATTTTTTCTTTCAGCTGAGACTATGAAGAGGAATTGCCAACCTTCTTGCATATATAAGGTCTAATTCTAAATGGAGCGAGTTTTCCCTGTAACTGATGACATACGAATGAAAAGAATGGAGGCTTTAGTTCACGATCTCTCCACTGCACTGGACGAATCTTCACGAACATCCACCACGCGGCGACGGTGGGGAATGAGGAGGAGAGCACGATCAACTGGCAATCTACGTGAGTTTTATAGCAAATGAACCGCATGATTTACTCTTAGTTTCGTTTGGACATTTCACAAGTTCTTTTATTTTATAAAAATAAAACTATAATAACGAAACTAAGAATTAATTAATATATCCAAGTTCAAGAGCTGAAATAATTTAACCGCATGATATTAAATCCTCACATCAATAGAACACAGCAATGATGACAAGTCAAGTACTACTAAAACTGACCACGCTCAATTAATCCTAGCACAGTTAGATTCCGTATGAAACCCACCATTCATGTTTTTCTAGCAGCTATTTTACCTACTTGTCTGTTTAAGGTTAAATTTTTTATGTTAATTTGCACTTGAATAATCACAAACTGATGCATGACGTCAGCAACGCTGTGACTGTGAGAGTGCATTCCATTATCTCTTATGACTTTCAAACAGAAATGTCTCAGACTAAAGCTGCTGGGAATATTTTGTAGGCAGAGCTCTCATAGGCAACTTTTAGGCATGTACAATGTGGAGACACATATAATGCTGTTCATGTAGGGAGGGGCACTAAATATTTTACGGTTTGTCTTTGTGTCATTTTTCTGTTAGTAGGTACTCTTTATTCTACATGTTTTACATTTCTGTACGGTATGTTAAATTTTCTTCTCATTGTTTTGTTCAGCTTCGGCTTTGCACAAAACTCCGAGTGATGACTCGAGCAGTTCTATCGGCGGTGAAGGCCACGTGCCGCTCTCGCATGACCTTGGTTTATCCAGCCTCCACCAGAGTGACTCTGACGAGGCG
This sequence comes from Leuctra nigra, assembly GCA_934045905.1. Classification (NCBI taxonomy): domain Eukaryota; kingdom Metazoa; phylum Arthropoda; class Insecta; order Plecoptera; family Leuctridae; genus Leuctra; species Leuctra nigra. The sequence continues at coordinate 16,535,245 of OW203767.1, read as the reverse complement.
TGCACTTCTATGCAGCGTCAGCTCGTTCCATTCAGTCTGACAGCCAGGCGTGTTGCTCATCTGCACGGCAATCTTGAGTCCGACTCTTTCAATGAGAACTTCTCCCCGGTTCATCCAAACACTCGCAGGTAACTCAATGTCTTAGCGGAGTACGTATGTCATCAATCCAGTTTTTGTGAATTCTACCAATGTCTTGTGAAATAAATTCTCTGGGCTTTTATGCAAAAGCAAAATATAACTCCTCAAAACTATAAGATCAAAATTAAAAAAAAAAGTGTCAAGTGATCAATCAATGATGCACTCAGTCAGTGTAATTTATTATCAACTACATTTTGCTTGTGACATTTCTGTAACATTTGTTATAGCTAGGTATAGCTAGGTATTGTTATTTGTTATTGCTATTTCATGAAGATGACAGTCATAATCTTAATTTTTACAAAGGTCTATATTAGTAATCCTTCCTCTTAAAACGTTGTCAACTTTTTTCTCTGAACCTTTGTGCGTATATAAATTCAAGTTAATAATTCGTTAAATTATTTTCTTAGAAAACGTAAATTGAAGCGCATGGCAGCCGAGACATCTGGTCCGGAGCACGCCTCCACATCTCGCGCCATCCTGCCCGTCTCGATCCACCATCAACCCGTGACGGCGTGCGCTAAGAAGAAGCGGATACTGCGCCACGCGCCCAACTGCGAGAACCGCCTGATCAACAGCTTCCTCTGCGGCAAACGTAAGCGAAGTCTCCGGGAACGAAGTCTGGACTGCGGTCTAGAAGCTGCCGCCGGACGAGGCAGGAGTAGAGGTTCACCGGCTTGCCACAAGACAGCAATGACTTGCGATGACACGCGCATGGATTGCAGTACCTCGGATAATCTGCAGTGGTGAGTGAGACATGGTGTGGAGAGAAATAGTCCTAATTTTATAAACAAACATAGAATTGAATAAAATACAGTCTTTTTGTCTCTTTGAAGCAAGTGATAATTTTAATCTTTTTGAGTTCTGTGTCAATAATTCATTTTGTTGTTGTTATTGGGCCTCATTTTTGTAGAAGTAGAATATTGTTCCCTGCTACAAAATATATCTACTTCCAGCCAATAGTGAGACTTCAATTCCATTCCTTAGTAAGAATGTTTTTTTTTGTTCAGTGAGATGATGAGCAGCAGCAGTCTTAGCAGTTCGGAGAGTGACAACGGAATCTACACAAACGACGAAGGTCGAGAAGGTATCTTCAAGTAGAATTTACCTGTACCTAACTTACCTAACTACCTAATTCTGGACTAAAAATGCAATTATGTGTGGTAGAGTAGTTCCTACTTATTATTATACCTACTCTAGATGACTAAATTGTCAAAGTTTCTGTTCATAAATTTGCTACATTCTCAGCCCTTACTGTAGAATAGCCATCTCTCGCAGCTGGAATAATTGTATATACGAACTCTTGGCCTAGGTGATGACGAACAGAGCGACTGGATTGGGGAGTCGTCGCTGGGCCAGGCGGGCGGCAAGGGGTGGTGGGAGGAAGAGTCCGACAACACGGACCAGGAAGATGAGTCGACCATGAGTCTTATGTTCGGACCCGGACCGGCTGGAGAGCAACACAAGCAATGCCGAGAGACTGCAGTAAGTGACTTGAACCAGTGCACCATGCCATCAAGCTATTGGATGTGCTCTTACTCTTAGTAATGTGAAAATTTGTAACAATTATTTTTAGAATTGAATCATAAAAATTAGAATTTTGAATTTCTTTAAATTTTATTTGAACATGTACCGTGGTTCCAATCATTTGGGTTGAGAGGTAGGTAGACAATACATTTAACATAGGTAATTATCTAACAAGACATACTCTACTAGGGCTATACATTTCTTAGCTGGTTAGCCGGGTCTGTTAAAATTTCTTCGGACTTCTTCCCTTTCACTTTTCAATCTCCAGCTTTACAATTTAACCATTCCAGATCTTGTTATGTTCCCACCACCATTCCTATTCATCTTCCAGTCTTCCCCTCTTGAACTCACATCTTTAATAACATCTTCCACTGTGCTCTAGGCCTTCCAATACTTCTCTTGTATCATTCACTGCTTCCAACTCTCTTCTGTAATTTTGGAGACCACGCAGAGTGGGAAGGCCAAGAGAGAGTGGATTGGAGTTATTAAGGAGGATGTGTTGGAGAGAGGAGGAAGTTGGAGTGAGTTGAAGGTTGAGAGACAGTGGGAGGACAGAACAAGGTGGAGGCAATTGGTGGAACAATTGGAAGTGGAGGAAGAAGAAGAAGACGAAGAGGAGACGCCAGGCGTGGCCAGCCGGTCTCCAGTAGTCCTGCAGCCCTAGTGTTGGTGGGAACACCCACCCCCTGACCCATTGTATGGATGGAACCAGCGGATAGATTATTATTATTATGTAGGCATATTATTTTGTGGAGTAAAATTAATATTTTATTTCTTTTTGGATACATATAAAGCAAACTTAATAAATATTCAATATTATGAGAATGGAAGCTCCTATGACCAGATGTGCCACATGTGCACATCTCTGCATTGAGTTGATAATCTGGTTGCTTGGTTACAGAGTGGACGAGAGATTCGATCTGGACGACGACGCGTGCGAAGTGATCGCCCGGGATTCAGCATTGTCACTTCTGCCAATGAGAAACTGTCTCGCTTCTTGCAGGATCCTGCTCAGCTCAGGCTCAAGTAAGTTTGATAAACCGTATATATATGTCTATGGATAAATATTATCACAGCATAGATTGTGAGGCTATTTTTTTTACAAAGCAATCGCGGAAGATTAGAGCTCCAGTGCGGAGTTGTTTGGTTATTTACTTACCGTGGCGGCCATCATTGTCCAATTGCCTCAGTAGGTACTTCAGATATGCATAATGCAGGCATGGATTTGATTCGTATTTGGATATACCTATTTTGTTTTTATTTTGCAAAATCACCTTTTTAATTCTCTCTTGATGCTTGACGGCTGAGTAGTGAGCGTGGCCTTGAAGAGTTTTTTAATTGATTATTATCAATATCTTTTACCAATGTAAAATGTTAATGAAATAAGGCTTTGTACGAGTCTTCAGAACTGTTCAATGAAAATAATTTCATAGTTTGGAATGGGTTATTAGTTTTATTTCGTCCTAAAGACGTTTAGTGCCATATTTTTACTAATTTTCCACTGCACTGTAAATGTCTGTAGGACAAAATAAAAATAATAAACCACTCCAAACTATAAAATAATTTCATTGAACTGTTCCGAAGATTCGTACAAAGCCGTATTATTTTGGCAACTGTGAAAGGCCGAGAAAGATGACAATTCGTTTTTCAATGATATTATACACCTAGGACACTGTAATTTAAATTTTTAAATGTATTTGAGAGTACAACAGACTACCAAAGGATATTAATACCTAAATTGGTCATTTAAACTTATTAAAACTCATTTAAAGACTGTAATGAGTTCAAGTTCTATGTGACATGTCATCAATGTTTAAAACGCATAATAAGTGATGTATTTGTGAATATTGAAGGTGATGGAAGGTGTAATAACAACTGTAATGTAGAATAGCATATATTCTAACTAAAAACATCATAAAAATCTAATTACAGTGTCCTAAGTACCTAATATAAGTGTAAAACGAATTGTCATCTTTCACGGCCCCACTTCACATTATATTATTTTATTAACAATTACCTACATTGGTAAAATATATTGATAAAAATCGATTAAAAAACTCTTCAAGGTCAAACTCACCACTCAGCCGTCTTAGCTCCCTCATGTGATTAGATGGATCGGCCATGTGCTAGTAGATTAATTTTATAATAAAATACACTCTTGTCCGGACTTATGTACTCTCGCCTCAATGCTCTTCATCGAGTGTCTTGGCGAGTCGGCTCGTTTACTTTGAACAAACCTAGAGCTAGGGTTGGCAAGCCGGTCAATTGACCGGTCAAAATATTTCAATTGACCAAGTTTCATTTGACCGGTCAAAAAACGGTCAAATTTGTAATTAGGTGCCTAAAGTATTGTACATTTATTTGTAAGTTGGTAGTAATTATTTCCACCCTCAGAAAGTAGTGGAATATGAGAAATAGATCATTGTTAAAGTCCATGCACCACAGGCAGGCAGGCAGGTCTATGATGTTCGCGAAGTGAAGTGACAGACTGACTTATCTGAATTCTGTGATGATTATTGTTTGTTCTTTTTTCAAAGGCCACCATAAACAATACATACATCTATTACTTTGACAATCATAATTCGGAAACTGATTCTTCTACCGCTAGAAATTCATATTTTCAGTGATTCCAACCTTACCTACGTGAATTCAATTCACTCATTTAATTATTATTTCTACTATTTCATTATTATGAGGTAAAGGCCAACTAATATTCAATGGTTTATATTAATAGACTCTGAAAGTCTTTGTGCAACCCAAAATGCCAAAATGAAGTGTTACAATGTCTATCTGCAAAAAAAACATAATTTGACCGGGGTCACGGTCAATTGACCAGTCAATTGACCAGTCAATTGACCGAATTTCATTTGACCGGTCAAAATGCCATCCCTACCTACAGCCTATCCTCCCAGGATTGTCTCGTATATTTTGAGTCGGGTTAGGTTGGAAAATTATCCATAATCAAAAATCCCCATATGCAAGTGACTTGTGACCGATGCAAAGAAATACGAAGACTAAGAGTGAGTCCTCTGAACGAAGTGCATTTTTCCAGACTACACCCAATGCAACGCCGCGAACGCGAGCAGTTGTGCCACCTCGCTAATCTCTACTCGCTCGAGTTGACGAGCGAGCTGGCGTGTCCGATCCTCACCAAGACGAGGCAGACGGTGCGCGTGGAGCCCATGGCGCTCAATCGGCTGCGTCTGCATCACGGCCTTGCGGATTGCAAGCGTCGGCGCTGGATGCCGCCACATTCCATCCTGGCGCCTCCCATCTTCAATCTGACACCGGCGCAGAGCTACGTTGGAAGTGCAAGTATGTGGTGTCTTTTGTCTTCATTCACAAAATCGACCATTTCACTCAAAAAAATTATAAATTTGTTTGAAAAGAATCAGTCAAGTCTCTGTTTCTGTTGTGGTGCGGGAGTTAGTATTCTACAGAATATGTCGCAAAAGCAAAAGATTTTTTTCGTCAACTGATTTCTCTTTTTAAATAAGGACTAGTGGCTGTGCATAAAGGATGTAACTGTTTAGGGGAGGGAGGGGGGCCTAGAGCCAGTGGGACATCACGTTTGATAGTTTTTTTAAGCGTTTTAAATTTTAATTGATATTTCGGGACCTGAAATTTTACTAAAATTAAACTCAGTTAACTGTGCATCTCCCTAGGAGAAAAATAACTGTTTTATAATTTGTTTGCTTCTTTCTTAGGTTGCCACCTTCCCTCGGTGTCGTCGACCAATCAGATGCGTGGCATGAGCTGGGAGGCGGGGCCAAGCAACGCATCTCCGATTCAAACTGCCGGCAGACCGAAGCTCAGCAGTCACGATAAGGCAGACACTTTTTATAATAATGTATTGGCAGGGCACAAATCTAGCTAAAAGTCAAGCTGGTTGGTTTAAATAAGGCTTATAGAAACGAAGTGTGTATATACAGCCTCATCCTAAGAGACTTGGGTCTGCAAATATCAACTTGAATGACTATTAGATAGGTACTGAAAATGATATTTCAATTTGTTGACCATTGTACAAACATGCTATTTATGTCGAATGAGGGATAGAGTCTACGTTAGTCTCATTTTCACACTACTATCGGTGCAGCAAGATATCGGATACAGGCTGTGCTGTCTCATAATCCCCACATATTATCATAATGTCTCGAAGTAACTTGACCTTCAACGAGAGGCCCATTCCATTTCCCATGCCAGACAGATAGTTGGAACTACATACTTCTTACTTACTAATATCTCTCACATGAAAGAAGGGGGATGGACTCTAATTTTTTTGGGACATTTATGCATTTATACAGCTTTAAAGCGTAATGGATAAAAGACTCGTCCAATACTTTAAAGTGGACATTTGAGAATTATAATAGGTAGGTACCCAAAAATTTGAGCCTTTCACATGCTGCTTCACTTGTGGTAGTACACATATGTTTTACTAGTAGCTAATTTGATATCTACCAAAAGGTCCTCAACCATAAAATTATATTACGTAGCAACTTCTGCTAGCATCACAGTGTTGTTGTTACCTCCATTGTGATTCAATTCTTTTCGTAAGTCCATACCATTGGATGTATAAATTACACACTATTTGATGTCGTAGGAGAAAATCATAATTTATACTTCCATGAGAATAGGTATAATTATCTAGAACAACAGTACCTTGTATGGTCGACACATTTTTATGTTTTATGACTACCTGTATGTGCATAATATGTATGTGCATGTTTTTTTTTAATATTTCAATTCTCAAAAGGGAAATTCATATTAGTGAGAATTAAAGTTTTAGTTCATACGATCATTATGACTCAAATCATGATCGATCAAATGACGACACAATCAAATGACTCTAAGTGCCCAACATAACTATTGCTATGAATACAATGGAGGGATTGGGGGTTGCACCCCGTGGCCATACCGTATTAACTCGTGTATAAGAGGCAATTATATGTCAATATTTTGATTCTGAAAACAGCCCTGCGTCTTATACATGCATACCAAGCTTTTTTCCCAGTAAATCCAAGGTGGATGTTTGTAAACAGAGCTGTGGTAGACTGCCACATGTTGTCTATCTCTGCCTTTCCCTCTCACTCTGTCTGGACTACTCATACTGTGTCTAGACACAACACTATTAACATATTACATTTTTGCAACAAAATGTTTTCCCTTGCATTTAGATCAGGAGACAAAATATATGTTTACGTCTGAAAACAGAAAAACATTGCTCTGACAGACATAAAATAGACTAAACACTGTTGAATGGCGATCTTAATGGAAGGGGAGGAGAGGAGTTGGATTTGTTTTGGAATGCAGAGGAAAGGCTGGTGCATGCCTCTTAGAGCAAGCAACAGCTGCTGGGAAGAGACCCCCCTTTCTCAGAAGCAGGAAATTACTGTTTGTTTACAAGTTGGCACTTGGCAGTGATTTTCATTCAAATAGCTCAGTTAGCTGGAAAACCAACATTTAGATGGATATCATGTATACAAACATACAATGTTTTTCACCATTTTACTGCCTCTTATACACGCATGCTAAGTGTTTTCTCAAAATAGACTTCTCAAAACAAGGGTGCGTCTTATATACGAGTGCGTCTTATTCTGCGTCTTACGAGTTAATACGGTATACTGGCCTGGGAGGAACTGGAGGAAAAGTTTGAATTTCAAGATTAATTTGAGCTACCTATTTCTATGCATTTTGGGCTACCTCGATTATTTTCAGTGATTTTGATAACCTGCTCCCTCAAAATTATATACCTATTTAGTTTGATTTTTTTTTCATTTCTTTGCTCAATTACCTATTTGAATTATAGACTGATTGCAAAACTCAATTTGTCGATAGGTGGCCCTCCCTCCATACTCCCCAGTCACATGCGGGTCTGCACAGCACAGGCATTTACCTAGTTTCAAAAATGAATTTGGGCCAATTCTATGAATTTTGGGCTATGAACTTCTCACATAAATATATTTCTTTTAAATAAGTGCTATGTAAGGTATTTATTTACCATACACCGCACCCCACACATTCACAAAATAGCAAAAATCGTTACACAAACAAAAATCGTCCTGCGCGTGCTTTGGGCACGGATTCGTTGCCAATGGACTTGCTTGTGTGTGCAGTTGGAGTTGGTGGCAATGTGGCCAAAATGTTCTAAAATTCAATGGCAGAGGTGATAAATTTATTGGAAAACCAAACTCAATATAATTGATATCTCAATATTTTATGTAAGAAATAAGATCTCAATGATAATTTTTGGTGTCATATTTTGATGCAGACAATTTCATAAGCACATGTTTTGAGCACTCGGCTACGAAATTTAAGAATTATGTAAGTAATTCACTATACATACATAATTAGTTTAATGTATATTTTCACTTCTGAGTTTTGCTCCACTCCACCCTTCACACTTAGGTAGGTAAATGAAAGAAAGGGGTCACATTAGAGAATAATGTAATACAGATATAGGTATACTAACTGCCTATGATTAGAGCATAAAGACAGAAAGAAAAATGTCTATCCCCATTCTGTTTGTGAAGAACGCTTTTTACTGTGCTCACACTGACAAATTGACTTCACAATTTGTAGTTAGAAGGACCTTGCAGTTGTTTGTCAACTAAATTTTAAATTCTTCTTATTCTCTATTATCTATGGCAGGATTCGTTTCATTTAAAGACAAATGTTCCCACCACCATCACCACTTTGTCTTTATGTGGTGCTTCTAGTTATTCTTCACTTCTTCTATTCCTATCCTACGATTATTAAACTACCTATACTTTATTTCATTGGAATTGGAAATTCATAATTGGCTCATGCTAATTTGCGTTTGTTTTACATATTGTTGTAATTGTGCCGAAAGGTAATGATTTGTATGATATTTTATTGTTAGTTATTTTATTGAACCACTGTGTAATTTAATAGTCATGTGTTAGCAGTTAGCACTCGTTTAATTTGTAAATGGCAAGAATTATTTAAGCTACCTATAATATAGAATATCATTCATGACTATGTGTTCATTTATTATGATCCTTGATTGAACCCATGATTCAACACTACTTAGTGAAACAAAATCTAGCTTTTCATTGCCCAGCTGGCTCAATCTCTCTCTCTCTGCATTATCCCATTTCTAAAGCATTCGGAATGTCTCTATCGTTTTACCACAATTAATAAATTAAATACTGAATACATAAAAAAAGAACTGAACTCTCCCCCCGCCCCAGCTCACCCACCAGGGGCCAAAGTGCAGATGAGTGAATTTTAACTTCAAATTACCCTCGTTTGGAAAGTGTTGTCTGTTAAGTTCTGCAGAGGGGGGCGGGGGGAGATTCCACCCTTATCAGGCGATAAACGGCGTTCTTAAACTCTGCGAAAACATGCAGCGGACACACTGATATATTACTTCGTGGATGGCCTTTGGTACATACGAAAATGTTGCCAACACGGAGGATCAAGATTGGCGTCACAAAACCATCTGATTGGTCAGTTCAAGGCCAATCAGACCTGGACCAATCGCCAAACCTGACGACAATTGTGTTATCATAAGGAACCTCTATCCACCTATTACACATCACTCATCAGTGAGCGAACATCTTGCGAGGTGTTCATTTCATCAGCGCTTTAGCGACTTTTCATGCATCAAAAGTGTTCATAATCTCAGTGCTTTACAGTGGCTATCTAGCAGTTCTAGCAACAAAACTCTTCGCTTTATTCGCTAGATGGATGCAAAATGGCGTCATTTGTTTATGTTGACCTGTGTGTCAATGGTTTAAATTGTCAGTTATGCATCGATGATGAAATGTCGATGAAGCTGAGGTAAACGTATTTCTCTAATATAATATGCCGTATAATTGCGTACTTTATTGCATTATAGTTCATTGTATTATTGCTTTGACAACGACGTCCATGCTTTAAAATCTTGCCGCCACATTCATCTAGCAATTGCGTACTTGGAAATTTGATGTAGCAGAAGCCATTTTCACGCTAAGTACATGGGTCGCTGAGTTTAAGGTATATTTTTTTATAAATAAAAAATAATGAATACCTACCTAATTAAATTATCTGTCACAACACTGCTCAAAAGTATTTAAAATAATCTTGTAGAAAACATAGAATCCAAAAATGCTTGAGATGCATTTAAGCAGTCTATAGGTAGGGTTTAATTTGCAAAATAAAAGATGTTATAATTTGATGGTTTCAAGTTTTAGTTTTCGTGGTTTTTCATTTGATGGGAAAATGGAAATAAAATTATTTGAATTATAGTTTCACTGCCGCCAAATTCAATACAGAAGGCGGTGAGTTGGCTGATTCTGATTGGTTGGAGGAGAAGTTCCATAAGTTATACGCATGCGCAATTGGAAAATAAAAAATTCAAATCATTCTTGCTGAATACTGGGATGGAACCGATGGAACTATTCAGAAACCTTCAATATTAATAATTTTACGTTCATCAATAAAAGCTAACTTACAAATTGCATGAAGGTACAGGAAATACACTATTTACAGAATGTGATTTCATTATTCTCATCACCATTATCCATAAGAAACAAAACAAATAATGTCTGGAATTGAAGGGAACATTTCTGCACCAAATACTAATTCTGAAAGGTAAATGTCTGAAATAATAATAAAAAAATTGTTTGCAGAGGGAGGGAAGGTAGGTACCTACCTACCTAGGTATACCTACTAGGCTAGTAGGTACCTAGGTACCTTTCTATGTGTTAAGGTGGATTTCCATGCTCTGTCACTGTCCGTCACCATCCGACGAAAACGACCAGACTCTACCAATCGGAGCCATCCCCCAAAAAATCGGACGGCGACGGATTGGTCGAGACGGGTCACGTCATCGCATACTGTTGTTTTCATCGGACAGTGACGGACGGTGACGGAGCATGGATTAATCCACCTATAGGGAATTAATGTTCTATGTTTAGGTACCTACTATTTATTTAATATTATTTTACTTGACTTTTTAGGTCAGAATCTATCCTACCAACACACAGGATCATCCCCACAATATCATGGGGCATTCCTCCTGACAGAATTATAGTACAGACTGCCTTACATTCTTTAGAGACTGATTATGATTCAGATGCAACTTATTATGAACCTTCACTTATTAATGGAAACACTTGCAATAAAGAAAGCGAGACAATGATACCAGATGAACTTTTAAGTTCATTAGCAGAGATTAATATTGACATTGGGCATGAAGAGAGTTGTGGTCAAGCATTAAATGAATTAGATATTGTTGATTGGGTAGATGATGATTGCCGACCAGTACTTAGCAACTCGCCTATTGATATTGTTGAAGATATCGAGAAGGGAGGAGATTCAAATGTAGAAGTTTCAGATCAGCAATCCAGTTTTGGTATTTTTGAATCATCAGTGGAAGCAAAAATTACAGACCAACTAGGCATCAGAATTGGCAAAATATATATTAACACTATGCCAACTATTGCCATAACCAGTGAAAATGATCAGCACTCTTTATTGGAGCCAAAAGTGGCAGGAAAACAACAAAGTGCCTGCTATCGTGCAGTAACTGCTCTTGGTGCACAAAAGCCAGCCAATACAAACGATGAGCAGCCAAAGAGAAACATAAAATCTATGAGAACAATACGTCAATTATTAAAAAAACAGGAGAGGGAAGATAAGTTGAAGAAGTCCACCAGTGCAGAACCCGTCTCTAATGACATAAAAATACCGAATTTAAAGATCAGAAGGAAGAAATCAAACTTGTCAAAACAGAGCGTGACAGCAACTCATAAGAAAATGTTGACTCCGATTGACCACCGTCAGGTCAAAGCGTTAGAAGTTGCTCCTTCCCTGGTGAGTGAGTGGTGTATTTATTACGTAACATACTAAGGTATTCCAAATAATGGGTTTTAAACTGCAGTTTTAATTGGACCACTAGTCATTATCTTGCTATGTGACGTCACGAATAAAACAGATGACAGAAGGATGTGGGTCGTGACCGTCAAGAAGGCTGTGACAGCACAGTAATCAACAGTAGGTATGTTCGTCGGGGTGTTCTAACCTGCTCGGAGCAGGCGGAACTACGTCACTGAATATGTTAGGTGCATGAATTACGAATCAAAACTCGACGGATAGGTATAAGTAAACTTTTCCGTGACGACCTCCGGTGTGTTCCGAACAGGTTAGAACACCCCGACGAACAGACCTACTAATCAAATAGCAAATGGATCCATTTTGAAATTCAACTGTCTTTCCCCCACACGTTTGATTGGCTCCCTCTCCCACTATATGGACAGTTCTGCTCTAGTGTGAGTAAAAAGAACTATTATGCTACATTGACTCCTCCCATCACCATTGGTCCATTTCTATAACTGTAAAAAATAAGGGTAGGTACCTACTATCAATAGTTTTTAAAAAATGTAACAGACAAGTCTCAGATATAGGTACACTAATTTTTGTTTGAATTTTTGGTAAAAATACTATTATTCTACCTATTACTAGATATTTTAAAAACCACATCATGGAGTTATAATTACATGCACACTGATGTAATTTTAAATTGTTGAAATTCTGAAAAAAACGCCCTGCGGGGCAACAACTGGGGGCCTCGTCAAAATATCAAAATAAACTTTTAATTCCATTTACTATTTTCGGTGATTATATTTGCCTCTAATGCAGTTCCCATTAATTTATTAGTTTTTAGGAAATTGGCTCCTTCACCAAAAAAGGTTCCGACCCCTTACATAAACGTCAACATTTTAGGTAGGTATAGGTAGGTCTACCTACCTGAAATGAACATATTTTACTCATAGAAAAACGGCTTTCTTGCTTGCCAAGGCAGCAAATCTTATATGTATAAATAACTCTCAAATCAAAAATCTGAATCCAATTGAAATTGGGAAAAACTGCCAATGTAGAGCATCCCTTTGCAAATTTAATGCAGGGCACAGATCTGATTTTATATTTTATAAACTCTATTCTTCAGCCGATTTTGAAATTAAATTTTCTTACTTCTTATGTCCTGCAGAGAATGCTGAGAGAGGATCTGTTTTCAATCAGCCATCAAGTACGCATTGCTCTCTTCTTCCACGGTCCTCCTCTAACTCCAGGTCTGGCTGAAGAGCGATTGTCCGAGGTGCAGCGTATTGAAGACAAAATCAAACTGTGTCCCGATAATAGGGCCAATAGTCCAAAGATACGGGAGATGAGACAAGTGATTGAAAAGTTACAAGGAATGCTTAAAAAATATATAGCACAACTCGGAAATGAAGAAAATAAATTGTAAGTTATCTATCACCAACCATAACATTTTGTGTGTGAATCTCTATAAGCTATCAAAAACTACCTACTCAAGTTGTAGTAGATGATGATACTACAAAGGATATTGTTTGTCATGAATTAATGGAAGTTGAATGTATGCTGTGCCATATGCGCTAGAATCTTAACAACTATTCTTCGTATAATCACAAATCAGTATAATCAACTTTGCTACACATTTGTCTAGGACTACATTACGGGAGGAAACAATATATGAACTTGGTGAGGAATCTGAAGAAGAGGTTTCTCTTTCAAACTACCATCTGCAGAAAATCTTTGGAATAGAAGAATCAGATAATCCTATCAGCAAAAGTAGCAGCAACAGCAGCAAAGAATTGTGCAAGAAGATGGAATCCACAGACACAACATGCAATAAACCAGTGCATTGTACTAAAAACGGACCACACAAACAGGCTTCTGAACCATTGGATAATATAAATATTCAAAATGGAAGCAATGATTCGCTGGATATGTTTTCAACAGACGACACAGGATCTCAGTCTAATCAATACTCGACATGTGAACCTACTGAAACTGCATACACATCTTCGAAGTCTATGCTCAATCAGAGATTCACTACACCTGCTGAAAACATTAGAAGCATTCAACTACCATTCAAACTAGCACAAAGTCAAGACTTAACCAAAAATTGCCACAACTTAGTAAATACATCATTAATTCCGAAACAAGTTTTAAAATTTCCACCCACGATGCAATGTGACTTTGTACCGAAAGTTGGGGTGAATAAAACTTATTCACTATGTGCTGATAAGAAACTTCATATTCCTGATAAAAGCAACTCTTTAAATGACAAAGTTGCTCAATCAAGCTGCTCTAAATCTGATCAACTTGCCAATAAAGAAAATGTAAATATGTGTGCAAATGATTGCATTATTCCTAGAAAGAGAGCAAAAATTGATAACCAGCAGAGTACAGATTCATCGTCAAGCCACCCAGATAATAGTTTCAATACTTTGCTAATAGATCTCACGCAAGACGAAGAAGTTGCCTCAAGTCCAAAGAAACTTCCACCAAAAGCAAACACAATGTTGCAGCCATTGAACTATGTATCTGTTTCGAATATCTCGCCACACATTGCATTTGATCCTGTGAATAAAATCTCTCCCAGATCAAGCCTTCACAAATGTCAAAGCCAGAAACCAACAATTTCTCAAGTAGGCAAGCAGTCGATTGCATCGCCACAGAACGCGATATTTCAGTTGGCTACTCCGAGTGAAACACAGATGATGCTGGCAGATTCACAAGAGCAGTGTACACAAGATGTACAGAATTCACACCCACAGAAGACTTTGCAAATCAAACCGTTAGTCATTGCACATCTCGAGAACTGCTGTTCTGTTATAACGCCAACAACAGTAAGCAAAGAAGCACCAAGGAACACTACGAGCCAACCTAATAAAGATGTCACTTATGTTGTCATAAAACATGATCAAGACATAAATAAAATAGCAGGTTTTAAAAATGTTGTTTCTCCTGCAAATTTGAAATTCACTTCACTGCAGAAGATCCTACCAAAAAGCAGTACATTTCCTTTGAATTCTAAACAAAACGATACAAACCATATTCAAAACCAAATGTTGAAAGCATTAACCCCAGAAACAGCAACTACAGATATGAATGATAGTATCTCTCAAAGTACACAAGATATTACTCAACTAATGCTAGACGATACACAGGACATCACATTCCAACATCAATTTGTCCCAACAAGATGCCCAGAGAAAATGTCTTCACTTCCAGCAGCAGAAATAACCCATAACATTCCCAAAACACATTCCGATCCAAGGCATAAAATGGCATACCAAGCACCTACAAAATCATTGGTCCAAGATATCACAAACAAACCTATGGACTGTATTTCACCTTCAGTTTCAACTACTGTACCAGCACAGTCCTCATATAGTCGAGAGATTAGTATCTTTACAAACCAAGGTGCTTTGGAGGAGACGAGGCTGATTTTGGGAGTTACTAAGATTCGTATACCGCAAGCAATAGAATTTGTGCCCAATTCGACTACTGTACAAGAGTTCTGGCAAAACACCCATTGGGATAATCTTCCAGATGAGTGGAAGAACGACCTTGAGGATTCAGATGAGAGCTAATGAAAGTACTCTAAATGCTTTAACTCGTCATGAACTCATCATGAACAGTGAGATATGAACAGCACCATAGACTAAAATAGTTTATTAAGTATATGAAAGTATTAGTAATAATGATTTTTGTAAAATAAATATTTGCAGTATGTAGTATTATGTTTATTTAATTTGTAAAAAAGAGATATTTATCATACAAATAAACATAGAAATAAAATACAATTACTTCATCATGAAAGTAAACAGCTCTGTCATCACAAGATGACATTTGTAGGCAGGTAGTGACGACATACATGCGGTAATTACAATTTCTTGCTTTTCAGTCACAGAGGGTGTACATACATATTGAGTTTAAGTGACAAACATAATTTTGTATACATACTAGATTCTTATTTTAATAAAGAATTACATTAAATGACCGATCAGAGTATTATTGATTTTACATTTAGCACATGATGTTACCTAAATCTAATAATTGAGCATTGTAACAATTTTATCATATTTGGAAATACCGCAAGAATCTAGTAGGTGATATAAATACAGATTCTTAAATTTATTTATATCACTAATTTTTAAAATTATTAAGGAGTAACTTAATTTACTACTTTATTGAAGAGCAATCCCTAATTTAAAAATTAGAAAAAATTAACCGCACTCTGTTAAAGGTAACTTACTTCAATTCGAATGTGCATTGAAAACGATACAAAAAATAACAATTATTTGTAACGGAAACAGATACCATTTTTCTTTTTTTTTTTACGAAAAGATTACCACAGTTACGTGATGCGAGTCACTGAGATTTTGGAATAAATGTGTACAAATTAGATTATAAACACAAACTTCAGTCATCCACTTGACTTCATCGACCATCTTGGCATATTATTTATTCATAAAAACATGCTTCACATTGATGTGAGCAGTTTTCTTATGTATCACATCATGAGTAGAAACTATTGATACATGCAGTTCAAAATAGCTGCATCAAGAGCGTATATTGAGCTGCAGTCACACGAGATCTGTGATGGCAATAGTAGTTGAGTTTTTATGTACACTATGTACACCTTCAAATGAGTGAAATTATAATTTTTGATACTTCAAATAACAACTACAATTTTAATATAGGTGTAATTGAATTGCAAAAAACTATCGCACTCTGTATTAAGGAGAACTGGCGCAATACATGCAGAGTTTATTAAGAATGAGATATTTAACTAATGACTACTATGTAGCTAGCAACAGGTATCGTATCACAGCCAGTCTGCATTCAATATTTATATGACTCCATTATAAATTTGCTTGCAAGGGTGGTCTAGGAATTATTTGTAACAACTATATTAATGTTTTATGAAAAAATGTTACCTATAGTCTAACTAAAGCTGTACACTCCGTGTATTTATGTACTAGTAATTTCTTCCTAGGTAGGCTAATTATTTCAAGTACAAAACTAATGGAAATTCTAATTTTGTGCTACTTCGGGAACACATCACATAGGTACTTCATTGTACTAACTAGAATTTAATTCTTTGTAATTTCAAACTTAATATATGCAGGTAGGTAATCCTTTCCAAAAAGTAAAGGCTATAATTAAAGTTATGTAGCCAATGTAGGGTGGTCAATTTGTACAGTATTTTAAATATATACAGTTTAGATTTAATAACATAGGGGAGCTTGAACTTAAAACTACACAAGTCAAAATGGTACTTTTCTTAAGATTAGGTGCAAAAAGAAATTTGCAAAGGTTCAATATATACAAGTGGATTGATGTTGACCTGATCTGAATACTGGTTGATTCCGATTGTTGCCAGTGAAGAGTTGACCATGGTTTCGATGGTGACACTGTCCGAAACTGGTGCTGGCCGCCTCCCGTAGTACGAGAATGGCGGTGAAGGCTTGCGAGGGGAGTTGCCCGTCGATTTGCGTGCCACTGCCTTCAGTGCGAGTGGGAAACATGGATATGGAGTCGTGGACTTGCGGGCAGTGTTACTGTCGCGAGTCTCTTGAGTCTTGAATACGTTGGCCCTGGAAAAATAACAGGCATCCGTTTTATTCTCATATCATTTATTCAATGGACCGATTTAAAAATTATCTAGGTGGATCTGCTTTTCAAAAAAATTCACATGCAGTTTGGTTTTCCATATATCTGTTGAAAATAGGGTTGGGATTCGATTTGAATTGCTAAATCGATGTCAAACTAAAAATTTCGACATCAAATCGAAATAATTTCGACATCGAAATAATTTTGACATCGTTATAATGGGCCACATCAAAATAATTGCGGCGAAATTTGGCAACACTGCAGTTGCGCCTGACCAAGGCCATGTTCCTAGCGCGAGAGATGTCCCTCTCAACCCCCCTCGCGGCAACAAATTACGAGGAAATGATTGAAATAAAGAATATTTTTCATTTAAAATAAACTACCTACAAGCATTTATTTAAGTAAAAGGGAACAATAAATGAAAAAAAATGATCGCAAATCCAGTTGGAAATTCATGGTTTTATTAGACTTGTTGCCGGAATATATCCCGTGAAGCATAATGCCTCGTCTACACGCTGTGTTTAAACATATGTTTAAGTATAGTTGGTACTTAAATACACCGTGTAGACGATCAAAACATAGTTAAATACCGTCTCTACTTAAGTACACCTCAGGACCCTAGTTAAGTACTGTAGTTAACGTAGTTCACGAGATTTCACGAGATTTCAATGGCCGCCATCTCGCGCGGGAAGCAAAGCGGTCGTATGAATTTTGATATGTCTTGCAAAAGAACAATAATTATGCGGAAAATTAGATAATTCTATTCTTCTACAGAAATAAAACACTAACATACTTGCGTGAATGCATGAAGATATGAAAAAAATAAATATATCCATGACTGAAATATGAAACACTTTTTAGGTTAATGGCGCCACAGTGCCTTCTCGTCTTTTCACGAGAAATTCTATATATTGAAGGCAGTAGTGAGAGTTCATACTTTTATCACCAGGTAGCGTGCATTTCAATTTCCATTCTCATTGATGATAGTTAAATATACCGTGTAGACGATCCAACTATGTTTAAGTATAGTTGGTGTTTAAATAGGTATGTTTAAATACAGCGTGAAGACAAGGCATAACACTGTCTGCATTCAACCTCCTTGAGCAATGTTGCCCGTAATGTTCACTTCAAACCGAACACTTTCCACAATTCACTTCGTCTCCACGGCGGGATTATAATTTTTTGCGTGGAAACATTCTTTGACGAGAGAATAAAAACAACACGCGCTGAAATGGCAAGCGACAACTAACCAACCCACCCTCAACTGCACACGCGGCATGCAGGAAGGGCGGAAGCAGGCCACTCAGCTGATCTTGAGTCTCGAGGCACTGTTGCCAGCTCTACAATACTGCGCGTAAATTCTCGGATTTTTTGAAACGATGTCAAACGATTATTTGATTAAACAGTTCAAATCGATGTCGAATCGAAACTCAATATTTCATTTGACATCGATGTCAAATCGAAAAATCGATGTCAAGTCCCAACCCTAGAAAACAGATATCTGTATCTGTATATCTGTATAGATATATGGAAAGCCAAACTGCATGTGAAATTTTTTGAAAAGCAGAGCCACCTAGATAATTTTTAAATCGGTCTATTGTATACTATACTTTAATTATAAGTATTGATGCATGTTTCATCTCCCATATAACAACATAAAATAAAGAGAATTTGTTTATAAAAATGAACATGTTTGTCATATAGTATTTCTATATGATTCTTCGAAGTATGATCCATCCACATGGCAGACAACAATATTAGTCGTTTACGAATATCTGTTTGGAAAATGACCTGCTTTGTTTTGAAATGTTAATAATTGTCTCATTATTTGAGGAACAAGAAGAAACAAATTAAATTACATAGGTATACTTGTCTCACCAGTATGAAACCAAAAATAAAGCAGAAATTTGTTCCAGTAGTATCTAGGATGTAGTGTAGTACAACCACTCACTATTTTACTAAATAATAATACAATACAACAATACTAATATTAGCATTCTACTACTACACCATTACTCCCAACAGAGGCAGACTGGGCTGCAAAGGCCTGGGATGAGACGAAGCAAAGGGCCCAAAAACAAGATAGAGATAGAGAAAAAGTATGGAAAATGAGTGAAAATGGTTGTAAAGAATAAGAACAGTAAAACTGAAAAATCTAAAAAAGGTCCCACTAATGGCAGGGGCCCAGGATGCGATCGCATCCCGACACCCTTGCCCGGCCGCCACCGACTACCAAAACTGTTGCTCAAAACCCTTTTCCACGAAGCACGAATTTGATCCACTAGCCTAAATAAATGATTATAGTCTTACCTGAGATATTGGTATTGTTCTTCAACCTTTGGTAGCTGAATGATGTCAACTTCAAGATCAGGATGCACACTTAACGAGTGCGATCGAACGCGCCCCCTAAATGCGAATGAGCCACTGCAATGGCCGCACTGGAAGGCCTTGGCGTGGACACGGAGATGCTCCTGCATGTTCTTGTCAACGCACGCGGTGAAGTTGCAGCTCGGACAGTTTAACACGGTGACCTTGATATCGGAACACTGCGACATGTGGTCGCGCAACGCCTGCATGGAGTTGGCGGCTGCCGAGCAGCGAGTGCAACGGAGTTCGACTGTGCTCTGTATCTCCTCGATCAGCTGCTGAAGCATTGGATGCGTCTTCCGTTGGTGAGCTTCGATCAGGGTGCGACAACTCGCAGTCTCTAAGCAGTAGCCGCACCTGCACATCATACAGAGTTCATGAACCCTCTCCCCTAGAGCTCTCCTCGTATGACCAAGTTTAATCAAGCTGTGAGATACTACCACTGTAGGGAGCAAACATTCGTTTCGAGTTTGTTTGGCATTATATTACGCAGACGCTAGCCATTAGGGGCAGTGATCTTGACTGCTGGCCAATCGGGAAGATCTTATAATGATACAGAGATTAAACGATAGGTCTCCTCTTAGGATACCAGCGTCTCAATGTCGAACAGTAAGCAAAGCTAAAGTTTTACAGAGAGATTAGTTAGGCAGAAAGAATTCTTACAAAACATCATCATAATATTTGGCAATTTGCATGACAGGCCACTTTTTTAATTTGGTTTTTTGAGTATATTTTATTTTGTATAATTATAATTATAATTAGTCTATTGCTATTGAGAAGATACCATGCTGAGTTTGAAATTGAAAGTTGTGGTAGGAGAGAGGGAGATGTGGATACGCTTGGTAGTAAACGATGTGTAAAAGGGACTGGAGAAGTGGGAAGAAGTGACAGACAGGGAAAAGTGGAAGAACAATGTGGAGAAGAATCATGAACAAAGCTGAGCCTGGTTAGCCTTCTCAGTTGTCTTGGACCCTCATTCCACATTCCAGCTTTGTAAACTTTGCTGCCTGTTGGGTTCCAGGACTGGGAACCTCGTTTGAAACCCACTGATTATCATTATCGGAGTACTTAACCTAATGAGTGCTACTGACGTGTATACAAGTCATAGAACTGTGCTCAAATTTTCAAATGTCATTATTCATAAAATTTTTAATAATGTCAATACTTGTAATGATTGTTTGAACCATTAATCCAATTCTTAAAAAAAGTGGACAAGTCTATTCATATGCAAACAAGGTATGATTTTTCAAAGAAAATATGAGCTTTATCTAAAATTAACCCAGCACAGGGGGCTAGGACACAGAATATTTACTCAGCACCCGGAATTTGTTATCAATCTCTAAAAACTCTTCAAATGGCAAGCTCACTCAGGGTTCCGGTACAACATACCTGATATCTACGATCATCACACTTGACAGGGATTGATAACTTTCAAACCAGCCGGCCAAATGTACTGTCCACTGCCCCTTTAATGCAACATAAGAAGGCGGTGGATATCATCAGAGGCGGCTATTTCAAACGTCAAAAATTAAATTAAGCAATGAACTGCATAACGTTGAAGCTTGAGATAATAAGGATAGGTAATAATATAATAAGTTACTTTATTTATTAATCAAATATCATGCAAACCTTTACATAATTTTGTGTTTCAACTTTCAAGTAATGTGCAAGATACTTGTGGAATGTTTTTGACTGGCGGCAAACTGTATGAACAACTTTGCATCTGCGCAAAGCTTCAAAAGCGTCTTTTGCGCCGGTGCACCATGAGCTGGAAGTAAGCCGGTTCAAAAACACCAACCAGACATAAGGCCGGCTTCATTTAATAAATGAATGGTCTAATGTGAATGACGTCACAGTTACCAATCCCTGTAAAGTGTGATGAACTGATGATCGTAGCTTGAGACAACTCAATAAGTCTTGACACACTGTCAATCAACTCTCGAGAGCTGATTGACGAGCAACTCTGTCATTGGCTGAGAGCTGTCACGTGACCTTATTTGCCTCTATGCTATTTGGTCATGATCGAAAAGCGAAGAGTTGATTGACTGTGTGTACCGTATTAAAGTCTAGTTGGAGAGAGGAGAGACTGTGACAATGGCATTAATTGATTTAGCCTAACTTGGAGGTGTTGAGTGTATAAGGGTGGTTTGAATAAGGGATTAATGGCAGGGAAGGGAGGCAGGGACTGAATAGGGAATGTACAGTCACCAACACTTGAGTGGGGGATGCATTTACTATGTATAATTTCTATTTGGGAACGTATGGATAAATTAAGATAGCTGGTCTGAGATTTTGATCTCAGATGTGTATGTTTATATGTTGACTACCATGCCATTACACAATTTTTTAAGAATGAAACTGTAGTTTCCGAGATACCAAATCAAGCTGAAATTCAGCCAACACCACAATGCTAGCTTAAGGCAGCTAAGTATTGTTAGAGAAAAATGGAAATGTAATTTTTTGGCTTTCAATAGGTTATTTCAAATAAACTGATTTTCTGGTGGATAGAGGTATTAAAAGGGAAAATATTAATTAATATCAAATGTTACAATTTTTGAAGTTATCAAGAAGAAAGGGAATGATTTTCAATACCTACCTACCTCATGTGAAAAATGTTGCTACTGAAGACAGAAGAAAACATAAGTGAACTGGTTCTTCATTATATGACCTTTGGCTTTGCATGCAACTATACCTACCAATACGTATACAGTAAACCCTCGTTATTACGAACTTCAATAATTCGAATTTAGGGGTAAATTCGAACTAGGTGCATGGTCCCAGTGGACAGGATAGGTTTTTACATGTTAAATCATTTTTATAAATCGAATTTTAGGTTAATTCGAAATTCGAACTGAATTTTGGTCCCAGCCCATGTTATTCCTTGCATACAGTTGTTTTAATTCGAACTTTGCAACAGGATTGATAAAATAATCGCGAACAAACTACGAAAAAAACAACACTCAAAACAAAACACAACCTTCAATGGCGTCAAAATTACGTCATGTGGCTTGCGAGGTTGGCCAAACTGCTGTTACAGGTTTGCCAACCCCACTTTTTTGCAATGGCGGGAATATTCCACAGGCGGGAATATTCAAACTTCATGAAAATGCACAAAAAAAATTGCATTAATTAGGATATTTCGAACTTTTTTAATTCGAACTGGGATTTTTTGGGTCCCTTTGAATTCGAATTAACGAGGGTTTACTGTATGTATTTACGAAAGTAACATATTTAGTCTCTTTCCAAATAAACTGTTTTCCAAATTTTTCAATCAGACCAGCTACCTTAAGTGAATGTTGGTTCAATAGAAATGAAAGTAGTTTGTATTTTTTCCAAGGATATTATTATTATTATTGATTTTGTTATGAAAATGAGTAATGACATGTCAACCATCTGCTAATCCAAATGCATTTCCAATTGAATTATAATACTGAGTTTACTGCGTACTTGTACGCAGCGAGCCGATAAAGCTGTAGGATCTATCATTAGTGTGAGGTGTTATGGGGAACAAATTAACAATTAATTACAATCAGCACCTAGAAATAACATCACTTTTCGCACCTGTAGGAGACTTCTCCTGGCAACCCCAGGTCTTCGTCCCAGGTCAACACCGAAGGAATGTTCATAACGTTTAGCTCTGCAACTAGTGGCTTGATCAGTTCGTCTTGCGGCTCGAAGTTGGCCAATTCACTGACGTCCAACCACTCTGGCGGCGTCAAGTCGTGAGCCGTTGTTTCGTTGTATTCCTGTTCCGAGCTGTGCATGAGCGTATTGTGTTTCTTGAGATCGGTCGCGCGTGTCGAAGCAAAGTCGCAAAGTTCACACTTGTAGCTTGCGACTGCGTCGTGGTTTGCCATGTGACGTCGCAAGCCCACTTCGCTCTTAGCACGAAAGTTACAGTCGCCATGTTGGCATTGGAATTTGCCATTTCTTTTGGGTTTGAGTATACTGCAAAACACAATAGAAATTGTTATCAGCCAGTGTGAAATCGCCTACCAGCAATTTATTTTTTAGTTCTTACTGTTCTAAAATGTTCAATAAAAGTTACAAAATGCAATTACAAAAAATCAAGTTAGACATCAATTTCACTATCAAGTTACTACTATGACTATTATTTAAGGCTTAATGATTTAAGTAGGTAACTAATAGTTATGCATTTTTTCTTCAAAAATGTAATCTGCATTCAAAATAAATGAAAAATTATTTGGTCAATTATTTGGTATTTAGTCTACTGCATTCCCTGGCCATCCCTCCGCCGGGGGGGCAAGAATTGTTTTGGGCAATGCCAAATTGACATTTATTTGGATACTCACACAGCTCAATTGATGCAATTGATGCCTGAGGTACTTATTGCTGCAGTTACAACACAAGGTCAACTTTATTTGAATGAAGAATGCTCACCTGCTGTCATCGTCACCTCCGAACTGAGTCATAAACTCTGGACCAATGCCGTACTCGCGCTCCCAGAACACGGCATCGTATCTAATCTTGTCAGTTCGGCTAACGATGTTGATCGAGTAGGTTTCTTCAGTGACGTCGGGGTGAGCCGAGCGACAGTGCCTCTCCATTACGTGCTTGATGTTCTGCGTTTGTTCACAGCTGTTGCAGCGCCACCTGATGAATACAAATATAAACCTTTAGTCTCACAGGAGAGGTTTTCACGAACAAACAAACAAAATTTTGTGTCAACAAACTACACACGTTAAAGCTGGGATCCGATTCTCTAGTGAAATGTAAAATAAAAAAGAGGATGTGGAAGGTAGAATTAGAGACAAAACAATAATTACATAGTCGAAATAACTCAATAGGTAGGTACTTCACTTCAGTGTGTTATAAGTTGATATATGGAAATTTAATGAATTTGGAGGAATGTTTTTACATCAGCAGAGATGTGTCGAGAATAGCAGAGTAGCATCTTATTAATTCAAAAATAGTTTTTACCAGCAATAATACTAATATGGACAATTGCCATGAAACCTCTTCAGTACTATTTGAAGGGACTAGGATAAAAAAAGGAACTAAAGTGAAAAACGTACAATAGAAACAATTTAACATGTGTTCTTACGGGTTGGGGGAGGGGAGACCTTTGAAAAAAATGAAGTAGGGTGAAAAACTTATTAAGGAGAAACGTACTAAGGAGGTTCCACTGTATGAATACTACTCAACTACGACTTTAATTATGACATTCTATGTTAAAAATGTAAGACAAATTATGAAATATTTAGTGTGAAAGTATCAGTAAGTGAAAGTAGAAACCTCAAAAAAGCGGTTTCGATAGTTGAAGATTTTACATTTTTTAAAAATATGTACATGAGAAGAAGAACAGTTAAGAAACATTATGTACCTTCCAGCTGAGAGATGATAAAGCCGAATGTGAATCTTGAGTCCTCGTATCGAGCCATACTTGTGGCCACACTTGGAGCATGGATAGCGGCAGGGGTTCTTTGGCTGCTTCTGATTCTTCCCTGGTACTTCGCCACTCGCCAAGTCCTCTTCATCAATTTCAATCAGATCGTCTTCCACAGAGTCGTCGGCAGGAATTGGATTGTGTTTGGGTCCCTTGGCCAGTTTCTGTTTCTTCGCAGGCCGATATTCTGTTAGTAGCACCGATTCCATTGCCTCCATCTCACCATCATCATCATCCGACACTTCGGCAGCGACAGCCTTTGCTTTCGCTGTTTTCTTGGAAGAGGAAGGATTTGATGAGAGTTTACTTGGAACATCCATAAGCAGCAGAACTTCTTGCGCATCAAGAACTTGTTGCACCTAGAAAAATATTACATCATTATTTCCAATTTCTAGAACCAGTCAAAAACCAGTTAAAAATATAAAATGTAGGGATGTGCGAATATTCGATTCAGGCGAAGTATTCGGTCGAAGTCGAATTCGAATACTTCGAATAGTGATTTTCTGAAATTCGAATATTCGAAAATTCGAATTTCCCGCAATTTTTGTCGGTAAAGTAGCTGAAAACTGTTCTTCCGTCGATAAAGTAGTTCACCAATGAGCTATGATTGGATGACGCCCGCCAACCAATCACAGTCCAGCAATGACTTCAAAATTTTCGGAGTTGGCAACACTGCAACCAAGGTCACCACACTCACTGCTCATGTCACAGATCATCTGTCAGTGTATTTGCGTCATCTTTTTATCTTCTGATTTAGGTTTTGTGTTTGTTTTCTTTCATTTTATTTACTGTGTAAACTTCTTTATCATCCATTTGCTGAAGAAACAATAATATTAAACTGAGAGCTGGGCCATCCAGGTTATAATTATGTAGAGATTTCAAGTGTCACGGCATCTTGCTGGAAATAGGCAATGGCGCGCCATAGCTTGATGACGAATTAGAGCCAGTTTTAAATGGTGATGCGCGAATTCGCGAATTATTCTGATTGCACTATTTTCTTCTACTAAAATCCATTTCATTGTGTATAGATCCCAAATCTACCATTTTTACATCGCGAAAAAAAACGAAATCCAACCCTGATCGCGATATTCAACATTTTCCGCGAAATGACCACGAAATAAAGGTTTTCTATTAAAATTACTGCTTTTATCCCCCTAACAGGTCACACAACAACAAATGAAACCAGTTTCTTTCCATGTGCTACTCACTCGACCCCCTCCCCCTCGCCAGACACTTTGCTACCCACCCTCAAAGTGAACCAGACCAGTCTAACCAGTTGATGATGCCTCCAGACTGCTTTGTTTTGCGCCCCCATCTGTTCAAGGTCGACCGGTTTTCCCAACCCCCCTTCCACCCTCAACCAGTTGCAACTATTTATCAATAGTCTACTTACACAGAAGGATATTTTGGAACAATTACTGCACTGAAAATTGTTGGATTGGAAAGAAAATATCTTGTCAAACTATACATTTTGCGTCATGAAATTTTAAATATGTATCATCTATACAGAGAAAATGTGGGTTGGGGAAAAGACAGTACAGAGCATTAAAGACGCCATTCTAGACAAGCCTATTTCAGTGCTAATAGTGCATGACCAATCCATTCCAATCCCTCCTCCAAAGTGGCATACATGTTTTTCATCAAATTATTGTTTCTGGGGGCTATTACAATGTGTTTTATAACCAATTTAATATCAACACAAAATCGCGAAATCCCTCTTCCAGAAAAAACACAAAAAACGAAATTGATGATTTTAAAAACGAATTTTAAGAAATAAAATCACCATTTAAAACTGGCTCTACGAATTGACAATGAATGTTTATTGTCCTCACTGTGCATTGTTGATTATCCCTCATCAATGAATAAAGACCCCTTTATACCCTGCCATAGGCAATTTTCATTGAGGATTCCTTAATAAAATCAGGTGGGCAGATGTTTGAACAACAGTAGAATCCAGTGTTACTTAACCTACAAACCTTTTTGTAGGTGTGATTAGATACAAAAAAATTGGGTAGGTATCTCTAGTTACCAGTTGTCCAGTAGTAATTGGATAAATTGATTGATTTACTTGATTAGTTTGTTAGCTGAGCTAAGTGGTCTGTGATACGGCTATTACAGCGTCCAGTCAGCTTCCAAAACCAATTTGTGAACGCTTTTTGACATAGGGGGGAATGTGTACATATTCAATAAATATTGTCGAGTAACTATTCGATATTCGACTTCGATATTCGACATTTTCTGGACCAACTATTCGACTTCGACTTTAAAAATCACTATTCGCACACCTCTAATAAAATGTATGGGTGATCAAAAATAATTGGTTATCGATTAGGTTGTCAACGATGTTTTCAAAAATCAATACATAAATTCAACCATTAACAACCCATTAACATAAATTTAGAGTCATCATAAATGTAATACTAAATAATAATCGTCTTACCCAATCCTCTAGATTCTTGTCCACTGGCATACTGATGAAGTTGACTGCTGAAGTGGGATGGGTTCGAGTGACGTGCCTCTTCATGTGGCTGCGCGAGCACGTTTTCTTTCCGCACATTGAGCATTTAAACCTGACAGAGGATTATCAGTTATCACTTATCGGTCAACACAACAACAAGGAACAATATACCAAATCCTGAAGAGTGTGTGAATATTCAGTTTGATATTCGAAAGGGGTAGATTAAATCGGGTAGCTACTAGTAAGTAAATATTCAAAAAATTTATAATTTGAAAGGAGATGAAATGTGTACTCCAATTTTCCATCATCAATATTCTAATGAATGTATATTTTGAGAATGATTAATAATACTTTGTTTATCCAAATAAGTTTGCAATAAAATTATGAAAAAATATACACGTAAAATTATCATCAATTTCCAAGAATGAAGAGGTAATTAAAAACAAACGGTATGTCACCTATTAAAAAAAGTTTAGTAGGTACGTAAGTACTAAGTAGCCTACCTACCTCCCTGTCTCAGCCATCCTTCATCATAGCCATATTAGATTCTTGGAAATTAAAGATAATTTGGTTGTGAACTATTTTTTCCTGTCAATCTCTTCTGAATTTAATATCCTCTATACGATACACTTTTGTCCATTATTCAATAATCGTATTCGAAGTAAAAAATCAGTTTATGCACACGCCTACCAAATACCTGGAAGAGAGTAAGTCCTAAGCCACCTGCCACTTAAACGTTGCACAAATTCATTCCTGGAAGTCTTCTCTTACCTCATGTATTTCAACTCCTTGTAGAGATGCATCTTGAACTCGGACTTGTGCTTGGTGCGATACGATGAGCAGAGGTTGCAGACGTAGAAGCTGCCACCATCTTGGTTGCCGAACGAAGCAACAGGTTGTTCCGTCTCCTCTGGTTCTTCGTCCGGCTCCTCTGGCTGATTTTCTTGCTCTTCGTCGAACAGAATCCCTCGGATGTGCTTGACCCCGCTGTTGCGCCTCCACATTGGGCTCGTGTCGAAGCCCGCTTGCTCCGTTGTCGCAAAAGACCCCACACGGTAGTACACCTGGATGATATCCTGAAATGTGATTATGATTAATTAGACACTGTTATTAGAAATTAGAGGCATAGATTGATGTACACCAGCTCATAAAGAAAGTATTTATAACTCAAATCACAGCCATTGGCAAACAAAGACATTTTTTAAGAAGCTACACACTTTGACAATGAGTATAGCAGTGCAATGAAACTAATCGAAACCAAACTGAGTGGCACAGGAAATTTCTTGTACCATCTCCCAATCGTCATGCATTTTGAAGCAAGGATTATTGTCTCATCATATTGACATGCCCTATGGTCGCACAAATAAACCCACCGTTGAACCCACCTGTTTCATGCCTGGATGTTTGGAGGCGTAATGGCTGTCGAAGCCCAATCTAGATTGAGTCCGTAGGCCGCAACTTCCGCATTTGAACTGCGATTTCACTCCATGCGTCTCCGAAGTGTGCACAATGACGTCAGCACGGGTTGCGCAGCTGAAGTCGCACATGCCACAGTGCCACGCGTTGGCTACGTCGTCATCCGTGGGCGTTTCTGAAGCTGGCGGTGTGTCAGTGGAGAGCTCACGAACTACTAGGATATGTGCCTGTGCAAAGTAATAATAATAAAATTATCTCATAATCAGCATCATCCGTTCTTCAAAATTACATGTTGACACACTCAACGAAGTTCTGAATATGTTATTTTAGTCTCCATCTTATTACCTAATTAGGATGATCTCTTATGAAAACAAAGCAGAGTAAGTCATTACTAAGGAAAATGAGTGCTTTCTCTTACACTGGTAGACCCAAAAGAGTTAACAACAACAAGTAGGTATCAAAATAAAAATAAATTTGTGATTAGACAAATATTTGCATCAATTTTTAAGATTGTGTAGATCATCATTTTGGAGTATTATTCTACAAGTGGAAATATGGACAGTGAATATTTGTAAACAACCATTAAACTCTACCTTGCTGTCACGATGTTTCTCCATGAGGTGTCGATCGACAATGTGCCGCCGGTAGTCAAAGTAGAAACAATATGCACACTTGTACAGCTGAATATCATGCATCTTGAGATGAACACCAATCTTGTCGATGGGAACCGTGCGGCTGTCGCCAATGCAGTGGGGACATTCGAAAGTGTCCAGCTCTCGATGCAGCGCACGCAAGTGGTGAAGCAGCATGTTCTCGTCGCACGACGAGTACGTGCAGCCCGATGCGCCGCACACGTAGCGCTCTTGCTCTGCCACGTACTTGGGCAGCAACGCGAGGTCGGCAGGCGATATAGAGGTCTTGACGCCGGTGTTGGAGCTCGCAGCAAGGTTGGTCATCTTGTCGAACATCATCTCGTTCTTTTCGAGGCATGGCACAGCGTTGAGTGGCGTCTGGGACGGCACGACGGCGCCAGAATTGTGCAATGCCAGATGCCGCAGCATGTTGATGCGAACCTGACAAAGCGACAAATACTAACTTTTGGTAGAAACTAGAATATATTCTCCAATACAATTTATTTCAATATAATTCCCACATTGTTGTGTTAAAATATATTTTTATGTTTCAGCAAATCTTGTACACACTTGAAAATTGAATGAACAATTCCATAGTAGTTTCAAACTAAATAATTGTGTCTTTTAGCGTTATTTTTAAGTCCAGAAACCGCTCATGGCAGACTTGTGATTGGTCAATAGAAAAAAACGCAAAAATGGTATATGTGGATATTACTACTAAATTACCTACATTGGATTTGAAATCTAGTGTTTCAACTACATAGAACAGTAACTATTCAGAATGTAGAAGCATACACATTTCTCCTCCAACAGACCCTTAGCAAAAGAGCTACACGGCATCAACAAAACGAAGAAGCTGGTCTAATGGAAAATATGAATAGGCTGCAATGGGAGACAGAGTAAATTGAAGGTCACTAGAAAGATACTAAAGTGGCCTATTCGAAGTGGAGATGATCTTGAAGATGACCTTGGATTTATGCACTGTCTGCCATGGTGGCCTATTCCAAGCATAACAAAAATAAACTGTGTCTCAAGATATTTATTTCCCATTATTCCATTAGACCAGCTTCTTGGTTTTGTAATCATTAAACTCATAGAGTTGAAGTAGCAGATCCAAACTTAAGCGGTTCAAGAGGGAATTTTGCAAAAAAGCATGATATGACATCGCACATCATAAGCACAAAGTATGACCAGAAAGGACTTAATTTAACACAACATAGTAGAGAAGAAGAACGAAGAGGAAGAGCCAAGCCTGGCCAGCTAGCTTCGGAGTCCGGGTCCTAGTAAATGGTGGCCTCGCCACCCCCGACCCAACTTTTGGAACCGGGAGAAAGATTATTATTATTATATCTTTTGTCCAGGAAATGCAATTGCAAAAGAAAACAATGTGGAGACTGGGGCGCTCGGTCCCGAGACGAATACATTTTTGAAAACAGTTCAGAGCATCTCTACTCGGCTTATACATATCGAGGTCAAGATTCAGGTCAATTGATGGAAATTATTATTGTTTATTGCAAAACTTCGATTAATTCATGTAGGTACTACTATACAAAGGATAAATGATTGAGGATATTAGTTATGCTAAGTACAGGGGGGAGGGGTGATTATCTCCTCCCCCTCTGGGCCCGGATTCACTAAGCTTTTCTCCCGGGGGAATTTATAGTTTACCCCACTTTTGTGTATCCACTAAGCAGTGAGGGGGGGTTTATTTTTAAACCCCCAGGGGAAAAGCTTGGTGAATCCGGGCCCTGGTGAGACTGTGTAAATAGGTAGTTTAAGAGAAGAATATCTACTAGCCCCGAGATCTAATCATTACGTCAGTGCAATGAAGCAAAGTGTCTCTAATCTATGAAGAAGTGTGCAGAAGAGATGGCCATGCAATGCAGGTGCTTTCCACAAGTGCGAGAACCCACCTTAGTGGTGAAGCTACAGGTCGCACAGGTCACTATGTATGGGTAGATGGAGCCAATGGGCAGAAGATGGCCCTCGTCAGGCTGATACACGAACTTTGGCTTGGCCTTCGACGGACTCAGCGACTTCTTGCGATTCCACTTGTCCTATAGAGATGGGGAGAGTAACGGTAAAAATGAAACATCAGTACTAACTCACAATCTTTATTTCTTCTTGTGGTTTGTGGTAAGGTAAGAGTGAGCTACCATACACTTACCTGACAGGAAGATTACACAATTTGGGTTTAAAAACAAGTTTAAATCCAACAAATCAAATAGTTACATTGATCTTCCTGTCAGGGTAGTGGGAATTAACTGTATTTTAAGTTAAAAGATTGAGTTTATATACAAGAATAGGTAAACACTTTAATGGCATGCTTTTTTGTTTTTAATGTACCTAGTATGATAATGTTCTTGAAAGAATGTATAAATAATACAAAACCAAAAAATTACCTTTTATGACTAAGTACAAAACAGGAATGAGAATCTTAACGTATTCTCCTACCTCTAGGTAATTATTGCAATATCACATTATTTTAGTAGACTAATCTCCTATAAAACTCTCCTGACAAATTTACATAAAAAATTATGATTAGAAAATATCCAATTCTAAAAACAATAACATGTGTAAAAAATGTATCATAAAATCTAAAGACCACTAAAAGTGACTCACTTTCAATGGGCCGGTAACAAAGAGATCCACCTCTGGATCCGAGCGCACGGGGTTGAGCGGAATGCATTTGGTGAGAGTAACGCGATGACGGCTTTTCAGGTGAATAGCAACTTGCTTGCTTGTTGTTGCCCGCTCAGCGCACAGTCCACAGCCGTAGCGTTTGGTCCCGTGCTTCTCCTTCAGATGGTCCAAGTAAAGCGGTATGGTCTTGACCCCGCGCGAGCAGTGCGGACAGTTCAGCGTGTCGGAATCGCGCGACAGGTCGCAACAGAAGATGTGTTCGCGCAGCTCACTCTGGTCACTCGACGCAAACTCGCAGTTATTGTAGCCACACTTGTAGAGATCAATGCCGGATATCCCAGTCTTAATGAGTTCATCGATCGTGATAGCGCCAAACTCATACGAGCCAGTTGGTTTGGATGGTTTTGCAACAGCTTCCTTGCTAGGGACTTTCTTCTCTGGGGAGGCCTTCTTGACTCCAGGCCGCAAATTCTTTGCAGGGTTCTGCTGTGATGTGTTTCCACTAAGTAGGGCCCCTTTCTTCGGCGATGATCTTGTTTGCCGACTTGTAAATACAGGCAAATCATTTTGATTAACTTCCATGAAATTATTCACTTCTAACAGTGGGTCTTCCTCAACATCCACAACTTCAAATGGATTTTCAAGTAGTTGATTTGTTTCATTCTCTTTCTCAGGCACATCATCCACTACTACCAATTCATCTTCACTGGAAGTACCCGAACTGCTAATGTTCACTTGGGCTGTCGGCAACGTGTTAACACTGTTTTCATCCTCCATCAGCTCACATGTAGAAGGCTTTACAATGAAACTGCTATCAGTAGGGTTTACTGCTTCCAGATCGAGTATCTGCAATTGGCGGATTGGTGAAATAGTCACCGTCGAAAAAGGATCAATCTCTGTGGCCACTCTGATCACAACCATAGGCACTAGATTGGGGTGCATATCACACATGTGGAGCAGCATCGCCTCATCAGTCTCAGTGCCATAGATGCAGTGTCCACATTGATAGCGCTCATACCCATGGTTCACCTTATAGTGTCGGACCAGTCGGCCCGAGTTAAATTGTTCGCTTCCGCAGATGTGGCAAGTGAAGACAAGCAACTGCGGGTGGTTGACACGAAGGTGGGTACGGAACTCCGATGAGATGAACACCTGTGCCTCACAACTGCTCTGCGTGCATATGTAGGGAAGAACAAACTCCGGCTGCAGCTGCCACTTCACATTTGGTGCAGATATGCCTTTGCTTGGAATGCATTGAAGAATGTAGATGCTCTCATTTGTATGGCAGGTGTTCTGAAAAATTAAAGAAATCTTGATAGGGCCGAGCAGGCAGTGAAATTTTAACTTCGAATTTTGATAAATTTTATAATTTTGCTTGAAGTTTAAGCTTGAAGCTTGTACCTAGTATCAAGAAATTTTGTTGTTACCTTCTGCTCTTTAATGCAATAATGCTGCTTAGTACAGGTTATTCTGTGGGCCTAATGTTAATAAATTGATTTTAATAGATTGCTGGATGGCAAACTAATCAACGGCTTGACTTTATGTTTCAAGGTCAATCATTCTTACAGGGAATGAACACTTACTTAACATTTACATGACATGGAAATAAGATGAATGCTATTACAATTAAAGTTATAGCACATATTATGTTGGTCTTCATGACACTATAAAACTTCAAAGTGATCACTGATTTAAGATAGCGGGCTCATTACACTTTTCATTTTTCAACTAATCAGGTCTTAATGTTACTGCTCCATGTGAGGAACAATAGGCTTGTTCGATTTGTAAACAAGTAATTCTAAGCAGGTTTAAACTCAAAAATGATAATAAATTTGTTTAAAAAATCAAGGGAGATGTAATGATTCGAATATTGAATAATTAAGACTGTGCAAATTACCTGATGCACCACGATGTATGCTGGAGAGATGGCTCGGTAAAAGCAGTAGGCACACTGGTACAAGCAATGGCAGTGAGTGTTCTTGATGTGTTTGAGAATGTCCAATATCTGATGAAATGTGACGCCCCTGCAGTAAGCACAATGGTAACCACCAGAGGACTGGAAATGTGTTCGCAAGTGAGAGACAAACTTCTGGCTATTGTTAGTCGTGAAAGAGCATAAAGCACTCATACACTTGAAAAGATGTCGCAGTCTCTTGTCTTCGAGCATTGCTTCATAGAATGGTGTCGATTTCAGCGATTTACAATACGAAGAAATGTTGACTTGTTGATTTTCAGATGTAAAGTTCTCAACATTAGCGCTCAAGTTCGAGTTAAACTGGCTGGACTCCAGGGAGTGAACATCGGTTGATGTTGGTTCAACTACTCTCGACAGCTGAGATGTCTGAGACATGCGTTTGAGTACATCTGGAGTCAATTTGACAAGCTGAGGTTTTGAAGTGAATATGCCAACCAGTCTGCTTGGCGCTGGCAGTGATGCATGGTTCTTGGCTCGTGAGGATGGAGAGACAGTCACAGCAAGCATGCTGTCACGTGGTTCCATAGCTTCAGTTAATGTGAATGGCAGTTGTGCATTAGTCTCTGTAACATTCTCTTCAGGATCTTGGATGTTGCTCTCATTCTGAAATTAAATACTGACGTTGATTAGAACTGATCTGAAAACTTAAAAATACGAAAGAAATTTCAAAGCTGTGCTTATACTTACGGTATTTGTTTCATTAGCCAAACTGACTACATTTTCGATGATACAGCCCATGAATTCATTAGTACTGGCTTCATCCTGTACTGCAGGTGCCTTAGCGATGGACAAGGTATCCCCACTCAGCCTCCTTAACCGTATTCGGGAGTTGACTCCGGTGTTGGCTGTTGCTCTGCTACTTGTGTCCTGTGCCAGTGGATCACTTTCTGCCAAACTCAATGTACAATCCACAAGGAGATGGTTCTTCAGCAAGTGGAGTACAGCAGCTTCCAGTGGAACGCTGTGGCTCACGACCAAATCGCAAGCTTCACAGAAGCCATCCCACATAACACCAGTATGTTGCTCTCTGATATGCGCAACAAAGAGCAGAACTTGAATCGTTTTATATTTACAACCTTGGACCATACATGAGAGAAGTTGTGTATCATTCATCTTTCTTACTTCTAATGGACCAACTTGATATATTTTAGTTTGTGTTCTTTCAAGATTATCTCTGGTATTCTCTTCACTAACTTTTTCCTGTTTGATTTTCACAACAGTTAATTCAGTGTCCACAGATTTTGTTGTAGTAGATTGCTTAACTCGGTTAATGAGGTCCAACACTTTTTGATTCTTGCTTGCACTCTCGTTGGTATTAACAAGTTGATGCTCATTTGCTGGCAAGATGGAAGGCAGCAAACTATTACCTTGCACATTAATACTATGACAAGACGAAGATGTGGTGGAAACTGGATGATCTTGCAAAGGATCAACGTCTTCCCTCTCATTGTTGGTTTCATTGGTCTGTAATAGTGAATCTTCACATGAAATGTTGCTGGTTACTGCTATTGCACTTGGCATATTATTTGCATCATCTGAAGGGACAGGACTGACTTCAGGAGTAAACTCTTCATTTCTCTTTGATAACACATCAACCAAGGATGAACGATTGGCACAAGTCAAGAATGTTTTATCAGACAGTTTCTTTGTCATCTCCTCCATCTTTGATTTTCTTTTATCTTGAATGCTTTTTTCTTCTTCCAAATCAAGGGTTTCATTGGTAGGAAGAAAAACTGTCATATTTACTTCTGGTGTTGATGGCTCCTTTGTAGATATGTGGCCTTGATCCAGATGGTTTTCATGATCAGACATATTATCTCCAGAGGCCTCTTCATTGTTGTCAACAAGGTTGTTGGTATCCACCGACCTTTTTCTTCTCTTGCACAACGCGATTCTGTTTGTTTGAACATGCATGTTAATGCATACGGCTTTCACATCAGTATCTTCAGAATGATGTAACCTAATGTGATTCTCAATATTAGCTTTCTGCAATTGCACAAAATTGCACCCTGAGCAAAGATAGCCGAATACAGTGTCCATATTATCTGCTGATACTTCATGAAGAGTGTTTAAACGGATACTTTCTTTACCTCTCAAATGAAAGTGATGGTATCTTACATGAGAATGGAATCCAGCTTTGGTTGGTAATTTTCCTTTGCATTTGTCACACTGGTATCGATATTCACCAGTATGGGAGCAACAATGGTCATAAAAGCTCATGATATTTAACATCTTTGAGAAACAAATTCGGCATGTTAGCATTGCCTTTCTTCGCCGTTTAGTTGATTTGTCAACTTTCAGTTCTGGGTTCTTGAGTGGATAGTTGTTCTCCATAGATTCTGAGATAGCATTTTGTGCATCTTCACGTTGCAATCGCGATACATACGTCTCTTCATTAGGGTGTACTTGTGCATAGTGAAGCACAATTGCCTTTCCACTGAAACTGCAGAGTTTGCATGGATAAGTGGTTGGTTTGTCTTCACAGAATGTATACTCCAGATCCACATTTCTGATCAACTCAGTTTGTGATTCTACGCCAGCATCCACAGACACTACCTCCATCGGTTCAACAACACCTTCTTGACTCAATTTCTGTACGTCTTCTTTGGCAGATGGCCCAACATTCTCCGTCAACATATCGTCCCCTCTGATCACATCATCAATTGTCTCACGAATTGTGTCCACAGCATGCATCAACTCATTGGTCGGCCGATCATCAATCACCAACTCTCCGTAAGATTCGTCCCGAGTATCTTGATGTTGGGCAACTTGGTTTTTATTCAGAGTTTCCAGAGGTTGTTCAGGTGGTTCTGGTTCTGGGGTAACAATATCATTATTAGCCTGGGATTCGTTTTTGGATTCTAAATTTTGCTGCTCATCTACAATTGTGGCGCCGAGTGCCTCTTCTTCAACAGGAAGCTTGGGTCGTTTGGGTTTCTTAATTACACCAAATGACCAGCCACTCTTTCTCTTCCTTTTTGGCCCCAAGTTTTTCTTCTTAACTTCAACATGGTCTTCGGAATCTTCCACAAAGGTAGCAAGGTTTGATGTATCAGTCGAGGCTTCCTTTTGCTGAGTACCATCCAGATCAGTTCCTTGAACATCATCTTCAGTTGATAAACGAGTAATAATATCATCAAGGTTTGTGCGCAGTGTCTGGCGCGTTTCCACAAATTCATTATCACTGAAACTAGATGCTTGAAGAGGCACAATTTTTCTCGGTACTGGATGGCGGGGGAAATTTCGACAACCTCTGCGAGCCACGGAACGAGACTTTAGACGAGGTGTTCTTGTGACTACAGCCTCAAATGGAGATTCATCAGAAGAGCTGCTAAATGGCCGTGAATGTGATAATAGATGAGTGTAATCATTTTTCTCCAGCAAAACACTACAGCTTTTGTTGTTACAAACTGTATGTTGATTATTTCTTCTACTCTCTTCTTCACCAGTTAATGCTGCATGAGTTCGCGTTTGCGTCTTGACAGATGATACTTCATCATCCTGGGTAATGAATTCCTTTGCAGAGCTCAAGTTACTTACATCATCACTGTCAGAATAAAGTGTATGCATCTTCTTCTTTGATAATTTTGTTTTCTTCTTTCTTTTTTTCTGTTTTCGTTTAGGAACATGATCTTGGATATTGGCCTTGTTACTGTCATCATCTTCTGAAGGTGAAGAAATAATGTTCTTGTAGAAATCCGAACTTCTGTTACGTTTGGCAACTTCAGTGTCATCCCCATCACTTGCTGCAGAGAAGTATTCAGTATAACTGACTCTTGAAGCAGCTCTACTTTGTGGTCGCTGACAAGATGAGTCATCATCGCTGGATTCCGAAGAACTAATAACTACCGAATTTTGCAAATTATTGGAAGATGCACCATCCTTCGAGATCTTAGAACTTCTCATGGTCCTTCTGTTGGGAATCAAGTTTTCGTGACGTTTTGGTGACTTTCCTCTCCGTTTGACTTTTGATTTAGTGGACGATTGTTCGGGGACAGCACCAAGATTGTTCTTAACACTTTCCTTTACACTTAGTACATCTGCTCTATTCGAATCATCATCATCAATGTTTGTACTATCCGAGTTAACAGTAGAATTTCTTTGCCGTCGTTTGTATTTTTTGTCTTTCTTGATGGATCGTTTTGGAATACTTTTCTGTAGCTCTAATGATGCATTATTGTCTTCCTCATCTGTTGAAATAGCAGCCTCAAGTCCACCAGCTTTGGTGTTTTCGAGAACTTTGACAGCATCCCGTTCATCCTGTTTCAGAATTGTGCACAGTCTTCGTCCAGATGCTGTTAAAACACCGCTACTAATGAACATATCACGGATATCAGCCTGAAGAATTTCAAGTGAATTTCTACGGCGGTTCTTCTTTATACCTGCAGCTTTTATGCCGGTTAATTCCTTGTCATCCTCGTTAGTTATTGTTACTTCCACTTCTGTATTTTTATTTTTTAAGACATCAATTTCTGCACTGGTAGCAGCAGTAAGCTCCTTGTTCTCGTATTTCTCCGACTGATGTCTCACCTTTCTTGAACGTAAATTTGGCGATACTTTTGCAGGAGAAGATGTTAATGATTCTAGTGTAGGAACTTCACTACCCGATGATACCAAATTCCCAGTTGACTTATTGCATTTTGATCCAAGTTCCTGATCTGAATCGTCAGATATAACTACTGACTTTAATTCAGAGTCTAATGATTCGTTTAACAGATTGACTTTTGCTTTGGCGATGAGTTTATCTATGTTATCTTTTACAGTTCGTCCTTGTTTTGATGCATTAGAATCACTCTCATCAGAACTAGATTCGATCAGCTTCTTGATTTTCTTCAGTTTTGTTGAACTGAAAATTTTACGCACCTTCTTCAAGTATTCCAGCAACTCCTTGGTTTCATTACTTGTATAAGATTTGTCGCCGAAAGCCTCAACTAATTCTTCATCCACGGAGTGAGAGGAGGATGATGGCATAGGTGAAATTTCTGACTTCATTGAAGCTTCTGCAATGGGTGTGATAGGAAGTGCAGGAGGAGCCATTTCAGCTTGGGTCGAGGTAGGAGACGCAGTTTGACTTGAAGGTGTTGGAACTGCGACATGAACAGGTGATGTCACTGGTACTTGGTACAGAGTAGGCTTAGTTACCTCTACCTGTGTTGGTGGAACCACGGGAATACTCTGGACTGGTTCTGGATCACGTTTTATTTTGGGTATTTTAAAACTCTGTAGTCCATACCCTTTTCCAGTTTTGGGAATGGTCGTAGAGTCATAAAGACTATTCAGAGGAGAAACCAATTCCTTTGTGTTGTTGCTTTTACCTCCTTTTTGATCATTAGATCCTCGTCTTCCCAAGTGGTCCTCAGAAGAACTAGAGGACCGTCTACTTTGGACAATTACATTATTCGATGAATATCGTTTGGAATTAGAATGCCTTTCAGAATGTTCCATGCTGAGTCTGCGCCTGTCACACTGCCGATCGTTAATAGCTCTTCGAGGAACAGCATTTACTTTGATTGTAGGTCGAACGAGTTCAACAGGTGGGCGGGGCCTCTCTTCATGAGGCACATTTTCCGGTTTAGGAAAAGGGAGTATTGGGCTATGTCCTTCAGAATGGATTATTGGAGTTGGAAGTAATGGCTGTTTAATCTGAGTAGTAGAAATAAGATCTCTGATGGGTTGCGAAGGGTTGTTTTTAGGGTTAGTTTCAAGAGTACTAGACCCAGAAAATTGGCTTGTAGCATCTCCAGACGCTGAAATGGATGGGTATTGCATTCGTGGAGTTGTAGGATATTGACGGAAAGGTACAGGCAGAGCTTGATCTCTATGTGGAGGAGAAAGCAAAGGAGACGACACATTGTTTGACCACCTATATTTCTCATTAACGGGAGGTCTAGGTTGATCTTCCTTGACTCCAGGCATAGAAACAACCTCACAATGTGGTGTAAGAGTATCACAATGACCCCGAGGTAATTGGTTACTTGGTTTCCAACTACTTGCTTGAAGATCTTGATTTCCCCGAGATCGTGGGAACACTTCACCGTTTGGTGTACGAGGTTGATGGAAAGTTTCTGGGGCATTAGATCTATACCGCTCCCATGAAGGATACATGGGTCTTCTTTGATATGATTGAAGCTCTTGTTGATGCGTCCATTGATGTTGAGGCCGATGTTGTTCTTGACGAATATCATCACGATAGAAGTCGTTTCGTGGAGTACTCTGCTTGTTGTAGTAGAAGTCACGTTCTTGTTCTTCTTGATAAAAGTCTCTAGACTGTTGACGATGAACTTGCCCATTATGTTCACCTTGATAGTAGTCAGGTCTATGTTGAGGATAAGACGGTTGGTGCTCTTGTGGTCGTTGCTCAGAAGAGTGGTTTAGAGGAGTAAGTGGCTGGAACTTCTGTTGGATATGATGCTGTTGCATGTGAACTTCTTGATTCTGAAGATTTGGGAGATGCTGGATGTGCTGGTTTACTGGAGGATCCATCAAAACAGGAATGGGATAAGTTCTGTTCCTGGAATTCTCTTGCATACCATCTGGACCTCTGTATTCATTTGGTACCAAGGGAACGGCAGGTTGTAACCCAGACATCAGATTTGGCTGAGGAGCTTGAATGAGTGGTTCTCTGTAAGATCTAGGATCACAGCGACGAGCAAGAGCATCTGCCAATGGCTTTCTCAAATCTGTGTCTGTTTGAGCAAGGATGAAATTTCTGTCTGCATTGGCAAGTAGTTGCTCGGTGTGCTGGGTCTTCATTTGTGTCTGTTCCTCCCCTTCAACATAATTGCTAACAATTGAATGTGGTTTGACAATGGCTGAATCGATGGCCGACATTGCATGCTCTCCAGGCAAGAATGCTGTATTCTTATTGTGAATATGGTGATTAACTGCAGGTCGATCTAATGGTGTAAACTTCCTAACCTTTTCTAATATTTCAGCAGATATTGTTGGAGGAGATGGCAAGTTCCTCAAGTTCAAATCCACTGCTCGTTTAATCTCCTCTTGCGTCATGTTTGCCAAAATGCTTGTATTCTTAGAAGTGGAATGAGAGTGCATATCTATAACTGGATTGCTTGATACTGGTTGGAACACACTGAAATTTGGTTGGGCGACACTTGTTCCGGAAACAGGTTTGTTTAATTGAGATGGGACAGCTGTTGACCCTGATTCGAATACATTTGGTGCAATTTGTATCATACTAGATGCTGGGAGAGGCAAGGTTGATACAGATTGGGCTGTAGTAGTAGTTGTTGGTCGAACTACATTTGATGCTGATCGAAACATAGTTGATGCATGTTGGGCCACACTTGGTTCGGATTCCACCATTGATGATTTTGATGCTGATTGGGTCTGAATTTTGGAGGCAAGTGTTGATGGACTTGATGTGCTAGGTCCCTGGTAGTTAGATGACATATTTGCACTGCTTTTGAAAGGGATCACCACAGTTCTTTTCAATTCACTTACTCCTTCCACTGGAAAACGTATGGGAGACTTCACTACTCGTGTCCTTTCCGGTTTTGATTCCACTTTATCAGACTTTGTATTAAGAAGAACTTTCGATTTTGGAGAAGTGTGAGTTAGGCTGGGTTGACCAATATTGCCAAATCTTGGTGCATATAAGCCTTTCAAAGACTTGTTAGGGTCCTTGACCTTATCACCTGTCCTCTTGTCTAAGCTTGTGTGTTCTCTACTAAACATGTCAATTTCTACAATTTTCTCAGGCGGTCTAGTTCCAGGTGTTTTCAGTCGGTCTGCTTCCTTGTTGGTTGTTGAAAACTTAAGTCTACTATCTTTATTGACCAATGCACGCAGTGACCCCCCTGTGCTGGTGCCAACCCTATGCACTTGGCTAATTTCTTGCTCTAGTTTAGCACGGATTCTTTGCGCCGAGCTCTTAACATCAGAAAGAAGTGGTGTAACTTGATCCACTACGTTGACAGCAACTGGGCGTTCACCAAGGCTGAAACTTTGAAGGTTTCCGCTACGTACAGGACTGCTTTCACTTCCATCAGGTGTTACATCAGATGCTGAAACGTTGTCTTCATGAACATACTCATCAATTACTTTCCACTGTTTGCTTTCAGGCCTAGGAGGAGATGGATTCCAGTGACATGGCGATTTGGAGTCATGAATGTCCATATTACATCTGGGAGATTTCATTTGATTCACAGTCGGATCTTCATTTGTTGATAGTGCAAATTGTTCAGATGTAGTTGTTACAGGGAGGAGCTTTTTTAGTTTATCACGGCTCTTTTCAAGGGAACTGGGCAGTATGAAATCGTCCATTTTTGGGCCTCGTATCATTTCTGGGCTCACTATACTTTGAACGTTTTCAGACGAAACTGTACTTTCCGAGTTTCGAGCTGTCCTTGCTGCAGCCAATTTTAGAGTTCGCATGATAGACTTATTCTCAGAAGACACCAGAGTATCTTGACGTGGAGGAGTAGGATTCAGTGCTGGAGTCTTCATACTCAATGGCGACTTACTACGAAACAAAAAAATAGTTAGCATTCAATACAAGAAAGGAACACTAATTTCACTTTAATTTTTTTGTTTGTAAGTAGGTAAACAATCTAGCTTACTTGGCAACCTGAGGTTCCTGATCAGGGGCAGCAGGACTTGGATTCACCTAGATAAAAGATACAATTATTTTTGTAATTAACTTGTATTATTTCTGTAGAAATTACATGTTGACATGATGATAATAATACACAGGTGCACATAGCTCATAAAATACGTATACCTATTATGTAGTTTTAGAGGGTAGATTGTGAGATCTAGTTATTTATTATGAGTGATACTCAAATTTGAGCTAGGTACAATATCCAATATCTTTTAAGCCCAGTATGCTTTAGGCTCTTATTTTCTAGACTAAAATATTGATTTTTTTAATAATGAAGCTGGACACTCGGCTGTTTTACAAATTGAGAGAGAGAATTTGTTTCATAAGTGGGTGTAGGAAACTTTGAAAGAATGTTCACATAATCAGTCTGATTGTATATAAGTAGCACTTATTCATTTTTGCTTCGTGCCTTGTTAATTAAGCGCCGATTATTCAACAAATCCGCCCAGAACTATGAAATTTCTGATACGATTAGAGACCAAACCCCTTAACCAATTGATCTCAAATTTTAATCATGATTAGATAAAAGTCAAACTTAGGGTTATCACTTGGAACAATTTTTTAAATTTCATATCGCACCCAGAGAGATAAGAAAATAGACCATTTTTCACCAAAAATAAACTAATTATTATTACGTTATTAACAAAGCAAAAAATTTTAAATTTAGAAGTGATAATCCTACGTTTGTCTTTTATGCAGGTACCTAATCTGATTTTCAAACCATTTCGTCAACCCACTTTATCTTCAATCGTTTCCACAAAAGGGCCTGCAACACGCGGCAAAATCACTCGCTCTTGCACCACCTTGCAAGAGCACCACCTTTCTCTTCTTATCATAAGAAACAAAAAACAGTGCTTGTGCTAGTGTTGTAAATTTTCATGAAAATGATCAGAATGTAAAAAATTTCAAGAAAAGCATAGTACTGTACTATTGAAGTTTTTAACTAGGAAAACATTCGGGGTAACGCGATGATAAGCAAGCACCGATACGTGCAAAACTCAAACCAGAATTTCGTTACACACTGAAAACATACCATTCATTAAATTGAAAAGGACTCATTAACAATAAAGTACCGTTTTTTCATTAAAACTGAGAAGAGCCATACACTCTGGGTAGGTACCTACATGTAAAAAAATCAGATTCAGTTGCAGTGGATTTTCTATTTTGATAGGTACCATCTCTTTTCTGATAGCTATTTCAAAAATGTAAAAATTTAATAAGTAAATCCGATCTCTACTAATTTAGTTGCAAATTTGTAAAATAAGAGAAATTTGTAGTTTTAGTGGCCATGCAAAATTCTATCTTGATCTGATAGTTTTATTTTTTCAGAAAATAAGGAGCAATTTAATTTAATATTAACCAATAAACGGATTTTCGGGAAATTTAGAATCGTAAAACTAAACTAATTTTAAACTATAACGCCTCAAAAGTGACCTACAGGCCATTTCAATTGTTCAACAAATCAGAGAGCAGCGCTCAAAAACTATAAACTATTAAGTCAGAATGATGTTAGTACGTGTGCAAAATTCAGCTCCACCAGAGAAACAAGGCGTCTTGTGGCGTTGAGCCAAACAAAGAAATAAAGGATAAAGAGACCAAAAGTGCCAAATGGAGACACTTCCTCAATTAATAATAAATGTAAAAAGTAAATGTTACATCAAACGGTATTGGTGGGCATCAAATTGGTGGTAATCCTACACCGCTTTCATTCGGGGAAGTTTGGCAGATTATTTTCTAATATCCGCTTTGCTCAAACGTACTACCACTGCTAGCGCCCCATTATAGCCTTGTTTACACTAGTATGGACTTTTTTAAAATGAAAATCAAATTGCTCATTGTCATTCAAAAATTCAACATTTTTTAAAGGTACAAAACAAATAAAACCTTTTGAAAATTTTCAATTAGCTAGTACCTAGGTAGGTACTGTTAAAATATTTCTGAATATGTTCATTATGTTCGATGAATTCATTATGTTCGATGAATTCATTATGTTCATGAATATGTTCGAAGAAGCCAAGATGGCGGCATAATGTAGTACACCTTTTGTATTGATCCTACTAAAGTTAAGTGTTTGAGCTAAAATAAATAGTTAAGAGCAGTGTGAGTAGCAAGTGTGTGTAAAATAGAAATTTTGAAGTGTTATATTAGAGAAAGGCAGTGATTAAACCTGCAGCTATGGATGATTTTCAAGGATTTCAAGGAAAAGCGGAAGTTAGGTTAGGGTTGAGTTTGGATGCGTCCAGCACAGAGGACCTACTGGGTTTTGAAGAAGAATCGTATCAAACTGACGCTATAGAAAT
This sequence comes from Leuctra nigra, assembly GCA_934045905.1. Classification (NCBI taxonomy): domain Eukaryota; kingdom Metazoa; phylum Arthropoda; class Insecta; order Plecoptera; family Leuctridae; genus Leuctra; species Leuctra nigra. The sequence goes on along the minus strand of OW203767.1, from coordinate 16,490,333 downwards.
TCTTCAGTCAATCATTAATAATGAGAAGACAAAAGGAGAAGAAGAAGAAGGAGTAGAAGAAGATGTTAGAGCCTTGAGAAGATGTCTCAAGGAGTTAAAGAAGGAAGTGGATGCGCTGAAAGAGAGTGATGAGGAATGGAGGGACCTTTGGGCAAATAAATTAATATAGGAATGGGACTTAGAAGATAGTGTCCAGTGTCTACGACGGACAGTAGACAATCTTCAAAAGGAAAACGCGTTCCTATATAATGAATTGCAGAAGTGTAAAGAAGTGTCACAAGGGAATGAAGGCAGCGGCAGCAGTGACATCAGCGAGCCGCATGAACAGGGCAGCGGCAGCAGCAACATCAGCGAGCCCAATGAACAGGACAGCGGCAGCAGTGACATCAGCGAGCCACATGAACAGGACAGCGGCAGCAGCAACATCAGCAAGACCAATGAACAGGGCAGCGGCAGCAGCAACATCAGCGAGCCCAATGAACAGGGCAGCGGCAGCAGCGAGCCACATGAACAGGACAGCGGCAGCAGCAACATCAGCGAGCCACATGAACAGGGCAGCGGCGACATCAGCGAGCCACATGAACAAGACAGCGGCAACAGCGACATCAGCGAGCCACATGAACAGGGCAACGGCAGCAGCGACATAAGCGAAATAACTGGGGTCAGGCAAAAGAACATTGGGATGGTTGGGATAGATAGGGAGAGAGTACAAGAAGATGAGATGCCAGAGAACCGTCAGCAAGGACCAGGTATGTCACAGACAATCCTAATGGGAGATGTGAGGGGAAGGCAAGCCGGAGAGTTTTGCAAGGGAAATGGAAACAGAGCCAAAACAGCCCGAGGAATTAGAATAGTTGAAATGGCACGAAGGATGAAATAAGGGTATTATGGCAAGAACACCGAGAATGCCACCATTATGTTGAAAGTGGGGAACAAGGAAGTACGAGAGGGAAGGAACAAAGAGGAAATAATGAAAGACATTGGTGACCTAGTGGCGGAAACGAAAACAGCATATGGACGAGAAACCAGGGTGGTAGTGTGCAGCCTAGAGAGTGTGGCAGGTGGTTGCCTAAATGAGAGGCTGCAACAAGTGGTGGCAACAGAAGCCGGGGAGTTTCTAAATGTACCCTTCGTACCAGGGTACATGAAAGACATTATAAAATGGGAGTACGAGGCAGGGAGAGTGTTGCGAGAGTGCTGGGGACTTGGAGGAAAATCAGTGCGGAGTGTTAATAAGAGAGAAACGGGATTTCGGACAAGGTGGGTGTGGAACGGAGTGAGGTAGCAAGGGCAAGACGGGTTTCTATGGAGACAAGCAATGAAGAGAACTGTGTAAATAATGGTACCAGAAGCAATAGCGCAAGAGGACGGAACTTAATGAAAAGACACAAGTGTTGTAAAGGAGAAACAATGCAAGTGGGGACACTCAATATAGTTACACTAACAGGGAAATTGGAAGAGATAGTGGACATGATGGAGGAGAGAAAGATAGACCTGCTGGGGCTAAGTGAAACAAAGTGGAGGGGAAAGGGGGAGAAGAGGCTCAGAGGGGACTACAAGTTGATATGGTCGGGAGGGGAAGAGGGAAGAAATGGAGTGGGTTTTGTGGTAAGCCCCCGTTACGCTGGTGACATCCTGGATGTAAATGCCGTGAATGACAGGATGATCGGAATCAGTATCGTAATAGGAAGCAGCGTGCGGCACCTGATACAGGTGTATGCACCTCAGTCTGGAAGATCTACCGAAGAAAAAGACATTTTCTGGGTTGAACTAGATGAGATGGTGCAAGCAAAGGAGGTATGGGTGATGGGGGATTTTAATGCCATGGTAGGAGAGGAGCGGAAGGACTGCGAAGAGGTAATGGGACCACATGGTTGGGGTAAAAGAAACACTGAAGGAGTGAAGATGTTAGAGTGGTGTGCAAGAACCTCAATGAAAATCACAAACACATGGTTTATGAAAAGAAGAGCTCAGAAGATAACGAGATATGGATATGGAGCTGATAATCAGAGATGGGAATCAGTTATAGACTACATATGTGTCAGCAGAGATATGGGGAGACTGGTGAGAGATGTGGAGGTGCTACCATCAGTCGCACTAGGCAGCGACCATCGATTGCTGGTGGCAAAGGTAGAAATAGAGCGACGAAAGAGGACCGTAACGGAAGTCAAAGCACCCAGGATAAAGGTATGGAAGTTGCAACAGAAGGAAGTCAGGGAAGAGTTCAGAAGAGAGATAGCAGAGAGGGCACCAGAGGGAGCATTAGGTGGAGTGGATGAAGAATGGTGTGCATTTAAAGCAGCTCTAGTGGACATAGCTGAAAAGACCTGTGGGAGAGCTGGAGGAAAAAAGAGAAGGAAAGAAACACCATGGTGGAATGAAAGGGTGAGAGAGGCAGTGAGGAGGAAAAAGGAGGCATGGAGAAGGAAGGAAGAGTCCCATACGGAAAAAAACATCAGGGACTACGGGGAAAGCAAGAGAATTGTAAAGATGATAGTAGAGGAGGAGAAGAAAATATCAATGCAAGAGTTTGCAAACAGGTTGGAGACAGACTTTGATGGAAATAAGAGACTGCTGTACAGTCTAATCAAGGTGAAACGACATACGGGGGAGACTCAAACCATAATGAAGAAGGAGGATGGTGGTTTCACAAACAGACCGGAGGAGATAAAAACAATGTGGAAAGAGTACTTTAAGGAGCTACTTCAGGGAGAGGCAGTACAAAAGAAAGACAGAGAGACAAACCGAAGAATGGCAGAGGAAAGCGAGGGGGTTGCGGGTGAAATACCAGGACAGATGGAAGTGAAAGAAATGCTAAAGAAGATGAAGAATGGAAAAGCCCCAGGAATGGACGAAGTCAGTGTCGAGATGCTGAAAGCGTCAGGGCAGAAGGGAATTGAGTGGCTCTGCCGGGTAATTCAAGCAGCATGGACCCAGTGTGATGTCCCAGAAGATTGGGGGAAGGGAATACTTATTCCTATCTTTAAGAAAGGGGACAGAAAGCGATGCTGCAACTACAGGGGAGTAACTTTGATGTGCCAAACAGCTAAATTGTATGAAAAGATCATCGAAAGGAGGGTGGCTGAGAGTATTGAGAGTAAACTAAGAGAAGAACAATACGGTTTTAGAAGAGGACGGTCAACGATTGACCTCATCTTTGCAGTGAGACAAATCATGGAAGACCGATGGGAGAAAGGGAACGGGATGAGAATGATATTTCTGGACCTGGTAAAGGCGTACGACAGAATGCCAAGAGAAGAAGTGTGGCGGTGCCTAGAGAAGAAGGGTGTGGACAGTGGAGTGATACAAAGAATTCAAAGTATGTATAAGAAGAACAGTAGTTGCGTGCAGACGGGAGTGGGAAAAACGGACTGGTTCGAAGTGAGGGAGGGACTGAAGCAAGGGAGTGTATTGTCACCAACATTATTTACAGTAGTAATGGATGAGATGCTGAGAGAGGTTGAGCCGGAGGACCAAGAGGACACCCGCACACTCATATATGCAGACGACGTTCTTGTGTGGGCAGAGACCGAGGAAGAGTTGCAAGAGAAACTCAACAGGTGGGAAGAAGTGACAGCAAAATATGGACTAGAAATCAGTAGAGAAAAAAGCGAAACCATGGTTATGGAAAGGCAACAGAAGACACGGTGCCGGATGCAGATGCGAGGAGAGGAACTTACGGAAAAAGACGAGTTTAAATATCTAGGTAGTGTATTGGCAAAGGATGGAAAGGTGGACAGGGAGATCGAGAGGAGGGTGAGAGCAGCAGAAGTGTTTTACCAGAGTGTAAGGAAGCTACTATGGAATGAAGATGTACCACAGAGGTGTAAGATATTACTGTACAAAACCTACTTTGTACCAATCTTAATATATGCAGCAGTAACTTGGCCAATGGGAGGGAAAGAAGAAATGAAGATGCAGGCTGCAGAAATGAAGTTCCTGAGAAGTGTGGCAGGAGTGACGAAGATGGACAAGGTGAGGAGTGCAAAGATTAGAAAAGACCTAGAAGTGGAATCTCTTAGATTTAAACTTGGAAAAGAGAGGCTAAGATGGTACGGACATATGAAGAGGATGGGAAAAGAGAGGATACCATGTAGAGAGGCAGAGCGTGCAGCCATGGGTGTCAGAAGAAAGGCAGGAAGACCTAGAACCAAATGGATCAACGGAATAGAGGCAGCTGCAGAAGAAAGAGGAGAGTGTTGGGGAGTAATTACAACAGAGAAGTGGTGGGAAGACAGAGAGAGATGGAGGGAGCTGGTGGAAAGAGAGGAGGCTGAAGAACTGGAAGAAGAGATTGAAGAAGTGTGGAGTGTCGGACTTGGCAAGTCGGCTCTGAGAACACAAGTGCCCTAGAACATTGGTGGGATCATCCCACCCCCTGACCCGACAATAGTTGGAAGCAGGGTCGCGATATTATTATGTTCATTATGATTGAATATTTCTACTGACATATTATTTTGACTAGAATTTACAACATCTCTGAAAATGATAATATGACAGTACAAAATGCTGTAAAAACAATTTTTTTTATTAAATTCCCTAAATAACAATATTTTTGTACAAATTTGAATTTTTTTTAGTTTGCATCTTTCTGTTTTAGAAATTGAAAAAAAAATCAATAATAATAATAATAAATAATATAAATAATAACTATAATAATAATAATAAATAGGTAATAAAAATAAAATGAAAAATACACACAAATATCAAAACTATAATTGTGAAGTCAACAAATTAGCCCTGGGGGGATTAGTTCAGTTCAGTTCAGTTCAGTTTTATTTCCAGAATTCATCAATACATTTGAAAGAGGTACATCATCAATGATCAATGATGATCAATACATCATCAGAGGTAACTATCAATATACTCTTAGTGGGGAGATAGACCCCCCCCCCCCCTTAATTCGACCACTGCTAATCATAGTGACACTAGTAGACACTATTTTTAAAATTAAAATCAAATTACCTATGCACTAATTTTCAATGAAAATATACCTAGGCAGACCTAATAATAATAATAAAATAATGAAATGCCTACCAAATAAATAAAACTTTTGGAAAATATTTCCGACTTCCAAAACTATCTTCCTCACAATTCCAGGTCACAAAACTACATAGTACCATATTGCTATGAAATGGAATACATTATGAATGATTTCTGGGAAAACAACCCTTAATGTGTTAATTAAATACAATTATGTATATCAAATCCAATCATTTAAATAATAATTGAGTCAGCAAAGCGAGCGTCTCCTTTTTTAGATTTTGTGGCACATATTATCTTTTTCTTGTTTTCCTGTTAATGCCGGTATAGAGGTCGTACAATTTATCTGTTTAAGTTGACATATTATTGCACACATGTAAGACCAACTCGGCGGTTTGCAGACCAAAATTTGTTCAAAGTCCGCTGAGAGGTTCAAATTTTAAACACATTATCTAATCTGATCAATTTGAAATTTTGCACAAAGCCCAACATTTAATAACATTTTAGAAATTTTTACAAAATCCTCTACCTATCAGAGAATATGCAAAAATTTAATACGGTTGAAATACAATATTTCAAAATAAAACACAATATTTTCAATCTCAATTTAAGTGTACATTTTCATTCATAAATATTTAATTAAAAAACAGTGTAAATTTTGACGGGAAAACGCCATCCCGGCGTGTGATGTCATATTTTATTGTAACCAAAGCAACCTCATTGTTGGTTGATAAATAAATGACATCACTCGCCGGGATGGCATTTTCCTGACAAAATTTACACTGATTTTAAATTAAATATTTATGAATGAAAATGTATTTATTTTAGGGTGAAAATAGTGTGATTTACCAACAAATATGTTGTTATTTTGAATTATAGTGTTAATAAATTCATACATATTCCCTATTGGTTAAAAATTAAGTAATAAGTCTATCCATTTAATTGGTTGAAAATCAAATTGTTCGAATTGAGTTCAAATTTTGCATGGTAATCAAGACCGACATAATCTCATATATTACACATTTCCAGCCCAATCGTTGCAAAGTATTTGCACACTACAGTCTATTCCATTTCAAAAGGGGAATGGAAGTTCCAAGAAGTTCGCAATTCTCCCGTTGCGAACTTCTTGGAACTTCCATGGCATAGTTTGCAGTACCACTACCATAAAAATTTTGCTTTCGTGAATATCACTCATGTGTTGAAACGACCACTAGATCTTTAAATCAGTAATAAAATAATTAATTTATCACTAGTTGCCATAAAATCCTCTATTTAATAGCCTGGGCTAACATAATACATTTAAAAAGTAATTTAAATCTGTTGTAATATGTTAGTACTTTCTCAGCTAAGTTGGCAGACTTGTTGTTTCTCTTGTCTTCCTTGAAGGCGGGAAACAAGGCAAGAGAAACAACATGTCTGCCAACTTAGCTGAGAAAGTACTAACATATTACAACAGATTTAAATTACTTTTTAAACGTATTTTGTTAATCCAGGCTATTAAATAGAGGATTTTATGGCAACTAGTGATAAATTATTTATTTTATGACTGATTTAAAGATCTAGTGGTCGTTCCAACACATGAGTGATAATCACCAATAGCGGTGTTCTAGAATTCAGCGAAACATGCAGCGCTGCAGAGGACATCTAGCAAAGTGTTCATTTATTCAGCGCTGCAGCGACTGCTGCTGCATCAAAGTGTTCTTAATTTCAGCGCTATATAGCGGCTATCTAGCGGATCTAGCAACAAAAATCATCGCTTTATTCGCTAGATGGATGCAAAATGGCGGCGTTTGTTTATGTTGATATGTGTATCAATGATTTAAGTCGTCAGTTATGCGTCGTTTATGAAATGCAGATGAATCTGAGAGGTAAATATATGTTTCTCTAATATAATATGCCGTATTATTGCATTGTTTATTGCGTTATATTTCATTGCATTTTTGCTTTGATAACAACGTCCATGTTTTAAAATCTTGCCGCCACATTCTTCTAGCAAAACTAAGCAAATCGTTCATAAATTAAGCGAGAATTCATCTAGCAGGACGCCATTTTCTCGCTGCAGCACTGCATTTTTCGCTGAATTCTAGAACACCGCTAATGCAAAATTTTTATGGCAGTGGTACTGCTAACTATGCCATCTGTGGCAGAACTTCTTGGAACTTCCATTCCCCTTTTGAAATGGAATAGACTGTACTTATGGTGATTTTAAGAGTTTTAAAATAGTTGTCAGCAGAGATTGCTGGAAAAGTACCCCATTCATGGTGCCTACATTGATCTGTTATTCAATTGTTCCAGAGTGTGTAATGGGTACGTTAATGAATGATTAATTATACCTAGAACCAAAAACTAAATTATAAAAAAATATTATTATACCTATTTAAATGTTTGGATCCCAATTAGTACTCATATTTGGTAACTTGGTAAAAATAAAGCTGGTAAAAAATAAAGTTGGTAAAAATAAAGCTTAAAATAAAATAAATACTGTTTTGAAGTCAAGGGAGTGATATTTTCACAATTTCACTGTGCGTCTGTATTTCAATGTAGGTACCTACTTGCTATGAAAGTTCATTAATTTTTAATGGTAATTCGACACTAAAAGTTTCAGTCATGCACATGGGCATTGTTTGTTTTGATCACGGCCTTCAGAACGATGCGTCAAGATGACTTTGTGTACTGGACTCTTCAGCATTACTAGCGCATTCTATTAGTACTTTTAGGGTCGAATTAGACACATTTGGTAAAAAGTTTCATTTATGGTTTGCACATAGTGCTTCCAAAACAAAAATAAAATACAAGATAGGTTAGTAGTACTCCCAAGAGTACCTAAATGGAAAAACATACCTCTACTTTCTGTTTGAGTTTCAGCAAAACCACTTCACATTTGGTCAATGTTCCTTCCTTCATTCTGAAAATAAAATGGAATACCTACTTCACACACACTTCAACAATTAGTATGACTATCATTGGGAACAGGAAATTATAGGTACCTAGGTATTAAGAGGTAGGTATTCATGACAAACAATAACAAATATTATATTTATAAAACTGAAGAATAAAAATGTTGTATTTACTTCAAACACTTAAAATAAGTAGGTAGGTAGGAATGTAATTTAAAAGTAAGGCTCTCAATCCCACTTCTGCATCACATTTTACAAAATATACTTTGTTAAGAAGTCAGCCAACATCATATCAGATCTCCTTGCATGAATCAGGGGCGGATTTAGCCTCTTGTCATTTGGGGGGGGGGGGGGGGGGGGTGAAAATATGGAATGGGGTCCATGTAATCTCCCAGCCATGCAGATGCCCAGACAGATGGGGTCACCCGGCCACGGGCGTGCGCAGGATTTCTGCCAGGGGTGGGGGCAAGGCAAGGAAAACAATATTTCATGGGTTAAGGGGGGTGTGGGGGGCGCGCTTGCCCCGCAGGGCATTTTTGTACGTATACGTATGTATGATTACGTTATTTTTGTAAATGAGGAAATGAAAAATCAACCTGCTGATCTTATAAGAAGGTGGAGGAGGAATCATGGGGGGAGGCGGCGATCGTCCCTCCTTGAATCCGCCCCTGGCATGGCATAAGTCATGACGACAATGCTCAAGATAAACCGATTTTCAAAATGGCGGCTGAAATCACTGCTACACCAAGCCTCATTCATTCAGAAATATAAATAATATAAATAAAATTCTTAGAAATCTTCATTAGAAAATAAATTCTTAATAACTTAAAAACATCTCTAAATGTTATATAAATTGTAGGTATAAGTTATAACCATAGACATTGTATAGCCTTCGGTATAACCTTCTAATGTATTTATCATTATAGTCAATTAACTCTCTCGCCCCTCTCCCTCCTGATATGGACATTCTTAATAGGTATGTATATTTTAATTTTTGATAATTTTTGGATCATGTGAAAAATTCAAAACTAGGTCTTTGGAATAGACAACATAATAAATTATCTAGTTAGCTCTGCTTTTCAAAAATTTTATATGCAGTACCGTGATCCAAGTATCTATTATGGTTTTTCAACAATGGATCAAAACCATAATAGATACTTGGATCACGGTACTGCATATGGAAATTTTTGAAAAGCAGAGCTAGGTAACTAGATAATTTATGGTGTTGTCTATTCCAGTCATGCTGCAACTTGCAAGCTGCTGCCATTAGGCCAGATAAACTGGAGTGTTTGGGGATTAGTGTGAACATGGAGATAGTACCTATATATAATATATCTCCATTGTGTTACGACCTCCCTCCACCCTCCAATGTAAGATGGCTCCCAACTTTTATTAGTAGGTAACCAAATCGGAATTGGGTTATTATTTCAAAATAAATAGTCATTGTTGCACCGATGTGTTAACAAGGTGTGAATGAATGAACTATAAAATAAAGTGATACATAGGTATCTCAGAAAAAACCCTACATAGGTACCTTCATTAATTAACAGAAAAAAGTTGAGTTTAGCAAGATTCACTTACTTTGTATTGAAATCCATCAGCATAACAGACAAACACTGAAGTCGATTTCTTAAACTACTATTAACAGAGCATCCATCCCCTTGACTGATCAAAGATTTGATCAATGGCATATAGGTTTGTAATGCCCTGAATCTGCGATCATATTCCTCATCATCAAAGAGAACTTTGCCGATCAGATGTGGTGGGCAGAGATCTGAAAAATGGAACATCACGTTACACGTAACAATAATAATTGACAATATTAAATACATACACCTAGCTAAATATAAGCTAGAACTAGAGCTCACCTTGTCCACTCCCATCTTTGCCAGGAGAGGTAAACGACATGGTAATTAATCTAAGTTGACAGATGCAATCTGAAAACCGAACAATATACATAAGGTACAAACCAACATTTGAAATTAGGTATATATATATATATATTGTTTTATTTAAAACTCTGCCAACAACAATTGTTGGTTGCCAACAAAGACACAGAATAATACACAACATAAATGAAAAGATAACTAAATTTAAACAAAATCATGAGAAGTGACTAAAATTTGGTAATAAACATTTGAACTATGAAATTAATGATATAAATGGTTTTTCAAAATAATAACTGATCTCCTAATTACATCTATAACTATACTATTTAACAAAGTCTTATGCAACTTGTGCTTCACTAAATGCTTTCAAAAATCCAGGAATTGTTCCTTGTGACCCAACCATTAGTCCTACGATGTCGACATGAAGCAAACCGTATATTCTTGAGTATTCCCAAAATACTGATGTACCCGTACTGACGTCCACATATTTATATCATTTGCTATTGCTACGTAAAGGCTAATTACACGATTCAAGTTTCCTTGAATTCAACCCTTCAAGGGGGTTGAATTCAAGACTTGGAGGGTATAAATGAAAACATTGATGCATTTAACACGCGTCCAAGTCTTGAATTCAGGACATCTCTTCAGCCTTTTCAATTAGTTAGAACATGTCCTATTTTCCTTCAAGTCTAGAAATACTTCAACCATTGTTAATTTCACTGCAACTTCAATAAATTCTCTTTCAAGTTTCCTTGAACCGTGTAATTCAGACTTAAGTCACTAGGTAGTAGGTACTATTTCCAGCAGTGAAGTACCTAACAGAACGATGGATTGCTGATTAGGTTTATTTAAATGTATTTGCATTAAGCTGAGAACTGGATTTGGAAGTCTTCCTACTAGAGGTAAAAAACAATGAGCCCTTATCAAATAACACGAATTGCTACGTACACAAAAACGCTCAATGTAACGCGTTGATGAGCCAGCACCGTTACGGTATGCTAATTCTCGAACCGGAATTCCTTATTATTTATTAAACGCCCCACAAACATGTAGTACCTACATTGACATCCATATTGAATTGAAATATGATCCACTCAATCAACATCTGAAGTAGTATTTTTTTTATTGAAGCTTGAGAATAACAACAATAAACAGAGAATAAACAGTCTGGTACCTAAAGAAAGCAATCAGATTCCGTTACCTACAAGTGGAAAATTCCCATTTATATCGATAACCTAAGTTTCATTTCTGGCAGATATTACAAAACGTCAATAAATCTGTAATTACTTGACTGATTGGGTTAAAAACGTGTAAAATTGTAGATATTATATTGGTCTTTATCACTATGCAAAATTTGAACTTAATCGGAACATTTTGATTTTTTACCAACCAGAAGATATTATTTGAAGTTAAGGAGGAACAATCAATATAATCACGGTCTTCTTGATATTCCCACTAATCTGCAAAATATATGAATTTCTAGAATCTACCGTTTTACCGCTCAACACAATGTTATCAGTAAAACTGCACTTTTTATTAGGAAAATCGTCGAAATAAAGAAGTACTCTCATATCTCAGTAAATCATACAGAAACGTGTACCTATATTTAAAACTAGAATTAAATATTGTACTTGATACACGATATAATAGTTTTTTAAAGAAATCTTAGCCCCTGTTAACCTGGACACCATATTTTTTCTAATCGTACCTGACACTAATCACTAGGTACCGTTATTGGTCATTAGTATTTGATTTGTGATAAGCAGAAAATTAGAAAAAAAAATTTATACACTTGAAAATTGTGTTTGAAAGAATAACTTTGTGTGCCATTTTTCGATTCATTGAGTGTACATTTAAAATACAAACAATGTGTCGTTGACGTTATAAAGTGTGTTTAAAAACCTTCAAAAGTGATCTCATTTCGATCGTAAATTTATCTGTGTTGACTTTTATTCGTCAAGATTCGTAGAACTCGTGTTGCGGGGAGGGATTGTGTCTCAAATTCCGGCGGGGTCAAGAAGTTGGGAGTATGCAGAATTCATAACAAAACGTGATATTTACACTCTCAAGTACCAGCTGGTAAAATATAAAGTGGAGCTTAATAAGAGATTTTATTAATTGCAGGTCAATTATAGGCGCTATAATTTTTAATAAAATGTGGTTAGGAAGAGGAAGATTTGTTTGACTATTTCGTCAAAAGCTTAATCATAGGCTGCACTTAGTTTGCTCACACCGAATATTTGAAGATTAAAATCGATGTTACACTGTAATAGGTACTGACTCGCCAAGTGTCGCAAGGTCATTCTTTTATGTATCATTTCAAGACCATACGCGTTAGGCTAGGATGTTCCAACACTGCGTCAATGTGCTTAAATCCCCGAACATCAATGACAGTAAAATTTTGCTTTTTGGGTTCACTGGCCCTTTAATACAGTTTTGAAAATATCAGCATGCCTTTTCATTTCAAATTGATCGGACCTACCAATCAAGATATATTTTAAAAAAATGAACCAATCAACGGATTTTTTAAAAATTATGTTCTGCAACGCCAAGAGATAGTCCGTACATGTGTGCAAAATTTCAGCTCGATCGGAGAAAAGATGCAAGCTGTAGAGCGGTAAAGCAACAATAAATATAATAATAATTTAATAAAAACATAGGCCCGTGCCGAAAGGAGTTGCTTGTTTCGCTCGCTCAATAACAACGCGGAAAAATCCTTGAACGCCTAATAAATACGCGGAACTAATTGTCGGGAGGTGTATTCTCTAGATGGAATATGAAGTAAATCTCACTTTTCTGGTAAACATTGAATCAGGGCGGCCTAGAAAATAAACTCTTTGGCTAGAAAAATTTGAAAAAAACATACGGAATTTCGGAAAGTTGCCAGCGCCCTTGCAGCGCCCCTTCATGAACTAAGTGCAGTCGGGGCGCCGAGTGTTTGAACTCTCACCAGATAAAGCCACCGTCACTTACTCTGTTAGGCGGAGAAAGATGTCATTGCAAGGTGAGCGCGCAATGAAGTAATTATCGGCCTAGCAGAAAAACTGCCTAACAGCGCATTCTGTTGAGTTCAAACACTCGTCGCCCCGACTGTAGATAAGACGTGTCTACGCATGCGCCACCTTAAAGGGCTTAAGGGGCCGCCTTACATTACGAGTGTTAGTGCAGTCCAGGGTCGACCTACCTAGTCCCATGCCCTCCCCAAATTCGCGGACCCCTCGGGCCGGTCTCCCCCCTCGAGATGGTGATCCTCCTGAAACCTGGTCCCTCCGGCCCGAAGCCTTCCCCTCCCTAGAGAGCCTATATACTGGGGAAGAGAGTGGCCAACTGGGTGACTGCTTTCTATTGGTTGAAGTATTAACCAATGGGGGGGGGGGGGGGGGGGGCGCTTTAATGGGAGCCGCCATCTTGTGCTCAAACAGTGGGCAAGTTAGAGAGCCTAGGGCAAGTAGCTGGCTGTGGCAGGAATAGTTGACGACCTTGACAAGCGTCCATGACTTGAGCGCAAGATGGCGCCCACGAGTTGGCCACTCTCTTCCCCAGTATATAGGCTCTCTACCCCTCCCCGGTCTGACCCAAATCTTAACTGGTTTTCCCACCAATTTCATACTCCCCCGGATCGAGCCCGTTAGGTCGATCCCTCCCCATGTCCTCCACTTTTCATAAACAAAGTTAAAAAGTACAAAGTACAAATTAATGTGCGCAATATAACCTCGTCGTTGACGCGCCGTTAAACCATAATAATCTAATCTATATCGGAAGTATAATTCTGTCCGCTGCCATCTTTAATCATGGTAGAAAGCAAGTAGTGAAAGACCGCCAACTTTTCAAATAATCCGTTAATTAGGTACATTACCTATAGTTGTTTTATTGTACCACAAATTATACTAGTACTAATCTAGTTACAATGTCGAATCGGTTCAAAATCATTGAAAACAATACATAATCAATTAGAAATTTGAAATAGGTACACTCCCCCAAATAATAAACGGTACTCGAAAGAAAATGAATTGACTGATTAAGGTTTGATGGCATCATCCCATGAAGTCAGTGCTAACGCATTATCTAGCTCTTTTAGGTGAGCTCTGATTTCATTGATAATAACAAGGATTGATTGTCAAGGAACCGGCCCAGCAGCCAATACGTTTTGTACCAAGTACCGTTTATTATTTGGGGGAGTGTACCTAATGAGCCAATTAGGAAGTTGCGGGGAAGTAGCCTAAAAGCACAAGCCACACGGTCGCACAAGACAAAAGCCCATGCTACACGACCAAATACCCCCAAAACGTTGTATCGTTTAGTTCCATCTTTTCCCACGCGCTTTTCCCGCACAAGGTCCATAGGACTGATGAAATCCTGTAACGCCATGACAGGAAAGCACATTATTTTGAGAGAGTAACAAGCAGGTACCTACTTAACTAGGAGGACAGAAGTAAGCCGACAAAGTACTGTACTACACCCGAGTTCAAGAGAAAGGTAAACCTTCCTTCCCCCTTCCCATGCATAATTTAGTTTATGCACCTCCCCCTCGACACGTGACACGGGAAAAGTTGTTTGAATGTAATCTTCTATTCGAGAAAATAAGGAACACAACTGACCCCTGGTGGATTTTGTGGTACTAGGTAAATGGCGGCTATCAAGGGCGCATTTGCATAAATATAAATACAAATATTTGATATAGATGTTTGTTATGGCCAAGAAAGTAAATTTATAGCTAAATATCAATGTCATTTGTTTTTTGTTTTTTCACTGCTTTATGGAAACACGAAATGTAAAAATAAACAAATTAATATGTGGACCTGATAGTAGCCATCTTGCCAGAAGTGGCTCCATCACTTATCACTTATTTGTGGGAATAAATGCACGTCATTTTGTCAATTAGCACCTGAACAGAAGGTTCTCTTCACAATAGAAAGAATCACACGAATGCAAACATGGAAAGGTTATTTTTTCTCCAAATCGCAATGTAAAAAGCATAAGACTCTATCACAGAAAAGCACCTCAATGGAGACTTTAGGTTATTACAAGCTACCTATCCAATCTATGCGTTATTAGGCCACTGTAGCGTCTTATGGAATGACCTTGGGTTGTCTGCCATTGTACAGACACCCCCTATGACCCCATTCTGCCATTGTCTGCCTTGGGTTGTGTAGCCTATTTGAAGCATAGATTGTACGACGTGTAGATAATGTAAGGTTAAAAAGTAGGTACCTACCTACCTACCTAGTATCAAGATACCTTCACCTAATTCCTAAATGTGTCATTAATCATTCGGTAGCTTTTTAATGTAGTACTACCTGATAGGAACACGCGCTAGTAGGTACTGCCTAGATACAAAAATAAATTAGATGCTGAATGTAGGTAGGGTAGGGTACTACCTAGCCGTAATTAAGTCGGTTCCGCAGAACCGACGCGATCACTCGATACAGCATTTTTATTTATTTTTTAAATTACCATTTCAAAAAGCTAATTTACAACAGTTCAACTAAGTATAAAAGACTCACTAATGTCCTGTAGTTTGCAACCCCAATAATGATGCAATTTTAAGTATTTACTATTTTGAGAATGTTGTACAAAACTTGGGAGGTATAGGACAATCATTTCGAATTTGGTGTTGGTAGGTTTCTTTTAAAATAGCACTAAGTTGATATTGTTTTCAATTCTTTTCCCGATAGTAGGTACTATGTCCGTAGGGAGGATCAGATACCTACCTTAAGTTTTTTTGTTAAAATCTAACCGTAACGTGTAGGTAGTAGGTACAAAAAAATTAGAACATCATTCTAATCAACTTTTACACTATTTTACTTGGCTGCCGTAAGATAACATGGGGGATAAACTCAAATTATCTCAGAAACTAGACACGAGAAGTGTTTAGTTTTTTAAGGGATTGTGTATTGCATGATTATCAATAAGTACCTACGCAAAAAGTTACGAAGATCTGGGCTGAACACACAAGAGCGGTTTTTTTGCGTTGTTTACATATATATTGATAACGAATCACAAGTCAAGAAACTGCCCATGGTAAACTTGCAATAGTTAGGTGAAGGAAGAACGGAAAACGCAAAAACGGTCCGTGTAAAAACTAAAAAGCCACTTAGTCTTCGTAAATTGTAAATCCAAACAAGTGCTCGTACAACAATAATATGTAGGTAATAGGTATATTCACAATACAATATTCAACCTATGTATACCTACCTATGCATTCAACCAAGTCTACAGTTAACCAAATCGTTGGAAGAAGGTATGGATGCTCATAAAAGAAATTTCACGCAGGGTCCCAGGGCGCACGAGTCGGCATTTTTGTTGGAATCAAAATGGCTTCTATTCGATGGGATGAAAAACCCCGTAAAAAGGGACATTGTAGTACCAAGAAATTGGCGTGCTTAGTAACAGACCATTTCGCACTTACCTTTAGACTATGCTGGAGCTCGGCTATTCATACAAACGATCCAAATCATTTTAATATTAACTTTATTTCACATTTACGTAAAACACCACGCTAAAAGGCACGCTAACATTACCTTTCTTTGTGAGTGACTGAACTGAATGTAAAAGGGGTTCACATATCTAAGCGCACAGTTTAGTTCCAAAAATGTCGTTGAAGCGCTGCGCTTGGAGTCTCCGGTTCAAACCCCCCATCCGCTCAGCGAGCACATCTGTGATCATCGTTCGTTGCGTTCGCCATCGCCCGCCCGTCCGCCATGTTTGGAGGAGCATCCGATGGTGTCATTTTCGTGAATTATCTATCTTGGATGCATTATTTTCGTTAGTATATCTCGTGTGTATTGTTTCAAGTGTTGTTCTATGTATAATATTGATTTGTTCTTACTTTAAGGACAAGGTACCTACTAAATCGAGACAGGCTACGTTTTGCAGCACATAGAGTTAAAATGCATGTGTGGCAGTCGACCATGTCCGTATCGAAAACCCCTGTAATCTTTCCTGTAATTGTAACCAAAGATGACGTGCGTAAATGTCAGTATCATTCACACTTGATTCACACTCACACGTTAGAGCTGGAATAATTTCGGTTCATAAGTAGGTATTGCGTAGTGTGTGTAGGTATAGTTTGCATAGTACCTACCTTGCATACAGTTTCAGTTTAGTTTCAGTTTATTTCTATCAGTTTCAGTATACTAGCACTTTCATTTCATACTAACTCTTTCGTCTTCGCTAGGTAGTTCTTTTGACTTGTTATTATTATTATTGTCTCCTATTTAGTTAGGTACAGTAGGTCGGTAGGAAAGATACTAATTATGGCTGTTGGTACGTAGACCTAGGTATATAATTACTATAGTCATTTTACCACGGAGTTGTAGTAATGTAACTACGAGTGTTTTTGTTTAAAACATAACCAAAGTGGTAACTTACACATGAATAAGGTTTACTCACCTATCTCAACGTAATTTAAAGATGAGGGAAATAATCGTTAACAGTCTGGAAGCCAAATATTTAGTTTTCAATAAAAAACAATTACGTATTCATTGTTTTGAACGTTGAAGGCTGCCTAGATGTCAACTGGTTAAAGTGGCTCCATTGCCTTCCTAGTTCCTACTTAGTAGAAATGTGTATGAGGTATACCTAGCCTACGACTACATGGCGCAGCTTTACACAAGTTTGATGTATTAGGTATGTAGGTAGTTCGATCTGCTTTGCAAAACTAATGTTATGTAGCAATGTAAACAAATGTAATCCAAAACGAAGGAAATTCACTGCATACTAGAGGTTATCATTATTTTCAGTCAATATTAGTTGGTTTTGCAGTGGTTTATTAATTTAAAAAAAAATCTCGTGTAGAAGTACGCATGTAAAAACTGTCAAAACCCTGTGTACCCTACTGTTATTTTAAATATTACATTCATAATTGGATACCTAATTAATATCTCAACATTTCGTTGGAAAGATGAAAAAAGATCAATGTTTTGACAACATCTGTCATCATGTCAGGTTTGTGATGCCCTCAGGCCCTTTTATTAGAGTATGCTCGTAGGACTTTTTCCTTCAACTTCAGATCTTGATTGAGAATATTTAGGTGCAAAATCATTTTAGAAGTTCTTTTCTGCGTAGATTAGTTCCAACAGATGTGTCCTCCTGGCACGGTATTACCAAAGTTAAATTGTGCTGGATTAAATTCAATTGTTTAAATCATTTTGAGGTACCTTATCTGATTGGCTGTGCCACCAATTTAGTCCAATAATTAGTTAATCCGGCTCAGAATAACTTTGGTAATACTGGCCCTAAGTTATGTGATTAGGAGACTGACGGACTAGACTGAACCCTTCCAAGTGAAAATGTGTAGATTTTTGGTTGAAAAAGTCACGTGATTTGCTTTAAAGAGAGTTTATGGAAGGTAGGTACCTATTCCAGAGAAAAAGGAACTTTTTATAAGTTGAAATCACACTAAAAAATTGGTAATAACGTTTAGATTGATGGAAAGAAGATATATTTTTTTTTAAATAACTTATTTACCTGCTGCTGTAGGTTAGAAACAAAATGTTGGTAGGCACCAAAAAAAGCTAGGTAGGTAGGTAGGTAGGTACTACTGGTAGTACCTACGAAATAGAATTTCACAAAAAGGTGTTTTTCAAAAATTGGATTGTACACTACACACTAAGTCCCTTTCCCAAAATGAAATATGCATGCTCATTTTTATTCGGGGGCAAGAGGGAAGCCAAACTCCATCTATTTTGAGATAAAATATAGCCATGAAGTCGTAACAAAATGTCTTGTATTTTCTAGCTTAGAAAAAGAGATCCCCTAATAACATGATTAAATATTCATATCCTGTAGTGTGTGTTGGTTTGGTTAACACTCCTTTCACCCCCCACCACATTCAAACAACTTTGCCAGCGTTATGAGAGGGGGAGGAGCCTGAAGTAATTTAAATGCATGGAAGGGGAGGAGCGGTTACCGAATATATTTCCAGGACTACATAGAGGGTGCATACCGTATTTGGATCAGGTCGCCCAGTTTCCCTATCATTTTAACATTGTGACGTAAGCACCTGGGCGTGACCTTGAGTCGAATTTAGTCGAATGAATGGAAATACAGGCATCCATGTTGGATCAGAAAGTCCGACCTCTTGAGCTTGGGCATTATGGGTACAGGTTTGAGCTCGTTTGTTGACGCGGCAAGTTTGATTTAACCCGTAAATCCTATGGTGACGTCAACGCCCAACTCGCCAAATATTGGAATGCACCCAGAATGTACCAAACCAATAAATTTCTAATTATTTTAATCCAGCCAATACCTCAGAGAATATCTGTCTATAGTTGGTTGGTCAGAGTTGTTGATATAAAGGGCAGTATGATGAGGCACTAATTAAAAAAAGAGCAGGGATACATACAATTTAATATGTTATCAAGCATTGTGTATTTGTATAGAGGGTTTACTTGGAATAAAGCTACAATTTTGTTGTCACACTGTTTTGATTATTTTGTACATTTGCATGAAATCTGTATAATATTAATCATCCTAAACAATAAGTAAGCACTGCTGAAATAAGAATTAAGCAACAAAAACGGGCCCTTTTCATAATTACATTCAACATTTTATCTGGTTATAGTAGCAGAGTAGGTAGTTGTTATATACAATTGCATTCATACGCAGATGTATACCTATTGTATATATTTATTCTAAAGTCAATTTTAGCATGCTGTAGGATACACCAGCCAATTTATGTATGACACGAGCTGCTTCCATTCTATATGGATGTTGTGGTCATTCAGTCTAATTATGTACAACTTATTTTTATTTACAATACAGTCACTCGCTTATATATTTATTTGTACAAACAGGACAGCCTGGTAGTAGAGAACACCGAAAAATGAACACACCAGGCTGTACATGACATCGGTATCAGTAGATATCTAATATCCATTCAAACCTGCATAACATTATTTAACATCGGCAAAATTACACTTGCTCTCAAAAGCAGAATAAAGACAGTCTTATGTAATATCTAATTTAAGAGACACCAAAATGAAGCAGTTAATCTCTATTTCGAGATTTTTCAATTAGTATGTAATTGTAATGTAATCTGCAAGCTAATGAAAAAGATTTGCTCTTTTGTTGGGTACATACAGACAGTGTGCAAAACCAAAATTATTACTTTGGCCTGGACCGAATGATATATATAATTTATTATTCTGATTTTCATTCTTGTTATGACATCATGCAGTATGATGGGTTATGATTGAATGTGAAGGTTATTATGAAGCAACAGCATAGGTACTTCATTTACATACATTAACAAGAATGAAAATGAGAATCAAATCGATGAAACAAGCATTCGGACACATCGCCAGTTTCTTTATTCTAAACCATCCTAAAAAAATATAAGTGTCTTCTTTTTTAAATTCTCTTGCACACAATCTTTCTCAATAATATAGTGATGACAATGGAATGTTTTTCTTTCTTGTTGATTGGGTATATACAGCAGATCATTTTTAATGTCACTGGTGGATTACTTAAAAGATATTCCACTCTCACAGCCACAAAATGTCTCCTTATCTTAGTAAACAATATCCTTCAACATTTGGGCAGAGGTACACTTTTCAGCAGATATAAAAAAGTTGACTTTTACAAGGAACATAAATGCAATGGTAATTCTATGCTGCCCCGAGTACTCTGCATACCACGTACATCAAATTAAAGGATTTCACTTCTTTAACCATGACAAAACAGCTCCTCAAAATTTGAAGAAGACTTTAATTGACCTAAAAATACACTTTCTGGCATTAGGTACTACATTGCAAACCTAGAGGATTGTACAAAAAATAACTAGGTACCTAAACTACAATACAACTCTGAATATACTGGAAATTATATTGTAATGTAAGGGAACTTGAACATAGATTCTTTCATCAAGACAAAGTCTTCATAAATCCTTACACTGCTGTCCTCTTTAATCTACCAACTCGCCCGCAAACGGTAAATTCCCGAACACTGGTCCAAACATACGACGAAAACGAAGTTCTTCACAATCTTGAGATCACTTGAGATAAGACTTACGGCGAATTTAGTTGTGCACCGTGGCCGAGCCTTGCTGCAGCCTTTCGAGCTCCTCGAGGCTGAGAATATTCTGCATGGTTGATATTGCAGGCATACCAGCCAAACGTCCAGCTTTGGCTTGAGCCAGCAGCTCTGGAGAGAACCACTGAGCCAGCTGATTGCTGGTAGGCGACGTGGAGATGTCACCTCCGCCGTGCATGTTCATGCCCTGCCAACATCCAGATGCATTAGAGCTTGGAAACCACGAGAATTTCTCCAAGGAGAAGAAATACAAAATTCTTTTTCCTTTACTACTCGAGGAGTAAGATTTCAGAAAAGAGAATCTTATTTGATACTGGGTCATATCATCAGGGTCGTTTGTAAACACCCTTTCAATGGAGTGGCAAGTTACTTGAAAGGCCATAAATTAAATAAATAACCAATTTGCACACAGGTCAAGATGAAATAACATGTACATTTCCCAATGTGGGATCCCAATGCAATCCCAATGTGGGAATACATTTTTTAAATTTTTTAATGTACAAGGCAGTCTAGACTCTTCGTTCTCTACATTCCTCAAGAATTTTCCATTTCCTTTCTTTTACCTGAGATTGGCGCATGGGCATTGGCTGGCTCTGGTGGCGCATGCCACTGTCTGCATTGGCTCGCTGGGCATTAGCATATGTCTGCTGCTGCAGCATTTGCTGGAGTGTAGTTGGCATCATATTTGGCTGCTGCATTTGATTTGAAAGCTTCTGGCTCGAACCTGTGTAAATCGGCACCATCAATTGATGTACTTCACAATCGAATAGATCTGAAAGTGGGGTATTGAGAACTTCCAGTGGAGTCTAGATGATATTGATAAGGCATGTGCAAAGTTAAAAATATCCGGCCAAACCGGGGCTCGAACCCTGGACTTCTCACTGGCTGGGCAAGAGCCCTTTCGAAAGGGATTGGATTGAGGAAGAGGAGGATCTCTTCCTATCGATGTATTTGATAGTAGGAAGTAGTAGTATAAGAATGTGTAACGGCGCGTCGACAGCGAGGTAATTTTCCACACATTAAGATTCTGTTAACTTTATTGAATAATAAGGAGGACATGAGGAGGGCTCGACCAAAGGGGGCCCGGCCCAGATGAGTCCAGCGCTGGTGGGAGGGTCAGGCTGGAATGGGGACTGACTGGAGTGGGGGGGGGGGGGGGGGGGGGGAGGAAGGCTTTGGGCGGGTGGGACCCAAATTTCAAAAGGAGCACCATCTCAAAGGGGGGGAGGTACTTCTCAGAGATGACGAAATCCTTCTTCCGTCCTATTAACGAGATAGACTAATGTGCGAGAGATGTGCAAGTTGTCTTCTATATTACATTCATTGTCCACAGATGAAGTTGATGCCACAGATGACTCCACAGCTCTTGCTTTTGACCAATGACCACCCAGACTCAAGAGTTTTGCTTGCTCCCCCGTTGTTAAAGGAAGGGTTGAAAATCTGTCTGCTCACGCACTCTAGCAGTTCAATGATTCATTAACATTTTATAGAATGTAGTTTTTACGATGTTGACATAAAATATTGACAAATTGAACATCCAACAACCCTAGTCCCAATGGCAGAAACTAGTGACTAGTGAGCCAGACTTAAACGGTTAATCCCGCTCGTTGCTCAACTTTGGTGACCCTTAGGGTACTATGAATAAATGTAACAACTTACCACGTCCGGCTGGTTGTACGATCTGCGGACGATACATCATCATGAGGGGGTTTATAGCTGGCTGAGTCATGGTGGGAGGTGGTGTAGTCAAGGGCATCTTGTTGCGCGACGCCGTGCTGGGATAGCTGTGCATTGAGCGCATCGGAGGCTGAAGTGGCTGTTGTGGAGCAGAGAAATCCATGGAGCTGTTGAAGGGCTGGAAGTTCGCATTGCCCTTGACAATAGGCCGACCTGAAAAACAAGCATTTCTACCTTCAAAACAGTTATCAACCCAACTTAAGCTATTTATTGGCATTTCTTGTCGATGATTATTTCATCCTAAAGCATTCCAGTCTTCATCTTTTCAGCATGTGAATAAATAATATCAAGCCATAAATAACTCTATGTTATTCTACTACTCTACTAACCTCTACTATACTAACCTACGGTTGACTACATGTGGTTCCTAGGTGGAAGAGATAAGAGAGAAATCTCTGCACTAGTATTCAAATCATTTCTCACCAGGCAATTTAGCTGACGGTGGGATCCAGTTGCTGGCACTCTGCTGCGCCTGTTGCTGGGCTTGTTGCTGCGCCTGCGCTTGCTGTAACTGCAATGCTTGCTGCGCACGGCTCAACTGTGCCATCAATGGAAGCTGGGGTTGCGTGCGATGAGGCTGCTGTTGAACGCCAGATGCAAGTGGGTATGCAGACTGTTGCAGTTGAAGCTTCAGCTCGGACCGGGGCACTGGCATCTAAAACCGACATTAAAGGTCTTATATCACCTGAAATAAAGCTGTTGAAGTGGCCTGGGTAAAACCGGTATCTCACTGAAATGAATTGGCTTCATTGGACGGAGTGAATGAATACTTTCCACTTACTTCGAGCGAACATAGCTGGCACATGACAATTGTCATGATTGCATTGAGTTATTCCCCGGATTCAGTGAAGAAGCCTCAGAGTATCGTAAATGATTTCTACCGACTTCCTAATAATATTTAACACTTTTGATCACATCACGCATTTTGAAAAGAACTAAGAACAATACGCAATCACAGTAACATAACCTTGAAAACTTGGGACACAGCTTGACCTTCAGCTACCTGTAACGATTCCGATTGGTCACTTTCGGTCTTGTGAACTCTATTTCTTTCATTCCGTGTCTCAAAAATAGAAACTTCTCTATATCCAATCACAGCATTCAGTGCGACCGTTCACTCCAACCGAAGTAATTTTCTGGCTACTGCGCAAGCGTACAATTGTTCAGTTCGACCAATAAAGCCAATGAGATGTCGTGAGATAGGTCTGCTAAGCGTACGGGAATCGCACACTTCATCAGAGTTTTTTGAAATAAATAATGCCACACACTGATGTACACTATGTCCAAAGATACAACCTCAAAGTGCTCAATACGATTTTTATGGTAAAATAATGTTGAAATTTTCACTTCGACATCGACTATCAAAACAAATCGATTCGCAACCCTAGTGGAAAGCATTAAATAAGCGTTAATACAGCATTTTATTGTACCAATACTCTCACTGACCGGCATAGGTTGCTCTGGATCCTTCTCTGCGGTCATCTTCCTCATGACCGAAGTAGGCGTGAAGGCCAGTGGCGTGGGCGAGGCCACATGTTTGGGCGGTTGCTGTTGCTCTGCGGCAGCGCTGTTAGGCGACACGGATTGCTGCACCGACTGGCGCTTGCGGAAGTTCTCGCGCTGCTCCTCCAGCTTCTTTTTGATCAGCGCCGACTGCATGATGTTTTGAGTGTGAACGATGAGTTCGCGCGGAGACGGCACGCGGTGCGGCAAACCTGCAGCATATTCAAGTCTTTTCAGTAAAAGCTGCCCATTATTAGATATGTATGTCTAGATGATAATCTGAGACAAGCAAAAGGATCAATGTTAGTTACGTTACATTTGTTATGTAACTGCATATAAAAGCTACAGCCATACACTGGGGTACAAAGGACTAAGCTAGTAGGGATGTCGGCGGGTACCCGGGCGGTTCCGGGTAATCAATTACTCGGGTAATAAATAGTAATCGCGGGTACCAAAAATTTTTTTTTTTTTTTTTTTATTTTTTTTTAGAGTGTAGCTGAAAGACATTTGTTTACGCACAGCTATCAGCTGCGTCTTAAGGGGAAGCTCAACGACCTTGCTTGCTCTGGGGGGTGAGAGAGGAATGGGGAAGGAGGGGTGAAATCATGTGTCGAGAGTAGGAAGCATGGGAAAAATGCGTCTGTATTTTTTTTTCAATCACACTGTAGCACAGTGAAAAACTTGAGTCGTGGGTAGAAAGGTGCACAAATTCGTGTTTTCTTATGATTGAAGTTGTTAGTTATCAAAGAATGTTATAGGAAGGGAAGTGCGAAGTGAAAAATGTCCGACCGAACCGGGGCTCGAACCCGGGACCTCTCACTTGCCGGGTGAGAGCTCTACCAACTGAGCTACCCGGCCGGACGGTCAGCCATTCGACACAACGCACTGATGAGGGTTAGAGATCTCCTAGGAGAATGGAAGAGGGTTGCGCACGCTTGTGCAATGAGACATGGTGACAGCATCGTCACCTGTGGTCTGACAGTTCGTAGTGGCCATTCACTACCTTCATTCCATTCTCCTAGGAGATCTCTAACCCTCATCAGTGCGTTGTGTCGAATGGCTGACCGTCCGGCCGGGTAGCTCAGTTGGTAGAGCTCTCACCCGGCAAGTGAGAGGTCCCGGGTTCGAGCCCCGGTTCGGTCGGACATTTTTCACTTCGCACTTCCCTTCCTATCATCCTGACTCCACTGGAAGTTTTCCTTAAAACCCAGTATAAAGAATGTTATTTTGTCCTGTCCTGTTTTCTCAAATTCTTTTCAAGGACAAGCACACAGATGGCCCTGAGAGAGGGTAATTTTCTCCTCTCACCCAGCTAAGTGCCACGTGTTTATTTACCTAAACCCCTACCCCCTTACCTAGCCAGCCTACAATTTTTTTTTTTTATTTTTTTTTTAGGGTGGGTTCAATTACCCGATTCCGACCCGAGTATTTATGACGGGTACCCGATTCCTGATTTTTAGACCCGCCGACATCCCTATAAGCTAGGTGTAACTGATAACATGAAATTGAACATTAAGTTAATGTCTACTTGGGGCCCTTCTACTTTCCGTGTCCAACTTACGCCATCTGAACCAAATCGGTATGTTGGCACATGATAATAAAAATCCTTAAAGTTTTTGGAACCGGGAGAAATATTATTATTATCTATTATCTAGTTATGGCAAGACAAAATTTAGAAATGTATCACAATACCAAAAATATGTACAACTGATTGATCAGCATTCAGATGTTGATTTCCAGATCCCCGTGTTGACATGGGAAACTGGTTAACAACTTCTGAAGTTCACCATACATCTTGCTTACAATCTAGGAAACCAATCGGTATGTAGGTACACTTGGCAAAAGAAAAAAAAAATTGTCGAAAGAATTTGAATGACTTCTTGTCACGTTCCGTAACAATCAATCTAGTTCTTATCTATGAAATAAGAGCTAACATACTGGATTGAGCTGAGTAGACAGTTATTATATTTTTCTGTCAATAGGATTGTTTGAGCAATAAGTTTTTGTTTTGCCGAGTGTACATACTGCACATTAAAGCTACAGCTAAGCACTGGAATATAATCGACTAAAAACACAAGTAACCGATACGTACTAACACGAAATATAACATTAAGTTAAGTTCATGTCTACTTGGGGCCCTTTCAAACTGTAAGAAATTGACTTGTACTTGTAACCAAAAGATCCAATGTATTGATGATTACTAAACACAGTAATTTTCTCCAATGGTATTTTTCACTGCGAACGTATTATTGCACTATTTTGTACATCCCTCAGTAAGGTAGAGTGGGAAAGGTCAGTCATGGGAAATCCAGGTAGCTGTCAGCGAATACAATGAAAGGGATGCTAAAAACGAGGGGTTTTGACCAATTTTGTCACGCTTGGAATATGTAATACGTTGGGATAAAAATACCATTGTGTTACTGTTTAATGCTTTTACAACAGACATGTACAATGTTAGTCAATTGAAGTTGTTAGGAGATGCAATGGTGTAGCTAGATATTAAAACCCTACTACATAGAATTAATAAAAGGTCAATTGTTAATGGGATATTTAAGGATGTTACGGTAATGCCGCAGGTCTCACCTGAGTGTTGAACTGTGAGATTGTTAGGATTGGTCCCCAGGTTGGGGGAGATGATGGGAGGTGGCGCACAAAATGCTGAAATACCAACCAAGCGTTAATTGACACAGGCATCCAAGTTATGAAACATCACATGCACAACTCACAAGCATCCCTCGAACGAAGTAATGAAGAAGAAGCTAAACCATTGAACCCTATTTAGTATTAATAATCAAATCCAGAGCTCCAGAGCTTTCAAACCTTGACAGTTCACACATATGCGAGTGGTGAAAAATTAAAAATTACCTACCTATAAATCCATCATAATGTCTTTCATATTACAGAAATCTCAGTCAATTCCAAGTTTGTTAATACATAGTACATACCTACTTTACATTGGCTTGGCTCTCTCAAAATTAATATGAGAGTAAAGGATTGTGTGTAGGATTGGGTGGAGCATCCAACCGGTTTTGTTTTCTGAATCTCTGATCAAACAAATATTTAAAGAAAATATGGTTGAAGTACCTATTAAAATTTTTTTAGGATATTTGTTAATCGGCAAACAGCAAGACAAAAACAGAAAAAAAATAAGAGGTACTACCTACTAAAATACCTCAAATAGGTACACTTAACAAATGATAAAAACGGTATTTGAAAAAAATTGATTGGCTGAAAAAATGTGATGGCATCATCCGATGAAGTCTATGCTAACTCGTCATCTACCTTTAGTAGATGAGCTCTGATTTCACTGATAATAACAAGGATTGATTGTCGAGGAACCCGACCAGCAACCAATCCGTTCCGTTTAAATACTGTTTTAAGATTTGTTGGTTGTACCAACCTAAAATGAAGATACTTTATTTAAATCGTATAAAATTGTGTTGTGTACTGTTAGTAGTGCAGATAAATATCCTACTAGTTAGTATGTACACTCATATGAAGTGTGGACTACACGTGAAGAAAACTTATGTGGAAGAAGAGAAGCAAACCCTGCAAGATTTAAGCCTTGCCAAAGTGATTACATTCCTATTGAAATTATGAAAGAATTCAATTTGAATTTATTTACAACATACCTAATAAAAATAATTTGAACGCAATGTCATTTAAATAGCAAAATGTAAACACGGAAGCCAGTATTCCTGATTATCACGCCAAGAGTACACTCACCATTGGGCAGCGGCGATGGAATCCGCAGCTGCTGCTGATTGTGTTGCTGAGTCTGCTGTTGCAACAGCATCTGCTGCAGCATGTCGGGCTGCTGCGGCTGGTTCTGTTGCGGGGGCGGGATGTGGGGGGAGGTGGCGCGGCCGGGGGCGTGGTTCTTCAGGATGTTGGTGAGCAACTCGCGGTGGCGCGGCTGCATGGCCGGGTTCTGCAGCTGCTGGAGAAGATGCTGCGAAGTGATCTCCCCGTGCTGCAAGCCTGGCCAACAAACAACAAGTTCATTGAAATGTGAAGGTGTGGGTTGAAGTTCTACAACGAAACCAAAGAGAGTATGATGTCAGTCTTCTCAGTCCACACACATCGCACATCAGAGCAGTGGCGTAACTAGGGGACCGCGGGGCCCGCGGTCGCGGGGGGGCCCGAAAATAATTTACTATCAAAGACTATAATTGATTTTAACGAAGCTAGAAAATAGATTTGACTTCTTGAACACGACTTTACAAGTTGTCATTATAGATACCCTGCCGACGATCGGAAGTCCAATATTCAACTTTTGTGGCAGCAGGTATACATTGCCAAATCCTTGCAAAGCCCCAAATTGAAACTTGACTATAATGTTTCAGTATTCCTTGTGTCTCTTGTGAGTATGTATCGCTTTCTACCTGTATAACTGTGCGACAACATTTGTTCAATTTTTTTAGTGATTCTTATAACTTTGTTTGCTCTTTGCTTTTTCGAGTTACCATGAGTCTAAGCAAGCTGATTAGCGACCTAAATGGTACTAGTGGTTTTCAAAATTAAAGATAATAAAAACCATGTTCGAAGTTCTTTGTGACAAGAAAGTATACTAGGATTAGGACTCTTTAGTATAGAAGCTGAAAGAGCAAAGAAGATGAAAGTGGAAACTGTAATTGACAGCTTTGCTGAGATGAAATCCCAAAAAAAGGATCTCCATTGACAGCCTATAGTAAGACAAACCATAAAAAAACACTCCGTGTAAAAATACCAGCCAAGTCTCTTCAACTATAAAAAATAGAAGAAATCTAAAAATTCAGCACTGAAAAGTAGTGATATCAAAAAATGAGCCAAGTCAAAACTTAATTTTAAAAACCAATATATACTTGGCGCATCGTGTATATAAATAGTATAGAAGCATATGCCAAAAATCAAATGTACCTAAATATATATAATATACCTATAATTCCCTTAAAAACGATGCGAAAACACATCGGAGCAACAATGACTAAATACTTTTAAAAAATACGCCATTTCCGAATTGGTTAATACGAAAAATTGTGTTTGGTGCTCAATATACCTAAGCTTAAAGTGATATTCCATGAAGAATTGCGAAAGCTTCGTTCCAATCAGTCCAGCCTTTTTCGAGATATGGTATCACTTCCGGTTTTCAAAATGGCGACTGAAATAACTGCCACCTAGAATTTATTTCTATAAATGTTATGTATCATTATAAGCCTTCTGAGTATGTAGTTATTGTAGTAAGAGGTCATTAAAATCTAGTTCTTCATTTTCATGACGTCATTTCCGGTTTTGGTAATAGTACATCTCTACTTTAACTATTGATATTCCATATAGACGACCGTCTGAATCATTTGGCGCTAGTTTCATTCCGATCGGTTTAGCCGTTTTCGAGATATGACGTCACTTCCGGTTTCAAAATGGCGACTACCGGTTGGTTTTATAAAAAGGCACCTCAGACGCCAAAAGTGCACATGTGGTAAAAATTTCAGATCGATTGGCTAAGCCGTTTAGGTTGTGGCGGTGATTGCGGTATTTCCTGACCCTCTGAATCATCATCATCATCATCATCTAAAGAAGATGAAAGTGATGTAATTTCACTGTTTTCACGGCCCTCTAGCTCGCAAATGGTATAGCCTATTGTTCCCAAATTTGGTATATGTGGTGGGGTGGGCCATAGCTCAAAATTCAGATATTTCACAACAATGTGAGATTTTCCAATTTTATGATCCAGTAGGCCAAAAATGCCATGTTGTTGCTTACAGTAAAAGTAGTTGGTCTGCTCCTCATTTTATTAGGCATTTACGGTATGTTGAGTGAGTGTGAGTGTACAGTACGACTTGGCTGGGTGGAGCGACCGCACCACTAGATATCGAATAGAAAAAAAAATTGTAATTGCAGGGGGGGGGGCCTCTTAAGATATCTCGCGGGGGGGCCCTGAAATTATAGTTACGCCACTGCATCAGAGCAGATGCCACTAAGACTTGCAAACCATCAACCACTTGCTCTGAAGATATCAATATCAAAAGTTCAAAACTAAGGATGTCCAAGATTTGTTCAAGAAGACATCAATTTTCTTCCAATTTTTCTTGCGAAACTATGGGTCTAGGTAGGAAAAATTAAAATGTCACGACTTGAGTACCAAGCAAGCTTAAGCTAAATGAACTACATTTCTAATAATAAAGACAATTTTAGTTTTACCATAATATTTTTTATAAACAATGAGTGCACTGACCCTGTATGATGGCCTGAGCCTCGGGCCGCTGCATGAGCTCACGACCAGCTTGCTGCATCATAGGCGTTTCCATGGGCTGCGGCGATAAGGATGCCTGATAGCTGGGCCCGGCGGCAGTCAGCCGAGACTTGTGCTGCTGATTCGAAGCCACCAGCTTGCTGAGCATGTCCTGCGCCTGTTGGTGGCGCTGTTGCTGTTGCTGCACATGCAACAGCTTCATCACCAAGTCCTGCGGGATCTGGACGTTGCTCGACGGCTGTTGCGGAGGCGGTTGAGGCTTGTTGAAGCTGGCCAGCAGGTTCACGGCCTGTTCGGATCCGGATGGAGCCTGGCCGGTGATGTTGTCACCTCCACCGCTCTGGATCTTATTCAGCATCTGATAAGTTAAGTACAAGTTAATATGTAGCTGTAAGTACTTCTATCTGAATGGATATACTTCCAACCTGTAATTGGGTCCTTCTCCACTAAATGGAATATTGAAGAAGCTAAATATTTTTTTAAATAATATGATTTTTTCTGCTTTTTATTTCATGGGGTCTTTGAAAATACTTGTTGAAGTATTATTAATTGCTCATCTGAGATCAAAATGAAATAATATAATTTAGAGCTAGGGGAATGACGTACTGAGTTTAAATATGCTGCCAAATCTTTAGTAATAAATTTTATGAGCTGAAATTTTGAGGTTATGTTTGGGTCACTATTATATTATCACGTTTTAATTGCCAAAAAGTATGATTTCAACATAAGTACATAATTATAATCGAATAGGGGAATGATGGAGAAAACATATGCCCCTGAAAATTGTAGCACTTTTGCTATTATAGCCACAATTATCATTCAAATTACATATTTCGAGTGTTCCTGGCTTGTCAGCACCATCAAGCTAGTTGCTACACTTTGACACATGTTAAATACCAACTGCAAATAATAAAAAAAAAAAAATATATTAAAATGGCTTCAGAAAGATGCCAAAACTCGGGACACGTTTTAATTACAGTTAAAAGATAACATTTTATAAATATATGAATGTGAATTTGTTACATATGTCAAGATACACTATTAATAAGCTTAACATTTATTTTTGGTACATTTAATTAATGTACACTCCCCCAAATAATAAACGGTACTTGGTACAAAACGTATTGGCTGCTGGGCCGGTTCCTTGACAATCAATCCTTGTTATTATAAATGAAATCAGAGCTCCCCTAAAAGAGTTAGATAATGCGTTAGCACTGACTTCATGGGATGATGCCATCAAACCTTAATCAGTCAATTCATTTTCTTTCGAGTACCGTTTATTATTTGGGGGAGTGTACTTTAAGATATATGGCAAAAGCAATGCTGGAAAACAGGGTGAGGGACAAGCTAGGGGAATGACTTTTGGGGGGTATTTTGGGCTGTAGCTCTTAGATGTGCATGATAATAACCTTACACTATAGCTGTAATTGTCAAGTAGCATCTATATAAAAATAAAAAAATAAAAAAAGGCATTGATATTTTCTTTAATATCTATATTAAAAATGGACAGGACAAGAATATTCCATTTAGTGGAGAATGACCCAATTGTCTATATCACATTTTGACCATTAGGCGTTTATTTTGGCCCCAGGTATCGTTTGAATTGCAATTCTAAAGAAAATAAAAAAATTACAAAACTGTTCAAATTTTTTTGCGCTAAATACACTGGCCCATTAGCGTCATTGTTGGGGACTGAGCAAGAGATACCTATAGCACATCAATGCTCTTCCTCCCCCCCACCCCCTCCCCGCCGAAATATGGAGTCTCATCTGTATTGTTTAATGTTTTCTGCCTTAAAAATAGTTTCACTTTTCCAATAACTTGATATATCATATTGACTTCATGCATTAAGCCTGTAAATTCTACGTAATAGAGCAATGAAAGTAAGAAGCAGCGTTATCTCCTACATACCTCACTCAAGCTAATGGTTTGAGGTCGATGTACTGTGCTGCCATTTGTAGCAGCCGGGCGGGCTGATACTTGAGCCAGCTGAAAGCAGGATACAAACAAATTCTACTGCAAAATATCCAACAGAAAGCAGGAAAATGAATTGTATAGTAGTACCACTTCACACAGATTATAGAAGAATACAAACTAATACAGCAGATATGTAACTGAAGATGCACACCTAAGTACATACTTAATTTCTACAAATCTGGCAAGCTGATCATAGTAATACAGAGTGAACTCTCAACAGGGATCAAACACTAATACAGAGTCGAAGCAATCATTACTAGAAACATTAACAAAATTCAATTCCATCTTTTTATGTCTGTGTGGGGTAGGGGGAAGAGAGGTGGAAGGAATATTTGAGTGATAAGTTTGTAATTGCAAATAATTTGTAGTTGCAAAATTTCCCTCATTAGGTACCTATGTGACTTGTCAAAAAATCTAATGAAAGGAAATTAAGAAATGCTTCAATTTTTTCCCACAAAAGTATTTTGAACAAATGTGCACACTGCATTTGAAACAACTTATGTTACGCACCTACTTGCCAGTAAGAAGCCATTGTTGACCAAGCAAATTGACCTTGATGATAACACACTTGGACATAGTATGGCTTTGGAATTGTGTGTCGATCATCCCTACGCTTATACCATCCCGCCATACAACGGAGATCGTACAGTGGTATACCAGCGCTCCGTTGTATGGCGGGATGGTATAAGCGTAAGGGATGATCGACTCACAATTCCAAAGCTGTACATAAACAAGACGACTTACCAGCTTCTGGAAGGCGTTGAGGTCCTCGTCACTTTTCTTGGGTGGCGGGGGCTTGGATACTGGAGCCTTGCTCTGGGTCGCAATGCCTTGCTGCCGCATGCGAGCCTCTAGCTCTTCAACGTGAGGAATCTTGCTCGAGGCTGCAGAAAATAGAGAACAATATTCATATCTGCAGTTATTCACTATTTTATAGGGATATTATTGAACAAACTGTAAATCAAGAAATTTCAGACAATTTGAAAGACAGGAATAGGTATCTTTTTACTGCTACATCAGATGCATTTCATTTTCATATAATTTTTACTGGAAATGTATTGTATTTCGGAATATGGAGGGTTGATGATAACGTTTTTTTAGGACTAAAGATTATACCTAGAGGTACTTTTGATTAAATTTAAGTGCTGCATTGTTTTACGTAGTCTTCACTGACTGCAAGCTAAATTCGCATACATTAGGTCTGCATAATAGCTCCGAGATGGGCACACAATTTTTTTTTAATATAGTTGGTTGAACAGGAAGGCTGCAAAAAAGAGGTAAATAAATATGAAGATCCCAAGACAAAATTAACTCGCCGATAGCAGCGATGGCAAGATTTTAGCACTTAACAGGTTAATGAAGTACCTATATTTTCTAAGCTATAGTATTAGGCAATATCTAGGTTCAATGCATGTTCTTGGCTCACCTAACGCGTTTGGTTTAGCTTGCTTGTTGCCGTCCCCCTGGCCCCGCTGCAATAGCTCCAGGAACTCTGAAGGAGCGATGGTCTTCTTGGCAGGAGGCTGCACAATGGAGGAGCTGGCTGCAGGAGATATCGGAGCGAAGTACGTCTCCGAGTTGCCAAGCGACGGGATGTCAATCCGTGGTGCCTCGCCAAAGTCTGAGAAAAAATAATTACGTCAATTAGTATAGAGCTACCTACCTATGTCTTTTTATCATGGTGTCTAACATTTCACTGCTCTACAACTAGCTGATGACAATGATTAGGTTGATGATTGGGAGAGGATGAAGAATATGTTAAGATGGACAATCGGAAGGAGGTGGTTGTGGCCTATTGTAGGGGACTATCTTATCATTTGCCAAAGACTTGGAATTGGTTTAATTGTCCACTACCTACCCATTTAAAATGACAAACAAATTTTCTAAATGATCTTAAATGTACAAAACATTCGAACTATACATCACTGTCAACGTAACTCACCATTGATAAGGTTATTGAGCATTTCATCTTGGGAAGCACGTCGGCTGTCGGGTCGATTGGGCGGACTCTCCTGGTGGAAGTAGCGCTTGAATCGAGACGCTCCAGGACCCTCAGCTTCAGTCCCATTCTGCACATACACATCACAATTCAACATACTAACAAGTTTATGTGATGCAAGGAAAAATAAAAGACAATGACGACTTCTCTTCCAGAAAATTACTGCTATATCCTGTGTAATTATGCATCAAGTGGAATAGCTTTCATTTGTATGCTGACAGAGGTGCCAAATATTCAGTTATTTACATTACTTCCAGATACTGAGCATGAAGTTTGTCATGACATCAACTGTATTGGGATGATGAACTACTAAGTAGCCCATCGGCTTTCAATGTTGAAAATCTTACCGAGAGCATGTCCGGCAGGACATCGCCCTTGAGGAAGTCGTCAAGGAAGTTGTAGTCGGCCGCTAGTTGATCCTCATCGACCTTGGCTTGCGGAGGCGATGGGAGGGTGACCTTGGGCGGCGAGGCAGCAACTGGTGATGTCGGCTTAGCAGGAGGCGGAGTAGTTGGCGCGTCAATCTTGCGGCCAGAACCAGCGCGAGTAACTGCCGAGAGACAAGCATGTATTAGTAAACAACACAGGTCTTTGATGCACTGATAAACAACATTTTTTCCCACTGAATGATAGAATTTACACAGAGTACCTACTAGTTTACAAATATATATAGGTCGTTTTTGCATTAATGATTATTTGTATATTTTGTATTAAATCACAAGTTTGCCGTGAGCGGTTTCTAGACCTGTGATTAGTTAAAGAAAAATAATGCCTGCTCAATGTGATCAGGGGGGTTATTCTAAATTCCCTTGTCGTCTCGTTTCACGTGCTACAGACTCACTGCACACTGGAGTAAAAAATTTAAAAAAACATCTCCTGATAGACTGAAAAATGAAAATGGTCTTCGATAAATCTGATCAAACTCATATTTTGGCTATACATGTCAGAGTTTTTCTTCGATCGAGCTGAAATTTTGCACACATGTAGAGACAACTTTTCTGTTTATAGACCATAATTTTTTTGAAATCCATTCATTGGTTAAAATTTAAATAAACATCTCCTGATAGGTTGTAAAGTGAAAATGGTCTTCAATAAATGTGATCAAACTCATATTTTGCATGGTCAGTAAGACCAACATTGTCTCTTATTTTACAATTTTTCATCCTTTCAGTTAAGAACTTATAAACTTATTGGCATTTTTAATAGCTGTCAGTAATGAAGTATCGAAATGAATGTTTTCCAGTGCCAATTGATTAGACCTTTTTAAATATTATCTCGGTGTCTCTGCTTTCTGAGAAAAAACGTATGCAGTTTGATTTCCAGACACCTTAGTCCCTGTTTTACCTATTGTTGAAACAGGGACTAATACCCCGTTCCCACTACAAGTTTCAACCGCAGTTGAGAATCTCAATCGCAGTTGAACATCAGTGTGAACGCAACACAATCGAGTTCAACCGCGATCGAAAACTCGATCGTGTTTCTACAACTCAGTTGAGATCTGAACTGCAGTTAGCCAAAGCAGTTCACAGGAAATATGCGCGCACTACTATAAAATCTTTGGACATTTGACAGCTAACCTAGTCCTACCTGACATTTTCGTCATTGCCGACATTCCCGTAGGTATTGTAAGTTTACTCCTGTGTTTACTTAGTAATTTGTTGATTATATTGGCGTTGATAATTTGCTTCAAAGCAAATAAATAAATACTTTCACTTTCGGTGAGCGCCATGTTGTTTATTGTTCAAAAACAGCTGGTTGTCAGGCGGGTTGCGTAGATTACAGGGTTCAATTGCAGTTGAGCTTGATTCTGTGTGTGAACGCAAGTGTCAAATTTGGTAGATCAACACAGATCAACGCCATTTTTATTTGAACTGCAGTTGAAGTCAACCGCGGTTGAGACTGTAGTGAGAACAGGGTATAAGGTGTCTGGAAATCAAACTGCATCTGATTTTTCTTAGAAAGCAGAGCCAATGAGATAATATTTAAAATGGTCTATTGAATTCTGATTTGCTTGAGGTACCAGGGTGCTTAGATGCTATTTTCAAGTTTCGATGAAAAGCATATAATTTTATGTTGATTAAGTGGATCATATTTCAATTAGGGTTGGGCGAACCTCATTTTTTTTCGAACCGAACCTCGAACCGAACCTCGAACCGAACCTTTTCAAAAGGTTCGAAATTTCGAACCTTAAACGAACCGAACCTTTTTTTCAGAAAATGATGTTTTCCAGATAATGTAGTAAAGATAAGCGCGTAAGCACCAGTCACCATTCTCCCCTATCCCTCTCCCAAGTCAAGTGGCTAGACACTTGAAAACAGCTGTTTGATGGGGTGTTTGTTTACGCAAATATTATTTCTATTTGTATACAGGGACATTGACATAATACTAAATATAATAGGAACAAAAACGCGAAATATACTGCTCGAAATTTTAATACATTTCAGTATATTCCAATATTCTTCAAAAATTATCTCGCCAATCGTCATACTGTTTTTGATTTTACATTGGGTTACAATGAAGTTTGGAAAGCTCAAATATACACCATTATTTTTTAACTTATGCGTGATATCTTCCCTTCATTTAGATCGCGAATGGTGTTCTCAATGACCACTATTATATTTTATTCAATAACCATGAACATACAATATCATATAAATAAAATAAAATATGATGTCAAGTCATTTGCCATCTGATTATTTCTTACATAAATTGCGAGTTCACAGACCTTTCAACAGAGAAAAACAAAACAATCCTCCCTTACGCAGGCAAGGGTCAGGTTCAGGTACCTGCTGGCAAGCAGCTGCACTCTGCAGGACCCAAAAGTACACTCTGTTCCAAAAGTACAACACAGTTTAAATCGCAACAATCATTATTTCATTTTAATACTTCAAAAATTTTACTCAACAAGGAAATTACCTGGACTTCTAAACTTAAATCAATGCTACTTTTCTAGTTGGTACCAAATAGCACTTCGAATTTCGTCTTATGAAAAATTCGGTTCAAGATTTATTTTAACATGATACACCCTATAGTGTGACTGGATTTGAGTTTACTTTGATTTATGATGATTTCGGCTTACAGGGGTTCGATTTACCCAGGTTTTACCATTTTACTGCACCACTAAAGACAAGAGGCCAACATTAGACAAATAGTGACAAGATATTGGTCGCATTGTTTGAATGAAAAAGGGCGGGAAAAAAAGGCGGGAGGTTCGAAAAAGGTTCGAAAACGAACCTTAGAGGTTAGTTTTTCGAACCTAGCTAGCCGGTTCGGTTCGAAAACGAACCGGTTCGCCCAACCCTAATTTCAATGCAATATGGATGTCTATGTTTTAAGTGCGTTGTGTATGCATTTCCTGTTAGAGAATTTGCACATACCCGTACTCGCTCATCAACGCGTTATCCTGAGCGTTTTCCTAGTATAAAGTTTACTCTAGCTTAAAGTGGACTTTAGCAGTCTAGGTGGCTGTATTTCATTGGCTGTTGCCAGGAATTCAACTGATAAATCCCACCACTAACTTTATCGGGACATTGTACAACCGGGCCTCAGTAATTTAAAATACTATCAAATCAAATACGGATGGAACAAGAAAAATGAACAACTCACTGTTCTTAGTACTGATCTTGGTAGCAGGGTTTTGCTTCTTGGCCGGTTGTCGCTGTTGTTGATCGTCGATATCATCAAATCCACGCAACTCGATTGTGTCGTGCTGTGATGTCGGCCCGCCAGAGAACCACTCGGGTTCCTCCTCGCGGCTCTCGTAACGACGCCCGTAGCCGCGGTTCCCGGCACGGTGTCTCTCCTTGTCGCTGCTGAAGACATAAAACAACCACATTACATTGATACAGGATTGTGTTGTACACAATACTATTTTGTACTATGACTGGTATGAAGTGAAAGCCTCAAATAAAAACCAGATTTAAGTAGAAGGATTTATACTAAGTTGTATCCAAATAATAATAACATGCTGACAAAAGATTACAATTTATTGCATTTTATTACTTTAACTAGAGGGACCCCTCATGTAAAACATGACGCGCACTAGTGGATGCGCGCAACGGCGTTCCCCACAGACAGACAGATACAGAACTGGGTAACTATAAGTATAATAATAATAACGTGAGTTATCTATTCTAAAAATGCAGAGTTAAATAATACTTCAGAATCCTTAAGAATTCTTACCTTCCCCCAAAGTCTCGCCCGAAGGACCTCCTCTCGAACCTGTCTGTCTCTCTCTCTCGATTGGTATTGGTTCCTCTTTGGAAGCTGTTGAAGTCAGCCGGTGGCACATCTGCCGACTTGTCGTGCCGTATGTCCCAACCATCTCGTTCCCTTGCCAAGATGCGGCCACTTCCGATGCGACGAGATTGGATCTCGCGGTGACTCTGATCTCTGTCAAGGCATGCAAAACTTACAAAACAGATCAGTTACATGATTATTCATATTTATAAATACTAGGTAATCTGATAACTAAGGTGCATCTTGGCAATAAAAGGAATGAACACATTCTTTAGCATACAACTTTGATTTCTAGCTCTCTCATTAAATCGATTAGGTCCTTATCGAATACTTTTTAACGGTTAAAAAGACGCCCATGTACGTATTATCTTTAAGAATTGAATATGTTAACACACTGCAAATTACCTGTCTCGATCTGCCTTTCCGATGGGACTTTCCGGTCTCCTGACTAGTGGCGGTGGCTGAGGCTGGGTTTGAGTTACGAAGCAACCCGAATTAAAGCTCCGCCGTTGCGGGCTCAACACAATGCCATCTTGTTCCTTACGAATCCTCTCACGGGGATCGCCCGGCCGACGCTGACAAAAAAAACACAATAATGTCATAGACTCGTTCAGACTTGCAAAATACTTATCCGCAAGAGATGTTAGTGGTCCTGAAGGTACCTTGTGACCGTCTCCAGGGGGATTGCCGATCCCAGATTCTTCCGTTGGAGAATCGGAACGCTTCCGATCCAAATGCCAACGCTCGGGATCCCACACTCCACGAGAGCTACAATCAGAGCAATAACTCAAACCATAACAAACGGCAAGCAAACAATCGCACAACACACAACGATCAAGCCTGGAAACATAAATTAATCTGATCTTATATTTCACATCAACAACGAACAGTATTTACAATGATACCCCTCTTTTTATCCGAAGATGCAACTTTGCCAATGCAATGCCATTAGTTACAACCCGACTCGAGTTTGGGAAAGCAGATTAAAATTTAAATCTCCAGGAATTAGTCC
Organism: Leuctra nigra; assembly: GCA_934045905.1. Taxonomy (NCBI): domain Eukaryota; kingdom Metazoa; phylum Arthropoda; class Insecta; order Plecoptera; family Leuctridae; genus Leuctra; species Leuctra nigra. Next base: position 16,450,831 of record OW203767.1, on the reverse strand, counting down.
GACTTAACTACTTAACAGTATCTAAATCAGATAACATTTAGATACATAATATAGGTAATTATCTTTTCTTGATAATAAATGGCAAGAACACATCAACTTCAAAGAGTAAAGATACACTTGCACAATGTAGTCTTTACATTGTTTAATGTTTGCCTTTTTATTTGTACCTTAGAGGTAGAAGGGTGGAAGACCATTCAAATGATTCTCGAGGTGATCTCATAAACGAGTATTTCTGGGTTCGTCAATTATATTTGTAATAGTGGCATTATGTGCAAGAGAAAACTTCAATAAAACTGTTGTTGACATCCCTTCAGTCAAATGGCAATTGACAGAACTTGATTATTTCATTCCAAAGTGTGCAATGCAAAATCGAGAAAATGGACTTCCGCCCTTCTACCTCAGAGGTACAGAAAAAATAGGCAGTTAATTTAGCACCATCATGAATTAATAAAACCATTTAAATATGTTTCCATGTGGAGCCTTCAATATCAATGCTTATACAGCGACTTCCAGTTCGTACAGAATGTACAACATAGTGGTTGATCGATTTACCCACTCAGCTCACACTAACCAAAGCAAATTATTAATAACATAGCTGTTTGTGTACAGCAAACCCAAATATTAGTGATTCCTTACACCAACACCACCAAGGTAACATTAAAATGATTAGGTAGGAAAGGTCTGCCAAGAGGTGAAGGTAAACTTGAAAAGAGACCAACAGAAACCCGTCCACTTCCTCAATAATTAAGGTTAATAAAACCCCAACCACCCCAAAGAAAACTATTTTATTCTCAAAAAACTCTAAAATTACAAAATGTTATCAAAATTAATTAAGACATTTTTGTTTTCAGGTTATGAAATCTGTAAACTGCAATAATAATACTGAATGCAGAATGAATATTGTACACGCAGCGGGAAACACACAAAATGTTTTGTCCAAATATATACACAACATTTTGAGTAGGTAATACGAGTCCTAACGAAGGTGTGTACGGCAAATCTTTCAGCAAGATGATTTTCAATCGCTCTCTTTGTGCAAGCTATCATGTAATGTCCCTATTACAGGTGAACGGATGGATATTAAAAGCGTGTACCCAGAAGGAAGAAATGGGAGGCAAGAGGCAAGTGGCAATGTCAGGCAGGGAAAAGACCTTTGTGAATGTGATTGTAATATGAATCAAACAACCTTAATGGAAACATTGCCGCACCATAGCCATGATGTAAGAATGAGACACGGAACAGAATGCAGCCTCAGGCCTCGGGTTTGAAGAGCCAACTTACCACAAGACAAGCAAGGGATGGTGTGTTGGGTTTACATTCACGGTTAAGAATTCAATTTTTTACTCACGAATTTGAAGTGACTGGCATTTTTAAGCAGCTGAAATTTTGAGAAAAAGAAACATCTGTCTTATGGAATTTAATAAACTTATGTATTTGGCACCTTTTCCGTGCCAAACTAAGGTAGGTACTGTATTTGGGTAAAATGAAGGTAGGCATTGTCAGAAAGACTGTTGGAATCTGTTGGGAGTTTTACAGGCTGTTGAAAGGAAAGCCTGAGAGAATACTATTGGAGGATACTGACATGTGATTTGTTCAAGCATGGTGGTAATGACATAGCACAAATAGGTATTATTCAATATATAATTAAATATTGTATGTACCTATTAAATGACGCATCCAAACAGTCTGGTCTTTTCTGGGCCAGGGGACTGTTCCGTATCTGCATTAGTTGTTGCTAGAAAACAAACAAGTTGAATATATTACAATAATGTTGACTTAACGACCAAATCCAAAATGCACGAAGCCAACGATGTTGGACGGAGCGGTTCTTTAGCTTTTCAGCCAATGGCTAATTTAAACTGTAGGTAGGTATTTTTCATGTAATAAGAACTAGGGATGTTCACGATTACGATTTAATCGAATCGATTAATCGATTATGACATTCAAAACGTTTAATCGATGTTAGTACAAATAATCGAATTACATCAATTTGAATTTGCTGCCTTGAAAATGGTTGCACTTAACAACATCTGAAATGGCTGCCTTCATTCTGTCCACATTTTTCTTTGTGTGCGTAATATTTTACTGATACATTTATGTTTGTGTGTATTTTTCCAAGTTTCAGTGTGAATTTCTAATTCGCATTACCATTTATCAGTGTTGATTGAATGAATTACGGCACATTGCAGCGTATTTGAAGTAAAAATAAAAGACTTCCCGGACACATTTCATTGTTGAGGTTAATTTTGCCGTAAAAGATGATAATATGATGACCACTCTGAACATGATGATATCAATACGATTTAATTCGATTATTAATCGATTTAAATTAGGAAAATCGAATTAATAATCGATTTAAATAAAATAATCGTTGAACACCCCTAATAAGAACCCATAAAAAACACTCCGTGAAAAAAAACCAGCCAAGTCTCTTCAACTAAAAAAAAATATGAAATCTAAAAATTATGCACTGAAAAGTAATGATATCAAAAAATACGCCAAGTCAAATTTAAAAATCAAAAAATACTTGGCGCATTGTGTATATAAATAGCTTAGAAGTATAGGTCAAATATAAAATATACATCAAATATACAAGTGCCCTAAAAAAAGATGCGCCAAGTATTTTTTGATTTTTAAATAAAGTTTTGACTTGGCTTATTTTTTGATATCACTACTTTTCAGTGCATAATTTTTAGATTTCATATTTTTTTTTAGTTGAAGAGACTTGGCTGGTTTTTTTACACGGAGTGTTTTTTATGGGGATATCACTCCTTTTTTTAGTTTATTCTTAGAACTTGTGACGTTATCGAATGAACAATTACTTAATCCTTTAAAAAAAGTCGCCATTGACAATTTGGTTAACTAATGAAAATCTGCGTATGGTACTATTTGCTTTAAATGATCTTTCATGAAGAATAGCAAAGGTTTCATTCCTATCAGTCAACCGAGTTCCGAGATATGGCAACACCTCGGTTTTCAAAATGGCTGCTGAAATAACTGCACTGCCACATATAATGTATATCTATAAATGATGTGTATCATTTTAAGCTTTCTGAATATGTTTTCATTGTATAGAGAGGGAATTATAATAATTTATTATTTCAATGACGTCATTTGCGGTCTCATAAATAGGAAAATTCAATTTAAACTGTTCCTATTCCATAGAGATGGCCTTCCGAATAGTTTGGCGATAGTTTCGGACCGATATGTCTACCAGTTTTCGAGACATGACATTACTTCCGATTTCAAAATGGCGGCTGCAATATCTGACCCCTTGAATTATAATTTAAACATGATTACATTTTATTATAAGCTGTCTCAAATAGTATATTTATTGCATCAAAATGTAAATTTGTGAGATTTTTAAAATGTGTGACGTCATTTCCGGTTTCGGTTTGGGAAACTGCAAATATTACTGATGATAATGCAAAAAGTTGACCGTCTAAATTGTTCAGCGCTGCTCTCGTTCAAATCCATTTAGCCGTTATTGAGATATGATGTCACTTCCGGTTACAAAATGGCGGCCTCCGTTTTTTTTATAACAAGTCACAAAGACGTCAAAAGTACATACGTTTCATAAATATCAAAATAATCGGATCAACCTTTGTTGCCGAAATGCCAATCTATGTATTTAAAACTTGATGACGTCATTTCCGGTTTCTTAAACATAATATTTAGTATTTTGCTACTGATACTGCATATAGATAACCGTCTGAATCGTTTGGCGCAAATTTCGTTCCAATCGGTTCAGCCGTTGACGAGATATGACGTTACTTCCGGTTTCAAAATGGCGGCACAAAAAAAGTCAAAGGGAGGAGGGCAAATCAAACGCCTAAAGTGCACACGTGGTAAAAATGTGAGATCAATCGGTTCAGCCATTTAGGCTGTGGCCTTGTAACCGGATTTGAATTCCAGGAGACTACTACTACTACTACTACTACTACTACTACTAAGATTAAAACCGCCCTAAAACACGATTTTCACGGCCCTCTAGCTCGCAAAGGGCGTAACCTATTGTTCCCAAATTTGGTATATAAGGTAAGGTGGGACATAGCTCGAAATTAAGATACTTCGTAACAATGTGATATTTCCCAATTTTAAGATCCAGTAGGCCGAAAATGCCACTTTGATGCTTACAGTAAAAGTGGGTTGCTCCAACCTTTTTAAATGAGAGTGTGCGCGCGCCGTACGGCTTGGCTGGCGTGGAGCGACCGCTCCACTAGATTAAATTGAAAAATACTTCAATAATGTCCATTGTTGGTAGGTAAAGTTCAAAAGTAGGTAGGTACACTCGGCCAAACAAAACTTGAACGTTGACCAAATTTGAATGACTGCTGGTCATGTCCCATAACCAATCAAAGATTGTTATTATGATTGAAATGTGAGGTCACCTACTAGAGTGAGACAATGAGATCGCTTAGACTGACTTCTGATGGTGCGATCTTATCTTACATTTATCAGCCTATCAGATTTATTGAACGTTCAAGTTTTGTTTGGCCAAGTGTACCTACAAACCACCAAAAATATCTCTCGGCAAAGTATTAAAAACCTCTGAAATGTTGAAAACTTATCTACCTACTGTAGATAACAAACAGTAGATCATCCTACTGTAGGCGACTTTAAATTGGAGCTACGTATAAAGCCCATACATTCTATTTGTTTTAAATCCAGAAAAACCGAAATCCCCCCAAAAAACCAACCGAGGAAATCGTTTTTGAAAAAAATGGTTTTATTAATCCTGCTTTGATTTGATATAACCACAGGTTTTGTTATTATTATTTTACCCAAACATTGAAAATTATTGAATTCAGGCTGTGAAGAGGCAGGTAAAAACTAAAAACCAATTAAAAAGAAATATTATTTTAATAAAAATGGAAAATTTTATGAAGTAAACAACATTAAAGCAGTGTTGGGTGGTATATTGCTAAAAAAAAAAAAAAAAAAACGACAACAAAAGAAGCAAGGAAGCCTTTAACCAACTCAGTAACTCACCCTGGAATACTGATATCGAGGCATTTTTGGAGGAGGCTTCTCCACATCAGCCGGTGGCTCCGGAGAGTCCGGCGTCTCAGCCTCCTCCTGCATCCTCGTACCTCCATCCAAAGTCTTTTCATCTTCTGAAACAAAGGATACATCAATACAATGCAAAACATCTGAAAACGAGTGAATAGGTAGGTACAAAAAATAGTTTACAATGCAAGTTCATAGTACCTACCTAAACCACAACACAGAAAAATGTTTAAATAATAAATTGTTTTATGTAGGTAGGTATTAGACTTTCAAAAGGTTTGGGAAATGCTGTGAGTTCATGTATTATTCTATAAAATGTAATAATATATTAAAAAGAGATGAGTTACTGGTAGTAGAGTAGAGTAGGTACCTAGTAAGGTACGCAACTAATTAAACATATACCTTTTGGCGCCAAGTAAAGGGAAAACTGAATTAATCATCCCAAAAAGAAATTAGGTGGTACTGATTAATAAAATCAACATAAATCAACTCCGCTTTTGTATTCTTTTCTCCTCCAAGATAAGATAATATACAGTCCAGTCCGCCACTGCATGAAACAATAGAACTATCACGTGACGTCGACGACGTCAAGATATCAACTATAAAAAGATCATTCCATTCAATAATGTCTGTTCCATCTTTTATGAAAAAGTACCTTACCATTAATTAACTTGTGATAAAAGTTAATTTGCAGGCGCGTAGGAACTAGGTAAATTTGTAAGGGGAGTGGGGGGGGGGGCATAATATTGTAAAAGAACTTGAGCTGGAAATACTAGAGTCTACGAAGACAATGGGGGATCCGGGGGGAGGGCCCCCAGAAAAATGCGGGTCCGGGGAGCACAGCCCCGGATTTTTTTTAATTTCAGACATCAATTTGGTGCATTTCTACGCGGTTTTAACACTTTTTAAGCACATTATTTTCTTGACACATAAATATATAAGAACATAGGGAGGGGAATTGAATCAGAGGGGGGGGGGGATTCCCCCCCCCCCCCCCCTTCCTACGCGCCTGCTAATTTGAGTTGCTTGAAAAATACAACAAGAAAAATAAAACAAACATGATAGGCGCGTCCGATATGCATTGAGCTACAATAAACTAATATAGCCAAGGAGGAGGTAAAGGAATTATATATGGGCCGCATTGAATGAGGCCATATTTATTTTGTATGGCGAATGCTGAAGCTACAGCGAGAAAAAAAATTACCACTACCATAACAGATTCAATAATTTGCCGAAAGTTATTGAGGAGGCATAAATTAGCGGCTTATAATATAGGTAAAGTTAGTCCTTGTCTGTGCTAATAGGTACCTAATATGAATGACTTACTATAACAGTTTTTAATTTAAACTGACCACTCGAGACGGATTGTTTATGTTTTCGCCACAATGCCCTTGAGTCTCATCTCACCATCTAATATTCTACGACGCATGTGAGTGTACTTACGGAAGGTCACCCTCTTTTTGGGTCGTTTCAGATTAAAGCTAGGCGATGTACATCGGTCCTTTTCCCCCAAACTCAATTTACTGGCGGAAAAAGTATTTTCCTTTTCTTGAAAGCTGTTTCGGTTTCGTTTTCGTGATCGCCTTTTCGGTACTGTTCCCATTCCAATATTCTTTTCAGCAACATTTCCTGCCACACTTTTGTCCATCTTTAGAATAAAAATTAATTAATTCAACTCAACGGCAAATCTATTTTAATTAAAACAAATAACATTAACTGATATCCCTTTATGTTATTTAAATAAGTCGGATCTATAAAATGTCACAAATTCTAGAAGCCGAGCTAAAACACACAGAGCTTCTAGCAACAGAGCACACAAAACTCAATGATGCGTGCAAAATATTCTCTGAAACCCGTGTCCGATGTTGTCCCAGTCTAGTCTAGATGACAAGTGAATGAGTAGCAGATGACTTTGTGATCGCAGCTAGCAGTTTGACCGGGTATGAGTTGGTATGAGTGTGACGCATTAGGTACGCATTGGCATTTCATCCCCACTGACTACCCAACTCTCTCTCATGCTGAGTTTGCCAGGAGGGGAGGCACGAACGAAAACAACCGCCGATCGACACTCTCGGAAATAATGCACTGATCATGAAAATAAAATAGCAGTAAGAGATTTAGGGCCGGTCTTTCAATGCCTTGCTAACTTTTATACAGTCAATTAGGACTATATTGCCATGGCAACAACCAATGACATCCCTAGAATGACCACTAACTAACTGTTAAGAGCTAATTGAGACTTTAGCAGAGTATTGAAAGACTGGGCCTTAGAAGTAAGAAGGGATATGAAAATTTAATTTCATACTTTAATCAAAGTGAAAATAATAACCAAAAATACACTGCAGCCAAACTTATCGGCATTCTTAATATCTTCGTAAAAAAAAAACACCCTTGTGGTAATGGTAAGAATATTATGAAAAAAACATTCAGCAACATTCCACGTCAAAAACCAATTGTCAATCCGCAGAATATTCTTTGCCAGCTGTTGATCTTTATGGTTATTAAATTGTCAAAACAACCGATTTAACCAAATATTTTAATTAGCACACTGCATTCGTAGGTTTGTATGCTTACTAATACTTCTACGGTATAAATAACCAGACATAATTTTTAACGTTGACTTTCATAACTTCCGCCCACTAGGTACAAGTGTTATTGTCCTGAAAACATATTAGAATATCAACCCGCTTGCGACTTGAAATTGAATGCAATGCATTATTAATGTAATTCAATATTTTAACGTGATATTTATTGCCAAGTTCAGTGACCTGTAAAATGTTCTGATGCCAACCTATAAATCAACATTATTTTCAACCCGTCGTTGGTCGGTCGAATGCTTCTTTGTCCCATAAACGGTAAACCCTTTCACTTTTCCCGAGTTGGCTAAATTTGATAATTTGCTTATTTAAACCACATAGGTACATGATGTTCTTCACACAGATAGGTATTCTAATGAGTAACGGCACTCTCTTAGTAATTGTTTTGCGTCAACAAAACTGGCGCACATTGCAGTGTAAATGTTCAACAGTCACTTGCACATTTTAGCATCTGGAACAAATGTTGTGAAAGGCCAATACACGAAGGGTGAGGAGAGAGAAAAAACACCCCATTTGCGCACAAGACTGGCGTTGATCAACCCTCACCCATTCACTTCATAATGTGTAGGTGACAGTCGTCGGGGGTAGAAGAGGGGCAATGACAGCTTTGGTTCGAACGTCACTTATGGGCACTAATGCCACAAATATTATCGACATAATTCCGAAATGGAAATAGAAAGAATGCAGTATAGAGAAAAATTAGATTATGGATGTTTTCGGAACCTTTTTGATGCGAGGAAGTTATGAAGACGGCTTGTTCCTTTGAGTGTGCTGTCGTTGCCCGAAGAAGAAGGAAGTAAAACCACGGCCCTTTTCAGGGCCACCATCACAATCAACGGAACAAACCGTCTTCACAACTGCCTTGCAGAGAAAAAATTATCCATAAATGGGGAGAGCAACTTAAGTGCCCACTGGGCTGCGATCGTGTAAAATGACAACTCCCTTGTCGAAGCGACCAGCTTCTCATCTCAATGTTATTCACGGCCTTCTCGCTTCGACAAGGAAGTTGTCATTTTACACGATCGCACCCCTGGACTAGACAAGGTAATAGTTCAATTTGCGAAAATCAAGACCGTGTTTGAGTCACCTGTTTGACGGTACGCTATAATCACGCACTTACTTGGACATAAATAACTATAGGTACCTACTATCATATAGCCTTCGGCTTGGGCTATACAATGTCTATGCTACTGCTACTACCCTCGTGTTGTGAATTTTAGTGTATTTCCTCCCGTCATGACTGTCACGTAACACTTTCCCGGGACTCGGATGATGTAGGGAGTGACGGCCCTCACTAACTTCGTCACAAACCTATGTCCTCGCCTATGTCAAAGCAAAGCAGGGTATCCCTTTGATTTTTTTAAATAATAATTGTTCTAGGTAGTTGAGCGAGCGAAGCGAGCGTATCCTTTTGGCTCTTTTGGCACGGACCCCTGTTTTTTTTGTAATTCTGTGACTGCCGGTACAAGTCACAGTTTTTCTTCGATCGAGCTGAAATTTTGCACACATGTATAGGTAGTCAAGGAAACTAGATGGTTCATACTCTATCTCTCTCTGCTCCATATAAAAACATGTTTGTTATGGGTCAGAGAGAGGCAGAGTATGAACCATCTAGTTTCCCTGACTGTACGGAACATTTATGGGCGTTGCAGACCCTATTTTTTTTTAAATCCACTGATTGGTTCAAATTTAAAAAAAAATTATCTTTCGATTGGTTGGTCCAAAAAATTTGAAATTTTGACAAGTCATTACGACCAAGATTTTCCCCAATCTTACAAAGTGACTTATAGCCAAATCCAATTCCATTGGTTAAAATTTAAAAAATCTTTCATGTGATTTTTTAAATTTAAACTAGAACCGTTTCACCGATCAACTTAAAACTTTGCATGGTCATTGGGACCAACATTATCTGTATTTTTGACAATTTTCAGACTAATCTGTGTTAGAATTCAAAAGTTATTGACAGTTTACGAACAATTTGCGAGTTGGCTGTCAAATTTCTCGACTTTCATATTTCACGGCAACTTTGAATTATCAGTTCCAAGGTAGCTAGAGCAAAAACTTTCAAATGTATGAAACTGTATGACTGTTTAATAATATTGTGTTCACACACTTATCATATGAGTGGTCTCAGGTATATCTTTAGAATGAGATCCTGTGATTTTTGAAAATTAACAAGGAACCGTTCAATCATCATAAAGGTTCAATCGATCAACAATAATTATTGTTGGAGATTTCCATACAAATCTGTGACGAAATTCAAGAATTATTGTCTTTTTATGACATTTCCGATAGACAGAATTTCGGGTCGAGGTGTTGCGCGTATCCGTGCTCGCTCATCAGAGCGTTTTCCTAGTAATGGAAATCAACTTTTTCAATTCAGCATTTTTTTTTTTGGAAAATGCAGTTTAGGTACCTAGGTACTAAGTACTGGAACGAATTAATTGTCATACAGAGATTAATTGTGATTCAGTCAAATTCAAGGAGGCTGGGTAGTCACGGAAATATATTTGGTAAACGCTCCTTTCACTCCCCCCCCCCCCCCCCCCCCCCCCACATTCAAACAACTTTGCCAGTGTTACGGGTCGAGGGGGGGGGGGGGGCCTAAACTTACATAAATGCATGGAAAGAGAAAAGTCCAGCGTTTACAGAATATATTTCCGTGACTATACCTCTACTGGGTGAAAGCGATTTGCATTCTTTTATTTTTTGGTGTAGGTTAGGTATATAAAAATATAGTTGATTCATTGTCAGGCGCGTAGGAACTAATTTGCAAGGGGGGATAATATTGTAAAGAACTTGGTTGGAGATTCTAGCGGCTACGAAGATAATGGGGGTCTGGGGGGAGGGCCCCCCAGTGAAATGCGCGTCTGGGGCGCACAGCCCCGGAAATTTTTTGAATTTCAGGCATGAATTTGGTGCATTTTTACGCGATTATATAATATATAATTATTCTTTAGCATATTTTTATCTTGAAAATGAAATGTATAAGAATTAAGAACATAGGGAGGGGAATTGAATCAAATGGGGGGGGGGGGGGGAGTCCCCCATCCCCACCCTTCCTACGCGCCTGTTCATTTCATCAATATAAAATGTATAAAAAAATTATGTTGAATCTAAATATTCACTTGAAAATGTTTTGGCGGCTGCTGAGATTTGACGTCACCCGCCATGACCAGCTAGATGAGCCAGTTTGCCTTCATTTGTGCTGTGTTGTTCCTAGTTGTTCTTAGTGGCTGGTAACGTCACCACCCACTAGGCAGGTAATACCACGTTTTGGCGCGCATTCAACATTTCAAAATTTTCACAAAAGGTAATTACGGGATAATCGTAAAGAATATTAGATTCAAACTATTATCCTCGATTAAACTAATTAATATTTGATTAAAAAAATGAATTGCCTTGGCCGAAAACGCCATAAACCCACCCTGTAAAAGAAGTTAGCAGCACCAGTCTAAAGTCTACTTGACTGTGACTCTTTAATTTTAATTGCAATACAAGAATTAGTAGGGCTTGACACACATTTTATCTTTCAAATGAAATACATTTTCAAAGCATTATTTTGGTGGATTTGTATTTTATCCCATATTTTGTAGGTAGTGTAGGTAGGTAGGTAGGTGTACAGCCAACGCATAAAGTCCTGTTAATTCTTCACCCTTACAGAATATTATAATACCACCACTCGTACAGCGAAGCTCGTAAAGTTGCCTATAGCAAACCCATAGTTATTTGTCAACAGAGGGATGACTGAATTACTGGGTTGTGTTCATCAGCCCCAGATAGATCACACAGATAAGGAAGTCAATGTTATGTCGATCGAACTAACATAAAATAACAACAACGCAACTTTCTTTTATCGGAATTAATAATTTACTTTCAGTTAAAACCACCCTGGTTAAAACAAATACAGTTGGTTGGTGCAATTGGATTTCATTGGTATTGACATAGACATTGTATAGCCTTCGGCTTTTGATTATCACGATTGTATAATATATTTTGGAGTATATAAACTATTTAATTTAAATACTCAAAATTATTTAATTATTATGTATTTTTAATTATTTAATATACAAATTACTTTTATATTAAAATGAAGTTAAGATAGTCTATTTGCATGTAATTTGTATTTAATAAATCTTCCCAATGGAATAAATCGGTTAATTAAATCAATCCTGGTGTCAAGGCTGACAACATAATTTGATCTAATATCAATCAGTGTGTGAATCATTGATCAGAAAATATTTGATTATTATTGTAAATACCTAAACAGCTCCTATTATAACCATCAAACCTTAGATACATTCATTTATATCGTCACTAGTTACTAGTCACTCCACAAAAATTTCATTATGGCTGTAAAATTAGATAAATCTCCGAACAAATTTATAGAAGTTATAAATCCAACTGTGTAACCCCTGGTTAAACAGGTTTCATCACTATTATTTTTTTTATCATTGTGCCGTTCTGATGTTAAACGCATCATGGTAAGATCTCATCAACTAAACACTCTTTCTTCTCTTCTTGTTCCTCTAAAAAATCTATAAGAAAAAGCATTTTAAATTCTCTCGGATTGATATCAAAATCCTGAGATCTGTCGAATAAACGAAAATCTTTATCTTGTGTCTAATTAGCATTTTTTCAATGACGGTCTACTAAGATTTAAACAATATGTTACAGGTGAAAAGTATTAAGTAGTTTGGGAAATCACACAGCTCATAGGAAATAACAGTATTGAATTGATATTTTTGTGATTGAATCGCATCGAGTAGATATTTGTGTATATGGACGTTGTTGACAGACAAAAACTAGTTTTTCAAGTCATCCCTCTGTTGATAAAATAACTATGGGTTAGCTGTAGGCAACTTATCGAGCTTCGCTGTACGAGTGGTGGTATCATGATATTCTGTAAGGGTGAAGAATTAACAGGACTTTATGCGTTGGCTGTACCTACTACCTAATGTCGTCACAGAATTATGTACATTAAAATCTAAAACTCAACAAATAGACAAAGAAAGTTGCAAGAATCGGGACAAGAAGTGCAGAATAGGAATAGTGCCTACCTAGAGGTAACATGGTGAGTAAGGTAGGTAGGTACCTTGTCCTTACCTACCTTACTTTTTTTAGTTTTAAACCAAGAAAACGCTAACGTTTTGAAAACGCAATTTTCAAGACTTTGGGTCCTGCGTAACATACAAATTATTCGTCAACTAGTAGGCTGGTAGCCTCTGTAAGGGGCAAGTTTTATCAGGGCATAAAGGTGACTGCTGACGTAGGAATTTAGGAAAGGTATGTACCTACCTAGGTACCTACCTACCTTTCCTTGTCAACAAATGATTTTATGGTCATTAAATTTAATGTTAATTTGAGAATGATGTGCTTAGTTTTAAACTAAACTGGGATAAATGTGTGTAGGTATTTACTTTGAGAACAGGGCTCCCTACCAACAGTTCCTATCTTCAAAAATATTTTTTAATGACTTTTAGGTAGAAAAAATGACCAAAAAGTGACCTTTAAGTAAACGACGTTTACAAATAAAATGTTATAGGTAAAGAAATTAGTACCTATATCATTTGGCTTCGTACCAAATGAATGAGCACTTGAAATTATAAATGAGGGGATCAGAATATAAAGCATCCAAATTGACAATGGTAAAAACGAGATTGGCAAATCTTCAATTTAAAACCTAGTTATTCTAACTAAGCAATGCTTGAAAAATTACTTAAATATCATTCAACTAGGAATATCAAATCTCAGATAGTGGTGAATTTGTAAAATAATAAGTGGGGAGCGATTGTCAGGGCACCGTATTGCTCAATGACACAATGGGGTGTTTGGGGGGAGCTTCCCCCCCCCCCCCCCCCCCCCCAAGATAATGATGGTCCGGGGCAAATAGCCCCAGGAAATTTTTGAATTCAGGAACAAATCTGGTGCCTTTTTACGCGATTTGTACACAATTTGAAGCCAATTTTAACTAGGTACCATTAAAAATAAGTGGGTGGACTGCAGGTATATTATTTTTTCCAAAAAATAAATTTTAATGACCAAATGGCTACATGTTGTGATATTGGTCAAACTACAGCATCCAATTTGTGGTGAGAAGGTTGTGACATAGGAATCTTGCTCGTGACGTCACAGGGGTAGAAAAATGGTGGTTGAGGGGGTAGGGGAAATGTGTCAAAGCTATAAATAATAGCTATAAATCATATTTATCAGATTAATATTTAACTTGAACATGTGTACATTGGATAAATATTGCGTATTATTATTAACTTGTAAAGTTGTAATTTACCCTTTCACAAGTCATTACCTACTCTAAATTTGAGATTTGGATTTCCGCTGTCAGATTTGTTTATTCCCTATACTTTTATGTAGTACCTACCTAGGTTACATTTTCTTAGTGATGTGAGTCGGTAAATTTACGGTCAGGTAAATTTACCGGTCAGGTAAATTTACCGTAAATTTACCAAATAAATTTTACCATGGTAAAATTTTCAAAATTATCATCATTATATTCTATGGAATCAGCCAAGTGCATAGGTCAAAAAAACAGTGAAATTTACACTTTAAATGAGAAGTGGAGGGATCTAGTGAATATCATTAAAATGTTGCATTATACAATGTACCTACAGCACACATTCTCTGATGTGAAACCAAGGACATAGTAGGGAAATACTTTCAGGGATATCAAGCACTAAGCAGACCTCACAGTAAAGTGAAATGTAGTCCATGTTGATTTGTAGGTGTTCATAGGTACATAATAAGTTTTATGAATTTGAAATTGTTATGTTTTTTTAATTACCTATACCAAAGTGAAATGTTGACCAATGTCGATTTTGTAGGTAGAAATATGCAGAAAATGTTCATTTTATTTCATGAATACTAACTTAATTTTATCTATTATTTTATTTCATTTTCTGTAGGTAGAGTACTTGTTAAATTGTACTTGATTTCTCTATAAGTGTTTCTTCATATATTTTCTTTGGTTTCATAGCAGAGAAGTGTGCAAATATTCAAAGTATAAACAAAAATGCAAAAAAATGTATGATTTGTTTTAAATGAAGGTATTATTTAAATTGCAACTTGGAAATGACTGTAAGAGACCTGGGGAAGATAAGGGGAAGCAAATGGTTCTTCAAAGTGTATTGTTGGATATGTCTACACCCATATAATTTATGTGGAAACAAAACTTGCAGATAATATTATAGCTTATGACTTGAGGTAGACATTGTACATCTTCAAAACGTTAAATTCGATAAATAAATATTGTTAATTATAATAATAAATAACGTTTTGAGAGTGTAACAGGGGCAGTAACGTTCTCCATTATGGCATTATTTAATTTATTGAGCTTTAATTATGTGCAAATATTACATTTTATTAAATTTTAGTGTGTGAAGACCAAACGATGCAAAAAGAAATCACTTGGAAGAACCATGGCATCCCCTTCATTACCTGATCACTTAATACACATTTGGCACCCCCAAAACACTTTTAAAACAATTATTTCAAGAGCCAATAGCACGATTCCTGAATTAGACAAAAATAAAAAAATTTACCGCCTGACGGTAAATTTACGGTAAATTTACCGAGAAAAAAATTTACGGTAAAATCCACATCACTACATTTTCTAAGGTTACCCAATACCTATATATATGGCAACCTTTTCTCACGCAGGATGCCTATAGGTAAATCATGAAAAAATTACTCTAAATGACCATGACTTGAAAATAGTGACCTGTTGGAAGCCCTGTCAGAGATCTTTCAACTACTAGTACTTGTAATAGTTGAAAGATAGATCTCCAACAGGTCCCTATTTCAACTAATCATCAAATAATGATGATACCTACCTGTTTAGCATGGGCCGGCCTATCCCATGCAAAGCAGGTATCATCATTAGTTGACTCTGACCGTAGCAACTAGCAGGCCAGAGTTAAATGGTCAACCATCCAGCTAATGAGCGCGCTTGCTCAATGTTAATCTCGGTGATTAGACTGAACTGAGGTACCATTAGATCCAATAGGTAACCAAGGTAACACACACAAGACACTGGGATTTAGAATATTAGAACACTACCTACTGTGGTGTGCATGCGTAACGAGAGCTAGGAAAATAAAACGAGAAATTTGAACACCGAGTGTAGTAGGTACCTACCGCATGCAACTCACACCAATATCTGACCAATAGTATGGATTCTTTCATATAGGTCATCGGGACCAGCTAGGTACCTAGGTACTTTGAAATTTACACAATTTTCAGTTGATGTCCAGTAAAAAAGTACTGCAAGAGATTACCTTCTCTAATCTCTTGTGGTATTGTTGCATCAAGTCTAGAACATGCACCATTGTTGTCACATTTACTGTTAGACCTAGAAGCTTTCTAGAACGTAGGTAGCCTTATTGTTCTGACCCAATAGTAGCTAGGTAGGTAGTACCTTTAACTTGTTAGTAAAAAGGTGGGTCGGCAGTAATATCAACTCATTTGTTAAAATACCTACTACCTACCTAGGTAGATACTACCTAAAATTAATTAAAATAAAAATGATGTCAAAACTATCAGCAAAATAGATGTCATCGGTTCACCTTGTCCCTACCTTCTATCTACTACTAGGTACCTAGGTAGGTAGTACTCGCCAGTGCTAAATAACTACATCAAGGTAGGTAGGTAGGTAGTTAACCTACCTACAGAGGTAGGCTGCTAGCAGGATTAGGTATGTACAATGGACAACTTACCTATTGTTGGAACCTCATTTTTGTCGGGTGTCTCGACAGCTGCAGCAGACATTATTCACCAAAGATGCTGCTGTCTTCTCGAACTTGACTAAATTGTTATACGACTAGGAAGACCCTCTCTAATAACTATGCTAAAATTAATGATATCACAGTTTGTTTGCCAGATGTGAGCAACTCTAGGTAGGAGCAGTAATGTATCCAACTTTAAAACACAACACACAGGCCGTATGCCTATTCTATAACAATGGGACTAAGTTGAAGATGATAGTATAAAGTCTGGTCGATAATACCGGGGAAAAGTCAAGTGTTTACATAAAATTCACACAGTAAATAATACAATCACATGAATAAGTTTGTAGGCTACACTTTCTATCCGACTGGAGCAAAAATAGAAAATGTCGGAAATGGAAAATAGAACACAATACTCCCGAGTCAAACACGGCACATTTAGTGTTGGGTCAATGTGCTTTAAATTGTAAATAAAATGTCATCGAATTCAAAAACACATAAAAGTGATTATTTTTGGTATCCCTACAATATAATTTCAAATAAATATATGTTTTAGTTTGAATAACCCTAAAAAGCAATATGAAACAAACACTTCCTCTGACATGTAGTAGTACAAGTTCGACAACATTTCAATAATAACTCTCAGAGTGGAACTCTATTCATTAGGTCACAGATAAACTGATATCCAATGGTTTTAAGGAAGATAAGTATGCTGCATTGTTTAACTCTTTAGTTTATTATTAACTTGCTGCATGACCCATTTCGTTTGTATGTTGATTTCAACACAAAGAAAATTTAAATTTATCTCCAACTTTGGTGTGTTGATAGGACTGTAAACGCGCCAAAACTTTGAACTTCGATTGCGCCGTTCTCTCGAGCTACGATCATTTCATTTTCATTTGTAGCTACGATATCAACACTCTTTCGAGTAGGTAGGAAGACACCCACCCAAATGAAAATATAGTGTCAATTTACTAGAACTAGATAATTTATAATGGTAGTAGTTATAATACAGAATAATTAAATTAACCTTTTAAAGTTGCAAATGAGAGCATTAGGCAATTATTACTAAAAAAACATTTTTCTTCAAAACATTAATTTGAGCATTTGTGTACCATTACTCTACCTCTAGGTACTGCACATTAAATAATTTGTACAAAGAACAAAACCACAAGGACCTGCCGAAATTCGACATCTTCATTTTTAAATTATTGTTCTAGTACTTAATTTCGTAACAATAGATTTTTTCGTCTGGGTATTCTAACCTGCTCCGAGCAAGCGGAAGTACGTCACTGAATAATATGTTAGGTGCAAGGATTACGAATCAACTACCTATCAATAAGTACTTTTGTTGAACTATTTTCCTATTTATTCTGATTAAGCGTACATTTTGTAAAATTAATAAATTCCCAATATTCCCTGCCTTCGGGAATATTCCCCAAAAAATAAATTCCGGGAAGACTCCCGGTGTGATCTGAGCAGGTTAGAACACCCCGACGAACAGACCTACGCGTTCAGAAATATTGTTAAGCCATGGTTGACTGGTTGTAGATCTTTGTTTCGAGCATACAGAAAGTCGCTTCCCAAGGTGTTTTATGCTTTCCTGAAACATCTTCGATTGGTCACCTCCAGTCTCATTTACAGAAAGTAGTTCGATTTGGGGAAGTCCAGTACAATGGGAAAACAAGTTAATGTATGATAAAAGTGAGCAACAAGTGGAGTAATTAATATTTATTGTACAGAAAATTTTACATGTGGAACAGTTACATATCGAAGACACAAAACTTAATACGTATTCATATGCTTGGTCCCTAACGTTTAGGTGGGTTGAAAGTGAAACTAAAACCAGTTGAAAATTTCATAACAGACTTGGATATTGTTGATACTTTTTAGAAACATCAGAAACTGAGCTGATTAAATTATCGTTACTACAGATTCGTCATAGAGCTCAAGATCAACAACTCCAAGACTGACGGTATTCCGAGAGATATATGTAACAAACACAAATTAAAAATTAGACATGAGACAAACACGAAGTACTGATATGAATAAATGAGAATAATCAACACTTAAAGAGCTGATTTAAATGCTTGGATTAAAGTAATTGAATCTGGGAACTTCTCCTTACGCGGTGGCCCCCTCTTCAGTCCACTCCAGATTAACACCTCTGAAAGAAAGAAAAAAAAACATTAATAAAATATGTAGAGCAACTTTCAGTAGTAGGGACAAATATGCAACCTCACCCTCTACTGATCAAAAGATAAAAACCAGTTACCAAAAGGCTCGCAAAGATTACGAGACAGCAACCAATTAAAATAGGTAATCCTATCCTATTATTTTTGTCATAGATGGGAAATATAACACAATTGACCCAACGAATCGACCGACAAACTAAATTATTCTCCATAACTGGAACATTGAATCAATTTGCAACATGTTGAAGGGAATATATATACCTAATTGCTCCTAGTCACCTAGAATAACTTTTTTCAAAAATGCTGAAAGTGAAGAGTGCTGAATGCTTAGACTAAATGTTTCCCAGACTCGAGGCACTAACCGGTTTAGTATGTAGGTACACTTAGCCAAACAAAAATTGAACGTTCAATAAATCTGATAGGCTGATAAATGTAAGATCGCACCATCAGAAGTCAGTCTAAGCGATCTCATTGTCTCACTCTAGTAGGTGACCTCACATTTCAATGATAATAACAAGCTTTGATTGGTTACAGGGACATGACCAGCAGTCATTCAAATTTGGTCAACGATCAATTTTTGTTTTGCCGAGTGTAGGTATACCTAGCACAACAATACATTATTTTTTACAGGCACATGCAACAGTAAGGAATTGGGACTAGAATTAGAATTATGTCCAACACCATTGATTTAAAGTGGTGCGAGCACTCGATAGCATATTTTTATTTATTTTTGAAATTACAATTTCAAAAAACTTTTTACAACAGTTGAATACTATATTTAAGTATAAACTACTCATTTATTGTACTGCAGTTTGCAGCTCCCGCCCAATAATGAGTTCTCAATTATATGTCTTTTGAGATCGAAACAAAACTTTAACTTGAGAGACCCGTATGAAAATCATTTCGAATTTGGTTTTCAATAACTTTTGAAACAAATAGCAAATGCTGGTATTATTTTTTTTCCCGATAGTATGTCCATATGTCTACCAAAAAAAGTTTTTTTTAAATAATGGTACAAAAAAATTGAACTGCATTTTAGCTTAAAAATCACGGATTTTACTTGGCTGCCATAAGACAACATGAAGGAGGAAACTAAAATTATAGATCTCAGAAACTAGGTACGAGAAGTTTAATTTTTTCAAGGATTTTGCATGGCATGAAATTATCAATAAGTACAACAAATTAATGAAGATCTAAGACCATGCCTCGAGTGATCACGACACTGTAATATGCTGAAGATAAGATAATATATTCGTACTTCTATTGAACAGCGCTTACAAGCATCTCTGAAATTAATAATAAAATTGGACAGTTACGGGCATTACCTACTCACAAAATTCCCGATGGATGATGCGTGAGTCACATTTTTTCATTTTAAAAGCAAAACTGATAACATGCAGACAAGATGCCTACATTTCAACTGAGAAGATGAAAGTGAAGAAGTTCAAACACCCCGTACCTATTATATAAAAGCAATGAATAGTGTCCCCACCCCCGGGATGAAAAACACAGTGATTCAAGCAGCCTTACCATTGCCATCAGGCTTGATCAAGGTAAATTCGAAGGCTCCCTTACGAGGTGTTTTAGAATTAATGATAACTTGAAGCCCGGGCCACTCGGCTTTCAAAGCGTCTGCCAGCTCCAGGGCTTTACGTCGGAACACTTGTCAGGACTTACTGTAAACAAGTAGTGAAAAGTTGAAAACCAATATGATGCAAGGGAAATTCCAAGATTGACTGGACAAATGCAAGGGAAATTCCAAGATTGACTGGACAAAGAGGTACTCTTGGTCAATTGATGAAACTGTTCTATAGGCATCCTGCGTGAGAAAAAGTTGCCATAGCAACCTCTATAAAGGTAGGTATAGGGAATAAACAAATCTAAATGGGGCAATTCAAATTTTAGAGTGATTACTTACGAAAGCAAGATATTTAAGTAAGTACATAGTTAATAATGATACGAAATATTTATCCAAAGGTAGGTACACATTTTAAGTTACCTAAATATTCATCTGAGAAATATTTTACCAAATATTTATAGCTTTGACACATTTCCCTTACCCTCTCAGCCTCAATTTTTCTACCCTTGCGACCTTTTGTGGAGGAAGGCAATTCGGGTTAGGTACCTTATGTCCAGTCAAATCGGGCTTAAAAATGTCCAAACCTAAAATAAATTGTAACATTTGGATTTTTGGTGTCAATCTCTTCAGAAAAATGCCATCTACAACATATCCAAAATCCGCCAAAATCCGCGCACCGGAAGTACTTTTTAACCACTTTTTAAGTTAATTTCCCATGAAAATTCCATCTTGCAAAAAAAATAAAAAAAATGCATGTAACTCCGATTTTGACGAAACTTGGCAGAATTGTTCATCATCATAAATGGACAAAAAGTTTTCTTAGCGTTTTTCTCTAAATCTTATCGTTTGGGAAATATGGTCCATCGAAAAGTCATATTTTAGTCAGTTTTCGACTTTTAAACGAGTGTAATTTGACGGTTTGCGAGGTCCATATTACCAAAACGATAAGATTTAGAGAAAAACGCTAAGAGAGATTTTTTTGTTCATTTAGGATGGAGAACAATTCTGCCAAGTTTCGTCAAAATCGGAGTTAAATAAAAAAAGTTTTTTTTTGCAAGATGGAATTAACATGGGAAATTAACTTAAACAGTGATTATGAAGTACTTCCGGTGCGCAGATTTTGGCGGATTTTGGATATGTTGTAGGGGGCATTTTTGTGAAGAGAATGACACCAAAAAACCAAATGTTACAACAGGGGCGGATCCAACGAGGGGCGGAAGGGACGATCGCCCCCCCCATGATTCCTCCTGTTGATTTTTCATTTTGTCAAATTTACAAAAATATCAATCATGGCTTGGTTTAATCAATTTAATCTTTGCTCTAAAAGTGCCTTAAAACTAAATGTTTTTCCAATATTTCGAAAAAAAATTGCCTTTGGCGATAGTCCTTTGGCGGATGAAAGCATGGGCTTCCACAGGGGTGACTGGGGGGGGGGGGGGGCAAGGATGTCAGGATAGCATAAAAATTTGGTGGTGTTATTTACGTAATGTTTCATTTTTAAACAAAAAACTCAGAAAATTTATTTCGAAGTGTCAACAAACCAAAAAATACCCTGCGGGGCAAGGTGGGGGCACTACCCTAAAGTGTCCAAGCTTAAAAAATAATGAATTATTCAACAAAATACACCTCATAACGTCTCAAAATTTGATTCAAAGTGTCCAAAATCCAAAAAACGCCCTGCGGGGCAGGGTGCTCACCCCCCACACCCCCCTTAGCCCGTGGGACAATTGTTTTTCTTGCATTACCTCCACCCCCTGGCAAAAATTCTGCAGATGCCCGTGGCTGGGGATACCACTATACCCCCTTCATATTTTCCGAAATCGCCCCCTCCATGACAAGAGGCTAGATCCGCCCCTGTGTTACAATTAGTTTTGGGTTAATCTCTTATTTGACTGGACTATTACTACAGTGCAGACTAATTTCACTGACTTATTAGCAAATTTTTATAGTAAGGTCCTCCCTCACTCTGGTTGCAAGGTAACAGACATCAATCTCTTCTATTTCGCTGAGAGAACGGCAATTTTTCACTAGTAGTATAGGCAATTGCTAAGAAGTAGGTACCTACGTACCTACAGGGTTGCCACTCGACTTACCTACTACCAAAAAAGGTAGCAATAGTGACCCAAGAAGGATAAAATAGTGGTCAAATAGTGGCAAAAAACTGGTAAAGAGGCAGAAAGGTACGTTTACAGCTCTGCGCTGAAAGATGAACATGGTTTTTATTTTGACCTTGAACGCCAGCGCTCAAGCACTCGCCGTTCAGCCTTCTGATTGGCTAACGTTGAGCCCGTCAACGCCGAGCTGTAAAGTAAACGTACCTACCTACCTTAAAAGTGACCAAAACTACGATGCAT
Source organism: Leuctra nigra (assembly GCA_934045905.1). Classification (NCBI taxonomy): domain Eukaryota; kingdom Metazoa; phylum Arthropoda; class Insecta; order Plecoptera; family Leuctridae; genus Leuctra; species Leuctra nigra. The sequence goes on along the minus strand of OW203767.1, from coordinate 16,428,358 downwards.
TAACATTTGGTAATGTAACGTGGAAAACAAGGAAAAGTGAAATATAGTAGAGTTCCTTAAAAAGTGGACAAATAGCGGAAACAGTGGCCCAGTGGTAACCCTGTACAGTCTGGAAATTGTGTGTCGCTCACCCTCCATCCCCCCCCCCCCCCCCCCCCCCACAAACGAGTTTACCATGCTATAAGTTGCCGGAAGGGGAAGAATAGAATGTAAATGCATGGAACAGGAAGAAGGAGGGTGATCGACACACATTCCACGACCATACCTAGGTAGGTACCTACCTAGGGTAAAATTATTTTAAAATATGCTATGCTACTAGGTACCTACTAGCTAGGTAGGTACTACCTACCTAAGTAACAAAATGTACCTATTAATTTTTAATACAAAATTAATACGTACCAAGCTTCAATAGAAACCGTCTCAGATTCCTCGACCGGGGTGTCATCATCACCGTTCTCCTTCTCCGCCACTTTTGTCTTAGCAGCACGGCCCTTTTTCTTGGGCGCTTCCTTGGCTGGAACTTTAGCCTTGGGTTCCCCACGACCTTTCTTTGCCGGAACTGGCTTCTCTTCCTCTTCATCCGAGTCCGCATCCTCAACTACTGGCTTCACCTTAGCCGCACGAGTTGCACCTCGCCGTGTAGGCAATTCACTCCCATTTTCCTCTTTTGCTTTTCCACCTCTCTTCTTAGTAACTTTATCATCAACTTGATCGGCTTTGGCGTTTTTGGCACCCTTCTTAGCCTTGGGTTCTTCAGCTGGCTTTTTGATGGGAGCTTCTGTCTCGGCCTCCTCGGTTTCCTTTGCTGCTTTCTTTTGGGTACGACCCTTAGGTTTTGCAGGCGCATTATCTCCATCTGAATCTTCTTGCCCTACAGGTTCAACGGCATCTTTAACATCATCAACCTTCTTGGCGCGTCCCTTGGCTTTCTTGGCTGCGGGAGCATCACCCACCTCGGCATCAACTTCTGGTACTACTACTGCTTCCGAAACTTCTTCTACTTTATCGCTAACTTTAGCTACACCACGCTTACCTTTTGGTGCCGGCATTTTGTGTATTAAAACCAATTAATATATCTTAAAAGAATTGAAATCAAATTCTTCACGGCGTGCTCCTGAACGACGGAACTCAAGAAAGGTAATGGCGGACAAGAAAGAACACCAACCGGCACGGATGATTGGCGCGAAAGCATACCGGAAGTACCTTGCCTAGTCTCCAACCAGCTTCAAAATTTGAAGAAAAAGAATAAATAAGTAGTTTACCAACATTTTAAAACAACATAATTGCACTGAAGATTTTCAAAGACACTTCCTCTTCAACCTCCGTTGGGGAGAGTCCACAAAATACAGCTGGCCTATCTGATAAATATCAGGCGCCATTACAAGAACAGAATTCGTGTGCTAATAGTTATCACCACCACAATTAAATAGATATCATAACTAAAGCTGGCCAATAAGACCAAATGGTCAAGTGCCAATAAATACGCCGAGTGAAAAAGTGAATTTAAAATAAATATAAGCTGGCTTATAGGACTCAAGTCTTGGCCATTCAACTTCGATCGACACGTGGTGATAACTGATATCCTCCGTAATTCTGAATTTTAAATAACTACTAAGTATCTATCAATAACTAAAGCTAGCCTATGTGCTAAAATACAACGAGTGTAAAATATAAAGCATAATAATAATTACATATTATTATAAAACTACATTATCGAATAGGTATATAAATTAACGCTGGCCAGTATGACTCAATGTCGGTGCCATTAAAACCGGAAGTGAAGAAGAAGAAGATTTTCAAAATACACAAATATAATCTATTTACTTAATACATAAGTATTCATGAATGAATAATGGTAAGTCCGTGATGTATTTTTCGAGGGAGAGTCACTGGTTTGGAGACTGTAAAGTTGAGTTCTTTGGACTTGTACGTTTTTACTTTTTATCTTTGCTTTAAATTACTTTGCTTTGGACATTTACGTTCACAGCTGTCACTGTCAGTTGTGTCACCATTCTGCAAACAAGTGAAATTAGTCATTTTCGTTATTTTCTGTTGTTAAACCTAATAAGAATAAACTTTTTAATTTTAGGCTCAATTGCAGTTAAAATTCATTACTTCGTAAATTGCATATAAACTTTAAAAATGTCATACCCAGATTATAACCGCACATCTGGTTTAAATGCAGCAAATAGTCTGCTAATAAAAAAATCGGATGAAGAATTAAAGGAACTCTTGAACAATGAAGAGAAGTTAGCTGAACTAATGAACGTTGTGCATGTTGAGGTAAGATAGGTGGTTCTAATAATCATAAGGTCATGACTCGCGAGTACTATAGTAGGTACCTACCTACCTAATTCAAAACCATCGTCATGAATCTTCATCGACTTAGAATCAACAGCATTCCACAATTAGATCAATTTACTTTGTTGGTTAACAGTCAATTGTCAATGAACGTTATATCCAGTACACATGATGCATAAATTGCAAAGGCCCTTGGTTTTAAAACCCATTTTAAATGCTGGCATCCAGGCAGCAAATTTGTCCTTGAACAACCCATCCCTGGAGGGTGATTCTAAATTTCCTTGTCGTCTCGTATCAATTGATACGGCATCACTACCATGTTAAATAGATAGCACTCCAGTGTGCAGTGAGCCCGTATCACGTGAAACGAGACGACAAGGGAATTTAGAATAGCCCTCAAGGGGTCCTATTTCCGAGACAACTTTCATACCGATTCACGGCCGCCTGACGTCAGACCAAACAAAATAATAAACTGATGTGGCTGATGTAATGCTTTTTCGTTCGGAAGAACGTCACTTTTAACAACACGCACGCGGCACGCTCGATTATACGAGCACTCTAACAATCTCGAAAATAGGGGTCCTGTAATGAACGGGAATCGGGAGTAGGTATTGTTTGCCATTAATGGCAAGCATGAAAGTGGTACTATTTGAATCGATCATGACAGGGCTGCCCAGTGGTTAATTTGGGGGCGGACGCATCCCCTCATTTTTTTTTTTTCAGGGTGGATGCCGTCTGCCCACTTATTTTTCATATAAGTAAAATTGGCTTAAAATTGTGTACAAATCTCGTAGAAAGGCACCAAATTTGGTCCTGAAATTCAAAATTTTCCCGGGGCTGTGTGCCCCAGGCCCGCATTGTATTGGGGGGCCAACCCCCAAACCTCCCATTGTTTGCGTAAGCAAAATGTTTCACCTGACATCGCCTAGCGTCCGTCCACTTATTATTTTACAAATTAACCAATGGGGTTGCCACTTGACCTATTGCAACTATTTACCTACCTATTTACCTATTTACTTATTTACCTATTTCGTACTTTTTCAACATTGCCTACCTTTCGACTAGGTAGTACAGGGGTCGGCAAACTGTGGCTCCTTGGTGGTTCTTGATTGGCTCTTTATAATTTAAATAAAGATCTGGAATCGAAAAATTAAAAAATTCGAAAACAAAACACCCTGCGGGGCATCAATGGGAAGGTTATTTGATTAAGTTTGTTCATTTTAGAGTCCCAAAAAACTTTTAAATTGTTCAAATTTTAAAAAAGGTCCCTGCGTGGCAACATTTGGAATGTTATATGATTCAATTTGTTCAATTTAGCGTCCCAGAATCACTTTTAAATTGTTGAAATTCTAAAAAAGCAGGGCAACAATTGGAATGTCATTTGAAAAAATTTGTTCATTTTAGAGTCCCAGAATCACTTTCAAATTTTTTAAATGATAAAAAAAGCCCTGTGGGGCACGAACTGGGGGATTTCGTACAAAATACCTATCAAAATAAACTAGGAATTCAATTTATTATTTTCGGTGTTTTATCTAGTCGGGCGCTAGCTCGACGCTGCCAAGCACCGCTCTAATACAACGTGCGAGCTACTACCAGAGACTTATACCGCAACGGCTTAAGTGGTCGAAACGAGGTGTCGACAGGCATACATGCAGTGAGAAATGAAAGTTGAAAATCATGGTTATCGGGTATATTTAGCCACCTGACAACACCTAACCAAATATCAAAGTGCTGCGTTCATCCCTTCGGGGTGAATTTTGGGCCTCAAACATGCAAGGATTGACTTTCATGGTGGCTGGCTGGCTGGCTGGCTGGCTGGCTGGCTGGCTGGCTGGCTGGCTGGCTAGCTAGCTAGTTAGGCACGTCGTTTTGCTTGCCCTTTTCTACAGATTGCACGGTTTGGTCTAGAGAGTTGAAATTTGGTAGACACATAGAGTCCCCCTTCTCACGCGTACTTCTGAAAGAAAATCTGAAATATTTTGACCGGAAGTGAATTTATCCAATTTTAAATTTTAATTTTTTTCAAAAGTCAAACGGGTCCATTGACAGTTTTGAAATTTGGCAACATTAAAGACAATGTATTGCTAGACACTCCACTTCAAGAAAAAACAAAAATTTCAAACCGGAAGTGGAAAATTTATCAATATTAAGCGTTCCGCTCTTCCCCTTCTCTACTAACTTACTGCATGTTGAAATCTTCGCCCATTTGCTTGTTATAGAAATCGGCAGCAGACTGCGTCTCGATAGATATTTGTCGACTAATTCTGCTGTTCATAGAAGAATTCATTATGCACTTCATAATTTTGTCACATTGAAAGATTCAAACCTCAAATATAGGTACCTCAATATGACGACAGAATATGACGTAGTATCAACCATTTGAGAAAACTAGTTTGGATAGTATTTATGGATATTCAAGTATTGGGACAATAATACAAACGAATAACAGACATCGATTCCGTTCCATAATGACATCTTTATTTCTACTACTTCACGTATGAATATTATAATATCTAAATTTATTTCAGTTTCGAGAGTATGGAAACTTCGTTTTGTGTAGAATAAAGAATAATAGATTAACTACGCACAATTAACAATGGTATTCTGACGCCAATCGAATGCCTTGTGCGAAAGGTGTTTACAAACATGTCAATTATGCAATGTCATTTTTAAAAGAATACCTAATGCACGAAATAATTCATACTGTCTAAAATATCAAAACAAACAATAAATCAATTAGATGCATCAACAATATGCCATCACTATCAGGAATAAAGACCGGTAGACTAATTGATTGTATGATCTATGCGTAATAAACACATACACCCCCTCCCCCCCCCCCCCCCCCCCCACACACACACACACCATAATCAATAGACCATTTTAAATATTATCTCTGTGGCTCTGCTTTCTAAGAAAAATCATATGCAGTTGGATTTCCAGACACCTTAGTCCCTGTTTAACCTATTGTTGAAACAGGGACTAAGGTGTCTGGAAATCAAACTGCATATGATTTTTCTTAGAAAGCAGAGCCACCGAGATAATATTTAAAATGGTCTATAAACAACAACAATAAAAGGTCATTTAATATCGTGAATCGTCATTGCTTGGAGAATAAACAATACACATTCAGATCTATTCAGTGGCTGGTGGATAAGGGGTGTGGGTTGTGTTGTGAGCGTATCAGAGGTTTGGTTTCCTTTGTTGTCTTGACACTTTTAAACGAATACAAATGTACGTAGATGACACTTGTTTTGGAATATAACATAATAGATTCTGCTGCAGTAGGAGGCTGTCTTCTAGCACAATTGTATTTTCAAATAACTTATTTTCACACTATTTATTGTAAAATTGTATACTTCAAGACAATGAGTAAGCACACGACTCGTTCGAAGACGTCCCCAGGGTAAAATTAGTAATCGTAAAGGACTTTTATTTAAAGCCATTTCATTCAAAATGAAATAAAAAAATCTTATTCATAAATTACATTCATAACTACATTTGGTACTTTTTAAAAGAATTTGAACATTAGCTTGTATATTACATGACGTGTTGGATAAAGTCATATTTTAAACAATGTTTTTTTCACTTGAGTCTTGACGAGCAACAGTTTTTTTTAAATGTATAGGTACGCACTGAATGGGACCGAGGAGATAAAATACGCTCCGTGTTACCATTTTTTCTCATTGTTATCATATATATATATATATTTTTTTTTAATCATTTGAGATTTTTTATGTTAATTATCATTTAGTGAGATTTAAACAAAATATGTGTAGGTACATTGATTTTTAATTGATTGTCCCTCGTACATACCGATGTAAGCGGTAGACACCTTAGGGAATTTATAAGCGTGTGATCAAGGATTATGCGTCTGTTCTCCGGCAAAAATAGTGCTTTAGCTTCTCGGGTATCTTGGCAATCAGTCAGGTACAATCAGGTTGACCGTTCTTTGTTGGTTTGTTCGTGTGTTGGTGTGTTTTGTGACTGTTAATGATATACCTACGTCCTACTCCTTCCCAACCAGCACTATAAACACCAGGTGGCTCAGCTAGTTAATCTTAAAGGAACTCTAGGTTGACATCTTCAAAATCAATTTTCACAACAAGGCAATATCAAATGGCCACATCCTTTGCCGTAATTCCTTTAACTTTCAGTAGTGTCTCTCTGCGCATGAACAAAGGAAAAGGCTTCTTGGTATGAACGTTCTTATTTTCTCCTACACCCTTTGACCGATCTCAACCAAATTTGGTGTACTCATTCTATATGAAATAACCCATACCGTATGATACTTGATCCCTTCCAACATCCCCTAATTTAAAAAATCACCCGTAGGTAATAATAGAAAATTATATATGCATATTCTGCATAACCCCACTCGTGATCTTTGGTACGTTTTTAAACTGTTGGCGGAAAAATTTGCGGCATAATCCATGTTATGGAACTATCACTAAACAGCAGTGTTGGATTAGTTCCTCAAAAAAAGGAACTAGTTCCAGTTCAAATAAAGAACTGGTTAGTTACCTACCTGGAAAGTTTCCAGAAACTGGAAAGTTAACTTATGAAATAAGTTCCTTTTAAGTTATATTGCCTTCCAAAACACATCCGGATTTTATTTAAAATGTGCTGTAAACATCTGTAAGCCTTAACGCTTTACCAATAGAGTTTAAATTACACAAAAAAGTGAACTTAGAAGAATTTAAAATTAAGGAAACGCATTTACAATCATCTACCTTTCGTGTACCTTTCAGTTTACCAACTGGCAACTAATATGCGTAGTACGAGATGACGCACAAATTCCGGTCTACACCGGAACAATACACCTACAATTTACGTTATTCACAAGTTGTGAACTTTTAGCAATTTAAAAGTTGAGATAACTCATATTCAACCAAAAGAAATTGACCCTTTCGTTATACTAACTTGGGAACTATTGGAAGAAAAACAGAAATTTTTAGACAAGAAGTGACGTTGTTGGCGTTAACAATGTAATGATAGGTAACACTCAATGATCAATGAAAGCTGCTGTAAACTACCACCTCATGTGACATGTTGTACAAACACAAAAACTTGTATATAGACTGCCAAGCACCTTTCCCCCTAAAAGGATTGAGATCTAAAAGAAGGTCGCAGCAATAATATATTGTTGAAACATTTTCGCACTTAAAATTCGTGAAATCATTTCGCCCAGTTACTGCCGCCAAGCACAACATTATAAACCAAACATTGTACCCAAATTTGAGATTGAAAAAATCTCTATGTGAACCATCATAGTATAAACTTTAAAACAATTATACTCATTTAAAACTAAAAATAGAAAGTATTCAAATTTTAAAAACGTAAACAAAATCAATTTAAAAACATTTTTTTTTTACATAACTTAAAATACAAATTAAAAAAAATTATTTAAAATTAAATACAACAAAATAAAAGTAAAAAAAATAAAAATAAAGCTTGGCGCATTGAATTTGCACTGTCATGTTGACTTCTTCCTTCTTTCCTTCATCATCTTCTTCTTCCTCTTTCTTTCGTCGTCTCCTTGGTCGACATTTTCTTTTTATGTTGCCCCCTCCTTGACACAATGCGCCAAGCTTTATTTTTATTTTTTTTACTTTTATTTTGTTTTATTTAATTTTAAATAATTTTTTTTAATTTGTATTTTAAGTTATGTAAAAAAAAATGTTTTTAAATTGATTTTGTTTACGTTTTTAAAATTTGAATACTTTCTATTTTTAGTTTTAAATGAGTATAATTGTTTTAAAGTTTATACTATGATGGTTCACATAGAGATTTTTTCAATCTCAAATTTGGGTACAATGTTTGGTTTATAATGTTGTGCTTGGCGGCAGTAACTGGGCGAAATGATTTCACGAATTTTAAGTGCGAAAATGTTTCAACAATATGTTATTGCTGCGACCTTCTTTTAGATCTCAATCCTTTTAGGGGGAAAGGTGCTTGGCAGTCTATATACAAGTTTTTGTTTTTGTACATATTTGATTACCTATACTGCGGCTCCCATTATTATCTAATTTAATAATATTTGGGAAATTGGCTCCTTCACCAAAAAAGGTTGCCGACCCCTGAGGTAGGTAGTACATCTGTAGTAAACTAGGAAAACGCTCTGTGTGGAAAACGCTCATTTTCCACATATACCTCTCACATTGAAAACGCTCTAGTCAAATCGTTTTGAAACCAAGATATACGCACTCAATTCAATATGATCCAATTTACTTCTAAATGTGAGCTGGAAGTTTCAAATCGGTTTGAAATGGGGTGATATACCTACAGGCTGCAGTTCAATCCGCATTGAAGATGCGTGCGCATTCGTTCCTACACAGAAACGTTGTAAAGCAGGCTGTGGGTAGCTGTCATTTACTTGATTGTCATTTGTTTAGTTTTACACGTTTTTGTAGCTAAAATCGTCTAAAATGAATTGTATATTTAATGTAATATTAATTTGGAGTGTCCAGGAAGTATTGTTTTTAACCCAAACCATTAAATACAACCACATAATATAAGCTTTGGACGGAAAACTGTAAGAATCATATATGCTGAGTTGGCAGCCGCAGACAAGTTGGCAGTCGCATGTAGTACCTAATTGATAAGCGAGCCATTGTATTGCATGCAAAGTGAAATGCGTTTGCAAGCTTCTGCTTCAGACTTTGGAAAGAGCCGAAATGAAATTCATCAAAGAAGAAGTGATAAAATATCTGAAATTTCATTCAAGACATTTGACAAAAATTTCCACACACTCATAAAATGTCTGTTAAATGTCAATAACTTCAAACGTGTGAAGTTAACGGATAAATTCTTCCACGGAACTATTGTAGAATCATTATCAACTTTGGCGATTATGAAAATTCTTAATTTTTTGTAAACTTCAAGTTCTACTCAATTCAACACAACTGACAACTGTGCGGGCAGACTGCAAGTATTACATTGTTAAGAGAATGTTACCTAATTGATTTTATTTCCAGCTGGCAACCCTTGCAACAGAAAAGGAAATGCTTTTTGCGAGCAACAAGTCAATAGCAGAGTTCAACCTGTCACGAGAAGCCGATTTAACTGCAGGAAGGGAGCGATTGTTTGAACTTAGCTCACAAGGAGAGAAACTTGCCCGCAGTGTTGAAGAGAAAATAGCAAGCCTGAGTAAGACCTAAATACAAATGTACATATTTGATTGATCAGCATTTTAGATAATAATCGTGCAGCCTGGATCTATATTACCTAATTATTATGTATTTTTTAATTTTATATAGGTAGTAATTATATTTAAATAAATATCAGTCGCACGTTTCCAACTCAATGTTGGGTCAGGGGGTGGAATTCCACTGTCAATCTTGGGCCCTCACTTCTGTGATGTCAGGTGGCCAGTCCTGACACATCACACTTTTCTTCTTCCTCCTCGACGTCTTCTGGCTGATCCCTCTCCAACTCTCTCTGTCCTCCCACAATCTTCCTGCAGTCACTGTTCTCCGCTCCCCACCTCTTTACTCTACATCCCACTTCACCTGGTCTTCCTACTTCAAATTAATATGTAAATTTGGTTTGTTTCAGAAAATCATGGAAACACATTGTCCCTCGACACTTCGCTTGCTTTACTACAAACTTCAGCTGCCGAAAGTGAAGAACAATCAGATCTTGTTGCAGAGAAATTTCTAGATGGTGATGTAGAGTTGGATAGCTTCATCGATCAATTTGTGGTGCTAAGGAAATTGATGCACCTGCGTCGTGTAAAAGCAGACAAGATGGCAGATTTGATCAAAAAGATACCAACGCCAGTGACAAACTTTTTCTCCCCGCCATCGATGGGAATGGGGTCTGTCCCTTATCCTACTGCCATTAACATGCCTATGCCTGCACAATTTGGATATTGAATGCAGCTTTAATAATTACTTCAGGACACATTAACACAGCACTATATCTACCTACGGTCTTCTAGGAAAGTCTTGAATATGAAGGTTAAAGAAAGGTCCAAAGATATGTCAGTATCTGAGTATGTTGGATAGAAAGAAACTGTTTTGGATTTGTTGGAAATTATGCCGAACACAATATGCAACTCACCAGAGTGGCTCCATCATGTACCGCTTATTTGCGGGAATAGAAACATTTGGAGTTTGGACCCTTATTTAATATCCACAAATCACTAGTATGGCAGTCTTATCTTAGAGAGCTTGACCTTATTTAGAAGTCTAAACTTGAATTACCTACATTCTGGGGGGTGATTCCTGTACCTATTTTTCCTCTATATTGTAAATTTGAAGAGATCGAGTAAACAATTTTTAAGCTACGATTGCTAAATTAAGGGACTGTAAAAATGAACAGAAATTAGTATGTATGTATGTAATATGTATGTATGCATGTATGTACGTACGTACGTACCTACCCTGATTCCTAGCTTGATCAGTAGGTATGTTTGAACTTTGAATACAAATTGGTATTTAAATAATTAAAAAATGCAACTGGTTATTCTCAGGAAAAATTTGTACACAACATTTGGAATTTTTGGCTAATGATTGGAAAGTATAGTAAATGAAAGAGTAGTTAGACGTACATTTTTTAATTAATTTACAATGCGTGTTTCTTTATTTTCTAATATGATTTAAATTGGATACATTAAATATAAAATGATGACGATGACAAATGTCACAATGTATTTAATGAATATATTCTGCCTTTGCATTAATTATATATGGTACTAGCCAATTAATTACATTATCAACAGCATGTACCTACATAATAAGAATATATTATACTAGTAAGTAGTAATAGTCTAATAGATATTAGATTTTCAAATGGCCACTGAAAAAATATGCATTTGTATGTAAGTCCTACTAATCAAAATATTCACTACTTTATTAGTTGAAACTATCACATACTATAATATACCATTATAATATTTTATTTTCGTTCAGAATTTTATTCTCCTCCAGTGTGATTGTGTAATTGTCAATTTTGATCCTTCACTTCTAGCCAATGACAGAGCAAGGCAAAAGACAGACATCCGCTCTCTCGGGCACCTCAAAATGCAAGTTACACAGTCGCGCTGATGATCCTCGTTTCCTGTAAAACAGTTGTGATTACCGGAATACTAAGTCTCGACTGTAACTGCACATGCATTGATGGAAATTAGTTCACAATCCTAATCCCAAGCCTGACCGGTCAAGATGAATGTTCCGATGAGCTGGATTTTCTGCTTCGCTTCGACTTGTGTCGACTCTTCTTTGATCGCGAAGTTGATGATTTTGACGAAGAATCGTTGCTGTGGTGATGTTCTTTCGCATCTCTCCGCGATTTGCTGTTAGTTGAAGACCTGAATAAAAAAATGCATAATATCAGTATCTACCCAAAAATTATTATTAAATACGAAAACGCTCTGCGTACCGCGTTGATGAGCGAGCTTTCACTGCATACAATTTGATATGCGTTTGAAAGTCTGCTCTACAGGCCTTGGAACTAAAGCGCCAAGAAAGCATAACAAAATTTAATTTTTCAAATATCTCATAATTATAGAATAAAAAGTCTTTAAAATGACAGTAACTTTTGAGGATAATGAAAGATTGGCAAAATGACCTAAAATGTTGGTCACAATGACCATGCAAAGTTTTAAGTTGATCGGTCAAACCATTCTCGTTTAAATTTCACTTTTATATTTTAATTTTCTAAAAAAATTAAAAATTAATTTATATATTTATAGTTTATACATAATTTAAAAATTATTTAATTTATTTAATTTACTTATATAAATTTTATTTACATAAAATGTTATTTTAATTTTAAGCAATCATTTTGATTTTGATGAAATTTATAACCCTGAAAGTATAAGAAGACCTCAATAACTGTGAAAATGTTTGAATTGATACGTCAAACGGTGTGAGCCACAGGCCATTTTCATTTATCAACCAATCCCAGGATCCTGTTCAAAAACAATCCCAGAGACCGCCTAGATTACATTAAACTCCGTTTCATGCAGTCTTCTTCTTCTTCATGTGCCCTCTTCTAATGAAGGTTGGCGATCATCATTTCTATTTCATCTTTGGATGCTGCAGCTCTGAACAAGGACCCCGTGCTCTGCCCGAACCAATCCCTCAGATTCTTGAGCCATGAAGTCCTCCTCCTGCCAGGTCTACGCTGTCCCTCAATCTTCCCTTGTAAGACTAATTGCAAGAGCCTGTATTTATTGCCCCTCATGATGTGTCCAAAGTATTCGAGCTTTCGTCTTTTGATGGAAAATATCACCTCTAAGTTCTTATTCATTCGTTCCATCACTTCGACATTTCTAACTGTATCCACCCATGAGATTCGGAGCATGCGACGATAAACCCACATCTCGAAAGCTTCCAGTCTCTTGCATAGCAACTTGCTTAAGGTCCAACCTTCAAGTCCATACAACAATACGGGAAATATGTAGCACCTGACCATGCGCATTCTCAGATCTAAGTTAAGATTGCGATTACATAGTAATTGCCTCATATTAGTGAATGCTGAGCGTGCTTGTTCGATACGATTCTTGACCTCTTGAGTATATTCCCATTGATCGTTCACGCAACAACCAAGATATCTGTAGTGATGTACGCGCTCGATAACAACGTTATCCAACACTAACTGAGCGTAAATGTTCCTTAGCTTTGAAACAACCATAAACTTCGTCTTTTTCAAGTTCATACGTAGACCGCTGTGGTTACTTGCAACATTAACTTTCTCCAACAGCGACTGCAGATCTTCCAAGTTGTCAGCCAGCAGGACTGTGTCTTCGGCGTATCTTATACTGTTCACCAGCTCCCCATTGATGACGATACCTTCTACTGCGCCATCCAAAGCTTCTGCCAGTATAGCTTCCGAGTAAATATTGAATAATAACGGTGACAAAACACAACCCTGCCGAACACCACGCCGAATCAGGACTTCCTCGGAAAGGCTCTCTTCAACTTTCACGACTGCCTTCTGATTCCAATACAGATTTGCTATGATGCGAATATCTCTGCTGTCCAGGCCAATGTTATGCAATAGCTCCATTAATTTCCCGTGTTTGACCTTATCAAACGCTTTCTCATAATCAATGAAACAAGCATAAACGTCCTTATTCATATCTTGACAACGCTGCACTAATACTTGCATGCAGAACAAGGCATCCCTCGTACCAAGGCCATTCCTAAATCCGAATTGAGATTCTGTCATCACCTCTTCGCACTTTCTGTGAATTCGATTATGGATTATTTTGAGAAACAATTTAAGTACATGACTCATAAGACTAATAGTCCGAAACTCTTCACATCTCTTAGCATTGATCTTCTTGGGCAAAGTAACAAAGATTGACTTAAGCCAGTCTGCTGGAATACATCCAGTGCTATGCACACGATTGAAGAGATCAACCAGTACATTCATGCCGTCATTGTCTATCAACTTGAGAAGTTCAGTGTATACTTCATCCGGACCTGCAGCTTTGCCGTTCTTCGCCTGCCGAATAACACGTATCACCTCCTCACTCATGATAACTGGACCCATGTCTGCTTCAATTACATCGTGCTCCTCTTGCCTATCATCCTCAAATAACTGCTCTATGTAGACTGTCCAGAGTTTCAGTTTCTCATCAATATTAGCAACCAGTTTGTTATTGTTGTCTACCAACACTCCACCCCCTTTCTTCCGATACACTCCCAAGGCATCTTTTATCTTCTTATGCAGATTAAAGCTGTCATGTTTCTGCTGCAGCAATTCTATCTCGTGACATTTTTCTGCCATCCACTCTTCTTTGGCGCTTAATATTTTTGATCTGATCAATCTATGAATTTCCCAGTACTTTGTGTGATTATAAGCCTTCCATTTTCGTCTCTCATCCATAAGTGTCAATATTTCTTCCGTCATCCAATGGTGCTGTTTAGGCCTCTTAACAGATTCCAGATGCTTCCTCTCCACTGTCACAAACACCTGCTTCACTCCCATCCACAAGTCCTCAACATTACAGATGTTCACGCTTTGGATATTCCTAAAACCCTCCGCCAAATCACCTGCCACATTCTTACTTATGTCAGTTTCTTTCACCCTGCTGACATCGATTCTCGCTGATCTTCTCTCCCTGTGAATTGTTCTAAGACGAAGCTTCATAGAGCCAACGAGAGGGTTGCATGCAGTCTAGAGTCCTGTTTAACATGGGTAGTCCTATACCTGCCCATGCTATCTAGGACTCTAGACCCCATGAAACGGAGTTTAGTAGGTATGTGTGGAAAATTTCAGATCGACTGGATGAACAGTTTGACCTGGCAAACTGACATAAAAACAACCAAAAACAGATAAAGTGCCATAAGAGTGATGTGGTGATTCTCCAGAAATGATCTGGATGGCGCTGGAACTGGAACACGAATAGATATCTGGAAAACCAAACTACTTGTGAATTTAACTAGAAACCAGAGGCTCCCAGATAATTTCTGAATTGGTCTCTACTACATTGTAGCCATGTTATAAATTTGTCTACTAGTATGCATATGATTTGATTTTGGCCTTCACTATTCGAGAAAACGAGGAACATGACTGCACTCTGGTGGCAATTGTGGTACTAGGTAAATGGCGGCTTTCAAGGGCGCATTTGCATCAATATATAAATATTTGCTATAGGTACCTAATTGTTTGTTAGGTATGGCTAAAAAAGTAAGGCCCGGTCTTTCAATACTCTGCTAAAGTCTCAATTAGCTCTTAACAGTTAGTGGTTATTCTAGGAATGTCATTGGTTGTTGCCATGGCAATATAGTCCTAATTGACTGTATTAAAGTAAGCAAAGCATTGAAAGACCAGCCCTAATACCCTGTTCACACTGTAAAAGTTGATTGTGATTAACTCTTAATCACAATCAAATAAACCAGTGCGAACACAATTAAATCTTGTTGATGTAGATTAAGCACCTTGATCTCGTTCCCTGAACTTTATTAGTGCCGTGATGTACATCAGCTTGATCACAATCAACTTTTACAGTGTGAACAGGGTATAAATATATTATTAATTAAAAATTTCAATTGTTTCTCCTTTTTCATTGCACTATGGAAACACAAAATGTAAAAACAAATAAATTAATCTGCAGACCACAGCCGTCTGTATACTCGTCATTCGTCCCTTCCTCCTCACTGTGAGCTGTCTGTCGTTTGAGTAGTTCCTCACCTGCCGTCCCGGGATGGGGTCACCACCGTCTCTTGGTAAGGTATTCAAATGTGCGACGGTAGTGACCTTTCCCGGGACGGCAGGTTTGGAACTACAATTGCTACTCAGACGACAGGCAACTCACGAAGAGGAGGAACGAACAACGGTGTACAGACGACTGTGTTGTAGACTGATAGTAGCCATCTTACCTGAAGTGGCTCCATCATGTGATCTCTTATTTGTGAGAATAGGCCTAGAATCAGTGGTTAATTTGGGGGCGGACAAGGGCGGACACGTCCCCCCATTCTTTTTTCAGAGTGAACGCCGTCTGCCCACTTATTTTTCACAGAAGTAAAAATTGGCTTAAAATTGTGTACAAATCGCTAAAAGGCACCAAATTTGGTACTGAAATTCAAAATTTTCCCGAGTGTATGTGCCGCGGACCAGCATTGTATTGGGGGGGGGGGGGGGGGGGGGGCTTCCCCCAAACCCCACATTGTTTTCGTTAAGCCAATATGTTTCCCTGACAATCACTGAGCGTCCGCCCACTTATTATTTTACAAATTAACCACTGCCTAGAATTGAAAGTGAAATAAAGGTTTCACAATATGTACAGTCAAGCATGTACAACACATTGAGCGGTGTTCAGAAACATTTCAATAGAAAAGAGGACTGCATCATCTGTGCATTGATTGAAATAGACGGGATTCATAGAACATATCACCTACGTCTGTAAGCACTTACTTTGTCCGAGACTGTTTCTTGGGTCTCCTGCTCCGGCCATGCTCTTCTTCTCTACTGTGTTTGTGTGCGGGCGACGTAGACTGCCTACTCCTGTTGATGACAAATCAATACATTACACAGTGTTCCCCATGCACAACCAACAAGATAACATCTATAACTAATGAAGAGAGTCCTTTTGAGTCGGATCTACTTTTATTTTTTTTGTGGCTGCTGGTTGAAAGAGGTGAAACAGTTATTTCCGATTGAGCTGAAATTTGGAGTATTGTAAGACAGGCTGTCTGATTTGCAGTTGTAGTGTTTGAACAAAATCTTCTTGTTGGCTGAAAATTGAAAATTAACCGTTTGTTTGACCAAGCTGAAATTTTGCATGTTGATCATTTCTCACTACAATGTCCAAAATACTAGAAAGAATTGTTGTGAAGCAACTGACTGCATACCTAGAAGAACTGCAATTATTATCTAATAGTCAGTCAGGATTTAGGAAAAATCGTGGGACAACATCAATACTTCTAGATGTAACTGATGAAGCGATCAAGGGAATGGAGAAGAAAATGGTTACAAGTCTTATATTATTAGATTTTACAAAAGCCTTTGACTCTATCAATCATGAACTCCTACTAGCTAAACTCACATATCTTGGAGTGGGAGAGATGACAATTAAATGGTTTGCAAGTTACCTCACCGGACGTCAACAACGGGTAAAATTATCAGCTAATAACGTATCAATGCCAAGGGAAAATAGAACAGGAGTACCGCAGGGTTCAAGTATCGCTCCACTACTGTTCATAGTTTACACAACTGATATCGATGAGAGTGTGAAACACTGCAAAATACACAAATTTGCAGATGATACCCAGCTTCTATATACCTTTCGCCCTCAAGATCTAGCTGCAGCACAAGAGAAAATAAACGAAGATCTTCAGTCTATTGCTGCATGGAGTGAAAGTCAAGGACTCTCTTTAAACACTTCGAAGACCATATCAATGATTATAGGGAACAAATTTCAACGGATCAAAATACTTAATAGTGAATTTAAACTACATATTAATGGTTCTATTATTCCCACTTCAGAAAATGCAAGGAATTTAGGTTTGATAATGGACAGCCAAATGGCTTACTCAGATCATATTCAGAAAGCAAATAGCAAAGCTTACGGCAAACTACGAACAATGCAAAGATTTAAACAAATTCTGACAAGATCAACAAAAAGCAAGCTTGTTGAGGCACTTATAATATCTAATTTGAATTACTGTGACATCGTTTACGGACCGTGTATTTCGAAGAAAGATGTAGGTCGTATTCAAAAAGTCCAGAATTCTTGTGCTAGGTTTGTATTCAATATTAAGAGAAGACACCATATAAGTCCCTACATTCAAAAACTTCATTGGCTAAAGATGGAAGCGAGAAGAAACCTACATTTAACATGCGCAACGCACAAGATATTGAGAACGGGAGAGCCAAAGTATTTAAATGATAAGTTGAGAAAGCGTCATGATATTCACCTACGAGACACGCGGTCCAAAGATAAGCTAGACTTTGGAACTCATCGAAGTACAAAATTCAAGAACTGTTTTTCCTATTCAGCCTCAGTAGCATACAACACAACAACAACAGAAGAGCAGACCCTAAGTTTAAAAGCTTTTAAGACGCTCGTTAAGGATAAACTCGCTATCATTCAAGAAAGAGAATTCGTGAAGTAATGACATTGGAAGACAAGAATCAAGATTACATCCTGCTGAGAATGTTTTTTCAGTGGTTTTCCCTCAGCTAAAAAGCAAATGCTTGGATGTTCTTCCAATATTACCACTGATATTGAAGCACAATTTTAATGACTATTATGAATTAAGAAGAAGTAGGTAAACGGTGAAGAGGTGAAGCAGCTGAAGAGAAGAGATGGATGTATGGAAGATCAACGACTCGATTGTTGAATACAGACCAATTATGTACCTATTTTATGTGCTCAATAAATTACATTATTATTATTTATTATTATTATTATTATTATTATTATTTATTATTATTATTGTTTTTCGAAGAAATGTTAGTAGAAATTTTACAAGTTTATGCACCTCAAGTTGGAAGGAAAATGGCTGAAAAAGAAACTTTTCTTGAGCTTGTAGAAGAAAATATATCTCTTGAAAGTACATTTGTAATGGGTGACTTAAATGCAAAGGTTGGAAGAGAAAGAAGAGGATTTGAAAAGGTTTTGGGAAAAAATGGATATGGATCCAGGAATAAGGAAGGAGAAAATTTGTTAGAAGTTTGTGCAAGAAATGGATTGGTGATTGGAAATAGTATGTTTGAGAAGAATGAAAAGAATATGATCACGAGGTATGGTTGGGATGGGAGATCGAAATCGGTAATTGATTATATAATATACAGTGACGCACTTAGAAAAATGGTATTGGATGTAAAGGTTGTACCGCATGTGGCGTTTGATGGTGATCATCGACTATTAATAGCGGATATACGAATGCCAAGAAAATGTGTTGAAAGAAGAAAAGCGAAGAGAAGAAGAAAATTGAAGGTATGGAGATTGCAGAATGATGAAATAAGAAAAGAATTTAAAATGGCAATAGAAGAAAATATGCCAGTTGGGGATCTTAATTTGGTAGAAGAGGAATGGATGAGTTTTAAAAATGCTATATTGACTATTACAGAAAATATATGCGGGAGGACAAAGGGATTGAGAAGAAGAAAGGAAACACCGTGGTGGACAAATGCAATTAAGTGTGCAGTAAGAAAGAAAAGAAAAGCATGGGTTAAAAAAGAAGAGTGCAGAACAATATTGAATATAAATAAATATCAAAGGATGAAGAGATATGTTCACTTTTTGGTTTCAGAAGAAAAATCGAAGACAATGAACGCATTTGTTGAATGTCTAGAGAGGGACTTTGAGGCAAACAAAAAGATGTTATATTCTGTAGTAAAATGTAAGAGGCAAGATAATAGAACAACTAATTATATGGTAAATGAAAGGGGATGCCTTACAAATGATGTGGAGGAAATACAAGATATGTGGAAGCACTACTTTTCAAAGTTATTGAATGATGACAAAGGTGGTACTGAAGACAAGGAAATAAGTGAAGAGTGCGATAAATTGAATTGTCAAGATGATATGGTAATGTTTGGGGAAGTTGAGGTGGCAGTAAAAGGGATGAAAAATGGAAGATCGCCGGGAGTGGATGAGATAAGTGTGGAAATGATAAAGGCAGGTGGTAAAGCTGGATTGGAGTGGTTTTACAGAGTTGTGGCATCGGCATGGATTCAAAAAACTGTACCAAGGGATTGGAGGAGAGGTGTTATTGTACCATTGTTTAAGAAAGGGGATCGCAAGAAATGTAGCAACTATAGAGGGATAACACTCATGAGCCAAGGAGCGAAGATATACGAACGAATTATAGAGAAGAGGATACGAAGTGTAGTTGAAGAGGATTTGAAAGATGAACAATATGGATTTAGAAGAAACAGATCTACGATAGACCTTATATTCGCTATAAGGACCATTATGGAGAGAAATTGGGAGATGGGAAAGGAAATATGGTTAGTGTTTCTGGATATTGAAAAAGCGTATGATCATTTGCCAAGGGATAGGGTGTGGGAGAGTTTAGAAAAGAGGGAAATAGACAAGAAGTTGATTGAAAGAGTACAGAGTTTGTATGTTGGATGTGAGAGTTGTGTGGAAACAGTGGGAGGAAGAACGGGCTGGTTTAGTGTGAGATCAGGAGTAAGGCAAGGCAGTGTGTTGTCACCTTTGCTGTTCATTATGGTATTGGATGATATAATTCGGGAGGTGGAAAGGAATGAAGATCTAGATTCGCAAACTGGGGTATATGCGGATGATGTTGTAATTTGGGGAGAGACTGAAGAGTTGGTACAGAAGAAAGTGGATGTGTGGTACGAAGTGATAAAAAGATATGGAATGAAGATTAGTAGTGAGAAGAGTGAATATTTGGTTTTGGAGAAGAAGAAAAATGGGCTTGTAAGAAATGGTTTGAAATTGGATGGAAAAGATATTAAACAAGTAGAAGATTTTAGTTATCTAGGAAGTTTGGTTACAAAAGACGGAAAGTGTTCGAAAGAAGTTAAAAGAAGAATACAGAAAGCAGACGGGTTTTATCAAAAAGTTAGAAAATTAGTATGGAATAGGGATTTACCACTTAAATTTAAATTAGTATTATACAAGCAATATTTTTTACCGATATTATGTTATGGGGCGGTGACGTGGAATTTGGGATGGAAGGAGGAGAGTATGGTACAAGCAGAAGAGATGAAGTTCGTGAGAGGAATGGCAAATATATCGATGAAGGAACATGTAAGAAGTATGGTGATAAGGAAGAAGATGGGTGTGGAGAGTGTTGGGTTCAAAATTGGGCGAGAAAGACTGAGGTGGTTTGGTAAACTTAAGAGAATGAAAGACAGTAGAAGAGCCAAAAGTGAATTTGGAAAGTATGTGGAAGGTAAAAGAAAAGTTGGGAGGCCAAGAGATAGATGGATTGAACAGGTGAAAAGAGATGTTGAGGAACGAGGTGAAAGATGGGAAGAAGTTGAAAGGAAACATTTGTGGGAAAATCAAGAATTATGGGAACAAATAGTTACTAAAGTGGAGGTAGTAGAGGAGGATGAGGATGAAGAAGAAAAAGACGGAGGAGAAGAAGAAGAATAAGAAGAAGGAGAAGAAGAACAAGAAGAAAAAAGGAAGGAGGGGAGGAGGATGAGAAGGAAGACAAATGTGACAGGCCTGGCTAGCCGGCATTACTAAATGTATTTAGCCTATAAGAAATTTTTACTCTACCTAGTGTGGAATTAAGTGTTTATAAATGTAAATAAATATGTGATAATAAAAAAAAAAAAAAAAAAAAAAAAAAAATTATTATTATTATTATTATTACTAGGAACGATATTTTGGAATATTATCTTTATTATTCCATTCTAAAGGTATGTTTACAGCTCGGCGTTCGTTGGACGTTCGGCGCTCAGCGCTCGCCGTTGGGCCTCCTGATTGGCCAACGCCGAGCGCTGGCGTTCAAGGTCAATGATAAACCATGTTCATCTATCAGCGCTAGCACTGAGCGTCGAACGTCAAGCTGGAAACGTACCTTAATTCTAAATGAAGATTTTAACAAACCTACTAGGGCACGGAGCATGGGCACAGAACAGTTTCCTAGTCAATCTAAATGAATCAGTTATTCAAGTAAGGGCATCAGTCTACAAAATTACGAAATCAACTTTAGTGTGGGAATCGCATTATTGATGATAGACGCACGTATTCTGAAGAAAGGGCATCAGTCCGTATCCCACACGGGATGGAAATAAATAATCTAACTTGCATGTATTCATGGACTATTCATGGATGTATTTGCGTCCATGGACTCATGCCCTTTCTTGAATACATGCAAGTGGACTCATGCCCTTTCTTGAATACATGCAAGTTTAAACGGCTCTTTTCTTTTTCATCAAAAAGCCATAATATGACTAATTTCACTAACATATTCATATGTACTTCGTTGTAAAGTTTCTGCTTTGTTGAATAAATGATATTTGAGCAAAATCATATGAATTAGCATTATTTTGAACATTATTAGTATATGCAGTTCTGGGAAATGAACTTGTATTCAAGTAAGGGCATGAGTCCAGAGCAAAAAAGCCCTAAAATTTTGATGTTATAAGGTTCAAATAAATAATCTGACAAACAGGTTTAAAAGCTAATATTTTTTACTATTTAAATAAATACTATTATTTAAAAAAAAAAATAACTACAAAGTTTTATATAGTTTTTTTCATTTATCTCAGAACTACTTACCATGGACTCATGCCCTTACTTGAATAAGTGATTCAAATGTACTCTTGATCCAAACATCGATTTTCAGTTCTACCTATTATGTGACGACTTGCTCTTCTTCGGTTTGCTTTTTCGCTCCTTCGGTGTGTCACTGTCAGTACCGCTATGCCGCCTTCTCCGCTCGACTTCCTTGCTGCCCTGGATGCGAGCCAACAGCGACGATGGCGCTCCATTGCCGACGGCCTCCTCGTTGCCTGGGTTGGCCGATGAAGAGTTGGTCGACATCGGTGATGGGATGGAAGACACTTCGTCTTCGTCACCGCTGGCTGAATATTCAAACAAACATCAGTTAAAAAATGCTGGCAAAAATAAATAATAGAAACAAAATTATAATGCCATTACTTAAGTTTACTTAATTGATTTGTGTGACAGTTGTTAAATAAACCATATATTCTTAAATCATCAAATAGGTATTAAATTAATCAATAAGTTAAGTAGGTAGGTATGTATGTAACTTTTAATTCAATACACAACATTCTTCAAGAACACTTAAAGAAATATGCGTCTGAACAACGTCTGTCATATCTGTCCAGACCAGCCTAATGTAGGTACCTACCTAATTCATAATACCATAACTCTGCCTACAATATGTAACAGTACTCGACAAAACTGCAAATGCAACTCTGCAAGAGATGAGAACATGACAGTATAATTAATGTGGGAGACTCACCAAGATTTCCTGTGGAGTCGGCGGGCTTGGGCTGAGTCTTGTGTATCATGTTGAGGAATGCAGCCGCTCTTCTCTTGCGCTCCAACTGCAGCTGTTTCTCCCTTGTTGTCGCCGCCAACTTCTCACGGGCTGCGGCTGCCAACTTGTCCTTCACGCGCTCTTCTGCCGGATACAAAGAGAGGAAGTTGATCAATGAACAACTCGAAACGTTTCTCAAACCAGAATTTGTGGATTCTGTGATATTGTAACTTATGCATATCAATCAAAAGCTCTTTTTATAGGGGGTAGGCAAATTGCGATTTTTCACTGCGAATACAAAAAACAATAAATGACCCAACAAATTTCAGATAAGGGTGAACTTTGACTGTTTAATAATTTTCAAAGTAAAGGTGCCATTAAAAATCTGAAAAAAATGTAAAATATAAGAAAAGTCCTGTGGAGGGGTAATTTTAACCATCAGCAGAGACGTTTTTCAATATTTTAATATTGAAGCAAAATAGGTTAATGGAGCCCTGGGGGGTTATTCTAAATTTCCGTGTCGTCTCGTTTCACGTGATATGGGCTCACTGCACACTGGAGTGCAATCTATTTAACACGGTAGTGACCCCGTGTCAATTGATACGAGACGACAAGGAAATTTAGAATAACCCTCCTGTACATTGCAGGGATGCTTTCAAGTGCTAAAATTCGATCTTATGATCACATCAATATTATAGATAGTAAAAATATTACATTTATTTATTTTTGTTACATATTTACGGCAGCCATGGTAGGTATAGTACGTCCAGCGAGCGTGTAGCCTTTCCTTTCATAAGATGAGCAGTATTGTTCGACCCTTGTTCGACCGTTAAGCTCTGACAAGATACAACTCTTTTTATGACATGCCACCCCTTCCACCTACACTGTTGCCATTTTAAACAACTTTCCTTGAATTTTAAAAGCCAACTGCATTGAAAGATATTTGGCACCACAACAAAACAACCCCTTCCAGAACACCTGCAGTCGTTGAGAGATATTTACAACCGCACACGCGTCAAAACACTCAGGATTACAAGCTAAACCCATTGTTGAATTTTACACAGCATTTGCTGAACTGGCTACACGCTCACTGGACGTACTGTACTGTAATGAATACCTAAACATAACCAATGAAGACGAGCATTTGTATTTACATTCAGATTGCAGTCCCGCCAAGAAAATCTTCAAACCGTGTGAAATATGCTGCTAGGGCATGGTCTCTATAAAGTGAGAAAAAAAATCCCTATAGGTACGATTTCCACGTACCTATTGACGTGTGTCAACAATGGGTTACACACACGTCAATAGTTATCTGGAAATCACACTGCATATGAATTATTTCAGAAACCAGAGCCACTCAGATACTTTTAGGAACCTTCTATTGGGTTATCATAGGGAAGCGCAATATAACAGAAACAGGCCACAGACTATTTATCTACTAACCCCATCGATCCTTGTCATTAGTCTTCTTCTCTTCCCTCTCGCCTGCAGCGTCCACATTCATTGCTGTGTCATCGGTCAAGTCTATTGACTCCACCACTGGCTCAGTCTTCACCTCCTCATCTTCCGGGGGTTTCTCTTCGTCCGAGCTCTCTTCCAGCGGCAGAGCACTCTTCAAGTCGAGCACGGGATCGGGATCCTTCGGCTTCTTGATGGAGAAGCAGACGGGAGCCAGAGCTGGAAGCAGACAGAATATGAGGTAGCAGAGAGAATGAAATCCCACGGACTCTTTAATCTTAAATTTGATGTGATTATCCACACGACAACACAGAGATAAACACAGATGGCATGCATGGACTTGGAGGGCTTGATCATTCGAAACTGAAAGTACCTAGAGAAAGCGCTAATATCAGTATAAAATGGCCACTACAGTGAGTGCACCACAGTGTGCGTGTGGGCAAGTCACTTCCATGTCAATCGTAACGAGTTCAGTAAAAGTTATAATTACATCGCGAAAGAACAGTAATTGATGTGTCAATGTGTCAATGTCAATGTGTCAATTTTGATGTGTCCTCAGTGTCAACAATCAAATATAATCGGCATATTTCATTACAACACACATTCATTCAAATTCTTGCGATAGCTAAATAGTAAATGTCATTTTACCAAAAGCAGCATTTGACAGATTGCAATTGTTTTGAAAGAGGTGCATCATGTGTGTTCAGTAGGTCGTGATAAAAACAATTGTAAATAATTCTACTGCCCATCAATGAAGAGTTTTCATTATAAAAAGGTACATATTCCAGTCATTACAATCTCATAACTAAATTTAATGATTGGGTAAATATAATAAATGAAAATAATGTCCTTTTTTCTAAAAATAAATAAATGTTTACTAGTAAATTGAAGAAATCTTCACTGAGTAATTGCAGAGCTACAATTAAATTTCATGTTATTCAAGTACTTAGAGATCTGCAGATTATCATTCATTACACTCCTCACAAATTCCTAAATGCACACTTACCCGGTTTTGGCAAATGGTCATGATCCTCCGCCTCGTCTCCGCTAGTTCCGCTCGCACTGCTGTCGCTGGACTCTGTCCGCGGCTCTCTCTTCTGCTCGACAACAGTAGCAGGCGCAGGCACGGTGCTCGGAGTCTCGAGCTGCTCGTAGACGTCCACCTTGTGCAGGTAGTACGGGTAGTACTGGTGCTGCACTTGCAAGAACTCGAATCGAGGATCACCTTTGGCTCGAACAATCGACTCGAAGTCGCGTCCGTTCTTGGCGACGTATGAAGCCATCTTGTCGATGATGAGCTGCACATCAGCCGGCGGGACCAAGAAGGATGGAGTCACTGTTTTTGTAGCTCGAGGCATGATCACAGCGACAGGTATAGTCTGGTGCAAGACAGGAGTGAAGATTTTGGCTGGCGTTTTACTCTGAAAGACTGGCGTAGCGTCAATCGTTGGCTCTGCTCTAGCTTGGTTGTAGATAACGGGAGTTGCTTCGATGATCGGCAATGTAGACTTGCAGACGGGAACGATAATCGGTTGTACAACTTCGGCTGGCTCCTGAGGTCGTCCACTGAAAGCTGCCTGCTTGTCCTTGATGCGGTTTACGAGCATCGAGTAGGCGCAGTCAGCTGATGGTTTGTATGCTATCGAAGGGATGGAAGGTGCCTGCAAAACGCCGGGAGAAAAGCTCTGTATCAGTCTCGGGATTGGCTGGATGCAATGCTACAGGCGATATCGCCACAGGTTTACTTACTATAGCTGTGAGAGAGGCAGTAAAATACAATAATTTATCAAGTAGGGGCAGAACATTGATCATTTTTGACGTACCAGCTTGGCATTGGTTTCACTATCACGGAATGTGAGCAATCGAGGAAAACGAATGCAAAACTTAAAGATTGATGTTTTATCATTTGTCACAACTGGAACTCAAGACCAATGTTGAATTACAATTGAAGCAAATGACATTTGAACATGCAGTAAATCTCCGATCCTTAATGGAGGGGGGGAAGAAAGGGTAACTTAGAGTGATCAATTATCATAATTTAAACATTAGGTAAGTATAAAACATAAGCTATCATCATATATGAATGACCACAAGAAGAAAAGAAGCCCAGTAAAGCAATTAACAATGACTGTGCAGGAGATTTTACAATAAATTCAAATAACAATCTCTTTGTCTAGAGTTTGATAAATATTGTGTTTTACTGTCACAAACTCATATAGCCTGTATTGTCTCCTACATTAGGATCTACTTCTGTCATTGTCTAGATGCAGCATCCACTCGACGAATCTCGCAACATCCGCATCATCTTGATTTACCGCAGTCCTCATCACGACTCCGACCACAGGCGGTGACTCTAGGTGGTCTAGCCATGGCGCGGAGACAAATAGCAGGCAAGTAAATTTGTTTATCAGTTATTTTTAAACTAATTCATTGTTTTACCCAAAGCATAAGATTCAAATTGGACGAAATTCACACTGACTTCTAAACCAGCCCTGAAAGCAGAAATAATAGACACGTGAATATAATTAGACAAGAAAGTTTGAACACGTTAGCTGTAGGTACAAGGGGCACAAGACAAGAGACCATAAACATTTTCAAATGTTGTGATATGAACTTAATAGAACCCTGATACTTACAAAGAATGTATCCTAAAGGTAAAAATATATACAAAATGTAATCAGTCGCTAGGTACTAAACATTGGCACGAATACAGTTAGAAATTAGAATACAGGCAATAGGCATAATCATCTTTTAGATTAAAAGGTACAGAAATGCTATGTATACAATTTTACATCTAGATCAAAAGAGTGCGCTGCAATAAATGAAACTTTGTATGAAACCTACCAGTTCCACTCTTGATGATCCGGAGGCCAAACTAGGATGAAGATAACTACCATCGTCCTCATCGTCCTCGTTATCTGAAAGCAAAAAATATTGTTGATTTAATGCAATAGTTATTGTATTATTAGTTGTACATTATTGGTATGTGCATATTGATTAGGTAGGAACTAGGAACTCGATTTTTTTATTTTTATTTTTTTGAACATCATAGGTAATTTTAGTTCTTAACGAGTTTTCCTTTTGTTAAAATTAATTATTAAATGCATCCCCATGTCACCATGTGTACGTACCTCAATCTGAAAATAGTAGGCAATTCCACACACAAAATTAAATCTTCTGCAGTTCTCTTGCATGCATAAATTTCCTAATTCCCAATTTTCTTAGATCTTTCTCTTGAATTCTGCCTGTGTAGGGTGAGTTGGGGTACCTAATTGTGGCACCGAAATGCATATTTTGACTTTGGTATTTAATTGTGGGTATACACTAATTATCACATCTCAATCCTGAAAAAATAGGGTGATTCAGTAACTCATTGGCTGCCTATTAATGTGATTTTCAATATTTTTTAATTGAAGGTGTTCCTTTTTTTATTTTTAAAAAAAAATCCTTCGGAGCCACAATTATTCCACCAAAAGGGGTAATTGTGGCTCCGCTCTGTATCTTCTATATGCTTTGCAAAAAAAATAATCCGGGGGAATTGTGGCTTCATCTAACAGCACCAATGAACCTCAATTTTTTTGAAATTTTTAGACTGAGTTTTTCCCACCAAAACAGTCCAGTGCATTTTAAAATCATGCATTTTCAGTTTCTCCAGAAATAGCAGACATAATATGTATATTAAAGAATCCAAAACTGTAGGAAAAACAGAAAAACACTTTTTTTTTAAATCAATGGTAGGTGTCTACCAACATGAAAGCATATCTACCAACATAATAGTGTTCTCATCTAACATTTCATGGAATTAAGGTGCTGCAAGCGCGAGCGATTTTGCTGCTTTTTGTAGACACTTTTTGCGATACGATTGGAGACGAAATGGGTAGACCAAATTATTTGAAATTTTAATCGTGATTAGATAAAATACAAACTTAGGGTTATCCCTTGGTTCATTTTTAATTTTTTGTTCAGTTAATTGGGTCATTCTCCACTAAATGGAATATTCTTGTCCTGTCCATTTTTAATATAGATATTAAGAAAATATCAATGCTTTTATTTTTTTTATTTTTATATAGATGCTACTTGACAATTACAGCCATAGTGTAAGGTTATTATCATGCACATCTAAGAGCTACAGCCCAAAATACCCCCCAAAAGTCATTCCCCTAGCTTGTCCCTCACCCTGTTTTCCAGCATTGCTTTTGCCATATATCTTAAAGTACATTAATTAAATGTACCAAAAATAAATGTTAAGCTTATTAATAGTGTATCTTGACATATGTAACAAATTCACATTCATATATTTATAAAATGTTGTGTTTTAACAGTAACTAGGAAAACGCTCTGAGTAACGCGTTGATGAGCGAGCACGGATACGCGCAACATCTCGAACCGGTCTATCGAAAATGTAATTAAAAGGAAATAATTCTAAAATTTCGCCACAGATTGGTAAAAAATCTCACAAAATTCCTAAAATATTGGTCCAAATAACCATGCAAAGCTTTAAGTTGATCGATTGAACCTTTATGATTGAACGGTTCCGTGTTAATTTTCAAAAATCACAGGATCTCCTTCAAAAAATATACCTCAGACCACTCATATGATATAAGTGTATCTACACAATATCAGATCGACTGTTGAACGGTCATTATAAGTTTCATATGCGTTTGAAAGTTTCTGCTCTAACTACCTTGCCTTGAACTGAAGAGTCGAAGTCGCCGTGAATTTGACAGCCAACACGCAAAAAGTCCGTAAAATATCAATAACTTTCGGATTTAAACACAGATTAGTATGAAAATTGTCAAAAATGCAGATAATGTTGGTCCCAACCATCATGCGAAGTTATAAGTTGATCGTTCAATCAGTTCTAGTTTAAATGTCTAAAAACACAGGAAAGATGGTTTTAAATTTTAACCAATGGGAGGATTTGGCTGAAACTTTGTTTGATTGGGTACAATGTTGGGGGTAATGACTTGTCAAAATTTCAATTTGATCAAAACAACCAGTCGAAAGTTATTTTTTTTTAAATTTGAACCAATCAATGGATTTCAAAAAAATTAGGGTCTGCAACAATCAGAAATGTTACGTACATGTGTGCAAAATTTCAGCTCGATCGAAGAAAAACTCTGACCTGTATATCGTCAGTAACAGAAAGAAAAAAAAAAAAAAAAAAAAAAACAGAGGTCCGTGCCAAAAGAGCCAAAAGGAGACGCTCGCTTCGCTCGCTCAATTAAAACGTGTCCCGAGTTTTGGCATCTTTCTGAAGCCATTTTAATATATTTTTTTATTATTATTTGCAGTTGGTATTTAACATGTGTCTAAGTGTAGCAACTAGCTTGATGGTGCTGACAAGCCAGGAACACTCGAAATATGTAATTTGAATGATAATTGTGGCTATAATAGCAAAAATGCTACAATTTTCAGGGGCGTATGTTTTCTCTCCATCATTCCCCTATTCGATTATAATTATGTACTTATGTTGAAATCATACTTTTTGGCAATTAAAACGTGATAATAATAGTGATCCAAACATTACCTCAAAATTTCAACTCATAGATACTAGAGATTTGGCAGCATATTTAAACTCAGTACGTCATTCCCCTAGCTCTAAAATTTCGTCATTTCCCTATGTTTCACTAATCTAATTAACACAATAAATTATATTATTTCATTTTGATCTCAGATGAGCAATTAATAATACTTCAACAAGTATTTTCAAAGACCCCATGAAATAAAAAGCAGAAAAAATCATATTATTTAAAAAATTATTTAGCTTCTTCAATATTCCATTTAGTGGAGAATGACCCAATTAGTAATAATTAGTGGATTTCTGGGGGAAAATTAGCTATTTTCTCGTCTCCCTGGGCGCCGTATAAAATTAAATTTCAAAAATGTGCCAAGGGATAACCCTAAGTTTGTTTTTTATCTAATCATGATTAAAATTTGAGATCAATTGGTTTACGGGTTTGGTCTCCAATCGTATCGCAAATTTCATCGTTTTGCGCGGTTTTGTTGAATAACCGGCGCCTAATTAACGATGCAATAAGCAAAAATTAAAAATGGCTACTAATATACAATCAGACTGATCATGTGAACATCCTGTAAAAGTTACACTCACTTATGAAACAATTTTTCTCTCTCAATTTTCTAAAACGAACGAGCGCTAGTATCACCTTAATCATTTAAATTACTGCCACAATTACCCCAACTTCTGTGCCACAATTGCCCCATTTCAAAATTTTCGGGGTAATTGTGGCGCCCTCTGCCGTTTTTTAAAATAGGGGTCTTTCATGTTGAAAAAAATTTAAATTGTTCTTTCATCCTTTCTCTTCAGGGGAAAAAATATAGCATATTATCAATCTCAATATTTTGAAAGATATAGCGATTATATGAAACATCTGCAGTTTTGACTTTGCAGCTTTTTTTCTATACCTATGTGTTTTTGATGACCCTGTCATTCACACAAATATAACTATACTAAAATTATTGGTCTTAAAATACGTATAGGTACTATATTAGTAAAGGAAATCCATATTTTTATTAAAATCTAATAACCCACCCCCAGAAATAAACAGCTCTCGCCACAATTACCCCAAGCCACAATTACCCCAACTTACCCTACATATTTGCAAATCTAATGTTGCAATTTTTCATCACTCATTGTCCTCAGATGCCCATACAATATCCAAGTCAATCAAATGCAGTAGGTGCGTTCCATGTAAGATCTCACCTTCTGTCTCCTCCTGCTCCGACTTGGGATGGTAGCGTCCCGTCTTGATGGCCATCTGCAGGTGTCGGTAGTACGGGTGGAGCGGCGAGTCGTACGAGAGGAACTGAAACTGGGGGTTGTTGGCCTGCTTCATCTTCAGCAAGATCTCCATCTGTGCACCTTGGTGACTAATGAACATTGCAGTCTTCTCGATGATTGCATTTAGCTTCACTTTCTCCGGCTGAAACAAGATTGATGTCGGGTTATTAGCTTATTGCGGGAAAAAAGTTGCAACATACAATTATTTCACTCCAAATAATTTAAAATTCTTATTTGAAATACTTTTTTGTATTACAATGTTAGTTTCTAAGCCTCTAGAGTTAATGAAATATTTAATGCTTGTCTATTTAATAAATTATAGTGATTATAGAATTTTTTATTTTATTATTTTAGGAAGAAGGGATTGAAGAAGTGTGGAGTGTCGGACTTGGCAAGTCGGCTCTGAGAACACAAGTGCCCTAGAACATTGGTGGGATCATCCCACCCCCTGACCCGACAATAGTTGGAAGCAGGGTCGTGATATTTATTTTATTATTATTATTATTATTAAGTCTATATTCTCAACAGAGCCAGGCTCCACTAGTGAGAATGTAATATAGAGAAGGGAGGAGAGGAAACCCGGTACCGGCATGTAGCCTACTCCTGACGAAAGATACCAAGGGGACCAACGGCTTAACGTCCCTTCCGAAGGACGGTGTAACATTCACAGCACGACCCTCCACAACCCGCGCCGTCGAGAGACTGATAACAGGTGGAGGGAGGTCGTCACACTGACCCCAAACACCCCAGTCTCTCTGACCCAACGGCAGAAACCTGGCAAGGCAGAGTTGAATGGTCACCCATCCAATCGCTGACCGCGCTCAATGTTGCTTAACCTCGGTGATCTAACGAGAACCGAGGTATCCAACACACCAGCCGTTGGGTATAAACTAGACTAACTATTTATTTATTATTTTACAGAATTAAAAAAAATACAAATAACAGATAAAAAAAATCCATCTGCTGGTTCCAATACAATGGGTCCCACCAAAACTAGGGCCGCAGACACGACTCCTGGAAACCAGGTGGGCACGCCTGGCGTTTCCTCGTCCAATTCTAGTTGTTCCTCAATTTCTTCCAAGGTAGATAATAGAAAATAATAGAATAGCTACGTAAATAAGCTTGAAAGCTCATTACGTAGATTCTATTATTTTGTAATACCTGCAAATTAATAATATTGATTTTATATAAAACCGGTCAGCAACTCAAATAGGTACTAGCTCAAATCCCGAGGCTCATCTCGTTTGTCCTGACCCAGCCCAAAATTCGATAATTGGCGAATTCGTACCAACTAATGTGCCACTAGTATCAAATAACTTACCAGCACCATGTTCACTGGGATGTCTAGCTCGGGTGGAGCTACAAATGGTTTATCATCGTCCTCATCCACTTCAGCCTCTTTCTGAGCTTCAGGTTTGGATTCACTTGGCGGCTGGTCGTAGTTGAACTCTACCTCTCCATACGTTTTAGCACCCAGAGCTTGATGGAGGCGTTTCAGCTCTTCCTCTGCAATCAAAACAAATATAATTAAGGCCGGTATAATCAAAGTTAATCTGAGCCGGATTAACTAAATATTGGACTAAATTGGCGGCCCAGCCAATCAGTTACCTCAAAATTATTGAAACAGTTGAATTTAATCCAAAAGTTAGTAATCCAGCACAATTTAACTTTGGTTATTCCGGGCCTTACTCACACAAATGATCAGACAACAAAATATTTTTAAAAATTCCAATTAGTATGGACTGTATTCATTAAATTTGTTGCGTTTGGGTACTACCATCAATGCATTTGAATATTGTCGACGTCTGCCTCTTGCCTATGGAAGGAAATTTTCAATCTTATGGAGTAGAGTAGGTAGGTACTTAAGGGGGCTCAACCGATCAAACATTCCAAAATATTTTTTTTAAATTACCATCATAAATTACTTTTTCCAACATTTCAACTATATTTAAGTATAAAAGAATCATAAAATTTCATTTAACTTGCAACTCCAGTCTTATAGCGAGGTTTCAGTTTATTGACATGTTAAAAATAGGAATTTAAAACTACAATACCGATCTCAAAATCTAGACACAAAAAGTTGTTCATGAATATTATATTTCACAGGTGGTATCGTGTAAACAGTGATTATTGATACCTCTGCCAAAAATAAGCTCATTTGGAAGATGTGACTTAACAGATGTGAGAGGTACACTCGACAATTCATAAAACGGTATTTGAACGAAACGGATTGGCTGCTGGTCAGGTTCATTGCCAATCAATCCCTGATATTATCAATGAAATCAGAGCTCACCTATTAGAGGTAGATGACGAGTAATTATAGACTTCATCAGATGATGCCATCACATTTTTTTCAGACAATCCATTTCTTTCAAATACCGTTTTATGAATTGTCGAGTGTACCTACCTTCAAGTTACATATCATTTTCTATCCATTGTGCTCGTTATTAATGTCCTAAATCCCTATTAGTAGTACTACTTACTAAATGGGGACTTAGTGGGGGACGTCTAAAATCTGCTGTTTTATGGCATTTTCCACTGGCTGCACTAGGTTTGCACTGCAGCGACGTCACCACACAAAACTCGATGCAAATTTCAAATGGAGTGCAAGCCTAGTGCAGCTCAGTGCGGCCGGTGCGCTATATAGTAAGTTGTGACTGTAACAAGTGGCGAAACATGTTAAATGGCAATTAGCTTGAAGAAGGTTTTATGTCGATTGGGTGCTTTAAGGTGGTACGGCATGGCAGTACAGTTGAAGTATAACAATAGGTATAGTTTTCTGCCGTTGACCAGAAAATAAAGCAGTGGCCAAACCAAATCTTCGAAAGAAGTAGATTGTAGTGCATACCTTGATATGTGGCTTCTTCAGAATCATTATTGTGCAAAGATCGATACCGCTCCTCATTGCAGAGTTGCTCGACGTAACGTTCAGCATCGGACATTCCGACCCACTGATTCTCGTCATGTCCACCTGGCTTTGCCTCGCAATGTTTAAGGTCATAGAGAGCACCGCGACCATCATATCTGTAGGAGATCAAAGTGCAAATGTATTAGGTAATCACTTATAAGTAAAAATTTGAATGTTTTACCTAGGGTAGGTAGATGCATCATACTCGTATATGATGTCGTGGACGTTTTCGGAACCATCTTGTAATGACATGGCAGTGGTGACGGTTTGTTCCGTTGGAGGTGCTGGTGGCCCTGATAAGGGCCGTTCGCGACGTTTCGAAGGATGTACTTCCTTCATCTTCTGGCGGTTGACTGCGACGATGTTGCTGGCAGCGCGGTCTCTTATTCGTTTTCGGGTTGGTCTGGTTTCCCGTTGGTGGAGAGTGGACGACCAATCGCAGAGGTTGGATTCGCGATGATTTTCATCCTTCATTTCTTCAGTTGGGCGCGCGCTCTGCTGCGGGTCAGACGTGCCGGCTGGAGCGCTCCTGTTGGTGCCCGCGGCGGACGCTCGGTGTTCCTCGGCCTTCCCGCGAGGCTCGTTCCGCTGATGCTCGGTGCCGGCTGTAGGCGGGCTCGACTTCTCGTGCACGGCCCCAACAGTGAACTCTGCGAGATGTTCTCCGCGGCTGGCTTGGCTGGTGGCTCGGTCGGCGGCACGAGTATCCTGGACATGACGGGCTTCCACGCGTGTGGAAGGCGGATGCTGTCGTCGCGCTTGTTGAGGTTGCCGGGACGCCTCTCGATTTCGACTGCCTCTCGGATGGTGCGGACGACGTAATGCTCGATGGAGGCGAGTGGCTTCATTGCCTCGAAATCGATAGAGTGTCCGGTTTCCTCAACGTGCTGGGCGAGCGACGATGTGCTGTCCATCTTCCTGACGGCTCGCTGGTGCTCCTTCCGACGCGTTGACATCTGCCGCTTGGTCTGGCCGATGTAGGTGCGGCTGCAGTCCGAGCAGGGGATCTCGTAGACGCCTCTCTGCTCGAGGTGGATCTTGTCTTTGGCGCTGCCCAGGAGCTCGGAGATCTTCTGGTCGGTGTTGAAGACCGTTTTGATGTCGTGCTCTGCCAGGAGTCGGCCGATCCAGTCGGTTGTCCCCTTGACGTAGGGCAGGAAGGCCAGCCTCGGGGGCCGCTCGTTCTCTTCCTCTCCCCCGGCCTCCTGGGTGGCGGCCTCCTGGGACGCGACCTTCGTTGGCTTCGGGACCCGGTTCCAAGCCTTCTCGAAGACTCGGTTGGGGTAGCCGTTGTCCAAAAGAGACTCCCGGAGAGTCCTGGCCTCGGCGTCGATGTGGTCCGCGTCGGCGATGCGCTGGGATCGGGTGGCCAGAGTGTTGGCGACTGCGCGGAGCTGAGACGGGTGGTGGTGAGATGCCGCGTTCAGGTACCGGTTGGTGTGGGTCGGCTTCCTGTAGACGGTGTGTCCAAGGCTGCCGTCCTGGTTCTTGATGACGAGGCAGTCGAGGAAGGGCAGTTGTGCACCGGACTCCATCTCGTGGGTGAACTGGATGTTCGGGTGCACGGAGTTGAGATGTGCCAAGAACTCGGGGATCCTGTCCGCTCCATGCTGCCAAACGACGAAAGTGTCGTCGACGTAGCGGTACCAGCAGCGGGGCTTCAGCGGCGCCGAGTCGATGGCTCTGGTCTCGAAGTCCTCGAGGTAGAGGTTGGCCAACACAGGGGACAGCGGCGATCCCATCGGTGCTCCGGAGACTTGCTCGTAGAACTGGCCGTCGAACATGAAGTATGTGGACTTCATGCAGTGACGGACCAGCTCGAGGACGGAGGGCGGCAGTCTGCACTTGTTGCCTGCGATGTCTACTGCCTCGTCGATCGGGATGTTCGTGAACAGCGAGACGATGTCAAAGCTGACCAGTAGATCGCCCGGGTCGAGCCGGAGGTCGTGCAGGAGGCTGACGAAGTGGGCCGCGTTCTTGATGTAGGATGGAGCTGTCTCGGAGTCGGGCTGTAGACGCTTAGCAAGGTGTTTTGCTAGAGCTTGCGTCGGAGAGCGTACCGCGCTGACGATGGGGCGGAGAGGCAGGCCTGGCTTGTGAGTCTTCGGAAGGCCGTAGAACCTCGGCACTCTGGACGAGTTGTCGCCGGGCATCAGGCGGCGCTTGTCGCTGTCATCCAGTGAGGAGGCCCTGATCAGGTCCCTGGTCTCCTTCTCCAAGGCGAGCGTCGGGTCTCGTTTGATGATGGCGTATGTCGGGTCGTCCAGGAGAGCTCTCAGCTTGGCGTGGTAGTCTGTCGTGTCGAGGACCACCGTGCTGTTGCCTTTGTCGGCGGGCAAGATCGTGACTGCTTTGTTCTTTCTCAGCTCACGTACCGCCCGCATCTCTGCAGGAGGTACGTTGCTGGCTGGGGGCTTGGCTCGACGTAGTACAGCGGCGGTGTCCTGGCGGAGCTGCTCTGCCTCGGCGGAGGGTAGAGTCCGGATGGCCGCTTCCACGCCGCAGACGATGCGCTCGATGGGCAGGCGGGACGGAGCGACGGCGAAGTTGAGTCCTCTCGCTAAGACTGAGCGAGCTGCGTCGGAGAGGTCGTGTGAAGACGCGTTCACGACGACTCGGTCTGGGTCGATGGTGCGGCCTGATGGTCTGGCAGTGGTAGGGGCACGAGCCAGGAGCGCGTCAAACTTCTTGCGTTGACGCTGCAGGGCTATTTCACTCTTCTCCAGTGCAGACCGGTGCGTCAGTAGATCAATCCGATCGAAAAGTGGAGGTTCGAGCTCGCTGCTTAGCTTGAGGTGCGTGTGGTAGAGATCGGTGGTCAGCTCGTCGATTCTCTTGTATGTCCGGGATATGGTGTCTCGCAGGAGCGCCATGCCAGCTTTCTGCAGTATCCGGCTGGTGTTCGGCGACCTGGTGTGGAAATGAAGGCGCAGGAAGTTCGGTACTACTTCCTGTCCTCGGCATCGCATCAGAAAACTTAGATCGCAGAGAGTCTTCTCCTTCTTGATGCGAAGCTTCTCAAACTTTCTCGTTCGGTGAAGTGTGTCCTCCCCGTAGAGGCGGTAGATGATGTCGTGGACGTTTTCGGAACCATCTTGTAATGACATGGCAGTGGTGACGGTTTGTTCCGTTATGTTCCACCAGCACCTCCAACGGAACAAACCGTCACCACTGCCATGTCATTACAAGATGGTTCCGAAAACGTCCACGACATCATCTACCGCCTCTACGGGGAGGACACACTTCACCGAACGAGAAAGTTTGAGAAGCTTCGCATCAAGAAGGAGAAGACTCTCTGCGATCTAAGTTTTCTGATGCGATGCCGAGGACAGGAAGTAGTACCGAACTTCCTGCGCCTTCATTTCCACACCAGGTCGCCGAACACCAGCCGGATACTGCAGAAAGCTGGCATGGCGCTCCTGCGAGACACCATATCCCGGACATACAAGAGAATCGACGAGCTGACCACCGATCTCTACCACACGCACCTCAAGCTAAGCAGCGAGCTCGAACCTCCACTTTTCGATCGGATTGATCTACTGACGCACCGGTCTGCACTGGAGAAGAGTGAAATAGCCCTGCAGCGTCAACGCAAGAAGTTTGACGCGCTCCTGGCTCGTGCCCCTACCACTGCCAGACCATCAGGCCGCACCATCGACCCAGACCGAGTCGTCGTGAACGCGTCTTCACACGACCTCTCCGACGCAGCTCGCTCAGTCTTAGCGAGAGGACTCAACTTCGCCGTCGCTCCGTCCCGCCTGCCCATCGAGCGCATCGTCTGCGGCGTGGAAGCGGCCATCCGGACTCTACCCTCCGCCGAGGCAGAGCAGC
Source organism: Leuctra nigra (assembly GCA_934045905.1). NCBI lineage: Eukaryota > Metazoa > Arthropoda > Insecta > Plecoptera > Leuctridae > Leuctra > Leuctra nigra. Next base: position 16,390,656 of record OW203767.1, on the reverse strand, counting down.
TCCGCCAGGACACCGCCGCTGTACTACGTCGAGCCAAGCCCCCAGCCAGCAACGTACCTCCTGCAGAGATGCGGGCGGTACGTGAGCTGAGAAAGAACAAAGCAGTCACGATCTTGCCCGCCGACAAAGGCAACAGCACGGTGGTCCTCGACACGACAGACTACCACGCCAAGCTGAGAGCTCTCCTGGACGACCCGACATACGCCATCATCAAACGAGACCCGACGCTCGCCTTGGAGAAGGAGACCAGGGACCTGATCAGGGCCTCCTCACTGGATGACAGCGACAAGCGCCGCCTGATGCCCGGCGACAACTCGTCCAGAGTGCCGAGGTTCTACGGCCTTCCGAAGACTCACAAGCCAGGCCTGCCTCTCCGCCCCATCGTCAGCGCGGTACGCTCTCCGACGCAAGCTCTAGCAAAACACCTTGCTAAGCGTCTACAGCCCGACTCCGAGACAGCTCCATCCTACATCAAGAACGCGGCCCACTTCGTCAGCCTCCTGCACGACCTCCGGCTCGACCCGGGCGATCTACTGGTCAGCTTTGACATCGTCTCGCTGTTCACGAACATCCCGATCGACGAGGCAGTAGACATCGCAGGCAACAAGTGCAGACTGCCGCCCTCCGTCCTCGAGCTGGTCCGTCACTGCATGAAGTCCACATACTTCATGTTCGACGGCCAGTTCTACGAGCAAGTCTCCGGAGCACCGATGGGATCGCCGCTGTCCCCTGTGTTGGCCAACCTCTACCTCGAGGACTTCGAGACCAGAGCCATCGACTCGGCGCCGCTGAAGCCCCGCTGCTGGTACCGCTACGTCGACGACACTTTCGTCGTTTGGCAGCATGGAGCGGACAGGATCCCCGAGTTCTTGGCACATCTCAACTCCGTGCACCCGAACATCCAGTTCACCCACGAGATGGAGTCCGGTGCACAACTGCCCTTCCTCGACTGCCTCGTCATCAAGAACCAGGACGGCAGCCTTGGACACACCGTCTACAGGAAGCCGACCCACACCAACCGGTACCTGAACGCGGCATCTCACCACCACCCGTCTCAGCTCCGCGCAGTCGCCAACACTCTGGCCACCCGATCCCAGCGCATCGCCGACGCGGACCACATCGACGCCGAGGCCAGGACTCTCCGGGAGTCTCTTTTGGACAACGGCTACCCCAACCGAGTCTTCGAGAAGGCTTGGAACCGGGTCCCGAAGCCAACGAAGGTCGCGTCCCAGGAGGCCGCCACCCAGGAGGCCGGGGGAGAGGAAGAGAACGAGCGGCCCCCGAGGCTGGCCTTCCTGCCCTACGTCAAGGGGACAACCGACTGGATCGGCCGACTCCTGGCAGAGCACGACATCAAAACGGTCTTCAACACCGACCAGAAGATCTCCGAGCTCCTGGGCAGCGCCAAAGACAAGATCCACCTCGAGCAGAGAGGCGTCTACGAGATCCCCTGCTCGGACTGCAGCCGCACCTACATCGGCCAGACCAAGCGGCAGATGTCAACGCGTCGGAAGGAGCACCAGCGAGCCGTCAGGAAGATGGACAGCACATCGTCGCTCGCCCAGCACGTTGAGGAAACCGGACACTCTATCGATTTCGAGGCAATGAAGCCACTCGCCTCCATCGAGCATTACGTCGTCCGCACCATCCGAGAGGCAGTCGAAATCGAGAGGCGTCCCGGCAACCTCAACAAGCGCGACGACAGCATCCGCCTTCCACACGCGTGGAAGCCCGTCATGTCCAGGATACTCGTGCCGCCGACCGAGCCACCAGCCAAGCCAGCCGCGGAGAACATCTCGCAGAGTTCACTGTTGGGGCCGTGCACGAGAAGTCGAGCCCGCCTACAGCCGGCACCGAGCATCAGCGGAACGAGCCTCGCGGGAAGGCCGAGGAACACCGAGCGTCCGCCGCGGGCACCAACAGGAGCGCTCCAGCCGGCACGTCTGACCCGCAGCAGAGCGCGCGCCCAACTGAAGAAATGAAGGATGAAAATCATCGCGAATCCAACCTCTGCGATTGGTCGTCCACTCTCCACCAACGGGAAACCAGACCAACCCGAAAACGAATAAGAGACCGCGCTGCCAGCAACATCGTCGCAGTCAACCGCCAGAAGATGAAGGAAGTACATCCTTCGAAACGTCGCGAACGGCCCTTATCAGGGCCACCAGCACCTCCAACGGAACAAACCGTCACCACTGCCATGTCATACTCGTATATGTTCAGTGTGCTGGCCAGCCGACTCCATAAAAGGTAGGTAGGTAGGTAGGTAGGTAGGTAGGTAGGTAGTAGTAGGAGGAAGTCGTTTTGGCTGAGTTGACAGGAAGCCACGACGCAAGGTTTGTGGAGGTGATAGGCAGGTATTCCAGTGTGCTAATAATATTATGGACAGAATCCACCAGACTCTGGGTACTTGCGTCGATAAATCTGGAAATTCTTTTGAATATGAGGCTGTGTCCTAACCTACCTAGGAGGCAAAATGTAGGTATTTCTCCGTTGGCTGCCAACGACTCCGAAAGCTAATAGATTGCAGGTGGCATTACTACCTCCTTACGAACATATTAAATACATAAATTTCTTACCTATCTATTTTTAATGTAGAATCGCCCATCCAGGGAATCAAATGCTTGCCTTGATCGATATAAAGGGCCTTTTCATCATCCCGAAACAACTTGCATGAATAACCAAACACCAATAATTCCTCTTCTTCCTCTTTCTTACGTAATATACCAGCTTCTCCCAATTGCCAGTTTTTTAAAGAAGATGCCATTCTTATGAACAACACTCAAGTAGTAGGTCCTACAATTTGTACATTAGAAATACAAAAAAATCAGAAAACTGTATTTTCCTAGCGAGGTTATGTCAATGTTTAATCGGCGGCCATATTAAAATTTCGTTTGAAGGTCACAGCGATAGCCACCTTGATCAAATCGGCAAATGAAGGAACTACGTAGAAAACGCGGTAAATTTAAAATAATTTTTGATACGCATGCCCACTTGCTTGAGCGGTAATATTTTCAACCATTATAAATTAATAAAAAATACGTCACGAAAAGTAATTAATACTAGACTATCCAATAATATACCTACCAAACAAATGGTTTATCTATTTTGATCCTGAACGCCAGCGCTGGTGTTGAGCAACGTGATTGGCCAGCGTTCCCCTGATAAAAATATCCAAGATGTATTTGCAAAATCTTTACTCAGAAGGTTGTGAAATAAATATGTATACATTTATTTGCATCTAATCCAAAGTTACCAAAACAAGACATTCTTATTAACATCCAGCTTAAAAATAAATACCTATACATTACTAAAAATGGGCTTCTTTTATGGAAGAATTTAAAAAAAAAATTGAAATCATTTTTATGTTGACTTTGGCCTCACTTTTGAAATCATTACTTTAATTGAATATTTAATCCTTAATTATTTTATATAAATAACTCTTTCAACATTCAAATAAAATTAATTTTATTAGTCCTGCTTTCATTGATACACACATTATTTCATCAATTTTGTAGACATTAAAAAATTATAAAGACATAAGAGTAGGGACAGTTTGTGTTTCCTATGTCTGAACTCTCAACAGAATGCGCTGATAGGCAGTTTTTCTGCTAGGCCGAGAAAGACTTCATTGCGCGCTCGCCTTGCAATGACGTCTTTCTCGGCCTAACGGAGCAAGGGACGGTGGCGCCGTCTGGTGAGAGTTCAAACATAGGAAAAACGAACTGTACTTACCTACAAAATAATCTAGATAATACGTATGGAATTGAATAATCGAAGATTTTCATAAACAACGTCACGGTCCAAACACAATGTCTTTCAACTGTTGCGCATAGAGAGCCACATCTGTTTCCTTATCATGGTTATCCAAGATTTTGGTCAAAGTAGACAACAGATTCATATCTTTCTGACCACACAAATCAACCACTCGGTTACTGTTGGTCACCATTGCCAACAGGGCTTGCAGCAAATGCTCCAGCAATTGAGGCTGTGTTGCAGATATCCACTTACAGAACTGTACGACAAAGTGGTGGCCGATCAGCTCGTCGATGACCTCAGGTTTGTAATTACACACTGAAGTAACCAGAAACGCAGCCTTAATGCACAACTTATAGTGAGAACATCCATTGTGCGAATCCAGCACATGATTGATCACCGCCCAGCCGTTGCGTTCACTGAACCGCTGTAACGCTGCGTCGTTCCCACGGACGATGCAGGATATTGCAAACAAGCAGCTTGTCTTCACGTCCGGAGGATGGATACTTTCGTCTGACTGACAATCGGCCTGATCCTCAAGGAGAATTCTCACAAGGATGGACAAGATTTCAGTCTCCAGAATCTTAGTCTGGATGTAGGGATTGTTTTGGGACAGTTCCCCGATCAAGTATGCAGTGCGCGAACGCACACTGGGATGGCTCGAGGCAAGACCTGGTTCTAGAATGGAGAAACCGCCGATTTTATGGAAATCTGAAATAAAAGCAACAGTTTATTAATAAAATTAACTGTTTCATCATGCATACCAACAAATACACATTTCATGATTATGATGTATAAATCCAAGTTATATGTACCTACCCATAGCATTATCGATATTATCAACTAGATCAGAGATTTGATCCAGTGCTCCTTCGAGTACCTCTGGTTCTGTAGACTTTGGGTCACTCTGACGCAGAATTTTGATATAAGATGCCATCTGTTCTGCAAAGTTGACTGTCATCGATCGCAAAGTAGCTTCTAAGAATGCCCGTCTCTGAAAATTGAATATAAACATCTGTTTAGGTCTCGTTGACATGTACCTACTAGGACTACAATCTCTTTTCTACTCTGTTATAGGAGCATTTATTCTGATATGGATCACAGTGTACAGGTGATCCAGATTCCCCACTTCATTACTATCACTCAAAATATCAACAATTTGACAAATAAATAGACATCAAATAGTTTTTAGAGAGTTTGACTCAATATTTTGAGTATTACAAAAACATGAACCTTACCTAATAATATTGTAATTTTTACGCTAACACCACTCTGAATCAGTCCGAAATCGGACGTACATCTATCTTTTGTTTTTAAAACGTTTTAGCCAAAAGAGTTAGGCCAATTCACATGGCCGTTTCAAACTTCCCAAGTTTGAAAAGTTCCAAATTGCCGTTTTAAAAACTCCCGTGTGAACTAAGAAAACAATTGAAATGGAAGGTTGAATTCAATGTTTTGTACTTTCAACAAGGCTCTAAATGAAACGGCCGTTCGGAACTTCGTAGTTTGGAACGGCCAAGTTAATCGACCTTTAGGTCTGTTCCGTTTACCCTGCCAAAACCTGCCGAATCATGCCACAAGCTAGGTACCTACACCTCATCGGGATGAACGAACAGACCTATTATCACCATAGAGAGCAATTCCGTAGCAACTAGCCATTACAAAGGAACGAATGCCAAACTGATAGGTAGTTCTATTACCTCATCATCCATTGGCTGCATATTTGGCTCTGAAGTAACATTGTCTCCGGCAGCTTCAATGCTGTATCTCAGAACCCCTTGCAGATTTTCAGGGTGTCTTCGGGAATTTGAATCTTCATTTGAGACAACCAGGCTCATAGAATTGACACTAGCACCATTTTCCACTCGATTAGACTCCGAAGACATGGTTATATGCAAAACACGCCAAAATACTTCAAGAGAGTCCCTACCTACCTAGTCCTCAGATCTCAAAATTATCACGAAAACGAAGATAATGTAACAATCATAACCCAACTTCAATGACTCACTCATGATTGTGCAATAATAACAGCTGCTTACCCATGTGACAAAATTCCTTCTCAGCAGCCAATCATTTCTCTGCGCGGGAAATTATACTGATGTACCAACCTACAGTTTTAAAAATAATTTTTAAATGACTTTTTACTGAAATACGGTATTAATGATAATACATTCGCTACTTTATTTATTAAATTAGTTTTAAAATCTATAACTTTCCCAGTTGTTTTGTGAAGTTTGGCAATAAAAGTGGAAAAAAGTACTAATCTTTTTTCACATTTATTCCTTTCAGTTTGGCGAGCTTGATTCGTAATGGCTGCTGGTGGATCCTTGCTTGTGATTGTGAATGTGTGAAGAAGGTAAAAAAATCACAAAAATCAACATTATAAGTATTTGTTTACAATGTCGCGTTACAGTGATGTCCACCGATTATTCCTTCAAAGTATAATGAGCCATCGGATGCTGAGTGAAAATTCTGCTGTCGCGGTATTGCAGAAGATACATGACGCCCTTAATCAAGATGTTGAAGGTCCACTGTCAGAGACTGATCTGAAGAAGGTTATCAAGCTAATAAATGGAAAAATAAATGCCCTGAACATGGAGATACGCACTGAAGTATGTGAAACTTCTTCAGAAAAGTTTGTTTTACTTGTTAATACTGTCAGTACGCCAATCCACCTTACCATGACCAAGTACACGGAAGGTGAGCGTCAGTTCTTCAAGAAGATTGTCGATGAAATAGTGGGCTCAGATAGTGGAAGAATTTCATCAATTGTATGCCTCAACATGTGTGAGCAATTTAATATGAGTAAAGCTGACCAAGAAGCACTCATCAAACAATTGGTCGGCGATATGTGGCTGGTTGACGAAGAAGGGAAACTGAGTCTCAGTGTGCGCAGCATATCCGAGTTGACTCCTTACTTGAGAAATGCATACAAAGACTTTCTTTTCAACTGCGCTCTATGCAAGGCCTTGGTCTTCCAAGGATTCCGTTGCCAACGATGTACTACAATCTGCCATCGGCATTGTTTATCGAGGTATGCAAAACACAGCATCAAGCAGGGGGCCGTTACATGCCCTGGCTCCGACTGTGACGCCGTCCTTGAAAATATTGGCTTATTCGTGAACATGGATGAAGTTCAAGATGACGAACCAGTTGCCGAGAGGTCGCAATCACAACCACCTTCCAAGAAACCGAGACAGGCTGCGAAGAATCGCCGTTGAATTATGATTATGAACTCATTTGACAATCATCCTACAATTGATCATAATTTTGCTTTTACAAATTTCTAAAGTTATATAATAATTGTCTGATTTTATCCTTGTGCAAATTTTTCAAATGTGTAATTTACCAACTTGCTTCCATAGGTATTATAAATAAATTTCATTTTCAGTAAAAGATTTTTTTTATTCCTACATTAACTCAATATTTCTTAATTTAATAATTAGTACCTACTACCTACATAATAATAATCTATCCGCTGGTTCCAATTTAATGGGTCAGGGGGTGGGAGTTCCCACCAACACTAGGGCCGCAGGACTACTAGAGACCGGCTGGCGACGCCTGGCGTCTCCTCGTCTTCTTCTTCCTCCACTTTCAATTGTTCCACAAATTGCCTCCACCTTGTTCTGTCCTCATCAATAAATTTTCCTACTACGTACCTACCCAGCAAATTAGGAATGTTTTATTCTGTTTCAACATCTTGGTAATTTTTTAGAATAGGAAATGGGGATGGGGAAATGGAGAAATCAGGAAAAGGTTTAGTAATGCAGCGAACAAAATCTCACAACTAATAAATATAATTTACAATTTACATTGATGATACAAGTACCTACCATATTCAAATGGTCGCTTTGAAGTTGAATATTTTTTTAGTATTTAATTAGAGAAGCTATGGACACAAAAATTACGTTTCTCTCAAGTTGAACAAAATCCCGTGCCGTCTTACAATAAATGTAGGTTCTTAATTTTTGGTGTCCATTCGTGAATTTTTAAGCAATTTGTTAGAAGATAACAAAGCAATATAGGTAATACATAACCTGAACTTATTTAATGGAATAATAACTGCAGTGCAGGATACTTTAGAAGTGGATCTATTGAAGAAGTTTGGTATCAGAATGAAGTGTGTGACAAACAGCGGTTTACCGATGCTTTCGCCTGCGAGTTTTGCCATCAGCTGCTGGCTCGCCGACGGTGATTCGACCTTCTGCAATCTCCGCTCGGTCTGCAGATTCAGAGCACTGTTTCTGTCCTTCGAGAAAGAACATCACATCTCTTAATTGCTCCTTGAGATCCACCATTTCCTGCAACAAATCAGTCACTTGTTACTTCAGGATGTAGATTTTAATAAGTACTACCTATACAGTCAATGGGATTGTTCACGCAAAACTATTGTAGATGGCGCTGCTGTTCTAATCGTCCGGGAGAGAGCCAATCAAAATGCATCTAGCGGAATGGAAGGTTTTTAAAACTTGGCGGGAGTTTGATTCAGAGATCTTGGATTCAGAAACCAACCAATCAGAGAGAGGCACCTCCAATGCTGCTAGCGCTGCGAGTGAGAGCAAATGGCAGTGAACAACCCCATTAGGAAATGCATTCTCAATACTGTAAATGATACATTTATTGAGATTCTCGAAAAACAGGAGGCTAGGTAAAATACTAATTTATATGAATTTGGTGATCGTATACTGTTGCCATGGTTACCTTACTGAATTTCATAAACCACGCATCAATGTTTGTGATCAATGTTCATCCAACAGAATTGAGATTCTGATTTAATTTTTTTTTATCAGTAAGCAATTTAATACCTAGTTAAATCCATACCTTTTCCTTGTCAGTCTTGAACTTGGAGAAGTCGGCTTCCAGCGCAGTAAATTTGTGTTGCCAGGTGCTTTGGTTCAGTTGGATGGCTTTACTCATCTGTCGCTCGTCTTGCAGCTCGGAGAGGGCCGTCGCTAAGCGGTTCGACACATGCTGCAGCTAATCACACAAAATATAATTAAATAGAGTGTGCGGAGAGAATTAATTTATTGTTCACATGTTTTGATTCTGACGCACGACTTTTGGTTAAAAGCTACTAGGTAGTAGGTATATTCAAATCTTCTCGGTGAATACATGGTGAAATATTGTCATTAAAATTTAATAGAACATAGTTTGTTGAAGTCAATTAAAGTATTACCATATTTTCTCGCATATAGTCCGCGGGAAGGATACAAGACTTTCTGGTTTGATCCGTTACATTTCTTCAGGTCCAACGTCTCATGATACACAGACATCAACGCCTACGCTCACCACCCCATATCAACTTAGTTCTATTCCCAAGACTCTTGCTCACAGTTCAATATATTTCAAATATTAAAATCTCAAAACAGGGGTGCGGACTATACACGCGTGCGGACTATCTGCGCATCAAAAGTGACTTATTTTGTGTGAAAAACGCGGCATTGCTGGTTGACTGGGGCGAGTTCCGCTGTCCCCGCCCCCTACCCCTACTTCATACACTTTATAACCAGTCCTGGAACTTCGGCGCGATTCGGCTACTCTCGACTCCCCTCCCCCCACTTCACACTACCAGTTTCTTTTTTTGATTAGTATTGTTTAATGGTGTGTCGACAGCGAGGTCATTTTGCGCACATTAATATTTTGTTTTTAACTGTGTTGAAATTTAAGGGGGGGCTTCGGGAGGGGTCGACCTAACGGGCCCGATCCGGGGGAGTCCAGCAGTGGTGGGAATGCCAGGCTGGAATGGGGACGGACCGGGGGGTGTGAGGATTCGGGCTGGCGGAACCCAATTTCAGGGGGATCACCATCTCGAGGGGACCACAAATTCAAGGGAAGGATGGGTAGGTCGACCCTGGCTGCTCTTTGTCTGGACCTCACCACTGACCTGTCCGGCATGGGTAGCCCTTATACATGAGCATATGCTTGCCGGCTTAGCTGCAATGGATCATTGGTTAAACCCACCACCGCGATAAGGTGGCAGCCGTCGGTGGGGACTACCAGTTTCACTCGAGAGTTCATTGACTGTGCGTGGGTAGGTTAGGTATTGTTTTGTCTAAAGTATAATAAATAGAACAGTGAAGGAAAAGCGGCCGTCACAAACTGCATCGTTTAAGAAGAAAGTGCTGGCTTTTGCAGACGTAAACGGGAATCTGTCTGGGACATAGACCTCTCGGGATATTATCAACTCTTGAAAGAGAAGCTTGTGCGAATAGTTTTTTTAGAAGTGAGACTGGAGAAAAAGTAAGGTATTAACTCTCATTTAGTGCGGACTATATGCGCAACAATAGCATTTTTCGAAAAACCAGTTTCAAAAACAGGGGTGCGGACTATATGCGGGTGCGGACTTCACGCGAGTAAATACGGTAATTGTTAGAAAAGCTATTGTGTTGTATATATAAAGGATGTACGGTACATACTATGTAATGAGCATTTTATCACTCTTAAGCCCAATTTACAAGGAGCAACTTCTTGTTCAACTTGTGTGACACACTTCTTGATGGAAATTAGAACATGTTCTAAATGATATAAAAGTTGAGCTCAAGTTCTGTGACAAGAAGTTGCTTCATGTAAACACAAAATTGTATGAACATTGTGAGTGTGACACAAAAGTTATACTTATATCATCCAAACTAGTTAAAATATTTTTGGGTATTTAGGTGAGCAGGAATGAGTTCCCCCAGAAATGCAAGATACACCTTTTCAAAAGCTATTTCCTGCCAATACTCACCTAAGGTTCCGTAACGTGGGCGATTGGAGGAAAGAAGAGAGACAGTTGCAGCCTTGCAGGCAGCAGAAATGAAGTTTTTACGAAGCATAAAGGAGTAACTAAGATGGACAAGATCAGGAGTGAAAAGATTAGAGGAGACTTGAAGGTAGAGAGGTTGGCATTTAAAATGGGGAGAGAAAGGCTACGGTGGTTTGGCCACATGAAGAGAATGCAGAGGGAGAGAATACCGCGTCGGGAGTTCGAAGCTGCGAGAAGTGATAAAAGGAGTGTTGGAAGACCGAGGGAAAAGTGGAGAGAGCTGGTAGCAGAAGATGTACAAGAGAGACTGGAGAAGTGGGAAGAAGTGGAAGAAGAAAGGTGGTGGGAAGACAGGAAGAAGTGGAAAAAACTGGTAGAGAAGAAGAACGAAGAGGAAGAGCCAAGCCTGGCCAGCTAGCAAGTAGGAGTCCGGGCCCTAGTAAATGGTGGCCTCGCCACCCCCCGACCCAACTTTCGGAACCGGGAAAAAGATTATTATTAACTGTAAGTGAAAAAACTGGATCAATCAACCAAAGTTCACAAATAGGTAAATAATAATAAAAAAAAATTAATCAAAATCACAGTTCTGCTCCTTACCTTTTTGTCGCTTGTGATTTTCTCCCGAGCCAAAACTTCAAGTTTCTTCTGTAGTCGCTGATTCTCGACCTGAGACTCGTTCAGACGCTCCTTCAACTGAGCAATCTCGGCCAGCGACGATGACTCAATTCGGCAGATCTTTTCTTCGTAGTAGAGCCTTTGGGAATCCAGCTGAGAGGTCAACAGGTACGTGAACTCCAGCTGTACCTGGAGGCAGTAGAAAGGCTATTATGCAGAGAATAACCTACACTAGGGTTATGCTGTGCTTTGGTTTGGCTCGAAAACTGAACTGGATCTGAAGGTTTGGTTTTTAAACCGGCAGATTAGTGTTTCAAACCAATTTTCGTCCGAAATTTGAGATATGAGGAGATATTGATTGATTGATTGATTGATATATTTTATTTAGCAATTTGCTATTTAAGTACACTTCAGTCAGATTACAATGGATACGTTACACAGTAGACATTTTAAAATCAACATTCTTAATAAATAATAATCCTAGTGAAATTTTTCTTTTACAAACTTAATACATTCAATTCTAAATAATACTTGACTGCTCTCATTTTTAACACTTTTCGGAAGTTCATTGTACAACCTAAAACCAGAATAAAACAAGGTCTTTTGGTTACTTGTTTTGTTTCTTCTTGCAACAAATAAATTTACGGAACTGTTTCTTGTACTGTACTGATGATTATTACCAACAAACTCAATCATATTATTTAAATATGAGGGCATAAGCCCATTAATCATTTTATAAATAAACACTAATACACTTACAGCTACTCTCTGCCTTACAGTCAACAACTGTAAAGTGTCCAACATATCCGTTATCTTACTATATCTATTCCATCTTAATATTATCCTCATACTTTTATTTTGTAGTACCTGAAGCTTAGTTAAATCTCCGTCATTTCTTCCCCATAACATCGTACAGCAATAATCAATATGTGGAGACACAATTGTCTTGTATACTAATAATCTAGTCCATGGTGATAAAAACGATCCAATTCTTGCAAGAAAACCAACCTTTTGTCTAATTTTACGTGATATATATTGAACATGTTTGGAAAGAGTCAAGTTATGATCAATGATAATTCCAAGATACTTGATTTCCTTTACAATCTCCAGCTTCGTATTCATGATTTCCAAACATACATCATCATTAATATTAATTTCTTTCGACATTCGGCTTCCTTTGCCTGATAGTATCATACATTTGGTTTTACTAGTATTAAGCTTAAGTTTATTTGCCCTGAGCCACTCTTCCAACTTAGTGAGATCATTATTTACAACTTGACACATTGATTTAATGTCCACTCCTGAGAATGACACTAACGTGTCGTCAGCAAAAACATTGACAAATAAGCTACCCGTACTTAAATATATATCATTTATGTAGATTATAAATAACAACGGGCCAAGTACAGAGCCCTGAGGAACACCATAATCATTAATTTTTTCTTTAGAAACAAATTCTTTAAATTTAGTTATTTGTTTCCTTTCAGTTAAATAACTTGTAAACCATTCCAACACCTGTCCTCCCAGTCCATACGCATTAAGTTTTTTTAACAAGATGTTTCTGTCAATGGTTTCAAATGCCCTTTTAAAGTCAATAAATATTGCTATTATTAAGTTATTATTGTCAAGATCATTCTTCCATCTTTGCATAAGTAACTGAATTGCTGTTTCACATGAAAACGTACTTCTAAATCCGGATTGATACTCATATAATAGATTGTTTATCTCAAAATATTCACTAATTTGGAAAAACACAGCTTTTTCCAAGATCTTTTCGAATGTAGGTAACATATTTATTGGTCTGCATTCATGTGCTAATTTGGTACCAACAACTTTGGGTATTGGTATTATGACAGTTGTTTTCCAATTACTAGGCACTTGGCCAGTTAACAATGATGTATTGATAATTTTGAGCAACGGGGCACCAATTGTAATAAAAGTCTTTTTTAATACTTCTGCTGATATACCATCATCAGTTCCTTTCTTGTTTTTGAGCTCCCATACAATTTCCTTAAGTTGCTTCATTGAAATAGCCTTGAAAGATAGGAATTCACATGAATTCTTGTTAATGCCTTTAATATCACTGTAGTTTATGTTTTGATTTGCCTCATCTATACTATTTACAATGTCTTCAATACTTTTTACAAAATAGTCGTTAAAATTATCAGCAGTGTTAACAGAGTTAAAATTACCATCAAACACTATTTTGTCATCCAGATCTAATTTAGGTTTACTTACTAAACATTTTAAAGTTTTCCACATCTGTTTAGAGTCATGTTTATTTCTATCAATCTTATTGTCATAGTATTTGCGCTTTTCTTCTCTCAAACTAGCAACAAAATTATTTCTACACAACTTATAACATTCCCAGTCATCAAAGTTGCCAGTGAATTGAGCCCTAATATATTGACTATCTCTTTTCATCTGGAGGTCTTTAAGCGTTTGGTTGAACCAAGGACTGCTTTTACATTTCCTCTCTACCATTTCCATTTCTGGAGCAATGGTATTAATGTTGGAAGTTAAACAATGTACAAAATTATTTGCTAATGTGTCGATATTTTCTTCTTCATAGTCCCATTCAATCTTATTAAGCTCTACATTAAGGACTTCGAAATCTTCGTCTACTAACTTTCTCCTCACTCTTTTAGTACAAGCTACTTCTAATTCATCATTCCGTCGACAGGACGACACATTTATTACCAACGTCTTATGATCAGAGATCATGAGCTCTGAATTTACATCTACAGCTAGCTTATCTATATTAGTTATAACTAAATCTATCAATGTATTACTATTAGCAGTCACACGAGTACCTTCTGTAACTGTTTGTATCATACCAGACTCAAGAATTATATTGGTCAGTCTATCACTGTATGTAGACTGTTTACTCAAATCAATATTAAAATCTCCAGTGATAATAACATTGCCTTTATATAAAGTCAGTTCCTCAAACCAACTCTCAATATAGTCTAAGAATATGGCATGAGATGCATTGGGTGAGTGGTACACCACAGCTAAATACAACTCCTTGGTGCCTAGTTTAGCTTTAATACATAATAGCCACATATTTTTGTCTATCTTATAATTGATAACAACTTTATATTTGATACTATTTCTAACATATATAATTACTCCACCTGTGTGGGAGCTCTGGGCTAAACATTTTTCTATTTTATAATCATCAATCTTTAATTCGCTGTCCATAAATCCTTCAGTAATATGAGTTTCACTGAAACACAATAATGCAGGCTTCAGTTGAGCTATTACTTCCAGTATTTCATCTTTCTTCTGACCTAGTCCTTGCGCATTGGCATAAAATATGCCTCCTGACACATTCCACATCTGCTATTTTTTCACTTTATTCCTCTGATTATTTTTCACTCTGTCGAACACGTGACATTTGCTTGAACCTGCCGCATGGTCCGTGTCCAAAGACATGTCATTATTGTAGTTGTACTTTTCGTTGTGTTTAGTACAATTGTAGCATACTAGATAGTCAGAAATGCAAGTATCTCCCCTGTGGTTCCCGGCACAGTATCTACACACATCTAGTCCTTCACAGTCATGAGCGAAGTGACCAAAACATTGGCACTTGAAACATTGTTTAACGAAGACGTGTTCGCGCACATTGCATCTGCTCCAGCCAAGATATATCTGTCCTTCTTCCAACATTTTCACACTCGTTTCATTGCTGACTTCAATAATTACATTAGACATTCCTGTGCTGTTACTTTTACTGACGTGAATTATTTTCACCACTGCAGAATTGTTCTTTACGAGTTTAGATACCTGATGTTGTAACGCATTACTTAGTTCTTGCTCATCCTCAAAGTCACCTAAGAAAACATCGTAGATTTTTAGTTTCGGATTAACTTTTGTGTTTTCTTTCACTTCGTACTCGTCGCCGAGTGCCCTCTGGATACTACTTTTTACTTCTTGAACATTCCCCTTTTCAATTCTAATTGAAATTCCTCCATCTCTGGTGGCTCTTATAATTTCCATACCAACCTGGAAATCGGCTGGTTTAATCTTTTGTTGTAGATGATCTTTCGTTGTAGCGCTATTTTGCGTTGCATCTTTCGGCTGAATATTCAAAAATTCCCGCGCTTTCTTTTTTGAGTTTGCCGCCGCTACGTGCGCCCAACTGACTTCACGCGTCTGCAGAGTCAGAGCCGCGGTGCCGCTGTCTCGCCCCTCACTTTGAGTTGGTAATCCTGACGTTGAGGGCGCTGCAGGTGTTTGACTTATGTTGGCAACTTCAGCTGGCTGAGATTGTGATGCATTTACTTGAATTTTAAGCTGTTTGATAGTTATTTCCAGCTCCAAGATCTTCCGCTCTTGTAGCTCCAACCTCTTTTCCATTTCTGTCGTCAATTTTCTAGCAATTTCACTTTCTCGTTCCCCTGCATAAACCGCTTTTTCCCACCCTACGCAGGCATCACACTTTTTAGCAATAGGCTGAGTAGGCGTAACTTCTCTGAACTCTAAAACTTCACCATTTGCTTCCATCACTTCTTCCAATCTTTTGATTAACACTTTCTTTCTTCCTTCACTGTTCACACCTCTTTTATCTAATTCACTTTTTAATCTATTCACATTCAGCTGATTTAAACTTTTCGTCTCACTTGCAAACAACTGATCACCCGCCATCTTGTAGGAGGAGTTGTTTAACCATGAGATTTTAACCATGAGATTTTATGAGATTTTAACCAGACACAGTAATCAAAGATCTGATTTTTTCTGATTTTTAATGGTTCTATTAGGTACAAAACATATCAAGACAGTGAAAGGCAACTGTAAAAGGTGTCCTTTAAAAACAAAAACCCAATTTCTGTTGCTTTGTGTTGAATTTGCACATACTTGCACAAAAGGAAAATTTGAACAAAAATACACAGTCTCTAGAGGTTCGGGTTCAAAAAAGGTTTGCAAATCTAGAGGCTCGGGTTCGGTTCAACTTCAAAATTGAAGCTTAGCACAACCCTAAATTATTCCCACCCAATCAAATTGAGTTAGCAACATTCTCTTCATCCTCATCAGTGTCTACTCTGTCCACAAGTACAATCATAAAAAGGGATGGCATTCAGTTTGTTTTACATGTGGTGTGGCTTAATTTTATAGGTAGGCATAACAGTCACTTAGGAACTTACGGAGTCTAGTTTCTCGTCATCATGTTTCGCAGGCGCGCTGCCCTCCACAAGTTTGCCGTCGCCCTTGTTCTGCAGCAGCCGATGGACAAAGTTGTCGCCCACGTAGTCCCACACTCTGTTGGTGCCGAGTTGCATGGAGTAGCAATGCTGTGTTGCCAGGTAGTGTCTGAAACAAAAACACATTTGAAAATCAACAACTCAGATCATTTCGTTACCAAATTCTTTACTTTTATCATCAGCGGAAAATTGTTTTATTACTTTTCCGTTTCTTTCTTTAAATACAATGTTAGGAAAGTTAATTACCACAATTTGGAGAGCTGCATCCCAGTGCCTGCAAATTATTACTACTATTTAACGACCTCAAGGTCATAAATTAGTAAAAATTGAAATTTCAATGATTAAATCATGCTAGATGTATGACTAGGTACTAGGAAAACGCTCTGTGAAACGCGTTGATGAGCGAGCACGGACACGCACAACACCTCGAACCGAAATTCTGCGTCTATCGAAAATACAGTAAACCCTCGTTAATTCGAATTCAAAGGGACCCAAAAAATCCCAGTTCGAATTAAAAAAGTTCGAAATATATAATTAATGCAAAAAAATTTGTGTGCATTTTCATGAAGTTTGAATATTCCCGCCTGTGATATATTCCCGCCATTGCAAAAAAGTGGGGTTGGCAAACCTGTAACAGCAGCTTGGCCAACCTCGCAAGCCAGATTATCTCATTTTGATGCCATTGAAGGTTGTGTTTTGTTTTGAGTGTTGTTTTTTCGTAGTTTGTTCGCGATTATTTTATCAATCCTTCTGCAAAGTTCGAATTAAAACAACTGTATGCAAGGAATAACATGGGCTGGGACCAAAATTCAGTTCGAATTTCGAATTAACCTAAAATTCGATTTATAAAAATGATTTAACATGTAAAAACCTATCCTGTCCACTGGGACCATGCACCTAGTTCGAATTTACCCCTAAATTCGAATTATTGAAGTTCGTAATAACGAGGGTTTACTGTACCATTAAAAGCCAATAATTCTTGAATTTTTCACAGACTTGTTTAAAAATCTCCAAATATCACTCAAATATTAGTCCCAATAACCATGCAAAGTTTTAAGTTGATCGATTGAACCTTTAAAATTGAACTATGTTCCCAGTAAATATTAAAAAATCACAGAATCTCTTTCAAAAAATATACCTGGGACCACTCATACGATATTAGTGTGTGTACACAATATCAGCAGTGCGATTGTATAACTTCTTAGCCGAGATAATGGATCGTTATCGATAACAATTGATGAAAGTAATTTAGCCTATCAGAAGGTAAAACAATTCAAAGTGCGTAAAGTCGACTTCCTGAGATAAATAATGTAATTATATGTCATATCCTCGTAGATTTTGCATAATTCAAATGATTAACAATGATATTAATAGTTTACTTTCATCAATTGGTATACAGTAAACCCTCGTTAATTCGAACTCAAAGGGACCCAAAAAATTGCAATTCGAATTAAAAAAATTCAAATTAAAATAATGAGGGGATTGGGGAAAAGGAAGCCAAGGTGCATATTATTGAATCTACTTCTTTTAGAAGCGCCACCTTCTCACTTAATTTCAGTTCGTGGTATTTCTTCGGAGCCATCGTCAAAACTTGTTTACGAAACTTTGACACAGCCACACTTGTTTGTTTAGGCTAGCTAGTCTAGCTCGAGGCGTGAGGGGTGAAATGCCGCCAGTCGCCACGTCGTCAGTAAGTCTAGAGGCGGACGCACCCGATCGAACACACGAGGATAGCCGAGGCGGACGCACCCGATCTAAAACACGAGGATAGCCGAGCCACGCCGCGCTTGTGCGCGAGCCATGCTCTGAGCAGTCCGCTGCGGCGCACCCCCCTATTCTGCCTGCGGCGCATGGCGCTGGCTCCAAGTTATTGCGCGTAATATATCACGCGTTATGAATTTTATACAAACCCACACTTTTGAAGAAAAATTCGAATTAAAGCAATTTTATCCAAGTAAATACATGGGCTGGGACTTTAATTCAATTCGAATTTCGAAATAACCTAAAATTCGAATTATCAAAATGAAATAACATAGAAAACCCTATTCTGGCCACTGGGACCACCCAGATAGTTCGAATTAACCTCAAATTCGAATTATCCGAGTTCGAAATAACGAGGGTTTACTGTAGATAACGATCCATTATCTCGGCTAAGAAAGATATACAATCGCCCTGCAGATCGATCTGTTGAACGGTCATTATTAGTTTCATATGCGTTTAAAAGTTTTTGCTCAACTACCTTGGATTAGAACTGAAGAGTCAAAGTAGCCGTGATTAACATTTTCGAGAAATTTGTCAGCTAACACGCAAAATGTCCGTAAAATGTCAATTACTTTTGGATTTAAACACAGATTAGTCTGAAAGAAGTCAAAAAAACAGATAATGTTGGTCCCAATGACCATGCAAAGTTTTAAGTTGATCGGTCATACGGTTCTAGTTTAAATTTCAAAAAACACATGAAATATTTTTTTAATTTTAACCAAAGGGAGGATTTGGATGAAATTTTGTTTGATTGGGCAAAATGTTGGTCGTAATGACTTCTCAAAATTTCAAATTGAACGGACCAACCAATCGAAAGATAATTTTTTTTAAATTTGAACCAATCACAGGATCCCTTTTAAAAACGATCCCAGAGACAGCATAGATTACGTTAGTACGTGTGCAAAATTTCAGATCGATTGGTTGTGCGGTTTGATCTGGGCAGTGCAGACAAAAAAAAAAAAAAACACAGAGAAAGTGCCATAAGAGTACCGTGGTGACGCTCGCTACGCTCGCTCAACTATCAAATAGTTAGTCGAGAATTGACAATACAGTAGGGAATAAAAAATTATAAAATAGTGGAAAATTTTCCGATTAATATTTTTCTGGAAAATTAACATTATTAGGTAATTAGGTACCTAAATACTAATCGAAAAACAGGAATGGTACCTAGAGATGCCTACCAATCTAGCGAGAAAGGATATTAACTCATTACATTTTCAAAGGCTCATATCATATTTAAATTTATTGTTGAATAGTCATTGAAATGTTATTAATTCTAATCCAATTAGTTTGCAACGAGCTACACTTGTTTTGCGAGAGACATTGGGAGTTGCTACTTACTCTGAAGCGTGACCCTGTACGTATCTTCCGCAGCCGACGTGACCGCATATCAGGCAGATCCACAGCGAATCACACGAGTGGCACTCGAGGCAGCGGTTGTCCTCGACCAACTCCGGGGTCTGCACGTAACGGCACACGGGGCAACTGCACACAAACAGGTACGCAATGATTAGGAAGGGGTGCTTAAGAAATTGAACATTATTTTTTATTAATAATATGCCTATTATCTTTAATATCGGTTTAGTTAGAGATAAAAAAAATATATATATAAAATTAACTAACTCCACTTTCCTTTATTTTCCCCTTGAGCATTGATTTTAGATTGCATAACCCACACTTGTTCTTCATAACTATTATTATTTTGATAATGATGTTTTGTTGGCTGGGGAGATACACATTTAATATTTCCTGAAGATAAAGCAGTCAAGCAATGTTTATGATAGGGTTTTATCTCTTTTTAATATATAAAAGAAAAACCATACGAGAGGCTTTTCTGATTTGAATGCCAGAATGATTTTTCTAACATATTACACATATTTTATTTACATCTATAATTTCAATCATCATAGAAGTAGGTAGTACCTACCAATGTACAAAATATAATTGAGAAACTGGGTCACCACATTTTTATCCCATTTAATACGACATTTTCATTCTTAGCTCCATTACGGTTCCAAGTGGACAAATACCTCGTACGACATGAAAGATAGAAAGTGAACGGCCTTCACCTGGTGTCCCCCCACTTGGCGAGACAGCTGCCGTGGAACGCGTGGTTGCAGAGTATCGTGAGAATGCCGTCGACAGACTCGTCCATGCGCTCCAGACACACGGGACACGTCGGCAGCTCCGTGTGACCCGGCGGCGGCAGGCAGCCGGCCTCCCCCTCGCGCGCAATCTCCACGCGAGACACGAACACCAGGTGGCAGATGCAGTCAGGCTCCAGCGAGTTGTACGGCGCACCGTTGAACGTTGTGTAGAACTCCGATGCAGATTGCTGCACACGGAGCAGAACAGGATCGTAACTTTCCATTGACTACCTTATGAAGTCATAGTACTGATGTGAGTTTGTAAAAAAGCTTTAAACTGCGATTTGTAATCTTTAAATTTTAATATCTTAGATCTTGGACTGACCACATAATGATGTGATAGTAAGTGATGTTTTCAAGGAATGTTTAATTTCAATATCTCTTTAGTACCTAACTATATTGGCAAACTAACTATTTTTCTCTTAATGGCCATAGGTAAAGTTTGTTCACGTTAAGAATATTTCTGACGTTTTAGTCGATCACGTCGTTCATTGGTCGTTCACATGAACACTGCCCTGTCAGTGGCAAGACTTTCTTCTTGGTATTATTAAAATTTTATAAATTAGGTGAAATACACACTTTTTAATAGTAGAATATTAGAAAACTTCAATAAAATTGATTTATCGTGATCTACAATCGTCTTATAGGTACATATTTTTTGATTAAATTCATATTTACATGTGTAGGTATACAATTGTTCGCTAGACTACAGTAGTATACGGCCGCCATTACGGCTTGATATTCTAAACGTGAACGAACTTTACATTATTTTTATTTGTTCAGTACAGTACAGTATAGGTACAGTACGTATTTCCTTGGAAATTAACACTGGAGTAAATAAAAAGTTGTAAAAATGTTGTAGTATAGCTATGCAGATTTGAAACGTAGAACCTTTCCTGACATACCATTAATGGAGATAATGTGAAAACAAGACTTAAGACAAATTTCATTCCGTTTAAATTTAAAAATTGCATCATAACTTTTCTTAAAATTACGTCAGTAATTATTACGCAAGTCAAGCATATTTTATAGTGTAAAATTCTTGGGATATCTAATATGTACTAAGTAATAATCTTTTGAAAATGATAATATTAATACCAATACCAATAATATTTTAGAAAATAATAGTTTAGTCACAAGAATGGACAAGATCCGAAGTATGAAGATAAGAAGTGAGCTGGGGGTAGAGAGATTGGGGTTTAAATTGGGCAGAGAGAGGCTTCGGTGGTTTGGCCACATGAAGAGGATGGGAACAGGGCGAGTGCCACGGCGGGTGTTTGAGTCGGCTACTTCTGGACCACGTAGAGTAGGAAGACCAAGAGAGAGATGGATTGGAGTTATTATGGACGATGTTTTGGAGAGAGGAGGAAGTTGGAGTGAGTTGGAGGCTGAAAGACAGTGGGAGGACAGAACAAGGTGGAGGCAATTTGTGGAACAATTGGAAGTGGAGGAAGAAGAAGAAGACGAGGAGGAGATGCCAGGCGTGGCCAGCCGGTCTCCAGTAGTCCTGCGGCCCTAGTGTTGGTGGGAACACGCACCCCCTGACCCATTAAATTGGAACCAGCGGATAGATTATAGATTATTATTATAATAGTTTTGTTGTGTTTCACATGGCAACTACCTGAGTCCTGAATGTGAGCAGAGCCATGTACTGGTTGGGCGATCCGTCTCTGATGATCCGCAAGTGCTGAATGTCGCCGTGGCAAGCCGCGGTGTAAGTGAGCAAGTCGTGACATGTCATCGTGGCCGGCACGGCGAGGATGCAAACGGTCTGACTGCGCTCGGCTGCGTGGTTCACATGCGTCAGCTGGCTAGAAGTGCACAACTTTACAGTACAACATGTAGGTATTTATATACCTAGTGTGTAATGTCACACTGATCTGTAACTAGGCTAGAACCAAGTATGTTGTTGACAGAGATTTTGTGTAAGATTTGTTTTAGAAAAAGATGAAAAATATTATTGTTATGGTTGGAAACATACAATGAATGAATAAAAAGTAATGGGTCATTCTCAATGGGATTGACAATTTGGTAAAATGCACTAAATTAAAAAAAATTATTTTTAATCCGAGAAAATGTTATGTGGAATAGAGGTGAGCGCGTGAGTGATTTTTGACTCACGCGCGGTCACGTCACGCGGGCACGTATTCCACTCACGCACACTCACGCACGCGGGTTCTGCATTTCGCTCACGATCACGCACACTCACGCAGGAAATCTTATGGACTCATGCACGCTCACGCACACTCACGAATTACAACTCACGCACACTCACGAATTACAACTCACGCACACTCACGAATTACAACTCACGCACACTCACGAATTACAACTCACGCACAGTCACGCACGTTGATAACTACAAAATCATATACTTTGTTTAGGTCAGGTCCCTCTAGGTCAGTTCTCATATTTTTGAGACACAACGCAGCTCTTTTTTTTACAAAGAACGGTTGAGTCAAGTGTAGCAAGGTGAAATGCAACTTGGCCACGGACCACCTTTACATCTCTTTTCTTATAGGTATAAACTTAGGTAGTATGCATAAAATATTTAAATTTGCTTATCAAGGGTCCATAATTTGAAATAACAATCGCAACTTTCCTGAACACTAAGCCCTGGCCAAAATGCACAGAAATCTGTTGTTGACAATGTTTTGTTTTTCTAATTAAAAATAATCATGCCCTGCAGGGCATTTTTTTTGTTTTTCACGAAATAAAAACCAATTTGGGAAGCTGAAATGGCAAAAATAATGGTCACGCGTGACACGCGTGTCACGATTCACGCGTGACCAGTAACTTTGCACACTCACGCACGACTTATAGCAGTGGTGTGTACACTCACGCACACTCACGCTAAAAGTCGTGAGTCACGCGTGAGTCACGCGTGACTCACGTCACGCGCTTACCTCTAATGTGGAATGATCAAGGATTATGTTTTATACATAACCTAGAAAGGGTTTATGCAGTTTTAAATTTGGGTGCATTTTATGGCACAATTTAGAAAATGGTCATGAATGTTACTTTTAAATTTGGCTCAAATATGATTAAATTAATAATTGATCAGTAAAACTAGCACTGATTTAGATACATCAATGAAAGGCACATACAAAGTTATATAATTATTGTGTAGTTTCACATTAAAAAATTCTTAAAAGGAATAGTCTTGACTAAGGATAACAATCATGAAGGTCATGAATGTTACCAACATTCATGACCTGAGTCTCCTTACTAATAGATAAATTAAACATTTATGATACATTTTCTAATTGGATACTTTATATACTACTCAAATACATGTTATATTTGAATATATTTGAAGTATATTTGAATGTTACTTTTTAAAGTAACATTCATGACCAGGTAACATTCATGATAATCTAGGCTTTAAAAATCAGAATATCAGTTTGTATAAAACTGTTTAAAGTTTGTTTATGCCTACCAACATGAGGTTATAGAACACTTTCAATGTAAGATCCTTCAATTAACATTGCTAATGCAATTAGTTATTTTTAAGAGGTAACATTCATGACTTTGAATTAAAATACGCACATTGGAACAGTCTTCAGATGAGGCAAAGTACCATTTTCTTTGCAAAAGAAATCGCCAAAAAATATTGACTCGACAGGCACCAAAACAAGAATCACTGCAGCCTAAGTCACATCCTTCTTGAGCAGTCTTATCTTCATTTTAAAACGGTAACATTCAAAAAGTAACATTCATGACTAGTAGTGTGGGACAAAAGTTATTATAAGATTAAAAATGAAAATCACTAACTAATGCTACATTTTCTTTAGTAGTCTGAAGAAGTGTGTTTCATAGATCATTAATAATTATTGCTTATCCATAGGGTTGGGCGAACCGGTTCGTTTTCGAACCGAACCGAACCGGCTAGCTAGGTTCGAAAAACGAACCTCTAAGGTTCGTTTTCGAACCTTTTTCGAACCTCCCGCCTTTTTTTCCCGCCCTTTTTCATTCAAACAATGCGACCAATATCTTGTCACTATTTGTCTAATGTTGGCCTCTTGTCTTTAGTGGTGCAGTAAAATGGTAAAACCTGGGTAAATCGAACCCCTGTAAACCGAAATCATCATCAATCAAAGTAAACTCAAATCCTGTCACACTATAGGGTGTTTCATGTTAAAATAAATCTTGAACCGAATTATTCATAAGACGCAATTCGAAGTGCTATTTGGTACCAACTAGAAAAGTAGCATTGATTTCAGTTTAGAAGTCCAGGTAATTTCCTTGTTGAGTAAAATTTTCGAAGTATTAAAATGAAATAATGATTGTTGGGATCTAAACTGTGTTGTACTTTTGGAACAGAGTGTACTTTTGGGTCCTGCAGAGTGCAGCTGCTTCAGAGCGAATGGAAATCACAGCCTTGTATACATAAAATGAATAGTGTATCCACTGAACGCAAAAACGTGTAACATTTTTTGAGAATAAAATATGACCTTGAACTGTCTCGAGAACGATGCGATCCTGGCGGCATATGGGGGAACTACATAGTGCTAAGATTTTATTATCTTATTTACCCTTTGTTATTGCATTTATTAAACCAAAGTTGTTTTATTTAAATAATAATATAATAATAATTCAAAATATGTTCCTAAAATGGCATTTTGAATGAGAAATTATATTAAAATTTCATAGTTGAATCTTTGACCGCAGCGCAGACTAGCGCTGCGATCGAGAGACAATCAAACTCGCCGCCCAAAATCATCTACATTCGGCCCAATGTTAAATGCGTTCAGTGGATACACTATTCATCTTAGGTATACAAGGCTGTGTTTTCCATTCACTCTGGCTGCTTGCCAGCAGGTACCTGAACCTGACCCTTGCCTGCGTAAGGGAGGATTGTTTTGTTTTTCTCTGTTGAAAGGTCTGTGAACTCGCAATTTATGTAAGAAGTAATCAGATGGCAAATGACTTGACATCATATTTTATTTTATTTATATGATATTGTATGTTCATGGTTATTGAATAAAATATAATAGTGGTCATTGAGAACACCATTCGCGATCTAAATGAAGGGAAGATATCACGCATAAGTTAAAAAATAATGGTGTATATTTGAGCTTTCCAAACTTCATTGTAACCCAATGCAAAATCAAAAACAGTATGACGATTGGCGAGATAATTTTTGAAGAATATTGGAATATACTGAAATGTATTAAAATTTCGAGCAGTATATTTCGCGTTTTTGTTCCTATTATATTTGGTATTATGTCAATGTCCCTGTATACAAATAGAAATAATATTTGCGTAAACAAACACCCCATCAAACAGCTGTTTTCAAGTGTCTAGCCACTTGACTTGCGAGAGGGAGGGGGGAGAGTGGTGACTGGTGCTTTCGCGCTTATCTTTACTACATTATCTGGAAAACATAATTTTCTGAAAAAAAGGTTCGGTTCGTTTAAGGTTCGAAATTTCGAACCTTTTGAAAAGGTTCGGTTCGAGGTTCGGTTCGAAAAAAAAATGAGGTTCGCCCAACCCTACTTATCCATAATTAAAAACTGCAAATGTGAAAAATATCATGAAATATAATGAATATCATGGTGTGGGACAGCCTATTTTCAGGATTTTCAGAGTTTCAAAGTCCTACAAAATCTGCGTGAGGTATTTAATTACCTCAAAATTTTGGCAACCACTTCCCAATTGTTCAAACTAATATATTCAACAAGAAGAATGTGAATATGAGTGCAAAATTTCCAAATAAAAATTACTAAACACTGCAGACAGCAAATAGTCAATCCCATTGAGAATGACCCTAATAATAAATGTATTAGGTACTGTAATAGGTAGGTACGTGGGAATTCACAGGCCAAATATCTTTTCGTTCTATTGGTCAATTCTCAGTAGGTAGTATTTAGTTTTCCCTTAAAAGAATGTAGTAACATACTTACTCTTCCTTAAAAAGATGTAGTATGCCTTTTGTAACTTCTACAAATGGATTGCCAGATATGAAATTGATTTGCTCCGTGGCAGGCAGTTCTACTGCCGCGCCATCTTGTCCGCCAGATCCTCGAGGTTTGGCCGCCTCCGTATCCGGTTGAGGCAGCGCCGTTGCTTCGTCCCCCGAGAGCAATCCCGTAGGGCCCTTTCCGTCAGCACCATGCGGGTACGTCTCAACAGTGATGTCTTTCATCGTACGTCGCCCGCGAGATATGCGGCTCTTCGGTGCACTTAGTTGCCATTGGTCAGATGCCATTGCTCTGCAAGCTGAAGTACAATCAGAAGGAAAAATATAGATAAAAGTGCTTCATGATTAAAGTGCAGGATTTTTTTAAATTTTAAGTAACAGAGTGCAACTGGTCATGTGTTAACTCCTCAGTAAGCACACCCAGAAGGATTTTTGTTGGCAAATGATCCACTGAGGCTAGGCCGGCGAGCATTTATGCTCATTGCTGTTAAAGCTTCCCATGCCAGACAGGTCAGTGGTGAGGCCACAGCCAAGAGTCGGCCCCCCCCCCCCCCCCCCTCAAGACGGACTTCCCACGAATCAACTCCCAACAGCCCCCGGTCCCATTTTGGCCTGGCATTCCCACCAGTCTGAATCCCCTTGGCCAGGGCCCCTTGCCAAGAAATTAAAAATGAATTTTAATGTGCACAAAATGACTTTGCTGTCGACGCGCGATTAAATACCATTACCTACCTATACTAGTGCACAGTAGCTTACACTAGCTAGAGCTACGCATGCACCCTTTATAACAGTCTAACAGATAATTTTTAATTTGATGTAATCAATAGGAAATAAATAAATATCTGTTGCCCGTTTCCAACACAATGTCGGGTTGGGAGATGGAATTCCACGCCAATCTTGGGCCTTCACTTCAGTGATGTCGGTATTGTTAATTATTAACAATCAGGGTTGGGTAAGTTATCAAAAATAAAGTAAATTTAGAAAGTTACATTACATTCTAGGCTGCTCAAATCCAGAAAATACTCATGTCCTACCTAATACCTAGAACTAGGTAGATAGTACTACCTACCTAGGAGTATGTAGACCTACATAACTGGGTAGGTACCTACCTACTACTTACAGCCTCATGCTCAAAAGAAGTTGCGTCCACAAGTAGAAATTTGCGGATGTCAGTCCTCAACACCAGCTAGCTAATAATCCAGCTAATACCAGCTAATAATCTTATGGATGGAATCGAGTAGACTCTGGGCACTTGCGTCGATAAATCTAAAAATTATTTTGTGCATGAGGCTGCTACCTAACGTGCATTATTTTTTGGCCGCCTCTGCTGCCACGGGGTCCCGTGACAGCAGCTGATGCACTGGGTTCACGGTAGCGTGACTGTAGTGTATCGCTCGACCTAAACACTGCTGCCACAAGGGGCCCCCCGTGACAGCAGCTGATGCACTGGGTTCACGGTAGCGTGACTGTAGTGTATCGCTCGACCTAAACACTGCTGCCACGGGGGGCCCCTCGTGACAGCAGCTGATGCACTGGGTTCACGGTAGCGTGACTGTAGTGTATCGCTCGACCTAAACACTGCTGCCACGGGGGGCCCCCCGTGACAGCAGCTGACAAGATCGACGCTCTCCTTGGTCAACGCATTACGAGAGGTAATACAAACAAGCTTATCAGAGTTCCAAAGATGAAGAAAACGCTAAGTCAGAGGCATGCTAGTTATCTTGGTCCAAAACTTTTCAACCTCCTTCCATTAGAAATAAGAGAACTAAAACAAAAGAAATCGTTTAAAACATGCTTAAAATTTTGGCTAAGGAAATGTTCGAAGGATATAATAAAAGATACAATGAACCACAAACTATCGTGATGGATGCACCGTTGAACTTTCAGTCACACTACACAATTAATTTAAATCCATTGTTATCTGATATCATTATAATGTTTTGTAATTCTTTTTTGTAGATGTATTATGTGTAATGTAGTAAGGGCAGGTGCTACCTGTAGATCAGAGTGTCTGGGTTATTTTATGTTATATTATTTCATCTAATTTATTTCTATGTTAAACGTTATACTTAAGTTATAGTATAAGAATCTAATTTAGAGTTACACTAGTAACAGTAGTTTTACATTATTTTTATGTAAGTCTTTATACCTAGTTAGACGCAAAAATAAACAAGAAAGATAAAATACTAAAAAATAAAATATATACACATAGTTACTTATATTACATTATTAAGTATTACTAACATAATACTGCAATTGGTCATTCTGACTGAATTAAAGTGTCCAACTGGTTAATGTTAGATTAGATAAAAATTTAGATTTTTTATTAAAAACCTAGAATAAAATTTTATAGAATCCTAGAATAGCAATTTGATGTACCTAGCTTTAGTGTTAGTATGTAGGTATGTACCCTACCACAAGAACATTGTTGTTCTTCCAAGGGTATATAAATATCAATTGTGACTTTTTGTAACATTACATGAATAAAAATCTTGAAATCTTGAATCTTGAAATCTTGCACTGGGTTCACGGTAGCGTGACTGTAGTGTATCGCTCGACCTAAACACTGCTGCCACGGGGGGCCCCCCGTGACAGCAGCTGATGCACTGGGTTCACGGTAGCGTGACTGTAGTGTATCGCTCGACCTAAACACTGCTGCCACGGGGGGCCCCCCGTGACAGCAGCTGATGCACTGGGTTCACGGTAGCGTGACTGTAGTGTATCGCTCGACCTAAACACTGCTGCCACGGGGGGCGTGTGCAGTTCACGCTACCGTGACAGCAGTGAAAAATGACACCTAAACACTGCTGTCACGGGGGGCGTGTTATTTTTGAAATGTAGATAGTACCTACATTACTTCATTTTTCGGAAATAGTGTCATTTGTTAAGACAAAACAACAAATTTACAATATTGTGCATATTTTGGGGTCATTTTTGGGGTCATTTTTGGGGTCAAGTGACATTAATGTGCATTCTCGTAGCGCGAACACGCCCCTCTGTCACTTCAGATACCTACATTATTATAATTTTTGTAAAAATAGTGTAGATACAGCCGTAAATGTAATTTTCATTAATAAACAAGAAATAAACAGCCTCTTGAGCTAAACACTGCTTTCACGCCAGCGCGTGTGCACGAGAGCAAGATTTATATCAGCCATCAGACAACATGGCTGCTGTGTGATGTTCGTGTATAGAGTTCCGTGTGATGTTTTTACGATTTACGCTTGGTTATGAAATAACTATGAATAAAAGTGTGTTTTAATATAAAGTGTTTGTGTCAATAGTTCTACTAATTGGATAAATTCTTTACTTGGCTGGAACATTAACCCAACGTAGAGAAATGGCGAATGGAGATGAAGAGGTTAAGGATGACAGCAGTGAAAGGAAAGAGGCCAGGAACAGTAGCATTGGGGAGAGTGAAGAAGAAGAAGTCTGTGAGTCTGAAGTTGAAGTAAAATGTGGGAGATGTAAGAAAGGTGAAGGAAATGGAAAGGTGAAGGCAGAATGGATCCAGTGTGAGGGAAGATGTGAAAACTGGTACCATCGCCAGTGTGCGTGGATGTCGGAAAGTGAGTACAAGATAATAAAGAAAATGAAAAACGTACTATGGTATTGCAAACCGTGTTTTGAAAAATCCAAAAAGGTCTTACCTATGGGAATAAACTTGGATATCAAGAGCAAACTGATCAACATGGAGAAAAGTATTGATCTCATATCAAAATCATTGTTGAAGAAAGTGTCGGAACAGGAAGAAAATGGAGTAGGAAAGTTGGAGCAGGAAGAAACTGGAGCAGGAAAGTTGAAGCAGGCAGAAACCTATAGTGCAGTAGTACAGAAGAAAGGTAGACTGAAGAAGGACAGTCAGCTTATGGTTATAATAAAGCCAAAAGAGGGTAAAGAGGGGGATGATACATTGAAAGTGTTAAAGGAGAGTGTCAGACCCTCTGAATTGGGAGTTGGCATTTCACAAGTGAAAAGAATTGGCAGGGGAGAAGTGGTGGTGAGCTGTGACAATGAAATGGAAATGAAATCCTTCATAGACGAGGCTACTATTAAGATGGGGGATTCATTTAATGTAAAACGTCACAGTAGAAATGAGAAGACGAAGGTAATGGTTATTGGGGTGGGAAAGAATGAGAACAACCAGGACAAGGAGGAATGGAGTGAGGAAATTAAGAAACAGAATGACTTAGGTTTGTGCAGAATTGTATACATCAAGCGTAATTACAATGGTGAAACTGTAAATGTTGTCTTGGAAGTTGAAGAGAAGGTTAAAGAAACTCTGTTGAATAACGGGATCAAAATGGGCTGGAGGAAATGTCGAGTGGTGGAATATGTCAAGATAATTAGATGTTTTCGCTGCTGTGGTTTTGGGCATATCAGCTCAAAGTGTAGAAATGAAGTTGCATGCGGATACTGTGCAGGGGCTCATAGATTTGAAGAGTGTAAAGCAGATTACAGTATATGTACTAATTGTCTTAAAGCCAATGAGCGCTATGGCTGCCATTTCGACACTCATCATGACTCTAGGTATAGAAACTGTCCCATTTTGATTGCAAATATGGAGAAGGAGTATTATAAAATGGAAATTGGGTATGAGTTTAACAGTAGTCCAAGGGAGGGGAATGTAGATAACAGTAAAGGTAGCAATAGTGTGAGTAGCAAAGAAGGCCAGGTCCAGAAGGAATTTACCTTGTAGCAACTAATTAATCAGGAAGTTACCTTAAGTGATACTGACATAGTGCATCTCAATGCGCAGAGTATGACAAAGCATTATAATGAAATTATGGTGTACATTTCTAAGGTTAGCCCGTTAATTATAGGAATTGGTGAGACACATGTTAACGATAAAATTTACGACAAGGAAATACATATTCCTGGTTATTGTATGATCAGGTGTAACTCCAATTCAAGACATACAGGTGGTGTAATTGTGTATGTTAAAAATGAGATTAAGTACAGTATACGAGTAAATGAAAGTGATAGTAAGAATGGTATATGGTTCATTGGGATACAAGTTATCATTCGTGGGTTGAAATGTATTATCTATTCAGGGTATGTTTCTCCTAATTCTAAGAAGAAAAAGGCAGTGTGTTTTATTGAAAAGGTTTTTGAAAGTGTAAAAAATATAAATTGTATTTTCATATTAATGGGAGACTTAAATTTTAACTGGTATCTTAACACTGGGAGTGTCAAGATGTTGAAAGATATTGTGGCAGGGTATGGCCATAAACAAATAATTAATTGTCCTACAAGAATCACGAAAGATTCGAGTACACTCATTGATGTAGTCATTACCAATAGTAAAATGAAACTTAAAACTAGGATAATGGAAAATGTGTCTATCTCGGACCATGAGATAGTAGGTATAAATATTAGAAATATGACTGAGGTTCAGGAGGTCATTGAGAATAAGAAATCCAGGTTTATTGAAGACTGGAAAAATTATAATATAGATGATTTTAGAATGGAAATGTATGCAAAAGAGTGGAATTGTTCAGAGCTTGAAATTGATGCCAGATACGAGTTGTGGAAGAATAACATACTCAGTTCCAAGGAACAATGTGTTAAAAAGATTGAGGTGAAGGGCAAGGAAAGACAGGGTAATCCCTGGTTTTCTAAAGAAATAAAGGAAATAATACAGCAAAGGAACTTCCTGTACAAGAAAGCTAAGGTTACTAGAATGCCCTATGATTGGAAACAATATAAATATTGTAGAAATCAGGTAACTAGGAATCTCAGGGAGGCTGAAAGAGTGTACTATGAGAGAAAAATTGACAATGTTAAATCAGACAGTGTTAAGATGTGGAGTACGCTCAAAAAGCTTATTAGTACTGAGCAGAAAGATGAGAGGCCGAGAGAAATTGTTACCAGTGACAATATAATAGTATCTGAAGATGGTGTAATAGCCAATGAGTTTAATAGATATTTTATTAATAGTATTAGTGATATAGTGGAAAGTATTCCTGATGTTTACATGCATACCGTGGAGGGTGAGACTAAATCTACTCTGTCGGAGTTTAAAAGAGTGTCTATGAGAGGTTTAGAATATGAAATGAGTACATTGAAACACACGAAGGGTAGCTCCGATGGTGTGCAATTTAAGTTGTTCAGTGATTCATTTAAGGTAACCAAGTATTTTCTATTAGAGTTTGTTAATATGACCTTAGTTAAAGGGTACTTCCCGACTGAACTGAAGGAATCCTTAATCATTCCTGTTCCTAAGATTACTAATACTAACAATATCAGTGAATTCAGGCCGATTAATATGTTGGGTGTGATGGATAAGATACTAGAACGGGTAGTTCATCGACAGATATGTGAATATCTAAATGAGAATAATCTTCTCTATGTTAATCAATCTGGTTTTAGGCAAAACCATTCTTGTGAATCGGCCGTACAGTGTCTACTTGCTTCTTGGATGAAGGACATGGATGAAGGGAAAGTAACCGTGGCAGTGTTCCTGGATTTTAAACGTGCCTTTGAAACTGTAAATATAGACATATTGTTATATAAAATTAGGTATAAATTTGGTATTGTTGGAACAGTGTATAAATGGTTGGAAAGCTACTTATGTAACAGAGTTCAGAGAGTAAGATATGGTGAGTGTATATCAGAAGCAGAAGCTTGTAAACATGGAGTGCCTCAAGGATCCACGTTGGGTCCGCTACTATTCTTAATGTACATAAATGATGTTGCTAATGAGTGCAATGAAAACTGTTTTGTAAATCTGTACGCAGATGACATGGTTATTTCTGTTTCTAAGTATAATCTAAATGAGGCAGTGGAATATGTCAATAAAGAAATGGAAAAGATAGTGGTATGGGTGAATGTGAATAAATTAAAACTGAACGAAAGGAAGTGCAAAGTTATGTATGTTGGCAGGGAAAGACATAGTGGTATTAATGATAATAATGATAAGGTCATAATTAATGGTATAAGTGTTGAATGTGTCACTGAGTTCAAATACTTAGGTATTATAATTGATAATAGGCTTAACTTTAAAAAACACATTCAAAATGTCTTGAATAAACTTGGAAAGAAGTATGGTTATATGTGTAGGGTAGGGAGTGTTTTATCTGTTTGGACCAAAATTTTAATATTTAACTGTATTGTCAAACCCCATTTTGATTTCTGCTGCACTCTCTTTTATAATGCCTGTAAAGAGGATGTTAATAGATTGCAAGTTATGCAGAACAAGTTCATGAGATTTATTTTACGTGAGAGAAGGATGACCTCTTCTATTGAGATGAGGGAAAGGTTGAACTGGTGCAGTGTGGAAGAAATGGTACAGATTGCAGTGTTTATGTTTTTATTTAAAATTGATAGAGGTTATATGCCTGGATACTTTAAGATGAATAAGGTTGAACATGCCTATGACACCCGTTCGGTAGGGGTTTTCATTGACCATTGTAAATCGCATAAATTGAATAACAGCCTATTTTATAAAGGAGTTAGGGCTTTTAACACCTTGCCAGCTGCCATTAAAGACTTGGACGATGTGAATAAGTTCAAGTGTATAATAACTGAATATGTAAAAATGAAAGAGGTATAGGTATAGGTTTAATTCTATCATATTATATTTATTGTGTGCCTATTTTATTGTAAAAGTGTGTTGAGCTGTATTGGAAGAGACATTTCATGATTGTACTGTACTGAAATAGCCGATGGCTAAATAAAGACTACTTAATAATAATAATAATGCTGTCACGGTAGCGTGAACTAAACACGCCCCCCCGTGGCAGCAGTGTTTAGCTCGAGCGGCCCACTGCAGTCACGGTAGCGTGCCGGCCATTTTGCATTTCACTGCTGTCACGGGGTACCGTGACTGTAGCCACTTCCTTATTTTTTAATCGGAATCTAGTCCATGAACTGCACTCTATTTGTCCTGTCATGATACCTAGGTAGTACCTACCTAGTAGTATGACAAAACTTTTTATGGGTTAAACATCAAAAGTGGGTAACTTAGGTATGCCTTTTAGTAGGTACTGTAAGCCTCATAGTAAAAAATACCTACGCAGGTTAATTTATAAGTTAGTTAATAAGAAGGCAAATAATGGTAAATTGTGTAATTTTGACAAAATAATCTTTTACCTGTATCTGGTTCTAGGCTAGGACCTTGAAGAGTTTCGTCATTTGTCTCAATTCGAATCACACACAAAGATACTGCTAATGACATGGCCCGAGTTTAAAACAGGGCATTTGTCATACATTTGGAAATTTGAAACAATAAACTATCACGAATATATTAATGTTCTACTGCGCAAAAATTTTCACTTTTGAAGTGCGTTTAAAATGGCAGCCAGCTGTGCACAGTTTTTAGAATGACATTTCGCAGTTGCTCGAAATGTCGCTACGTGAAGTGACGGCAGCACATGTTCTCTACAGCCTTCTTTACTCTGGGCGAAGTCGGCTGTGGAACTATCAAAACATAACATAACCTACAATACAAATTAAAATCAATATTTTTATTTAGTTGACATTTCTTTACCTAGGTAGTACCTAGTAGGTATTGATTATTTTGTGAAATCAATTAAGTTCAATGCTTCGTCGTTCAGCAAGAATTCTTTCACAAAGTGTTTCTGGAAGAACGCTTGAATTTTATAGAAACTTCTCAACTAAAAGCCTCTCGGTAATACATGATAAAACCGGAAAGCGCTTTTATGTCTCCCTTGATGAAAATAAAGGTTTGAATACATTACTATATTACTGAATTCTGATGTTTCTTAAGCCCCATGCACAATTGACGCGGACGGATGACGCGAACACAACGACGATGAGATGTTCACTATTAGGACACGGAGGAACGACACAAACAGAAAATTGTTCAGTAAAATCCAACTCTTTGCGTCCATGGCATCCGGCCACGTCAGTCTTGCATCAGCTTTTAACTGGAGGTATATTATTCTGCCATTTCTGCCATCCTATAAATTTTCTTCATTTACATAATTAAAAATACTTGTAGAACAGGTCAGGTTGGCAACAGGGTTGGGGTCAGGGTGGTAACGCTCTGAACTTGTATTCCGGAGGCCCGAGTTCGATTCCTGCGGCCGTCCTTCCTGCCTGGGGTTTTTTCGTGGTATTCCCTCAGTCGAAAGGCAAATGCTGGGAAGGTACCTACCCTATTAATAGGCTACGACCACCTCCTTCCCAACTTCCATCCTTACCTAATCTTCACCATCATCTCCCAATTATCATCATAATCATACATCATTCATTAGCCACGCTGCAGAACAGTGTGACGCTTAGCCCCAGACAAGATACTATGTAGGTTCGGATGGTATGGACCTACTACCGCCAGATTACAAACGGGTGACGACTGGTAGAATGTTAAAGGCTTATCCCCAATTGACATACTTCAGCTACATAATTAGTATACAGTTCGACAACATGCGCGTTGGTACTTCGACGCTAGCCAATCAGGGGGCTCATGATGTCAGCGAGTGGAACTGTAAACGTAGCTTTACCTAATGTAGCCATAACTCTGTCAGTAACCCTATTATGAAATAATTTAGCACTGTCTTATGTTCGGTCACCATTACGTATCTACGTTGTGTCAATGTGGACCAACTCATAGAACTTCTCATCAATTCCAGCCATACCTACTCTGATTACACCGGCAAAATGTTGGCACTCATTTTTAGGACCAGGGGTACATAGATCATATAAAATGTTGTCACATAAGAATCTTCTCATATCACATAGAATGCTGTGAATAACATTGATCAGAATATTGTCACGTGACAACATTTTAGTCTACCCATTATGCGTTCGGAAGTTTCTACTCTACAGGCCTTGGAAAGAGCCATGGGCGTATTCAGGGGGGGGGGGGGGGGGGGGCAAATGAATATCGCTTCCGATTCCGGTTCCATCTGGGTTGCATTTGGGTTTCAATCGTTCCTTCAAATTCAGACATAATTAAAATTTATTTTGTAAGTCGATTTTTGGGAACTTACATGCACAGTATAATTTCAGATTTGGAAGGCAAAGAATTAAAAATTCAATGAAAATAATTTTTTAAAGAACCTTTACGGAACCGTTATAGAACTCAAATTAAAGTTAAATATTATTAATATGGGTTCCGGTTCCACCTAAAAATTTAATATGGGTTCCGATTCTGGTTGAACTATAAAAATACCGAATCATAGGATCTCATTCAAAATCTATACTACCTACACGAGACCACTCATATGACATGTTAGTGTGTAAAAAATTTCAGATCGATTGGTTGAATGGTTTATCCTGGGCAATTGTCTACAAAAAAAGAAAAAATAGGAGAAAGTGGCATAAAGCCTACAAAAAAATTCTCCACATAGACCATTTTCTCGTTTTCCGTTTTTCCTTACTGACCAATTATAAGTCCAGAAACCGCTCAAGGGAGACTTGTGATTGGTTAATAGAAAAAACCGAAAACGCATAATGCAAAAACGGTCTGTGGACCCGCACCCGGCTTAAGAGTACCGTGCCGTGGTAGAACTTGCTACACTCGCTTAACAAAAATCTCAAGTAAAAATTGAATTAGTTACAAATAAATAAAATGACTACAAGGTCTGTTCGTTATGCTTGCTCTCTGATTGTTCTGAACTGTTCCAAGCTGATTGGAGCAGTTCCCAGCAGCCCAACGAACAAACGTATTGTGAGATTGGGATGTGATATAAACAAGTATAATTGGTGTATTTGCCTGTGTGCAGATGTAGCAGAGCTCAACTATGAAGATATTGGTGGCAACACATTGGATTTGTATCACACAGAGGTTCCCAAATCTTTTCAAGGACTGGGCGTTGCCAAGATATTAGCCAAAGTATGTAACATAAATAAAAAATAATACTAATTAGTAATTTGTAAGCCTGAAAGCTTTAAACATCTTTAAAAAGCAACATGTTGTATCTTACTTTTTTGCAGGCGGCATTTGACCATTGCGTGGACCAGGACCTAAAGATGAAACTGACATGCACGTACCTTCAAAAGTACTACAGGGAAAACTCAAATCCACAGTACTCCAGTCGTGCAATCATACCCGATTTTTAATTTAAATTATGCATGCTTGATTTTAATTAATTTCTCAAATATTGTGAACAAGAGTGTTTGTTCACTAATAGTAGTAAATTATATTTGGTTTGCAACCAACTAAAAATGGATATCAACGACTTAAAAGCTAAGGTTTTCTATTACTGCCGGGAGAAACACTACCATTCTATGCAGGAAGCATCACTGGAAGGCCTCAAGAAATATCCCAGCAGCAACATATTCCAACTTTACAATGGACTCTCGTTAGTATTGAGTTCAAAGGTCAATGAAGGAATCAGAGAATTGGATGCCTTGCAACAAGATGGCGACACCATGCTGGGAGCTATTATCGCTCTGCAATTTGCACACAAACGTTTGGCCAGTGTTGACAAGGAAGCTCTTGCTCATCTGGAGACAAAACTTAAGGCGGAGAGAAAGCGAGCAGGAGAACCTGGTCTTTACCACGCTACTAGCATATTACTGCATCTCGGTAAAGCGAGCAAAGCCAATGAATACATTGAACGGCTTCTCAAATCCAACCCAAACTCTATGGATGGGCTTGTTTTGAAAGGCTGGGTGGATATGAATGCAGGAAAAATAAAAGAAGCAGGGAGATGTTTTGAAACTGTCCTAGAAAGTAACAGGAAGAATATGGATGCCATATTCGGAATTGTACGACTAAATGCTGTATTGAAAGACTACAATAATGGTATCGTACTATTGAGTCAACTTATTACTCGGTTTCCATCTTTTACTCCTCCCCTTGTGGAGAAGATGAAGCTTCATCTTGCTGCGTACAACTGGGAACAAGCTCTGGAGACGGCTTATCGCATCATCGCAATCGACTCTCATTGTCTGGAAGCCATTCGAGTGAAAGTCTTGTCATTGGTCTGTCGTGACGCTGATTACGAAGAAGCAGGTCTGAGTCTAAGAAAATTTTACTTGGAAATGGAGGTTAAAGAGCCAGAAAATGCAGAAATGTTCCTAGAAAATGCTCAGTTGTTTTCCCGAATATGTGGTCGAAATCTAACAATACTCAATGAAACATATCGATTTGCTGAAAAAGCAGCACAATTGGACCCTTCAAATGCAGAGCTTATGAGTGAACTTGGCTACCAATGTCTGCTAAAGGACAAAGTAAAGGATGCTGTACGGTTTTACAGAAATGCCACCAAGGTTGACGACTCGTCTTTGACAGCGTTGCTAGGATTGACCTTGTGTCAGATTCGTGAGTCTGGCTTCAATCAGCAGGCAAAACAACAGGTCGAGTTTCTTCGTGAAGTTCAAGGCATGCAACCATCGGCCAACATCCTGCTAATCGCTGCTCAGCTTGAATCTGGAAATGCTGACAAAGCTCTAAATTTTCTCAACAGTGCAGTTCAGACTCACATGAGCGCACTTGCTCCTCACGAATTTGGCCCTCGGTATCTCCGATGCCTCGATGCTGACTTATTGCTGAATATCGTTCAAGAGTATCTCAGCTATGCTCCAGTACAGTCCGCTACAACATCTTCATTGAGTAGTGGGCCGCTTCCAGTGCCACTGAAGCAGAGTTTGATTGTGCTTGAAGTTGTAACGCAATCGTGTCCCGGTCTGTTGGAAGGATTGTACCAGCTGGCTCGCATTCAGTTCCTCAGCAAGGACCTCAAAGTAGCTGCCAAGACCCTGCAGCACATCATCGATGATGTCGATGCTACCTGTGTCGACGCTCATCTGTT
Organism: Leuctra nigra; assembly: GCA_934045905.1. Classification (NCBI taxonomy): domain Eukaryota; kingdom Metazoa; phylum Arthropoda; class Insecta; order Plecoptera; family Leuctridae; genus Leuctra; species Leuctra nigra. Next base: position 16,351,780 of record OW203767.1, on the reverse strand, counting down.
GATGGCACAGATCAACATTCAACAAGGAAACTATAAGCGAGCAGAACAATGCTTAGAACGAGGTGTCAGCTTCAACTTCAAAGTCCGTGAAAACCCCATCTACCACCTCATAGCGGCTTTAGTTCAGAAACAGGAAGGTAATCTTAAAGAGTGCATTACGATTCTGCAGACAGCTATAAATCAGACAAATTCTCGAACTGGTAGCGCTGGACAAGGGGATTCGCAGTCAGTTGAACTTTCACTTCCTGACAAGACAACGTTGTACCTCGAGCTGGCCGAAGCATATCGCACCACGGGACAAACCCATGAGGCGGCTAAAGTCATCCAAGACGCCATTGAAATCTTCAAGGGTACACCCGAAGAGGGGCGCATAGCGGTGGCCAACGCTGAACTGGCTCTGAAACGTGACGACTCGCAGCTGGCCTTGGAACTTCTTGAGTCTGTGAAACCAGGTCATCCGTACTACAACCAGGCATGTTGCAAGATGGCCGACATACATCTCCACTACCGCAAAGACAAACGAGCGTTCTCGGAATGCTACCGGGAGTTGGTGGACAATTCTCCAGACGCATCCACATTCGCCATGCTGGGAGATGCTTACATCTCGATCCAAGAGCCCGACTTGGCAATCGAAGCTTATGAACAGGCATTGAAACGGAATCCTCGCGATGCAACTCTCAGTTGCAAGATGGGCAAGGCTCTAATCAGATGCCATCTCTACAGTCGAGCCATCAGTTATTACAAAGAGGCGATGAAGGATGACGAATGCAGTGGACAGCTGAAGTTAGACATGGCAGAACTGTACATGAAGATGGGGCAGTGTGATATGGCTGAGAAGGCCATTGGTCAAGAGTTGGAAGCAAGCGACAGCAACGACTTATCGGCACTCGTGGCGCGAACTAAGCTGCTCCAGCTGTTGTCCAAAGTGAAAGAGAAGTCAGGAAATATTCAGGCCTCGCTTGGAACTCTGAGAGAAGCTAGGGATAACCAGGGCAAGGTCCTCAAACGAGCCGAGGTGGCACAAGGCAACGAAGATCAGCGCATTGTAGCAGCAAATATATCCCTGCAGATGGCAGAGTACTCTAATATGCTTCGTGACAAAGACTCTGCAATACGATACTATAAAGAGGCTCTGTCATACAATGCAAAGGACACGAGTATTCTTGTTGCATTAGCTAAGCTGTACATGCAGACTAATGATTTGGAGCAATGTCAGATGACCTGTACGTTACTCTTGAATGCTGATGCTACAAACGAGTCCGCTATGGTGATGATGGCAGACTTAGCTTTCCGTAAGATCGACTTTGAGACTGCAATGTTCCACTTCCAGCAGTTGCTAGAGAAGAGGCCTAACTACTGGACAGCACTTGCGCGATTGGTCGAAGTCATGCGAAGAATGGGAAAACTGGACGAGGTTTCCATCTATCTGACGAAAGCTGAAAATGCAACAATGCGAGCCACTCAGGAAGCAGGACTGTTCTACTGCAAAGGCCTCCACGAGTGGTACTCTGGTAACCGGAATTCAGCATTGAAAATGTTCAACTGTGCTCGGAGGGACTCGGAATGGGGCCAGCAATCTGTCTACAACATGATCAAGATCTGCCTCAGTTCTGAAGACGATCTCTTGGGCTACATCGTCGACGATGACGATGCCTTGGGTGGAGCCCGAGAGATGACCTTGAGAATGGCGGACCAGCTGTTGAAGGAGCTACGACCCAGAGTTGGTGGAGGAAGGGATGAGGCACTGAGCTACCGGCTCCTCGGAAACTTCCTTCTGCTGGCATCTAGTCAGAAGCAGAACATCGAGAGAGCTTTGCAAGACTTCACGTCGTTGGCCAGCCAGGAGGCATATCAGGATCACGTGGGCGTGGCCTATGGACTGGCAGTCACGTACATGGCCTTGAAGCAGATCCCAAGGGCACGGAACCAGCTGAAGAGAGTGGCCAAGTACAGGTGGAACTTCGAGGATGCAGAGTACCTCGAGTCTTGCTGGATTCTACTTACCGAGATATACATACAAAACAGTAAGTCATACAGCTTTCGGATACAGCCATTCTGAGTACAGGCAGCCTTTTAATAGACCAAAACAGAAATGACTAGGTAGCGCTCTCATTCGGTACTAAAACCGACCGAACCAGCGAGGTATCACAATCCATGTGATAGCCACCCCTTCCTCCGTGTTCTTAGTAGCAGATTTAGGCATTTTGTAAATACATTTACAATTCATAGGAGTTATGTTTTTGTGTTACATTTACACTCAAATAATCTGAACCGATATCGCTTAAGAGGCAAACGGAAGCGACCGGGAATCGCACGGTTCGTCAGAGCGTTTTTTGAAATTTTGTCTTCCCACTTAATAATTTTAAAAAATCAGATAGTAACGACCCATTACAGCCTAATAGACTAAATAATGCCGCACACTAGAGTTCATTATGACCTCTGGTACGACCTCAAAGTGTTAAATACGATATTTTTAGTAAAATAATCGTATTTAACACTTTGAGGTCGCATTAGAGGTCATAAAGTATTGCAGTGTGCGGCATTATTTAGTCTATTAGGCTGTAATGGGTCGTTACTATCTGATTTTTTAAAATTATTAAGTGGGAAGACAAAATTTCAAAAAAATGCTCTGACGAACCGTGCGATTCCGTTTGCCTCTTAATCTGAACCGATAAATGGCTACTATCAGCTTGTATTTCCAATAGCCATCTGATGTAATTTCAAAACAGAACATCGTAATTTAACAATCTAGACAGCTGCCGCGCGTCGAGATTTCACACAAACGGCCTTGAGGTAGCACATGAGCAGACACGTATTGGTTCAATTGGGAGCGCTAGCAACTTTCCGTTTTGGTCTATTGCTTGTCATACATACATAGAAGACGTGAAAAGGTCAAATAGTGAGCTTTTCTATACTGAAAGAGGATGTGTAAAAAAATACTTAAACTTTATAAAATGTCAGTTCCACATTGGAAAGGATTGTGGCTATGTCCACTCTGATGCAGCCAGTACAGAAACATCCAATTATTAATTAACATCCGAGTTTTTACGGCCATCCCGTTATAAATTCAGTCATGTCATTTGAAGGCTTCAGTTTTACACAACAAATTATTGAAGTGTTAGATCAAAGAACATTTCTTAGTTTGGAATAGCTCACTTGACCTGATCCCTGATTTAGTGTTTTTATGCCCTAAACTAAAGTAAAGTGAAAAGAATTCAAGAAGATTTTGAAATTAAAATTGTAACTGTTGACAGAAATAAATAATTTATATAAAACATGACGCAAATCCCAAAACTTAAATTTGTTTTATTAATAATAGTCATGAATCATTAAATTTAAAAATATGTTTTATATTCATATTAATTTCTTACAATTTTAAATTTATTTTGCTTTGTATTTCTCCTTGTAATTTTGGAAAAAAAATCTTTCAGACAAGTACGACATGGCTAGCGAGCTAGTACGACGCGTTCTCCAACACAACAAAGGCAGCACGAAGGCCTACGAGTACGCTGGCCAGGTCGCCGAGAAAGAACAAGGTCACCGCGAGGCAGCAGTGCAGTACGAGTATGCGTGGAAATTCGGCGGCAAATCCAATCCAGCCGTCGGCTACAAACTGGCTTTCAATCACATGAAGAGCAAGCGATACGCAGATGCCATCGATGTCTGCCAAGCAGTGCTTAAGGATCACCCCGACTACCCGCGCATACGCAAAGAGGTATTAGAGAAGAGTAGGAATAATCTGAGGACATAAACCTTGAATGAACAGGCAGAGAAACAAAGCTGGCATGTATCATCAAAGGTGAATGGTGACCTTGCTTAAAACCAGCATTGTTGCTCATAAGTCATAACTGGTAAAACCCAACGTCTATACAATATTCCTTTCTAAAGGTTGAGCCGATCGAGGGATTTCAGTACTCGGAAGTATTCGGCTTTTCCCACTTCGTGACGTTATGGAGTATAGGTCATAGCCGGCAACTGCTTGATAGTCTGTATGCGCTGGCATGTGATTTAGATTGAAACTGTCCTACTCCATGACGTCACGAAGTGGGACAAGCCGAATACTTCCGAGTACTGAAATCCCTCGATCGACTCAACCTTTAAAAAGGAATATTGTATAGACTTGGGTAGAACCCACAATTTTCCAAATAAGGAAGTCTCATGCAAATTAGATTTCAGAATACATAATTATTGTTATGATTGAGACATGCCTCTGAGATGGCATTGCTTTTGATGTGGGATGAATAGTTTTCAAGAGATTAATAAACAAAGATTTATAGAATTCTTATAATTTTAAAACAGCAATTAGTTTAATGAGCGTCTCTATCCGGCACTTTCTCTATTTTGTTTTTGGATGCCACAATTCCAACCAAAGATACTAGTACCTAATACATTTTGGTAAACTTTTGTAATTTTTTGTAACTTAAATGATCCGTCCATCAGCATAATTCAACTCCGTTTTTCTTGTATATTCTGAAATATATAGCTAACAAGTAACTATAAGTTTGATGTGATGTGAGAGTCAAGTAGGTACTATATATATTTTTAATGGTTGAAAATCAATAATTCACTCGCTCGTTAAATACTGGTAACATTTTATTTTGTAATAGATATTATTTTACTACTTAATAGAGGTACTTATAATTGTAGGTAATGATTTGATAATGATAACATAACACAATGATATTTAGTTCTATTGCACTTAGATCTAGAATTCACAAGTTCATAGAATTTTAGGCACATTTGAATAGTTTGTTTGGAAATATTTCTAATGTTTACAAAAATAAACTTTTATGCATATCTACATAATAAATAAGTATGGGATGAAATACTATGAATCAACCTCTGAGTATGCATGATTAATTTGTAGTAAAAAAATAACTGAGTTTATTAAATTCAATAACCCTTTCCTGCCCAAGCTCAGTTAGGAATTAATGCTAAAAAGTAAAAACTAAGATTGAAAGTTACAATGTTTTTCTTAAATGCAGCTATCATAAAATTTTAGAAAAATTGATTGATCTAAAATGCAACATTTTGGTTAATAACAGTACTACCTACTTCTTTACAATGGTATGATGCATACATGTGTAAAAGATGACGTTTCATTAAAAGCATTCTGATTTTTTAATAAAGTTTTAAGAGGCATGCAAAGTCCTTGAAACTGACAAGGTGTCATTGGACAGGAAAGTGTGTAAGATCATAGCTTGACTATGAACACGATGGACTATGGACATACAATAAGATGAAATATATGATGTCTCGTAAAATGATGATAACGGCAACAAATTATAATGGCTGTGCAGTCTCAACAAAGACCCATGGAACCTCTAAAAGTAGCACAACAGGTTTCCTCAATGGTATATAATATATATGTAATTATATATCATGCATACGAAGTATGAATCACAGCATGGCAACAACAATCACAGTTTCCAATCATTGCCTAAATTAACTAGAAGACATTATGGTGCCCAACTCCAGCACACAAATTAGATAAAATTTTGGATGGTTCAAAACCCGTAACGGTAACTTTTAAATACAATAAATGGCTGGGAGTAAATTTGGATAAAAATGCGTACAGGATGGTCAAGTAATCTATTGCAAATGCAGCCCAGGAGGCAAAAGAAAGCAAACAACATCATAAAACAATGGCACTATTTGTTGCGATTACTGACCATGTAAATGCGGGAAGACGATGGGTGAGAGCAAATTGTCACTTTTTACCGATATTCTGCTTTATAAGCAAAGTGTAACGTTTTACGCCAGTATTCGAGCAAGACTTCATCTAATTTTGGAATGTAGAAATCAGACAATTATTCTTGTTAGGTAGTAATTAATTTCCGATTTAAATCGGGCTCAAATACTGCTTAAAGCATACGAAACATGACAATGACATAAAGTTTTTGGTTTGATAATGGCAATATGTTAAGGAAAAGCTGGCGACGCTTCTCTTTTAATAGGTAGGTATTAGAAATCAATCTGCTTGAGATTCTCATTCTTGGATGTTGCACAATTAGCAAACTAAGTAAGGCAATCTTGTTTGTAATTACATAGCACACTGCTTACACTCACAAGCTTATTTACTACTCCAACCCAGAATAGGTTTTAGATGCATAAACTCGACTCAAACCAAGCTGTACAATTCATTAAAAGCACCTAGGTATATTTTATTTATTTGAGCAAGAAACCACAATTGCCTTACTGAAGACAATAATGCCACAATGTTATCACATCCCAGGGTCAAAATAACTAAAACTCTAGCAGTGCCCAATTCCAAAACACGTCAGCTGTGTTTACAGCTCAGCGATGAACTGTCGCTTGCTGCAATCTGGTCGTATTGACCAATTACCTATGTGGCTTGGCTGCTTCTACAAGAAATGCCCGACGTCCTTGAAAATATAAACTTCGTTGAAGAACCGTGTTGTACGCAGCAAACAACTGTCGCATCCTCAAACTGTAGACGCGGCTTTGTGAACTCTTTAATATTGAAACTGGCTATGTTAAAGGGCACACTTCGAGTCCAAACTTTTACTTGATAACAAGAAATGTACCTAACATTATATTTTATAAATCTATTTTAATCAGCTAATTTGCTCAATAACGAAGCTGTCTTGAGAGGAAGCTGCAAGCAAGCAACGAATAATGTGAATAATGAAACAATTTATGCTATGTTTCCTTGCTCAGATTATTAGTAACGCTAGGTGGTAGTGTGGAAAATTGTAATGGAAATTTTAATATTCAATGGTTCTCGGTTTTTTAAGAAAATGTCAACAATTCGAAAATTTACAACATAAGTATCAATGTGTTAAATACAGACCCTACAATATATAAGTGGTGGTGCTAACTCCATATTATTTATAATTAAATAATTGAAAGAAATCTGAGCAAGGTCTACCAAGTTCTAAAATTGCTTCATCAATCATCACCATTCTAAGTCATCTCATGAAAATTAAAATCGATTTGAAGTGAGGCAAACGTTTCGAGTTCATTACCTGGAAATGCTCAAAACCCGAGTATTAGTTACGTTCTTGATTGGAGCTCAAGATTTCAAGTTCCCAGGCGACGTTTTGGACGAAGAGTTTGGGGCATCGTTGGCCGAGGTGCTGGAAGCGCTGTTGGCTGACTTGCTTGGAGCGCTGTTGGCCGAGGTGCTCGGGCCGCTGTTGGCCGAGGTGCTTGGGGCATTGTTGTCCGAGTTGTATGAGGTTCGACCAGCAAGTTCGAGCAGGTAGCGGTCCGGATGGTCGACCCAGTCACTGGCTTTGATCTTCACTTGGCGCTGCTTCTCCGCTTGAGTCACTTGCCACTTCTTCAGGTCCAACTGATTGTCTCTGGAAACACAATAGACAATGATTGAAATAGACATTGATTCCAATATAAATAAATATCGCGACCCTGCTTCCAACTATTGTCGGGTCAGGGGGTGGGATGATCCCACCAATGTTCTAGGGCACTTGTGATCTTAGAGCCGACTTGCCAAGTCCGACACTCCACACTTCTTCAATCTCTTCTTCCACTTCTTCAGGCTCCTCTCTTTCCACCAGTTCCCTCCATCTCTCTCTGTCTTCCCACCACTTCTCTGTTGTAATTACTCCCCAACACTCTCCTCTTTCTTCTGCGGCTGCCTCTATTCCGTTCATCCATTTAGTTCTAGGTCTTCCTGCCTTTCTTCTGCCACCCATGGCTGCACGCTCTGCCTCTCTATATGGTATCCTCTCTTCTCCCATCCTCTTCATATGTCCGTACCATCTTAGCCTCTCTTTTCCAAGTTTAAATCTAAGAGACTCCACTTCTAGGTCCTTTCTAATCTTTGCATTCCTCACCTTGTCCATCATCGTCACCCCTGCCACACTTCTCAGGAACTTCATTTCCGCAGCTTGCATTTTCATTTCTTCCTTCCCTCCCATTGGCCAAGTTACTGCTGCATATGTTAAGATTGGTACATACCTAGTAGGTTTTGTACAGTTATATCTTACACCTCTGGGGCACATCTTCATTCCACAGTAGCTTCCTTACACTCTGGTAAAACACTTCTGCTGCTCTCACCCTCCTCTCGATCTCCTTGTCCACCTTTCCATCCTTTGCCAATACACTGCCTAGATATTTAAACTCGTCTTTTTCTGTCAGTTCCTCTCCTCGCATCTGCTCTAGTCTATTCGCGTTTAAAATCAAAGGAGTCGACATCTGGAGGCTGCTTCGCCAACTAGCCTATGTAGGTCAAAATTCACTTGTTTTTTATTTGTTTTCATCTGTAAATTGATGTTCAACCGGTGAATTTACCTATTAAAAGCAAACCAAAAGCAGCAAATCGATACTGTAGTGTTCCTCAATGTTCAAACAAAGAATCAACAGCTGCAGATGGACCCTCCTTTCATTTATTCCCGAAGGACGATGTGCGGGAGAAACAATTATCTGCAATCTGCTTTGAAGTTTGGCAAGAGGGTTTCCAAAATGCATGTTAGCTTTATTATTCTATGATGTTAGTGTAAACATTATTTATTATTAGTCTATCTCAAGTTCTCAACATATTTATAGGGCAAAAGTCGGACTAAAATTAGCAAAATCACAGCAAAGCCAATTTAAATTTTCATCCAAAAAAGCATTACTTTTTGAGCAAGCGAAGCAAGCAACTCCTTTTGGCACGGACATCTGTTTTTTTTTATTTTTGTTCTGTTACTGAGGCTATACCTACAGGTACAGTTTTTCTTCAATCGAGCTGAAATTCTGCACTAGGTATACATGTACAGACCATTTATGGGCGTTGCAGACTCTAATTTTTTGGAAATCCGCGGATTGGTTCAAATTTTTTAAAAATTGTCTTGCTATTGGTTGGTTTGATCAATTTGAAATTTCGCAAAGTCATTACGACCAACATTGTCCCCAATCTTACAAAGTTTCAGCCAAATCATCCCATTGAACTTCAACTTCAATTTTGTTAAACTTCAATTTTAGCCAAACTTCAAAAACTTCAATTTAAATTTACAATGTTACTTTGACAAATTTAGTATTGAATTTTATTTGAATTCTAATTTACGCCAGCTTTTGGATTGAATATGAGAGAAGACTGACCTTGATTGCGGAGTCCCACATCCCCAAACCTCCACACTGTGCAACGGATAGGGAATGCCGCAGTACGTGACGATGGTGAAACCCTCGTTGACATCTATAGCCGGTTTACGTGGGTCGGAACCACCCCGGATGCCCTTTGGATAGCCTCGGATTGATGTGTTCAAGTACAGTAACTTGGGACCACCTAATTCAAACATAATATTTTGAGTACAATTGATCACCATACTGTCTTAATACCTCCAGTCTCGAATTCAGACTTTTGTGTGTGGGGGGGGGGGGGGGGGACAAAAATCTTGGAGTTAAAATTATACCCAGGCCAGAGGAGACAGGGCCATTTTAATTCGTAATACCACTCCTCACATATCAAAGAGAGAAAACATAGACGTGCACTACGTAACTACATCATACAGAAGCTGAACAAAATGCTCTCCTCTCTTTCAATAAGGAGAGTAATTCAAAAGAAAAGTTAACATAAACTAATTGACGTGGAAAGGTTCCAACTTCCAATATTTTAGGTATATTTTAATGTATTGTAAATGTACTAAAGGATTGGATTTATATAAGAACAAGTTTTCATATGTAGTAGCATTTAATCAGTGCCGTACATAAACTTAAATTTATACCTTTAGATGGATAGGTACAAACTGGGCATTGAGACTGCAAGTGGTTGAATTTTATTTTTTACCCAGTAGGCAATGCCGCCGACAATTCTCCCACCAAAGTGTTCCAATAGTTTATGATGTAATCTTTTGTAGAACTTGATTACATCATTCCAGAAGAGTGCAATCCAAAATCGAGGAAATTGACTTCCGACCTTCTACCTCTGAGGTGCAGAGCTATGCACAGTCATGGAAATATATTCCGTAAACGCTCTTTCTCCCTTTCCATGCATTTACGTAAGTTTAGGCTCCTCCCTCTCAGCCCGTAACGCTGGTAAAGTTGTTTGAATGTGGTGGGGGATGAGAGGAGCGTTTACTGAATATATTTCCGTTACTGTACTACTGATCTCCCTGTACTGTCCTTATCTGGTTGAAATATGTACTCACGTTCTACGACATGGTAGTTGGGAGCCATCTGCAGGATGCAACACTCTTCACCGCCCCAGTATTGGTGCGTTTCCCGCCATTCCGTGCTCGAGGCTAGGCAGAACTTGACCCCCTGCTCGCCTCGGAGGAACATCAGTGACGGGCTGCGATAGTTCAACACGTGGTGAAGAAACCTGTGACAACAACAATCATCGGTTCTATCACATTTTTCAATCAATAATAGGTATTAGAAGTAGGATATTATGAGAGTTGGCTCATCATATAGCAATTTTTTTTATCATCATTTATTTTCCAATCTGTCACTCATAATAATTAAGAGATAAATATGTATTCTACTTGTAGAGTTGTTTAAGCACCAACAAGGGGTATTAAAGACGCTTAAGGTAAGTTACTCTTCGTCGCTCACCTATTAGCTCCCAGTCCATGTTGATTGCTGTTGTAGATTTGCACCCAGTGCGATGGACAAATGGAGCCAAGCTGGAACAGAATTTAGTTTAAGAACATGGCTTTAGCCTAATGTTAATTTATGTTAATTTTACTTTCCAATCAATCTATCCAGTTTTGAAAGGTCACTTTTCTTGGAAAATTGATATGAAGATTTAAATTTTAACATCTTTTTAACATTTTAATTTTTGCAAGAAATTATAATTACAGCAGGTACCTAGTACATGCCAGTGATGTTGGCTCTGATAAGCCCAACACTTCACCTGAAGATGGCAGCGCAACAACTGCCGAAAAGTCGTGGCAATATAGCCATTTTCAAGGTCAACATTACCAACTATTACTATAGTGTGTAAGCTCCCTGACACTTACCTAGTCAAATCATTTTCAATTTTTACAATTAATTTATGATTTTTCGTTAAAATGACTTTCTAAACTGTCAGTTCAAACCATTATGGGGGATTGAGTGTATATTGAATATTCTTATTATTGTGCGTAGGACCTAGAGTAGGTAAAACTTTGTACTAAATAATATTGATTTAATAACACGTACGATCTTGGCAATGAACGTCTGGGACGAGAGACCAACAGCAGAGCTCGTTGGAGAGTGGTGTTGCGACGGTTTTGTGTAAACCTGCGACAAAGTTGTTGCCAGCAACCACACTTGAGACAGCGGCAAGATTACGTCGTCGCCCTGAGTGCTGAAGTCAATCTCCCGCTCAAGGACGGGGGTGCTGAGGTCCATGCCCTGAGAACATGTCAAGATCCATGCAGTTAAATTCAAGGTCGAGCAGAGTGAAAGAAAAACATCATGACAAATTGACAATGTATGAATGTGGATGAAGATAACGAATGTATGAATGTGGATGAATGTGAGACGTTTACTAGTTTAAAGGTCAACTGTGTGTTTAAACCAGCGATCGCCAACCGGTGGTCCGCGGACCACTGGTGGTCCGCGAGAAAATTTTGGTGGTCCGCAGAGAAAATTGGAAGTTTACTTTTAAGTTTCCATGCAATTTATTTAATTTAGAAAAATGGCACAACACAAATGTATTGAATTCGGACATGTTTCAATACGTAATAATGCCTTTACAAAGTATCTACCTACCAACTATACGTATTCACTAGCTCTATAATGAAAATAATATCAGTTTCCGAGTATTTTTCCAATACCTATAAGAGTTATTTTAAACGCTTTTTCTGGAAAAAAAGTTGGCTGAAATAGCGTAGAAACGCGCCAAATGACTTCCTGAAAACCAAAAATTTCCGGGGCTAAGCGCCCCGGACCCGCTTGGTGCTGGGGGGCCCTCCCCCCAGACCCCCCATTGTCTCCCTCACCAATCGTATTTCCCGTCATACGTATTTTACGCGCCTGAGTGGTCCCCGAGATATAAAATTGTCATATAAGTGGTCCGCGAGGTCCAAAAGGTTGGCGACCGCTGGTTTAAACGTTTAAACTTTAAACATAAATGTGCTGTTTAATTGTAATATTTAAAATATTGTGTTGAACTCGTTGACTTTTTATGTCTATTTATTTTGATAGTAATGAAGAGAGGAATCTCGAAGATGTCCTGTGCTATGCACAATTTCAACAGGGGGCCTAATCTAGAACGTTTTCCCAATTCCATTCCTGATAGAATCTGGACATGGCCATAAGGATTAACATTGCAAGAAATCGAATTCCATCAGAATTGGGAATTTTCATGTTTTAGAATAGGGCTCCAGGTACTACCTAGCCTCTATCACAAATTCTCTTGAAAGTAGGTAGAGAGAAGAAGTAATATCACTGACAGCATTTTCATGGTCTTCACATGTTTTTAAACATAACTTCTTCTGGTGTTTCAACTGAACAAAATTTAACGATTTTCCCACCCCTAGATGAATGGTAATGAGGGAGGAAGAAAATGGTAAACCAAGAAGCTTGAAGAAATAATATAGTAGGTAGGTACCTAGAATCTAGTTGAGCAAGAAATCACTCAGTGAAGTATGTAACAAAAATGTTTCATAACCTTTTTTAGAAATGTTTGAATGCCCAGACAGAATTAAAATCACTTCATTTATACAAACCCAAAAGTCAACACATTCTACAATTATGTATTGCGGTGTAAAAAAAACTTACGACTGGTCCGTTATCAACCTGCGGTTGTCCTACGGCTCGATATGCAGTGCTCAGAACGTGGACGACGTACCGATACATGCATATAAGAAGACGAGGGCAATTCTCTTCAATCCAATGCGCCAGATATGAGAGGGGAAGCGTGGCTTTGCGATGAAACTGAAATGTTCCACAAAATGAACTTCCTGCATTATTAAGTTTGATTTAGAAATCCCGAAATCTTAGAAAATATACTTACGGCGGCATCAATAACTGTTTGGAGTGTTTCGTGCATCTTAATACAGGTACGGGTTCCCTCTGGATAAAAGTCCATCGCCAACTTGTACGTTGCTGTCAGAAGATTTTGGAACTCGTCTTGAGTGATATCCGTTCCTTCCGTATACATCTGTCATCATTTAATCAATTTAATCTACAACCTATTAATTTTAATTTTAGAGTTATGGGATTGAAGAAATAATACCAAATAGGTACCGAATATTCATATTTTTTAGAACTTGTGTGAATCAATTGGGGTGTATCAATAATTTGAATATTGAACAAATAATAATGAGATAAATTTACTAGTAAAAATCAGTTTCACGAAGAAAACATACCTTCAGAAATATTTTTATTTGTGGACCTTCAGCAATAACGCCAACAAACTGCTCAGCTTGGATGCAGAAGTCCGAATAAGAAATCCATTGGTGCTTTGTGCTTTCGTCAAAAGACCGGAAATATTTAAACAATCTCTCGGCCAAATCAGGATAGTGAGGAAATACATATTTCTATAACAAATTTTAGAATTATCATAATGAACTCGATCCAAGTATCCATAATAGACTATGATGACAGTATGATTACAACTAGGCATCATAAATCAGATGTTTCATAATTATAAACAGAAATTGAAACTTACGACAAAGACACGACAGGTGATTCCATGAACTGATTCTTCCTGAGAACTCTTCTCCGTCAAGATCTACAAGGAAAAAATGTGTATTATTACTACTATATCGCTGATTAAAGGCCAACCCACCATTGACAGTAACAGCAACATAAATAATGGAAGACCTGTCAAACCATAACATGTAGCATTGCCAGAAAACTTTGTCCGATACTTCTGCATTAGGTATCAGTGGTCAGGTCTAACAATGGACTGGCAGTCCATCTAAGTTTTCGTGTTTAACATTCATATTTCGTCAATTGTGAGTTAACATCGCACTTGTTTATAAATAACACATCTTAGTAAATTCTAGGTAGTGTTATCTTTAGAGATCATAAATGGATAATCATAGTTGTCAAGCCTACCTACAACTTTGTTAGCTAACAATTTTGGAACCAGCTTGGGTACAACTCTCCTAGGTGACATTACAATTAATAATACAATGACAGAAGGATCTTTAGTTCTGCTAGTTAATGACAAAATTACAGTAGGTACGTCGGTGGCCTAATCTTACGTAAGAAGAACAAAGGCCACTGTTCAGGTGAAACCTCCTACGATGTGTCTATTATACCTTTCTGTCAAAATAGGCGTAGGAGTAGTACTAACCTTTGCAAGTTTGTCAATAGGAACGATTTGGGTAGACTGTATGTTTGGCGCAGATGTGGTACGAGGTATGGGAGTAGTTTTGGGCCCAGGTTCATGACTGTGATGGTTACCCATAACCAGGATTTTCAAATCACTCGAACACCTCTACGATAACAAGTGCTTTCACAACACTTTGTGGGGTTAGAATGAAACCGGAAACGGCTGATTCGCAAAATCAAAACAGATCAAGTTTAATCTTAAACGAAAATAATAATTGCTTGAAATTAATTTCACTTACAAATTATAAAAGATATTATGAAGAATAATGTATAATTAATGAAAGTTTGCCGTTAATATGAACTCATAACAATATGAACATATAATATAGTTAGAAGTTTGAATTGCTTCGTGTGCGCGCGCTCCATGCTTTCATTTACAAACCGATCAATATTATTTTCCTTGTCCATTGCTTATCTCGCCACATAAGCGTCGTGAACGAACTGCCGAGTTGTCAGCACAAACAAAACGATTTACAGCTCTTATAATGGCTGCATTGCGAGTTACCCGATCTCAGAAAAAGCAAAAGGAAATGGAACATCAAGAGAAACTCAAGATGCTCGATGAAGAGTTGATGTCCTTCTACCACTACTGTCAACAAGTTGGCTTCTCAGAGGCCGAAATGGATGTGATTTGTGCTCCATTGGTTTCAGCTTTGAGGAAGAATTTTTTCAAAAAAGTATTAAAAGTAATTGTTGCTCTGCTGATGATTGCTGTGTTCGTCTATTTCATGGCCCAAGTGACAACTTTGACCGTTCATGCCACTGCAATTGGACGGCTTTTCATGATTAAGGTAAGAGTTAACAACATACTTACTAAAATTACATAAACTTATTACGTTTAACAAGGCAATAAAAATTCTTGTTAATTTCAGTTGCTTCCATTCTGGGATTGGACCTCACTGTTTTACGACACATGCCTTGTAACAAATCCCTACTACGCTGAATATACCATCACCGAAGAAGATTGCGTAGTAAGTAACTTTTTAATTCCAGAAATGAGTAGGTCACGTTTTTGTCTTGAGTCTAAATCGTAATGTTTTCTCTAGTCTTGTGAAGCGCTTGAGAATGTCGACCGTTTGGACAATGTTGGTTACGACCACTTGCTGGATGGATATCTGAGTCGGGATGCACCACTCATTGTTGTCGATGCCATGGAAACCTGGGCAGTGATGAATACTGATGACTTTTGGTTTGATAATATTACGCAGGTGAGGTACTATTCTGATAATGTGCAACATTAAAAATTAAAAGCTGTGGGTACTTGTTCACGATTTCACGGCACAAACAAAATCATTGCCAAATTTTTTTTTTTTAGAAGTGAAATTGAAAGTAATTGTTGCTGGTCTTTAGTATTTTTTTTTTAAAAAGTACCTAGCAGTAATATAATTTTATTTCACCTAGGTTTATTCAAAAGATGACAAGTTAGCAGACACAGTTCCGTGCATTTTGACAACTAATCTGCGTCCTGGCTCGTCAGACCTTCATGCATTCCTCAAACGCATTCAAAACCCAAAGGTTGACAAGTGGTTTGTGCATTGGTGAGTCATTTACACTTGATTCTTTATTAGTTATATGTTGTAAAGATGGATTCTAAATAAAATATCTACTGATTCATGTGCCCAGGCAAAACTGCGATATCCATGCAGTGAAGGCACTGAGGAAGTTTTACCAGCGCCCGTACTTCCTCTCTAGTTCCGTTTCTCCTGCACACTTCAACTGGGTGCTCATGTCATCGGATTACAACACTAAAATATACAAAAAGGTAAGTTAATTTGCACATATTTGGAAATTATTCAAATGATTGGATATTTCAGCGTAATTAGATAAATAATTTATCCAGGCGAATTCTAATAATGATATCATAAGTTTAACTACCTACAATATATTATTATTTGAGCTCTGTGATCTAAAGAGAAGGGTTTCTCTTTCAAGGTTTCTCTTTCAGGGTTTCTTTTAAAATAAATGTACTTGTTACCAACTTATTACCTAATTAATTCCTATCATCACTAGTTCGAAGTAATACTTACCTACTGGCCCCCCCACGTATTACTGTAAATTTACTTTGTTATAATTTTAGGGAAAACTTTGACAAGTTTTGTTGTGATTTATATTATGAAGATTTGTGTTTGTAAACTCGCGCCCATAACATTCACTGCCTTGTGGACGTCCTGATTTTATACAATGTTTGGTGTTCAACGGCACGGACAGTGCATGCTGCTGCCACTGCAGAATTTCTACCCCCGCCCCGCCCCGCCCCGCCCACCACCCACATTTCTGAAAGGCCACTGTGCGGCAATGGCGACGTCGGTTTCTAATGATAATTCTTGGCTTAATATTAATAAATGGACGATTGCGTTAGTTGTGGGTGGAGGAGTTGCTTGTGGAGCCGGCGTGTATTTTTATTCGAAGAAGAGTGACTCCGCAGAAGGAGAAAAGAAATCGACCAAGTCAAAAACCAAACCCACACACTCGCAGCCTGTTGAGGAGGGCACTGGCGATCATCTCATATCAGCAGAAGACACACTGTATAAAGAAGCCCTGGCCCATAAAGATGAAGGTAATAAACGATTTAAGTCTGGAAATTATGAAGAGGCGATATCGTGTTACAGCAAAGCGATCTCGATTTGTCCAAAGGAAAGAATTCAGGATTTGTCAACTTTTTATCAAAACCGTGCTGCAGGACACGAACAGCTGAAGCTCTACAATAAGGTTATCGAAGACTGTTCCGAAGCGATTGCATTGAATCCAAGATATGTAAAGGCTTTACAACGCCGTGCCAAGGCTTATGAAGTAACTAAAGATCTTGAACACAGTCTGGATGACCTGACATCTGCTTGTATTCTGGAACAATTCCAAAACCAGAATGTACTTTTGTCAGCAGACCGCGTTCTGAAAGAGTTGGGAAGAAAGCACGCGCGTGAGTCGATGGCCGATCGGAAACCTGTTATGCCATCCAAGTTCTTTGTCAGAACATATTTCTCGTCTTTTGCGGATGATCCAGTAACCAGTAACTTGTCTCGAGAAAAAGAGAGCGACTCGGCAGAGGCCGACTTAAGAGGGTATGCACAGGCAAAACAATCATTTCTACTTCAAAAATATGATGACGTAATAGCCGCATGCGCAGAAGAAATTGAGAGCACCGATGGTTCCAACAAGCCCGAAGCCTTGCTTCTTCGTGCAACTTTCTATCTCCTAACTGGTGACCATGACTTGGCCATGGCCGACTTCAACGCCGTTATCAACAATACCGAAGCCAGCATAAAAGTTCGAGCCAACGCCCTCATCAAGCGAGCATCGCTTCACATGCAGTTGGAGAATCCGGACCAGACTATCGACGACTTCAATGCTGCAGCTGACCTTGATCCCAGCAACTCGGATGTGTTTCACCATCGAGGCCAAGTTCACCTGTTGATGGATAAAACAACGGAAGCAATGTCGGACTTCAACAAAGCTGTTACTCTGAATCCCAACTTTCCAGTCGCTTTCGTCCAGAAGTGTTACACAGACTATCGTTATGCATTTACCACTCGCAACTTGGAGAAGCTGGAAGATGTGATGAAGTCATTCCAAGAGGCAATTAGAAAGTTCCCCAACTGTTGTGAATGCTACACACTCTACGCACAAGTACTCAGCGATAGGCAAGAGTATGAAAAGGCTGACGAACATTTCGAGATGGCGATCAAGGTGGAACCGGAGAATGCAACAATCTATGTGCACAGAGCTCTGCTTCAGCTGCAATGGAACGGAGACGTTGAAAAGGCTATCGACATGATCAATCTTGCAATCCGAGTGGACGATCGCTGTGAGTTTGCCTACGAGACGCTGGGAACGATCGAGGTTCAGCGAGGGAACTTGAAGTTGGCGGTGGAACTCTTCGACAAGGCAATACCACTAGCGAAGACAGAACTGGAGCGTTCGCACTTGTTTGCGCTGCGTGGAGCATCGATCACCCAAGCCAAGGCATCCGAGAGATTGGGAATATCGATCGAGAGCATGCAAACACTTTAGTGACCCCCTGTAGTTCCCGACATTGTAATTCCAAATAGACCAGCAACACATTTAATACTTACAGGAAGTGCAAAATTGTAAACTCGCATCCCTATGGAAACTTTTGTTGGTAGCTACCTTATTATGTACGTAAAGCAATTTTACCATATGACAGCAGAAACCAACCCATCTTGAACAAAAATGCTTAGGGGATTGTAATTCTAATTCTCCTAGTCCTGTGATCATAGAAATAGAAGCTAATGTTTAGCTATTCTTTAATTGGAGTTGTGACTTGTATCTATTGTCTTGACAATAAATCTACATATGTTGTCTCCAAACAAATTTGTTTTTAAGCATCCTGCACCTATCATAATTAACTGTGAGATATTGCATAGTTTCAAGGTTCATTGCCTATGGGGAAAGTCTGGTGCAGCAAATAGTCGGTGACTCATGAGCTATTCGTTAACAACTAATAATTGCTCGAGGTAATTAGCTTCTTAGTTCAGTTCTGCTAATGAGCCATTTATTATGTCACTGCGTTGATGACTGATAAGAGCCTCCTAGAATAGAAGATGGCACCACATAGGTACATAGTTCTGAAGACATGTCAATACTTGAGAAAACTCAGTTGATAAAATTTAACTCGTAAGTTTAATAGTTTGCCTACAAATTCATGGGTACATAAAGAGAACACAGAATAAAATTATTAATTTTAGTAATGATTTTTGAATTTATTGATTTTAATTTTCTGTGGAATAGCAATCAACATATGGAAATCCAAGTACCTAATATGATTTTGATTACAAAATAGGAGATCAAAAATATTTTAATAATATTAATATTCAATTAGTCTATTTTAAATTAGTTTTCCATCATTTGTATTATTAATCCAAAACAAGTGTTGAGTTAGGTCATTAAATTATGAAAATTTAATTATTAAACTATTTTCAAAATAATATTCCATAAATTGGAAATTCTGATTTATACATTTAGTAAGAAAGTGGAGTTTTATCAACATCCCCTCGACTTGAATTGCGTTCATATCTGAGATCTTTTCAGAAAGATTATGCATCTAAAACTTATGGTTCCACTGACTAATTGAGGGCAATTACAACAGGTTGAGCTTGACTCTGGTCTGATCATGCTCGCCCAGCTGCGTGGATCCACGTCCTTCAAGCTCACGCCGCATAATCCCTGCAACTCGTCCTGCCCGGAACTTCTGGGCGATCTTCAGGAGGGCGAAATGTGTAAGAACCAAAATTAGAGTGGAGATGATTGGATTCCAATTTTTCACGATTCCGCTACCGATTCTTGTGATTTTGATTCTTTAGGATTATTGATTCTTTAGGAATATATATTTTCTGTATTTTTTTAAATTATCAATTTTAACATTGTAATTTCACACTCCATTTATGGAAATCATTTATTTTTACCATACCAATAATAAGACAAATAATACTTATTTAACTGAAACAACATCCATATTACTTTTCTTCAAGTGTGTGAAGTAAAACAGTCAAGCACACACCAACTGATTGGTCAGTGAATGAAAATATCAAACCAATGAGAAAGCAGCAATATATTTTCTTGCAATTTAAAAATAATCGGAAGCACTAGATATCGGGCCAGAATCAACGAATCCCGATTCTCTTAGAATCGGAGGTATCGGAATCATCCCATCTCTAACCAAAATACATTCATTACATGCACATTATTCTCAAGAGGCTTGCCACATAATTAATAAAGTTATAGACAAACTTATCATGAACTTTTATCAAGTTCGCTCTGCAATTTCTTTTACGAAACAATTTTTTATATAAAAGTTGAAAACTTACTCAGGGCCTCTAACTCAGTTCTTATTTTTTCATCAGTGTGCAAGCCACTATGAGTGAATATCTGGAAACCTTTACGAGATCGTTTGAGTAAAATTTCATACGGATTCACGGCCGCTTAACATCAGACCAAACAAAATAATAAACTAATTTGGCAGATTGAATGCTCTTTTGCTGGGACGGACGTCGCCTTGATGTCATGCTCGATTATGCGAGCACTCGAACGATTCGAAAATAGGGGTCCTGGTAGCTCTGCAGTTCAGCCCATGAAAGATTCAAATCCTACAGATACCTATTTTATTTGAAACATTTTATAAAACTTGATATTTTTTCTTTGCAGTGGTTTTCACCAACTTCATGTGGACATTCGAATATTTTCCGGGTCGTGGCCTCGACAATGTTGCCATTCTAACGGAGACAGTCTGGGAAGAAAACTCAGCTTAATTCGTGAAATATACAGAACATTGTGTGTGTAGAAGGTGCATTGAAAATGTCTTGTGTGTGCTACATAGAAGGAAACTAGAAAAATACATTGTGTAGTGAACTAATAAATAATATTGAGCAGTCATCATTGTTATATTCTCTTCCCTAGAAACCAGACAACCAATCACTTTTAAGTACACAACGAAACTGAGAAGAAAACAAAACTATAGACTATAGAGATATTAAACTGAAATGTGAAAGTGGCTTTTTTAGCAGCATAAAAAATTAGGTGGCGAGAGTTTCTGCTCAATCTGATATGGACTAAAGGAAGGTGGGTCTTGGATTCACAAGGCTTTGTCGATTTGTTTACTTCACTGACTTGCCAGTTGGTCGTCATAACAGGTTCGTAAACAGTAAAACATTAACATTGTTTTATTCGTAACATCAAGATCATGATATCATCGTTCATACCGTTTATAACTGTTAGATCATAGTTTTTGGCTATTTCATATTGTATTTATGTTGTAATCACCAAGACTAAGTGAATATCCATTCTAGATAAAGTGAATAGCTCAGAAGATCATAGTATATAACAATTTTTGTCCCTGGCTGGTGTGTTAAATCTCCTAACTAATCAATCATTAATAAAATGTGGATCAGTGTATTTAAATTAAATACATCTAGCTGATCGCAATAATTGTTCCCGATTGGCACCAATCATCAGCAGCAGGGAAGAGTTGCCTTGACAACACGTAAACATAATTGGCTACTATTGTACAAACTTAATGTCGTGACCAGATAATTATAGACTAAATAGTGGAGACTAAGTTTGATTGGCTCAAGGAAAAAATGTTAGTACCAGGATTTCTGTGTTTTACTTGCTACGGATTGTTTCAAATAGTCTGTGTTATTACTAGGTATAGTAGGTAGGTAATTTATAGTAATATATTAATGATGATATAGTTTTCAGTACAAAAACATTTACAATCAAACAAGCAAATAAATAGATTTATCTTTTCAGACAACAATCTAACTAACACAACAATATAAATTGTGCGTTTTAACTTTTAATCATCATGAAAAGACATAATCCTATCGGCCATCTCTTAAAAAAAGTTTGCTCTAAAATTGTAACATAATTTAAGTTGAGATCCATTGATACTACACTTTGAGATTATTTTGAAACAAATTGTACAAACAAGAACATCACTACAGTTTTGAATAGGGAACGCCAGCATTCTTACAGCTAATACAGAACGAAGATCATCTTAATTGAAGCAGCTATCGATGGCTTTACAGCTAAGATGTTTGATTTGAAGGATGAAACACTAATTGCTCTGTGAACGTCATGTTTTGATGTGGATGAGAGAAATATAATTGTATTTACATTACACAATGGAGACGAAATATACAGTAGTAATATATTGTGACTCACAAAGAAAGGCACATGAAAAGTTGAACCAAACGGCATTACAGTTGCAAATGTGTGGATCGGCTTCGGCTTACACATTTCTTGTCAGCCAGAAGTGGAACCAAACTTGAACCAAAACTGATATTTAGGATGGAAGTTTCTCGTCATACTCTTTCAGGTTACGCTGACTCATCGTACTACTGACTTTCAAAGCCTGAATTCGTTCAGTGAATGCAAAACATCCAAGAAAAATTTGAATGAATGCATCTTGTACAAAAACAATATACCTTACTTAAGGTATCTAAATATTATCTGACCCATCCCACCCCCCTTAACAAAACCAACAGAGATTGCAATCAATGACACGGGTTGGCAAAGAATTAAAATTTTCTTCGTTACTTCTTCGTTCTGAACGATATCTAACCAAGATGTATTTCGAAACAACGATATGGCCCCATTGCCCCCAAAGCGTCATACTATAATATTTAGTTTATGCTCATTGGTGAAATTCAAGTGAATTTTACATTTCCCTTTAGAAATACTTTACATTAGTTATGTAGGTACGCATTATCGGTTAGACGTTTTGTAATGGTTAGCATGCAATACTGTAGATATTCGTACATTTCTATGTAAATTTGTCGAAACGATTTCACGTAAAATCTGACACAGATAGGATTAAGAAGACAGGTATTTGAAAGTGATATCTTTGAAATAGTAGTTGAGAACACGAGGTGAATACTCGGCCCATTCATAGCGCAATAGACAAACGAGGTATAGTTTTCAAACGGGAAGTAGAAGAGAGAAGCAGTGGCAGTTGACTATTTGTGCCATGTCAACGTTCGACCACAATGTATGGCCTTGAAACTTACAATTTTACCGCCGATCGATACGTCTTTTTTAAAGCTTTTGCCGGACACAAACCTTGTCCTAAGATATTTTTGGTTTTTATATAAGTAACATTCAAATACTAAATACATCACAATCTATCCATCTAATATATTGGTAATATGATACATATTTTATAATATTTGATATTAGTGTATCCATAACAGATATAAATGCTGGACATTGCAGTCAGAACATTACAAACGGTTAGTATGTATTTAAATTTTGTAAGCAATGTTTTGCACTTTAGATTTGAACAAGAGCAAACTTCATATTGTTTGCATTGATATTTTTTATTTAATAATGTAACCATGAATTTGAAACAGAATTCTTTTACTTTGTCTCAATTGGCCTGTAATGCATCGGTAATACTGTATTTTAGACCATACTTTCCCAACACTTCATCTTACAGAGCCTAATTTTCAAGCCTTATTGTGTCATGCAATAATATTGTCATAATTTAGCTATGAAAGCACACAAAATGGTCAACATTTTCATTTTGACTAGGCTGTGTCTGACCCATTCAAGCTAGGTTTCAATTTTTTAATAGTGTCAAGTATTTTTCAGCAAAGACTTTGCAATCAGGCAGTCTAGTTGCGTTTAAAACGAGTCAACTCGATTAACAGAGGATAAAATATAACCTATGATTATATAACGAATCGATTTCATTAAAACAACGTGTCTACGGCCTTACCTTTGTTACTTCCCTAAGCCGAATTTCATGAGTATTAACTCCTTGCCTTTCGAAAGCAAGTTATCAACAGAAGTGTCGGCGCCGCCGGTCATCTCGGAGAACTTCTGCATTAAGTTGGGCGCCTCCGGGAACTTGGGCAAGTTGGCTGTGCCGAAGGTGCTGGTGGTAGGCGGAGGCGGCGGCTCATTGTTGTTCGGTATCACGAAGTCTGGCACAACGGCTGGGACACCTTTCAGCGGCTTGGCGGGCTGCTTGGAGGCGGCAGGCACGTTCGGGGGCGGATGATGCTGAGGGTCCTGCTGGTGCATGTCTTGGCTGTTGTAGCCGTCGTAATGCTCCTGATGCGGGTCCTGTCACATTAACACATGCATTGGATTAGAATGAGGTATGTTCTGCGGAATTACGTTGTGGCACGACACGTGTTTCAAGTTTGCTGAGTATAAAGAGACACATTATTATTTGTTCTATCTTCTTTGAGGTAAGTAAAAGCCATGAACATTTATATTATGATGACACTGGCAAATATATTAGCATAATGCCCAGTACACACGACACATTCAATTGAATTGGATGTGTGGATTTTAATGTTAAAATGTTCACGCCCACGAATGCGCAATGTGTATGCGCGTGAAATAACATTATAGAGATAGGTTCTAAAATCCAATGTCACATCCAATGTTCGAAGTGGATGTGTCGTGTGTACTGGGCTTAAGCGAAATGGATCATTAAATGTCTTGAAATGTCTACCATTTTCATTTTGTTTATTCAGACCATTTCTGACTTAGGTATGTTTTAGAGAAAAGAGTTAGGTAATTCTAATATTGTGGGTCATTGCTTCAAAAATTCTTAATAATTGTCTGACAAATGTGTTATTAAACACAATGGAATATGTATGCTAAAATATGTGCACACATGACAAGAAAAGTATAAAATGTAAAGTTCATGATATAAATTATAAAACATATGAAACATAAGGCATGGTTTTCGATAAAATCATTTTTCTACAACTAATCTTAAAGTGCTTAATACGAAAAGAATAGGTACATTCATTGAATCAGTCAGATATTTTGAAAGTACCTACATAATTTAATAAATTCACTTTTCCAATTTTTTAATAGGAAAGTTTAATTTTTAAACTTATAAGGGCCGGTATTAACAAAGTTAATCTGTGCCGGATTAACTAAATAATGGACTAAATTGGCGGCACAGCCAATCAGATAACTCAAAATGATTGAAACAGTTGAATTTAATCCAAAAGTTAGTTAATCCAGCAAATTTAACTTTGGTTATTCCGGGCCTTAATTTGTAAATATCAACACAAATAACAATAACAAACACACATTTCACCAGCAAAATTTAAAATTTTCATTCATAAAAATCAAATTCAAATATCAGTGGATATTTTGGTGGGAAAAACGGCAGGCGACAAGAATCAGGGTTGTGATGTCATTTCCCAGTCTCCAACAATGTGTTACCATGGTCATTTCTTTGTTGCCATGGCAATATAGCAGATCGTGATGTCATTGTCAATTTTCAAGAAATATAAATTGCAAGATAATCTTTGTAAATTAATTCCTTGAAAACTATTCATCTCACAACAAAAATGATACCATATATGTGTTCACTGTTCAGCAATATCTCAGGTTTCATAAAACAAATATTATTTTGAAATCTAATTTTAAGGAGACTTCTGTATTGAATAAGTTAATCTTTATTATTGGTTTTTAAAATCAGAGATATATTCGACACTAAAAGTTGCAAGACACCACTTAGCGGAAAAAATTAACATCTCAACCACGAGTACTTCTGCTCATGCGCACAGGGCGCGAGCAGGCAAGTCACTTACATGTTAGTCGTAACGAGTTCAGCAAAAGTTTTAATTACATCGCGAAATAACAGAAATTGATGCTTAACTCAGTGTCAACAATCAAATACAGTCGGCATATTTAATTACAGCACACATTCATTCAAATTCTTGTTAAAACGAGATGTCTATACACCAAAAATCACCATTTGACAGTTGCAATTGCTTTTCTCACGGCCTTCTGAAAACACATTTTTCTTGACGCCTTGTTCAAACAATTGCAATCTGTCAAACAGTGGTTTTTGGTGAAAAGACAACTCGTTTTCACAAGAATTTGAATGAATGTGTGCTGTAATGAAATATGCCAATTGTATTTGATTGTTGACACTGAGGTAAGCATCAATTTCTGTTATTTCGCAATGTATTTATAACTTTTTACTGAACTCGTTACGATTGACATCTAAGTGACTTGTATGTAAAAGTACGCACGCGCAGTGGGACTGTACTCGCGTGAGCGGCCATCTTACTGATATCAGCGCAATCTCTTGGTACTTTTAGTGTCGAATACACCTTACATTTACAAATCCTGGCAAATGAATTGCATATGAATGAAAGTAATAGCTTTCTTGTGAATCGCTTTGAACAGGTAAGAAAACAGTTTGGACTTGGAGACATTAATACGTTTATTAAGCACAGCATAGGTAAGTATCGCACTCACCTGCATTCTGTAGTCTTGGTTAGGTTGTTGGCGATAGTCTCGATCAGGAGGGTGGCCTCGCCCTCCCCACCCTCCCGGGGGTTGTCCCCCTCTACCACCTCTCGGACCTCCCCGACCCTCGCCTCTCCCCCTCGCTGCCCCCGGACCCTGGACACAACCGACAATCATGTCATCTCGCTGGCGGACTTCGCTCGGTGATCACCAACAGAATGGCAGGCCTACTCAAATCTCCTTCACCACTTGCACCACAATGCCACTATTAATTATCAATCATAGTAAAGCTATGCAGATCGTAATGCTTAAAGACAAGGTGAGTAGAAAAACTCAGAGCACAAATTTAAATGAGAGATTTCAAAAACAAGCAAAATGATTGATATGTTTATATCATTATATTGCAAGATATACTTACTTAAATTATGTTAATAATCACAATACAGTAACTTTTGGCAGGCTTAGTAAATAATGGATGTGTGAACGATTCATTTTTAAAGTGTTATTATGAATTTGGAACGAGCATGTGTTCATGCAGTTAACCTTTCAATTTGTGCATTTTCACTGCACCAATGAGCAGTTAATTCAATAGTGATTGTGGTGTCTAAAGGCAGAATTGCACAGATCAATTATTTTAATCAAGTCGTGAGCTCAAGTCATGATTAAAGTCCCATTTACACGGTGCAATTTCTTGTACAACTTCTGTACCACACTTCTGTGTCACACTTCTTGAATGGAAATTAGAACATGTTTTAAGTTCTGTGACAGAAAGTTGCGTCGTGTAAATACAAAATTGTATGAAAAATGGGAATGTGACACACAAGTTGTTCAAGAAATTGCACTGTGTAAATGGGGCTTTAAAGTTTTTTTTAATATATGTATATTATAAACTATGTAAAATTTAAAAAAAAAATGTTTCAAACCAATTTCTGTAGGTGAGTGATATGGTCTAAAAATTCACTTTAATATAGTTTATTAAATTACCTACTATTTTCACTAAAACGTCCTCATTATTTTCATTTCCTGAGTTTTGTAGCTCAAGCTTGATCAAAACATTAAAATGTGACATGAATTCTTAATAGACGTGAATGTATTTGAGTAGCCCTGTCAGAGCAATGCATCTAGTCAATTGATTTGGCAACTATTATTAAATGAATAATTGTAATGATTTGCCTATAAGAATGCTACCTTATCTACAAATCATTCCATCTAAACAGTGTGGCCATCAACTAAGGACGGACAACTGTTAAACTGTCGCTAAAGAAATGTAATAATGAATCGTCAGCGATTAGCCAAATGGATGGCCGTGAAATACGATGATGGTTGAAATGATATACACATGCTCTTCAGCTAGATGATCTAATCGGGGACCGAGTCGTGTAAAGTCCTTTCGTAAAATGTGGGTACCCTACGACAACATTAGGTACCTAATGTAAGATAGATATGTTTAATATTAATACAGTTATTAGGTAAGTAAGTACTGTTTATTTTAATATAGAAGCTAAAATAAATTAAAGATAATGCAGAAAAAAAAATTTCAAATGAATACCAGCCAAGGAGAGATGGAGAGGTATATGGTCGGTGACAGGCAAAGATGAACCCTGTTTAGCATCGCCAGGTATAGGGCAGCCCATGGGTTCATCTTTGCCTGTCACCGACATAAGGTCAAAGATTCCAGAAAAAAATACAGCTGAACAAAAACAATGAAAGTTAAAATTGCTTAGATACTTTCCATTTTAAAATGCTGCTTCAAGGTTGCAACATAACTATTGCCTGAACGATAGTTAAATTTCAATGTCTCATTTTTATGCATTACAAATGAATTTATTTTCATAATTAAGTAGGTATTGTCAAACTGTGGTTTTAATCTGTTCAAAACTGTGTACGCTGGGTATAGGAATGTAAACAAAGCAACAATAGCCACTACTAAACATACCAACAACAACAACAACAACCATGCAACAATTTTACTCAGTCTGGATGCATTTACCGATTACAAAAGTCAAAAATACATTAATGCGTAAGTATGTAGCAGGTCCTTGTCAACGAAATTCCTTTGCCGCGTGCAAGTAAGCAATATATTATTTCTCATCTAGGTGTGGCACAGATTTCACGCGTTATTTTCTTCATACGAGTTAAGAGTCTCAAATATTCATTTACGACCTTCATGAAAAATCGTTGTCAAGGTCGCGCTTTGACTTGGATCGAGGCCGTCATATCGCTTACCTGATTATGATATGGTTCACCAGTTCTATATTCTATTTGTGTGGGGAGAGAGCAGGCATCTAGCAACAGAGAAGACACGACAGAAAGATAGACAGATAGACAGGTAGAGAGAGAGAGAGATAGAGAGGGGGGGATCCGACGCCAAGAGAAGAGAGAAAGAGAGATAGAGAGAAGGCGTAAGAAACACCAGCGTATCATGCAACACCATGTCGGTACAGAGACGACAAACAAACAACGCAAGAAAACAAGTGAACCTCTGTGCAGTCAAGTTGCAAGTCGGAGATTTTATGACTTTAGTGTAGTAAATACTGTATTACTCGAATTTCCACCACATATAAGACGCAACCATGTTTTGAGTGATTTAAAAAACACTTTGCATGCGTGTTTAAGACGCAATTGCCAAATTAAGGAATGAAAAATTATTGCTTTATTGGGAATTTAAATCAATTTCTTTTGAAAATTTAACAAATTGTAATAATTTTGACAGCAATTATACAAACCCTAGCATTGACAAAGTGAAGTTTTAAGCGTACAAAATGGCACACATTTTCAAGCATAAGTTTTATCCCTGAGAATAAATATAAGACGCATCCCAAATTAATATGAAAAATATGAATACCAGCGTCTTATATGTGCGTAACAAATTTTGACAATTCATCCATCCATGACAAAGTTTCACATGTTCTGTATATCCGCCCGAAACCGCTACTTTCTCAATGTTTTTAACAGTGTGCATGTCAAGATAATTCATTCCAATCAAATCATTGTTTGCTATCACGCAAATTAACTTCCGCTCTTTACTACATTAAACTGAACGCCTTGAAGGGAGCATCGGCACGGTAAAGTGTATCCACGGTAAAGGTACGACAATTTCGATTCAAGGTTTCATGTATACTGGTGTGTCTCCGTCAGCTCTGGATCCCTGGATTTGGGTCAGCGTGGGGGCGGGGCACATAACCGCAGTGTGTCCAGTCGGCACAGCCGAGAGGTCGCGCAAGTGTGTGTGTGTGTCCGTGTATTATTCATGTGTGGAGAGGAGAGTGTATGTACGACCGATTACACACACACATATACACACACACAGACACATAGAGAGATTTAAAACATTGTTGGCATACGCACTGTGTGGAGACGACTGTTTTCCAACTCTTGTCAGTTTCTTTGTTGAGGATTAGTATTCCGATTCTCAAATGAAATATTTATGTTATTGTTAACTAAAATAATAAAATGATTATGATGACAAACTAAGCTAGAATGCCAATTTGTTATAATTTGGAAGGTAGGTTCTAGGTAAGCTCTTTCAAAGGATTGTGTTCCTAACATCAGTCATAGCCCACTGAGATTTTAAAATGAATTCATTACGAAATACTGCAGGACTATAAATTATTTATGAATTATTTAACAGTGTTTCACATCAATATGTTAATATTGTTGAAACAACTTGTGACGAAGGCGGAACTTTTAACCAAGTTAAAACTTGTAATCGCTGATAACCGAGTACTGACAAGAGACCTGGAAATCAGTTGTCGGCGGCAGCGCGGCGAAGTGAGCGCAAGCGCTTACTCCAAATTGGGCGCCAGTAATTACGAGGGGACAAACTCACATAATGCCACATCGATAGCAACAAAAAACAAAAACACTGAGAAAATCACAAAAAAATAAAATTGTGCCACATTTAGAATGTAAAGAAAAACTCGGTGAATTGGTTTGCATACAAAAATTTCTGTAGGACTCTTACGAATTATTTAGCATTATAAAAACCAAAAACAGTAACAAACAGCAAGTGTCGGAAGACTAAAATGTCATATTAAAAGAAATTGTGCCGTAGAAATGGTTATCAAGGATTTACAATTCAGAATTTATTTCGTATCCACTGCTTACGTAGGATTAAATTATGCCTGGCAAAACAAGGATCAGCAAACTACTCTACCCAATATACAAAAGTGCCATTAATAAGGCATCAGCTTTTGTCATGTACAGCAGCAATGCTCGAAGAATTGTGCCTAGTTTCAGAGCCTACAAAAACACGTGTGTAACATAAAACCCGCTTTCCACCGTGACTTATCACCGCGCAGTTAGCATTAACGGCTAGCTCTGGCGAAGAGCCGGACGTCGCGACCTCACCTTTCCTCCGATCTCGCGGGTCCATTCGGGGGTCTCTGGGAGGTGGCGGGGGGCCCCTGGCGCCGGGCCCGTGGCCTCGCGGTGGTGGGCCGCGCTGCCTGGGTCCGCCGCCGCCGCCACCGCCACCGCTGTACTCGGGCGTCGCCTCCGTGAGGAAGTTGGACGGCACGAGGCCGCGCGTGCCGTCCAGCTCGCCCATGAAGAAGCCGTCGTCGTCCATCTCGCCGTACACGTAGATTATGTTGCCGGTGTTGAACGTCAGCTCCACTTGCTGAGGGCCGCAAGCAAACACACGATACAGTTTCACTGATATACCAGGACATGTCGCTAACTTTCCACTTGACTTTTGTAATACATGACCATAAAAGCATGTTGGCAAATAAATAACATTACCTATTTGATTTGGCTGATAAACCTGCTATTAAAGAATGGAAACAAGTCAGAGAACCAAAAGATTGATGAAATTTTAAAAAATATATCTACTACTTCAAATCATAACACATGGGTACACACTGTAAATATTAAAGAACAAACTGTAGGTGGCAACGCCTAATCCTTAACTAAAACAAAAAATGTTTCCACATATGCATCTAATTTTTAAGTCCATAAATATAAATGTTGTAATACGACATTCCTCGTTGGCAAACATTGAGTTACCTCCGCATCGACATTGGGCGACAGCTCCTGAGGATCGTAGTCGTACAAGGCGACCATCTTCTTGACTGGCATGCTTGCGTAGATGTCGCCCCATCGTTCTCGATCTCGGTTGCTCCCGTGCGGGCCCCGGCCGGCATCCACGCTGTTCTGTAACAACACAAGCCGCCAGATGTAAGTTAATTCTGTACTCGTAGTTTTTAGTGGTGTATTCCATTTGGGAGGAAGTGTAAGCAATTTCTAGCTACATTAATTCATGATGATCAGGTTAATAACTAGGAAAACGCTCAGTGTACCGCGTCCGCGTTGATGAGCGAGCACGGGTACGTGCAAATTCTCGAACCAAAAATGCGTACACAACGCACAGAAAACATATACATACATCCACATTGAATGGGCTTGTTCACGCAAAGCTCAGCATAGATGGCGCCACTATGTTACCTGCTTCACTGCCTTCCTCATACAGTGCAGTGTGCACTCCCGAGAACGCACGACGAAGGCAGTGGATAACTTAATGTGAAGTGGGGCCGAGAAAGATGTAACTCATTACAGTCTTTAAATAAGTTTGAATGAGTTTAAATGACCATATTATGTATTAATATCCTTTGGTAGTCTGTTGTACTCTCAAATATCTTGAAAAATGTAAGTTACAGAGTCCTAGGTGCATAATAATATCATTGTAAAACGAAATGTCATCTTTCACGGCCTAACACAGTATCCCTCAAAACTGGGCAGCGCCATTTTTAATAAACTTCACAAGCGCTGTGAGTGACTAGTGAGAATTTGTATTGTATTTATTCATTTTATTGTTTTCAGCTCTTTCGCTGGGTTACAATATATGTACTTAACATCCATTTCATCATAATATTGACAATAATAATAATAATAATACTGTGACAATACTAATAATAATATTATGACAGTTATAAAGTTAATAATAATAATACTTATAATTTAATTTATATCAATATCAATAGATATCTAGGTCCAAAAGAGAATATTAGTCGGAAGCAGTAAATATGCTAGCGATCCTGGTGAGAGCAAATGGCAGTGAACAAGCCCATTGAAATATGATCCACTCAATGAACATAAAAGTATATGCTTTTCATTGAAACATGAAAAGAGCATCTGCATGTTGCAGTAGAAAAACAGTCATTTCGATACTTCTTGTCTGACAGTTATTAAAAATGTCAATAAGTGCATACGTTCTTAACTGATTGGAATGAAAATTTGTAAAATAAGAGGCAATGTAGGTCTTAATGATCATGCAAAATATGAGTTTGATCAGATTTTTCGAAGACCATTTTTATTTTTCAGCCTATCAGGAGATATTTATTTAAATTAAATTTTAACCAATGAACAGATTTCAAAATAATTTGGGTCTGCAAACAGAAAGGTTGTCTTTACATGTGTGCAGATCGATCGGTGAAACGGTGCAACTTCTATTGCACCAGGTAGCAGTAAAAAAAAAAAAAAAAAACAGAGGTCCGTGTCAAAAAAGTAAAAAAGGAGTCGCTCGCTCAATAACAATTATTCTACTGGTTGTACCAGAGTCTGGGTCGGCGTTTGGCTAAGGCACCAGATATTAGGTGGCCTAGACAACCACTCTCCTCTGTAGGATCTCTGAGACTTACCTTGGGCATCTCCTGCACTTCGACGACCATGTTGTGAGGAACGTAGCCTCTCCTTCCTCGGCACTCGCCCCAGTAGAAACCGTCCGGGTCTTTCTCTCCGTAGATCTGAGATCGAATGTAAACATTAGAATTACTAACTTTGATGCATATTCAGAGAGACCTCACAACGAACATTATTTCCATTAGTCATCAGTTTATCACAGATTTAAATTTATACTGCATTCATTTATTATGATTGCTGATAATATTTATTAACATTATTATTGATTAATGATTTATCTGATCAATGATCATCAATCTTAGATTTTGCTCTTGAAAAAGTAGGTAGGTAATTGACGACTAGAACTCTCCGCCCACCGATACGTCACGAGTCACGTGACCGAGCGGCGGGAAAATGATCGTGGGCAAGATCCTCGCCGCGCGCCATTAGAACACACAGGGAAGTCAGTTCGGTTGATGCAAAAATCGTATTTCAGTGACGAAAATGGCAACGAAATGTGTTGTGTCGGGGTGTAACATCAGCACAAAGGTTCCCTGAATAACATTTCATGGATTGTCTAGTAACTTTGCTGTGAGAAAAAGAGAATTATAAGAATTCGTTGGGATGAACGGCTGTATGCGTGTTGGCAAAGAGACCACGTTTTATTGCTTGTTTTATTCCCTACAAACCTATTATCATAAACTTTACTCTTGATCATCCTGATATATAGGTGATTACCAAGTGCAATCCACACACTTACCTCCATACCTAGACGAAAATATGTACTTCCTTCTAGTTTAGACCTGAGAGTAAAAAATACCACCAACAATCTGTTTGTAGGTAAGTGGGTGGGTATAGGAATCTAGGCTCTCTAGGTGTAGGTAGGTATGTAGAAATAAACAACAAACCGTCAATAAATCCGTGAATAATAAACATCCGTAATAAAAATAACGTTCACCAGTGAATTATTCCTATTTAGTATAACTATAGATTGCTTACACTAATCTAGAGAGTAAGAAATATTCAGCTTCCCGCGCTGTCAAAAGCCTGGTATAAACGCATTTTTCTGAAGTCCATATCTCGGTATAATATCCACTCACAAACAAACTGTAACATTCTTTGAGTAGCCAGTGGCTTCCCACCTTGCCTACATACTTCATAAATGAACTTGGATTAAAACAATATGACTTTTTTAACGATTTTATCCACGTAAGTTACTGCAGGAATCTTACGGCATCTGTGCTGATCAGCTGAACTTGGCCCACAGTACGTTGCCGGGAGGAGTGGGGGGAGTTAACTCCGCCCCATTCTACTCGTCAATTACTTTGACTATTATTATTAATAATCCCAGTCTTTAGTTTAGTTGAAATGTATAAGATAAAACGTTGACGATTAGGTACTATTTCAGACAAACTATGTCTATAACGAGCAGCAAAAATATTTTATTTTTTCAAATAGAAGATAAAAAATTGACACTTTACACAGAACAACTAAGATTGATTTCTGATTCTTTGTAGTAAATTCCTAGTAACATAAACGCTACAAAAATGTGCGTTTCCTACTCTCAGCCTACTGTAACACCGACAGCAAATGTGTGATGGAGT
This sequence comes from Leuctra nigra, assembly GCA_934045905.1. Classification (NCBI taxonomy): domain Eukaryota; kingdom Metazoa; phylum Arthropoda; class Insecta; order Plecoptera; family Leuctridae; genus Leuctra; species Leuctra nigra. Next base: position 16,317,578 of record OW203767.1, on the reverse strand, counting down.
TACCTTGATCGGATCGCCCTCGTTGAACGGCAGTTCCTCCTCGCACGCGTCTGGATTGGGTGACATTGTCGTGGGGTCGTAGTCGAAGAGCGCGACAAACCACCGCATGCGCTTGTCCCGGGGGCCTTGCTGGGGCCCGTGTTGGGGGCCTCCTCGACCAGGCGGGGGCCCCCGATAGCCTCGGTCGCCGGGGTGACCATGTCGGTTGCGCGGGTCGCCCCGAGCTCCCTCCATGTAGTATTGGTCCCTACAAGAACACTCCGATTAATCTACACGATAACAGTTTTACAATCAACACTATTCGACACTAAAAGTACCTAGAGAGTGCGCTAGTAAATATAAGATGGACGCTCCCGCGAGCACAATCCCAGCGCGTGCGTACTTTTACATACAAGTCACTTGTCAATCGTAACGAGTTCAGTAAAAGTTATAAATACATCGCGAAATAACAGAAATTGATGCTTACCTCAGTGTCAACAATCAAATACAATTGGCATATTTCATTACAGCACACATTCATTCAAATTCTTGTGAAAACGAGTTGCCTATTCACCAAAAGCAACTTTTGACAGATTGCAATTGTTTGAACGATGCGTCAAGAAAAATGTGTGTTCAGAATGCCGTGAGAAAAACAATTTGCATCTGTCAAATGGTGATTTTTGGTGAATAGACAACTCGTTTGTACAAGAATTTGAATGAATGTGTGCTGTAATGAAATATGCCGATTGTATTTGATTGTTGACACTGAGGTAAGCATCAATTTCTGTTATTTCGCGATGTAATTATAACTTTTACTGAACTCGTTACGATTGACATCTAAGTGACTTGCCTGAACGCGCCCTGTGCGCATGTGCACAAGTACTCGTGGTATAGATGTTAACTTTTTCCGCTAGGTGGCGTTTTGCAACTTTTAGTGTCGAATAGGGGTGTTCAACTAACAATATTTTAAAGATGATAACAATATTGGAATTTTTCCAATAATCAAAATCAATTTCAATAAATTATAATTTAATTTAATATAAGAGTGTGTTGTCACCAACACTGTTCATCATAGTAATGGACGAGTTGTTGAAGAAAGCAGAGCCGAATGAGGGGATCGATACTCAAACGTTGATTTATGCGGATGATGTGGTGGTGTGGGGAGAAACTAGGGAGGAAGTTCAGGTAAAGATTAATAAGTGGAGTGAAGAGACAGAGAAGATGGGTTTGAAAATAAGTGAAGAGAAGAGCGAAGTAATGTCCATGGAAAGAAAGAAGCTTAAACACGGTCATGCTAGGATCAAGCTTGGAGAGGGATGGTTGAAGGAGGTGGAAGAGTTTAAGTATCTGGGTAGCCTGCTCACCAACAAGGCTAAAGTAGACAGAGAAATACAAGAAAGAAGAAAGAAAGCAGAGGCATTTTATCAAGCAGTGAGGAAGTTGCTGTGGAATGAGAAGTTTCCACAAGTCTGCAAGATCATTATGTACAAGATGTATTTCCTGCCAATTCTAACATGGTCAGCAGGTGGAAAGGAAATGAATCAGCTACAGGCAGCTGAGATGAAGTTTTTGAGGAGTGTGAAGGGGGTGACAAGAATGGATAGGATCCGAAGTAGGAAGATAAGAAAAGAGCTTGGGGTTGAAAGATTGGTGTTCAAGCTGGGAAGAGAGAGGCTTAGGTGGTTCGGCCACATGAAGAGGATGGGAACCGATAGAGTGCCAAGGCGGGTGTTTGAAGCGGCTACAGGAGGAACTCGGAGAGTGGGGCGACCAAGAGACAGGTGGATTGGACTGATCAAGGAGGATGTGTTGGAGAGAGGAGGAAGGTGGAGTGAGTTGGAGGCTGAGAGACAGTGGGAGGACAGAGCATGGTGGAAGGAATTTGTGGAACAATTAGAAGTGGAAGAAGAAGAGGAGGAAGAGAGGAGGAAACGCCAGGCGTGGCCAGCCGGTTTCCAGGAGTCCTGCGGCCCTAGTGTTGGTGGGAATACCCACCCCCTGACCCATTAAATTGGAACCAGGGATGGATTATTATTATAAGAAAGAAGGCCCAGAGCACAGTGGAAGAGTTTGCTTGAAGAAGTTGTGAGTGCAAGTGAAATAATCTGATTATTAGATATATGAAGTTGGAAAATAATGTACCTATGTGAAGAGAAAGAGGATTCTGAAGAAAATTTTATGTCTGACCCAACTAGCCAGTTAAGAAGTTGAGTGTAGACCTATTACCTATGTAGGTATGTCTGGATAGACAATGTGCATTTCACATAATATGTCACATTTTATTGTATATAAATCCTGACCTGAAGTATTTGGAGTCAGAGTTTTTTCAAATAAAATAAAAAAATTTAAATTTTTTGATAAATTGTGAAATTTAAATATTTAAGTATTTCGTGCCATGCCTATTGGCTATTATCTTATCCATCTCGGATTGTGCCTGTGCCACTACCCAAAACGGAAATGTGGACTGCTTGTAAGTTGTAACCCCTATTCTAAAGCCTGTTATATTAATAATGTAATCGTCTGACCTCTCCTCCATGGCGCGATCCCTGCGCGCCTGCTGCGCCGCCTGGTGTTGGTGCGCGCCGCTGCGCTCGTGCGGCAGTGCCGGCGGTCGTCCGCGCTCGGCGTGACTCCTTGGCGCCGCGCCCCGACCGTCGTAGTGCCGAGCGGCCCCGCCGCGACGCCCATCTACATAATCGTCTTCGCTAAAGTTACCCTCGCTTGCAGAGTCTTTAGTAATCTCTAAGACAGACCAAACGACAAGCACCCGTTATCTAATATAACGTTCGGCATGCATCATTACGTGGTGGGGGGTGGGGGGGGGGGGGGGGGGGTTGTGGGCGACAAGGCTACAGTCAATAGGTACCATAACATTTTACTTCATTTCTTAAGAATAATACAATTGACATCACAAACTGCATCGCATTCCAGTCATCATTGCCAATTATACATTCTATTGAAACAACACAAATTTAATGGAAGAGCTAAAGACCCAAATATGTTTATCATTGGGCACAAGAACAAAAGAACAAAGCCATGAGATTGTGGCCAAACATTTGCAAAATAAAATAGTAAATACAATACAATTATCTCATTGGTTGGTTCTTTTGTTCTAGTGTTGTATGTTAGTGCAAATGACAATAGTATTTGAACCTTTACACTTGTGAAATATTAGTTTACGATTACAAACTGACACTGTAACTGTTGCTTTTATAAAAATAATTGAACTGCCGCTATTGCATCAATTAAAATCTGGAGACTTGAAAAATTGAAAATGTACCTACATAAAGTCCTAGGTATAACAGTAAAAAATAACTTAAAAATGTAATAAATTTTTTTTGTTTGCAACATAAATATTAATTACAATCGTCAATCTGATTTTGTTTGTTAGCAGTGTTTTGTGTTATTTACTAAATAGAAAGCTGCATTAGGGAAAGGTATGTATAGAAAGAGTGACTAGAATACATAGAGCACTGTTAAATAATTGGAGATAAATGCTGTAGATTGGTAAGGTATTCGTGCCACCTAAATAAAAGATTACGTGCAATGTTTGGTCTGAGGTTTGCAGACACTATGTTTGCATTAAGAACAAGGGTGATAGATTTCATCTTCCTTAAAATATACCTACTCATCAATGTCGATACATTCTTGTACAATTTGGGTGTTACGTTGTGTGCAAGTTTTAATGCAGAATTCTATGACTGTATGCAGGTTGACAAGATAGAATGCAAGTGAAATGTCCCTCCCGACTAACCTATGGCTGGTATGTTCATATGATTTGGATAGATCTCTTTGTCCGAGAGATTCTCATCGGTGTCGATGATGACTTGACCGTGCTGGTCGCGCCGATGGCCCTGGCGCATGTGGGCCGGAACTGCCGAGCCGTAGCGTCGTCGGTCGTTCTTCATGTCGATGCCGTCCTGAACGCGAGAGGTACGTACAACATTCATCATCATTCAACTCAACATAAAATACTCATTGAGACAGCTGTAGTTCATAAATGGGATAGAGGGAGGCACAAACTAGTAAAATACGAGAGTGTGAGTCTACCACAGAATGTGGGGTAATAAAAATTGGTATTCAATAGGGCTGTGCGGGTACCCGAAATTTCGGGTTCGGACGGGTAGTTGAAACCCGACTCGAAAACAAAATATAAAACTCGAAAAAGGGTTTTTTCGGGTAGTTTGAAATTGCCGCCAAAAGTCTCCAGAACGTAGTTGCGCTTTTTCCCGCTAGGTTGCAATAGTCCGCGGTTGCGCTAAGCGCCTGCGCCGTGAAGTCGGTCGTCCGCCATTTTGGAATTGACGAGATGAAAACACTGATGGATGAAAATATGTGCGTCGTCCAATTTACAGTTTGTTGTTGAGTTTCTAATTATGTAAAAGTGCCAAGTGCAATGAATATTTTTGTTATGGATAGTGATGAGCAGGGCGAGGTAGTTGACAATGATTTTTTGCGACGTAACGTACCTAATAGTCCAAGACCAGGTACAAGCAACGGACGGTGCCAATCGGTTTGTTGTGGATAGGGATGAGGAAGGCGAGGTATTTGACAATGATTTGTTGCGACGTAATAGTCCAAGACCAAGTACAAATGGTACAAGCAACGGTACCAACAACAGTAGGAAGGCTTCTTCATCATTTGTTCATGGTAAATTAAACTAAATACTACCCTAGAGAGTTAGCAATGATTTTTTTTAAATAAAAAAATACCCGAAATTACCCGATCGATACCCGATGTATTTTTACTACCCGACTCGAACCCGACCCGACCTCCAAAAATGCTACCCGCACAGCCCTAGTATTCAAGTTCATTAAATCAATAGTTGGACTTGAACTAATTTAGCATAAGCAATTTAATTTCATTGTAGGCATGTATGTGGTATGTACTCACCCACTGATTATATATTATGAACCCCCTCTTTCAAGATTTTATATTTTCATTAAGATTTCATGCCTTGGTACAGATTAGGCGAGACGTTAAGGTAAGTAAAAATATTAATAGAAGGACAGTGGACGATTCTCTAATCTAATATCCTAAATCACAGTAATATCATTGAAAAGTCCGAAACGAACAGCTCATACCTTGTTCATCTTCCCTTTAAGCGCATTGGTCGGAATGGGCGTCGCTATGCTGTCCGTCGACTGACTGTCTCTCGACTTGGTCCTCACCGTCACCTGCTTGGGGTTCAACCCGAGCAGCTTGTTGATGTCGATCAGTGCATGGTCGCCCGTCGGACTGTCCACGTCGGTCACCTTCTTGCCATCGGCGTAGACGGCGTATCCGGTGACCGGCGCGCCGTTGGTCGAGCCGTTCATCGTCACTGGCAGCCAGGTGACAAGGAGAGTACCGTCTTGAGGCCCCGCCTCCACTTGGATGTCGACTGGGGGGTCTGGTAGTCCTGACCCGAGAGATCACGTCAAGACATGGTTAACTGATAGTCCGAAGAAACGGAAGCTTAAGTAAGTATGCTTTACAGAGAAGATTTTCAATAGTTGGTACATAATCTAGTTAATTGTCTATGATTGATCTCTAGTACAGCATTAAGTTTGTGATTTATATTAGTTACATGTTACATCAACAAATACATGAAAATTGAAAATCTATTCTTCAGAAAAGAATATTTTGTAATTTTTAATTTTTAATTCTGTAATACTCCCATCAAATTTGTGGAAGATTGAGAGACTTGCTCAGTAGCTACTAGCTTTAATATGGCAAACCTATCCAAGAATCTACCAACGTAAGCTGTTGCATGTTGCGAAAATTTTAGTTAGAGCATTTTGCAAAATTAACGAGGTGAGGTAGATTTACCTACATTACAATTTCCCCTTCTTAGAGGAACTACCGTATACAGATTCAATGCGATTCATTCTTTTCTTCAATCTCACAGATTTCCTGTGCCCTCTACACTATCCATAATATGCATTAATTAAAATATTATGACTAAACACAAAAGAGTATAAATGTTGTCATCACCTTTGCAGCCTTTCCATGCAAGCAGACAAAATACAAGAAAACCATAGAATCAGTGGTCATCATTATGTACTGTAGTCAACGCAATATTGACTGTCGACTATCTTCTTAACATCAACATTAAGCAAACGTTACGACACTAACACTTAAGCACATTACAACAACGTTTGAAAGCCACGACACTTTTGAAAGCTAAGTACATCAAATGTATACAAATACACATGATGCAGGGCAATGGTATGATATCTACCAGCTAATTTACTTGCAGATGATTATGATGAGGTTACTAAGGGGTCATTGTAACACTATGTACATACCTAATACATATAATACAGTATAACAAAGGAACACTGATTACATAAACAGGAACTATAGGGGCAAGCCTAGGAAGGTACCACTGGGCATCGGAATTAAAATTTAGTTACCAGGGAACTACATACTATATTATATACAATTATATGGAAGATCAGGCTCAAAATGCTAATTATTAATTACCTATTATCAAACATTTTTTTCTTCTCTAAGCAAAATATTATACTTATCCAGAAATGCGTCACACACAATATGAGAGTATAAGATGAGAGTAAGTATCTCGTCATGGAGTTTTTTATAATACACAATATTTATAACCAAATATGTAAGATGGATGCGAGATTTGATTTTGCTTTTGATAAGCTACCTTGCTCAATTGATGGTTTGCAACAGTAACACGTATATATTCCCGTTTCTTCTAAAATATTTGTGGGATTTATTTTTATAATATTTAATTCTACTGATATTCTAAAAGAATAAAATCTTACTACTTATGTCAAGATTCACTTTCATAATGTTAAAGGTTGAAATGTTTCAATTAATTCGTCCATAATAAATCTTGTTCAAATTTGAAAGTTTCTTGAAAGTGAAAAGTGACTCCGATTCTAAACTATTCGTCTAATCTAATTGCTAAGCTCAAGATCAAAGTAGAAACATCAAAATGAAATTTACCTTTACCTTTGGGCAAGGTCCGAAAGTCTATGTGACACGAGAATCGCTCTACCTGCTGCGATTGCTTCTCGTCGAAGTGTGGCGCTCGGATGTTCTTGGCACGTACTGTGACCCTGTACACAGTGTTCGGTGCCAGCCCTGGAACGCTCAAGCGTGTTAGTATACTTTCACCGAGATTCAATTTTGCAAATGCACAGAAATAAATTAGGTACACTCAAACCAATTAAAAACGGTACTTTGCACAAAACGGATTGGCTGCTGGTCAGGTTCCTTGACAATAAATCCTTGTTATTATCAATGAAATCAGAGCTAACCTAACATAGATTTAGATAATGCATTAGCACAGACTTCATGGGATGATGCCATCAAACCTTTATCAGACAATCCTTTTCATTCCAGGCACTGTTTATTATTTGTTTAAATGTACATATGACATTTATTATGCCTTGATGTATGACTCGCAGGGTGTTTTTTGTTTTTTTGACACTTTTATGTAAATATTTATACGTTTTGAAGTCGATTTTGTTAAAAAAAATCAACTTTTTAAAATTGTATGGGGTGTTGGGGGCATAACTCCTTCTTGCCCTGCCTGGCATTTGTTTTTTCGGACACTTTGAAATCAATTTTTTGACATTTTTTGTTTACAAAATGCAACTAGGTATGCTTAAAACACCACAAAACTTGATTTTTTCCTGACATCCAGGGAGGGGAGGGGGCAAAAGGGAGTGCTTGCTCCCCCCCCCCCCCCCCCTCCTGGCGCCTATGGTCCTGGTCTCACCTGTGATGGTGTGCCTGTAGACGCCCGGTCGCACCGTCCGCACCTCGACGTTGTTCACGCACACGGCGTGCTGGTGGTTCGAGTTCGAAGGCAGCCACGAGATCACGGCCGACGTGCTTGTCACGTTGGTCGCCTTCACGTGGCTCGGCCCCAAGGGCACGTCCTTGCCGATGACCATCGTGCACGCGGCGTCGCGCGACGTGCGCCGGTTCGGAGTGATGGAGCGAACGCTGATGCGATGCGGCTAAGCAAGGACACGTTGAATTAGGTTGAAGCTGGTTAGGATATTATGGACTACCCAATTAGTATTGCATAAAAGAAAAAAACATTAATAATATCATAAAAATATGTTATATTTGGTATTAAAAATGATTAATTAACTACTTTATTTATTTATTTTGAAAGCATACATAGAGCATACATTTTTTTAAATTGTTGAGTCGGGGATATAAGTTCCTAATACCAATTCTTTAGTTGCTAGAATATGATAAATCATATAATAAAAAAGTGTTAGCTAACCCTATTAGAATCTACACCCTCGACAAGAGCACGCGTCCGCTCGCACGCCTTCACCGTCGTCTTGAGCACACCGTCGACGTAGACGTGGTACGAGTCCATCGGATTGGCCGACTCGGGCGGATTCCAGCCGATGAGCACGCTCTTGTTGAGCTGTCGCTCGAGGGTCAACTGCTTTGGTGGTGGTACTAGCACGGAGAAGAAAGTGTCTGCAGTCACAGCCAGGGTCACATGTGACATGGAGACATGGGGACGGGATTCATCAGTCAGTTCTCTCTCTCGCAAACTATCTCGCTCTTTCGATAAGAATCACAACAAGCAAGCGGCTCGAGTAGAGGGGTTGTATTTGACGGAGAACACTTGATTCGAAAGAATACTGAAGTTGGTCTTGAATTGGATTTTTAAAATTGATTTACAGTCAGTCTGTAAGTCCGTAAGTCGGTCAATCTGTACAAAATTATAAAAAAATTACAGGAATTCGAAATAAAGTCCAATTTTAGAATTATAGGATATTGGTTCAACATTTCAAACTAAAATATAAAACCTTGTATTTTTGTGTAATTGATCTGAATTTTTAAATTTTAAACTGAATGTGTCGCCACATTTTTGGGCATAATAGATCGAACAGTCCACTATCAAAACTATGGTGCTATAACTCATTTGTTAAATTTAGATTAAGGAGCAGTGAAGGTTCACCCATAAAGACGCTTTGTACTTGGTACTCGTAAGTGGCATCAAAGTAAAGACCGACTTGTGCATCTCGTAAATATAACTCCTCTACGAAGGAATCTCCGTCTCGAGGAAGGACACCGGAATGGAGGAAGGATGTTGGGATGGAGGAAATGATTCCGACGGAGACGAGCATACAGAAACACATACAAGCAAGCAAGAGTTAAGCATGCGAGTCAAGATCACTAAAGTTTGTTCAGTATTAAATATTTTGAAATTATTTGATAATCAATATTTGTACTTCAATTTCTTTCTGAGATAAATTTAATTTCACATATTTTATTTTAAATTTTTATTAAAATCAAAGAGGCAGCAAAAGAATTTTTAAATCTCAAAATGTCAAACTTCAAGTAAATTTGTGTTTTGTAAAACAATTTGTCTATTCCTGACAAGTATGTATAGCATTAGTAGTTGCTACTTACTACTAAGTACTGATATATTAAATGAAGAATACATTAATAATTAAAGATTTATGAATAATTTTAAATTTTATACTGAAAAAACCTTTTCTTGCTAAATAGTAAATTGCTATGCAGCGATAAGTTCAAATGTATAATGAAATCAGACATTACGAAGAATAAATAAGACTGGACAGTAAATAGTGAACTCAAACGCAATATGTATTAACTAACTGGCAGTACATAATCATTATTCAATAAAAGTTGAAAACAGACAATTTAATAATTATGAATAAATGCATAACTATAAAGTTCAAATAGAAGTAAAAAATCAGGCCCTGATGCACTAAGCGAGAGCAAAGTATGGCAAGAAACTCTAACTGACACTTGCTTACTTACTAATTAATTAGTCATTACCATGGCTTAATTCATATGTGCGTAAACTGCAAAAGTGGAATAAATGCTGTGACTACGAAATCAATATCTACAGCAAGTGCACGTACCAGTGGAGCGAATAAATATGCGTGTTCTAATTCTATCGAAATTTAACTATTTCAACAGCACTGCTAAGGCGAAAAAGAAACATTTCAAGATAGTCTGCTCACTTGTCAGAAAAGACCAGACCATTGAGGCACTGCCATGCTTAGAGCAAGCAGAAATGAAATGCAATGTACCTAGATTATTGTAAAAAGTCCACGATTATGTCGATGGACTAGCATAGGTACTCTTTCCTAACTAATCTAGTCTCTATGGAGAGAAACTGGAGTATACTGACTGAGATACATTATGTTGGTATGGCATACTCGACACAATACTGCATGGATGGCGGTCTTGGCACAAAAACGTGATGAAAAAATAATCAAAATTAAACAAGAATAAAGACAATATTCTTGAGCCTGATCAAAGTTCAAATTCTTGCTGTAAAAATTTATGAAAAGGAACGTATTTAGAAATCATTGGGCAAGCAAAGTGTCATTTAAGCAATGCTCGCTAGGGCCAATTTTAAAATCGATATTAAATCATTTCTAGTTGTAAGGGGGTAGAAAATAGTTGGTCGATACTATGAATACATGACGAAATACAACATCAATTAATAATATTTGTTTATATAGAAAGCAACTAACAAAAGTACAAGAGTACAAATAAACTCATTTGATTGCTACCGAGTTAAAAACGAGCCCATAGTGAGCGCATTTCTTATAGGATCGCTTGTTTACCTGGACCTTCTCCTAACTGTTCGTTGAGCGCGTCGTCTTCTTCTTCGAAGATGTCTTCTAGATCAATGTAGTTATAGTCCGGCATGCAGTGTTTGCTATATGACTCTTCTGAAACAGAAATGGGCAGGTTGTAATCGCAGTCGAGCGTTGGCAGTCCATCGACTCTCGTCATAGTCTCAAAGTAAGGCGCTAATGATATCAGGGGGATTGGTGGTTACGACAATGAGATGAAAGACGAACCCACGAATCCCTGGCCTTCATCGGAATCGAACCGATGCCCCAGAGTTAATGGCAACCTCTTGGCCTAAATTCCTTATACATAAGTTACTATTGAGCTACGACAGGTATTGTCAACTACGAACGATTATGCAAGGAGACAAATGACATGGAAGTGGTAAAGTGGAGAATTATGAGATGAATTTTATGTTAGATATCAGATCTAAGGGGAGTCATCATTAAATTCAGATCAAATTCTCAATTCAAAACTTTTTCAATTTAATATTTAACTGTAGACAGATACAAGGTTTAATATTTCAGTACCTACTATTCAATACAAGGATTATCGAAACAATTTTACTATTTTTAATAATGGTAGACTAGATATGCATAACTTAATGCTAGAACTTTCAGGAAACTTGTTCTAATTTGTATCAGAACAATAAAAAACCACAATATATTTCGTAACAAGTGGCAAAATTTCAATGATAAATTATATAAATATCTGTCTACAAAAACATTCTCCTCCTATTTATCTGTGTCAGAATTAAGGATGTAGGTACTCTTTGGAATAAGTATTCCAAACATGTTAAATAGAAAATTGGATTTTGAATTTCTCCCGTTAAACTGACCTCTGACAACATAGATTTTGATAGACAAGAGTAATCAAAATGAGCGACATGATTTCTACAAAGGCAGGCGCGTGAAAAACAGTTCTAGGTTTTGTAAATGAAACAGTAAACACCAGTGTTGTGTGTGCTGTGAACACGTACTATTCGAGTTGCGCGGCAACCTCTGCCTGTGGTGCCGTCGGTGGTGCGACGAATGCCCCACCGGTCTCGACTTGACCTTGACCTGATGTGCCCTAGCAACCCTCACCCTTCCACCACCACCCCCTTCAATCCAGCAGCATGCACAGAACAATCAATCACACACGCTTCCGTGAATCGCACTCGCCGCACACAAAGCTTGCGTCGGTGGGGATGATTATGGCAGATGACGCACAGATTGGGTTTAGGAGTCGGCCGCTCTCCAAGGTAAATATTGAAATTACTCCTTCAGTTGTTTGAGGTTATTAACCTTTGAACCACTGCATCTTTTAATTCTAAAAAATAGTTTTAGTAGTTCGAGTTTGTAAAGTTGTGAAAGTCTCTGCTTATATTTAAGTTTCTCTCTCGAACTTTATGAGTATAAGGAGCACAATATCTACTAGTACTACCCAAGAGAAGAGGAATATGTGAGTTGTCCAAAGTCCACGGGAAAGTCCTGTAAACCTCGATATTTGAGCTTGCTCCGTCTAAGTGCACTTTTAAGTTGCCAAAAGGACATTGTCAAATACTGTCAACTTTGTTGCTCCTATGGTTGGTTGAGCTTTTTGTTTCCAATTTTTAATAGACATTTAACAAATTAAAAGCATATATTATTATACTTTGCAATATAGAATCCTTAAAAACTGCATTCTAGGTAGCTTGAAAATTCTTTGCATCCAAGACAATTCTTGCTTAATTAATAATTTCGCATAAATCATAAATATGAAAATCAAACTCTCAAATCTGAATAGGTATTAGGTAGCACATTAAAAATGTCCACTTTGTATAGGAGTTACATGCTAATAATTATATGTTTCCATTCGTTAGGATTAACTTTGCAGAATATCATGTAATTCATTCTGAATTCATTCCTGAAATCGTTTTCAAGATTTACCTTCAGAGTTCAGCAGAACTTTTATTATTGGAGGCATAAAACACCTACCTACCCTAACTTAAAATTATTTGCTAACAAACACTAGGTACAAAATCTAGCAACAGCTTGGCATTGAATTTACAGAGTGGAAACCTTTTTAATAGCCAAGGCAACAAATTAGGTTAGCTTAGAGGTGATTTAGAATTTCAGAAGGTACAAGGGTAAATATTTATTTGCACAAATGAAACACACAACAAAAGTAATAGGTATGTAAGATTCTTATATCTTGTAATGTTGGTTTTGTCTATTAGAAGAATGTCAGAATAGTAATTAAGTAACCTACTGTGAGAGAAATGTACTGGGCCACCCAGTAGCATACATTACTTGTACTTGATCTGAGATTTTCACATTGTTTGTACCAATCAACTAAGCAACTATAGGGAACTTAAGATGTTTCTTTAAAACTGTAAAGAATAAGCTAGAATACATTCTGGTGATGAATATGAGAAGGAATATTAAATATTTTGTTTGTGTGTGATTGCGCTCATCTTCGCTTGGTTAAAGATAGAGTAACAAGTAACAGATTGAAGAGAAAGTGATTAAAGCAGACAAATGCAGGCAAGGATGACACTGAAAGTTAGGGGGTAAGGGGGGAACAATCCTTGGTAAGAAAACACAGAAGTGCAATTGCAATAATAATATATATTGAATAATAATGTTAATAGAACAGTTAGACAGATTGCAAGGACATGTTTTTTGTGGATCAAAAATTTTAGCGTTGATTTTTAATCAACCTATCATTACAATCCACCAATTGTTGTTTAACATCATTTAGCAGACAATGAAATAGAATACATTCCACAAACAAAAGTAAGAGGTAGATCATGGGGCACAATATCAACAGAATGGGTATCCAAGTATGTAGAGATTTGCAACAGAGTAGTAGTATCAGCTCATAAGTGACAGCAAGAGAGACAAATAGTAGTGCATGGTGCATTAGAAGAAGAAACAAGATATATTAGAGAAGTGAAGAAAGAGTTACATTCATAGACAATTATTTTAGGAGTGTGTGGACAGGCTACGTAGGACTGAAATATATCTATCTACTTTCCAGGGCATGCCTAATGTGTCACATTATTGGTTATATTATTTCCACATTGAGAGGTTTAGAAGGACGAATGTAACACCATGAAGATAATTTGCTAAAATTGAACAAAGCAAATCAGTAGGTCATTAAACATAATTTATTAGTATCTACTTTCTTAAAATACTTTATAATCGATGGATGAAAGCTTGGCTATGAGTATATCAAGTGCTAAATTCACTTTAGAAGCCTATGTGTACCTAGTCTCGCACACTCCTAAACTTGGACCGATCGCGAGCCAGGCCACTCACCTGGTTCGGACAAGCCGGGGGGTTCGAACTACCTCTAGCCGAGCGAGAGCGGACTGACTCACCCATCATGAAGCTGGCGTCGCCAGGCGTGTGGAAGTCGAACTCGTGCGCGACGTTGGTCGACACGCTGTCGTCGCAGTCGCGCAGGCCGAGCACGGCGGCCTGGTGGAACTCGAGTAAGTCTTCGCCGACGAGCTTCGCGATGAAGTTGGACGGCACGAGGCCTCGCCGTCCGTCCAGAAGTTCTCCGTCATAGAACCCGTCCTGGGAGTGCGACGTGTGTTAATCAAGTCTCGTTTCAATTAATTTCAGCCTTGTTTGTTTGCACTATTTACTCAGCATTTCGAGATGTTTTTTTAAGATTAAGAAAAATACGAGGAAGGACAAGCACATAATCTGTCATTTTCGGTATTGTGATTGTATCGTTGACGACAGACTATATGTAGAAGCAAGAAAGTTATAGTAATCATCGTTGACCACTTTCTTAAAATCGTTACCTCCGTAAAGTCATGAGCAGTATTCTATTTTGAAATTCAGCAAACTATGCAAATTGCAAAAAATATTTTTATAGACTTCATAAACATTTTAAAAGAACATAGTGATTCACAGAGAGCAATCTACAACGTCGTCGCTCTACGAGTTGGAATAAGTTGACATCTTCAACGAGGAGGTCACAATCCCAATCAAATTCCTTCATTGGTGACTGATTGATCATCCCCTATCACAAACACTATCAACGGCCTGCCAACATCTTTACACCAGAGTAAATGGCAAATGCTGATGAACCTCCATGTTTACTCTCATGCAATCGCGAGTGTCAGAACTCGAGTCAGTCGCCGAGTCTACGCACCTCATCCATGTTGCCCCAGACCAGTAAGTAGTCTCCAGCATGCAACGGTAGCTCCGCCTCGGGATTGTCGTTGGGAGATTGTTGGAACGGATCGTACGAATATCTGAAACAGTGACACCGTTGCGTTAACAATGCTGCTATATACATCCACATGTCTTTAACTAATCAGGGTTTAAATTTGTGTATACATTAAGTTCTCCACTAATTTAAAAAAAAAAAAAAATGTCTATAATTATATTATAATGTTTAAAATTCAATTAATCTTCACTACTGCTGCCGCCAAATCTTATGAATTTATAAAATATTTTCAATGAACATCAAATGAATCCACAAAAATAATAGAATTCGATCTAAGTAACTCACCTAGCAATATAAACGTAGCAACGGCCCTTGCCAGGGATGTCCAACATGTCTACAACTTTGTTGTCTGGCCCTAGCAAGTGTTCGGCTCCCGGAAATGTAGTATACAGCCCTAGCAAAAATACATATAAATTACATTTTGGTTTAAGAACATTTTTCATAAAACAAGTAGGTCGATTTAAAATAAATGTACAACAATTTGTGGGATAATGTGCCCAAATGTACAATTAATTCAGTTAATACCAGCAGGTATTTGATTTTTTTAAGAGTTATCCGAAGACGTTTAAAAGTCGAGAAATTAATAGAAAGAGGACAACTGTGACTCAATACCCAAATCTTTGTAATTATTAATTGCCTCTGGCTCCAATCAATAGTTTACTACTCATAACTGAACACTCAACAATTCCTGTCTTCCAACAAAAGATTGGTTGTTTCTACTCACTTCATACTTTACGTACTACAATATGAATCTCGTTTTTGTTACATTAGTAGGTAGCACATATTAGTAGGTTGTTTAGTGTGGAAGGAGGTAGGGGAGGGGGTAGAGGAGTAGGTAAATATCTTTAGCCATCATTTTATCAATGGCTCTAGAAGTGTGTGGTCTATTCATTGAAATCAAATCAGTAAAAGATCATGTAGTACCTGTTATTGAAATGATGTTAAAGATGACAAATGTGAAATGTTAGTGCATTAATTTTGTTTATTGCTCAGTGGGCTGGCTGACTGTGTTGAAAGGGCAGGAGAACATTTCCTAAATAAATAAAATTTAAGTGATTGTGTTACTTAAGTTGATTTAAGATCATAACTTTTCTAATAAGCTCATGGGATATAATTATGTTTGTCCTTCAGTTCAAGTAACAATTCGATTCATTTTATTACTTAGTTCACATTTCCATTTTCCAACCCACAAAAAAATCACTCCCAGTAGATACCCATACATGTATTATGTACTTGTCCACGGGATGATAATAAAATACAATACAATAGATCAGTAGATTTGTTGAGGTACTATGTTACTGCAATTTTATATTAAACTCCTTTTCAAGTGTTGTATCTCTCAAAAAATGTAGATTAGAGATAAGATAACATTTAGTAGGTACCTATTCCAATAAGATAAATAAGATATAAGATATTGTGTTAGGTGTGTCTTTCTTCTCAAGTGACAATTCAGATAGGAAAGTTGACATTTTCCACTCACTAACAATATATTTTCACTCCCATCGGTTAAGTAGTAGATTTTAGGGTGGTTATTACCCTAAATATAATGATTAATTTTCATGATAAACTCTATTATATTATATTTAGTGCTGCAGTAACAATTATTATCTCTCCACAAACAGTTTAAAAACGAGAGACTCACTGTCGAGGTCGTACTGCGTGGTGAGAATGGTCGGAATCGGCGGCGCGACGACGCCGACCGGAATCTGAGGCATCATCCTGGTCGTCGTCGGCTGTTGCATGAAGCTGTGCTGTCCAGCGGCCAAGGCGTTGGTCATGCTCGTCGGCCCCGTCATCATGTAGGACGTCGGCTGCTTGGGCGCGTACGACGGTAGCTGCGTGCTGACGAGGTGGTGCGAGTGCAAGGACATAGGCGGCGCCACCGACTGGCTAGGCAACATCGGCGGGTGGTAGCTCATGGGGTCCATCGAGGGAGGCGGGTGATCGATCACGACTGGAGGTTGCGGGACTGAAGACATGCCTGGCGAGAGATAACGGGACAGTTCGAGTTTTACCAATACATAACGGGAATTTGGTCTCTCTTTGAATGTCTTCAAATATCCACAACTATAGTTATGACATCCTAAGAAAACATATTCTTTCAGAATTTCAAACAACACAGTATGTAACACTTAAGATAAGATAAATATGAAATAGTGTTGCCTTTAACAAACAAGGTTCTAGGAATCAAAACACAACATTAAGATAAAGTAAGTGCATTAGCAATCTTTAGTTACCTCTTTTTATCTGTTTAATTTAGATACATGGCTAAAATATTCGGCAGCTAAAGTGTAAACAAGAATAAAGAGAATGATGGTGTAAGATGATAACTAAAGTTTTAATTTAAATATTTAAAAAATATGTGCAAAGACATGGAAGTGACACTAACTTAACTATACTGTCAAAGATTTATGAAGCTCAATTTTTTAAACCAATTATATTTTGGTTAACTTTTAAAAATATTAAATATGTGGGGGGAAAATTATGTGCTCTGTGTTGCATTATGCACCCACCGTTGCAATAAGGGCAGTTACAAGCCTTTATCATTAGACAAGATATTTTTCCAATTTAAACGTGACAATGGAAAAAGAGAAACAAGGACATGATTCATCTGCATTTTCTACAGTTGTTATCGGTCAATTCGAAACTTGCCTAAAAATCTAATAAATCTACATCAAATGTGATTGAAACGCCCCCAAAGACTTTTCTCCTTGAATTGAGTTGGAAGCATCTATTACTTAGGCAGAAACAAATATAGTACCAAATTTTGATTGAGTTTCTTAAATCTGGTCAAAATAGTTAACTTAACAACTAGTTATCTTATAAATTGATAATTGAATACATACTTTGAATGATTGTTTAATTAAGCAAAGGTATCCTCTGAACAATGAAAAGCTTAGTAAGATTGTTTGTGATTGTCAAGATGCTGGAACCAACAAGCTGAATTAACACGCGACTACACGGAAAAAGGTCTCCAAACTATATCCTACGAGTTCTCTCAAATATGCGACTTGTGCTCAGCCGTGTGTTGCTTCGTTACCGTGAACTAAAGCGTTCCCGGAGGAAAACCAAAGTGTAAAGATCCTCGGTCTAAAGAGATGATGCAAAATACGAGACTCGTGGATTAGCGACACAATGCACTACGAACAAACTGCTTTGAAATTGGCGATTCAGAACTAATGAACTCATTCAAAATCCTGAATCCATGAAAATCTCATTCAGTAAGAATCTATCCAGACCGAAAGGAGATTCTTCTGTAAACCATATTTTTTAACAACATATTTCTTAGTTCATAGTTCAATAGAAATAAACCAATCAAAACTTGGAAGAAATATTTTCTTAAGTAAAGAGATATGGCAAGTTCTAGAGTAAATTTCAATAAATTTCATCTCAAATAGTTAATACAGCAGGTATTGTGTAGTAAGTAAAGAATCAACATTCTTAAAGCAGTCTGTTAAACTAACTAAGATGACATTGTGTGTACGTACGTACATGTTCATTTGTACATGAAAATTGTCAGCGATGCTTTGTGAGTGAGGAGACTGTTTCAATTTAAAATTATTGAAGATTTTTACAAGTTGTTAGCAAACATTCATTGGTACTCCAATAACCAGTAAACTTTAGTATTTGTATGTTTGGCTAACAAGCGCTAATAATCTTACAATAACTCCAGTTTTGGTACAGATAAATGCACTGCTAGATGCTACTCTATATTACTATAAAATGTCCGCTATTTTATTTACTACTTGAATATCTAGAAATTTAGATTTATATTTCAATCTTGATTAATCTGTAAATTGTGCTTCTCTATCTAACATTTATTAAATTTTCATGTCGACATAAATTTTAACATCAAGATAAACATTTAAAAAACCTTCCCGTTTCTAGTTAACACTCACAAAACCTCGCCTTGCAGCTCTAAACCACATCGATCAAATCATCGCAGACGTTTCGTAGAAATTATGGAAACAGTCAGACACATCCTCGCAGGCACCATTCCCACTGACGAACTAGCGATGATGAGCAACTACGCACAAAAGAAACTCCCTCCGGTCGCTAGGCTAGGCTCGAAAGCTGCGACTCGCCCCAACCAAGCAGGCGGCGGTGTCGCAGCGATCGCTAAGCTAGTCAGTTAATATTTGCTTTGCCGAGAGTCTTACGGTTGTGTTCTTGTTTTCGTGTTGTACCGAACTTAATCTGGGGGACTTTAAGGTAGTAATTGGTCCACTGTTGTTCTTGTTGTTGTTGTTCCGGGCGGCTTGCAGGGAGCAGGCGGCCTGTTCCGCTAGCAACACTATTACCTTCTGAATCACCTGCGTGGATTAACAAACATGTCAGCTAACTGGCCTCCTCCGTTGACTAATCACTCCGATGATTTAAAAAATTTAATAACACTTGATAAAAAATTGATATTTTGGATTTCTTCTTGCATCACAATTCTTCTTTGAAGTTCAAATTTCAATTACATGTCAGGACCTGATTCTGTAACATTATTTTTATTTCTTATCGAATGATTTCTTGTCACTAAGATACTCAACAGGAGTGCACAGAAATCACGCAAAAAAAAGAAAATTGAGTTACAGAACTGCATCCAAGTTTATAGTATAATCAAGTTGGTATTAATACCCGACTAATGTGTCATTGCAAATCATCCAGCGTAGGTACCTAAATAAAGATAAACTCACCAATAGTTGATCTTGTCTTATCCAATTCTGCCAATATGCGGTTATCTTGCTCGATTTTTGCCATAATCCGATCGATCTCGGAGTTGGCAGGTTGAGAGCTGCCGCCCGGCTGGTTGACTGGCGATCCGGATCGAACTTGTGCGTAGGACGACGAAGAGGTCGCGTGGTCGTGACCTGAGGGGGTCGACGAAGCAACGGAGAGGGGGAAAGAGTTAGGGGGTTGTTGTGACATGAAATACGCCCCCACCCCCCCAGAAGCACTGTTGTTAATGGAAAACATACCGTTGCAAGAGAGGTCAGCGACAGAGGGGCTCTTCCAGAGTGTGGGTTTGTTATAATAGAAAGAAGGCGGCATGCAGTATGGGTTATCTAGTAAGCCGAGAGAGCAAGAAGTGTCGAGGTAGGGATACTGAAGACCCATTGCCAGGACTGGGTATTGGACAGGTAGGTTTGCGATGCCGGCTAGTCCGCTACCTAAAGTGGGGTGATAAGATGATTGGGTGACAGGTCGGAGAGAAATGCCAAAAAGTATCGAATTAGCAAATAATTAGATATGAGTGAACACGAAACGAGTAAACACAAAACCAACGAAACGTAACGTTTAGCGTGCAACAGAAATGGCAAACCGGTACAATGACTGTGAACTGCTGCCAGGCAAACAATATAGCATGCACATCATTCATTACGTCGTTGTAAAAGATATTGATATCTTAGAAAATGTAAGGAATACAGGCAGTAATCACTTCACAACAACAAGAAATTTTAATAGTTTCTCTCTTCTGAAAGATAAAATAATATCCTTTTAGGTAACCTTTTCACACAGTTCAATAACTGTTGTGATACAAGGAACTATGTTTGAGTGTATTGTTAAAAATAATTTCATGACAATAAAATAGAGCTAGCAGAATTGATTCCCAATAGTCACCAACTTTACGGTGTTTCACAATCGACAGCCACATGCAAGTCGTACGTACCAGTCATCGTAGAAACCCATCCAAAGAGTGAAGACCATCCATTTTCAACAATACCAATTCAACAGGGTTTTAGACATTACAACAAGAACAGCACAAGTTGGGACGCACACAATCATGCCCAACCCAACACACATCGTATGACAATAATGCCACGTGATCTCATCAAAACGGTTTACTGTAAGAAGCACCAGGCTGATTGTCCAGCATGAGTCAAGACAGACAATTAAGTATACCTACAACAGGGAATAGAATTATAACATAAAAGTGCTCTATTTCTACGTAAAATTCAAAATATCTATCTAAAAAAAATCTCACATCGAAAGATTAAAAACATCTAGATTTACGTCGCGAATCGCAAATTACAATTTTCTGTGTCAATTCAATTTTGCAACTTGTAGGTTTATTAGGTAGAAATTGTAAATCAAATTGATATCTAGTGGAGCGGTCGCTCCACGCCAGCCAAGTCGTACGGCGCGCGCACACTCTCATTTAAAAAGGCTGGAGCAACCCACTTTTACTGTAAGCATCAAAGTGGCATTTTCGGCCTACTGGATCTCAAAATTGGGAAATCTCACATTGTTGCGAAATCTCTTAATTTCGAGCTTTGGCCCACCCCACCATATATACCAAATTTGGGAACAATATGATATGATGTTTGCAAGCTAGAGGGCCTTGAAAACAGTGAAATTGTACGGCTTTCTTCAGATCATGATTCAGATTCAGATTCAGATTCATCTTCCAATAAATTCCGCGGTCTCCGCCACAGCCTAAACGGCTGGGTCGATTGACCCGAAATTTTCACCACATATACAGCTCGTCTGCCTGATAATACCTTGCCCTTATGAATTTTTTGTGCCGCCATTTTGAAACCGGAAGTGACGTCATATCTCAAAAACGGCTAAACCGATCGGAACGAAATTTGCGCCAATCGATTCAGACGGTCCTTTATATAAAATAACAACAGTGAAATTAAAGTTTTCTAATTACTGAAACCGGAAATGATGTCATAGTTTAGCGAAATCTGCCTAAATTCACTTCCCCTTTATATAAAAACCAACTACATATTCAGAAGGCTTATAATGAAATATTAGTATTTATACACATATTAATACAATGTGTAAGAGCTTTCAGCCGCCATTTTAAAAACCGGAAGTGATGCCATATCTCGAAAACGGCTGGACCTATTGGAACGATGCTTTCGCAATTCTTCATGGCATATCACTTTAAGTTTATATTTAGCTCCAAACAATATTTTTCTTAGTAACTAATTCGGAAATAGCGTATTTTTTTAAAGGAATTTGTTGTTGCCCCAATAAGTTTTACAAGTTGTGTAAATAAACTAAAAAAATAAGTGATATCCCCATAAAAAACACTCCGTGTAAAAAAAACAGCCAAGTCTCTTCAACTAAAAAAAAATTATGAAATCTAAAAATTCTGCACTGAAACGTAGTGATATCAAAAAATGAGCCAAGTCAAAACTTTATTTGAAAATTAAAAAATACTTGGCGCATCGTTTTTTTAGGGCATTGTAGGTATACTATAAGTATGTATTTATATCTAGCCTATACTTCTTAGCTATTTATTTACACGATGCGCCAAGTATTTTTTAATTTTCAAATAAAGTTTTGACTTGGCTCATTTTTTGATATCACTACGTTTCAGTGCAGAATTTTTAGATTTCATAATTTTTTTTTAGTTGAAGAGACTTGGCTGTTTTTTTTACACGGAGTGTTTTTTATGGGTAGAAAATTACTTCAAATTGTAGCAATTCTAAACCCTGCACTCAACATCAGTTTTTAATTTTTATCAGTTTGGGGAAAAACCCCGGGTTTTTCCAGCCCTGGTGAAAATGTCTATTGTAAATAAATAAACCAATAAATGGAGCACATTTGTGTTAAATTCCCATCTCTCATGGTACAGAGTAGTGAGTACTGAGTACAGACAGTATGTACTGTACTAAAAAGTAGTACAAAAAAATTACTTGACATGCACCGACTCAACCTGCTGTACCTTACTCAAAGTACAATTAATCCGTAATTCCAACAAAGTAACAACAATGAAGTTTAAGAAGCAGATGGAACTCATAAAATAAAGGACCTGCAGAAAACCATCATGACCACCATCTGATAGTATAATAAACAACTAACACAATCAAGCATTGCTGAGTTGAATCATAAAGCGAGTTAAAACAATTTTCATGAATGGTACATCCTACGTCAATAACATAGATATGTCATTGTAGTATATTATGACAACATGATACATATCTCCAATGGTACAAGAACATTGAGACTTCATTGAAATCAACAGCCTAGGTGATCGGCCTACCTGTCTGCGCTCTCGTTCTGCCGCTCGCCGTCTGGTGGTCCATGTTGGAGTAATCTTGCGCCGAGGCGTTGAACTGCGAAGATCTGGTTCCGACGGGATCCACAAGGCGGCCGGCAGAGTCCGGTGTTGACATGTCTGACTCGGGGGAAACATCCTAGAAAAAAAAACAAGTTTGAAGTTGGGGTATCGGAAATACTGCCTAGCAAATAATTCATTCTTTACAACTTTGTCACTTCAACATTTTAAAAATGTCTTGAAAATCTTAAATCATTTTAAAATACCTGAAGGCCCCTGTTCTTCCAACTTGGGGTGGGTTTGGCGGTCGTATTGGAAGTGGTGGCCGCACCGCCTTGTGCGGACCGCTTGATGCTCGCCATCTCGAGTAGCAACTCTTCGTGCCGCACATTCTGCAGCTCAGTCTTCTTCTCGAGTTCGCGGATCTTAGACTAGACACAAAATAATACCAACATAGAATAGGCACTATATCCAGGACACCAAATTCCATGTTCGTTCTAGCTGATGCATTGAACCTTTCACATCACTTCGAATGAAACTTGGTCGTTGGTTTCATCAAATGTCTCATGAAAAACGTCACACAGCAAAGAGTCTTAACAAACTTTAAAATAAGCCCGATTCCCAAAAAATATTATCCTAATACGTACTATCTTTAATTTAACATGGTGTCTTTTTGTATTAAATCAAAAGGTACTATGTATTAGCAGTTAGCACTTAGCAGATAACACCTTTTGTGAATCCAGCCGGGCAGATATTTTGCAAATTTAGTACTACAGTAAATCTATTTATATGCAATGCATTGTTAAGTAGATAGGTACTACATCAAGAGAGTAGGTAGGTAGGTACTGGGTACAGACAAAGTTCAGTAGTACTACATAAACATTCACGCTGATGTCGACACATAGTGATTTAGGTAGGTACTTAGCAGTTAGCATATTCTAGGTACAATTTGATCCATAAGTGAGATAGGTATTACAAAATAATTAAATAGGTAATAATTCTTACCTTGTAGTAGGTAGGTAGGCATAACATACCTACTAGATAATATTTGAACTAAATTTTTAAACAAGAAACTAAATATTTTCACTTTTCAGTAAAATTTCAGTCCTGCTTTGCTGTAGGTAACTTCTTTAATTTGCTTAAATTATGTACACCCGCGGTCAGAAAAATTTACGGTAAACTGCTAAATTGGAGCTTGAATTACCGTCAAAATTTGTAGAATGGAGAATAATTATTATGTACATGAGGTGGTTGAATGGTCCTTAAAATCAAACCCTCCAACCCCACATGCTCGAAATCTGCATTTACCGCTGTGTTTTTGTCTAGTTAAAATTTTGAAAAGGACTTCGAATTTTGCAAGCAATTTCTGTGACCGCGGGTGTAAATTAGATAGAACCATAACAGCAGTAGGTAGACACAATTAAAAAAATATGTACAAAACATGTAGGTAGGTACCTACATAACTGTTATTTTAGAGCAATAATCACCCTGTTTGGTTAAAAAAAACTTTTGTCACAATGGAGAATTTCAATAAAACAGTGGAAACAAGCAGCAGCCAACATGCAATAAGTTATCATGAGCTCAGCATTTCATTTTCACGCCCTGGAAAAAATATGAGACATTGTTTTGTTTCATTCCAAAAGTGCCATGAGCAGCTGAAAAAAGTGGAAGCAAGCAAAAGAGCTTTTCCTTGCTCAAGTACAGCGACATACATAACTACGCCAACGCAATAGCAATGAGGACAATTGAAGCGCGATTCAAGCAAGAGTGTAAATGCATCTCCACCATCAAGCTTTGCTCGTTTGCTTTGTGGACAATTAAAACATTGCATTAATGAGATGAGTGAACGAAGGAAAAAATGTATTATATTAGGTACCTATTTAATTACATTAGTACCTAATATTTAAATATAAGTTTGGAACATTGAGTAAATTATGAAGAAATGTAAAGAAGTTATGATGTTGAATAACTGTATGGAGCAGCAATCCGATACCTAATGTTATGTGACAGTCTGGTCTTATATTTTTACATGGTTTAGCATTCATAATTAATAAAATGAGAAGCTTAGGTTCAAAACGCATCAAATGCAAAATATTCAAATTTGAGATAAAGGTGGCATTGCATTAGTTATTGCATAAAAATTGCATTCTTTTGCATAAAAATTGTCATTACCTAGTTAAAAAAAAATGTATAAAAATCATATGTGAAAAATGTAATTTCCATATGAACTTTTCATACTCAGTCAGAACAAGTTTTTCCTGATTATCTCGGAATGTACAAAAGTAACTTGTTACAATTTGAACCTGAGCTCTTCAATTGTAGAACAATAGATTGACTGTAAGTTGTTCCAAACTGATAGAAAATGCACATTAAGGTAAAACATAGGTATCTAAAACATACATTATATAGTTGTGTAGCAAATGAGTGGTATCAGAGATTAAAAAAACTAATTGTCCAACGAGGTGGTGAAGAAGGCATCAAGTACAGTGGTCTTACTTGTAACGCTTCTATTGTTTCCAACGACTTGGCTTTTTCTGTCGACACTGGAGTCGTGGCAACAACATTGCTTGTTGTGCTGACGTAATTCTGTGTATCGCGCAGCTGGGCAAGGGCTTCCGAATGTAGGCGTTCTAGCTCTTTCCGCTTATCAGCCGCCTCGCGCATTTGCTATGACAGGTTAAGACATTAGATTGCACTTTTGGACGACTCATTCATTATACAGAGGTTAAATGTATCTGTAAATGACGATGAGGTTGATTGTGTGAACTGATTACATGAGGAAAAGAGAGAAGGAACTTTACATCATTAGTAGGTACCATGAACATCTGTAGGTAACTGAGAAAAATCATAAAAAATACACGTCAGGAAGCTGGGTAACTAAAGTGCACCATTTCCGCCACTTCCGAGTGCAAAGAGATTTACAAAAATCTCTCTGTTCACAACTAGCAAAACTCAATACCTAAAGAATACCACACAATGTTTTTCAGTGCTACCAATCAGACTCGGAACAAACAATCTCTATGACAACACTCATATCAAACAATAACATAGTTTATGATGCAGTAAAGGTACATTCACAGGGCCGTTCCGAATCACAAAAACATTCGTACTGTGAAGATTGAGTTCCAAACTTTCATAGTTCATACGGAAGGTTTTTGGAACAGCGACTCGGAACTTTGGCAAACTTGGAAAGTTCAGAATGTAGCCATGTGAATCGACCTTAAAACGTAACATCTCATGGTGTTTTGTATGAAAATTCCCAAGTAGGGTGACAGAGACAGTAGTTGCGCATGCTACAGTAGTTGCGCAAGACACATAAAACAGCTGATATGAAATTCCTTGCTATTATAACGTTCAGTAAATGTTCCTCTATATTATGCCCTATCCTTCCTGTGTCCAAAGATATATTTGTATCTTACATTTAGGAACACACCCAGGCACTAGTCTTAAAAGTACCTCGATTTGAGTGAGTGCTTGCAAGACGGAATGAAATAACATGTGCACCACAACTATATGCCATGGACAGTAATGGCGCACTTGGGTAACAATGAAAAACTGTACTTTAAGTACCTCAACATCAGTGTAAATATTTTAATAATTTTCATTGATACTTAATTGGTCATTGAATGAACATATAATATGTGCCTATTGACGAAGAATGTGTTTAAAACTACATTGTTTCCCTGGGCAACTACTGTCTTGGTAGGTGCACAACAACTGTAGTGGGTGCGCAACTACTGTCAATTCCAGTTTTTCAGTGTTCTTCTCGAGTATTTCTGAACATACTCCAAAGAACTTCAAACAGCTGTTTTTTAAAGATATGTGTATGATATGGGGAAGGTATAGAGACCTTGATCAGGTTCTAAAGAGATCCATAACCAAAGATATGCGCTTCTGAAGTTGGTGTTGGCCTTACGCGCGCAACTACTATCTGTGTCACCCTACTACCTATCACATGTTGAACTTACCTTGAGTATAGACTCAAGATTATCGGCCGGCTTGCCAGTTTGGCTGTGGCCGCCGGCCCGGCTTTCCGCGCTCACCTGTGAATATATTCATGCACTTTTAGTACACCTTCCCATGTGTTAGTTAAGTTTAATTAACCTAGGTAGGTAGGTACCTACCTAGTTTACTTTGAACTTTGCCATAGAAACTAAATAAACTATTGTATGAATGCATAAACGCATTCAATGATAGGTGATTCCATTAAAAAATCCTAGAAAAATAAATTTTCTTATAAACACCGCAATTAATTCAAATTGGGGAAGCGATTAGAGCACATCTTTTCATATTGTCAAGCAGATTGTAGGTATTATAAATCCATTCCTTACAGATTAGGTAAATATCGCGAAATATACATACATGTTGCAGATGATGTACTTGTGCTTGGAGGTCTGTATTCTGTATCGTGAGCGCTGTATTTTTCTCCAGAACGCGTACCAGTTGATCCTCCTGGAAATAGGTTAGGTTCCAATTTTAGAAAATTCTAAGTTTACCCAACACGTGGTAGATGGGTTAATAAAGGTAAATTTTCGATAAGCGTATTCACTTTGTCTAGAAGTTACATCGCACAAACGTAGTTATAATACAGATGTACATTTATAATTTCTACCTACATTTTAAAAGTAGACACAAAAATTGATACCAAAGTCATTTTTCATGACCCACCATTTTTGCACTTATTGATTTCTTAACCACTAGGAGCGCTGTGCGATGGCTTTGCAAAATTTGATTGGCCAGTGGCACGAGACAAGATCTTTCCATTCCGTGCCATTGCTGTCCGTGCGCATTTTTGTGTGACAGATCGATGAAGCTGTGGTTTGCCCGGAATCGACCAATCAGCGTTCTCGACACTTGACACTACATTGAGTTCAAAAATGGCCGACGATCTTCAAGGGAATTTACAAAATTATAAACTTCAATTACAACAGGTAGAAGCCGCTTTAACATCAGATACTGACAATGAAGAACTTAAAAAGTTAAAAATAGATTTGGAAGAAGTAATAGATTTAACTTTAGATTTGATTAAAACTCAAATTGTCGACTCAAAAGGTAGGTCCAAACCAACACAGGATACTACTTTAGCCTCCAAACTTTTAGCAGCTGAACAACCAGTAATCCTAGAAGCAGATGAGAAGAAGCAATGGAAAGTTGGAGATAGGTGCTTAGCTCTTCTAAGTAAGGACGGTTTATATTACGAAGCACTGATTGAAGATATATTGGAAGACACTAATGTTGCTACTGTCACATTTGACAATGAGGACGAGGACTCCGAGCTTACGGCAGTTTCATTACTTCGAGAAATCAAGACAGGTGCTAACAAGCCCGATGAATCAGGCGATGGTAAATCAAAGAAAGCAATCAATTCAAAGCACCGTGAATATCAAAAGATAAAAAAGCAAAAGAAATTACAGAGGTTTAAAGCAATGGAGGAAGAACGTGAAGGTGAGAAGAACAAGTGGCTCCAGTTTAGTAAGAAGAAAAAGGGTGTCTTGAAGAAAAGCATATTTGCATCACCTGATACAGTCAATGGTCGAGTAGGTGTTGGGACATGTGGAACTAGTGGTAAACCTATGACAGAATATACAACTGCTGACAAGTGGCGAAAAGGAATGGATTAAATTTTGTTCGAAATACCCTCATTTTTGTATCAAAATAAAAACTATAGATAGTATCTAACTTCTGTGTCAAGGAAAAATGAACAATTACTGTACCTATACCTTAATTATTGTAAATGCCGTATGTCGAAATACAATTTTAAATAGGGTCCGCTAAGTTGCCATCATGCTGTAATATTGTTCAGATTGAATTTTAGTGCCCAGATATAATAATTTAAGTTTCTATTCAACAAACACTGCAAGTGTTATCGCATCCAGTAATGTAACATTTACAGCAGCTGGAGTGGCTTTAGTTGGCTGTGTACACATTTAAAGTATTTATATGTTCAATAAACAAAGTCTCTTTTTCAAACTTTTATTTTTTATTTATTATCAACCTTCACCTCTTCATAGCAATAGAAGCTATAATTTTTTCTAAGGTTTCTTCGAGATCGAGTTGAAACATGACCAGACTATCTCTGGCCATGCTAACGACAACGAGGATTTAACGTGGTATGTTACAAATGGCCTGAACCATGCAAGATTGTGGTTTAACAAATTAAAATCTTGTATAGCTTAAATGACAGTTCCCTTATCATCAACACTGAGCCCTTGTTGTTCAACCCATGTACACTTTTGATTATGAATATGGATGATCCTATATGAAGAGTAGATTTGTCAATTGAATCCCTTAAAAATACAACCCGATTAATTTTATAGAGACGAAATAGTATTTTTTTAGGAAATGTAATTAATTTTAACATAGCAAATTAGCCATTAGACTCGCTGCAGAACAGTGCAACGTTAAGCCCAAGACAAAAAAATCATAATAAATAGTTGAAAATTTAAAATCACACATTTTTTTGTACTTTCAAGTTAATCAAAACAATTTCTGAGTTTTTATTTAGTTTTTTTATATGTGATTACTGATTACAGCTGGAGCCATTGGAATGCACTGAGTTCTCCCCTGCTATGAGCATGAATGCCTGAATTTAGCAAAATAAACTAGTGATGTACTATTTGTTAAAGAAAAAGAAAAAATTCAAATGGATGCTTCACAGTTAAAAAAAAATGAACGTGAGACTATGGTCGGGGACAGGCTAAGTTGAACCCGCGCTAGCATGGGTCAGCCTATACCTGGCAATACTAAACAGGGTTCAACTTAGCCTGTCCCCAACCTTAAATAGGGCATTCATGAGTTAAAGAGCAAAAATGTATGGAAATATAATATTTTCTCGATCTATATTCAATGAGTCGCAAAAAAATCTATGAAAGGGTGCTGCCGACATTTTATTACATTGTGCCAACTTTTACATAAATTTGCATCGTTCTACAACCGTATCCAGTATCAAGAGGTACCAACCACTCTTTTCATCCTGTCACCCCTATGAAGCTGGAATAGGCAATCCCAATGTAGACGTGCTATTGTGGTTGCCTACATACAAGGCTTTAGTGCTGAATATACGTTTTTGCATGTTGCATTCAGAGCTTGCTTCCATATTCGATTTCGCCACGGGCTCCACAAAAGAGTTGGATAAAAAGGCTATTTTTAGAGAATTCGAAAAGATTGCTGGAATCTTGACCATTACCTTGGTGAATAAAGAAAGGGCAGTGAATAAGTAAAATGTATTAACGACGAGTACATCAACGATGAAAAAGTCTCAAACGCCATAAACTCAGCAAATAAATTGATTATTTTTAAATACTCTTTACGCCAATACATCCTAGTTGGGTTAGTTCAACCCTCCCCCCCCCCCCTTGCCCCTCCCCACTCAAACCACGACCGTAAGATCTTTCCCGACGTCCCCGATCCCATTTGAGACTATTTTAGAGTTCACCACCTCCTACCCCCGGACGACGATGACGAGGGAGGATGGGCCGCTATTGATTCGAACCTCACCTCCCCCGCGCGCACCGTCGCCGCCGCGTCACCTCGACGTCGTCGTCATGCGCACGGCGATCTACTATCCAGGGCCAGGGATCTGGCTGGACGGATTGGTTGTAACCAGTGATGAATGAATGGGAAACTCCATGCGTCAGCTATACATGGACGTGGTAATGAGGGGGTAACCTCTTCACAGAAGAAACTCGGAACATGGTGAATAATGCACTGTGAATGATGGTTCTAACTTGGGAATGGCGATGTAACTAAGACAACTTTCAAGCAAGAAGGGATGGGAGTTCTTAGGATTAAGGAGGAGGGTGATATGTTTTTCGGGTAGGTGACGACGACGACGATGATGATGAAGATATATGATGGGGTGGATTTGAAGAAGGAATGGACGGATGTAAGATAATGATATAGGAAGTGAAGTAATATGTTCGAGGTACCTAATAAAAGTTGAGGAAAACACGGAAGGCTTGGAGGGAAAGGTGAAGGAAAGGGCAAAGTTTACTTGTAAAGGTAGGAGGTCATATCGTGTAGTCAGACAATTATCACAGGTCGCATCGGGGTTGCTTGGGAATAGAGCAATAAACACAATGTGTATGAATAAAATAACAAGGAATGTAACCTTTCTTATAATATATGTTTCAAAAGTCTTAGGGAATGGTTGTCTATCGTCAGATTGTATAATAAGGGATAATTGACCGGACTTCTTGACCAACTTTTATCGATGGATTACATCTATTTATTGTCTTAAAACTTAGTAACTTAGTGGGGGGGGGGGGGGGGGTTAGGGATGACAATACCCTTGGAACTTGAAGTATTAGCTCAAGGACGCCCGTACCAAAGATATTATTACAACTCATTCATAATATTTTTTCTCGTACCAAAGATACCAAATTTAATTCGCAGTGGTACTCAGATTTTATGAAATGTTGAATGTTTCACACTCTTACTTTATTTTCGATAAAGTGCTAGGAATCGATGCACATAAAATACAATTTATATTTTGTTGACACTTATAAAAAATGTTAGAACATTACCTTTTTGGAAACCATAAAAGTATTTTCTTTTGCTTTCATTCAATGAAGAATTATCCATGATGATTATACTGCGTGAAAAATTAACAGATTGTGATTGACAATTCTAAAATAAACAAACTCTTGGTGTAGAAAACGCCAATAATTCTTTTATATGATAGATACGCGAATCATGATTCCACTAGGTCCACGACATACCGATCAACCTGGGCGAATTGATGCAGAATATTGGATGAAGAGTGGATTGTTACGCACATCTTTTATTTTGACTTGTAGGTATGCTTGAAAAACACCTTCTTCGAATGACTTTTTAATTTATATTAACAATACTCACTATAGCAAAAATAGAGTAGAAAAAAATCCATACACCAACGACAATGTACTTTTACTTGTATAATGGAAATAAACTTACTTACTTACTTACTTACTTACTTACAATTAGCTGATGTTCAGTCAGAAGATTGGGTCATTATTCGACATTGTAGTCTCTATTATTATTAATTAATTTGGCACTAGGCGTAAATATTAAATAATATTGAAGATTCACTAAAAAAAATACATCTTCGAGTCATATACTATGGTATCCTAACCCAAGATCCAAAAGTTCGGTATCTGTATTCTATCCTGTATCATCAAATTCATTGTCATTTGTATACCGACACGTATGCGTATCGGTATGCAAATGATAATGAATTGGTATCATAATTTGTATCATCAAATTCATTATCATTAATTGTATACCGATACGTATAAATTCATTATTGAGCGAGCGAAGCGAGCGTCTCCTTTTGGCTCTTTTGGCACGGACCTCTGTTTTTTTTTTGTTTTTTTTTTGTTTTTGTTTTTGGCTGCTAATAGCCGATACACAGGTCGCACCGTCTCACCGATCGATCTGAAATTTTGCACACATGTAAAACCAACCTTCTCTGTTTGCAGACCCTAATTTTTTTGAAATACATTCATTGGTTGAAATTTAAATAAACATCTCCTGATAGGCTGAAAAATGAAAATGGACTTCGACAAATGTGATCGACCTTATATTTTGCATGGTCATTAGGACCAACATTGTCTCTTATTTTACAAATTTTCAGCCAAATCCTCCCATTGGTTAAAATTTAAAAAAATATTTCATGTGCTTTTTGAAATTTAATCCAGAACCGTTTGACCGATCAACTTAAAATTTTGTATGGTCATCGGGTCCAACATTATCTGTATTTTTGACAATTTTCAGACTAAACTGTGTTTACATTCAAAAGTTATCGACAGTTTACGGATATTTTGCGTGTTGGCTATCATATTTCTCGAATTTCATATTTCACGGAATCTTCGAATCTTCACTTCAAGAGAGCAGAAACTTTCAAACGTATTATGAAACTGATACGACCGTTTAACATTTTTTTGAACGATATCCTGTGATTTTTGGAAATTAACAAGGAATCGTTCAATCGTAAAGGTTCAATCGATCAACTTAAAACTTTGCGTGGTTATTGGGACCAATATTTTAGGAATCGTTGGAGATTTTCATACAAGTCTGTGACGAAATTCTAGAATTATTGGCTTTTAAGGACATTTTCGATAAACATAATTTCGGTTCGAGGTGTTGCGCGTATCCGTGCTCGCTCATCAACGCGTTACTCAGAGCGTTTTCCTAGTAATTTGTATACCGATACGTATACGTATCGGTATACAAATGATAATGAATTTGATGACACGTATAAATTCATTATCATTTGTATACCGATACGTATCGGTATGGGTATACAAATGATAATGAATTTGATGATACAGGATAGAATACAGATACCGAACTTTTACGTAATAAAAAGCGTATTGGGAAAGGACCCATACCTAGTTTTCTCATAGATTTGAAGGTAAAAAGATAAGGACAAGTTGTGAAAAGTTTACTATCACCACCAACACATCTCACCCTCTCTCTAAATGTATGAGTACCTAGTGAAAAATATCGAGATCCTAGAAACATTATTGCAATCACAAATTATACTTTTTTAAATTTCGTATGATTTGGTATATAAATTTTTTTTGAAATCTTTTGAAATAAAACGTGTGTGCACATGATACCGCATCATGGATGTCTGGGCAGGTGGATGGATGTCGGATCCAGTGGGGCATGGTCAGGTGTATGGATGTCGGATCCAGTGGGGCCTGGTCAGGTGTATGGATGTCGGATCCAGTGGGGCCTGGTCAGGTGTATGGATGTCGGATCCAGTGGGGCCTGGTCAGGTGCATGGATGTCGGATCCAGTGGGGCCTGGTCAGGTGCATGGATTTCGGATCCAGTGGGGCCTGGTCAGGTGGATGGATGTCGGATCCAGTGGGGTCTGGTCAGGTGGATGGATGTCGGATCCAGTGGGGCCTGGTCAGGTGTATGGATGTCGGATCCAGTGGGGCCTGGTCAGGTGCATGGATGTCGGATCCAGTGGGGCCTGGTCAGGTGGATGGATGTCGGATCCAGTGGGGCCTGGTCAGGTGTATGGATGTCGGATCCAGTGGGGTCTGGTCAGGTGGATGGATGTCGGATCCAGTGGAATCTGGTCAGGTGGATGGATGTCGGATCCAGTGGGGCCTGGTCAGGTGCATGGATGTCGGATCCAGTGGGGCCTGGTCAGGTGGATGGATGTCGGATCCAGTGGGGCCTGGTCAGGTGCATGAATGTCGGATCCAGTGGGGCCTGGTCAGGTGTATGGATGTCGGATCCAGTGGAATCTGGTCAGGTGGATGGATGTCGGATCCAGTGGGGCCTGGTCAGGTGCATGGATGTCGGATCCAGTGGGGCCTGGTCAGGTGGATGGATGTCGGATCCAGTGGGGTCTGGTCAGGTGTATGGATGTCGGATCCAGTGGGGTCTGGTCAGGTGGATGGATGTCGGATCCAGTGGGGACTGGTCAGGTGTATGAATGTCGGATCCAGTGGGGTCTGGTCAGGTGGATGGATGTCGGATCCAGTGGAATCTGGTCAGGTGGATGGATGTCGGATCCAGTGGGGCCTGGTCAGGTGCATGGATGTCGGATCCAGTGGGGTCTGGTCAGGTGGATGGATGTCGGATCCAGTGGGGTCTGGTCAGATGTATGGATGTCGGATCCAGTGGGGTCTGGTCAGGTGGATGGATGTCGGATCCAGTGGGGCTTGGTCAGGTGTATGGATGTCGGATCCAGTGGGGTCTGGTCAGGTGGATGGATGTCGGATCCAGTGGGGTCTGGTCAGATGTATGGATGTCGGATCCAGTGGGGTCTGGTCGGGTGCATGGTTGTTGGATCCAGTGGGGCCTGGTCAGGCGGATGTCGGATCCAGTAGGGCCTGGTCAGGTGCATGGATGTCGGATCCAGTGGGGTCTGGTCAGGTGGATCAGGATGTGTGGTCTGGTCAGGTGGATGGATGTCAGATCCAGTGTGGTCTGGTCAGATGGATGTCGGATCCAGAGGGGCCTGTTCAGGTGGATGGATGTCGGATCCAGTGGGGCCTGGTCAGGTGCATGGATGTCGGATCCAGTGGGGCCTGGTCAGGTGTATGGATGTCGGATCCAGTGGGGCCTGGTCAGGTGTATGGATGTCGGATCCAGTGGGGCCTGGTCAGGTGTATGGATGTCGGATCCAGTGGGGCCTGGTCAGGTGCATGGATGTCGGATCCAGTGGAATCTGGTCAGGTGGATGGATGTCGGATCCAGTGGGGCCTGGTCAGGTGCATGGATGTCGGATCCAGTGGGGCCTGGTCAGGTGGATGGATGTCGGATCCAGTGGGGTCTGGTCAGGTGTATGGATGTCGGATCCAGTGGGGTCTGGTCAGGTGGATGGATGTCGGATCCAGTGGGGCCTGGTCAGGTGTATGGATGTCGGATCCAGTGGGGTCTGGTCAGGTGGATGGATGTCGGATCCAGTGGAATCTGGTTAGGTGGATGGATGTCGGATCCAGTGGGGCCTGGTCAGGTGCATGGATGTCGGATCCAGTGGGGTCTGGTCAGGTGGATGGATGTCGGATCCAGTGGGGCCTGGTCAGGTGTATGGATGTCGGATCCAGTGGGGTCTGGTCAGGTGGATGGATGTCGGATCCAGTGGGGTCTGGTCAGGTGGATGGATGTCGGATCCAGTGGGGTCTGGTCAGATGTATGGATGTCGGATCCAGTGGGGTCTGGTCAGGTGGATGGATGTCGGATCCAGTGGGGTCTGGTCAGATGTATGGATGTCGGATCCAGTGGGGTCTGGTCAGGTGCATGGTTGTTGGATCCAGTGGGGCATGGTCAGGCGGATGTCGGATCCAGTAGGGCCTGGTCAGGTGCATGGATGTCGGATCCAGTGGGGTCTGGTCAGGTGGATCAGGATGTGTGGTCTGGTCAGGTGGATGGATGTCAGATCCAGTGTGGTCTGGTCAGATGGATGTCGGATCCAGAGGGGCCTGTTCAGGTGGATGGATGTCGAATCCAGTGGGGCCTGGTCAGGTGCATGGATGTCATCCAGTGGGGTCTGGTCAGGTGGATGTCGGATCCAGTGGGTTCTGGTCAGGTGCATGGATGTCATCCAGTGGGGTCTGGTCAGGTGGATGTCGGATCCAGTGGGGTCTTGTCAGGTGGATGGATGTCGGGTCCAGTGGGTCCTGGTCAGGCGGATGGATACTGGATGGTATAAGTCTGGTACTCACCAGTTCGCCACTGAGAACCGCCTGATGCTGGAGTCTGTACCCCAGTCTCTGGCGTTCTGCCCGCAATCTTGTCACCTCCTGCTCGAGAGCGGCGTATCTTTTGAGATCAGAACAATCCCAATTCTGAGAACAGAAGATGCATTCAATGATCCGTTTCTTACAGTACGGTCAAGGCAAACCCTTGTCGGTCGAACGTACGAGAAATTCATAATTCCAATAACACTATTACATATTTATTTTATAGTTCATTGCCGCCATCAAGAATCATTGTCAATATCGTCATACTTACATTGTATAATATTGAGAGCAATCGGTCAAGAATTTACTGATTTTTAATTAAATTCTAAAGATCATTTAAAAAAATATCGACAAAATCTTGTGTGCTCTTTTTTTCTTTTTTTTCTCAAAAAATTGAATCGTAATTAATCACTTGTCAGGTCAAAATACTTTATTAAACTGTGCATTATAAACTCGTATCTGTAAGGAGAAGTAGTGTCACTTATTTTAAGACCTTATTCAGATTTCAAGTTGATTTTAATATTTCTAATTTTGACTCAAGAATGAGGTACTTCCATTATTTTAAACACCTTTAACATTATTGGTCATTTTTGGAAATTATCTTTAGAATTTACTTTTGTGTACAGACGACTCATAATGTGACTTTGATATGACAATCAAGATATTCTAAATTCAATATTTGTTGTGAGCCAAAATACGTTTGATAAGTAACGCATTTAAATATGATCCACAACAATAGTATTTGTTGTAAAGAAAGTACATGTACCTTGATTCACTAGAATAGAAAGTCATGCAGCAAAGTTTTATTCTTCGTCTTTCCTATTCCCGTCTCAATGGTGAATTCAGTGGGTCAAGGACCTGACCCCCGACGCCGCGGGTTCGATTCCCGTCATATTACAGACTGCATTAGTCCCAAGTACTTTACAATAGTCGTCTGATCTAGGTGAATACTTAGACATTAACGTAGAGTCATCAATCAAAGTGAATATACCCTTCTTTCATCGAAGAGAAATAATAAAAACCTTGCCCCCAAAATGACATCATCATAAATCGTCTATCGATAATAATTTATCTTCTTTGACACTTCAACAGTGATGGGCAAAAAAATCACAAATCTGAACGCTATTAACCCCGTGCGTCATTAAATGTCAGAAGAAATGGATCAACCCTTTTGTCACACGACATAAAAATAATCACTCGATTTCTGGTCCCAACGCACTCCGTCACGGAAAGATGATGACATCTCCTGACTTAACTTTTTTCACCTACCCCAACCATCATGCAGTCCCTGATTAGAACAGACCCGAACCTTTAACCCCTTCAAAATAAGCTCAGTCCCAGCTTTACAGAAGATTCAATAAAATCGAAATGATTACTGATTTTAAAATACCGTCTGCTTTTAATCACGCCCTTAACTTTCTGTAGTTCGTTTTTCAATTTCATCTTAAACCTCTCTCATCTCATTTGATGCAAGTGACACTCTGGTACCACACTCATGAGTCATGACCCACATTTTTTAAATAATTCCTTTCGATCTTTAGTTATCAATCAAACGTTCCATTTCCTAGTCCCATTCCCGCTCATTAGCATCATTCATAACCTGATGTAATATATTTACCTTGTGTTAACTCTAAAGTGTAAGAGTACTAGTTGGATTGTGCGAAAACATCATGATGAAAGAAACTTGAATACGATTTTCGTGTCGACCGGTGCAGAATCAATACCACGAACATGGCGGCGCCCCCAGTCTTCTACCAGCCACACAATTTTCACCCCTTCATGCAACCCGCAACACACACCGTCTACCTTATTCTAAATAACAGTAACACACTACTTCACGGTATCGTGTAATCAACTACTAGAGAATAATATTAAGCGTAACAATATGTTATCCATGTAGAAAATAAGTGTTCAGCGAAAGGTTTACGAAAAATTTTCTTCTCGTTTCGCTAAAATTGTAACTTATAGAAACCGAGTTCGGCTGGTTGCCTATAGATGGCTGCTCCTTCTGGGGGGTGTTGGAGTGATAACGATTGCGCAAGCGTGATTTTCGTTACGTAGTATATGAAGTGATAAGAGGACATGATTAGTGTAGGTTTGTTGTTTTATGATTGACATTGATTGTGATTTGAACAGGTGGGTAACGAATGGAAATTGACTGACAAAGATATTTGTAATTAAGGTACCTAATAGTAGTAAAAAAAAGAAAAATGTTTCTTTTAAAGTAAAATAGACAATTTTTTTTTGCTTGCTGATTGGTATTTTAAACAAATCATAATATTATTATATTAGTATTAGCAAACTGACAACTGAAAATCTATTGAGTACCTACCACGTAATCTATCTTTAATCCATTGATGACTTTTCTTGTGATAACTGATAGGCATTGTATATCCTATTTTGTCTCAAAGGAAATATTTCTGCTGCTTTATTTTCTTGCAGCGGATCAACTGCGTAATTATAGGAATTTAATATAAATAATACTTTTATTTATTGAATTAACACAAACGACACTTACCTCTTCGTTCCAAGATCCCATTATATTTGCAACGTTCTATAACTCCACATTGCTTCACTTTTATCTTTGGCACGTGCCTGAATACTGACAACGCTGCAATAGAGAGCAGAATGAAGCAACTGTCACTAAGAAGAGAGTATCTACTTTAAAATCTCAATTATTAATTATCTTAACCTAAGTGAGAGAATAGACGTCATAGCGTCCATCGCTGAC
The DNA here is from genome assembly GCA_934045905.1 of Leuctra nigra. Lineage (NCBI taxonomy): Eukaryota > Metazoa > Arthropoda > Insecta > Plecoptera > Leuctridae > Leuctra > Leuctra nigra. The sequence continues at coordinate 16,278,860 of OW203767.1, read as the reverse complement.
ACTTGATTTCACACCCGGGTGCGTTTTCGTAATACATTTCTGCCCACACGCTTTGGTTTGATTCAAATGCAAGTTAAGTTATACAATGTTTATAAAGTGTGTTATTATAAAATGTTATTATAAAATTGAAAAGGGGGTTAGTGAGCTCATTTGCTATTTTCGCGAACCAAAGTTAATGAATTAATTGCTAAAATTCAAATGTTTTTTGGAAAGAGTCACTGATGCTCTTTTCTAAGTGTTAATTTTTTGGATCTTAAAATTTTATTAGATTTTTTATTTTAATTTTTACTCTAAACTTGAGTCCTAATATCGCTTTTATGCGAATATAGAATTTATTTATTTTCTAAATTATTTAATCTTCTCATTATTTGCTTGAGATTATAACACAGAATATATTTATGTTGAACAATTGTGGTCGTAAAGAATCACAATTTAACTTGAGCTTATGAAATATTTTTATTTTTATTACAAATTACAACACGTGAATTTTTAATTCAAAACAATTTTCTTAACCTAGATCCAAGCTCATCACAAACACATTATTTTACTACACGTGCTAGTATACTTCCAATCAACAACTGCTTTTAATAATTCAAATCAATCGTTGTTGTAAAAGGCAATATGCATGTACTTACCCGTTAATTACCCCATAAACAGACCTGTTGTCACTCTTAAATACTCCGCAGATGAAACACCAAATCGTCCCTGCTGTATACGCTCGTACGTTCCTCGAGATCACTTTTGTCGCACGAAAGCTGTCCTACCACTTGGTACACATATGCTGTTATGTCACCTGTCCATATGATCGCAAGAATGTGTGGCCTACTAACTATTTTTTATGCTGCTTAAGGTATGAACTCCTACACAGAGCATTGTCTCTTAGCGTATGTTCAAAATGTTAACCATACGTTTCAGTTGATAGCCTTGTCCCATTAATTAAAATATAAACGCCTCACGTCAATATTTGGCCAATAAAATTTAATTGACCTTGAATGAATACAAGTTTTGGAGAAGAGAGTGAAAAGAAATTGATAGAATGCGTTTAGTTAAATTAGTTTGAATATAAAATGGAACGAAAATAATTTTGAATTTATGTATAATGTTTTAGTTCTGCTTTTTGCATCCTATTGATACATGACTGCAAATAAAGGATGTGATAGTTAAGTGATAAATGATGCAAAATAAAACATTGATTTGAGTGATTAATTGGCTTATCTTATTACTTAATATAAGTGTGGATTAAGACGTCATAGAATTAGATTAAAAGATAAATGAAACGTGTAGTCTGCTGATAAACTGATTTCATGTAATTCGTCTTACTTAAGCGCCAGAGACGGTGTCGGGTCTCCTAATTATGATCTTCTTCCAAATATAATACTTTTTTATTTGAAATTACAGTTTACAGGCAATTTATACAAGCAGTTTCATTTGCACACAATAGTTCAAATATATTACACATACATCACATTATATCTAGCATATATGCATTTAGTAATTAACTAGTAAGACCTAACCAAATAATAAAAAGTGACTGACCAAATTACCCAAATCACACAACTTTATAGAAAAACTAGAAACATATTCAACACAAATTGTAATTTAATTATTTATATACAACCAGTATTAATTCATGATACAACAACAACCGAACTTGAAAAATCGTATTGCAATTCCTGTAGGTAACTCATTTTGAGCAATTATTACGGAACTAAAGAAAATACGGGGAATTAATTTAAATAGCACAATGTATTTTGTTGAAATGTATTTATATACTAACTTTTTAAGTATTTTATTTTTATTGTCTTAAATAATAGAGAGCATAATTTATTTTCGGCGCAAGCAACCTTTGAACTCAATACGAAGATGACATCTGATTTCACAACTAAATAATCAGTTTGAAAACCTGCACTTTTATAGATCCTTCGGTTCCCCACTATTTCGTCTTACATTCCTGAGACTTCCAAACATCCTGATAATCATTATACCTAATCAGTGTAATCACAGTTAGAAGGGCCAATTATGCTATTACATTGCAACATTAAGGATGATGTAACGTTTTTATTTAGTGCTAACTTTGTAACACAATACCAGTGTCCCGACACAGCTGGTAAAGCAGTCACCTACTATACCGACATACATTGTCATTATTCCGACAATTTTATTTTTTATTGAGAATACTGAGAATTTTGGAACTTAAGTAAATTTAGATTATTTTAATAATTCAACAAATACCTAATTGTCAACAAATTTAGTTCCAGGAAGAAATTATGAAAATTAAGTCTCGATCACCCACAATTTAAAAAAAAACTGTCAGTTGTGTTCTTGACCGTCATAGACACACTTGTGTAAACTTTAGAACGTTTTAGATCACCCTTAACACTTCAAATAGTTTCTGACGGTGTCCACCTCTTCGACGGGGACATCGAGTCTGACGGTGTCCACCTCCTCGACGGGGACATCGAGTCTGCCGATGCCACCTCCTCGACGGGGACATCGAGTCTGACGAAGTGTCCACCTCCTCGACGGGGACATCGAGTCGGACGGTGTCCACCTCCTCGACGAGGACGTCGAGTCAACGTTTAGTCGATGGACAAGGTGCGGAAGGAACCAGCTGTGCCGAACATTTTCTCTGCACTCTGCGACTTGGATGACCGTTTAGAATCATCGTTACGTAGCTTATTCTCAGCCTCGAACCAAGGGGCGTATCGCGTCTCCATCATCTTGCGATATTTGGCTGAAAGAGAGGAGCAAAGGTCAGTTGAAATGGAATGGAAATCGCCGAACGGTTGCGCATGGCCGTCCGTTGGATTTATAGCAGGGGGGAGGGGATTTTTAAGTTTAGATAGAAATTGTGAAAGATCAGTATAATTATGTGAACGATTTTTTTTTAAATTACAGCTCAATCGAGGTCTGGGGCTCATAGCCATGGGAAAAGTTGTAAATTTGAAGCATTTTGTGCTTTTTTGACACAATTGGAACAAATATATTTTTTTCATTACAATACAAACAATTTTGTTCCACGCTAAGTAAAGTTATAATAACAAGTATTATAGGCTAATACCTACTATATAGGTGTGATTTTTGTAACATCGAGGAAAATGTTGTGGACTTTGTTTAAAATGTTTAATTGTTTTATGGTGTAGTTTTTTATGTTAAATTTTCGAAACTGTCGACGTTACCTATTCAATAAAACTACCTACAGGATGCAATATCCCAATGGAGACGAATTTTATTTTACTATAGGCATTAAGAGTAAAAAATGCCGGCTGGCCAAGCCCGTCACATTTCTTCTGCTCTTCCTTCTAATATTTTTTTCTTCAATGAGACATATTTTCCTAATTTTATTGAATTATGAACAAAAATATACAATATTATCAATGAAAAAGAAGCCCCAAAAATAGTAGCTCTACTATTTTCGTCTTAATCTCTAGAAGACGCAAAATACACAGATTACGGAGAAAAAGGAAACACAACTTTTTTTCATGGATTTTTCATAGTTTTACCCTTGAGTATTTTTACGGTCTTTGCTGGCAACTTAGTTTATTTATACCAAATACACAAAAAATATAGTATTTGTGTAGTGCCACATTTCAAGCACAGAATGAATCCAAGTGTCGCCTCCCCCTCTACCACAATGAACTGACAATGTGGTCGCAAGAATGATTACTTCTCTTGACCAAGACATCGCCAAACCGAACTCTACATGACAATGCAGTCTCCACAGACACCTCATTTCAACTAATTGACTCTTGCTTGCGGCTGCACTTGAACTACAGATACAAAGTAGCCTCCGGCAAGGCCTAATAGTTGGCACAACACCGGGAACCGAACCCTCGACATTCAAATTAAAAAGAGAACATTGATTTAAATCTAGGACCAGTTTTTCAATTGTCTACTAAAACCAGTTGAGTTTTAAGTGGTCGTTTAAGGAATGGTTGTTGCCATGGATATATTCATAATCTACTGCTTAAAATTTAGCAAGCGTTGAAATACTGGCCATAGGGTAGGTTTTCCAATGCTCTGTTAAATTTAAACAGTTGATTAGGAATCGATTTTCATGGCAACAACTAATATACCTAACATGGCAATAACATCCCTATAATTCACTTTAGTAACTGTAAACTATAACTAAGTATATAAAATACTGATTTAACTGAGCATTGAAAAACCAGCCCTAATTAAGTAAAGATTCTTAGGGCCAACCCAAGCAATCACAACACTTTCAACCAATTTTGGAAGTTACACAGTGTCTGATTCAATCGCTTCGTCAGCCATATATGTAGCTAAATTTGCAATAATTATCTTTATACTGATGTTGCTACTAATAGCGATAAATTTACTTAATCAACCATTTATGTTAGTACTTGCTCCTGGCTGTAAAGGTTGTCTTGGTATGGGCGTCATCGCATTTGCAATATTTAAACATGTTCTTAAATATCACATAATATAGACAACTATCATTAAATGAAAAAATTACACTTTATAATTTAGATTAAAGTCACAGTATAGCGCCATTACTAACTACTGTGTAACCACCCAGTAAAGTTATATTTTCCTCACATAGTGGCATTTGAATGGTGCGCAGCCTCATTTTTTAATAATTGTGGGTGAAACATGATAATCTTGATATTAACTCTTTTATCCACCTATCCACAACCACGTTCATTGGATCAGCAATATACTATAAGTTCAAAACGTTTTCCAAGAGTGCTAGCATAGCGCTAGGAACTTTCATGATTTTGTTTCAAGTGCCTCGGAGAATTTGCAATCACGATGACCAGTTACTAGTCTCGAAATCGCGACCTCTTAACTTCAATAGCAGGTCCAAGTGTCCGAACTTTCTCATGTTTCATAATTGTCGTTTGAAAGAGCAATCCTCTTCATTTTTACTGATTTGTCACCAAGCTCGCAGTGATTTTACTGTCCGTCAGCATATGTGATCGTCGGATCATGGTCAAATGTCCACACATGAGACCTGCCCAATACTGCGTAAGCATTATGAATCCGGTTTAGAAAGTGATACATATGAGATTTAAAACGTTGTTTCTCCTATCTCCCTTGATAGCTCAGTTGGTAGAGCGGTGGACTGTAGTTGGGCTTTATTCAGATATCCATAGGTCGCTGGTTCAACTCCGGCTCAAGGGAAACTTTTTTTATTTTTATTTTTTATTTTACTTTCGAATGTTTTAAAAAGTATGTATTCAGCTCATAATTCTATGCAATAACAATATGACAAATATGTATTGAATCTGAGAAAATTTATCTTTTCATATAATATATAATTTAGGTATACAAATCAAACTAAAGTTAACTTTCAATTTCTAGTAACTTTTTCGCTGTCTAGAACAAAACTTTAGTTCTAATATTGTTTAGATCTGTCAAGTATTAGTAATAATTCATTAAAAGTGTAATTGATAAACTTACTCTGAGGTAAAATCGTCAACAATGGCCCTTATTGTAAAAAAGTAACAAAATGCCAATTCTTGAGATTCACGTTTTGAAACCGTTTTACATTTGCATTGTATAAATCTTGAAAAAGTTCAACTTCGCCTTCAACAATTCTTCAAGTATAAACAATGAAAACGAGAACGGTTTTCAAGGGTGAAAGCTCAAGAATCGGCCTCCATAGAACGTTATGAAAATAAACTATAACAGTAAAAATAAAAAAGTTTCCCTTGAGCCGGAGTTGAACCAGCGACCTATGGATATCTGAATACTTCACAACTACAGTCCACCGCTCTACCAACTGAGCTATCAAGGGACTTGCTAATTGAGCGAGAGTAAAGCGAGTATAACTTACGTACGCATAAACACTTTCTCTACTTCTTTGTTTTTAATTTTGCCTTCATCGACCGGTCAAACGATCCAAGTATCGACCTGAAATGTTAACAATGTCGACAAATTTTGAAATGTTCAACCAATGCCATACTAGTGGAGACCTGTATGATTTTTTTTTTAGCAATATTCTCTGAATATGAAAAATAAAAAGTGATTAAAACGAATGTTGCATCTAACAAGATTTTTTTTTGTGATTTTTAAGACTGGGGAACTTGACTGTAGATTCTCACCTCTGAGGACCATGGTGTCGTCCGCCTTGCAGTTGCCGCCGTAATCACTGGGCAGGCATTCCACGGGCACGAACTTGCCCAATGACTCGGGGGGGCCGTGGAAGTGCAGCTAAAACATACGAGACACATGAGCGGGGTGTACTGGGCAGCCACGGGCACATGAGCGGGGTGTACTGGGCAGACACGGGCACATGAGCGGGGGTGTACTGGGCAGACACTCCACGGGCACGAACTTGCCCAGTGACTCGGGGGGGCCGTGGAAGTGCAGCTAAAACATACGAGACACATGAGCGGGGGTGTACTGGGCAGGTACAGGCACATGAGCGGGGGTGTACTGGGCAGGCACGGGCACATGAGCGGGGTGTACTGGGCAGACACGGGCACATGAGCGGGGTGTACTGGGCAGACACGGGCACATGAGCGGGGTGTACTGGGCAGGCACGGGCACATGAGCGGGGTGTACTGGGCAGGCACGGGCACATGAGCGGGGTGTACTGGGCAGGCACGGGCACATGAGCGGGGTGTACTGGGCAGACACGGGCACATGAGCGGGGGTGTACTGGGCAGGCATTCCACGGGCACGAACTTGCCCAATGACTCGGGGGGGCCGTGGAAGTGCAGCTAAAACATACGAGACACATGAGCGGGGTGTACTGGGCAGCCACGGGCACATGGGCGGGGTGTACTGGGCAGGCACGGGCACATGAGCGGGGTGTACTGGGCAGACACGGGCACATGAGCGGGGGTGTACTGGGCAGGCACAGGCACATGAGCGGGGGTGTACTGGGCAGGCACGGGCACATGAGCGGGGGTGTACTGGGCAGGCACAGGCACATGAGCGGGGGTGTACTGGGCAGGCACGGGCACATGAGCGGGGGTGTACTGGGCAGGCACGGGCACATGAGCGGGGATGTACTGGGCAGAAAAGCACGCCAAATGAATGGTTGTGATGATGATGATGATGATGATGATGATGATGATGAGGATGTTTGTGATCATCATCACAATATAGATAAGATTGCCGACTAACAGGGAACTTTCCAATCATTTTCCCCGGCTGAGCAAAACGATGAAAAAACATCACAAGTCTGGAGGTCGGCAGCGGGAATCGAACCCTGGCCTTGTAAGTGATCTTTTCCCGAGGTCCAGATCAAGATGGAAGTATTTATCAAAATAAAAAACATAATTACAGATCTGTATTTTTAACCACTGCTGTTCAACTGTCATGGTTGGGGAGTTAACAATTAGGATGTGTCAAGAAAGATACAGATCGAAAGAAATAAAATAGAAAGACCATTGAATATTACAACCTTGCTGGAGCGATTAAAGGCAGGATGACGACTGGCTGGACCGGGATGCCTGGCGGCAGGCAAGGAATTGTATAAGATACGACTTCAGTCGTAGCGAAACTCCCATTTTGTATATTTTTAAAATAAATGCAATTCTTTCTAAAGATATAGAAAGAATAGAATAGAACAAAAAAGTGGTTCTATCTGGTAGGAGCTACAATTTACCACAAGTACTATTGGTGGACGGTGTAGTGTAGGTACCATAGCTACTTACCATATTCATAAGTTCTCCCTTGATGAAGGGCTTGACCAGCATTAGCAGCCTGTCGATGAAGGACACAGAGTTGATCACGTGCACACCCTTAAGCCTAGCAGGATGTCCGTCCTGTAATTGTGAAACAAACTGCAATTAGCAAATCTAATCTGGAGCCTTCAGGATGCAATGAGTTTCATTATGATTCTCCACTTCTATCTTGATGCAATTATTCTATTCACCTGCAGCTTGATTTGGATGGGTACAATTTGTGATGAAAATATAGATAGCATATACCACTTGTTGTAATTATAATGTTTATGAATATTACACAAATAGGACATAGAGTTCAACAAATCTGTACCTCAGACGTGGAAGGCTCGATGTACACTTTCTCGATTTTGCGTTGAACACTTTTGGAATCATATAATGAAGCCCTATCAATAGCAAATTGACTGGAGTCTACAAGTATAATCATATTGAAGTGTTCTCTTTCAAATTGACGTGTTTCCTATTACAAACATAATTGGATGAACGCAAAATTACCGGATTTGAGCTCACCTTAAGAATCATTAAAATGAACATCGGGACTTCTGTCTGAATTACAGAACGATTCAACAAAATTTGGCGAATTTCAGTGATCTTGAAATGAGATTTCAACATTTGATTTCCTTTATGATTCCTTATTTTAAATTTATTAGAATGGTAGGGGTGAAGTTTGTTTAACGTCGCACTTTTCTACAACTGGGCTAATAGCTACGGATGAAAGTCATTGAGATGAACGGATGATAAGGATATGATAATGAAGAAAGATGAGTGATAGAAGTGGAAAGGAAGTGGTATAGTATTATTACCTATTAGAGGTATATTAGAGAGGGGATTAACTACAATTGATGAAGATTTCACTACTATACATCATACATGTAATGCAAATCAATTTACAAAAACGCATTTTAATACTGAATAACACAAATAGCGAATTCAATTTGTAGCTTGCCCGAAATTCTTTGTTTTATATCAACAATGCAAAAAATTTAATTTTCCGCCAGATTAAAGATTTCTTCAGAATGACCATTAAAACCAATATGGCCAAAAAGAGCACCGAATCACAGCTATTCTGAATGGTACCATCAAGGTGGCACATGAATACCTACTTGAATATACGACATGAATATCCTGATGGAAGAGATGCTGACTGTGGAGAGATGTCCTAGTGTGACTCCCTTGGTATCCAAGACGACGACGTATCCCGGCGCCAGTCCATCCTCCGACAGGATCATGTCGTTGAACATGAAGAACATCCTCATGCCCGTGTTGAAGTCGAACTTGTTGGCCTCGAAGTCCGTGAGGCGGTAGATCAGGATGGTGTAGCCCTCGGGGGTGAGCTTGGAGGACTTGATCATGGAGCTGGAACAAGATAGGAAACATTGTTAGGTTGACAAGAAGTAGCGCGGTGTTGAGCGCGAGCGATTTTACCATTTGTTGCAGCCATCTTTTTTGGATACGATTGGAGACCAAATGGGTTGACAAAATGATTTAAAATTTTAACCAGTTTTAGATAAAAGACAAGCTTAGGGTTACCACTTGGTACATATTTAAATTTTGCTTTGTTAATTAATTAGTAATAATTAGTTGATTTTTAGTGAAAAATTTTCTATTTTTTGTATCACTGAGTGAAGTATGAAATTTAATTTTAAAAATGTGCCAAGTGATAACCCTAAGTTATGTCTTTTATCTAATCATGATTAAAATTTGAGATCAATTGGTTAAGGGGTATGGTCTCCAATCGTAAATTGCATTGCGCGGTTTTGTTGAATAACCGGCGCCGAATTAACAAGGCACGAAGCAAAAATAAAAAAGTTCTACTAATATATAATCAGACAGATCATGTGAACATCCTATCAAAGTTACCCCTACCTTTGAAACAATTTTTCTCTCTCAATTTGCTAAAACGGCCGAGCGCTTGCACCACCTTCAAAGACTTATGTACTTCATTGAAAAGTATACAAATCTATCTATCAAAGATCTATCGTGAAAAGAGATTGCGTAGGTACGTGTTTGCGTTCATTTACTTCGATCATTAAGATAGGTCAAATGATAAGCTAATCTTTTCAAACTCAGATCGTAATTACATTTCAGGTTAAGTTGCGAACAATAGTATAAAGAGGTCAATTGATAAGCAAAATCTATCCAAGTGTACTTTATCTTTATTATCTTCATTAAATCTCATAATATTATGATATTTCTTATCACACATTGGAGACTTATGGCGTTTTCGGCCGGCCGCACTGGGCCGCACTGGGTTGCACTCGGTTTGATATTAGCATTGAGTTTTGTATGGTGACGTCACTTCAGCGCAAACCCAGTGCAGCCCAGTGTGGCCAGCCAAAAACGCCATTAGTTGATATAAAAAAAGTTCGAAATTGAGAAAAATAATGTTGTTTCTATTTCAGAAATATGAGACAATCCCACTTTTCAGGGAATTAATATTAAAACTTGATTTTGAGCAGTAACTTAACTTTCTAATGGCTTCATTACAATATGTCACAGTTTCATCCAATCCTTTCTCATTTATTTGAAACAAAAAAGTATTTTTTTCGCAACATAGATACTCCCTTTAACATTTTGGGCTCTGATATCTGTCCTTTTTGTCATTTTGCGGTTCTTTCTTGGTTTGGTGCGATGCCACACCGTTTGATCAAGATGAAAGTTTCCATGTGTGTCTGTCTGGTTTGCAACATAGCTTTTGAACCGCAAATCAAGTGATTTAAAAGTGAAAAAAATCTTTGATTGCTGAAAAATCAAAATATTGCGTTCAAGTTGAAATTTTCACAAGTCATCAAAGACCAACAAATTATATCAAATTATAAAAAACAGACACATCAGTAACGAACTTAAAATTAAAAACTTCTTGACATTTTATAAGTTTGACATTTAATAAGTTTGTTGTATGGAGGAATATCATCTCTTTACGTCTGTTTATCAGCAACTCTCCAACATACGCAAGCAATGCACAGGCTCAGCACGAGCGATTTTGCCGCGTTTTGCAAGCCCTTTTTTGGAAACGATTGGAGACAAAATGGGCAGACGAAATGATTTGAAATTTTAACCATGATTAGATAAAAGACAAACTTAGGGTTATCCCTTGTTACATTTTAAATTTTTGTCTTCGTTAATTAGTAATAATAATTTTTTTTTTTTTGAAAATTTGATTTTCTTGTCTCAATATGTGCCGTATGAAATTTAATTTTAAAAAAGTGGGAAGTCATAACTCTAAGTTTGACTTTTATCTAATCATGATTAAAATTTGAGATCAATTGGTTTACAGGTATGGTCTCCAATCGTATCGGAAATTTCATAGTTTTGCGCGGTTTTGTTGAATAACCGGCGCCTAATCTAGTGGAGCGGTCGCTCCACCCAGCCAAGTCGTACTATACACTCACAGTCACTCAACATACCGTAAATGCCTAATAAACTGAGGAGCAGACCAAACACTTTTACTGTAAGCAACAACATGGCATTTTCGGCCTACTGGATCTTAAAATTGGAAAATCTCACATTGTTGTGAAATGTCTTAATTTCAAGCTATGGCCCACCCCACTACATATACCAAATTTGGGAACAATAGGTTATGCCATTTGCGCGCTAGAGGACCGAGAAAACAGTGAAATTACACCACTTTCTGATTCTGAAGATGATGATTCTGATGATATCAGGAAACCCTGTTGACAGCGCCACAGCCTAAACGGCTAAACCGATCGACCTGAAACTTTTACCACATATGCACTTTTGGCGTCTGATGATACCTTGCTTCTTGTGATTTTTTGTGCCGCCATTTTTAAACCGGAAGTGACGTCATAACTCAAAAACGTCTGGACCGATTAGAACGAAATTAGCGCCATTCGATTTAGATGGTCATCTATATGAAGTATCAATAAAAAAAATATTATTTTCTTATTTTCTAAACCGGAAGTGACGTCATAAATACGCAATATTTAACTTATTTCAACAAATTATACTTAAAATACGTACATAATTAACTTACATTGTAACATAGACAATACAATTTATATATTCAAGGTAGCAGTGTTCTCGGCCGCCATTCCTGAAACCGGAAGTGACGTCATATATCTAAAACGCCTGTAACGATTGCAACTGAACTAGCTCCTGCGTATTCATTCTGCTATTTATTTGAAAAATCAATTGTGAAAAATGAATAAATAAATTAATGGTACCGGAAATGGCGGCAGGAACCACTAAATGAAACCGGAAGTGACGTCATATATTACAAACGGCATGACCGATTTTACGGGAATATAGGGATTAGGAATTCAGATGGTCGTTCCTGAAGGTATCAACTAGATAAAACTAGATTGTTTTCTTATTACCTATACCGGAATTCGGCCGCTATTTCAAAACCGGAAGTGACGTCATGTATCGAAAACGGCTGGATCGATTATAACGAAACTTAAGCTATTCTTCTTGGATAATCATTTTCATCTTATACCAAACGCAACTTTTCATAGTAACCAAATCGGTTGAGGCGTATTTTTTTAAAGAAATTAGTCCCTGCTCGGACATGTGCTACAAGCTGTATGAATAAACTAACAAAAGAAGTGATATCCCAGAAAAAACACTCCGTGTAAAAATACCAGCCAAGTCTCTTTAACTATAAAAAAAAATAGAAGAAATCTAAAAATTCAGCACTGAAAAGGAGTGATATCAAAAAAGGAGCCAAGTCAACGAATTTTCCAAATTTTAATCGTACCATTGAAATAAAAATATCAACCCCCGAGAAATACTTAAAAAAAGGACTTGGCGCATCGTTTTTTTAAAGACATTTTTCTATTCTTAAGCTTATGCCACTCACATACTACGTAGTTCAGAAATGCCTAGAAAAATTGGGACAAAACTTTCAAATTAAATATTGAACATTCTGTAAAATATTTTAAATTTAAATATAAGTACGCAAAGAAACATAGCATTGTCTTACAAGCAATAAATACAGAACAGTTGTGTTTGTGATTGGTAGGTACCTATAGTTTTGTGGGTACATCAACATACCTACTACAGCATTATACTTTGAACCTTCTCGCCGTGTAATTAATTGCTATTAATTAACATTTTATACCAAAAAAATTCATAAATTACATAACGTATTACTTTAGATAAAAATCTAGTCAGTAATTATTTGAGCAGCATGGCTCAGTGCACTAGTCACTTATACAAATCTCATTGACGGCCTTCTTGTAATGAGCGCTTTCGCTATTTCCCTCAGTCACGATATTGAGAAGTATGATTGATTAATATGACCCTAGAAATAGTGGCAATAACGAATAGACTAGGCCGCTTCCGTTTATTCGTTATTCGTTTATCCGTTTATTTCCTCTGAATATTGACAAAATACCAAAACTGCCAGTAGGTAAGAGTACTAGTTATATTAAAACGTAGTATGATTCGTCGATAATGAATGTGATATACTCAGGAAAATATACTTGTAGAGTTCTTCCTATACTTTTAGGATAGAAAAGTGTCTTTAAAAAAACGATGCGCCAAGTCCTTTTTTTAAGTATTTCTCGGGGGTTGATATTTTTATTTCAATGGTACGATTAAAATTTTGAAAATTCGTTGACTTGGCTCCTTTTTTGATATCACTCCTTTTCAGTGCTGAATTTTTAGATTTCTTCTATTTTTTTTTTATAGTTAAAGAGACTTGGCTGGTATTTTTACACGGAGTGTTTTTTCTGGGATTAACAATACAAGAAGCAAAAATGAAAAAGTGCTACTAATATACAATCAGACTGATCATGTGAACATCCTATCAAAGTTACACCCACTTATAAAACAATTTTTCTCTCTCAATTTTCTAAAACGGCCGAGCGCTTCACCTTAAACAGAGTTCCTAGATTACAAATAGCTTACGTAATATCCATCATCTTCTGAATAGAAGGCGACATCGGATCCCACTTGTTGAACAGATCCGAAGACTGCGTCCTGATATTGTAATACGTCTCGATAACCTGCTTCGTCCTCTCGACCTTACAGTAGTTGGAGTGGAGAAACAGATGAAGATGCTCGTCTGTGAGAGGCGGCAGATGAGGCTGACACGACACCCACTGTCTCAGCTGAGCGATGTCCTCGGGGTCGTGCGGCGGCTTCTCCAGGAGGCCGTCGTAGAAGGGTAACTTCATCGTCGTCATCGTCGCCGGTGGCTGGGCAGAAGAAGGGTTCATCAGTTGAGCTCCGGCCCAGATGGGTGGTGACATGATCCTGGATGGAGCAGGTGGAATACTGTGTTAAGCTGCCTTTCCATGATCCGTCATCTTCCGTCAACGTCCGTCACCGTCCGACGAAAACGACCACGTGACCCGTCTCGACCAATCCGTCGCCGTCCGAGATTTTTGGGGATGGCTCTGATTGGTCGAGACGGGTCACGTGGTCGTTTTCGTCGGACGGTGACGGACGTTGACGAAAGATGACGGAGCATGGAAAGGCAGTTTTAGGCCGTGAAAGATGACATTTCGTTTTACAATGGTATTATGCACCTAGGACACTGTAATTTACATTTTTAAAGGTATTTGAGAGTATTACAACAGAATACCAAAGGACATTAATACTTAAATTGGTAATTTAAACTCGGTAGCTCAGCTGGTAGAGCATCTGACTGGATATCGGAAGGTCGTGGGTTCGAGTTCCACTCGAGGAAAATCTTTTCACATTGCAGTTGGTCATTAAAACTTGTTTAAAGACTGTAATAATGAGTTAAATTTCTATGTGACATGTAGTCAATGTTTAAAACGGAGAAGAAGTGATGTATTTTTTTTTTTGTCTGGGGCTTAACGTCGCACTGTTCTGCAGCGAGGCTAATGGCGACGGATGGATGATTATGATGATGATTGGGAGATGATGGTGAAGAGTAGGTAAGGATGGAAGGTGGGAAGGAGGCGGTCGTGGCCTATTAGTAGGGTACCTTCCCAGCATTTGCCTGAAGACTGAGGGAAAACCACGAAAAACCCCAGTCAGGAAGGACGGCCGCGGGAATCGAACCCGGGCCTCCGGAATACAAGCTGAGAGCGTTAACCACTCACCCAACCTGTTCCGTAGAAGTGATGTATTAGAAGTATTAGAATTAGATGTGATGTATTTGATGCATCAGAAGTGATGTATTTGTGAATATTGACGGTGATGGAAGGTGCAATAATAACTATGTAAAAACAACATACAAATCTCCTAAGAACATAATATTAGTGTAAAACGAAATGTCATCTTTCTCGGCCCCACTTATCCACATTAGGAAGGTTGATGTGCACGATGACATATTCAGTCTACGGTCGGGGACAGGCAAAGATGAACCCTTATAGGTCGGCCCATACTAGAGAGGGTTCATCTTTGCCTGTCCCAGACCGTAGAAGAAGATATTGAATAGTCTAGACTCTAGAGATTCTAAAGAAAATGGATGACACTCGAGGAACTACATTTTGTTGTGAATTATGATGGTGGGAAAACGAGTTTGCTAATGCTTTACATATACAATTCGGGGTCCGGGTTGGGGGTTATCATGCGGGTCAAATAAAAAATACAATTTCAGGAGTAAATATGGTACATTTTACGCGATTATGCACTAATACATATATACAATTCGGTGTCGTCCAGGTTGAGTCCCCTATCATGCGGGTCAAAGAAAAAATAAAATGTCAGGAGTAAATAATTGTACATTTTACGCAATTATACCTACAGGATTGATGATTGGGAGGGGGGGGGGGGGTCCCCGATTAATTTCACCTTCTTTCTAAACTCAATTTTATATCACTGTATGCCACGGACGCGACCGACTTTTCTTGTAAATTGCGAACACTTTCTTTATCGGATGTTCAGATACTGGTTTTAGCGTCAGAGACATCACTTGGAAGACTGAATTTGACCATCAGAAGACAAAACAGAACGCTGCCCTACTCAATACACTCATTTTAGAACTATTCCAATTCGTTTTTCAGTCTTGAACAACAACACTCCAGTGGTAATTACTGTCTTTCCACGATCACGAAGATACGTAAGTAAGAATGGTTGCTAACTTATTCAATATTCTGTCCAGTAAACATTCTCCTTAGTTACTCAAATAATGTAGACCTAATTAATTAAGTCTCTATTTTAATTCTGCTCGCGCATAATTATACTTTTAATGTGATTAACTTCTTGACATAAGATTGACATAAATAGTAAAGCTTACGCAGGAATAAAAAATGATTCCAATATTTGAATAATAATTCGAACGTTAGCGAATAACGTAACCAAATATGGCGGTTATCGAAGAGTTTAATCAGTTAAGTATGATGTTCTTATATAAAACGCCGACAACAAACGGCAATGATTGGTAAAATAGCAAGTATCCAAGAACATGCCTCAGCCTCAGTCATGTACTACCTTCCAGGGAGGTGTCCATTTACATACATTAAACACACGATTTTATAGATTCAATTAACAGATTCCACGCGTGTCTTTAGACAAAATAAAAACAACGTTTCTCTTTCACGTCGAAATTTTTACTTTTGAGTGAAAGTAAATATTTGTGAATAGACAAAGAGTTGACACACAAGAGATTATGTAACAATTCTTTATTGTTGGCTTGTCATATTTTAGAAGCATGCACTTATTTCATGCACATTTGCTGCATTAAATGCAATTTTCATGCACTACGGCTTATTATTCTAATTATGTACATTGATGTTCCTCAAGAGAATGACAAGCATAAAAAGAAAGAATGTGTTAAATCGATGTTACGTCTTTGGCTTGGGTTATGAGAAATTGTATAACCAAGAATCGCATTTCATCATGTTTTAAAGACATTAAATAGCCGATGCTTCTGGAAGAGCAAATGCAATATGTCAAGTTGTGTAAGGAATGACAGACTAAAAATGACAGTCTATTAAAATTTTCATAATTTACTCGTCAAAATTATGTATTCGCAGACATGCATAAAATAATTTGATTTTATGTTGTTTTCCGCTGCACTGAATTATATGATTATAGGAACATGTGAACATTTAATGATCATACTTTTACCTCATCCTGTATAAACCCAGTTTAATTACAAGGTAATGAGTCTGCTAATTAATCTCAATCAACTTTCCAGACCTCTAAGTACACAAAATGTGTGATTATGGGCTCCTGCATGAGGGGGAGGGGGCGATAGGCTTTCCCCCACCCCGGAAACACTTCTTTAAATATCGGATTGGTGGTTTTTGTTATAAGTTGTATTCAAATAATACAATACTACTTATACTGAGGATTTAGTATTTACTGATAATTCAGTGGCAACTTTTTCATTAGACCTCATTTTGCATTATTTTCTAACCATTACCAGGAAAGTATGTAACAATTCTGCGACTCAAATTCGTTTAATTTCGTTCAACATTCAAATAACCGACATGTGGGAAGTGCTAGGACAACCGATCGTAATTTCTAAACGCACATTCCCAATTTCATTAGATTTCTTTCGATCATACTAAAATCATATATTTCGATATCCCCCTCCCCCTGGAAAAAATGCTGGCTGATTTACTATGTTTGAAGTTCATTCACTATGACACTGACATTACTTCCATCGATTCTCTAGTCCTTGGTTCGAGTACCGGCCAGCGTCAATCATTCTTAAAATCATTGTCATGTGAGTGTCATCTAACAAATAATTAAAATAATTCACGCACATTTTGGTCGATGCTTTGTGAACGTGAGTTGCTTGCTTTCATTTGACATTATATCTTACACAATGAGAGAATGTCTGGAGTTTGTTTGACTCTCGAGTTGTGTCATCCAACAGTTGTCGCTTAGAATCTTCTCTCTAATTGAAGTGTGTGCTTTACGTTTCTTTTAAACGAAACATTACAGGTGTTGTTTACCGATCGATTTAGCATCCTGACAAAAGCGAAGACACGTACAGAAATATTTGCTTTATATTTAAGCACAAGACGCTAGTTTATGAAGTGGACGTAATCATGATGGACTAAATACATGATTCAGTTATTAAATTATCACATTGGACGTTCTTGTGTTACGATGCCTCGACGAATTGTATGGAAATTTGCTATCATAACATTCTGCTCTTGTCTGGTCTTTCTTCCGCCACCTCTTCGTGCGTCTCTCAACGTCATCCCAACGCCTTCCACCGCCCTCCATCTCAACAATCCACGTCTCTGGAACGCCGCTCTCTGGTACCTCCACGACGCCATCCACGTGTCCGTCGTGATCGTGAACAGCGACATCGCCGTCGTTGATTTCGTCGGCGAACTCCTGCCCGACGTGTACGCCGCCCTCGACAAGCCGGTCATCTTGTCGGCTGTCACGTCACCCTCGGAGCCTCTCGACGATGTCGCCTGTCGCAACTGCTCGGAGGCTCTCCTCGACTACATCCTCGTCGCCGCTGACGAGAACGACTTGCTCTCACATCTCGACGCAGTTGTTCAATCTCAATCCGCGTGGAACCCGCGAGCTCGCTTCCTAATTCTCTTCTCGAGGACAGAAACATGTAATTCGAACCCTCATCGCTATTGGACACTACTTCACACCATGTGGACAAACCACGGAGTATCCCAATCTCTAATCGTCACCGAAACATGTGGACACTTCATATTTTACGATCCCTTCTTCATGAACAACTCATCAACATGGGGAGAAATAAAGATCATCTCTGCAGAATCTCTGTCGACGACAATACCACATCGATTACGTAACAACCTCCGCGGTTATCCTCTTCGCGTGTGCATCTTCGAGCGCGTGGCAACTGCGATCCTCTCCGACAACGCCTCCTACTTCGGCGTCGACGGCTACGCTCTCGCGGCACTGGCGGACACGATGGGGTTCACGCCGGTGACCCATGAACCCGAGGACGGCAAAGAGTACGGCTACCTCGACGTCAAGTTCACCGGCGCCCTTGGCGACATCCTTTATGGCAGAGCCGACATCGCGTTCAACACGAGATTCATCAAGGACTACGGAACTGACGGCATTGTGTTTACGAATCAGCTGGACAGTGATCAGGTTTGTATAATCGCACCGAAGGCGAAGCAGATTCCGAAGTGGTTGACGATGATCACATGTTTTAGTTACGGCCTCTACGCATCACTGCTCGCTAGCTACTTGACATTCGCTATTCTTTGGTACTTATTAAAGAAGATACGGAAGTGGTATCGTCCCACATCCGTCGTTCAACTGGACTTTTCTGCGATCCTTCTCGATACTCTTCATCCATTCGTCAACATGGCCGTCACAAACCTCCCCACGATTGCGTCCGAAAGGATCTTGGTTCTCTCCTTCCTTCAACTCGGCTTGATCATCGTGAACATCTTTCAGGGAACTCTCCTAACTGTCATCGGACATCCCATCTTCTATCCAGACATCAACACTCTGGCTGAGCTCGATGAATCGGGAATGATGATCGGAACAGGTTCCTTGAACTTGGACGACGTTTTGTATGACACAAGCAATACTGTCTTCTCCCGACTTTACAACAAGATCGAGCACGATTCTGATGGGCGTTATGGACCGGAGAGGGTCGTGTTCAGCGGG
The DNA here is from genome assembly GCA_934045905.1 of Leuctra nigra. Classification (NCBI taxonomy): domain Eukaryota; kingdom Metazoa; phylum Arthropoda; class Insecta; order Plecoptera; family Leuctridae; genus Leuctra; species Leuctra nigra. Next base: position 16,259,688 of record OW203767.1, on the reverse strand, counting down.
AAAATAACAGCGTTGGTGAGGAAAAGTGACGCACTTTTCCGAGCTCCGGCTTTCCGGACTCCGGAAGGAACGCCGTTGCTCCACATCATTTCTGAATGTCCGCGGTCTTATTATCTAGGATATATTGTACCTCAAAGATCACCTTTTCTACCCCGCATCAATAAGATAATTGATCGAATATTTGAGTCGGGAATTGTGAAACAATGGGATCTTAGATCGATTAATAAACTAATTGATGGGAAACGCATTAACAGGACTGCTGGTTTCTATAAGGGTAATGGGCCTCTCAAAGTGTTTTCGATTCCTGACCTGCAGTTTCCGTTTCTTGTACTTTTTGCAGGCTGGACTGTCGCGATTCTTTTTCTCGTCTGTGAAATTTCTGAACGTAGTTTGCAAATGAAACGCCACAATAGCGAGACAAAGTCTTGCTCGCGTCATTGTTGAGCTAGTTGCCTTCAACAATGACAATTGTACATCCACTTGGTCATGGAACTGGTGACACTTTGCACATAACTTCAGCTAAGTCTACACTCAAGTCTACACACTATAAGCACTAGCTACATCAATGAATGACTTTTAGCATCTGTTCTTCTTCACCGCTGACAATACTATGACTGTGTGTTTTAAAATTGGCCTCGCTGAAGTAATTTAAAAATAATAGTTATTTTATAGACTTGAATTTTGCTATGTACATGTAATCTTTTGCATGTTATTACACCATGCAATAATAGTCATTACAGCAATTCTTAAAAGATCCTTATAACCTGGTATTAAATATTATTGTTTACACATTTCAATGGAATGTGATGAGTGAAATGTGACTATGTGATCTCGTAAATCACAATCATCAATATTCAATCACTATTATAATAATGTTGTGTCCACGTATTTAAATTGTATCGAGGTGTTTTTTTTCTGCCCTAGTCTTAAAACAGATCTGTCCTTTCATGAACTATGATTTGATGAAAATTAATAACGTCTAGTTGATTTTTTTTGATTTTTTTTAGAAAAGTTAACAACGTTACTTGAGCGAATTTTACTTTAAAAAAAATAGCTTATATTGTCGTGACTTGTGATTGCATTTGTAATAAGCCAGTAAATAACTATAGTACCTTGTGCACATGTATAATTTAAAGCTATTCTCTTACAAAATAATACTTGAATGCGGCCAAGTGCATAATTTTTGTGAACTTCCCACCATTATTCCACAGTAAACCCATTGTAGTTACTTTTATTGTAAACTGCCTTGTGTTTTGTCAAGGACAACGTATCATTGCAATATTGTGGTAAAACTTCTGAAAATATCTACTTGAACGTGTGTCGTGTCATACATTACGGAGTACGATTCACCGATTATACATTAGTTTATGGTAACTCTCTAAGACACGTAGAAACCAGATTTGATATTATAAAATCAGGTGTATGTGCTGGACACCGCCCTATAGTTAACTACTTATACGTGTGGTTACACCTACGACCATAATGCATCTCTGTAGGTAATGAATGCTTTCTAAAATACCCCACAGGGTGCAGTTTTAACCCCGTTCTTATTCTTAGTATAAATAAAGAACGCGCATCGTGTGAATGATTTAAATACCTAAATTAATCATAAATTATTTTGTGTCACTTCACTTAGATTTTTCTAAGAATGTGCGACTCCCAAGATGTCATTGTTGCACTATAAAAGCGTAAGCGATATCATTTAACATCTAACATGTTTCACCTCTGAACGCATTTCATGGGATATATTCGTATTTCCACGTAATTGTCACATAAAGAACTTCCTTACAGTACAACTATGGCAAAAGCAATTCCCTTAAAGAATTGCAAGAACTAGTTAAGACATATTAAGACAATAATACTACTTTTTACCTGCAATAATCGAGACTGAAACTGATTCTAATCCTGGGCCGATAAGACTACAGAAGCAACTGAATCGATAACCTGATTACATTGCACTTATTAACCTTTACCTATATTTTATCACAAGAGATTATGAGTCTGAAAGTAATCATCAAATACTATCTTAGCACACTCTGACGTTAGAATACTTGACATTCTTAGCAAAAGTGTTCTTGGTTGTTAAAATCATAGCTCAAGCAGTGTGAATGCTACTTGAACTTGATTTCTTTGTTGTGAATATTAATTAGTTAGAGTTTGATTAGTGTTACAGTTGAAAAGAAGAAAAAGTTTGAAATGTCAGATAATTAATACAATTATCTCAGTATGTTTTAATTGTTTCCATTTCAAAATTTCTGAGATGACTTTCATCATAAAATTTCCAGGCAATTAGTTGGCCAAGGAACCGTGATTGTTTGTAGTTGTGGTCACAGTACAATAGTGACAAGTTGTATTACAAGAATGAAGAAACTAGTTCGTACTTTTAGTCTTTATAATGTGCATCGCGTAACAGAAACTAAATATCTTTTTATAAAGTAAAATTCGTCTCGGCTTACATTTTTTGCTCATCATATTGTAATCAGGTTTTTAAGTTTTCAGATAATTTCTTGAAAGCAATTGTAACTAAAATTTAATCGTATAGTATTACAAAATTTAGACAGATGATGAAAGATTTAGAACCAAGATCTTGTATCATAGCTCCAAATCCTATCAAGTTTTTGCGAGATCTTGGTATGATCTTGTGGATTAGGATTAAATGATCCGAGCCATCTGATTGTATGACGTTGTTATGTAAATACACCTCCAGGCTGGTTGACTTTGAAAGGTGCATGGCGGCTTCTGAAGGTGCTAGAGGTTACCTGTAATGCAATTAACAGTGCAAGGCTTAATAATCACGGATAATAACTTACCAATATCATAAATTCCCATTTGCTGTTACAAGGACATGTTCCAGATAACCAATGATAAAGCAATATTTTTTTTATAGAAGATAAAGCAATTTTATTCAATCTGCATGACGACAAACACAATTGTGTTATTTATTTACTACTTGTTTATTCCAAGAGTAGTATAATTTCAGGCTGCATTCCTCAATATCATGGGTGTCCCGACTTAGATGAGCAAATCCTATATTTCGATATTTAAAAAAACTTTTTTTTTTTACTTATTAATTTCTCTATCTTGTTTGACACAGCATAACGATCAAACACAACATTCCCTTTCAAAACGAGCATGGCCGACTTTGGGAAAACGCTCTTTGCAACGCGTTGATAAGCGAGCCTTCGTATTGCATGCGATTTGTAAGTTTCTGCTTCAACCTCCACAGGCCTTGGAAAGAGCAGAAACGAAATGCGTCAGAGAAGCAGTGATAAAATATCTGAAATTTCCTTCAAGAAATTTTACAAATATTTCCAAACACGCATAAAATGTCCGTAAAATGTTGAAGGTATAACGACAGATAAGTCTGAAAATAGTCGAAAACGCCTAAAATGTTGCTCACGATGACGTTCTGAACGTGTATTCCGGACGCCCGGGTTCGATTCCCGCGCCGTCCTTCCTGACTGGGGTTTTCCCTGACTGGGGTTTTCCCTGAGTCGACAGGCAAATGCTGGGAAGGTACCCTACTAATAGGCCACGACCGCCTCCTTCCCACCTTCCATCCTTACCTACTCTTCACCGTCATCTCCCAATCATCATCACAATCATTCATCCGGCGCCATTAGCCTAGTTGCAGAACAGTGCGACGTTAAGCCCCAGGGGGAAAAAAATCATCATTTTAAGCTGATTGGTCACAGTCCAATAAGATACTCCCGGCTAGTTTGACTCAATGATACATTGCTCTTGAAAGATTACGTCATGGATTCAGGGCGCCCAGGGTTGAATGCGAAATGCACCTATAGAGTGCCAAGGACATTTACGAAACTACCTACAAGTTGAAATATTGAAATGTTTGATATACTTGAATCATTCCTTGCTTTAACATTTTATGAAGAACCTAACGTTCACAGTTTGAACCAAGGATTAATTTAAGGTGAATATGTTGAAGGGCACGCTTCTTGTTTCTTTGGAACAACTTATTTTTAAATTCTTTTGAACTTGTTTCTCTTGTTTGCTTTTGATCCTTGTTTCTTTTCTTCGATATTCTTCGAAGAAATATTATTTTTTACCTATCCACATCATCAGTAAAAGTGGCAAAATTCTAATTAAATTCAGCACTATTTGATATTAATTACTTTCACGTTAATTTCTAACTTGGAATGTTTCTTTTGCTCGAGCATGAAATTCAAAAGTAAACTATGATTAAAAAAGAGAGTTTGTGCGCTGTCAACCTGATCCAACAATGATGTATCAGGTAATTAAATCGCAGGGTTAAGGCTAAAAGAAATTATTTTGATTTCCGATAATGACAATGGATAGTTTTATGTAGGATTTCTGTAGGAAATAACAGTCTTGAGTCTACTCAGTGTCTAGGCCAAGACAAGATTATATCATTATTGATGTTATTGTACAAGTTCTTTTTTTATTATGTAGTATTATCAATATAATTATTTTGATATTACCAATTCATGTTATGGTTTTAAATACTCACAGGTGTTAAAATGCATTACACGTAAGGTGTTGCAATTCTGAACTTGTGTTTCACAGAAAAGCTTCCTAGGCTTAATTGTTTTCGTTTTATGGTATAGGTACCAAAAATAAATAAGTACGTGTTTCATTTCTTCAAACTATCTGTAGAAATGACCACGATATGAAGATCTTTCTTCGTCGAACAACCGTGACGCTACAACGGCTGCCCAAATAAATGACGTAATCGTTTTCTAATAATTTTCATGCCTTTATGAAACGGTACTTCTTAACTTTCTGTGCATTTTTTGATATGTTTGACTAAGTTTAGTGACGTATAGCTGCATGCTATACGTCTCCGGATGTGTGGATAAACAAAAAAATAACGCATAATTAGTGATAATGACATAATTTCCTGAGCAAAATGTACTTCCAACATCTCCGATACATACATATTCATAAATGTCACGATGTAAATTTTATTATTCTTACCTATTATGCATATTTTATTTTTACATTAATTGAAACCAAAGAGTTATGACTTTTAGTTTCTTGCAAAAGAAACATAGTTGGTATTCATCTTATGGAAGATTGCAGCTACGAATGAAAAAATAAATTACCTTTAAACATTCAAGTAACCATAAAACCGAAACTGAAGTCTGTGAAATTATTTACCGTTATTTTTATTTAAACGAATAAAATTGAAAGTAGTTATATAACACAACGTAGGATAGGATCGATTGGGTTAAGCTAGACCTACTCCAGTGACCCAAAACACAACTAGGCAATAAAAATGTATCTGGCACTATTGCATAAAGCTTGACTACCATTGGAATGTCACAGCATCTTCCCAAAAGAGTGTTTTACCTGTTTTCGAAATTAATTTTTCGTGATGTATAATGACATAAATGTCACTAGTGTGCCATACTATAGTCACTATAGTTACTATAGTAAAACAATTATCTTATTATAATAATAATCTATGGTTGCATGGAAGATAAGAAAATGTGAATATTTTTATGCATAATTTGTGAATATTTATTAAAAATCTGAATGTCGCATTTTGATGTAATCAATAAAGATAAATTGAATTGAATTGAACTGTATAACATAAGGAACGCAGGACATGGTACAAAAATACAATTCACACGGGTATTAATTCCTACTATGATCGTGGATGTTGTTGTAACACCCCCCGTAGAGCCAGGGCGTAGAATCTCACTGGGAATGATAAATGTACTGTAGCGAGTCTCTGTGAGAGAATGCTAATTTGATCAGACCGATTATACTCAACCAGCTGTTATTTATTGCATTATTAAAATAGTCACAGGTTTCGCAACAAACTACGCTCTGTTGAGACTGTTTGCTGACAAAAACCATTTACAATTTATTTAACATTTCGCATATGTTTTCCTGTATGATGTACTTACTTTGGATTTTGTATAACGCCCCTAAACGATGAGAAAATGACATTGCCAATTCACATCAAATATTATAATATATTACAAAATTAGCACGTTTTATTTACGAAAAAAATTTCGTCTGTGTCCCCAAAAAAATATTCTAAACAGCGAAATCGATCGTGCTTGCGTCTCAACAAATTATCGGTATTCTGTTCAAATTCTCTTTTTAACATCAACCTGTTAATCTTTCACTCCAAGGTCGCCTTCTGTAACATTAGCATTTACCACCTGTTTAAAACCAAAATGATTTATTTCACGACAATATTTTGCCTAAAAGTCAAGATACTTATCTTCGTTTTAAAAAGTTAAAAAATTCATATAAAAAAGTCCTATGGTTGCATGACCCTTATTCTCTAAAGAAAACGAAATCATATCGGCCTGAAATCATTTCACGGCCATAAGGATAACATTTATCTGAAATGATTGCATACCGAAATGATTTAATTTTCGTTATAGAATAAGGGTCCAGTGCAACGACTACAAGTCAAGTTTCATAAGGTCATGTTCAATTTTTATTACGATATTTTGTGTTATTATTGTTTTTTTAATGTAAGGAATCCAACTCACTTTCTGACACCAATTCAATGGCGCTCCTCTACTAGTTTAAAGAACCAGTTTCTAATTGAGTGAATAATTCTTGAAACAATGTCTGCACAATGGGAGTTGGCATCATACTTTTGATTATAGCTTATAACCCCGTTAGCCTAAATTCTTTCAACTTTCCTATTACTCAATGTTGATGACATATGGAATATTATGTCAGGCATGTGTTAGAATATATCACCACAAAAATCATAATTATACGATTCAATTCTTTGTTAATAGATAGTAATAAATAATGGCGGCTTACGTATACAGTAACAATCCATCTACTATGTATATGGACAGCTATTTTATTGGACATGTTGTAAATGAATATTTGTGTTTATTGAGAGTACTAAATTTTATATTAGGCTTAAAACTCTAGAAAATCTTTTAATTCACTGACTTTAAAACGCATTTTTTAAATTTCATTCGTGGACTCAATATTCATAAATTCGCAAAGAGCCACAAAGAAAACTGTAGCTATCGAAAATAGAACTATTTAAAACGCACTCTCTTAAATTGTTTGATTACAAATAAAATGTTTGGTACCTCTAATCCCTTCACTCGTCGTTTAGTATAATGATGATAATTTTGTTTGATGTATTTGGTTCTCTTTAAAATTATTAAACCGATTACACCAATCTCTCAAGTACAGCAATACTAATTCGTTCGCTAACGAAAGTAATATTAAATTATAAAAGTAAACAGTTAAAAAATTTCACGTCATTTCGCATACTTAAAACACAAATTAATCGAAATTCACATAACACCATAATCATACGAACAATAAAATGACACCATCTTTGAGTTAATAATATCACAATTACCTTATCACCAGCTAAATATCCACAGTGTACACAACAAGTCGACCACCTGTATAACACTGGACATCGGATCATCTAGCCTATTAGCTCTTGCAGTGGGGGGAGGGGGGGGGGGGCTTTCCATCACCACCTCATAGCGTATTGTGCAAGATGTACCACACTCAAGTCGCAAACCTTGCGCCATGCCATATCATATCTCCTTTGCAGACATTGCCAACTAGACTATTTCGTATAGGTATATAACGTGTTTTTATTATTCAAGGCTGGCTCTCGAAGTAGGTACATGAATTTACGAGAAATTAGCCAGTTAAATGAAGCAAGTACTGTAATAAATAGTTAACCTATAAAAATATAGTGGTACACTAATTATTATGTCATGAGTACATGATTAGTTTATAAGCTCGGACTTTGTGTATTATGATGTTACATTTGTATATGCACGATTTTTTTTATGGAAAATATATTTTTAAATGGAAATCTTCTTACTAATTACAACTTAGAGTAGATCTCTGACATGCATGCCACTTATTCTGACACTTTCATGTTTTTATTTTATTTTTCATTCATAAACCTGTATTAATACTACCTACAGGTGTGAATGCAGTTTACTCATTATTAGTGGATACAACATGAACAACCTGCTGTATAGGAAGTTGAAGATGATAAGAATAAATTACAATTCAATTAATAATCATCTATTATAATTATGAGACAAATGTTAATCGAAGATGTGGCCGTTAGTGTCCATCTATGCTATTAATTATATTCAAAAAGTAGGGTTGTTTTATCTGACGTCACAGCTGATCAGATTCTCACTGTAAGGCATATGAACAATTTTTCTTAATTTTAATTCCTTGTTTTCTTGTACTCTCTTTTATTCTTTCTTCTTTCCTTTAATATCTTTCTTGCAACTGTATCAATCAAAACTATAAAAAATACTATCGCAAATCTGCTTCAATGAGATTAAGATAGTTGCCTGTTGCCTATAGCAACCAGATAAAACCTCAATTTTACTCAATAATGTCTTCATTCAAAAAGTGTTCTCGCAAATAATACTTTTCTTCTCAAGTGACACTGGGAACACACTTGCATTAAGAGGTGAAGAAAGTTTGTGAAACATCATACTTAAGGGGCGGTCTGGTATTAGTCTACGTGCTTTGGGTTTCCTTCCCACACAACAATTATTTCATAATTGGTCACCGTTTAAGAATATTGGGGGGCCACGACCTCAATTCCGAAACTTTTGTCGACGTTATTGTGGTAACATTCATTCATATGTGATATCCTATGCAATTATTGGTTCTGTTATTCCAAAGGCAATACACCACTATCGCGTGAATCCTTCGTGAATATGCCCCCTGCGAGTATGAGGCCCCTGGTAGTAAATGACACTACTTTGTGAAAGAGGCCCTTGGTTCATGGACACCACTTCGTGAAATAGGGCCCTGGTAGTAAGTGACACCGCTTCGTGAATGAGGCCCCTGGTAGTATGTGACACCACTTCGTGAATGAGGCCCCTAGTAGTAAGTGACACCACTACGTGAAAGAGGCCCTTGGTTAATGGACACCACTTCGTGAAATAGGGCCCTGGTAGTAAGTGACACCGCTTCGTGAATGAGGCCCCTGGTAGTATGTGACACCACTTCGTGAATGAGGCCCCTAGTAGTAAGTGACACCACTTCGTGGATGAGGCCCCTGGTAGTAAGTGACACCACACTTCGTGAATGAGGCCCCTGGTAGTAAGTGACACCACACTTCGTGAATGAGGCCCCTGGTAGTAAGTGCCCACACTTTGTGAATGAGCCCCTGGTAGTAAGTGACACCACTACGTGAATGAGGCCCCTGATAAGTGACACTATGCTTCGTGAATGTGGCCTCTGGTATTAAGGGACAACGCTTCGTGATAAAGGCCCTGATCTAGTAAAATGTATACCATTCTGACTAAAACCGCTGAAATGGCAAGGGTTAATGACAATCTAACTTAAAAATATGATGGTCTTATAACTGTTTTTCCTGCATGAACGCATTTTACTAAACTTAAATTGTATGTTTTCCTGACAGTTTCATTCAGAAATGTGTGTTTAATTATGTACACGGTCAATTAAATACTGAAAGGAAATGCTTTCTACATAATAATAATGACATATACATGAGTTTGCACGAAAATGATGAAAAACTGAAACAGTCGCCTTCTTCGAGCTGATATCCCGCCTTTGAAACTATAAACACTTTTCCTGGATTCAGAAAGAGAGAGTGACGAAGAGAATGTTTCACTTATACTTTTTTCACCCTCACTCACGGTTTTCGATAGATTTTTTTGCTCATTCCTGTACTGTAAAAAAGTGATGCATTTATTACTAATGTTTATAGCAACCGCACGTTCGGCAAAAGTAACAATATATTTAATAGCTCATTGCAATGCTAGATTTATTTCCAATGTATGCACCTAGGTATAAAATTAATTAGGCTCAATGTTAGTGTAACATTTTCAATTATTTTAACAATATCGTCTGCTTACGTATAAATACCATTGATAATTTTATTTGCAATAAACCAAATAAATAATCAATGTAAGTTTAATTTTGTACTTATTATAAAATTGAAAATAGTGGTTATTATCAAGTATTGTAAAATGCCTATAGCTGCGCTACGAAGGGCCTAGAACGTTTGATATTTCGAGGTATTATGGAACGTCTTGGCCAATCAAATATCTTAGATATAGGTATTTGTTTTCTCTTTGGTCAGAGAATAGAAAGATTAGTTCAGTTGATTGGCTTATGACTCTTCATATATTGATTTAAAACTTTATATTATCTAATCTATATCAACCCTTCTATTCGATTTCATTGTTCTCATGCAAGACACTTTCAACTAAATCGTTCCAGTATCCTAGTTCGAAAATCTAGAGTGTAAGAGAGATGTCTCTCTAGAAATCATAAGCTGCAGAACGTGAAAGATGGAAAGTGTAAGCATAATATGAATGAATTACTAACTAGACGATTTCATCAAAATTACAATTGAAAATAAATTGCCAAGGCGGTATGATGAAGTATCTGCAAATATAATCTGACATTTTCAAAAATTGTTTCTTTGAGGTCTGCAAAGAGTGAATAGTTCAAGAGTCAGTTACTTCCCGGTATATATTCTCATGTCGTGGAATGTCAATCAAGTATGAATTGAATGACCACTGATTGAAATTTATGATTGAGTGCGAGAAAGGAGCTGCATTTTCTTCTCAGCGATCGCCATCCTGATTGCTGTTTCTTAAACCTTTTACAGTCATAACATCATAAACTTATTTATTTTTTGATACATTCATGAAGGTTTCATAATGAATAATGTCGTATCAATTTAATTTATTCAGTGTATTTTCAATTCTGTGTAAAATGAACAGAATGGACCATGAATACAATGGATACAGAATTCAACATGTTATTCAGCCTTGGAAGGTGTGCTAAAGCGTTGATTATAATAGCATTGTCATGAGGTTTTGAAGTAAAAGCAAAAATTATAAATAAATTAAGTAAAAACACACAATTTTATATTTATACATAATCTCAAGGTATTCACAAGAATCTACTGGTCTTTACGGAAAGGATTAAGGAATATCATTGATTGTATTACTAGTTTTACAATCACTATTGAAAATATCTTCACAGAAATATGACGTATCCCACAGATTCCCACTTGGCTGTGAATAGTAACAACAGGAATGCGTCACAAACCCACTTCACACTTCACAAACTACTTGACCAAAGTAAAAAGGAGCTGCGAATCAATATGATTGACTGAACTGGTCAGCTTGTGATTAAAATACTGAAAATATTTTTGGCGCTTTGAAAATAAAATGATAATAAAAGAGATTCTATCGCGACGTTCTTTTTTGTACTATATAACGTATAGTTAAGATAATATAATAAAAAACGAACTAATTACATACTTCTAATGATATTTCTCATTATAGAAGAAGGTAACAAGTAAAAGGTGTAACATTGTAATTATTTCGCTTCATGTATAAAAGTGCATTATTATAGAAGTTACTTCCTAAAAAGTATTATTGCTTGTTGTTTTTCCGAGGCCAAGAGTAAAATGAAAAGTCGATTACAGACTCCACTTTTGCCAACCTTGAAACAGAGATGCCAATAATTGGAAGATGACTTGGGTTTTCCATAGATTCTTGTCCAACCACTGCTACGTTAAACTTACTTTGAGTCTGCACTCTCACTGTCAATGCTAGAATGTTATTATTTAATTATTACGTCCACTCTTTTATAAATTAACTTAACTTTTGTATTTAACTATAAATGTTTGACGAAAAAATATAAACGATTTGAAACCCTTTCATACAAATTGTGTTAATTTTTCACAAATTGTTAAAAGCACAAATATAATTTTGTATGAATCATGTTTTATGTTTTGTTGACAATAGTACAGTTTGAGTTTTGTTGCTTCACTTTTGAGAAATAAAAGTTGCTATTGTGAACTTTAAATTGAGTGTAACATATTATTTGGATTTTTATTACGTTTATACTTTTTTTTAAAATATTTTATCACTCTTAACACTACTCTTTCTTTTAATCCTCATTGATAAAAAGGATATAATAATAAGATACAATTACGTTGACAGGTGGAATCATTTTCAATCTAATAATCACATCCTCCTGTTCGCCATACACGCAACATGTCAGTCAAAAGTCGCAGCCAGTGCATGTAGTGGGTCTCCAAGTGACCTCAACTTTCACTTCCAGCACGCGACTACTCGCCGAGGATGTGATGCGATGTTATCCAACCCAACATAACTGACTCAGATGTTAGATAACAGAAGAAGTTGCAGAAACAACAACAATATACCGAGGCGGATCCGTTATAATTAGTCCACGTTTCTTACTCGCACCTTTTTGTCTTTTTTACACATCTTATTACATTTCTAGGTTACGAGATACACATGTAATCTAATGACATCCTAATGAATAGGAAGCTGAGATTGCAAATTATCTGCAAATTAGATTTTTTTTATTTTTAAAATCATTATAAAGTCCTGGGGCAGGGTCTCTGAGTTTAAAGTTAAAGTGAAATTAATTCACAGCGTAAAGAGTAAGATATCAAGTGTGTGGTTTGTATACGCGAGTGCTAACTGTTATCCAATGGTATAAAAAGTGACCAAGACATCACCTTGCGGCAGTCTTCTTCACTCAAGTTGAATTAATTGGCAAGGAGAACTGCTGCAGCTTTCAGTAGATTCCATGGCTAAGCAAGGACAGGTTTTTTAAGTATTTTTTATATTTGGGTCAGTCAGAAGTCAAATAGGTTAAGACGTTAGTAATAGGCAATATGCATAAAGACGTAAGGTTCCCATGAATCATTTTTAAATCGCAAATCGAATGCGGTACGAGAATAATGTCTCCATACATATTTGACAGATATATGACGCTATAGCTACCATCAGTAAACTGCCCTTTGTAGTCACTTTGATGTACTGAGTCGCACAAAAAAACCGCTCGATTTATTGAACTCGAGATAATTTCTCACGATTGTCGCACGAAATAAGCGCGACTCCGACTCTTTTTTGTTGTTTTCCAGTGTTAAAATCGCAAAAGTGTAAAAATTAAAGAGTGTGCGTTTCACGGGAACCTTAAAATTGGGTATTTTGACACCCCCCCCCCCCCCTTGTCATTCATTGCCACTCTCTACGAAATTATTACCCCTAAAAGAACGTCACAAAATCTATTTATATCCCTAAAGAAAATTGGTCTGACATCCTACTAAGGTACAGTTTTTCAATACTATGCTAAAAACAACGTCATTCTAGGAATATCATTGGCTGTTGCCATGACAATACAGTCCTCCGTTTAAAAGTTAGCAGAGTATTAAATGACTGCCTGTGTTTTATTAGATTTGGAATGGTAAATCCTTGTGTTCATCTTTAGTGTTAGTTTTCTTATTGTCATACGTTGTTGTAAATTTATTAATAAATCCATAAATGCACTATTCCAATTTCCAAATCTATTGAAACTATCACAACTCATCACGCTACCTCCGAAGGGACAATTAGCTTGTGTTGGCTTCTGAGTGGCCTATTTAGCCATGTTAATGTCATACTCTTCTGCACTGCTACTATAGCCTAATGACGACGGATGAATGATTATGATGATGATTGGGAAATATTGCTGGAGAAGAGGTAAGAAATGATGGCGGGAAGATGCGGTCGTGACTTGTAGTAGGTAACCTTCAGAGCATTTGTCTCTCTCTGAGGGATCTTCGGAAAAACCTCAGTCATGAAGAATGGACGCAGGAATCGAACCTGTGACCTCCGGAGTGCAAGTCCTGAACGTCTGCCTGAGTATGTAGGATATTATTTCGATGGAATTGGGTTAAATATTTTAAATGTAAATTGCATAAGAATCTGGTTTCTGAAATTAGATTCATAACACGTACATCTGATTTTAAAGATTGTTGTTAATTTTGTTTTACGTTTCTTGAGACAATCTCTTCGCGAAAGATCGATAGGTTTGTGATTTCTTACGTCATGTCTTTAAGCATTTTATTTGTCACATGTTCAGGTTTCTTACGATTGTATTCAAGTTATCGACCATGAAAATCTTTCGAACAACACAATAAAACCTTTATCTCTCATAAATCGCTTTAAAAAATAACATTATACTGTCATAAAATTCAATAGCGAATTAGCATTTGCGGAAGCTGATTAACCGGTATGTTATCCGCACCAATCACATCATCCGTGGCCTTGAATTGTATGTGCATGACGTGAGACGACGTGTTTACATTTCCTCGTGGCAGTTCACTGGTTCGCCGTTAGAGTGCGCGGATGCACGAGGGCGCGGGGCGTGATGGGTAGAACAGAGCGCGGCGTCCTTGCTTTTTATATCGTCAGCCATTGATCTGATAACATATTATTTCGTATTACATAAGTAGGGAGGAATATATCACATTGATCTCTGAAGAGGATACAATGTGACCTTCCCTAGTATATTTTTAAAACTATAAACGCGTTGATAAGTGAGCCAGTTTCATACGAGTACCTAGGTAGCATGCTGAACAAACTACACATGGTATCCACGGGGGGGGGGGGGGGGGGGGTTGCCCCCCTTTATGGATGTCAGGAAAATATTTAAAAAATCTGGTGTTTTACGTCTATTTTCATTTTGTAACAAAAAAAAAACTGAAGAAAATTGATTTCAAAGTGTCAAAAAAAACAAAAATCCCTGCGGGTCAGGTATGAGCATGTCTCCCACCACCCCTAAGTGCCAAATTTAAAAAAATATAATATTTCAACAAAATGCACCTCATTACGTCTCAAAATTGACTTCAAAGTGTCCAAAAACCAAATAATGCCCTGCGGCGCAGGGTGGTGCCCCCATACGCCCCCTTGACCCGTAAAATATTGTTTTCCTTGCCTTGCCCCCACCTGGCAGAAATCCTAAGGAACGCCCATGGCTCTACACGAGTTGCTATGCATTCTGGGTATGATGATGTGAAATAAAATAAAATCAATTATATGCAAATGATCAAGGTGACTTTACTTTATCGATAGAAGTTTGACAGCTATTTCAAAATACATTTATAATGACAAAAACTAAAACATCATTGAAATTGTCATCTCTATCGGACAAGCGGTTCATATTCCATTCTTTTATTTTTTATCAAGCAGAGGATTTTGGAAGGTGTTCAGAACAGCAACCAGACATTAGTGATCAAAGTATCAAAATGTCAGCTCCATCAGAGAAACATAGACCAGAGATAAAATGAGTTGCATAATCTTTGGATGCATGCTTATCATTCGCTTACAAAGAATTTGGGATAATTTAGCTATTTTTAGCTTTCTGCATCAATGCTATTTTATGGCGAAGATGGTACGACCTTATGAAAAATACACTTCATAAATGTACATGGCAGTACACTAAGATATAATGCCATTTACATATCGTAAAATCAAAGGTTACAGGAAGCGCATAAGAGTAATAGGAGCAACTTCAATTTCTAGTAATATTACCATATATATGCGATTTATGACAGTCATTACCGATTATATCCATCTGAATTAAATAACTAGTAGTGTGGTCGCACCATTCAGCCAAGTCGGAACGCAAAACGCTAGAAACTATGATATTACAAACATACTTTTATTTCATCTCTACAAAATAGAATCATCAACATAAATATTGATGAGACTGGCCAATAAACTGCAATCAGAATTAGTTCTGTTTTTGTGATAATGCTACTTTTAGTATACCTAGTTCTTTTTTTGATTAGGTGACTTGGCCGTTGTTTTCACAAGATGTGTTTTATTGGGATTTTTTACAAGACTCTTTTTGCATCCATTCTCCATACGTACCTGCGACATAGATAACTGGATGAACTCTCGATGAAACTTGATGAATAATCTCATCGTGTCACGGTTTGCTTCATTAACAGTTAATTAAAAGATCTACTCGTAGATAGAAATTAGTTTTGGAAACCTGTTAGTATATTAATCATAATAATAAAGGTATCACCATGAATGATATCATGAATGCTAGAGGCATGATTGCCATTTTGAAAGTCCTATTGAAATGATCTTACAATAAGATGTTTTCTCTGATGTTTATTATCATGTAATTACTCTATGATGATATAATAATTTGAACATTGTAAAATAGAATGCGGTAGTTTTGGTCAATCAACAAAATTAATTTGCTTTGTTGTCGAAGAATGGTTTTTGTGTTATGTAAGAGATTTTTGAATTAATTGACAGCTGTCAATCGAATTACTAATCTATAGATTGGGCGGTGACTAATGGGATTTGGAAGTCTATTGTTGTTCGAACAATCAATACCAAATGTAACAATGTACATTCATGATATAGTAATTTGAAACGTAAATAAACGACAGCAAATACAAAGCTCATGCAAATAGCTATAGTTCAGAAAATGTGAACTATTTTATCTACTGTGTGATACAAAGTTACAATGCCACTTTTATCATCAATTTGTTTTCCTTCTAACGACGAATTTCTTCAAACTTATAACATTGAGTACCTACAGTAGCCTGGTAAGAACTATTTACATTTTTACGTAAAAATGTATACTTTTAAGTAATTGGAATTACACGCACTGAATTTCTAAAAAGAAAACAAAAAATAGGTTCTGTATAGATTTCAAAACAATTAAATTACACAACTATGTAATTCTAGTATAATTACTAATATGTTAAAGAACACTGCCAGTCCCTATTGAATTATTTCAATGATTATGAAATAAATTATTTCAACTCTTGAAATAATGTATTTCAATATAATATAATATAATATTTTTTTTGCTTTTTATCAATTTGTACTTGACCTGATGAAGTTTATTGCATTATAGCGGAAATATTTTAATTTAATAAATTATAAAGAACTTGTGAAAGTCCAAATGAAACGAAGATGTTTTAATCAATGATTATTGATTATATTTTTTTGATGATCAGACGGTATATAGTAGAAAAATTAAAATATAATTTTGAAATTGAAACGTATTTTTTGATATCTGTGGATTTTTGCACTGTTAGACGTGGTTGAAACGTATATTTTTTTAAAGAAAAATGTGTACACTGTTATAATATTCTATTCTATGTTTTACACAAACTTAGTACTTGAAACTCTCTCGACTCTCGAGATGTTTTATACTTATGTAATCTCAAATAAATCGTTACGGAAATCTGTAACAGATTTATACCTCTTCAAAAGATTTCTTTTTATTTGTTATAAACTCAATAATTTTACTGGTCATTCCAACAAATTGGTCAAGAGTTTCGTTTCTGAAATATAAAAGAAGTTTCTAAATCGTTTCTCACCAACACACTAACCTGCAACGAATTGCTTGTAACAAACCGTTCAATTATAGTAGCTATGACCATTACTTCAAAATTAAACTCTATAATCGCAACGTAACGTATTTCATTTGTAGGTAATTTCTTATTAACAATTAGAGATTTCATTTAATCCCAATCCACGCACTGGTCAGTTCAGCTGCAAAAGAAAGTGCAATAAATATAATACATTTTAACACGCAAGTACAGAATAAAAACTAAACACAATCTTTGTCGTTATGTTACTTCTTTTTCATAGTGACTTGGCATAATCGTTCGTCTATGCGGTGCTTTACAAATAGAGTGTATGGAATTCAATGACGGAAAAGTGTACTAATTATAATATGAAGATGATTCAGGTAGATCTTCAAGAAGATCTTCAAGGTGTCAACACTTAGTTCTTAAGTTAATTCTCACTTCCTTGTGGTTGATGGTATTACTTGATTCAAGACGTATAAATAATTGTATATGTCATTTGCGTGAGCACCGCCATTATTTGCAAATTAAATAAGATTCAAATTATAAAATATAATCTGATAAAAATACATTAAAAAATGTATTGATTCTTAAAAAATTTGCCAAATTCCAATGAAATATTTTTATTACCATTTTCACAAACGAAACTATGCTAGTTTTTGCGTGTCTCTATTCATAAACTTTCTTGCAAAAGGAATTGAAAACATCATTAACTAAATTTCTAACTCTTTCCTTTATGGTTGGTTTTGTTGCCTATTTGCCCGAACACTTTTACACGATATCTAAATATCAAATAAAACATTTTGTATTTGGATCAGTTTGTTACTTTCCATTGGTCTTGTGCAGTGCTTGTGCGAAGTTTGATCTTGACAGAGGATAACATAACAAGTGAGTAACACCGAATTTGAGTTCTAAACTCGCAAAGTTCCGAAACTATAACTAGAGGCGATGGATTTACTTTTCGTAAATATTGGTAAGGATGGACAATAGGATGAAGTTAGGTGTGGCCTAATAGTAGAGGACTGAGGGAAACCGCACGAAATACCTCAGTCAGGAATTAGTACCGCTGGAATCGAACCAGGTACACTGGAACATCCAGTGTGCCAATATTAGAGCGAAAACCCAAGCAAATAAGCAAAATTTACTGATGTAGGATGCGACACTCAATCTCAATTTACAAGCATTCTTTACAAGAAATGATAAGTATACTTTTCCTCAATAATATGCTACAGTAATGGCTAATGGCGTGCAGACATAAGTAATTTTGGAGCAAAAGTGCATGTTGTTCCCAACATATGACTATGAAAAAATGTGAAATAAAAGTTAAAAGTGAAACTATGAGTCAATTCAACTCGAATTTTCAACATTTATTTGTTTCTCAAAGGGTTTTGAGTGCACGAAAGAATTTGCCATTGCATTTTCGCTCATACCATCACTCTTAGTGGCAAAAATACTAATTAAATACAGGTTAACTATAGGATATTGATAATTTGACAAAATCTTGTCTCGACATGACGCAACTTCAATACGCTTTAATAATAGGAATGACATTTCTTCCTTTTTTAGTGACTTCAATTTCATAAAAGTGCTCAAAGTGAAAGTACATGTAGAACAATTTTACGAATTACTGTTACCTAAGATATTAATTTGGTAATAGTTTCGATAACTATATAGGATGTTTCGTCATTAAATGTTGGATGCATTTTATTAGTGTTTTTATTTGCAAAGTTTTCTATTAACAATACTGTGGGAAATATCACACTTCTCAATCTGGTATTGATGCGCAGCAACATGCCAATCAACAAGGTCATAAATCACATTTTATTGTATAAGAAAATACAAATAATTATGAATCCTACTAAATGTCAGACGTACAGCAGCTGAGAGAACATAACATTTATAAAATATATGAAAGAGATGAAAAATAAATATTTTTAAACTTAATTTAATTTATAGGAAATGATATTTCGACTTTTTTAGAATTACTGAGAACGAGCTCCTATGCTGAGCTTTTGTCTTCGTTTATTTGAAATTTGTTATTTAGTTAGTTGTAGTTACGGTGCGCAGAATCACTTGTACCTATGCATACTAGCAAGGAAATTAACTAATAAACTTGAAATAACGCGTGAATAAACGAACATTTTGCATGGTCATGCATGTCATGTCAAGGAGAATGAAACTAAATAGCTATTCTAAACGTTCTATAGCCAATCACTGCCCACCATCGAGAAAGTTATCAATGAAATCATATTGAAACATTTTAAATGGTATAATAGTTTGAGAGATCGCTCACAGATAGCGCCAGATCCCGGTAAAGACCAAGCGCGCATTCTCTTGCCGAATACCAACGTTCTCTTGTGTTCTGTTGTATTCGAGAACTTTTTGCACCTAAAGATAAACAATAAAGATTGTGTTAAAAGTAACACATAATCATTTTATTTTCAAAAATGTGTATCACACATTCAGACTTTTCGAATAAAGGTGTTTGAAAACAAAATACAATGATAAAAAGGCAGTTTAAAATAAAAATTGTTTTTGACTCAAATAACAATAATAATAATTTATTTAATTGGATCATGATTGGATCAAGGGGATTGGGTTCACCAGCAATCATACTACTTTATTTGTAATTATTTGTATAATATATACAACAGAGTAAAACTCCACAAGTGGACATAACAAAATATGAAAACAACCTTATAAGGTTGACAATTATGAAATAATAACAGAGAAAATCAATTGATACAATAAGTCAATAATTAAAAAGGGACATTTTAAAGAATCACCACCAACTAAATTATGCTAATCTAATAAACCTAATCTAATCTGGGGCTGAATCAAATACATATTTGTTAAAAGTGGGCTGGGCCTAATGTTTTCAATATAATTGTTAAATATAACTAAAGTGTTATCAATTTGGAAGTTAAAATTATCAAAAGTATACATCATTCTATTCACACAAGAATGTTTCATTATCCTACTTTTATGAGTTAGGATCAAGACAGCTGATAGGGGATGCGCAGGCGTCACAGTAACCAGGTTGTGATTCCACGCGATCTAGCGGGTGCGATACACATTTTTCTTGGGGATGAAAAATTAAAATAGAACTTTATAAATAAAATCACAATGATTTCAAAAATAGCTTGAACCGTACCCCCTGACCACACTTACGACACAACAGTCACATATTTTAATATTTTAAAATAGATTTAAAAAAAATCAAACGAAACTAGAATCATTGTAGGTATAATGTAAGTTGAGCTACAACATTTTGTCTTCCATCAATTCAGTAAAAATACTCCTTCTTAGTTTAATCAAGTTTTGAGTTCGTACTTGAACCGAGGTATGAACTTTGTGAAGAATAGCGAGGCAGTGTGTCGGCTTGTTTCGATGAAAGTGCTGGCGGCCCTGATAAGGGCCGTTCGCGACCTTTCGAAGGATATACTTCCTTCAAAGTTGGCTTGCAACCCGCTTCCACTCTAGAGGCCAGGGTTCGAGCATTCGTCAGGTCGGCTTCATGACCGATTTTCATGGTTTGAAGATAGACACATTTTGATAGCGATTCAATTCTATCTTTGCGTTTCTTCATCCGCTCCAATTCATCCTCAATCATTCAGAGAGGTCAAATAATTACTTTTGATTTTTTTTTACTGTTAACCAGAAGTAAAAAATGAATATTAGGTAGACGACCTGACAAATTATGAAGAAAACACTTATGAAAACTCTTTCATAAGAAAACACTTTCAAAACTCTTAAAATCTGTCAATTCTATACAGATTGGGCTGAAAATGTGTACAATAATGTTGGTCTTGGTCACCATGGAAAATCTGAACCTTTTCGGAACATTTAAATTTTTTAGCCAATCGGACCAATTGAAGATAAACTTGGTAAAAGTTGACAAAATGTTGGTCTTATAATGACCTTGCAAATTGTTCGTTCAGCCAAACGGATGTTTTATTTAAAAAAATTAACCAATAAACGGATTAAAAAAGGATTCAGCAAACCACAGAGTTGGTTTGAGAAACCACAGAATTTACGCAGAGTTGGTGTAATTGCACGTGTGCAAAATTTCAGATCGATCAGAGAAAAAAATGTGGCCTGTAGGTATCGGAAGTGCCAGACAAAAAGATGAGGTACGAGCCAAAAGAACGAAAAATGAAACGCTTTCGCTACAATCGCTCAATTAATTTTTTTTTGTCTGGGGCTTAACGTCGCACTGTTCTGCAGCGAGGCTAATGGCGACTGATGAATGATTATGATGATGATTGGGAGATGATGGTGAAGAGTAGGTAAGGATGGAAGGTGGGAAGGAGGCGGTCGTGGCCTATTAGTAGGGTACCTTTCCAGCATTTGCCTGTCGACTGAGGGAAAACCACGAAAAAACCCCAGTCAGGAAGGACGGCCGCGGGAATCGAACCCGGGCCTCCGGAATACAAGTTCAGAGCGTTAACCACTCACCCAACCCACTCACGTACCTTTCTGATCTTTGTTTGTACGTATTGGCAACTTATATTGGCAAACAATTTCAACCTACAAATAAGATGTTAACGAGACTGGTCACACAACTGTTTCACAGATTACAAGTATTTAATATTTACATTCTTTAATTAAATTATTTCACTGAAATTACTTTGAGATTCATTGCACTTGAAATCATTCATTGAAGGTAAACGACAAGTTAAAGAGAAGAAATAGAAAAAGTACACCTATAATTTTGTTAAATGGAAAACGAAGGTCAAATCTTAACCTTGTATTTGAGCCGGTTTCACATGTTTTAGCAAAGAAATTGTTTGATATCTTCAGGCAAATTTGTTCGTTATAATGAATATTTCATAGTGTACGTAGTGTATGTAACTTGTCACAATGCTCTGTCATTGAAAAAACAAACTTGCCGATGCTAACAATATAAAACCACAAAGAACATTTTTACCATTACTTCTAACCTTGACTCTGAAAGTGAAATTACTATTAGCTTAGCATATTATAATTTTCTACTAATTATGGTATTTTATCGGTAGTTCAACAATTTTTCTCTGCAATATGTGAAATTACTCTAATTTGCCAAGAAAATAATGTTTGCTGTTTTTCAATATGTATTTCTATTGCACGCAGATGGCTCGAGTGGTAACTCACTGGAATCCCATTTCGGAGGCCCTCATTCGAATCCCTTGAATACGATTTTTTCTTGATTTTCGCAGAGGCAAATTTACTGGGCATTGATTCAATCCTCAGCACCTCATTTCCAACATCATTTCAAGTTCCACTCATTCCCAAAATCATTCCAAGTTCCACTCATTTTCAAAATCATTCCAAGTTCCACTCATTCCCAAAATCATTCCAAGTTCCACTCATTACCAAAATCATTCCAAGTTCCACTCATTTCTAACATCATTCCAAGTTCCACTCATTCCCAAAATCATTCCAAGTTCCACTCATTTCCAACATCATTCCAAGTTCCACTCATTCCCAAAATCATTCCAAGTTCCACTCATTTCCAACATCATTCCAAGTTCCACTCATTTCCAAAATCATTCCAAGTTCCACTCATTTCCAGCATAATTCCAAGTTCCACTCATTTCCAAAATCATTCCAAGTTCCACTCATTCCCAAAATCATTCCAAGTTTAACTCATTCCCAAAATCATTCCAAGTTCCACTCATTTCCAACATCATTCCAAGTTCCACTCATTCCCAAAATCATTCCAAGTTCCACTCATTCCCAAAATCATTCCAAGTTCCACTCATTACCAAAATCATTCCAAATTCCACTCATTTCAAACATCATTCCAAGTTCCACTCATTCCTTCAGCATCTCCTAATCAACTCATAATCATTTCCAGGTGCAAAATAAAGATTCATTTTTAGTATTCATTTTCAAATACATTATTAGTATCTTTCGGTTTTATGTGAAAATGTAACTGCGAAATGATTGGATTGGAAAGAGTGAGTATGAGGAAAAGTTGAAGGAAAAGTTGCCTGTGAGCAGGCGTACAGTTTCATTGTACAAAATCTGTCAATTTCCTGTACATATCTTTGTTTCAAAACTATTAGAATTATTAGATTACATTGTATGATTATTGAAATCAAACGAATGAACAGCGAACAAACAAACATACAAACAAACAAACAAACAAACAAACAAACAAACAAACAAACAAACAAACAAACAAACACACATAGGTATTTATAAACAAATAAATAAATATCAATTCAATTTTACAGATCATTTTAAAATGAAAATTAAATTTACATTTAATACCGAATCAAGTAATCTCTTTAATCATTTTCATCAGTTTTTGATAACATAGAATATAGATGTATCAAAAACATTATATCTATCTTTCGTATCTGAAAAGGTTCGATAGCCTCCATTTAGTTACCACCTTACAAAATATACCTACTAAAGCGAGATCAAAACTTAACTGTCATTTGAACTGTCAGACTTCTTCAAATGATCTCGAATGACAAAAGTACCGTTCAGCATCCACAAAACACATTACATAAAAGATATTCGTGTTCTTCACACCTTTCATAAATTAGCATTTTTGAATGGGCGAATTATATTAGGCACCACTTATGTGTTTGTAATATTGACGTACCTGTCAATCAATTATTCTTCCTATTGTAGTTTTGTTTGACTCTTTCACAATGATTCTTACATCAAGAATCACGTAATAGAGCCACACGCTGAGTTTCGTGGTTTGTATATTTCACTTGATCCATGTGTGCGAAAATGTTGACGAAATAAATGAGCTATTGAAAAAGTTTTTTTAAACACTTCCTTTCGAATGTGATCCAATTCAACACATAGATAAGACGGACAGTTTTTTGTTATTGTTATTGTTTTGCACTGTTTATATGCACTATTAGAAAGCAAACAACTTGAGCTTATCTTGTTACTGTCAATCAATCCATAATTATCAATCAAGTCATTATAATTGCTTTGGGAAATTCCCATTGTCAAGGAATGGTTTTAATTGAAAATAAAAAGGTGTAAAAACCGAGAAATTTCAAATAAGATTTGTATAATTTATCAAAGATAGGGAAGTAAATTAGTTTGGTACATGACGTAGCTTTGTCTGTAGATGTTTTTAATATCTAGATAGTTTCAGTTCAGTTTTAATTCAATTTATTTTTTAAATAGAACCCAACATAAAACAATGACCCTTGAGTAGCAAGCTCTCTTAGTAAGGGTATATGGAAATTTACTATTTATATAATATTTTATTCTTTTTATTTTATATTTTATATTTTATATTTTATTTATATTTATAGGAATAGTCAATTAATAATAAAATAATATTACTATACAATTGTATAATAAACCATTGTTAACGAGAAAATGTACCATGTACCTACGTCATTGAATTGTAATAAAAAATATATTAATTCTCGTTTTATTGTTGTAACTATTTAAATTACAGCTTTGTTTGTTTGTTCACTGCTTTTTAAAGTTTATAAAAGCCCGAGTTTTAAATGTACCGAACGTGGAGACTTCAACGCACAAGTAAGCAACAGACTTTGTGTTGATTTCCAAATAAATAATATTATTTCAGATGTTTTAGAAATGAAGATGTCCTTTAAATGCATTTACCTAACCTTGAAATGTGTTAGTGTGATTAACAATGCTGTACAAATATTATAACAAACGTAGAAAGTAGGCAAACTAAACTCTAGTCGGAAAAATAAGTTTAGTCTGTGGGAAGATCTCTTTCTGGCTGCTCCTCTTCGGTGCTCTGGTGAAATTTGTCGCCGTAAGTACTCTTGAATAAACTGATATGAATCTGAGTTGCAAATGAGTTTGGACTAAAAATTGTGAACTGAAAGCAATTGATCTCCATTTAAAATGGTCAAAGTTAACGCCCTTAAATAATCTTTATAATAATGAAGATCTTATGGAGATTATAAGCAGCGATTATCTTCATTGAGCAATGTACTTATGTACTTATTATGAGAGAAAAAAATAGCTAATTAGACTTTAGAATCCCATTTTCGTTGAAACATCTTCTGAAGTCTGAGCCAAAACAACTCTTCTTCTAGGTTTGTCGTTTATACGAAGCGAACGTCTCCTGGTGGTCCGTTTCTCTGATCGAGCTAAAATTTTAAATACATTTAGTGACCAATTGTTTGCTGAATTTTAAAATCGACCAACCAATTAGTTGAAACAGAAAAATACACTCCAACTGTTTTATTTATTATTAATTATAAACACAAAAAACAAAACACCCCATTTGGAATTTTTTTACGAAGCCATAATTAGCTTTTCTGCGGATTAATTTAATATAATACCCTTAAATTAATGAATAAAAAACGAACAAAAAATACATTTTTAAAAATAACAAAAAGCAACAAAAAAACAGAATATAATATAATAACATCATCCAAAAATAATTAAAAATAAACATTATCATAGTAGTCGTGTAACTACAATTTCAAGCTTTTTTATAGCTATTTCTAAGGATTTAATTTCCTAAGACAAGGACAACTGATTAAATATGTAAGTAATTTGTAGTAATTTGACCAATATATTTTTACATATAAAAGATATTTGATATTAAAAAATACATATATTTGAAAAAAAAGAAATAAATACATATATATTGTTGCATTTGAACTTAACGGCAGGGGAGTTAGCGGCAACTAAATATGTTGCGATCAAGTAATTTTAAGAGCTCATCAACACCAACATTGTATAATTTACACATTTCCAGACAAATAATTTATAGACTATTAGCAATTTCAAGCCTATTTTTAAATAGCAATTTGATCCATCGAAAAGTGAATGCACCGCGCCATGATCACTTGCAAATTATTAAAGATGCTTTTACTCCAACGTATATATAAACGGCTGTTTCTACGTCACAAAGAAAAGTAGATGCACATACCTAAGCTCGCTCAACAACGCGTTACGCGGAGCGTTTTCTCAGTAAATAATAAATTGGCAATGACCTCTTCTGCCGTCAAAACAAATACATCGTTCTTAACAATTGATTCAAGGAACTCAGTTACAAACGTCATGCATAAAAATAATATGCAGGTGTTTCCTGGACATAACAGTACTTTGTAAGTTCTATTCTTTCATTTAATTATTTTCTTAGATTGTACACAATTATTTCCATGTTCTACAAATACGGGCATAGAAATTTAATAATTGATATTTGATTTTTAACTTTTTGTCGCATACCTGAGTGTGCCATTTCTGTCCATCATTATAGTTGGCAGATAATGTATTATTAATCGAACAAAGCAAATTAACTAGACCTCTATTATTATAGCTCTCCAGAGAAAGTGAGGGCAAATTAAGTCATATCTAATTTCTTCCTTAAGTTATAACATGGTGTCCAAATGAACAAAAGATCTGTCAATAATTTTATTTAATGAATTGAGAAAGAGAGGTCAATAATAGTTGCCCAATTCGTGGTTTCATAATTTGACCCACAACTTGCCAAGTATTTTGCGATAATAAAATAATTGAACAAGTTTCTTCAGACATTTTGTCTGCAACATATTATTTTCTCGAGTCCATATATTGAGCTTTATTCTTAAAAGGACTTTATGATTTAACAATTTAGAAATGCACTCTTTTTGTAGATATTTTGCTATAAAACTAATCTTGTTTGTAATGATCTGAAAGTATGTATAATTTATAAGCCTACTAACCTTTACATTACAAACCAATGCATTATGTATGAACCATGAGAAAATGATGTGAGAAACAAAATATTATTAGATAAGATCGTTATAAATAATTGTTAAAATATGTTTTAAAAACGCTTACCTTGATTTTTAATTTGCTGGAATTTCTGGAAAGTCTAAGTAGTAACAAGTATCATGCAATGTCAAACTAATTAATTCAAACCATAATATTTACTTTAGATCATTTCACGCTTACTCTTGTAATTTTGTTATAATTAGTCAAAAAGGCAATACACGTTAATTCCATAAACCATAGTTCAATACAGAAACATTCAAACTCGGAACGCAAGATCGTATTGAATAAATCTCTGACGATCGTCAATCTCGAGGTAAGAAGTTAGTATCAATGGGACTTGCTCCACGAGCCGGGTTGCTAGGAAACAACAGTAGACTTCTAGCCGTCGAGTCGTGAACACCTCTCTAACAACAACAACAAACTCGTACAACCAGTGAACGTGTTCATATTCAGATTTCGTTTCAGTTAATCTTCGAAAATGACACAAGGCGATGAAATTGTGGATGATTCCAATAAAATGCTGGAGCTCTACAAAAAACATCCTAGTTTAAAGCCAGAAGATATTCAACAGCTGAAGGAGTGGTTAAAAAAGCAGCATCATCTGCCGTCAGTGACAGGTAAGTGATATATAAAATAACTAATTAATCATGTTAATTAGTTTTAAAAAACACTTTGTTATTTTCTACATTGTTGATGGCTTTATTCAGGTTGATTAAT
The DNA here is from genome assembly GCA_934045905.1 of Leuctra nigra. NCBI lineage: Eukaryota > Metazoa > Arthropoda > Insecta > Plecoptera > Leuctridae > Leuctra > Leuctra nigra. Next base: position 16,232,102 of record OW203767.1, on the reverse strand, counting down.
TAGATTTTTAACGGTTCATTTATCAAGAAAACCAGGCTTGCTTTAAACGATTGCATGTAAAGATCAATCAATTAAGTTTCATAGAAAGTAACATTGACCGTCATTTTGCAACCGTGGAGTCTTGTAAGTGTTAAGATATTCATACTGCAATCATTCTATTATGTCATACTTAGCATTGCTTTTATTTCTGGACGAGGAGATTAAAATATATTATACGTTTTATCATTTACTTTCGAAATAATTCTGTTGTTTTTGCAAAGGCAAGCCATAAAGTTCAGTCACAGAAGAAGGTGTAATTTTATATTGTAAAACAGGTTCTCTTTAACACGAAGTAGAGAATATTTCCAAGCAATATCCATCAACAAGTAGGAAGTCTTCGAGAATAAGGTATAATTTCATAAAATTATATGTTGGCATGCACCTCTTCCGTAATATATTGTTTCAGATTTCTATACTTCATTTATTAATTGAACTATAGGAAAACGCTGTATAACAATTTGATAAGCGAGCACCGGTATGGGCAACACCTCGCACAGAAATTCAGTAACGTACAAAAACCATAAAAGCTTTTAGAAAGCATGCGGTCCAATCAATTAACATAAAAATAGCTACTACGTGTATAGTGCCCACCTGTATCGCACCAAGGGCTATATTCTATAATTTAAATTCCCGTTTCTGCTGGAATTCGCTTCACGGTCATATGGATTAACATTGCATGGAATAGATCGGGAATTCTTAGTTATAAAATAGGGCCCCAATAACAGAAAAATAGATATCCGAGCCAAAAGAGGCCTAAGAAGACGACAAAAGATGTCACTACTCAGTACCATTATTACGTAATTTATCCGCCTTCTTCAGTTACGCGATATCGTAATTCTTGGCTCTTAGTAGATTACACGAACGAATGCATTGCAAAAACAATACTACGGTAGAGAGATAGTGATAGTGAAGAGATAGTGAAGATAGTGATGAAGTCGTTTTCATCGACAAATTATTTAACTAAGAAAACGCTCGGTGTAACGCGTTGATGAGCGAGCACAGAACATGCAACATCCCCAGTCACGATACACAAACGGCACAAGACGATTTTCTCCGCAAATTTCCGATCTCCATATAAATACTCTGAATGAATATCAGATCCATTGTGTCGTGTCTTTCCTACACACTTTTCCAGCAATCTCTTTTGGCAACCCATACTATACCAGTAATAAGACAATTTAATACTTGACTGATTGGGCTTATAATGGGTGAAATTTTAGATAATGTTAGTCTTGATCACCATGCAAAATTTGAACTTAATCGGAACATTTTGATGGTCGACCAATCAGAAGATATAATTTAAACTTAAATCAATTGGTAGATTTGGCCTTCGTACTGCCAAAGGTACTGCATCCGATTTGATATGCGCTAGCATTAAATTTGCTCGTAAGGATTAAATATTCAAAGGCGCTAGCCCAAAAAGCTTTCATTTTACTGTAAATTGGGGACTGCTTGGCTGCTCTACAGGTCTTGCAGAAGTAGCTTAAAGAAGGCAGGGGGTATACATTTTTCAAATATTTCAAGATTATGGAATAAAATGTCCTTAAAATGACAAAAACTTTTGAAAATAACGACAGATTAGACTGAAAATTGGCAAAAATACCTATAATATTGGAACCAATGACCATGCGAAGTTTTAAGTTGGTCGGTCAATCGGTTCTAGTTTAAATTTCAAAAATCACAGGAAAAATTTAAAATAGTTTTAAATTTTAACCAATGGGAGGGTTTGGCTGAAACTTTGTAAAATTGGGGACAATGTTGGTTGAATGACTTTACAAAATTTCAAATTGATCGGAACAACCAATCGAAAGATAATTTTTCTAAAATTGAACCAATCACGGATCCCGTTCAAAAACGATCCCAGAGACCGCATAGATTACGTTAGTATGTGTGCAAAATTTCAGATCGATTGGTGTACGGTTTGACCTGGGCAGTGCAGGCAAAAAAGTAAAACAAAAAGCAAAAAAAAAACACCCAAAGAAAGTGCTATTTAAGAGTACCGATGGTGGCGTTCGCTCAATGAGTTCTTTGTTCTTCAATTGAAATTCTTACACATTCGTTACCTTGTAATTATACTAGTTAGTAAGTATTTAAACTTTCCAGTCTGCATGATATTTCACATAGACCTTGGCTGAGAACTGACGATTTATAACACGTAATAATAAGATGTTGAGTGAAGAGACAGACGTTACATTTACATCATTTCAATACGGAGATGTGAGTACTGGGCTCGACTCCCGGTTGGGGCGACAACGAGAATAATACTATTTGGGATTGACGTTTTGGTTTCTCGTTTGTTTTTTCTTGCTTTTTGTGCGATACAGTTTCTCTGGTCAAGCTGAAATGTTTGGACATTTGTATTGATGTCTGGTTTTCAATATTTTAAGAGGAATCAAAGCATTTTATTTAGACAATAAAATTAAGTAATACATACAAATATTTCAAATTATTTATAAAATATCTCTCTATTGAATTTTACCTACAGTGCACTTGACCTCCAACTTTCAATTCGGGACATGTTATTCAAAAAGTACTAAACATAACTTCATGAAATATTCATAACTTGAGCTTTTGCTTGAGCTCATGTATCTGATAACTGTGAAGAGGCTTGTATACCTTATCTAATCTTAAAATTTAAAATTTGTAACAAATAATCATTGCCAAAAAACTGAGAACTTTTAATGCAATTGTTAAAAATTGATCAATTGGTGAAAATATTTTTCAATAACAATTTTTTGCGATAGTGCATGTGTAAAATGATAGTGTGACCTGTTAAATTTTTGAAAAAATATCATGCACATTTGTGAGATTTTGGTACCCAAAAAATAAGGAATTTTAAATTTTTGGTACATTAATGTCCCCTCAAAACAAATTCCTCTTATGACTGTTTTTTCAATTCGTACTTCGCTTAATTTTAAACAGTTGATAAGGACTATTGCCATGGCAACAACCAATGACATTCCTTGAATGATCTTTTAAACTTAACAACTGGTTTTATCAGAGTATTAAAACACTGGCCCTTATTGGCAGTAGATAAATTGATAATTAACCGTTTGTATACGATCAAGGTGAAGTTTTGTAAGGTCATCATGATCATAATTATATAATACTTTTCAACTTTCAGCAATAATTGTCATTCAATCTAAAGTTCATTTATCAATACGTTAGACATGGCATTTTCCTAGTTATTTTCATGTTTTGATGATGATGATCAAATGATGATTTGATGATTTCGAAATTCAAATTCAAAATTATTAATTACTTCTTGCAGCTTTTGAATACCCAATCATAAGAAACGAAAGTGAAGGCGAGGCATTTTCTTACAATTTATATAATGGTTTATGCCAATCGGATAATTAGTTAAGCTGTATTGTTGTCATTCCTAATGTTATACCAGTAATTCTTAGTAGAAAATTACGTTGCACAATATTTTTCCATGCATCATTGTTTTCAAATGATAATTTTCCACGAATAGTTATATTGGTAAAAACGCAATTTTATTGTAAAGAGAAGATTTTATTGTTTATTGTATTCATGTGAAAAGCTTCAGCGCAGCAGGATGTAGCTAAAGATTCACCAGTTATTCCTCTTTTGTAAACCATGTAGGTAATGGTAATGCGTGTGAAAAAGGATACAGTTTTTAATACAAATGAAAAAATTATAATTTTTATATTACCTGTAATAGAATGACCTTGGAATTTGTAAAGAGGAGTGTGGGTTTAGGTCAATAATTGAGTTTTGTGGATTCATCCTTTTAACCAATCAGAAGACACATCGTGCGTTCTCTCTCTGGGTCGAGCCATAATAAACTTTTTGAGAAATTAGGAAAACACAATTTCCGCAAAACACAAGAGCGCTTTTGAGTTTTGCGCGTTTCTGCTTTGCCAGAACTGTTCACATTGTGTCGACGATTTTTTTCATCTCACTTGTGGCCTTGTAAACTGAACTTTTAGGATGGAACGTAGCTACAATCCGTCCCACGGTGACTTGACAGTGAAATCTTCACGTAAAAAGACTGTCCTTCCTTATTCAAGTCGAATACGATTCTGAATCCAAGGTTTCGTCATAGAATTGAGAATTAACTGTCATTCATACCAATGTAACAATGATTAATCAAATTCAAATCATGCCTGCACATGCTAGCAAAAAGTTCAACGTTTACCCCATTAGAAAACACAGGAGATATCATGACATTGTCTCTGAATATTAGACTTAAATTTGAAAATAGTGTCATTTAAATTTTTTTTTTTTTTTGAAAATGACTGCCGTTCAAAAATATACAGTTATCTTACCGTTCAAATAAGAAAATAAAAGAGTAAAAATTAATCAAAACGTACAGTAAATATGGCAACACTGCAGTGCAAATATGAGATGATTTGGTGGGGTAAAGTGGAACTTCAATGAAGAATATTATATTTTTGGCATAAATTACCAATAATAAAAAAAACGTTCCACTGCCAAGTTATCATGGAACAAGCTTGAGCTTTCTTCATCCAGTGGTGCGATCACATAAAATGAGAAGGAATAACATTGGCCACTCCCGGTAAACTAGCAATAAGTTTCGTGAATGAGGCCCCTGAATGTTGACATATTGTTGATGATGTTGCAGACCATCAGATCGCCGTGTTCTTCTTCAGTTGCCAGTACAGTCTGGAGCAGACCAAGTCCTGTATCGACGCCGGTTTCGTGAATGAGGCCCCTGAATGTTGACATATTGTTGATGATGTTGCAGACCATCAGATCGCCGTGTTCATCTTCAGTTGCCAGTACAGTCTGGAGCAGACCAAGTCCTGTATCGACGCCTATTTCACTGTCAAGACCTCCGTACCAGAGTTCTTCCGTCAGAGAGATGTCCTCTGCGCCGAGCTCAAGCAGATATCCAGCGTCGTGTATGTAACCAGGACAATACCGAAATAGTTATCACGTCATCGTCAAGCCATCTTACTTGCTAATCAATCGAATAAGCAGGCGAGTTCTGTGAATCTGTGGAACATTAAAGTTAGTTTTAACTTTTCCTCGTTCAGTTTTATACATGTTAGATTACAATATTAACAATAACATTAATTGCCAGATGAAGTGATTTAGTGAAGACTGAATTAATTTTAGGAACCTTAGATAAACCAATCTCAAGGACACATTTTTTCAGATTTTTTATAATTGGTAGTTGTGGTAGTACAAAGTGTTGCCAAGTTGTCTTTCGTAGAGATTACGTTTCTGTTTCTGTTTTAAGTAAGTTTTCCTATCTTAGAGAAAGGACTTCTTTCAAGAAAATTAAGTGAATCCAAGTATAGTGACTCGCAAAGAATGAGAACACATTTTGAAATTTATTTTTCGGTTGTAATGAACAAAATCGCAAAGTATTATTCCTCGTAATGCACCTTCAATGCCTAACTATCCATAAAATATTATTTGCAAGAATAAGTATGTTGTATGGAGAGTTTCTTAAGAACTTGCTTACTTTGACAGTGGAAATATCTGTTGACAGCTCCTTTCTCCTGTCAAAGTTAACTGAATAGTTGTTAAAAGACACTAAAAATATTTATAACTACTACCTACGACCTACGTGTTCAAAGTCACATAGTTCGTGTTGTTGTGTTGTTTTTAATTAAATTTTAATAGTTATAGTTTATAACAAAATTTTATTTCAAGTCATATATTTTGTTAAATTTATTACATTTTGTAACGTTAGATTTCCATCCAGTCCACTTTTATACAGGAGGAAGAACGTGCCAATTTAGATTTCTGTTTATTTGTAGAGAAGAAGTCACATATTCATACAAAGTATAACATATTTTGAATCAATGCAAGTGCAAATAAAGCACCAAAGACTTGTATGTCAGAAGCTGTAGCACCTAGAGGAGAGAAATCTTTTATTATCATCAAAAGAAACATCTCTATATACCAGTTATTTCTCGCGAACATGTACATTTTTTGAAATTGAAAATGAGATAGTTTTGCTCATTACTACTCGTGTAGTACCTGACACCATTTGACGGGAAAAGATTAATAACATGCTATCATCATCATCAGAAGTGTAGTTTTCACACACTTCATTGATGACTCTGCAGAAGTCTTTACAGCTTCCAAGTATCCCGGTTGAAAATGTCATGATTTTATATTGTACTTCTATCAAGTCATGATGCTGTCAATCTTCGGGTATTGTGCAAATATTTCGCGAGCTCAAGAGGTTCTGTCTGGGACGGCATATAAAGTAGGATAACTGATGGTTGGGTCAAAGCACAGTACATGTTTTGTACTGACTATTTCCGTATTAGGAAAAATTAGCTTTCTATAATATTTCAATTGCGTACCAAATTTGGTGAAGACTCAAAACCGAACAACTTGTCACTCAAATAGACACCAGAATATTGACGCTGTTTAAGGATTTGCACTGTTGACTGTTGATCTTTGATCGTCAAACTTGTGTAAATGTGAGCATGGTCCGTTTCTCTGATCGAATTGAAATTTTGCACATATTGCATAACGGAAAATCATCGAAAAATTTCAAGTATCTTTACGTTCTTCATCAATTTGTTATAAGCTGAGTAAAATCTGTTATAATGTTGGTTTTTGGCGTCCTTGCAAAATGTCTACTTCATTGCGACAAACAAAATGTTATATTTCAGTTTTAACTCATTAAAAAATTCAAATTTATTAGAGAAACGGCATTGCACCAACCACCGGAAAAAAGAAAATAATACACGCAATAAACATAGAACTCAGCCAAAAGAGTAAAAAAATAAATTATGAAACAAAAAATTAATTACAGTGCTTTTTTTGAGGAGCGAAACGAGCCACTCCTTTTTTGTCTCTTTTGGCACGGACCCCTTTTTTATTTTTTGGTTTGATCCGATCAATTTGAAAATTTGCAAAGTCATTGCAACTAACATCGTCAAAATCTTACAAAGTTTCAGCCAAATTCACCAATCGATTAAAAGATTCGACATAACAACGCATTCTATCCTCAGCGACATCGTCCCACTGACTGCGACGAGTCCTGAAGGATACCGCTACATCCTGGGACGCCTCAAGGACTTCGACGCCAGCCAGTTCAACCTGAACGCCGCCGTCAAGCTGCTGTTCATGGTCATCGACGCCGCCATGCGTTGCGACGATCTCGTGCCAGGCGTCGTCTTCATCTACGACATGAAGGGCGTCGTCTTTCAGCACGTCACAAGAATCAGTCCAGTCAGTGTCAAGAAATACATCGTTTATTTAGCGGTAAGTTGGGGATAGGTACACTTGTCACCACTTCAGGGACGGCGCCAGGGATTTTTGCAAGGGTGGGCAGCGAGCGGGGGGAAGTGATTTAGGGAGGGCACAATAAAAATCCGCAGAAAGTATTGTTCAATTAAAATAACTCATGCCCTGCAGGAAGTTTTTTGATTTCTAAATCAATATTATAGATTATAGCCGAAATGATCACTTTTAATAAAATAGTGGTAATAGGAGGAAATAGTATTGAAAGTTACCAAATACGGGTTTGATCTTTAAATAAATTAACCTACAGAAGGAATGCGGTTTACCTAATATTTTTAAATTATTTTCTAGACAACTATTCTATCTGTGTTATTGGATAGAGCCCTGCACCTCTTTCGCTCAACACAAGGGCCAGGCCAGTTTATGACTTTCCTTAAACGATCACTTAAACTTAACTACTGGTTTAACGGAGGATTGAAAACCCTGCCATAAAAATTTAAACTGCGCTTAGCGCGTAGACTTTCAGTGCAATATTTTAATTTGATTGCTTGCGAGCTGAATATATTTTAATTTTCTATGCAATTGTAGGATTTTGCTAAAATTAATAACAACCAACAGTGGTGCAATTATTATAAACTTGCACTTCATTAAATTGAACTGTATGGCCTATACAGAAGCCTCAGAATGAGGAAAGGAACTTAATTGTCTTTTAGCCTAAATATAGACAAAATTTAACCTTAAGGTAGTACCATCATTATACATATACAAAAAATATTTTTTCTTGAAATTACAAGTTCAGAAAACGTTTTCCTACATTTCAACTATATTTAAGTATAAAAGAATCATAAAATGTAATTTAAGTTGCAACTCCTGTCTTATAGCGAGGTTTCAATTTATTGCCTTCCGAGAATGAACAAAACTGTAACACAGGAGGTATAGGGAAATCATTTAGTTTTTGGTTGATAACTTTTAAAATAGCACACGTTGGTTTTGTTTTCAATTTTTTTCCTAATATAATGTCCAACTATCTATCTAGAAATCAGTTTTTTGAAAAAACGTTGAACCTCAGTAAAATTCAAAACTCAAAAATAGCATGGAAATCGTCATGATTTTAATGGCCCCCATAAGACTACATGTTAAAAATAGGAATTTATAACTACAATATCTCAAAATCTAGACACGAGAAGTTGTTCATATTTCACAGTATCGTGTAAATAGTGATTATTGATACCTCTGCCAAAAATCGGCTTATTTGGAAGATGTGAGATATCAGTTGTGCTACCTTAAAATGGCAAATTAAAAGTTCAGCTATATTAATCAAAATAATGAATAGAATGCATGAATTAACATGTGAAGTTTAATAACTGTGTAATGTGAATGCTTTAGGGCAAGTAATATTCTTGGAAGAAAGTAATGAAATTTACCGTCCGAAAATATTTCTAGTCTATTAATTTTCTTGCTATTCATCAACGCAGTCATCATTCTCATTTTCATATGCACAAATCATGCGTCAACCTAATGGTTGTTTTGTATATCTGTTACATAGCCCTGCCTTTCTTCTATCATGAAGAGAATACCATTCCAATTGAATAACATCATATTATCGATAGGTGAAATCATTATTCACAATAAAACTTTTCGCACATCCTCTTTCCTGTACATAAGGACGCATAATAATTTCCGTCTTAGTTCTGCTTTCTCAGTTCTTCCAATAACTTTCATTTGCCGATTATTTGTAAGTCATTTCTCGATTACTGTTATAACAATCCTATCTTCGTGAGTTCACTTATTTTCCTGTAAAGAGTCAATGATATGAGTGATGCTGCAATTCGAGAAATCATATCTGATCTGTGGTTTTGTGGCTACGGGAGAAATTTTGGTTGATGATGGAATTAACATTTTACAGGTCAACTGACAGTGAGGTCAGTGATGTAAACATACTAAAAAAACATGACTTGCAAGAAGGACTGTCAAATTCATTGACACTTGTTTTTATATACATTCGCGTGTGTGTAAATTGATCCATACCACACCCATAGCAATTTTCACTAAGTAATAAAAGAAAAAGTTCACCTGTAATTTTCACGAATCGGCTACTTTTTGTTACTTAGGTAGTGAATACACATCTTGTAAGATGCAAAAGATCTTTTTCCTTAAAAGTTTTTTCTGTTTTTGTTTAGGTAATAGGAAGGGTAATAGTAGAAAATAATTATAGGAGTTAAACGCTATCTATCCTAAAGTCGCGATGCAGTAGAATGAAAAAGAGCTATCAGCTAGTCTTAGAAAGTGGTGAAATTTAGCGGTCCACATTACTCTTTGAGTGAAAATCTATCAATAGTAAACTTTAAGTTATTGACATTTGACAATATGACTTCAGAATAATGTCATTGAGCTAAAAGAGTTCTAGTCCTGAAACGCACGGAAATAAATATAAAAAGATATTTCAGTTTAGAGCTGCGGCTTGTGCTTTTCTTATAACGAACTTATTCGTAGTCGATTTGGAGCATGAAGAAGAGGAAGTCAAGTCTTCTTCAAGGAACTGGAAGACTATTTAGCGAAGTTTGGCTGTATTCTAACTAGGGATGGAGCGAACTTGGATTTTGATATCGACTATCAATATCATTTATATATCGATATATATCGATATATTGAAATATCGAAGTATCGATATATCGATATATTGAAATATCGAAATATCGAAATATTGATATGGAAATAATATTTAGATGTATAGGTATGGAAATATTGATATATCGTATGAATGTATTAAATTGCTCCTAAAACTGCTAGGAATTTCAAAAGAAAATGTAAAAAGAAATAACACAGCCGTTCTAAAATATAGGGTCACCGGCCAGATAAGAAAGAAAATGTGAATAATCTGAGAAATTGTCCATAAATCTTGTAAACGCTGCACTGCAAATATGAATTATTTTGCCATAGTAGGTATAAACTTAAATTAGGCTAAGAACATAATTGTATCATGCGGTAAGGCTTCAATATATCGATATATCGATATTTCATTATATCGATATTCAATATATTCAGGTATCGATATTTCGATATTTTTTGATATCGATATATATCGATATATCGATATTTTCTCCATCCCTAATTCTAACATGTCCCGATGATGTTTCTCATGTGGCTTGTGTATTTCAGGAAGCGATGCCCGTGAGACTGAAGAGTCTGCACATCCTGAATGTGAACTCTGTGATCAACAGCATCATGGCCATCATGAAACCATTCCTCAACAGCGAGCAGCTCAAAGTGGTAATGCTTTCATTAATAAGTTGTCATTTCCATGCCTCAGTGGGGCGACAATAGTGACGTAGCATGTAGAAGAACAAAGATATGGGCTGGGTGCACAAAACACAGAGTTCAAGAAGGTCCTGTCAGTAATGTTTTGTTGCAGTATTGTTGCATAGAGATCTAGCCTCTTATTTAAACCCTGGTATACACTTATAATTTCTGGAGAAAACAAAATCTACTAATAAATGTAAAATGTTACGTAAATTCTTCAAAATTCTTCGATTCTTCAACTTTTTAAACGAATAAGTGCACAATAGGAGAGTCTCATCTAAATTAGATTTCATAATAATTGTCATAATAGTACTTAGTTGAGATGTGCTTGAACTCAGAATGATATTATTTGCGGGGATAAATAGTTTTAAAGTAATTTAGAAAGATTTTACAGAAATCTCTGAATTTTAACCGTAATTTGGTTTTGACGTTATAAACAGTGCATACCATGGCAACAATAGTCTTCACCATATTGTTGGGGACTTTTAAATGAGATTATTAACCTGTCATACAACACACACTGCTTTTCCCGCCAATATGTCATGATTTTTGAATGAATGGAATTTTAAAATTTTGGGGTGATAAGTGCGTTTTGAATTATTATTTGTGTTATTGAGTCAAGGTAATAAGAGTTTCATTCATCGATGAAAGAGTACACTGCTACACCCCAAGCGCTTTGCTAGAGATGAATTTCTAAGACAAAGATATAGGTTCCCGTTCACCAAGAGAGTGGACATTGGATTGTGAGAGGATTTAATGAGTCATTACGGCAATCAACTCTCACGCGGTAGCAATTGAAAGAAACCTGATTGATTGTCTTTCTTTTCCAAATGATTATTACGACTAATTACAATCACCATTGTTGCAAAAAGTTAATTTTGTAGGTACTAATTGATTTTTTGCAAAGATAAATCAATTCATTTTGATTACATATTTTCTCATATGACTTGATATGTTTTATAAACGTCTAGCACATAAGATAAACTTGACTGTTAAAGCTAAAATGTCAACTTGCTTTATTACTCTTTTGTATTACTTTCAATAGTGACTTTGTAGGGTCAGCGTCAAAAGAAGCCGGCCAAATCCCCATGTTGGTATATGAGAAACCGGTATAGGAATTATTGGAAGAGGGTGTACGTTCATAACAAATCACATTTGTATGAACACATCGATTTTTCAAATTAGAAAAACATGACTAGGAAAACGCTCTGGGTAACGCGTTGGGGAGCGAGCCTTCGTACTGCATGCGATTTGATAAGTATGTTTGTTTGCACTGCTCTACAGGACGTCTTGGGACGAAAGCATCAAGATGGCACTGCTAAAATAATTAAAATTCCTGGCATTAATGTGCAAATATTTCAAGATTGATAAAAAAAATGTAAAATATGAGACAATGTTGGTCTTAATGACCATGCAAAATATGAGTTTGATCAGATTTATCGAAGACCATTTTCATTTTTCAACCTATCAGGAGATATTTATTTTACCAATGAACCAATAAATGGATTTCAAAAAAATTAGGGTCTGCAAACAGAGAAGGTTGTCTCTACATGTGTGCAAAATTTCAGGTCGATCGGTGAAACGCTGCGACTTCTATTGCTCCTATTAACAGCAAAAAAATGAGGTCCGTGTCAAAAGAGTCAAAAGGAGTCGCTCGCTTCGCTCGCTCAATTATCTTTCTTTCACAACTGTATTTAAAATACGATTAAATTATTGAGAAATTGCCTGTCCCCCATCAAAATAAAGAAGATTCATGATCGGTCGGTGACAGGCAAAGATGAACCCACTTTAGCATTGCCAGGTATATGGCCACCCATGCTAGCGCGGGTTCATCTTTGCCTGTCACCGACCATAGCGTGGGCCCTACACCTGACAAAGCTAAAGTGGGTTAATCTTTGCCTATCCCCGACCATACGGTCGAACCAGGGTGTGGCCAACTGGGTGACTATTTTCTATTGGTTGAAGAATTAACCAAAGCGTCCATGACTTGAGCACAAGATGGCGCCCCCACGAGTTGGCCACTCTCTTCCCCAGTATAAAGGCTCTCTAGTTGTCACTACCCTAATGAAGTGGCACGTATGATATTAATATTGAACGATGTTTACAGATTCACTTCCACTCTGGAGAGGCAGGGATGGAGGAGTTCTTCCAGGACGTACCTTGCAAGATCATGCCCAGTGACTACGGCGGCAGCGACGAGTCTGTACAGGAACTCATGAGTGAGTCATATACACCCGCGGACTCGTCAAGTGATATTTCAATTCTCTCGGTCAATGCCAGGAAAATCAAAGTTTAACCATTGGTTTAACTTCGTGTTAAACTTGATTCCTATACCATAGCATTCCACAGGAACTACCTTGTCGACAATAATCGAAATGGCAAAACTTATTTGATGTATTTTAGTTCTGTAATTTTTGGAGGATCTCAACAATATTCTATAATTAATTTATCGTATGTGTAGTCACCGCCGTATATTCTGAAAACACTTGCCCCTTGCAGCGGCTACCAGTCGTACGCAGACGTAGTATAAGTTGCCTACTAGATTGATATTTGTGTACAGCGGGAAAACGTGGAAGACTGGTTTTATTACTGGCTTTTGTTACTTGATACGTAGTGGGCGCTGCACACTGTACATTTTTTAAATATATTTCTTTTATTTCCCGCCAACGGTCGGTTTTGAGCGGATTTATAGCGAAATACAAAATATAAATTGCCATATTTGGCAAACGATTTTGAATATCGAAAAAGCAAGCCAGAGGTGACATGTATTGAACCTTTAACTACATTTTCATCGCTAACTGTCATAACTTTGCTCCTCTTATGTGGTCAGCATTTGTCGGGCACGAAAACGCTCTGTGTAAGCGACGAACGAGCATAACCGTTTGCCAAATGCCAAATATGGCAATTTATATTTTGGATTTCGCTCTCAAACCGCTCCAAACCGTTGGCGGGAAAAAAAGTATGACCGTCCTTAATTATTTTCTTATTCTTAGTTGTCATAATATCATTTTGTTCTGTGTGTTCAGGTAAATGTCACCAACAGTTGGTGAGCTACCGAGAATGGTTCGCAGAGAGCGAGAGATACAAAGTCGACGAGTCAAAGCGAGATGGGAAATCAAAAAGCGCGGGAAGTTTCGGCCTCGACGGCTCCTTCAAGAAGCTGGACATAGACTGAGATGATAAACCCGAGATTCACATGTGATGCGAAACCCGATGTGGTGTGAATAGTTGTGTTTTTCAACAGACATCTGCGCTGATTTCAGAGTTATCAATGAAATAGCTCAAGAGAGCAGTGAATGAATTCACGACGACACGAAGAATCGGACATTGAGAATCTAAAATGTCATAGAATAAAACTATTGTTATTCTTTTTAGTATTGATTGTAACTTCGAAGTTCGATTGAATATTTATACAGAATTTTTGCAGATTCAGAAACAATCTTAACATTTTTCTTTTTCGCATAGCACACATTTGGACGATACAGTAATGGAAACATAAACACTTCACAAAAAGTCATTTGGTTTCAAACTTTGAAATGCTGAAACCGTAAAGACTGTTGCAATTTTTTTTTTTAGTTTTGCTCCAAACTTTTTGAGCGAGCGTAGCGAGCGTCACCACGGTACTCTTATGGCACTTTCTCTGTGTGTTTTTTTTTTTTTTTTTTTTTTTTTGTGGTCACAGCCCAGGTCAAACCGCTCAAGCAATCGATCTGAAATTTTGTACACATACTAACGTAATCTATGCGGTCCCTGGGATCGTTTTTGAACGGGCTCCCGTGATTGGTTCAAATTTAAAAAAAATATCTTTTGATTGGTTGCTTCGATCAATTTGAAATTTAGCAAAAACATTGCAACCAACATTGTACCCAATCATAAAAAGTTTCAGCCAAATCCTCCTATTGGTTAAAATTTAAAACCATTTTTCATGTGATTTTTGACATTTAAACTAGAACAGATTGACCGATCAACTTAAAACTTCGCGTGGTCATTGGTACCAACATTTTAGGTATTTTTGCCAATTTTCAGTCTAATCTGTCGTTATTTTCAAAAGTTTTGTCATTTTAAGGTCTTTTTATTCCGTAATCTTGAAAAATGTATACTAAATGGTCATCCCTGCCTTCTTTAAGCTTCTGTTCCAAGGCAAGGCCTGTAGAGCAGCCAAGCTATCCACAATGTACAGTAAAATGAAAGCATTTTTGAGCTAGCGCATAAAATCGGATGCAGTACGAAGGACAAATCCTCTAATTGGTTTAAGTTTAAATAATATCTTCTGATTGGTCGACAATCAAAATGTTCACATAAAGTTCAAATTATGCATGGTGATCAAGACCAACTAATATTAAATTTTACATATTGTAAGCCCAATCAGTCAAGTATTAATTGTAATTTTACGAATTTAGTATGGGATGTCACAAGAGATTTCTGGAGAAAGTATATGTAGGTAAGACTTCACGACACAATTTGGATCTGTTATTCATCCAGAGTATTATGGAGATTGAAAATTTGCAGAGAAAATCGTCTTGTGCAGTGTCGTGTATCGTTACTATGGGGATGTTGCATGTTCTGTACTCGCTCATCAACGCGTTACACTGAGCGTTTTCCTAGTAACTAACAGTATACCAAAGTGTAATACTTTTATTTCCACTCTTATATTCGTCATAACCCTGTTGCTGTTCCGTCAAATAATTAATTTGTGTAATTCAGGCTTAGCAAATAACATTTTGACAGGCTTATTTGCAATCACCATGTTTGCAATACTTAGTGATACTACGACGGGCCCTTTGGAAAAGGGAACGAAGAGGAAAAAGCATGTTTGAGGATTTGTTCGCATTATTATCACACATCCCACACATCAAAGGGAATAAGAGTTTCCATATGCACAGTATTAAAAAGTTTCGATTATCAATGCACATTAGGATATACAATTAGGATATAATTACTCTCTTCTGAGCACTCTCGGAATTTGTACATTATTGTGATTGTTTTTAATTCATTCATGTATTTTTTGAAAACATTAGTTACCTATAGTTTCGACGGAAGAGCCAGCGAGACGAGAAATAAAAGCGCGGGAGTTTCGGAGTCCAAAGTTTGACAATGACCAAGAATGACGAAACAATAGTTTTAACAAGAGTGTTATCTTATATAGCATTAATTATCAGTGTTCAATTAGGAAACTGTGATGTTTTATGTTATTTTGATTTTTGAGTAGAAAAATGTGTTCTAAAAGTATTGAACGTTGATTTGTATATAAATTTCGATGGACACTTTATATTTTCCTGTTTTTACAATTCAATTCTTCAATTTTTACTGTAGGTTTATATTGAGTCATGGAAACCATCACACGTATTATTTTTGATTATTTTACACTTCGATTTGTATACAGTGACTGACTGACTGGATAGCAACTATGAGGTTATGCATATTATATAACATCCTTGATAGCACCATACTTTTAAAAATTACATATTTACGACAAATACTTAGTTATTCATACAATTGTTCAAAAATTAAAGAATGGCTATGTAATCGTTTAATCGTATTTCATCAAAAGTTATTGGATTATAAAATCAGTTTTAGATATTGTATTGTCAATTGTGTCATATCATATTAATATTGATGATTTAATAGATTAGGTTATTAATTACTAAAAATGAATGTAAATTTTGTTAATTGCTAGTATAGATCATAATCAAATGTACATATATTAAATTTAATTCTTACTTGGATTATGTGAATCATTTCCAACTGAAATCTGCTCTTTCCTAATTAAAACTTATATTATTCAGAAATCAATGATATTATATTTATATATTTTTATAAAGTTATAGCCAATTCTTATCAATTCTTCCCCTGTCAGTTTCAATGTCAATATATTTTGTAATTTCCTTTCATTGAAAACATTGATTCAAATAGAAAATCAGATTCAAATACAGATAAGTCGACACAAATCGAGGTCAATAAATGTATATAAAAAGTGCAATGCGCTTTGTCCATTATCAAACAATGTTCGATGCAATGACAGTGCACTTTTCAAATCAATATTCACAAATAATCTCGTTCATCTTATTATGTCATCTTGTAACAATTGATCAAATCTTATATGGAGAAGAAAGATAATGTAGATGTGAGAGCATTAATACGTTATTGACAGGTTTTCAAACCTCTTCTTTATTATCTCTGATGTACTCTTTGATATATGTACTGATTGTTAAAGATACAATACTTGAAGACGTCACTTAAACAATGTAGCACTGTGAGAAAACCATTACAATAGCTGTAGTGAACGACGATACACGATATAGCATGATCCAAGGACCAAAGTTAGGACTTAGGTAATGGCATTGCATTACTTGAAGAGACGCCGACTTTTGTTAGAGGTGAGGGGTGCACGAAATTGAATGTTGCAACCAACCAATATAATTTTGGATCTGTGCCCCTTAGTGAAATCATGAACTAATACTTGCTATACATGGTGAAATTCCGGGAAATTTCTGATCAACAGCAACAAGTTTGTAAATACTTGATCGATTGGGTTGAAAATGTGTAAAATATGAGAGAATGGGGTCTTGATCATCATGAATTTTGATTTTCACCGATAGGAAGATTTAAAAAAACTTCTTAAAATTTGTGACAATGTTGGTCTTATGACCGGACAAAATATCAAATTGATCAAAACAACCAACCGGAAGAGATTTTTTTTAAATCTAAAATTATCCGTAAAATTATGTGTGCTAAATTTCAGCTCAATCGAAGAAAAAAAATGTATCTGCATAATTACAAAAACTGTCGAAATTGTCGAAACTGTATCTGTATAATAACAGAATTACAAAAAAAAAACAGGTCCGTGCCAAAAGAGCCAAAAGGAGTCACTCGCTCAATTATCAAAAGAATTCCAGGGGGGTGGTTGGGCTCCTGAGCACCCAGTAGGTGGCGCCTCTGATTCCTTGCAGGTAGTTCCAGGTGGAGGTGCCGCACATTTTTGTCCACACAATAACTAATTGTAACCGAATGGAACACATGTTTGATTGAAAGTTGCTCTTTAACATCACTATTCTTCTTCTGTGAAGTATTCACAGGCACGTTTCTTCCGTAAGTTAACGTGAAAAAACGAATCGGTTGGTAATTCTCCATCCAAAGAAAAGGTTCACAGAATGAGAGCAATCTAGTTCTTTCATATGAGTTTCAAAATAGTATTCGATCGTTATAAATAGTGCCTGTGCGAGCAATCTACATTATTATAAAACACTGAGAAGGTGCAGTAATATGGAACATAGTGTGCGATATATTGCATAACCATAAGGCTGAAGTTGAAGAGATTGTGACGCATCGGGCCCTTATGAATCGGCCGAACCCAAAGGTAGTTAAATTATTGGAATTATACATGTTGTCATAACTTTTGAATTATTCAAATTATTACAAATAAATAACAGTAGTCGACGTAAATATTTCTTGATTCGACCTCAGAAATTAATTATTAATTATATAAATGTACACACATTTATACAAATTTGTACCCAAACTTGACGTAATTGTGATTATTTATTTGATATTTTGCTATAGTCGAGTTTGAGCAACAACTGTGTTTTGTATATGTTAGTGTTCTTATTTCTTAGGTATAGAATCAAGAAATATCTAAGCTTTATTTAATTTTTAATTATTTGAATGGTTCAAAAGTTAAGAAGATATTTAGAAAATATTATCACAATACCACGGACTGCAGCCGCCTCTGGAGGTAATCGATATTGTTGAACTCCCAGCGAGATTAAAGATGGCAGCACTGCATGTATTGTTACATTCTACTTCATGAACTCCAGAGATTTGTCAAATTAACGAATTAATTCGATTTCTTTGTCATTGTAACAAGATGGAATTGTTCGGCACTCAAACATGAACGGTATGTTTCTCTACAGAATTTAAATCAAATACCTAGTTAATTCGATATATAGTAGAAAAGTATTATTATTAAATGTGAGGTTATGTATGTCGTGTTTAGGATCATACCTCGGGTATCATACCCAATACAAAACCCATCATACCCTTTACATTGTGTGTTTAACAGAAGGGATTTAGAAACATAAAAGACAAGCTGAGACCTAGGTTATCTTTTCTTCTTCTGTCGTGATCGCCAAAGAATAGGATACGATAATTCAGTCGTTCAATGAGGTTCTATAAGTAACAGAATGTTCCCAATGAGGATCTTCCTAATAAGGTTCCATTACCTAATGGTGTATTTACTATTAAATAAACCGTGTGTTATTTCTAGGTATATGTTTATTTTTTTACATTCGTACATATTTCAATTATTTTATTTTTCGATTGTTATAATTTGTTTATATTTTTCTATTTTTTCTAATAATTGATTTTCGTTTGGTTTTTTGATTTTGTGAAACAAACTGTATACTACATCCTCATCAACATACATTAGATTTAATTTAATTTTGTCACTTTGATTTCAAACAATTTTATCCACCAATAATTTACGATGTAACATTCAGGATAGGATTTCTTTCATTTCTTTGAAAATGCGAAACGGATTTTTCATCCCCCCCCCCCCTGGTAGAGGGGGGAGGAAAGGTTCGCGAATGCCCCTATCAACTGAATATTATTCAACTACTAGACTATATTTAATACTATATTTTATTTTCGAATCCCTTAGTAGGCAAAATAATTTCAATTTGCAGTTGGTATTAAATACCTATCATCAGACCATCTGAGGTCATCAGAAAAAAACAAATTTGACAATTACTAGACTGCCGAATATTTTTGTTAAATTTTAAATTATCTATCATGTTTTAGATAATTAGTAATCCCGCACGCGACTGGGAATACAAAAACACGACATTCCCAGAATCACTTCCCCCAACTCGCCTTTTTGTATGCATTATTTATTGTATATTTCCTCATTCGGGAAGGATGCTGGAAGATTCCCTGTACCACGACCCACCCACTGTTCATTCTTATCTATTCTTCATGGTCATCATAATAATACATCAGTTGCTATTAGCCTAGTTGCAGAACAGCACGACGGTTATCAGTCACCTTAATGAGCGTTACAGGTAGAAGGGCGGGAGTCCATTTCAACGTTTCAAGAGAGAGCTAAATAACTATAGTACATATGCCTGCCTTCGTACTATCTTATGTATCTTATGCTAATCTTAATGCTGACACCATATCATTTTGAAAAGGAATACATGTCTAAATCTTTTCTAACTTTTACTGGTTGGATAAATTAAATAGTAAATGGCTGCCTCCAGTGACGATTTTATAAAAAAAACAAAACATTGCTTCGTTATTTTGTGAAAGTGGTGTCAAAATAAGATGCTAACAAAATCACTTCAAGCAAAAACAGTTTTTGTATTATTTTAGAGCGCTGGAATATTTACTCCTTAGGTATCTCGAATTAGTGAAAATTCAAAAATTCCGTAGCCGGAATTTCAAAAATATCAAAAGCAGTTCGAATTCCCAGTATAGGTAACGTTTACTACCTATTGTTGAAAATCTTAAATATATCTCAGAATCGTCGAACTCATGTGTAAATTTGTAAAAAGCAGAGCTAACTGGATTATTTTTAATGAGGTCTCTGTGTGTATTATCAACTCTCCAAGTGTAAGTGTTTCTTCATAGAGTTCGCTGTCGTTGAATTCGAACACGTTTGAGCTGGAGAGCTCAAACTGACCTCTCCACGGAGATCGAAATGTAATTTTCAATTGACTTGCATAGTGGAGTCAGGTTAGGTCTCCAGGCACTAAAGCACACGAACCCAGTTAGAAAGATATTGATATAAATTAGGGAAATTTTAATATTTTTCTATGTAAGAGTATCAGTTTAGAGGCAAATTAATTGGTGGTACCAATTAACTGTAATTGGAATATAATTTGAATAATTTTCGATTTTTTTTTTTTTATTATCACATATTTATTTACATTTATAAACACTTAATTCCACACTAGGTAGAGTAAAAATTTCTTATAGGCTAAATACATTTAGTAATGCCGGCTAGCCAGGCCTGTCACATTTGTCTTCCTTCTCATCCTCCTCCCCTCCTTCCTTTTTTCTTCTTGTTCTTCTTCTCCTTCTTCTTATTCTTCTTCTTCTCCTCCGTCTTTTTCTTCTTCATCCTCATCCTCCTCTACTACCTCCACTTTAGTAACTATTTGTTCCCATAATTCTTGATTTTCCCACAAATGTTTCCTTTCAACTTCTTCCCATCTTTCACCTCGTTCCTCAACATCTCTTTTCACCTGTTCAATCCATCTATCTCTTGGCCTCCCAACTTTTCTTTTACCTTCCACATACTTTCCAAATTCACTTTTGGCTCTTCTACTGTCTTTCATTCTCTTAAGTTTACCAAACCACCTCAGTCTTTCTCGCCCAATTTTGAACCCAACACTCTCCACACCCATCTTCTTCCTTATCACCATACTTCTTACATGTTCCTTCATCGATATATTTGCCATTCCTCTCACGAACTTCATCTCTTCTGCTTGTACCATACTCTCCTCCTTCCATCCCAAATTCCACGTCACCGCCCCATAACATAATATCGGTAAAAAATATTGCTTGTATAATACTAATTTAAATTTAAGTGGTAAATCCCTATTCCATACTAATTTTCTAACTTTTTGATAAAACCCGTCTGCTTTCTGTATTCTTCTTTTAACTTCTTTCGAACACTTTCCGTCTTTTGTAACCAAACTTCCTAGATAACTAAAATCTTCTACTTGTTTAATATCTTTTCCATCCAATTTCAAACCATTTCTTACAAGCCCATTTTTCTTCTTCTCCAAAACCAAATATTCAC
Source organism: Leuctra nigra (assembly GCA_934045905.1). NCBI lineage: Eukaryota > Metazoa > Arthropoda > Insecta > Plecoptera > Leuctridae > Leuctra > Leuctra nigra. The sequence continues at coordinate 16,210,762 of OW203767.1, read as the reverse complement.
TCTTCTCACTACTAATCTTCATTCCATATCTTTTTATCACTTCGTTCCACACATCCACTTTCTTCTGTACCAACTCTTCAGTCTCTCCCCAAATTACAACATCATCCGCATATACCCCAGTTTGCGAATCTAGATCTTCATTCCTTTCCACCTCCCGAATTATATCATCCATTACCATAATGAACAGCAAAGGTGACAACACACTGCCTTGCCTTACTCCTGATCTCACACTAAACCAGCCCGTTCTTCCTCCCACTGTTTCCACACAACTCTCACATCCAACATACAAACTCTGTACTCTTTCAATCAACTTCTTGTCTATTTCCCTCTTTTCTAAACTCTCCCACACCCTATCCCTTGGCAAATGATCATACGCTTTTTCAATATCCAGAAACACTAACCATATTTCCTTTCCCATCTCCCAATTTCTCTCCATAATGGTCCTTATAGCGAATATAAGGTCTATCGTAGATCTGTTTCTTCTAAATCCATATTGTTCATCTTTCAAATCCTCTTCAACTACACTTCGTATCCTCTTCTCTATAATTCGTTCGTATATCTTCGCTCCTTGGCTCATGAGTGTTATCCCTCTATAGTTGCTACATTTCTTGCGATCCCCTTTCTTAAACAATGGTACAATAACACCTCTCCTCCAATCCCTTGGTACAGTTTTTTGAATCCATGCCGATGCCACAACTCTGTAAAACCACTCCAATCCAGCTTTACCACCTGCCTTTATCATTTCCACACTTATCTCATCCACTCCCGGCGATCTTCCATTTTTCATCCCTTTTACTGCCACCTCAACTTCCCCAAACATTACCATATCATCTTGACAATTCAATTTATCGCACTCTTCACTTATTTCCTTGTCTTCAGTACCACCTTTGTCATCATTCAATAACTTTGAAAAGTAGTGCTTCCACATATCTTGTATTTCCTCCACATCATTTGTAAGGCATCCCCTTTCATTTACCATATAATTAGTTGTTCTATTATCTTGCCTCTTACATTTTACTACAGAATATAACATCTTTTTGTTTGCCTCAAAGTCCCTCTCGAGACATTCAACAAATGCGTTTATTGTCTTCGATTTTTCTTCTGAAACCAAAAAGTGAACATATCTCTTTATCCTTTGATATTTATTTATATTCAATATTGTTCTGCACTCTTCTTTTTTAACCCATGCTTTTCTTTTCTTTCTTACTGCACACTTAATTGCATTTGTCCACCACGGTGTTTCCTTTCTTCTTCTCAATCCCTTTGTCCTCCCGCATATATTTTCTGTAATAGTCAATATAGCATTTTTAAAACTCATCCATTCCTCTTCTACCAAATTAAGATCCCCAACTGGCATATTTTCTTCTATAAACAAAAATGATTTTTCTATTTTTATACACACAAAAAGAAAGTAAGTGTTACGTGACACGAATTAGATTTTGTGGACGATGAAAGATAAATGGAAATATACTTTGATGGCGCCAGAGGAGAAACAAAATCCTGCTTTGCATGGGCCGGCCTATCCCTGGCCATAAGCAGGAATCTTCTCTAGTTTACGCGGACTTTGCAGTGAAGAAAATGATGCGACAATGGTAGTTCTTTTAACCGGATTCATTGTAATTGTATAAAAAAAGAATGAAAACTAAGTGATAACAATTATCATTATTATGGAGTAGCTCGATTTACATCATAAAGGAGTATGCGACGAATATTGTGATTTTAACTCTTCATCTCCCATTCAGCTCTTTATTCATTATCATTACCTACAAAACCAGTTAAAAGTACGTTACGAAACACGAAGATTGTGTGTAATTCTGTGCTACATGAGTATTATTGGCTTGATCTTTTTATAATATAACAGAATGCTCTCCAACAACCTGTCTTCTTGGCATGGGTATTATTATGAGATTATTTACATCAGCAGAGTTTTAATGAAGGTCGACAAGTAAACATTACCCCCATAAAATACGCTTTTAAAAATACAGCCAAGTATCCTGTCTATATAAACTATGAAAACGCTATGTGTAACGCGTTGATGAGCGAGTACCGAAACGCGCAACATCTTCAACCGGAATATGGAAATGCAGTTGCACAGGAAACATAATATACATCCATAGTGAATTGAAATACGATCCACTCGATCAAAATATAATTACCTGATTGAAGCTGAGAAGATCCATCTATCCATCTGATCCATAAAAAATATCAGATCTAAGTTGCACTGGAAATTAAATGTCATAAAATCTCTTCTGACATTTTATTTAAATGTCAATAAGTATACATTCTCTATTCTCTATCGAGAAACTTGTAAAAACTTGTAAAATAAGAGAAAATGGCAGTCTTAATGTTCATGCAATTTAACAATAATCGGAACATTTTGATTTTCGACCATTCGGGAGATATTTTCGTTTTTGACCAATCAGAGGGCAGCTCTAAAAAATTATACACGAATAATTTAGAATGACATTAGTATGTGTGCAAAATTTCAGCTCGATCGGAAAAAATTATGACCTGTGGCGGCGGGCCAAAAAAAAGAAAAGTGTCCAAAAGTGCAGAATGGAGTTGCTCGCTCAAAAATAAAATAATGTACATTCAGCATAAGGAGGAGTGATATAAAATGACAACATACCAACACAACACTAAGAGTTAAAACATAATATTTGTCACTTTGCTCTTTGTGTGTAAAGCGTCTTTGTGTGCTTATTCGTAATTTTATTGATCTTTAAGAGCTAACTTTGTCCCAGCATGGAGCTCTAATTAACCAAATTATCTCCATGGTCAAAGCAACAGGAAATTCAATTCTGGAAATTGCGACCTCAAAGTCAAACTAACCGTGTTCCCCTTTTCCCTCTTGCAGTTTGTAAAAAATAAGCAAAGAGTAATTTAGAAGAAGGGAAGTAAAATAACCAATTTAATAATTCATGTACGTCTAAAATTGTTGATCTTCTAGCCTATTAGAATGATGAGGTTAATTGTTTAAATTGCAATGTATGTATGTATGTACCTATGCAGTAAATACGGGTTTGCAGTTTGGTTTACGTTGCCTTGAGTTTTGCCGCTCAAAGAACACATATGGATTCTATGTACAACTTAGAACCTTGACATCGTAATGAAATATCTCATTTTTATTTTTGAATCAAGAAATGCCATGTGTGAGCTATATTATATGTGCTCATAAGTTAATTGCTTATGAATAAATTATTTACTTTTACGTGTGTTTTTATTTTTTTGGTTGTATCTTAGACTAAGGTTGTATCTTCTGTATCTTTTCTATCTTCTGGTCGGTGGGAAGGAGGCGGCAGTGGCATATTATATAAGAACCTTTCCCAACATTCATCCTCACAATTATTGGGGAAACGACGAAAAACTCGGTCAGTAAGGTCGTTCAAGGTCAGAGCAAAAAGCGCGAAGTTTTTCCTTTCATCTTGTACTGCTTTTGGCATCTCTATGGGCATTCAGTGCCAAATACTTTTACTTATGCTAGCTATTATTTACTTATACTTGATACTGTACTTACTTTTAATTATGAGATAATGTCTGTCAGTACTTTATATTCTTAGGTATACACTCAGAGGTAGAAGGCCAGAAGTCAATATCAATGATTCTCGAGGTAATTCAAAAACCAGTAATTCTGCCTTCATCCAATCTTATTTGAAATGGTGACAAGAGTCATTGTGTAAAAGAATACTTCAATATAACTATATTTGTTGTCGTATTTGTTGACTAGTCATATTAAAGTTGAAGAAGCTTGATTATGATTCCAAAAGTGTGCAACGCAAAATCGAGACAATTGACTTCAGGCCTACTACCTCTGAGAACTAAAGTGGTTGATATAGTAAAAAGCGAGTTGCGGACTTGGCAGCGTGTAGCTAGCGCCTACACTATTACCTATAACGGGTGGTGAAGTGTTGGGGGGGGGGGGGAGGGGGAGGGGTAACACGTGGTCCCTGCACGTCAGTCTATTTCGCGACTAGTTCTAGCCCAGTGCTTGTGCCAGTAACACGTGCGGTGCTCTAGGTGTGGGTGGAAGGTAAGAAGATTTTACTGGATGTAGAGTTCAAGACAATACGAAGATTAAGTGTTGTGAACTTAGTTTTGTATTCAAACGAATTTGTATATTAAAGTGACATTTACAATATTCCGTAGCTACCGAAATGATGCTATTGTCCAGGATTAACAGAACAGAATTTCACTGTGTTCAGATCAGATGGCTAGGTTTATTCTGGATATTGTAGAGCCGGTTCTAAAATCAGAATAAGTACCTAATATTATAAAAACGCTGTGTGCATAACGCGTGATTTGCGGGTGATTAAGGTGTGATGCATAAACTTTCTCAATACAACAAATTTGACAACTATTTCAAAATATAATATAAAACGAAGAAGTTGATGTACCGGGAATGTATATGATAAAAACGCTACTCTGGACGACGCAGACCTACTATAATTATAAAAACACAAATTAAAATACGGAGGCAATATTTCGACAGTGTTTCGGCTGTATCCTTCAGGCCTACTGAAAGCAATTAACTGTCGAAATATTTTAATTTGTGTTTTATATAGTACCGGTGTAGCGGTTTTTATCATATTTCAAAATAAACTTAAGGTGTCAATGAGCATTTAAATTCTTGACCGATTTAGCTGAAAAATTGTGTAGGTACCTATAAAATGTTGGTAGGTATGCAAATAGGAATTTGCAGGATAAATTAAATAGGTAAATAGGATAAATAGGTAGGAATTTAAACTTGATCGGACAAATAGTTAAGTTTTTGTAATTTAAATTTTTCAACCAATGAGAGGTTTTGGCTCAAAAGCTATACATATTGTGACCGATGGTATGGGAGTGGTTTTGCAACATTACACATAGATTAATTGATCCGTGTGGCCTGGATTGTACAGCAGGTAAAAAAAAACTTCGTTCGCTTTAAAAGATTATCGTAGAAACGAGGGAAAACTCATTTTATCTTAAAACATTGCTTAAAATACCTTGAGCTGTGACAGCTTTCATGTAAATACAGTTTTAAGTCATTGTAAACGTGAACTTAAATTTCAATACAATGCAATCAATCTAAGAATCTCATTCTCAGATGCATGCATTTCTAACCTCATAAAATTTACGACTATACCTACTATATTTTCTCGTAATGTACTGCTGAGCCCCGTGGGACATTTTAGTCATCATTGGAGGCGTAATATTCAAGTCATACAGATCAGAGTCACATTGCGATTTGCGAAATAAATTAACATCATTGTAAGGGGATGAAAATGATGCAGAATTCAGTAATCCAGGCTAATTGTATGTGAGGACTGTGGGATTGTATTTTATAGAAGGTAACTGTTTGAATACTTTTAGAATTACAATACAGTACAAAATCATACAAATTTCACTATATATCTATTAATTTTTTCATCAAATGGTGATGTTATTGCCTATTTGGCTCAGAATTATAAAAAAATAAATGAAATTCTCTGTAAATTCTGTTTTTGCAAGTTCTTTGCCCATTTGGCTCAGAATTATACAAAATTAAATTTATTTTATATTCTCTCTTTCTCATATCATTCAGTTTATACGTTTACAAATTCGTGGCCTATTTGGCTCAAAGTTATGCAAAAGTAATTAACTTATTTTAATCTATCTTTTTTTTATGAATTTAGCTTCTCTTTTGCTAATGTACCTATTTGCGATTTGGTCCAAAATTACGCGAAATGCAATTTGTTCAGTTCTAGGTCAAAGATTATACAATCACTGCGTGATTAAATGCCAGAAGTGTGGTATTAATAATTAGTATTTACGTATTTGTAATTCTAGCGTCAAATATATTTACCTTTAATTTCTACTTTTTTATTAGAAACGTCCTCAATAAATCACATAATAAGGAATAATAGACTGAATATGATCCATAAATCTTGACTTTCAAGGTTATGTTTCAAACAGGACTTGAGCTCTCAACAAAATCTCGATAAATTTCATAAAGATTCAGATCAATAAGTAAAGTCTGATGGGAGATGGTGGGAGATAAAGTAACGTATTATAAGTGACACAAGTCATTTTTTGACGCCACAAAATGTCGGGACATTTAGAAAATTGTAAAACGCATGCTACTTTGACCAAAGAATTAGCAAAAGCGAAGGTCAGAAAGAGAACAACAGTTAGTGAATATTCATAATGCATTGTGTTGTCATAAAATATCCACGTTTTTCCTTTTTTCATTTACTTAACAAAAATATGAAATAATTAAAATGTAAAAATACTACGTCAAAGTATTTTCTGACGGAAAATATGGATAGGAAAAAGGTTACATGGTTTCTAGAAACACTTCTAGAATGAAGAAATTGCACCCTCACCCCTTTGGGTTCAGTTGACAACAGTACTTGTCTTGATTTGTCCAAATGGAAATTAGTTTAACGTCTGTTAAAAGTACTTATCATGTCCCTACTTTAAGAAATGATAAACGAAAGTACAATTACCTCACCACTAGTCAATCGCATGATAATACGAATAGATAAGATAAAGTAGTAAAAAGATTTTGCGTGGATTCAGTCATACTCCAGGAATTGAAGCAATAGGAAGTGAAAAAGTTCAGTTGTTGAAGGTAAATAAGTTATATTGTAATTGGGAGGGATGATCCGTAAATCTCGAATATAATGCCAATGGTTAGAGGTTTACCCTTGAAAATATAGAATAACACGTAATTGTAGTACGGAATTATGATAATTACTAGGAAAAAGCGATGTAATTTGCAGTGGTCATGAAATGTGTGATAGTGTTCTCTGGTTGCTAAAAAAAATATCCCGTGCAGTTTGGTTTTCCAGAAATCTAGTTTTTAAAATTTTCTTAGAATCCAGAGTCACCTAGGTCCATTGAAATTTCACAAATATTATAGAGACGTATAAAATATTTTGTTAATAAAATTACAAATTATTATGTGTCTTTCTCAATACTTAACTACAGAGATTTTCAATTTAAACGGAGCTCACTCTGAGCGTCTCTTCAAACTTAGGTACCTACACTCAACAAATTATAAAAACGGTATTTTGAAAGAAATTGATTAGCTGGAAAAAATGTGATGGCATCATCCGATGCGAGCTCTGATTTCATTGATAATATCAAGGATTGATTGTCAAGGATACCAACAGCCAATCCGCTCGTTCAAATACCGTTTTATGATTTGTTGGGTGTACGTCAAACATGTTTTTCATGATGTTTATTTATATTACTGCCAGATTTCCGCTTGATCAGAAGAACGGTTTGATGTGCTTTTGGATTAAATTCAACTGTTTCAATCATTTTGAGGTATCTGATTGGCTGTGCCGCCAATTTAGTCCAATCCAGCTCAGATTATCTTTGGTAATACCGGCCCTAATAATAATAAAGAATATTAAAAAATCAAATCATTTTTAATGTAAAGTGGAAATACCATTTTTGAGCTAGATTTGACTTACCAATTGATATCGTCTCGTGCCATTGAGAATGTATCAATCATTTAGGATCAATCAGTGCCACTCATCCTTGTCTCATCAAGATTAAACATTACCTCGGCCTTGATGTTATCTATTAGCACAACTTGCCATTAATTAATATTTTACGTACATACTTAAAAATCGGCTGCACTCGGAGGTAAGTATTGGAGGTAATATTTCCTAAATATCGTCATATATTTTGAACGAATCAAATTATGAAAAATACTAATGTGGCTACTTTTTTTAGACCTTAGCAATAAAATACCAACATATAAAGACAATCTGTCAAAGCTGTAAAATAGGAACATTTCAGCTATTGATACGAGTTTAGGATAAAATATTGTACACATGGTCAAACAAAAATTGAACGTTCAATAAATCTGATAGGCTGATAAATGTAAGATCGCACCATCAGAAGTCAGTCTAAGCGATCTCATTGTCTCACTCTAGTAGGTGACATCACATTTCAATGATAATAACAAGCTTTGATTGGTTATGGGACATGACCAGCAGTCATTCAAATTTGGTCAACGTTAATTTTTTGTTTGGCCGAGTGTATGGCTATGATAATAATTTTTCAAAATTTTAATCTCCAATGGTTACCTTCGAGTAGAGTCGACTCTTTAATTTCCCAGTAATTCAAAGACTTGCATTTTATTATTATTTGTGAGAAGCTAAAAATAATATTAGGTTCTAAATAGTGAATGATCGCATGATCCACTTTGTCGGAGGAATGACCTTATTTTATTGATCAATGTGTAGTAGGTACCGTAAAGGTCAAGGTATTTCAAAACATTCCTTCGTTTTTGGCTATCGTTATTGGCGATTTATAATACATTATAATTATTATTAGAAGGTCACTAACTTGGAAGTACACGTGTAGATAATTTTTAACTACCTAATCGAAAATGTATAATTTACGAACATTTTACCAATGCCTTGTTTTACATGTCTCAATAATAATATTGGCAGTATACGTTCATGGTTACCATGGCAACAACCAATACTCTGTCAAAAAAATGTTGCAACCTGGTGAAGGTTCGGAAACGTATTATTGTCCACGATATTCGTGCAAGCTTCGTTAAAATATTATTGTTAGTACTTATTAGTTTTTATCTATAAAATCAGAACAGGAAGGATGCCAGAGTATCTCAGTAAAAAGTTTCAATCAGTTAATGAGCTGATCATTGAAAGGTAACAGCGTTCAGAGGTTTTGCAAAAGTAATATATGGAAAGGGTCTGTCTGTATTTAATATAAAGGGTCGAGGATATATGATAGTTTGCCTGTTGATGTAAGGTCTGTTGAACGTGTCAATTGTTTCAAATCAAAATGTATGGATTGGTTAAGGAAACGTAGTGTATAAGTGTTATACTATTGTATGTATGGCTTGTGAGCTAACAAATAAATAATAAAAAAACAATAAATTGTTCAATTTAAAAAACGATGACTTAATGTTCTAATATAAAATGATTGCCTCATAAATGAAATTATTTTCAATCCTTAGTACATGTGTTGTGCAACATTGTCTTACATTAAGTTAACTTTATAAAATCTGTGTAATAATATAGTTTTATATCAACATTTCTTCATGCGAAACCTACATACTAATGCTGTGGTTGACCTTGACTTACACTACTGTAATGTGCAATGCGCGATGGAAAATAGATCGTAGCAGGGGAAAACAATCCAAGGGGCATTAAAAAATATCTCAGAGCGGTGTTCTATTTAAGACTACATAACTTTATCCTTGAAGTTTCAGAGGTAAAGAAATGTTCAATCAAATTCAATCTTTTATGTTTTGACATCAAATCGAATTTAATAGGTATAAATTGTTGTTGTTGTATTGAATTGAAAGTGTGAATCTCCTATTTAACCAGTGAATTGTACTTCATGACCCGTTAAAGCGAGAAAGTTTATTTTTATTTTACTATCAGTGATTTTCACTTTTCAAACGAACAGTTTTTGTCATTACATCTTTGTATAAGAAGTACTGACTTTACACTCCATTCTCATTTTATATGATAATTTTACAGTTAGGTATACTAGTTTCAATTTCTGACATAATAGCAGTCACAGATCTGTATCTATTTCATCGTGTATTTTCTTGTTAAATTGTTGCGACACAATGAAGAGATTTGAAATAGTTTTGTTCCACATCAGCGTGTCCAATAGTCTTGCTTAGGTTTCGTTTCGACGTAACTTGGTAGAGTTTGTGCCGTTTCTATGGCGTTGCGTAATAATACACAGTTGAAATCAGGTCCCGTTTCCGATTGAATGAACCTTTCTGTTGATACATTCTCTTCTTTAAGCGGAGTGACCATTTCGTGTTATGGCATTGACTCTTTAGTATACAATCCCTGAACCCACAAATTCACAATATTGTTTGTTACAATCAAGCTAATATTTTCCATTGTTTATTATTGTTTCGGCAAATTTTAGTGATGCGTTCCTTTTAAAGAAGAGTTTAATAACAAAGAAATCAATATTACGCAGCATAAACCCTGGCAAAAGATTGTTAAAATTGGTTATTATCTACTGTAGAAGGTTGCCCTTCATAATTTGAAAGCGTCATCCGGTGATGAATTTCTTGTGGGTCAAACATTAACCAATAACTCGCCCTGGGGCATTTGGCTGACGGATAATGTTGTTCAAGGTTTTATTATTGACGTAATAATAATGTATACTTTGAGCTCGCTCTTGCACTTGCACACACGTATACGAAAGGTAACGTTGAGGTACTACTAGCAGTAGCACGGAAATATAATAATAATAATATAGGTATATTTTTCAAAATTCTGTTTTTCTTGACACACTTGGCCACATATTTTTATTTTATACTACGAACATAAAGAATAAGTATAGTTACAAATATGAAATTACTAAGGTTATAACATAACCTAATAAAAGGATTTATAACATAAGGAAATTACTAATACAATACAAGTGATATTTTAAAATAATAGCAAATATACTACAACTATGCTATTTAACAAAGACTTCAAAAATTGGATCTTTCCACGAGACCCAAACCCCAGCAAGTTCTCTTATTGCAATTCCCATAATATATGCTTTCTCAGGGAATAATCAGGAAATGATATCTAGAAAGTTCCAATCAATTTACACTATTTAGAATGTGAGAAATAATTGTGCAAAATAAGTAATGTCATAAACCTAAGAATAAACCTGCATGGTAAAACTGAAACCAATCAATACTTAGTCTTTCAACAGTTGCAGTTTTCTCATTTTAGAAAACGATTAACTATACATTTCTCAGCAAGTTGTAAAAGTCAAAAGAACAATGATTTTCTCATGAAAAACATGTCTTCTTTGTATCTTTTTTTCGTCCTTTTCTGCAATAGGCAAAAATAAAATACTATTATAGGATGATAGAGGAAAGCAGATTGAGGATGTGGTAAGCTGGCATTTCGTGGTGTTTATTTACATAGAATTTGCGGTTTGACCAGGAAAATCTTATACTATAAAGATCCATGCATTTTTGACTCTCCAGAATAATGTTGCAATGAGTGGTCCAGTCCCAAATTCTATGCAATCGTTTTTGTTACAGATTCCTTCAAAATGGCACCAATAGTAATGCCCTCTACAACAGCCGAAGAAGAATTGAAGAAAAATCCAGACCTAAAGAAAGAAGATATAGCTGCTTTAAAAGAATGGCTAGCAACTCAGAAACATTTGCCCGCTATCACAGGTAAGATTATCAAGGTAACCTTCAATATACTTTAAGAGGAAAACCGCGCGAAGTTAGGTACCTATTATTTAACATCAGCATAAAACCTTGCGTGCCATCACGAAATCTTGTTTTTTTCTTGACGTCAATAGCGGTCATATTGTTGGTAAAAACGTACGTAATATTTCTAGCCTAGTCTGAGTAAAATTTATAACCTTGGATGAATGGTACCTGCTAAACAATAGTATAGTGACCACTTGATTTCTCACGAACTAGGATCTAAAAAGTGTAAGTGATTCCACATGTATAATTATTAATTATGTGTCACGAACAACCGCCTTGATGCATGAATATATTGTGTTAGTAGAGCACATTGCATATTAAAATATAATATTGAAGGGGCAGGGATTCTCTAAAACATTGAACTGTGAGAAATGTGTATTATGAACACGCACTGGTCTGAAGTAAAATAGGAATATCTACAATTAAATAAGAATAACAAAAAAACACTTCATGGAAAGACAGCAGATAAGACCCATTTCCTAAAAAAGTATTTACCACTAACTGTAGAGAAGTGGTCCTCTAGAATCTCTGGGTCTCCTAGTAAAATCAAATACAAATCATTATCAAAATCAACAAAATTCAATGCAGCACCGGAACGATTGTCTCTAATTAAAAATTAGAGCTGGCCATCTGAAATGAGTAATCAATTTTGATCAATAGTGGAATCTTTAAAAGAATCCTTCCAAGAATTCAATAACAATCCTTCTTGTTTCTTATTGTTCTTATTGGTTTGGTTTCTCACTGTTTTTTCTCAAACTTTTCACTTTCGGCAGCTTGATTGTGTAACTCTCATTTTGAGATTTACACCACACGTACTCTTGGCCGAACTAAAAACGGTATTCGAAAGAAACGGATTAGCTGAAAAATATTTGATGGCATCATTCGATGAAGTCAGTACTGCTAACTCGAATAGCTAACTCTAGCGCGATCTCTAATTTAAATGATAATAACAAGGATTGATTGTCAAGGAACATGATCAACAGACAATCTGTTTCGTTCAAATACCGTTTTTAGTTGTGCCAAACATCTTTCTTTTCTAGCCAATAGAATATCAGAACAATTGCAGTGCATATGTCACAAAATTATAGTCATACAATCGAGCTGGAGAACTGAGATACCTACTGAATAAAAATTGAATTTTAAAAAATAAAAATAAATATTTATTCGCTGTTGAGATGCCAAGTTTCTCGTCTAATAACCAGGGATACAGTGGGCCCAGGACGGCGCCTGGACCTTTTTTTGAATACGGGTGGTGCCCGGGCTACTTTTGGGAGCACCTTGCCATCCTTTTCAAAATCCATTAAATTCATCCATATGTTTACGATTTTATTCATTGAAATTGCAAAATAAACTAGGAAAACGCTCTGTGAAACGCGTTGATGAGCGAGCACGGATACGCGCAACACCTCGAACCGAAATTCTGCGTCTATCGAAAATATCATTAAAAGCCAATAATTCTTGCATTTTTCACAGACTTGTTTAAAAATCTCCAAATATCACTCAAATATTAGTCCCAATAACCATGCAAAGTTTTAAGTTGATCGATTGAACCTTTATAATTATTGAACAACGTTCCCAGTAAATATTCAAAAATCACAGAATCTCTTTCAAAAAATATACCTGGGGGGACCACTCATACGATATTAGTGTGTGTACACAAAATCAGATCGATCTGTTGAACGGTCATTATTAGTTTCATATGCGTTTAAAAGTTTTTGCTCAACTACCTTGGATTAGAACTGAAGAGTCAAAGTAGCCGTGATAGGCCGAAAATGCCACTTTGATGCTTACAGTAAAAGTGGGTTTGCTCCAGCCTTTTTAAATGAGTGTGTGCGCGCGCCGTACGACTTGGCTGGCGTGGAGCGACCGCTCCACTAGATCAACATTTTCGAGAAATTTGACAGCCAACACGCAAAATGTCCGTAAAATGTCAATTACTTTTGGATTTAAACACAGAATAGTCTGAAAGTAGTAAAAAATACAGAGAATGTTGGTCTCAATGACCATGCAAAGTTTTAAGTTGATCGGTCATACGGTTCTAGTTAAAATTTCAAAAAACATATGAAATAATTTTTTTAATTTTAACCAATAGGAGGATTTAGATGAAATTTTGTTTGATTGGGCAAAATGTTGGTCGTAATGACTTCTCAAAATTTCAAATTGAACGGGCAAACCAATCGAAAGATAATTTTTTAAAAATTTGAACCAATCACAGGATCCCTTTCAAAAACGATCCCAGAGACCGCATAGATTACGTTAGTACGTGTGCAAAATTTCAGATCGATTGGTTGAGCGGTTTGACCTGGGCAGTGAACAAAAAAAAAAAAAAAAAAAAAAAAAAAAAAAAAAAAACACACAGAGAAAGTGCCGTAAGAGTACCGTGGTGACGCTCGCTACGCTCGCTCAATTACATTACCAGAAAATTTTAAAATCTATTTTTAATCTCGGTCCCAAATACGTAAAATCATCACTGAAATAGGTTATTTTCCTAAAAAGTCTCGTAGTCAAATTTGGGGTCTTGCCCCCAAACCCCCCGCGGGTCGTGATTATTTTGCGGATTGGGTTCGTTTTCGGCGCCCTGGCACTTATTTTACTAGGACTGCACCCCTGCTAATAACCAATTCTTTTCCATTTTCAGATGAAATGCTGATCTTATTTCATCACAGTTGCTACTACAAAATGGACCAGACAAAAGACTGCATCGACTGTTACTACACACTGCGCACAAGCACTCCAGAGTTCTTCAGTAATCGGGACATCACCAGTAAAGACCTAGCCAAGGCATTATCGGCGTTGTAAGTTATAGATGCACTCCAACTCATTTGTATAGCATCGTCAATGAATATTATTTGTATCATAACATATCATTAAAATTAGTGTGCATTTATTTTATCATGATTGACTTGTAACATTCATTAGTTATTACTAATTACTAATTAGTGCAATTACACTGGTTACACTGGTCTAATTACAAATTAGCATAAACCTACATATTTTTTTTGTTTTGAAACAATAGTTGAAAATTCCCATAATGACGTAAAAGATTCTGCATTTCTAAAATCAGTGTTGTAACCACAAATAAATCTTATCGTTATTTCTTTATTTCTTATTAGTGAAATAAATTGTGATACGCTTTTTCAATTTTAAGAATTGATAAATGCGTAATGTTTGCAAAAACATAACAAAACTGCACCTCCCAAGTTGCAGATTTCTGTCACCCACCCCACTGACTGTCACAGAGAAATGACGCAAGAGCCATTCGTTTCTTGCAACATCTGTCTTTCGATCGAACGTTTTGAAAGATTCCATTCTTGTCGTGCGTGACTATTTGAATGTCTCCACCGCCTTGTATTCTGCAGGAACTTTACGACACTGCCCAAGCCCGACAAGAACGGCTACCAGATCGTATACCACGGCCTACGAGACTTCGACTCTTCCAAGTACATGTTCGTCGACGGCATCAAGTTGCTGTTGATGACCATGGACGCCTGTCTGCAGAACTGTGGCACGGCGCCCGGCGTCGTTATCCTCTTCAACATGCAGGGGGCGAAGTTGTCGCATCTGACAAGGATCAGTTTGTCACCGATCAGAAAGTTCTTCAACTACATACAGGTAGGGGACTCTTAATTATTTCATCAGAAAGCGCCTCTAAATCGACGTGCGGCCACATTAGATGAATTCTGCCAGTACTTTTTAAGGCGGTGAATTCGATCTAGATTGTAATAAGCAGGAGTTCTTGAGATAAAAAACCATTGTGATATTGCGAGGGGTTAACAAACAACTACCTAATAGTTTTGGTGTGCCTACACCTGATTTTGGATTTCCAGAGATTTCCAAGATTTCTAAGATTTCCGAGATTTTGAAAGATTTCCAAAGATTTTAAAGATTCCAGAGATTTCAATGATTTCCGAGGATTTCTAAAGATTTCCAATGATTTCCAAAGATTTCCGAAGATTTTACAAGATTTCAGAGATTCAGGATTTCAAAAGATTCCTAGATTTTAAAGATCAAAAGATTTCAATGATTTCCGAGGATTTCTAAAGATTTTCTGGGATTTCCGCAGATTTTACAAGATTTTTGAGATTCAAGCCAAAGATTTTTGAAGATTTTGAAAGATTTTAAAGAATTCAAAGATATCCAAAGATATTTAGGCAATAGTGTACACCAGATTTCCGGAGTTGTTAACACCTGTGATATTGTCAGTTCAGTTGTAATATTTTCATTACGGAAAGCTGATTATCGGTAAATTTAGAATAATTTACCATCCCTATATATACAGATGACGCAGAAAGGAGGCAAGGATTACATGATTCGCCCATCTGTTTCTTTGGTATTCACACCACATTTCGTCTTGCCAGTTGTTGCTATACTAGGAGTCTAGATTGCTTAGATGCTCGTAGCATATAGAAGAATATCGTATCTGTAGATTATTTGATAGTCATCAAACACTTCCTGACATATTTGTCCCAGTCCGAAAAAAAAACTATTATAATGTTTTTCGAAATTTCAGAAACTCTATTAGGTTCAGTGTGACATGCAATCAAAATGCGATGACAAGAAGTATACTACGTACGTTGATTTGGTTAAAAATAAAACAGTAAACGGTAATTAGTCGAAATTTCGTAGAATTATTATTATAAAAAATTTTACAAAATTATAAAATGTAAAAACGTTTTTGAAAATTTGATAAAATTTCTTGTAACCGAAAACAAAGAACACATTTTTAAATAATTTCTGCTAAAAATATCAGTAAACAATAAACATCAAACAGTTTTTAGTCATTCCCATCTTTCATACAAATATTATCTGAGATAACTCCCCAAAAAACTCGATTTATTAGTGAATCCTGACATAAAATAAAAAAATTATCATCCTCAAATTATATCAAGCGTTATGGAATTTGAAACTACTTGCATTCTTATCAAAACGCAGCCAAAGGGAAGATATTCCACCGACAATTCAAACAATCCACATCCACTCATGTACTGTCAGCTTTTGCTCTAGCTCAGGGTCTGGTGTATTTGCTTTCTTACTATTCCAGTAGGTGATGGTGACTGTGTAAGATAGTAGCTTAGAGATAAGAATGCTGAACAATGATGTTCTCTCTTCAAGATGTATGTAACGTCAAAAATACAATCTTTTTTTATTCAAATTATGAAGGAAAACGAAAAAATTATCTTTTTATTTTGTGAATTTTGAAATTAAATTATTTGCCTACAATTGACAAATAATTATGCCACAAATTTGAAATTAGAACTTCAAGACTTTCTACTACAACTTAGACTTCAATTCAATATTCTATAATAAACTATAGGAAACTAGTCCATCCTAAACCACACAGGAAAACATCGGGATTGTGTTGTAACATTGTTATCTGTTTTGCAGGATGCGAATCCAGTCCGTCTGCAAGCGATTCACATCATCAACGTCGTCCCTTTCATTGACACAATCATGTCAATGATCAAGCCGTTCATGAAGAAAGAGCTCATGAAGCTGGTAATGAACTATTCATAATGATAGTGCATGATGGACATCTGGCACTATCCAGAATAGATGTCATTCTGTGATATTTTATTGCGATATTTGATAGTTTTAATGTACCTGGATAACTGTAGGCTCCGGAAAATCTTTAATATGAGAGGAATCACTCACTTAGGCCGGGTAGGACCAACTCTGGATCAAGTTAATTCTCGATGATTAGTGGAAATTAGTGAATCTTATTGGCTATGGAATTCGCGCCAACTTGTTTCATTGGTTAACCCTCGAGAGTTAACTTAATCCAGACTTGGTCCTACCCGGCCTTAATAAATAATATATATGGATTTACCTCAATTTATAAGTTAAATCTAATCCGTCAAGGTGCCAACATAATGTCTGCCCTAAGGGAAAATTCAATTTTTTACATCGCTGAAATAAATCGAAATAAGTTTGTGCAAGCAGGGGTTTTAATAATACCTACCGAAGTTAGAAATAAACGACGAAAAGTTACACTTTGACTCTTTTGGTTTGGGTTTCTGTTCTTTCACCTATTCTCTGATCGAGCAAAAATTGGAATACATGTAAAGATGACGTTTTGATCAAAATACACGGATTGAAGAGTGAAAATGAACCGTTTGTCGGCACAATTTCAGTTTTGCAACATGATTTACCATATTTTACAATCATTGAATTATACATCGAGAAAGTATTGCCGCACCTCGATTAAAATTATTAAGATCAGCAACTATCACACAGCACATTAATTTCCACGCAATACAAGACTCACTATACAAAGAATAGTGGAAAGAAGTAAAGATTTTTTTTATTATTACTGAAGTTATTTTTAAAGGAAGTGATGACCTTCCATGCCGATCATCATGTGCATTATGCATTGGGGTCAAATTGTGTAACACCTTATGACTATCGATATAGGTATATTTTCAGGTCAAATACATTAATTTTTCACTCTTATTTATATCTTTTATTCATACCCCTTTTTAATGCGACTCCTGGGTGATCGAAACCACATACAAAAGCATATTTTCAACGTTAAATTGATGTTATTTTCATTGTATCGACAATGGCGCAATTAAACATATTTAGTGAACATTTTTAACAAATGCGGGAATAGGCCCCCAGAAATATAGGTAGTACCCACTTTTGAGAGTTTTTCAAGAGAATTTAAACCCTTTTGATGTTAATCAAGCTTATTTATATTATTAGTTAACATGTAGATTTCCGGTAAATTATTGTTAATTTGTTGACGATATTGATGTTTTATTTTCAGTTGCATTTCCATACTGGAGATGAATCTGTAATTCAACAGTACATTCCTAAAGAGTGTCTTCCGAAGGATCTCGGTGGAGAATTGGAGACAATAGAAGTACTCTGTGGTAAGAATTCCAAATATTAAATTCGTTAAACCATAAAATCTGATGCTGGACTTTGTAATTTTGTACCATATTATTGATCATGTCAATTCTTAGAAATCTGCTGGCAAAAATGAAAAATAAAGTTATAATTAGCTAGTTATGAACCAAAACATTTTATTTAAATTGCTTTAATTTTGTTGTTTGATGTATCTTTTGAAAGTGTCATATTTTGCATGTACGTAACTCGAAATTATGAATAATCACATAATTAAAAACTTTGTTTTCTTCTAGATCGTCACAACAAGCGTCTCGAGAGCCTTGCAGACTTTTTTGCCACCGAAGGCAAATTCCGAGTCGACGAGAGCAAACGACCAAAGGGATCAAAGAAGAGCAAAAATGGAGAGACTGAAATTGCATTTGAGAAACTTGAAATTGACTGATGTAGAAATATTTAAATTAACTTGTGTAAATGTTCTGTGAAAAATATTATAAAATCAAGAATACAGTGTACACACACATTCCCGGAACAAAGACGATTTAAAGGGAGTCTTCTTTGAATTTGAAGTCTCCGTTACCAGAGCAGCCAGTGTGGTTGAATTAGTTCCTGAAGAATTATTGTAGTTTGTGAGAAAGAAGCAAAGTAATTTATTACAACTGCAAAGGTGTACTTTATTGTGACGTCGGGTAAATTGTACATTACAGATGAGGAACAAATTTTGAAGGGTGGGCTTCTTATTGGGTACCTATGTGAATGTTTCATTATGTTAATGTTAGAACATGTTAAATAAGTTGTACTGTATATTTGATACAAGTACCTAGTATTGTTACTTGTTAAACCATTCTTTTTGTGCATAATTTTGTTAAAATAAATTAACTCATTATTTGGTGCTAAATTTGTAAAACTTGAATAACACCCATTTTTAATCGGTCCAAAGTCGACATGAAGTCTAGTGCCAAAACTTGAAAGAACATATTTCATATTTTTATGCTTTTTTGGGTTTTATTTGGTTGTCGATTATGTCTAAATCTTGAATCTTGATTCAAAACCAGACTTAAAAGATAAAATTTATATTGACAATTACCCTACAATAATAAGAGTAAATGGTCAGTAAATGGTAAATGGTCAGTAAATGGTTATGTATGTTGTTCTAGATTTTCAAATTATTTTCCTTTCTGCTGAGGACCACTGCAGACACAATGCCAAAAAAATTATACGTATTTATTGGATTTATTTTTGCAAGCCTCTACATAAGTACGAGTTATTAATAGACATACTGTGATATAAATATAGAACTTCCACATGAAACGAAAATTGCAATGAATCATTCAGTTCAGCTATTTAAATTTAAAGATTAATTGCTAAAACAAACAAAAATTGCAATGAATCATTCAGTTCAGCTATTTAAATTTAAAGATTAATTGCTAAAACAAACAACTGTGTTGATACAGACTGTCAGGTGCATTATGGCAACTGTTCCCATCAACTAGCTGAACTCTCACAAATTTCATAAGCATACTCTTTACTCCACGATAAATAATATTCCACTTTCTTCTTGCAAGCTCTGAGTTTCTCTTTACTGATGGCTGGTGACGATGTATGAATGTCAAGGTTTTCTCCGAACCTTCGTGAAAATTTGCCGCTAACCTTGGTCGATGCAGTCTGCGGTTTCTTCGAGGCCAACAGGAGAGCAAGTATGTCCGACAGCGCAGCGTGGAGGTATAGGTCGGAGTTGACGTCGCTGGGACCGGATAAAATATCAGCTACGTCGGATCTCATAGTCAACGATGTCTCCACCGAACCTCCCAGCCAAACACACTGAAAATAAATAAAAATCATATTAAAAATTGGGTTGTAAAGTAATTGTATTCAGTACACATGTCAAATAATTTCATGTGATCTTGTTGTTACAGTAAAGGCCATTCACCGTAATAATAACGACCTTCAAATCTTCTGTCAAACTTTTTAGTAATTTCTCTCAATTTTTAATACATTATGATTTGAATGCTTGTAAAATATCAGTGATGATATTTATAATGTTAATAAATAGCTTGACTTTTCTATTTTAAGGTCAATTATTACGGAACAGGTTGGCTGAGTGGTTAACGCTCTGAACTTGTATTCCGGAGGCCCAGGTTCGATTCCTGTGGCCGTCCTTTCTGACTGGGGTTTTTTCGTGGTTTTCCCTCAGTCGACAGGCAAATGCTGGGAAATGCTTCCCACCTTCCATCCTTACCTAATCTTCACCATCATCTCCCAATCATCCTCATAATCATTCATCCGTCGCCATTAGCCTCCCTGCAGAACAGTGCGATGTTAAGCCCCAGACAAAAAAGGCCAATTAT
Organism: Leuctra nigra; assembly: GCA_934045905.1. Classification (NCBI taxonomy): domain Eukaryota; kingdom Metazoa; phylum Arthropoda; class Insecta; order Plecoptera; family Leuctridae; genus Leuctra; species Leuctra nigra. The sequence continues at coordinate 16,190,359 of OW203767.1, read as the reverse complement.
TCAGGTGCTATACCCTCACAACCCCTAGTATGTTTGAAGCACATCACACGAAAAATTGCATAATTTTACCCCCCAACCCCTTTCTGTCACATTTTGTACACTTTAACAATCCTCTTTCACCTGAAAGGCCATCATAAAATCGATATCTCCACCCCCTAAATGGAATAGGTTTGCCTGAATTTATTAAATCTGAAATCAGGATCAATAGAGAATTTTATGGTCACGATCAACGGCAATTCAACTTAGTCTATCAAAATGTGACGTATTGCTGGTATGAGTCCGCCATCTCACCCCCTCATATAAAGTCACCTACTGGAGTCCAAGTCTTGAAATCGGACTTGAAACCGTTTACGTTCTCATTGTATAAAACGTGAAAAAATTGAAAGCTAAGACTTAGTTGTCAGCTTTTTTTAAGTTTTAAGCAAAGAAAACGTTAACGTTTTCAAACCGCCAATTTCAAGACTTGAGGCTCTGGTGCATCCCCTCCCCCCTCAGAGTGAAGTCTACAGCCCGAAATAAGCTATTCTTGACAGAGTTCAATCAACTGTGTGGGTATAATATTTAAAATTGTCTGGTCTTCACTCTTCAGAAGTCAAGATTCTCTTCTTGCTCTTCACCCACATTTCTGTCGTCATGTTTTCAACCATTTAGAAACTCACATTAATTGCTGCATGCGCGACAGCTTCCAACGCCAAGTCGGATGACTCGTAATTGTGCCCCAAGTCCAAGTTGCCTGACAGTGCTACCAACGCTTGGACTGCTTCCGAGCTGAAACTGTGATGATCTCCATTGAACCAGCGAGTGACGTGACAGTAAGCTCCAAGGACGTTTAACACGTTACGTTTCACAACATCTGCCGGCGGAATTTTCTGGAATCAAATTAAAAATATCAAATGCTATATATGTTACACCAAATACGTGGAACAAATAATCGAGGTGTAAATTTACTAACTGTTAGTTTAGATAGTGGCATAATATCAGTTTTAACAGCAGGACAATCTTTTAAACTTAAATCCTCTTCTGCCAAGCCAACTTCTTCAACTAATTTCTTCTCTTTTCTGTACTTCCACCAAGGATGCCACGAAGGAATTAATTTAGTGACGTCTCCATTGCGTACAAATTCTTCAAACTCTTGCTTCTCAGTATCAGTAAGCTTTTCCCACACCCCATCTGCATCATCGAGATTAACGCTGGACAAACGATCAGCCAAGTCCGATTCACATTCATCGTCGGAGTCGAGTTGATTGGTTTCCGCATCGGTCTGTTGAAGTCGTTGAAGGATCTCCATCATCTTGCGTTCTGCATCGGGATCGTCTTCCTGACACTTCATATCTTCCATGACGCATTCGCGGTAAAAAGCTTCCGAACAGTTACTGTGCGCCTCTGTCTGATAGCAATCCAGTGAACAGTAGCCAATATTGCATCGTGGACATGTGTATTTTCCTGGTTTAGAGACGCATCTGCAAAAGGAGGAAATAGTAACAATACACACAAAGCTGAATATAGCAATTTGGTATACATCATAAAAAATAGACGGGTATTTTAGGAAGTTTAACTCACATTTGACATAATGTCGCATCTTTAACGTCCTCAGCACTCTCCAATAAAGTGAGGTTAGGCATATTTCTTCCGCTTGTGGAAACTAAAAGAAACGCTGTATACCTAGGTTCAGCTGATCTGCGTATAAGTAAAACAAAGTCCTTATTGATTTAAAATGTTTCTTAGTGAATCGAATATGAATTATTATTCAGAATTACGAGCAAAATAATAATAATTATGACAGAAGCGTACACAAAACACGCCTCGTTCCGCTTGGTTCCGCGTTCGTTTTCACTCACATCACAAGCTCACAAGTCACAACTCACGTGACGTGAGTCGTGACCAGCATATTTTCACAGGACGACCACACCAATGACCTTGTAAATTAAATTGGTTTCGTCGTGTTTTTGCCTGATCGTGATAATAATTTTTAATGAATACTGAATTATCTGAAACAGATATGCATGTAGGTATTACTATTTCATACATACGACAGGATTGACCCTTGCTATCCATTACGTAATTCATGTGATGCTGTAATCAAGGTCATGTACAATTCACCGCTCTTCACCTCCGAGGAAAAGCAATATGGCAGCGGCTGTCACGTAACAAGTAAAGTGCGGGAACACAAGATTATTTTTGTAAATTTTATTTAGTTTTGAACAAATATCTACATAATTTTTTGGAAACCATCTACATAATTTGTAATCCTTCAATTGTGCAATAATATTATCGCTTAAGTACATTATGTTTCTGTGTCCTTGAAAGTACTGTCAGTGTAAGGTTAGATTATTAAATGACACTGTAATTAGATAAATAATTGAGATGCATGCGATTTCTCGTCATCTTTTTAAGACTCATCCATTTCGGTGTTATTACCCACTATCCGCTGCTCCTGTTTGTGAAGTGTCAAATTTCGTACCACAACATAATCCTGTGTGCGAGGAAGACATCACCCAGTTAACTAAATTTATCAAATCGTCTGAGAAGATATTTGTCTTGACGGGAGCTGGAATATCTACAGAGAGTGGAATACCGGATTACAGATCGGAAGGAGTTGGGCTCTACGCTCGTACCTCCCACAGACCTGTTCAATTCCAAGATTTTATCAAAAGAGAATTCATAAGAAAGCGTTATTGGGCACGGAACTATGCAGGATGGCCAAGATTTTCTTCTGTTCTTCCGAATGCTACACATTTTGCACTGAGAGACTTGGAATTGAAACACAAGAAACTACATTTTTTAGTTACACAAAATGTGGATAGTTTACATTCTAAGGCCGGCAGCAAGAATGTAATTGAACTTCACGGAACTGCGTACACTGTAATGTGCCTTGGTTGCGATAATAAAATGACACGACATGAATTTCAGAAGGTTTTGGCAGAATTGAATCCAGGCATGAATTTAGAAACTGACGTAATTCGACCAGATGGCGATGTCGAACTCAGCCAGGTTGGGAAAACAAACCACATAATTTTAAATAGTACTAACAACATTTCATAATCATAAGTGGTAGGCTAACTTTAATATTATTAGTTGGTACCTAGCTAGCAATAGAAAATTGCAATTTACTTACCCATGATTCCTTGGTTCCCATTTCAAATAGTTTCATGAAGTGAATTGGCAGTGGTGACGGTGACGTCCACGACATCAGTTTCATGAAGATTTTTCTCAGACAGATTTCATCGGAACAAACCGTCACCACTGCCAATTCATTACACGATGGTTCCGTAAACGTCCACGACATCAGTTTCATGAAGATTTTTCTCAGACAGATTTATTTGATTTCAGGAGCAAATGGATGGTTTCCAGGTGCCAAGCTGCGATCATTGTGGCGGTATTTTGAAGCCCGATATTATATTTTTTGGCGACAACGTGCCATTGAGTAGGATACAAATGGTGAGACAAAATATTGCAGAATGCGATTCCCTCCTGATATTGGGTTCATCGTTGTCTGTGTTTTCCGGCTATCGAATCCTATTGCAAGCTTATGACTTGTTCAAATCCGTTGCGATCATCAACATCGGCGAGACTCGTGGCGATGAATATGCTGATTTAAAGATCAGCACAAAATGTGGAGATATTCTTCCCAAAGTCACTAGTATGTATTTATAGTGTTATGTACTAATGTGAAGAAAGTACACTCTAGTCATCCAATTACATAGGTAGTGAAAAGTAGGCTTGGGACAATAAGTACCTAGTCAACTAGGAAACCGCTCCATGCAATGCATTGATCTGACCTTGAAATAACCACCATTTTCTTCATGCACTTTTCTCTTCTGGGACGATAGAGAGTGCGTGAAGAAGGTGGTGGCTGTAACAAATTATTTTAATTTTATTGCAAGAAAGTGGTGCAAAATGCTTACTCAATAGTGGCAGAACAAATTTAATGTGACCTACCTACCGGGATGTTTAAAAATTAGATTAAAATGAGAACAACTCTTTTGAGGTTCTTAGCTGTTTGTCATGAAAAGTCACCAAATATGATAAAATCAATACTGTTAATGATCTTGTCAAAAGCTGTAACTGCCAGCCAGATAGGTGGCAGTTGGCAAACAGAGGATGTTTGCCAGCCAACAACAGTAGAAAAAACATAAAAAATATAATAACGCTAATCTGTCCAATGAAAACCATGTATTGTCCACCATCTAGCAGGTCTTTTTATAATTTATTACGAATAATGAATCAACGTGTATGGTTGCATTTCTTCTTTCCCTGGAGGAATTGATTGAGAAAACAAAACAATGTATTTTTTAATTTAAATGCTTATTCTTTATTGATGAAATGCTGGATACATCAAACTTTTGGGAAAATTTGGGATTTAAATGCACTTGTAATTTAATACTTATTATTTATTAATAATTATAACCAGTTGACTGATTGATTATTACAATAAAATTAAGATGACTACCTACAATCTATGATAATGCTTGTAATTTTTAGTGGCTCAAGGCTCCTCTTCCTTCATTTACCTATACATCGTTTTTAGTACGGAGAATATAAATTTGTTCATTTCTCATTATACCATCTAACTAGGTATTGACATGTACGATAGACCACATTTTAAATTATCTTGTTGGCTCTGCTTTTCAAAAAATATCATTTGCAGTACCGTGATCCTCATATCTATTAGTGTTTTTCAACAATGGATCATAACATGAATAGATATAAGGATCACGGTACTGCATATGAAATTTTTGAAAAGCAGAGCTAACTAGATAATTTTAAATGTGGTTTATCTATTACCATTTGTCCCAAGAAAGAAGGACCGAGTTTTTGCCTTGTCCTATGGCTGAACTTTTTTTATTTTTATGACCTAAATTTTTTATTCAATGATTTATGCACAAGATGTAAAAAAATTACCTAGAGAGTACCTGCCAACATATTACTAAGGCTCAAATGCATAAACTTACGTTTTTAATTGAGAATGAGATTTACTTCATAGATTGGTTTCGGTTGTATTATCATTTCAATCTCTACTGAAATTTTTCCTACCGATAAAGAGTGCAAAATTTGATATGATTTTTGACCTACCATTCATGTACTATACAAAAGTCAAGTCATATCGTGTTAATGCTTCAGCGGAAACAAGGCAAACCCCGCTCTTTTCTCTTGTGGACCGACAGAAACCATTTGAATTTATAAAATGCCAGGGTATCGTGATCTAATACTGAAAGAATTTAAATGAATATCAACGGCACTACATGTAATTCCAATACAATAAAACATGTACCACGGCCACAGGACATTGTCTATAGATAGGTAGTACACAAAAACAATTTTAAGTATTTTTAGCTACTATACAAAAATTAGACTAATTGTCCATTTGATTATGAACATTGTTGTTGCATTGGAGTTCATTTTGTTTCACAACTGGTGTGTACACTTACACGCACCAACGATCATGAATTTCAAGTGAAGAAGTTGAGTTCTTCGAGTAGCGGTACGTTGACGCCTCATAAGAAGTAGTCCGCTTGAGGTTTCTTCGACGGGATTCCTCGACTTTCTTGAGGAGCGGCTTCAAAGATTGTAAAGTCGCGCTGAAGATGCTCGTTCAGTTCCAGTATAGCAGCTACGTTTCCACACCTAGATAATATGAAATTCAACATTATTAATTCAGTAATAGGGTGAATGTATACCAGTTAAAATTGTGTACTATACTCCGTTTCATGGGGTCTAGAGTCCTAGATAGCATGGGCAGGTATAGGACTACCCATGTTAAACAGGACTCTAGACTGTCTAGACTTTATGTATACATGGAATGGTAAGTATAACTTTAGTGCCGACCATAGGTATTTTTTTTATGATCCAAGCAATAATAACATGACTAAAATTTGAGATCTAATTAGCAAGTGTTTACAAAAAAATACTCATTTTAAAACTACAGGTACATAAACCTAATTAATCACTTTGTATCAAGTTTTACTGTAAACAAGTTTTTCTAAATAGTAAATTTGTATGAGTGGGGAGGGATTTGCTGTGAAATACTTTTTGGTCACGTTTCGCTTTAAGGAACAAAAGACGGTATGATTTCACAAAATTTCTTCCATCACCTCAGTAAAGAAGGGGAAAGTTCTGCTATTGCTACCTATTATGTAATAAACTAAATTACATTTATTTAGTTGTTTAATCCATTAGTCAGCACCGTAATAATAGTTGTCAGTTGACTAAACTAAAACTATTAACCATGGAACATCACTTATGTTCCACGTTTTATTGCCTTTTCAAAATAATGTCCACTAAAGCAATTAGCTTGAAAGTGGCTCACCGGTAACAGTAGTTGGGTGCTGACCACACTGTCAAGACCGTCTCGTTGAAATGCCACTTGTATCCCTCCATGACGAGCTGATGCGCCCGACAGATCATGTCGATGTCGTTGGCAGCGTTGAACTGAGAGACGACATCGGAGCCGAACAAGTATCCCGCGCCGCGCGGACTCACGCCCCAGCCTTGAGTATCTGAGAACACCAACAAAGTCGTTAGCTTTTCTTCACTAGATATTGAAGTGGTTTTGTACATGGTGAAAATAAAAAATTTAAGTGTTTTTTTGTATGGTGAAAATAAACATGTACCTAGTCATTTGAAATTATTGATTTGTTCCCACAATTAAGATTTTCTTCCTAATTATTTAACGCAAGTTGTTTGTACCTAGGATTTCTTGAACAGCAAAGGAACAGCAAATAAATTGATTTTTATATTTCAGTGAACAATTTTTGCAAGCACTTAGATTTCCCCACCTTTTACTAAAAATCTAAATTGCCTGCAGTCTACAGACCTTCGTTCTTCATTTAATTAATTTCATATCTACTGCTGTTAAAATCAAAATCCCACCTCAACATTAATTATATTACGTCGAGTCAGAGTCAACTAAATGACGATACCTGTTTAGCATGGGCCGGCCTATCCCTGGCCATGCTAAGCAGGTATCATAATCTCCGACTCTAGGTAGATACATTGTAGGTAGGTACTCCGTACTGAACCTTCTGATTCGGTACCTACTTTAAAGTTATAACTATTACTACTAGGTACCTACATTGTACTTTCAAAACATACAATGGTAGACTGAACTTAGTACCTATTTATGCAAGTTATTTTGCCAAAGTTACCTTCAGGATCTGACCAAAGTAGATCGCACATGGGTCCATCGTGTGGGACTTCCTGTTTCCTATCTATTGTGCGGATCTGATCGAGGGTCTGGATTGATGGCGACAGTCCACCGTGGACGCAGAATATCTTGCCGTCGATGATTGCCGACAGGCTAAGGTAGTCGAAGATCTCTGTGCAATAGCGCCACACGGTGATGCTTCCGTACTTGCGTAAACATTCATCATAGAAGCCGTACACTTGAGTGATCTGACGGGATTCATGATTGCCTCTAATCAAAGTGATGCGATCGGGATATCGAACCTGGAATACAAAGAATTAAAATTATAACAGTCCACTCAAAATATGATGAACAAAATATGATTGGACTATAGGGGAACAAAGTAGCAAGGTGACATTATTTGTACATTTGCTTGCTTTCAAAATTTAATGTGATTCTTGGGAAATTGTATGCAACTGTTATATTCATACAAACCTTTAATGCTAGTAGAAGTAGAAACGTTTCTACGCTATAGAATCCTCGGTCTACAAAGTCACCCATAAACAGATAGTTTGTCTCGGGGACATCGCCACCAACTTTGAATAATTCTTTCAAATCGTAGAACTGGCCATGAATGTCTCCGCAAACGGTCACCGGTGAGTCAACCCGTTGTACGTTGCTCTCTTCCACTAAAATCTCTCTAGCTCTCGAACAAAGATTCTTAACTTCCGACTCTTTGATGATTTCACATTTCTTTAGTTGTTCTATTTGCCGATCAAGGTCACTAGAATCCGTCATATTTCAGCTATGTATGTTAATCTGCAATCAGAGAAAAACGGACGTCAATATAAATATGAGGACCTCTAGGTAGGTAGGTAGTAGGTACAACTTAAGGACAGGTACGTACTTACAGGGTCTAAAATAGTAAATTAAAGAGAGTAGTAGGTATTGATGCAAAGTATTTTGTGCTTCTAGAGTGGAACTGCTGGCAAGACTACACTTATCACAATGGAAGATCAAGTTACACTGCGTATAAACGAATTTAATCTTATATTATTATTATCTACAATACGCCAACTGACTCATTTGACAGACGTAATGAGCACACACACTCACACTCTTGCATGATTGTGATGATACAAGCCAAGCCATCAATGAGGCGAAACTTGTTTTCTATTATAGATTATACTGCAGTCACAAATTACTATACAATTGTGCAATACGTATACAATATAGTTACCTGGCTTAATAAACTTAATTCCTATAATACCACAAAGATAATAAGCGATATTTCTTAGATTATAAAGCTGACGGTAAACACTCAGATAAAACCGTCGGCCATTTTTCTTGGAAAGCGGTGTCTGTTCCAAAATGAATCACTTTGACTTACCGTGCAAGCAGCACCGTGCAGTCCTACGTCACTGCTGCCAACATGCCGGACTCAAAGCCACAGACCTCGCTAATCATCCTCGTCAAGCTCGTCAAAAAGGGCCGAGATAATCTATTTTAGGGCCAGGGGAGTCACCCAAAAGCGTTTGCTATTTTAACAAGTATAGATACATATGAATTAATCTAGATTAAGCTGTTGATTATAATATACAAATTAAAAAATAGCAATTCATTGAAGTTCAATTTTTTCACTAGGAAATTTTAAAGTCCAAGTTTCTCCAAAGCATAGAGTTCAGTATATGTTCAGTTTATGTTCAAAGTTACTTAAATTTCCATGCTCTCTTTGTAATTATACTTATTTTAAAAGCAACCTGCAGCCTGCAACATAACTCTATACTTATTCTAGCAATGTAAAATTGACCAAGGGTATTATGATAATTTTTCAATGAAATTATATTAATAAAATTATCGAAGTTAGCTCAGGCAATAACGCTTTATAGACATTCCAAAGTCCCAGGTTTGATTCCCGCGGCCGTCCTTTACTGACTGAGGGTTTTCTTGATGTATCTCAGTAGAAAAGGCAAATGCTATAGCCTATCAGCATAATAGTGTAAAATAAAAGCAATAGTGTACTAACTAATAATACCAGTAATAATATAACAAGTACTAATGTACTGTAGGTATAATAGTGTAGTGTACCTATAGTGTATAATAAATTGTGTAACATTACATAGTCTGCAAACGATTAGTAATATTTGACTTCATTGTAGCGTTATTTACTTTCATCTCCGCGGCAAACTTGTGATTGGGTTATTGAAAGTGAAAATACTGTTCAGTAAATCCTTCCTTTCTCTAAGGTAAAACCGTCCTGAATTATTGTGAAGTTATTCTTTCGAATATGACTTTCCAGAAAAAGAAAACTCATAACACGTTTGTATTCAGCAAGGAAATAATGTAACAAGCAATACAAAAAAGCATTTAATAATAGTTTTAAATATTTTATCATGCTCGTGTCTTGATGACAACTTCTGATTGGAAGTCATCAATTTGAAGATTTAACTTGGTCCATTTGAACGAGACTAGGTGCAAAGAGGGAGTACTGGAATCCATGGCTCTCGGCAGCCTCAGTTTTTAGCAACCATGATTGTGGATGGTTTTAAAGAATTATATTCGTATATGCACTTTATTATAATATTTACAAGTTTATCTTATATTAAAGAAAGGCTAGAGTATATTATTAATTGTTTTGGAATTGAATGATTCAGTAATACGCCATCTTTATGAAAATGTACAACATCCATAAATTTGGCACAGTTTTGCATTATTCATTTCCAAATGTACATAATTTCATTATAATCTGCAATATATTTTGAACACTTGCGAAGTACCCCCCCCCCCCCCCCCCCGAGCCTATAGTTACATACTAATTACGTATTTTACATTAGATAAGACTTTGACAACAACCACACGGATATTTGGTCATATTATTACATTTAAAAATTATCCTTGGATAATCCTTCAATTTTTCCACTTCATTTGTTTCTCTCATGATAACTTTGTCTTCCCAGTAGTAATTCTCCTCAGAACTCCATACACTTTCTTAACAACAACATAAACCACTGCGACTGCCAGTAACGTGACCGCAAGAAGGAACGCCACGACGTCTAGTAGCAGATATTGATACCAGGCGAGATCGAGCGCTGCTGATCGCAAGTGTTTCGCGCCATTGTGACGTAGTACATACTCCGTCCACCAGACGGCGCGCTCGACAGCACTTTCAGGCTGGTCTTGTGTGATGACGGAGAGACGTTTCATGTTCTCTCGGTAACTGGAGGAGAACGGAGAAAATTAGATTATAGAAGAATAGAACGTGACTGAGCAAGCTAGCTGACTCTCGATTTTCATTTGCTTTCTTCAGGCGCGTAGGAACTACTGTCATCATGGGGGGATTGTGATACCTGGAAGGGGGGTCTGGGGGGTCGAAGCACCCCAGATTTAGCACCGCAGGTTTCTTTTTAGGATTTAAATAAGTTCAAACTGATTCTGGGGCTTTAAAATGCACGAACTGAACGGAAAACCCCTCCAATTGTTGCCCCGCAGGTCATTTTTTCGAATATAAGAATTTTAAAATCGATTCTGGGATGCTTAACTGCTCAAATTACAACAAATAACTTCCTATTTTTGCCCCGCAGGGCGTTTTTTAGAATTAAAAAAAAATTATTCTAGGATACTAAACTTAATTTTGTTTGGTGAATGGGGGGTCAGCCTGCTCGAGTGGGGGGGGGGGGGGGATATACCCCCCCATCCCTCCCCCCCTTCCTACGCGCCTGGCTCTCTTATAACTGCCTCAACAACTATTCGTGCATTTGACGATGAGCCATGTAGGAGAAGTATGTTGAGGATTCGTAACTCAGGATTGCAAGCGAGTGAGTCGTTAGCCCTCTGTACTCTGCTGGCTTAACGTCCCCTCCCAAGGACGGTGTACATGTAGCGCCCGTCGAGAGACTTATGTCAGGTGGAGGGATGTCGTTACACTTTTTCTGGTGAATTACATTATCTCTTATTAATTATTAATTTTATCTGAAATTTTATGAATAATAATATAATAATACAATAATACAATAATTACAATAATTCACATCTGCCACCAATTGTAGTGAGGATTTTATTTTCATACGTTAATACTGGGGATTTGACAAAAGTACAAAAAGTGCCGAGTATACCAAAATACATATCACCCCCAAAATAAGCCTGAAGGTTTTTGTTTTACATTGTTCAGTGCATTTTTAACAATTAATGGAATGAAATAAACGGACAATTTGGGAAAGAAAATGAAGTGATTCAAATAGTGGACAAGCACAGAATCAAGTCGAATCTAATAAAAACAAATAACAACAGACTTGGAATCGCGAATAAATGTTAGTTTTCCTGAAAAAATATGAATCGAAAAATTTTCCGAATTCTGTACATTATTGTAATTGAACAGTATTGGTGGGAAAACACAATTTTATTGAAAAAAAACATTAGAATTCTGCTGTTTTCTGCACAATTGTGATGAGGTCAACTCTAAGGAACATTTCTCCATGTTATAGCAATTAACTTTCCTGACAAAAAAATGAACTTTGTCAGGAAAATTTCCAGGAATAATATGACTTGCAAATTTTCCTACTCACATCTCTAATTGAAAAATGTCTGGCACAAGGTTTGTTCTGTGATATCCCTTTCCTATTCGAAAATTACAAGTACCAACTATCATTCTGGAACCCACCTGGAGTTGTTGATAACAGTTCTGATCGTGTCCAGAATGCTCTGTTTCGTGGCGCTCTGGAAGTCCAGAGCGACGCCGACGCCCGCCGTCACCACCTTGTGGATGTTGTGCTTCTGGTCGCCCACGAAGGGGATTCCGATCAGAGGCACGCCACTTCTCGTCGCCTCCTGCATGCTCTGCAACCCGCCTTGCGTCATGAACGCCACGATGTTGGGGTGCGCTGCAAATGCCAGGGGACAATGATCACCGCCTTGTGGATGTTGTGCTTCTGGTCGCCCACGAAGGGGATTCCGATCAGAGGCACGCCGCTTCTCGTCGCCTCCTGCATGCTCTGCAACCCGCCTTGCGTCATGAACGCCACAATGTTGGGGTGCGCTGCAAATGCCAGGGGACAATGATCACCGCCTTGTGGATGTTGTGTTTCTGGTCGCCCACGAAGGGGATTCCGATCAGAGGCACGCCGCTTCTCGTCGCCTCCTGCATGCTCTGCAACCCGCCTTGCGTCATGAACGCCACGATGTTGGGGTGCGCTGCAAATGCCAGGGGACAATGATCACCGCCTTGTGGATGTTGTGCTTCTGGTCGCCCACGAAGGGGATTCCGATCAGAGGCACGCCGCTTCTCGTCGCCTCCTGCATGCTCTGCAACCCGCCTTGCGTCATGAACGCCACGATGTTGGGGTGCGCTGCAAATGCCAGGGGACAATGATCACCGCCTTGTGGACGTTGTGCTTCTGGTCGCCCACGTAGGGGATTCCGTTTAGAGGCACGCCACTTCTCGTCGCCTCCTGCATGCTCTGCAACCCGCCTTGCGTCATGAACGCCACGATGTTGGGGTGCGCTGCAAATGCCAGGGGACAATGAGCTAGGGGTGAAGTTCAATATGATACGAAGTATTCAAAAAGGAAATGTCTAAAACATCGATGAAGCACTGCAACATGCATCCCTTACACATGACCACATATGCCTCAAGGATAATTGAAAACAAACTATATTGAAATATTGACTTTTTAATTATTTTTTACTCCAGAAAATAAAATTACGCCAGCAAAGAGTATTAGAGGATATAAAATATTATGTTCCTGTCATGAAACAAGTGGTGCACAAGTGGTGCACAGTGGAAACAGTCAACGGGAAGTATTTGTTTTTATAAATGAAGGTTACAGTGGAAGAAAGATACAAGCCCGTTTTTTGGAGAAAATGAGGTGCTGGAAGTGTCATCTCGTAATGCTATGAGCTTTTTTAAAACTATCAATGCATAAGCATAGAACTTTCCCTTTTCTGACGCGTTTATCTTCGCAATTTGTATCAAATGGAATGTTCAAAGTCCACGTAAAAGACTCACCCAAGACATCTTGCTGAGGCAGCCATTTGCCGAGCTTGACGTTGCTTGGTTGCCCTGGCAACGAGTCGCTCTCCCACTTCCACAACACGCGCTGAGGGAGCTCAGCGAATGCGTCCAGAAACTGCTGTCGCTTGTGAGCAGGCAGTTTGTCGGAGCGCACGTTCGACCCCAGACTGAAGTAGATGAAACCCTCGGTTGCGCCGTCCAGGAACTCAGCGAGATCCTGGAAGAAAATACTTTTAGGTCCAAGTTCCTCTGAAGCAATCAGTACTCCACATTCAAGGTACCAAGAGTCTGGGAACCGCTATAAAAACTGACTGCTGCGTAAAATTTTCCCAAAAAGCGCACATATATTCTAGGCTCATCATTAATTACACCACTCTTATGCAACTTTGGGAGGTAGTTTAAATACCCATTTCTGGGAATGCTATTGAGAAAATTTAAGAAATATTTAAAAGGAAAGAAAGGTTTGTAGGTATATGAAACTGAAACATTTTTTCCCTTTAAAATATAAGAAATACTTGAAACACAATACTCAATATTTCAATACTTCATAATTTTCCATGAAAAAAAAATATATATTTTTTTTATTTTTTTGGAGTAAATAATGAACCTAAGATATGGCCGCTTTTTGGAAAAATTTAACGCAGCCGTCAGTTTCTATACAATTTGGGAGAATGTTGTGAAGAGTGTTATTTAAAAAAAAAATTGTGTAGGTATGATGATAATGTGATGAAATGCTTTTCTGTACAGAAGTCAAGTAAAACAGTAATTTCTCAAGGGCTTTTGTTTAGCGTCGTACCATAGACTGACCTTGGGCAACGGCTTGGTTTCTGTCTGTAGATGCAAGCCCCCGAGCTCAATGAAGTTGGGCAGCAGTGGTTGTGGATAGCTGAGACTGTGGTGGTTGTTGACGAGATACAAACTGAAGTTGTACTGAGTCTCGTAGATGCTGGGCGGAGTTGGACCAAAGTAACGCCGCATCAGCTCTTCTTGAGGCGGCATTATAGTGTAGAGAAAGTGGTAACGCATCCACAGGCCGTAGTACTGGAAATAGATTACACATTGTCATTTCATTTCTTATGTTGTAACTCCTCGATCTGATATTATCAGATCTTTTAGATTAATCAATGAACTGGCTCGAAATAACATTTTGAAGAAAAATATATTAAATTATTTATTAAATTTTTTTGATATTTTGTAAAATGCTTAGTTTATTTTTTGTTATGAGGAAAATTTACCCCGGGGGGGCGATGGCCTACCTGCGGGGAGGGCGAAGCACCCCCCCCCCCCCGCAGGTATGCCTGGATTCAACACTGGTGAAAATACCTATAGAAAATTAGAATGTAAGAAATGTAATGGGATTGCGATATATAAATTAATAATGTAACTTAAATTATCTTATTCAAATTTAATACAGGTATTTGAATTAAATGTTCTACTCGACTTGATCCCTCACCGATAGACTGCCACCTTGACGCGGTGGTGGGGCTTAAACGACCAACTAACATTACGAGTTGGTGCCAACTAAGTGCAGTTCAGGGTCGACCTAGTCCCATGCCCCCCCCAAATTCGCGGGCCCCTCGGCCCGGCCTCCCCTCTCGAGATGGTGATCCCCCTGAAATCAGGTCCCAGCGGCCCAAATCCTCTCCCCCCCCCCCCGATCTGTCCCCACTCTGAACTGGCTTTCCCACCAGTTTTAGACTCCCCCGGATCGGGCCCGTTAGGTCGACCCCTTCCCATGTCCTCCAATCAACAAAGTTAAGATTAAAAATCAATGTGCGCAAAATGACCTAGTAGTCGACGCGCCGTTAAACAATAATAATCTAATCTAATCTAATCGATTTGATTGTTGTAAACTTGTACCCACCAAGTTGTTGAGCCTCTGGAAGAACGTCATGTGGTCGTCATAGGGCCACATTATGTTTGGGACATACGCCGGGTGATTCGGGTTGCCCATGGTGTCGTAGGACAGGGGCATTCCTCCCAGGGACAAGAACCCGATGATTGGAGGAGAACCGACTTCGTGGATCAGGCCGTAGTAGGCGTGGTACATCAGATCCTCGATGAAGACCAAGTCGAACTGGGGCTTGGATCTGACAGCAGAGAGGGAATTGTCTTGAAAAAGAAGATAGGTACACTCAATAAAAGAAAAAGCGGTATTCGAGAGGAACGAATTGACTGAAAATGATATGTATAGGCACCATCCGAAAAAGTCTATGCTAATTTGTCTTCTAACTCTAGTATAGATGCACTCTAATTTCATTGATAATAACTAGGATCAAATATCAAGGAACTAATTGTTTCAAATACCGTTTTATCTTTTGTTGAGTGTCCTACCGACCGACCAATGACTACGACAAATACATATTGTATAATTATTAATATTTCTCTTATTTTGTTGCCACCATAATTACTTACTTGATGAAATCCTGCATGACCTTGGATTCAAATTGTATTTTTACAACTTGGGTACCCATATCCAGGAAGACGTCCATCATTTGATACGGTGTGAGCGTATCCATGGATGCAAAGTCGTGTTCTTTTCTCCAGTAGTCGTAGGTGAAAGACAAGTCGATGTCCGTGTGGTTGGCAACGCGGGTCTACAAAGAAAACCCAAGGAACCCGTGTAGCAGCCAGCCGGTGTCCTACAAGGATCGGTGATGGGCTCTCTTCTTTTTACGATTTTTATCCATGGCTTCAACTCTGTGCCACTGCCGCCTTATTTTTAGTTATTAACCTTTCAGGTTCTGACCGCACTTCTCAAAACAAGCAAGTAAGTCGATAAACTATAATAATAAAATAATCACGTTTACTTTCAGAAATTGTAAGGATTGTATATTAAAATCAGTATACTCGATACAAAGGACCAAGACTTCAAACGTAAATTGACTAGCTCATTATCGCATTTTAGCCACTCTTTCGACAATAATTTAGTCACACGTTTTCTGAACAAAACAATAATAAAAAAATAATTACAAATAAAATCATCTTTGGATTTACGTTCTCTAATATCTTCCTGCGCACGTTGAATCCCTATATTCTCTCACCATTTTTAATAACACAAAATTTATATTTACATAAATCAATAATATATATTTTAATATCACTTATATAAAATCATACACGTATATAAAAATGTTGTATTCTCATGATATAAAACTGTCCTCTGTAGTTCAATCTTTCACACGGAAATAAAATTCACTATAAGAAGTCCATTTCTTCCAAATATTGTCTGTCGCAAGAGCTCTTCAATCGTTCACATTTTGTCTAGCAGCCGAATGATCGCCCACGATTAGGATTGGAGGTGCTTTAGGATTAACACCCAATTTTGGCCACCCTTTAGTTCCCACTGAAATACTTGGCTTTTCATTAGGTTCCTTGGGGAAGTAACACAAAAATTGTTAATAATATTATTAATGTTCATTGGATTTTGATGAGAGGAAATTCACATTTACTGAAAGAAATTGTTAGTAGTTATAGGTAATGTAAGTTTTAGTAAAAATGTCAGGAAAATTAACACACCGGTTGTAACCCTATTATGTAACGTTGTCACTTGACATTTCCTATTCTCGAAATCTCGTTCCGCTATAAGAATATCATTATAGTGAACAATATCTCAAGGAGAAGAGTTACAGAATAAGGTCCATGACAAAAAGCTGAAAATGAGTAATTTTATACTGCAAAAACGACTGAGTTACCACAAACTGTGAAACAAACATAGCAATATTTTGATCATTATTTACTATTTTTCATGTTTAAATGAATTAATTAAACATACATATTTGTAGGTGTGTAGATTTGATTGAATCTTGTGATTATTTTACATAACACATGCAGATTATTTTCATTCTAATTCTATAAACCACTTGTCCACTTCTATGTATACAGGTAAATCTTCTTGACGCGTTGAAGTTTTAATTAAACGGATGAAAAGAAGTAATAACTTGCAATGCAATTAGTTTTGACGACGACGCCAAGTTTTCAATGCCAGAAAGATTACCAGCGTATTCATCCCATCTTCCTAGCTCTCTCACTCTCTGTTAGTGTGGTAGGTCTGTCTCTCTTGTACTTTCATGTCATGCACGCTTGGACCGTCCGTCAAATCACATGTATTATTTAGACCTTCTAGGTAAATCGTGGTTTTATCTAAATATGTTGAGTTCAGGGTCAACGAATTCTAATATTTCACTGAAATACTGAATCTTCATTAAAACTCAAATTCATACTTGGTTTTGGCAATGAATGTGTGGGATTGAGCTTGGTTTTCATATGAATGAATCAATATCATTAGAATTATTATTTTGATTGTATTATTTAAATTCTATATCTCTGTATTGCTTTATAGAAATTAGGTAAATATTTAATTGAAATACAATTACAATGTCAAGCAACTTAAAACGTCGAATTGCCAATCCAACTTGTGTAAAGACAAAATTTAAAAAAGCACTGAACATTATTCAATTTAATTGGACAAATTTACATTTCATATGAACTGGAAAGAAAATCATTTCGAACAATTTATATGCCATTGTAAGAATACAGTGAGTTGGGACTGTCATAATTTTAAACTTTACTCATGGGAAAAATTTTGCACGTTATAAACATAAAAAAATATGAGTTAATTGATAGCAAATTGTTTGTTTTAGTTTTAGAAAGAAGATATCATTTTAAATGGTACTTTTAAAAATTCAACTGCAAAGTTTATATTGGAAGGAAATCAATAAATATATTTTTTGTATACGATGTTTGTTATTTGGTTCTGAAGACACAATAAGTCATTGGGTGCATGCCTTCGTGAATGTCCCTCACCACTTCTAAAAGAGTTTTATATTTTAATTTTTTAATTGAAGGTTACAGGGGAAGAACGATCCAAGTCCATTTCATACAATTAGAAGATAAACGCGTTCAACCTACAGGTATTATTATTGACATACCCAGTTTAATTTAAGGATTCCTATCAACCGGGAGAGTATTTTGAAAGCTCATACGAGATGACGCTTCTAGGTTTTTTTGTCTTAAAAAATGGACTTATAACACTCTTCCCCTGTACCAAAATTAAATAAAATATTTCAAGTCGAAAAAATGCACACATAGGTTTGAGGCGATGAACCACTGTTGCAGTAATTGCCAAATTATTAGATCATTCAACCTTGATCTTGAATTTTATTTGTAAAAATAAAATAACGTAAAATGGAAATGTCAACTTATTAGATGGCAATAATTCTGCACGTACCTTGAGAGGGTCTGGACTGACCACTGTGACTTGATGCCCGCGATAAGCCAGCGCCTTCATGACTGCTTGGAACGGCATCTGATGACTGATGGAGGGCGATGGAAACATTCCGAGCAGACGCGCGCTGTAGGTCGAACCCACGACCAGCAGTATCAGCCAGATCATTCTCATCTGCAGAAGAAGGGAAAGAGTTCAAGCTCCACGGTACACATTTCATTGTCGAGCAGACGCGCGCTGTAGGTCGAACCCACGACCAGCAGTATCAGCCAGATCATTCTCATCTGCAGAAGAAGGGAAAGAGTTCAAGCTCCACGGTACACATTTCATTGTCGAGCAGACGCGCGCTGTAGGTCGAACCCACGACCAGCAGTATCAGCCAGATCATTCTCATCTGCAGAAGGTAAAGACAAATAGTAAAGAGTTCCTCCACGGTACACATTTCATTGTCGAGAACGAAGAAAGAAATTCTAAAAAGTAAACATTGGTGGTAATATTTCCTAAGTCGTTATAGCTTTTGAACCATCAAAATGATGAAAAATGTGGAAACTAATTCGAGTAACTAATTTTTTAGTGGTAGTTAGCAATATAAACACAAACTTTTAACAACAATTTGTGCCCAAACTCGTGTAAAATCTGAAAATATGGAGAAATTTCAGTTTTTCCAGGAATTTGGGCACAAATATGGTTTTTGTAAAGGTCGACTAAAAAATTAGTTACTCGAGTTATTTTTCGAATTCTTCATAATTTTAATGTTCAAGAGTTATAGCGACATTTAGGAAATATTACCACAAATGTTTACCTTTGGTCAGGTTGTACAATGCACGCCCGGGCGTTCAGTTTTTTGACTCCGTCAATTTCCCAGTTTGTGTAATAAAATTAATAATAAATAGTGCGCTGTGACCAAGGTGTTTATAGAAGTTGGGCAACCAACTTATATAAACACATCATGCGCTGTGACGGGTGTTGTTATGATAGATAGGGGGACAGGGAGTTTTCTTGCCTCTCTAGATGTCGCCATGTCACTGTGTGTTTATTAGCCGGTTAGCTGCTATCTGTGTTGTGATTGAGCTGGCGGTTTTATTTACATCAGCTGTTTTATCTGGGATTTGGCGGTCGAGGTGGATTTCACGTCAGTGTGCACTTGTCCTTGATAAAGAAAATACATCTTCGAAATATTGTGTGGATTTTATATTTTTTAATTTTTTGACAACACTGGAGTCGGTTTAAAGATCGTTGTGTGGTTTTATTAACATGGTGTGTTATGGTTCTCGTCAGATTACCGAGGTCAAGCAATTGAGTAAGGTCAGTACTTGGATGGGTGACTGTTCCGTCTGGGGCTGAGAGACTGGGGTGTTTGGGGGTTAGTGGACGACCTCCCTCCACCTTTTATCAGTCTCTCGACCGCGCGAGTTGTGGAGGACCGTGTTGTAAAATAAATGTTACACCTAAAGTGAATAAAATAAACCTATGTCAAGTGAATGGCGCAATTTGAAGATTTTCTTGGTCTCGAAATGTCTTTCTAAAATAGGGAAGCTCCTGAAAAGCTGTGGTTGTGACGTAATAAGACCTTCCTAGGCCCCCCTGCATGTCCGAAATTTTTAATTTTTCCAGTGGTTTACTTGTAAAACAATAAGCGGGGAGACGATCTTCAGGGGAACACGATTTTCTGAAGAAAACAATGTGGTGACTGACTGGGGGAGGTCCTCTAGTTATATGCAGGAAAATTTTGTATTTCCGTCTGAGTTGGTGCATTTCTAGTCTATTTTTACACAATTTTAAGGCAACTTTAAAATAAGAACATAAAAAGGAGACAACGACTCACGGCTCCCAAAACACTGAATTTTACAAGACTGTGGACTTTTATTAAAGTGGGCCATTCGTAGGCCCCAGAAGCTTCGTAGGCCCTCTAGACATAAATATAAATAATAATATAATATATATAATATTATATAAATATATGCGTCTATAATTATTAAAAAACTAGAGGGTCCCGTCATGTATACATGACCAATGCGCACCAGTGAGGTATGCATAGATATTAAATATAAAAAGACAGCAATATTTGTCAGCAGATTGTGCGTCGTTAATACACACGTTACGTAATTAACAGACCAAATGCCCAACAAAATACGTAAATGAGGTACGAAGGAAGGCAATTTAATCATACCTATTATGGTAAATCAATTACATAAGTCTTCAAATGTAAACCATGACCATGAGTATTAGTAAGAAAATTAAGAAAATGTATAGTGTCATAATGCGCCGTTAAAATATAGGTGAAGTTGATATCGTGACCCGATACACACGACACATTCTTTATTTGTGATACCAATTCATAGTTTGCATGTGACTTCATCTCATTGTTGAGAGGCCATATTGGTGTAACGTGTCAGAACGGCTGTCAATCTGTGTTTCGGTATTGTGGTAATATAATGGTTACCTGTGCAATAAACTGCAGAAGAAATTCTTATGGGTATGAAACCACCTCATATACCAAATATCTTTGATTAACCGCTTATAATTAGCATTAATCGACTTGACATCTGTAAAATGGTTGAAATTTACTTTTTTACATTGTTGATGAAAAACAAATGAAGCTCGTGCAAACTATGAATGCATGGTGAGCTTCATTATATCCGCTTCTCTGAGGTCAGAGGTAGGTATAAGAGCGGAAGGTCATATGTTTTGGATTTCTCAGTGCACACTTTTGGAATGGTAATCAAGCTCTATAAGTACCTACCATTGGACTGATGTTAACAAATACAGTTATATTGAAGTATAGGTACCCTTACAGAAGGCCCATGTCACCATAACGAATATGATTGGATGAAGAATTCAGCTCAGAATTACTGGTTATTGAGATCACTTTAAGAATCATTAAAATTGACTTCCGCCCATCTGCCTCTAAGGTACCTATCAGTATGCAATGTAAAAATTTAAGCATTGATGTTTAAAACATTACCAACAGTAACTTGACGTCGTTTACATGACTCAATACACACCACTCTTAGTAAATAAGAAACGAAGGAAAATTATTTCCCAAGAAAATGTATAATATAACTCCATCGACTTTGGTTTTTGAAGTTTCTTGCCGAGATGACGTTTTTAATGTCATGTGCTGGTTTAGACCGTATTATTATCTTATTATGAATTTATTATAATTACAAAAGGATAAGGTGCTCGTCTTAGGTGAGTTTCGGTTATTAATTTATTCACAAAAGGCAGAAGATGTAATTTTAGACATGATGGCAATAAAACGTCTCCATCTTAGTTATAGTTTTCAATAAATACCAATGTCAAATCGAAGCGCGCAACCGTTCCTGACAGACAGACAGACAGACAGACACACAGACAGAACTGGGTAACTATAAGTAAGATGATTGTAAATTATTTATATAATAAATATATAAGTACCTATGTATACGTATAGTAGACGTATAACGTATACAAGATAGCGCCACAGTACGTCACACTGACGGATGAACTTGTTCGAGAGGGGTGGGGGAAGTGTAGGTCTAGTCACTTAAGTTACACCGTTCTTCCGTACCGATCCCAAGGGGACCTTTGGTCCCCTTGGGATCTCTCGTCAGAGTCCTGACTCTACGACCATTTTCTATTGCTACCGGAATCTCAATGTGTATAAAGCTCAGTGGTAGAAGGCCCGATGTCCACTTCAATTAACCTTGAGGTGAGCTCAAGAACCAGTAATTCTTCCTTATGAGCGCGATGGCCTTGATAAACGCCCCAGGAAGTGAACTGTTACGGAATCGATATGGTGAAAGATTAAGTAATTTTTATCCCTGGAGTCTCAGCTGATAGCAGCAAAGTCCATTAGTTGAACAAAATCTAATAATAGCTTTAAAACAATTCATCTTTTCTGTCTGAGTAGGTACTTACATTTATGAGCATTATTATTGAATAACAGTGAATAGGATGTATTCGTGTTTGCTCATTAGGTACTTAATTGCAATTATATAATACTATAGCCTTTATCAGTGACTTTATTGGTTGTATTAAATTGATGATATTATATACGGATCCAATGTCCTCACTGGACATTAATCAGATCATAACTCGCCTAAAATAACAGTTTCTTCTAGTCAAATTTCAGTAAATCAATTTTGTTACAAAGTCATGTGCATTCACTATATTTCACTAACAAGTAAATAACAGATTGATTCTGATTTATGGACAACTTTAAATTAAGTTGCAATTTTATATATATAAAAAAATGGTATTAATTTAAAATTATAATAGTTTGCACGTAATTCGAGATTGGGTGTCAGGGTTTATTGTAATTATTAACACAAACGAACAAGTCCTACAAGGTAGAAGTCCTAAGTCAATTTCAATTATTCTTGAAAGTTCAAAAAGCAGTAATTCTGCCTTCATCCAATCATAATGGTTAATGTTAGTCGTGAAACAGGCCATTATGTAATAGAGAAAACTCCAATATGACTGTAATGGCTGACTTCAGTAAAATTGAAATTAATGAAACTCCAACAGAGTTCAACATAAAATCGAGACAATTTTCTTGAGACCTTCTACTTCGAAAGTTATCATTTTAAAATTATCTCTTGTCTATTCCAAGTCCCCCCAAGGTTACTCAATGTTCTTACCTTGTACAATGGTATTCCTGCACGGACGACATCTACGCACTGATGATTCTCTGTCAGTTCCACAGCCTTATATAGCTGCCACGTGACACTAAGTTGCAGCAGAGGCGGCGGTGACACGTAGTCATGGATACAATGAAGCAGAGTTTCACATGAAACTCCAGGAAGTGGGATCTGGGACTAGGCCGAGAGGGATCGTTCACTGACATTCTTTACGAGGACGAATCATCTCGGAATTGTTTATTGTTGTTAATTAATGTAATTTTTTAGTTCTAAATTCAAAGAAGCTGGCATTAAAATGGTTGTTTTATTTAAAAAAATATCTGGGTCGAAATGTGAATTGCACGTCTCAATTTGTTAACCGAAATACTATAATTAATTGTTACTAATGTTTTTTACTGACAAATGAACAGGGTTTACTGTTTCTCTGATTAATTTGTTTTCGGGAGTCATATACATTTGGCAATCAATGATTTATGGGCATATGATAGAGGTACTGAATTATTCAAGTACCAAATCATGTACCCTCTTTTCCCTCTTCATGTTTGAGCAAATTCATCTTCGTTGTTGAAAGTAAACATTATCTTTGTGATCCTGTTCTGCAGTAAAATTCAATCGTGAAGTATCTTTTGTCTCCTTCAATATTATTGAACGTTTCACGATGCCAGATCGGGTCTCAATGGATCGTAACTTTTAAACAGCTTATCGTTGGGTATTCTGCACAAGTCACCAACACACATTCAATATTAAAAAAATATGTTATAGTTTTTACCAAAAATAAAAAAAATGAGTCGAAAAATGAACATTTTTGCAAATGTGTAGGTATCCATCTTTGCACTAGGTACGTTCTGTATGAACATTAATTCAATAAAGACTATATAGTGCAAATAAAAAAAAATGATTTTATTTCAGAAATAAATTTAGCTCACATTATATTACATGATCGACGAGCCTAAAAAACAAATACATTTTGTTGTCTACAGAAGCAATTACAAGATTATTACGACAAATAGATTATATTAACAATCAACAAGAAAACGAATTCTTTCGCTCTAAACAGCTATCTCATCATAATTAAGTTGGTACTGTAGGAGCAAGCTTTTGAAACAAATGGCATCTTCAAAATGTGCAGTAACGCAAACATCACGATATAGAGTCATTAACGACACGTCTAACTGCAACCTTGAGATATATCATTCGTCATCTCGTGCTGCTTCATTAATTACACATTAACTGTGAGAAAGTCTCAATAAAAACAGAAAGAACAGAAAGTGTACACATCTTGATAAGATTGCCTTTTCATGTCTGAGAGTATAATCGTTGAGTAATAATTATAGCAAGAATAAATGTTATTCTTGTCCCAAAAACCCATTTGTGATGAAATGCTCCTGGGTCATCGCAGGTGAAATCGTCTAAAAATCGGAAAATTGGTTGCCCTCGGAATTCTGATATTAAAAAATGTAATTGACTCTCTGTCAACTCCTGGAGGATAACAAGGTTTACAAGACAATTAAATACGCCAAGTACCATTCAATAAATTGGATCAGTCACTCTCCACATATTTGGCGAGAGCACTTTTGGGATAACAGTGAATGGTACAGGGGAAGAAAGATACCTACAAGTCCATTTTTCGAGAAAATGAGCTGAATGGTTCATCTTGTAGTGGTTTGTATGAGCTTTCAAAATATTCTCTCGCTTTGATGGTAATATTGATACATTCCTTAAAATAAACATTTAAACTGGTGCTGACAACGCATGCAGGACTTTTCACTTAATGGGTTGATCTTTGATCTAAGGGGGGAAGAAGAGATGACTTAAGCTGGTTTACCATGATCCGTCATCTTCCGTCAACGTCCGACACCGTCCGACGAAAACGACCACGTGACCCGTCTCGACCAATCCCTCGCCGTCCGAGATTTTTGGGGATGGCTCTGATTGGTCGAGACGGGTCACGTGGTCGTTTTCGTCGGACGGTGTCGGACGTTGACGGAAGATGACGGATCATGGAAAGCCAGCTTTACATAAATGGACTCCATTCACATCATTTTCACAACAAAGTTGTTAAAACTTGTTAAATTGGTCAAGCTTTTTGTTTCCAATTGTCTTTTTCCCAAGAAATTGAGCGCCTTTTATGTGGATTCTATTCCCCCTCTCTGCTGAAGTAATATAGTTGAGTCTCATTAAAAAAGGTTCCATTTTGTACTAAGTTTCAAATCGAGTGGATTGCTATCTTACTGACATTTGTAAAATATACATTTAAAAAAGTAATATCTCGTTTATACTGTTCCTTTCACGTCTCCAGTCCTATCTTTGCCAAATTTAGAGACCAATCACCGTCCCATCAACTGCATGCTACTAAATCATTACATTATCGTCTGCAATAATGATTGCTACTCTAATCTCTACATTGTTCCGGTGTTTGCTCTTCTGATTATACTGATCGGCGATCCTTGGCTCTGCTGCTATCTCGATTGCTGTTATTAACAGACAAAGAGAGACGATGCGTGTCAATTCTATGCAGGAAACAGTGGCAGAAGACTTGGCTATGATGTCAAACTGGGGCCTCATTCACAAACAAGGGAGGAGGAACGTCAGTTATGATGGCTCAATCTTACTTGCAGGGCGTTTTTATGAAGGTTTTAATTAAAATCAAGCGCTAATGGTGTTCTTTTCTCGTTAAAACAAGAGCCATAAGGGCCCAGAGGCTTATAGGTATGGTTGTTATAAAGTAATATCCTGAAGTACTAGAGGACGCCAAAGTATTTATGAAAATAGAAAATATTGGACATTGTTGCACCATTTAAATATCCGTCCATGAATCTTCTTACTCTCAAGTTGCATTAGCTTACAAATTGCAGAGTTGGAGGACGTTTCTGTGTACCTAAAGATAACTTTAAAAATCAATCGGTACATTTATAGATCAAATTAACTTTTTATAACTTCAAGTTATTTTTTTCAGAAATTGAAATGAAGAAAAAAAATACAAAAAATGAGCTATGCTAGAAGCCTGAAAATAAGATGTATAAAAATATAAAAAAATTACCTTTAAAATGAAGATAATTGTTATTGTTTGATAAACGTAGTATAAAAACATTAATTCGGATTCCCGATTATAAATTGAAGCTGGAAAATTAATTTGTTGAAATGAAATAAATAAATAAATAACCATTATATTGGCACTAATGCAAATTTTAACTTTAATTTATAATAATATCATAACAGTATTGTAACCACTGGTTTCCAAATGGCATAATGAATAATAACAATCACTTGATTACAGATTAATTAACAACTTGTATTCTATTTTTCAACAAGTTTACAACAATTAAAATGAGGTGTTATTAGTTTTTAGCAACAATTAACTTTTGATTGATTAATATGGCTGGGTATACAGTAAAGACAGTAAACAAATTTCATGATTTGACTTTGATATGGTTACATTCTATTCCGCAACTCAAGTCAAATCATATTTGAATATGAGATAATTCGTTATGACTTTATAGACTGTTCTCAAGTTAGTCAATGATATTTAATGGACAAGGCAAAACATATTATTTTGATGTCTCAAGATCAGAAAGTTATTATTTATTTAAAATATACCACAGATATACCACCTTCATAAGCTGAATAATTCGTTGTTACCATGACAGAATAGTTGATAAAGTTAAGTAATACCCAACCATTATGTTACCGTGGAACGTCTGAGCCTGTTTAGAGTTGCTTTAAAATCAGGTTAAATTTTAGACAACGTAATGAAAGAAAAAATAAAACATTTTGTTGGGTAATCAAGTGTAATCCTGGACAAAACACATAAATATTTACACAATTACAAAGGCACACCAATCTTAAACGGCTATATAAAACACTTCAAATCAGTCAATAGTTTTAAAGTTTTAAAGGCAATATAGTATAGAGATTCATTCGACAGTGTTACACAAAACATAAAGAGAATCATAAAGTATAGCTTTAGCATATTGTTCTTATCAATGCTTTTAAGTCCAATTATCATCTTAATAATAAGGCAAAGATTAAAGGCATGTAGCATTGCTGTTTCACGTTTCTGCAACACTTAATTAATTTGAGCATCGAGGATTCAGCGACTCTGTACCACAGAAGAAGGGGAAAGTCTACATAAATGAGTACCATCTTGATGTATTTATACATTTTAACAGTTTTTAAGTTGCCGAAAGTTCATTTTGAAGTTGGGAAGACCAAAACGGTTCAGCTCATTTGCTTCTAAATTTGTAGCAACTCTAAATAACTCCTCAAAATGGAACCTTTTATAAATTATTATCCTCTGTTTCGTGGTACATAGCAAACCAAATCCTGTAAATTATTAATATTGTCACAATTGAAAACGAAGCTGCAAAATCTATACAGATCGTATTATAACTATATTTCCCTTGTAAAGTGCAATATCACTATAGGGATACCCAAGGAGTGAATCCATTTCACACGATACGAAATCAAAACCAAGTTACAGAATACAGGCTGATTTAAATGTAAGTAGAGAGTGAGGAGGTTTGTCCTGATAAGAGAATCAGAAATAGCACACTGAGTAAGAAACAGATAATTTCTTCCATTCCTACAATCTAATTTAAGAAAATCACAACTCGTCGCCGTTTCTTATTATATAGAGTATAAATTTAAAGGCTTCGATGCTTTAAAAAATAATGTACAATATCTACATTCCTCATTGTAATTTACAACATCAAAAAGTTGCAAAATTACTAATTAATTTAAAACGTCGCTTTGAAATGACCTAGTGTCTGTACCAGAAGTGATTTGAATAGAGTATAAATTAAAATGTTCCGTTTATTGAGAGTTGTTAAAAAAAATATTTAGCGACCCAAGAAATGGAGCACATTTATGTATATTCTATTCCCTTTACCTCGTGGTAGAGAAAGATTATTGATAACATAGAAAGCAACCTGATAGGTGAACGAATATCAGAGCTAGCGAGATGTTTAAATAACGGATAAATTTTGATTAATTTAATTTTTAAAGAGATTTATGGAGTTGTCGGT
Source organism: Leuctra nigra (assembly GCA_934045905.1). Lineage (NCBI taxonomy): Eukaryota > Metazoa > Arthropoda > Insecta > Plecoptera > Leuctridae > Leuctra > Leuctra nigra. The sequence continues at coordinate 16,162,356 of OW203767.1, read as the reverse complement.
TTTTTCAAGAGTATTGAAGTAATTATTTACAGTGTTAATTATGTCGCCATTTTGTGACAATTCACGAATCTTTCGTTTTCTTCACGGTGGGTTGATGAACTTCCGGCATTTCTATTTCCGGTGGCGGTATTGGAGTAATGGCGGCTTCTTCCTCGCTCATGCGCAGACCGATAGTCGCGCCGATCTTGGCACTTGCCTGCTGGAAACTGGCAGACAGTTTTTCCTGGAAAACAGAGACGGAAATCTCTCATCATCAACCACTTCACACACTGACACGGTTTCGAAACCATGTCAAATAAATGTATTTAAAATATTTTAGAATGATTGTCAGCTAATTTCGTTTTTGATGCTAGACTACTTAGGGCCAATTTTCAATACTCTGCTAAATTTTACACAGTTGATTAGGACTATACTGCCATGGCACCGATGACATTCCTTGAATTACCATTTAAACGTAATTACTGGTTTATCAGAGTATTGAAAAACAGGTCCAAGATGCATAGTTTATGAAGTTCTTATTGTAAAAATATTTTGAACGTAATTGACCAATGTAGATCTCCTCCCCCCACTACGTCATAAAACAAAAGTCAATGTTTGGTCACTGACAGCTGTCAGTGACCAAACAACTGTCAGTTAACGCAAACAGCTGTTTCTTACAGAATTTAACAGTTTTACAATCTACAAATTGCCATTAATAATAGTAATGATTTAAACTATCTACTTGAATCTTGTTCAGTCTCAATTAACTTATCATATGAGAGCTAAGGCCTTTTTAAGTTGACGAAACAATCCAGTGACAGAAGCCATTAAAAAGTAAAACAATTTGGCAACATACCTGACAAAATATAATTTGTTTCGTTGTACCATTGTAATAATTGTCCAGCAATCATCAAACATGATTTATATGATTAAATATATTGATTCTACTGTTTCAAGTGGTAAATTAAACTATTAAACACGTGTGAGCTAAATTATTTGATCTTTTTGAATTTCATTTGTTTCAATGAAAAATTGTTATTTTTCTAAGAACCCTGGAGTTACCATGGTAATACTTTTGTCTTTCATAAGGCAACGCCCACCTACATTGGTCAATTATAAAATTCTACAAAAATTGTATTTATATCGAGCTCATCTTAAACTGGCCTTCCTTCCTAATCGATTTTTTTTCTGTTTTCCCTCATCGAGAGGCATTTCTGAAAAAGTTTGTCTAATATTTTGTGTGGATCCCTAGCGATCGATGGCGTAAATTGAAAAATCACGCAGAGGCTGACATGAGGGCTGAGGAAAACTCTGCACCGGCCGGTTGGGGTCCCCACTAAATCTCAGTAAAATGCAGATCTTTTTAGAACAAAAGGAGGTATGTCTTACCTGCACGACGTTGATGCACATGGATGTCAACGCCAGCCCGAACACCAGGTAGATGATCGACGCCATCATGTACATCGGATGCTGCAACATGGCGTCAAGGTCATCAGTCAAGGTCATTTCGTGTATACAGACACTGAACAATGTCCTGCTGACTCAAGGTCAAGATAGTTTAACAGAATTCAAGCAACTTAAGTGAAAACAATAATTCGAATAATATAAATTAAAGAATACAACATTATACGCGAAGAATTTGGGTTAAAACATGTTATATTAAATATTAGTTCGAAGTCTTGAGACTGGAAACAAACTTTCTCCTTAAAATGTAGTATCTGTACCACTAGAGAGGAAGAATAGAATTTACATAAAAATGCTCAATTTCTAGTGTTAATTTAAGTAAGTTTCAACAGCTTTAAGTTTTCAAAGTTCACATAGAAGCAAATGAGCTCAGTCAATCAGATTTACTGGACTTTAAATTGACTTATCTACACACAAAAAAAGCGAGAAGCGTGCATGTAAATAAATAACATAGATAAAGCGTGACGGTGTAGATAATAACACATATGCAGATAAAAACGTGACATGTATATAGATAACGACACATAGATAAAACGTGCATATGTTGATAAAACACATAGATAAAGCGTGACTATGTAGACAATAACACATGTTGAATAAACGTGACATGTAGATAACGACACATAGATAAAAATAACACATATGCAGATAAAAACGTGACATGTAGATAACGACACATAGATAAAACGTGCATATGTTGATAAAACAGATAGATAAAGCGATGCCGATGTAGATAATAACACATGTAGAATAAACGTGGCATGTAGATAACGACACGTAGATAAAACGTGCACATGTAGATAAATAACAAGTAGAAGTAGATAAGGCATGCCATGGTAAGAGGGAAAACGAACACTTTGGAGGTAAAACATTCACATAGTTCATTAAAATAATGCTGGAATAGTTAGCATTACGTTGTTCATAGAGTGCCTATACAGATTGTGTAACTGCCACCTTCCAGAAATATGGGTCTGCACATAAAATATTTACATTATTTACAGATATGACGTGAAATAAATCACTTTTAGAACAGTACAAAATAATAATCTTATACATTTTATAAGATGTAAATTTTAATCGAAACTCTATTGAACCCTCTTTTACAACAGGAAAGGGGAAGTGTGAGTACCTTAAAATTCGTGTTTATGTTTTGCCAGGATGCTGCTTCTCATATTAATGCTCTGAAAAATATGGCTTCAGATTTTTGACGCACCTTACTTGTACTGGACCTTAATAATACCTCGAGTATACTTTACATCATTGCTAAATATATGCTTATAGTTTCATACGGTATAGGGTTTACTTTTTAGCATGTTTTAAATTATTAGTTTAGTTTCCTGTAACGTGTTACATTCTTGTGTACATCGTGACTCATTAAGGAGAACAGTATTTATATATTTAAAAAAACGTTTAATTTCTTGGAATAAATATGGGCGTTTAAGTTGTAATTCCAATCAGAATTCTCGTACCCCGAATTGTTGATGTTTGCATACCTCTTGATATGGAACATTTTAAAGTAGATTCTACTACCTTTATCACGTGTTAATCCCCATATCTTTTAATTAATCAGTGTAGAGAAAATGAGAGAAAAGTACGCAAACAAATAACGTGTTTTTATTTAATATAATCCTTTCTTTAATTTTGTATTTGATTTTTAATCATTTTAGGTACCTATAGTTTCCGTGTGATATTACTAGCAAAGTAAAGCTTACTAGTATACAAAAAAGAAACAACAATTAGCAAAAATAAAATGAATTTTAAGGATCTCGCGCTTCCACTTTCCTCCTGAATTCTAATGAACTTATGATTGGTCACATTCAATAGACGAACAACACTCGGTGTCGTGTGAAAGTTGCGTAGAGTGTCTAGTGCTTGGAAGATTATTGTCTGAACCACCCCCAATGTTCGCTTACCCTGGTATATCCTTGAATAATGTTCGACTAATGGACACAGAGTATTGTGTTAAAGAGTTTCCAATCCATGTGATAGAAGATCGAGAGAAGTCGGATTGATAACAAGAAAACAAAATCACGATGCAATTCCACAACATCACACCATAGAGATAGATTACACTTTCATAGAGATTCATCATTAATGGAAAGCGAGGACGGGTTCTGTGCATTTCTCAATCGCCATATTGAAGATAACAGAAGCATGGCTTCCAAAAATTTACACTTGCTCGATTGTGAAGAGAATGACATTAGTCAAGCAAGAACTAGAAGATGATCTTTCTGAAAGTGTAATATATCTCTATGATCTTACTAAAAAGAACATCGACTTTTCACACATTGCCTTCACTGTTATTTATTAGTAAAAATACACTCATGCTCCTGGACACAACGGATTGTTTGAAAGCTTTTTACAGTAACTACGAGAGACGGGGGAAATATACAATATGTAGAATTTATTCCCGTTCGCTCGTACTATAGAGATTAGATGTTTAGGGAATATTATGCAAGGGCAAAGAGTTTGGATTTTGGATAGTTTTTGGGTATATTTGTAAAATTTTGAACGTTTTTATAGACTTGGAATTATATGAGAGAGTAACTATATACACCGACTTGGGGCTGGCTTTAATTTGTGTCCAGGAGTTTGAGTGCTGCGTTAAAGATGTCAGGAAAACTAAAAGAAAATTATGAATAACGATCGTTCTAGAGTTGTACATGTCTTTCAGATTTTGACGGTTAAATCTTATGCGGAAAATATGACCCAGAAAAAAACACTCCGTGTAAAAAAGGCAGCCAAGTCTCTTTACTTTAAAAAAATTCAACACCGAAAAGGAGTGATATCAAAAAAGGAGCCAAGTCAATGACATTTCCAAATATTTAATCGTATCTTTGAAATAAAAGTATAAACACCGAGAAATACTTTACAAAAGGACTTGGCGCATCGTTTTTTTAAAGACATCATTCTATCCTAAAAGTGGAAAGAAATTTACAAGTAGGTACATTTTCCTCTTTCTATTAGAGCCAGAATCTATGAATCAAGCTACTTTTAGTAATGACTATTTTATAGTTTTGTCAATGGCGATAGAAGCATGATTTTATGCTGTAATATATAAGTAATATAAGGGTGAAAGAATTACATAACAATTGGAAGTGGTGAGAATGTAGGTTTCTTTGGAAAACTTCCATGGAGTCAGGAGTCAGGATCCTCATCAGTGTGTTGTGTCTAATGTCCGCCCGTCCGATCGGGTAGCTCAGTTGGTAGAGCTCTCGCCCGGCAAGTGAGAGGTCCCAAGTTCGTGCCCCGGTTCGGTCGGATATTTTTCACAACACACATCCCTTCATATCAATTGGAAGTGGGCTCATACATATTCTTGCAGTACTGTTAATATGGCGATATTAGACTGGTATCTTTTCATAATTTGATCTTGACTGAAGGAAATCATGAAACGTTGTCAAATAATTACTAACTAATGGAACACAATTATATATTTTTGAAGTGTCAAGTGTATAAAGTTAAATTTTTTAATAGAAATTCAATATGACTGTCTTCTTTGTGAAATGTATTTTTATAAAATGTGTATTAATAGAAATTGTTACATGATGAGAAGGTATAACGCATGAGACTTAATTATATTCACCACGAAACAATATTACGAAGATAACTATTGTGTATATTTATAGAAAGCATAGACAACAAGTTTCATAGCGTATATATTCATATAGAAAATATTTTACAGAAGGTATGTATAATATGTACCTAATTGAAAGATGTTTCCCTATTATTCTAAACATTCAAAATGACGGTTGTATATAAATGGCACATGCTTATGAATAGAAAAATGTCTTTAAAAAAACGATGCGCCAAGTCCTTTTGTAAAGTATTTCTCGGTGTTTATACTTTTATTTCAAAGATACGATTAAATATTTGGAAATGTCATTGACTTGGCTCCTTTTTTGATATCACTCCTTTTCGGTGTTGAATTTTTTTAAAGTAAAGAGACTTGGCTGCCTTTTTTACACGGAGTGTTTTTTTCTGGGATATCACTTCTTTTGTTAGTTTATTCATACAGCTTGTAGCACAGCTTGTGTCCGTGCAAGAACTTATTTCTTTAAAAAAATACGCCTATACCGATTTGGATACTTAGAAAAGTTGCGTTTGGTATATAAGATTAAAATAATTATCCAAGAAGAATAGCTTTAAGTTTCGTTACAATCGGTCCAGCCGTTTTCGATATATGACGTCACTTCCGGTTTTAGCAATGGCGGCCGAAAATAATGTCGTCTTGAATTCATAATTATTACTCCTACACATTTCCAAAATTTGGTTGCAATCGGTACAGCCGTTTTTGATATATGACGTCACTTCCGGTTTTAACAATGGCGGCCGAAAATGATGTCGTCTTGAATTCATAATTATTAGTACAACACATTTCCAAAATTTGGTTGCAATCGGTACAGCCATTTTCGATATATGACGTCACTTCCGGTTTTAACAATGGCGGCCGAAAATAATGTCGTCTTGAATTCATAATTATTAGTACAACACATTTCCAAAATTTGATTGCAATCGGTACAGCCATTTTCGATATTTGACGTCACTTCCGGTTTTAACAATGGCGGCCGAAAATAATGTCGTCTTGAATTCATAATTATTAGTCCAACACATTTCCAAACTTAGGTTGCAATCGGTACAACCGTTTACGATATATGACGTCACTTCCGGTTTTAAAAATGGCCGCCGAGAACACTGCAACCTTGAATTTATAATTATTTACAAAGTACGTTTACTTATATCTATTTTAAAGTATAAAGTGGTGAATTTAGCGTCATTTAGCATATTTATGACGTCATTTCCGGTATAGGTCATAAAATGTGTGACGTCATTTCCGGTTTCGATATTTGAATCATCAAATATTACTGATTACATAAAGTTGACCGTCTAAATCGTTTAGCGCTGGTTTTGTTCTAATCTGTTTAGCCGTTTTTGAGACATGATGTCACTTCCGGTTTCAAAATGGCGGCTTCCGGTTGGTTTTATAACAAGTCAAATGAAATATCAAAAGTACAAACGTTACATAAATATCAAGACAATCGGATCAACAGTTGTTGCTGAAATGCAAATCGATGTATATTAAATTTCATGACGTCATTTCCGGTTTATTTAAAATAATGTTCAGTCTTTTGATATTGATAATCCATATAGATGACCGTCTGAAACGATTGGCGCAAATTTCGTTCCGATCGGTCCAACCGTTGACGAGATATGACGTCACTTCCGGTTTCAAAATGGCGGCACAAAAAATTCATGGGAACAAGGTTAAATCAGACGCCAAAAGTGCACACGTGGTAAAAATGTGAGATCAATCGGTTCAGCCGTTTAGGCTGTGGCCTGTTTACCGGATTTTAGCTCCAGCCTACTACTACTAAGATTATTATTATGAAAACCGCCCTAAAACACAGTTTTCACGGCCCTCTAGCGCGCAAAGGGCGTAACCTATTGTTCCCAAATTTAGTATATGTTGTAGGGTGGGCCATAGCTCGAAATTAAGATATTTCGCAACAATGTGAGATTTCTCAATTTTAAGATCCAGTAGGCCGAAAATGCCACTTTGATGCTTACAGTAAAAGTGGGTTTGCTCCAGCCTTTATATGAGAGTGTGCGCGCGCCGTACGACTTGGCTGGCGTGGAGCGACCGCTCTACTAGATTGAAGATAAATAACTAATTTAGTTTTAAAATATTCTTTGTACAGTTATCCCATACATCCTTAACGTATTTATTAATAGAACGCACAATCAAAAACGTGTGTTCAAACTGAGCAAGCATATGAGTTATTTTATTTCAGAATTCACATTAAGATTTCAAACAATAATATTGTAAATGAAATACACTTTAATATTTACGTAAAGGAAAATAATATTAATTTCTTGCAAAATCAATTTCATTCCAATGATTCTATGCATGAAATAGCAATTACCAAAATTTTCCATACAATGGATTTTGGTCCAAGAAATATATCGAAACAGAATAAAACTACTTTTAAAATTTTGATTTCAAATAAAGTGTACTTAATTTTGTATGTCGTGAGTTAAAAATATAACTAAATATATTCAAAAATAAAATACGAACCTGAGGCACAAAATCACCGAAACCAATCGTGGACATCGAAATGAAGACAAAATAAAACGACTCAAAGAATCCCCATTCCTCCCAGAAGTAGTACATCGTCGCGCCCACGAATATGTAGAGCAGAAGGACGACTATCGCCACCGATATGGGCAGGTTGAACTCGTCGTCGACCTCGAAGTTGGAGGGCGCCGGCGTCCCGGGCGTCGGCATGTCCGACGGCGGCGCCAGGTTGTCTTGATGCGGCTGGGACTCGACGGTGTCCGTGGTCGTCACGACGCCGCCGTCGGGAGACATCTGACTTGGACGTCGTTGAGTCGCGAAGTTGTACACGAGTTGGACGCCTTTCATCACGTCCTGGGAGAATAACCGCGAGAAAGATTAGGATTTTTAACGTGGCTCAACCGATCGAACATTCCAAAATATTTATTTTTTGAAATTACCCTCATGAATTACTTTTTCCAACATTTCAACTATATTTAAGTATAAAAGAATCATAAAATGTCATTTAACTTGCAACTCCTGTCTTACAGCGAGGTTTCAAGTTATTGCCTTCCGAGATTGAACAAAACTTTTACACAGGAGGTATAGGGAAATCATTTAGTTTTTGGTTTGTAACTTTTAAAATAGCACACGTTGGTAATTATTGTTTTCACATTTTTTCCTAATAGAATGTCTATCTATCTATCATAAAATAAGTTTTTTGTTCAACGTTAGGACTACACAAAAATTAGATCTACATTATTAGCCTAAATGTGACACGATTTTACTAGTCTGCCATAAGATAACATGGGAAAGAAAACTCAATTTATCTCAGAAACTAGACACGAGTAGTGTTTAATTTTTTCAAGGATTGTGTATGGCATGATTATCAATAAGTAGACAAAAAATTATGAAAATCTGAGACTATGTCCGATTGGATGAGCCTCAACATCGTAAGTTTGACGACATTATATCAAAGTTAGAGAGAGAGCGTAAGTTTGATGAAATTATATAAAGTTTCTTTATTTTGTCATAGCATATGGGTGATTCCAAAAGAAATAGAGAATTTTTACAGATTTTTTTCGGCGACCATCTCCGATTTTAATGAAATTTGGTATGTTCATTCATATCATGATGTAGAGTAATTGTGATTTTTTTCAGAATTTTTCACCTCTAATTCTCGGAATTATGGCGTCAGCAAAACTAGACCCTTTTGACGGGCAAACAGGTGTAAATTTACGTTTTATTGAATAACTTCGCCCCTGTTTGAGATACAGAGCTGCAATTGGTCTTAAAATACTCGACTTGAATCCACCTTCAATATTATGGTAAACAAAAAAAATAAAAAATTAATAAAGCAAAAATTTCTTCGGTCGAATGTTGAAAAGGTCAAAGGTCATTTGACAAAAAACGTAATCACCGATTTCTTTCAAATTTTGCAGGGATGAACTACAGATATGTAGTGAGGTTCACAGAAAATTTCAGAGTGGGCTACTTACAGACTTCGGAGAAATTAATTATTTTGCTCGGTGATGCACGAAATGACGGGTTTTTGCGCCTCCACTCTGCTAGTAAGGGTGAGCGGTGCGAAGTTCAAAAGTGAAGAACACAAATAAGTCATCACCGATTATATTCAAATTATTTGCACATGAACTACACATATGTAGTAAGATTTGTAGAAAATTTCAAGCTGGGTTGTCCATAGACTTCTTAGAAATTAATTGTTCTGTTCGTTGAGTATTCTGAAAAGTTTTTCGTCTATTCAATCGAAGTTCACGTTCAAAGTTAGATACACAATTATCCCAACACAGATTGCTTTCACATTTGATGTAGGTACACCCAACATAAGATAAAACGGTGTTCGAAAGAAATGGACTGGCTGAAAAAGATTTGATGGCATTCTGATAAAGTATGTGTCATCTACCTCTTGTATAGGTGAGCTCTGATTTCATTGATAATAACAAGGATTGATGTCAATGAACCTTACGAGCAGCCAATATGTTTCGCTCAAATACCGTTTTATGATTTGTTGAGTGTACATATTACAACATTTTGTAAAAATAGCAGATAATTTTCAGCTGTTGTCAAAAGTTTTCGATTTTGTGTGTGCGCTATTGTTCTTATTAATTGGTTATTCGAGAGTCTTCAACATTGTTAAAAAGAATTACACGGTGTTCTAATCAAAAGTTTGTTTTCATTAAACAATATTATATTCACTCGGAAAGTAATTCTTTTGGAATGATATTCAACCCACCCCCCGGCCCCACACAGGACACATGCCACTTCGCAATGCCACTTCAAGCCACGTGCTTATCACTCGCATTACATATTTATATTTTTGATGTCGGAAGGAACACATGGCTAAATGAGCTAGCTGTTTCTGTATTTACAAGAAACAAATATCGTCATAATGTTAAAACTGATCAGTTGATCTGAGACATCCATAGAGTAACATTGTGTTGATAAATTGTGTATTGAATTTCTTACGAACAAAGTTACTTGAAGTGTGTTTTCGCTGGAAATTCGTTTTTAAGCTGAATGGGTTAATTTAAATTTATTTTATATTCTGTATTAGTAAATTGCACAGTGTATTTGTAAAGGTAATCATGTGTTCAATCGGTATGCTGACAGGTGACGTGTGTGCTCCAGGAACTACAGTTAAAACATTGAAGATTTTTCTATCTTCTTGTGCCGAAATCGTCACAGTACGTATGTAAACGTCATACAGACAAATACTTGAGGTATTACGCAATAGATCACAAGTCGGCTTGCTCTAATCCTTTAAACAATAATCCAAGTGCTTGCCACATTAAAGGTCTACGAGAAATGACTATGGATGTTATGCATCAATACCAACAGATCACACAACTTTATCCAGGAAGAAAATTATGCACAATTTGTCGCAAGTCGCTTGCCGATCGTCTTGCTGCTCATGAAGAGAACTTTGACGTTTCTATGATTCCTGCTGCTCCTTCAAAATAATCGGTAGGTGACGAACTATTTTTCCCACCTGCTCATTTAAATGTTGCCGATTTACTTGTCGATGAATCCCCGGTAGACGCAGGGAAACTCAAACAGAAAAATTATTCAAAAAGAAAATTTAAAAAAACCAAGAAAACATTGGGACGTTTGAAATATCTCAAGCCAATTGCTGGAACTAGAAGCCTGCACTCTTTCGTACCACATCTGAAGACACTCTTCAAGTAAAACAATATTCATTGTCATCTCAAACTGTAAACGTACGTGTGGTTCCAAGCAAATAATTGATTCATGTGGATGAACATTTCGAATCGCTGTGTAACGCCTAAACATTATCCAAAAACATTATCCATACTTCACATCTAATTTGACATTTATCGGAATACACATGCAGAGACGACATTCACGTGGACACAAAACAGGGACAAGTAGGTAAGTCTTCTGTTTGAAACTAAACATCTGTGTAATTATAATGTACCAATGCAATTTAAATACATTGCAAATTCAATGCACAATATAATCTTCAGTGTGGAAGGACCTTCCACACAGCTTGAAGATTATTGATTCTCATTGAAGTATGTACACACTACTTAAAATTTTCCGTAAGCCTAACATCATTGTGTGAATAATGTACACCAAATGTGAAAGCAATCTGTGTTGGAATAAATTGTGTAATATAACTTTGAACTTCGTGAACTTCGATTGAATAGAAGAAAAACTTTTCGGAATACTCAACGAACAGAACAATTTATTTCAAAGAAGCCTATGGACAACCCAGCTTGAAATTTTCTACAAATCTTACTACATATGTGTAGTTCATGTGCAAATAATTTGAATATAATCGGTGATGACGTATTTGTGTTTTTCACTTTTGAACTTCGCACCGCTCACCCTTACTAGCAGAGTGGAGGCGCAAAAACCCGTCATTTCGTGAATCACCGAGCAAAATAATTAATTTCTCCTAAGTCTATAAGTAGCCCACTCTGAAATTTTCTGTGAACCTCACTACATATCTGTAGTTCATTCCTGCAAAATTTGAAAGAAATCGGTGATTACGTTTTTTGTCAAATGACCTTTGACCTTTTCAACATTCGACCGAAGAAATTTTTGCTTTATTAATTTTTTATTTTTTTTGTTTACCATAATATTGAAGGTGGATTCAATACGAGTATTTTAAGACCAATTGCAGCTCTGTATCTCAATCAGGGGCGAAGTTATTCAATAAAACGTAAATTTACACCGGTTTGCTCGTCTAAAGGGTCGAGTTTTGCTGACGCCATAATTCCGAGAATTAGAGGTGAAAAATTCTGAAAAAAATCACAATTACTCTCCATCATGATATGAATGAACATACCAGATTTCATTAAAATCGGAGATGGTCGCCGAAAATGGGTTCTCTATATCTTTTGGAATTACCCATATTAATTAATTATCCCAAATTATATTTATTGTTGTTGTTGTTGTTGTTGCAATTATTGTAGTCTCTACCGCGTTGTATATTTTGGTACATTTATTTCTTCATTCTAATTTGGCTTTATAATATCCTATTATCTAAACAATAGATACATTTCTATTTTATTGCAAAGATGCAATTATGAAGTACGACACAATACATAGGTACGTATTTTGAATTTTTAAACTAAACTCTTATGCACGTAGGTTTGTAATTCGTATCTTTAACTTCGAACATAAGTGTATGCACACTAATTTAGCCTACTTCAAGCAGATTGGAGTAAAATGTAACCAACAATGGAACAGGTAAACTAAAAACACACGTATCAAATTTGTCACCAACATTATTAACATGTGAACCGGTTGTAATCTCTTTCATACTAGATAAAGAGGCCTTGACTTGGTAACGAAATATATTGAGCTTTCACAACTCTGTCCAGCTCAGAAGTTTTGCTGGGCGTAATAAATAACGAGAATAAGAAGACATTGATAATTTTATAAGCTTTCAGACTTCCTGACATTTCTGAATTAGACATTGAAATAAAATATAATGTTATGTGTGCTCTGTGATGAATAGAGCGGAAAACATGAAGAAAAGAACATTCGGTGCCAATAAAAAGATAATACTAGACATTTATATTACGTAAAAAAATTAAGGCAGGGATTTGGTAAATGTGAAACCGTAATGCATTGAATTTGGAAGTGAACACACATTGAAAGATCAACATTGTCGATTACCTTCTTAGGCTTAGCTGATCCTCTTGTCTTTAGGTCAAAGTGAGGTTAGGTGGAGCAAGAAATGAAGATATAAAAGATAATTAGCATAAAACTAATGCCCATTCAGCATAGAGTTTGAAGAGAAAAGGTTATGCTTCATTCACGTAAAAGCATTGTCTGTGGCTGCAATGCAATCATTTTGGAATAAGAAATAAAAGTTGAAATTGCTCCATAGAAACTCACATTCTACTTACAACACTTCTGTATGGACTACTTATAGAAAGAGTACACTATCATTTTATAGACAACATATTGGGGATATCAATATTGATATGATAAATACTTCACACATTGAGGTATTTGTATGATCTTGTGCTTTCGTAGTATGAAGCTTAATCTCGTATAAGGATTCACGCGACGTGAAAGATGTGAAGATGTGAATTATATACCACATATCTAACATTTTTGTACGGTCCGTTTGGAAAATTCAGATGGGTACCTAATAACAGTTACTAATCAATAAGTAGAATTATATCGAAACACGACACTTTCTATTAAATTACCGATTTCAAAAAGTTGCCCATGGTAAAAAAGGTTTAAGAGGTATCTCCACTGTACCATTTTTCCACCGCGTAGAGAACATCTATCTTCACACCATTAAGCTTACGGTGTGAACACTTCAATGATCTACCATTGGCTCCCGTGAATACGGACTACGGGTGGAATACGCAGAAAAAAATGCTATAAAATCGACCCTTGGTCAGTCTGCACCCTAGCCGATCGCAGCGCTAAGTTCGCTGGTGGCGATCCCGGAACTAATCTAGGCAATCATTTTATTTCTTGAGTGATAGTCAATGGCGCGAGCTGTCAAATGCCATCTTTTAGGTTATTTGCTGTTTGGTGAATAATAAGTAAGTGAAAATGCTTGTATTACATGTTAATTATTACAATCAATAAACTAAACACATTTTTACACTGATATCAACCCTTTTAAATTCATCTGATCGTTATCCAAGTTGTTTAAGCTCTAATTTATACATTTGATTTTGAATTAACCCGCTAAAATTCAGATTAGTTCGATTTTCTAACACCAATTAGGTGCTTAGAGAGCGCTGCGAACGGCTGGTAGCCGCAGCCAATCCACTCTATAGACCTGGCCATATTTAGCATTGGAGCCTGTTTCACGTCTCAAGCCCATCTGATCTCACCTTAAATTTAATAGTGTGAAGATAGATGTTCTCTACGCGGTGATTTTTACTAAACGTACCAAACGATTCGACCAATTCATTTGAAATTTTCTACAAGTGTCATCAATCAATAAATAATTCAAACCCGTAATAAAACTGTAATATCGTATAGTGGCAATGAAGTAGATAAATTATTTTACATCCTACAAATAATTGCATCAGGTTCGATGGTTTGGAAGTTGACCGAAAATTTTGTATTTTCTAGGAAGTTCTTCCCGAAACTTTTAAAGTAAATATTTAAAAAACAAAAAACTACAACTTTTTCACAAAAAAAAAAAATATAAAGATCTCCTATCATTCGTTCGTCTTTGACAGTTGCACAAAAATAGGTCTAATAGATGCTGGAAGAGTATTTCGGAACAAATGCAACGAAAGTGTTAAAGACGATGTGTTACCTGTACAGGGCCGGTACGCCGTACTTTCCGACAGCTGCCGGTGTAGTACAGGCGCCTGACGAACGCCCACAAGAACTTGATGCCTCGTGTGAACAGCTTGCCGAAGTCGGCCAAGAGGATGAGGAACATCGGGATGCCGAAGATCGCGTAGACGATCGTGATCGCTCGTCCAGTGGTCGTCGAGGGAGAGATGTGGCCATAGCCTGGAAGAGAGATCATTTGTAGATGAGATCGCGTAGACGATCGTGATCGCCCGCCCAGTGGTTGTCGAGGGTGAGATGTGGCCATAGCCTGGAAGAGAGATCATTATGTAGATGAGATCGCGTAGACGATCGTGATCGCGCGCCCAGTGGTTGTCGAGGGAGAGATGTGGCCATAGCCTGGAAGAGAGATCATCATGTAGATGAGATCGCGTAGACGATCGTGATCGCGCGCCCAGTGGTTGTCGAGGGTGAGATGTGGCCATAGCTTGGAAGAGAGATCGTTATGAAGATGAGATCGCGTAGACGATCGTGATCGCGCGCCCAGTGGTTGTCGAGGGTGAGATGTGGCCATAGCCTGGAAGAGAGATCATCATGTAGATGAGATCGCGTAGACGATCGTGATCGCTCGTCCAGTGGTCGTCGAGGGAGAGATGTGGCCATAGCCTGGAAGAGAGATCATTTGTAGATGAGATCGCGTAGACGATCGTGATCGCCCGCCCAGTGGTTGTCGAGGGTGAGATGTGGCCATAGCCTGGAAGAGAGATCATTATGTAGATGAGATCGCGTAGACGATCGTGATCGCCCGCCCAGTGGTTGTCGAGGGTGAGATGTGGCCATAGCCTGGAAGAGAGATCATTTGTAGATGAGATCGCGTAGACGATCGTGATCGCCCGCCCAGTGGTTGTCGAGGGTGAGATGTGGCCATAGCCTGGAAGAGAGATCATTTGTAGATGAGATCGCGTAGACGATCGTGATCGCGCGCCCAGTGGTTGTCGAGGGAGAGATGTGGCCATAGCCTGGAAGAGAGATGTAGATGAGATCGCGTAGACGATCGTGATCGCCCGCCCAGTGGTTGTCGAGGGAGAGATGTGGCCATAGCCTGGAAGAGAGATGTAGATGAGATCGCGTAGACGATCGTGATCGCGCGCCCAGTGGTTGTCGAGGGTGAGATGTGGCCATAGCTTGGAAGAGAGATCGTTATGAAGATGAGATCGCGTAGACGATCGTGATCGCGCGCCCAGTGGTTGTCGAGGGTGAGATGTGGCCATAGCCTGGAAGAGAGATCATCATGTAGATGAGATCGCGTAGACGATCGTGATCGCTCGTCCAGTGGTCGTCGAGGGAGAGATGTGGCCATAGCCTGGAAGAGAGATCATTTGTAGATGAGATCGTGTAGACGATCGTGATCGCCCGCCCAGTGGTTGTTGAGGGTGAGATGTGGCCATAGCCTGGAAGAGAGATCATTATGTAGATGAGATCGCGTAGACGATCGTGATCGCCCGCCCAGTGGTTGTCGAGGGTGAGATGTGGCCATAGCCTGGAAGAGAGATCATTTGTAGATGAGATCGCGTAGACGATCGTGATCGCCCGCCCAGTGGTTGTCGAGGGTGAGATGTGGCCATAGCCTGGAAGAGAGATCATTTGTAGATGAGATCGCGTAGACGATCGTGATCGCGCGCCCAGTGGTTGTCGAGGGAGAGATGTGGCCATAGCCTGGAAGAGAGATGTAGATGAGATCGCGTAGACGATCGTGATCGCCCGCCCAGTGGTTGTCGAGGGAGAGATGTGGCCATAGCCTGGAAGAGAGATGTAGATGAGATCGCGTAGACGATCGTGATCGCGCGCCCAGTGGTTGTCGAGGGAGAGATGTGGCCATAGCCTGGAAGAGAGATGTAGATGAGATCGCGTAGACGATCGTGATCGCGCGCCCAGTGGTTGTCGAGGGAGAGATGTGGCCATAGCCTGGAAGAGAGATGTAGATGAGATCGCGTAGACGATCGTGATCGCGCGTCCAGTGGTCGTCGAGGGAGAGATGTGGCCATAGCCTGGAAGAGAGATCGTTATGTAGATGAGATCGCGTAGACGATCGTGATCGCCCGCCCAGTGGTTGTCGAGGGTGAGATGTGGCCATAGCCTGGAAGAGATATCATTATAGCGAGTTGGTTGGGATTTGTTCACAAACAAATTCACAAATGAGAATTGTGTTCGTTTTCTTTGTGGTCAATAATTTTTATATTGCAACTAGAACCATAATAATATTAAATAATATAATAATATTTGAGGAGTGTATTTGCAAAAAGAAACTTTGTAGGTATTCAAAAAAAAATCAGTTAACACTTAATTTAAAATTGTTTTTATTTCTACCTCCTTGTATACAACATAATGTGAATAAAAATCATCCATTTGAAAACATAGGTTACTCTTTTTCCTCTTTTTCTCAGATATATGAAAGAAAGTGCAAAGTGGACACGTTGCTATTTGCAATACTTCTCAATTGGTGTTAATGTCCTAGTGCCGAACTAAACATAATCTAACATTACTTTCGATCTAGACAGACGATTTGTACAACCGACAACATTAATCAAGCGTATTTATCAAGCGTAAAATACAATCACTGAAAATAAATGTTTCGAAGTACAAGGTGGCAGGAGCTACTTACGTAAACATTTGGTAAACACTATGTCTACTGTCACCTCCCTAACTATATATTGTACCCTGAAAACCACGTGGACAACACGTGGTCCTTGCTACCACGTCAGGTGGTACAGGTGGCAGAAGCTAGAGCCTTAACCAAGGTAGGTACTTATAAAGATCCTCCACGTTGCCAACACGTGGCTGCTACCACGCGAGCCACGCAACAGGTGGCAGGAGCTACATATAGATGACGAGTGTCTCCTGCCAAACTTGCGAGTTATTTCAAGCGATGAGGCGTCATTCAGCGCTTTGCCCCGAGACTTGGTTTATTCGTCTGTACATTCAGAGTACTTCCATCCTTCAACATCTTACTTGTCATGTAGGCGCAAATTACAAACACACTCATTGCAATGGCATCGCAATGGCAAGAAGGAAACATATTTTGATTATTTCGAAAGGAAAGAGTAAATGAAAGTGTTTTTACTAGAATAACTTGTAGATTACAACAAAGACATTGGACTAGATTACTTAGTTTGCGATTACCACAATCACTTTCAAGTTGGGAAACCTTAAGTAATAATCTACGATCGCAATTCGCTTTTAAAAGTACAATTTATATTGAATTACTGGATAGTTGTCAGGTTCAGTTCCTAATATTCAAAAATGGTATGTCCTTGTGAGAAATACATCAATAATAATAATAATAATAAATTAAGAGGGCTGAGTAGTGAGCGTGGTCTTGAAGAGTTTTTTTAATCAATTTTTATCAATATCTTTTACCAATGTAATTGTTTACAAAATAGGGCTTTGTACGAGTATTCAGAAAAGTTCAATTAAAATAATTTCATAGTTTGGAATAAGTTATTAGTTTTATTTTGTCCAACAGATGTTTAGTGCCATAATTTTACTAATTTTCGGGCACTAAATGTCTGTAGGACAAAGTAAATCTAATAAACCATTACAAGGTATGGAATTATTTTCATTGAACTGTTCTGAATACTCGTACAAAGCCCTATTTTGTTAACAATTACATTGGTAAAAGATATTGATAAAAATCGATTAAAAAACTCTTCAAGGTCAAACTCACTACCCAGCCGTCTTAATTATTAAAAGACTGTAAAATATCTACGCTATTTATACGTGCATTTATAAATATTAAATAAACGCACATTGACTTGGTTATTTCTGTCAGATAATTATACTGTTCGAAAAGTTTGACTGAAATTCGATATATGATTTATTTGCTCCATTTTCGTCTAGCCTGTCAAATGTAGTGTGACGTAGAATGTGCGTGTATTACGTATTGTGAATCGACGCCCAACATGCCAGCGTCCCGACGCTATCGATCCGTCCGCATTCAGGACGCAGTGCGGGTTTGCCTAACTACCTTGTCTAGAGGGCAGCGTGGGCAGTTCCTCAACCCACTTGTTGGACATGTGACGGAGTTAATGTAACCCTTATGGCTCAGTCGCTCTAAGGGTGGATTTCTAGCAATTTAGTATAGTAATTTCGACCTTAGTGACATATCGCAATAAGGTTGAAAGCGTCGGATTTACAATCTGATGCACTCGGTTCATGTAAGAGTAAAAATAGACAGCACTCAAGAAGTTCGGTGGAAACGTGATGAAAGATCTGATGATTCGAAGAAGTATCAAAGTCAGACTTCAACTTTAAACAAATACGCATTTTCAGGCGAGTTCTCTAGTCCTCGTTAACAAACTGAATTGAACAAAAATTCAAAATAAAGAATTGATTTGATAATTTGGGTACCTAAATCACATAATGCAATAGATATATTTTATTAGACGTACATCCACGTTTCGCCTTTTCAATTTTCATCAAGCATACTTCATAATTAATTTTATAATATTAATTAGTTCTGAGAAAATGTGTTTTTATGTATGCACATAAACTGTAAAAAGATATATTTTACTAGATTTGTAATTCAGCTGGATCCTTGTGGCAAACCATTCCATCATCCTTTTCTAATAAATTTTTAATGAATATTTACCTACCTACCTGTAATCTACTTTAAACATGTTTTGGAATATTTATACATTTTAACAACTTTTAGGTTGTCAAAGTTTAATTATGAGGGGGGTATAAACATGTAACTGACGCGAAAAATTATATTTCTTTTGTTAAAATTTTTTAATTAACTTGATGAATTATTTTTAAAGGAGGTATTTATTTGAAATTTTTCCGAATTCTGTTAAGAATTTGTATCTGTCTCTTTTATTCTCAGTTTCTCTTTGTGAGAGAAATGAATAAAAGTCACGGAGGACTATGCAATAAGAAGAACGACAAAAGAAACAATGGCTACGTATTGCTCGCTTCCTCACCCCGATCCCATCACATAGGTAAGTGCATCGACTCATCTCATTAAATCCCATTGAAACATCAAGTTTACAAGACGCAAGGGCAAGAGGTCAATCTGAGAATAAAGTAGAGGCTCATCTTGGCTTCGAACTAAGAGAACATATCGGCGTTGATGCGGTGCCAACTGACGCGCGGCTCAGAAATTCGACCGACGAATTCCCCTGCGATGTATTTAGCCGCATGCTGTGACCGATGAAGTTCAGGGAGAGGAGCAAATTTAGAAGATTTCCTTCCACCTGTAGTCTAACATACTGAGATAACATTGTCATAATCACATTTAAAACCAAGCAATTCAAATTGATCACTTTCAATCATAAGCCAATCAGATTTCATAGCTTCACTCGAAACGCTATTTCATTGGCTGGATAATTGAAGTAGGCCAATTTGAATTGTATAGTGTGATATGGACTTTAAAAATGCAATTTAATAGATAATTTGCTGGTGTAAAACGGGCCTTAGCCGTTTGAGCAGTTATTTCAAAATAAAATTTCTAATCGATTCTCTGGTGGGCTATTTTATGGATCTTACAGAACAATAACAATGTTGAACCATTGATTACCATGGTTGAACTTTCAAATAAAATGAAATTTTTTGGAATGTACACAAAGTAAAAAATGAAACACACTACGGCTGAATCACTATCTAAAATGTCTATTTGATCTCATAGCTAGGATGATAGTTTAGTTTAGTCACAGTAAATTCCAAGAATAATTACACTAAGATTTGCTTAAATGCAGAATACGTTGCCAATTGTTGAAACAAATTGCAGTTACAGAGATTTGAGTTCATTTCCTGGTGGCAGTCAAATATAATTGGAAGCACTGTCTTCAAGAACCTTTGTCTAAGTACCAAACAAAGCAACTTGCAAGAACTCGTTTCCTTATGCATCCAACAATACTCAGTCATCTGCACCCATAAACAATTATCTTTGCATAAACGATGTACTGGAATGAATGATGACATGAACATTCTTCGGTCAGATCACTACGTAGTCTAGTCTATGGTTACGCAATTGCATGTGTTGATGCTTGCCAAGAAATATTTTAAACGTTTTCAAACAAAGTCGGTTAACATTCTGGTCCAAACAAACTAAAAATGTATTGTTTATGAAAAAATAACGCTGTGTGAAGACAATAGGGAGTCAATAAATTTTATATTCACTAAGTTAAAAAAGCTTTTTCTTTCCTCTAAAGATGTTAGTATAGGAATTGTATAAATTTAGCACTGGCATAGGCTACACCTGTCAATGTCAAAGTTACCAAAGGGGCTAGAATCAAATTCGAATAAATTCGCTTATTTTTACACGACGGTTTTACATGATTTGTACATTTATCGTCGAGAGCCTGATAAGAGGTACAGGGAACTCGGTAAACTAGCACCCAACCACCCCACCTATACTCGTCGAGCCATATTGTACGGTCCTTCCAATAATCTTAGGAGTCCGCTAATCGGTCCAGCAGTTGCGCGAATGCTACGGTAAATATTTGGACCAAACCACACAAATAGATTACGTATAATCACATCCATGACATCCTGCCACAGCCATCGAACCCAGACCTCGCTTACCAATCGTCGTGACAACCGTGAGACAATAGACGACGGCGTTGAGGAAACTCCACGACCTCTGTCCGCTGTACGACGTGACTCCCGCCTCGTGCGCTGTATGGAGTTGCTCCTCGAACTCCATCAACTTCCTCCTGGCATTCGACTTCCACGCCTCCTCCCGCGTGTTGTGACTGCCGAGCCACAACGAGTCGATGAAGTCACGTTTCACTCGCTTCACCCCGCACTTGTAGAAGGACTCGAACGCGCCTTCTGTGAAGCGGAAGATGAGGCCTCCGATGCCGCAGTAGACCATCATGAGGAAGAGAGAGGCCATGCACTTGTTCGTCTGCACGCGGAGTTTCAAGTACTGGTCGCTGTGGAGGGCGCGAAACTGCCGCCATTGTACGCGGATATCTTTTAGGAACGGGAGCCAAACGGACGGAGCTTTCTTTTTGATCGGTTCTTCTTTGGTTTCTTGTGGTTCTGGAGGTGGAGGAGTTTCTGTTGGTATGATCTCGTCGATAGGTTTTTCGTCGACATCATCGACGGGTTCTTTGAGTACCTCGGCGACTGCGACTCGCGTCACAGCCGGCTCCGTCGGGGATATCGTCAAGGAGGCCATGATGACGCCATCGTCGTTCTCTTCCGGTCGTTCATCGGCTCCAGCCGACTTGCTACGTGTCTTCGACTTGCTCCTCGGCTTCTTCACAGGTTTCTCCACGTCCTCGTCGTCGTTGTAGTCGCATTTCGGAGGTTCGGGTGTCTGCGGGCGTCGCGTACGTGTCCCCGACGGACTGCGACGTCGATTCGCGATATTTCGTCGTCGCTTTGAGACGCCGCCTGCGTTCAACACTTGTTCTGGCGTCGTGACGGCGGTGAAACCTCCGCCGCCGTCGTCTTGGGCGTCGGACATCGCGGCTACTGAACCCGCGACGTCGTGTTGACACGGGGGCGACGCTGGCGACGCCTGGCGGTGCCGGGAGCAAGTTATCACGAGCGTATAGTTCGAGAACGGGGCGCTAGAGCGACGCACGTGCTGGATTGGAGTTAGGCCAACTGCACGTCATGGAATACGTCATGACATTCCGTGAGGGGGGGGGGGGGGGCAGCACTTGGTACGTTAATACATCATCCGAACTAAAATTATAATACGTCAAACTACATTACTCATTAGTACATCATATCTATTCATCTCGAACTAGCGTCTCATTGCACCCTCCCCCCCCCCCCCCCCCCCCGCCCCTCACCTATATTTTTACCCGCCCACCCCTTTGGAAAATGTCCAGTAACGCACATGCTTCTAAAAATACGATTTCGGTCTCATTTCAAAGAAATTAAAAAAGATGTTCAAACCTGTTTGACCTGTAAAGCTGCCGTCAAGTCATATTTACACATTAATAACTTTCAGTCTCTTCTGCTGGATAGAATAATATACTATTTGTTATTAACTGCCCGGTGTATGTAGACAAAGCTATAAAACACAGATAAAACCGTTTAACGATTAACTTGACGTCAGCAAGATGTAAACGGAAGCGTTTAGTGCAGAATGTCGGACAGTGTTTGCTGTATTATTACCTAATTAGTTATTAAATTACCGAATATCACCGAAACACAAGCAAACAGAGAGTAGTTTTTTATTCAATTAATACACATTGTGTTTATTATACGAGTAATCATACTGCAAATGTAGGTGATCATCGTGATAGTAAAATGTATATATTGTACACCTGGCCAAAGTAAAAACGGTATTTGAACGAAACGAAATGGCTGGTGGTCAGGTATCATCAGAGTTGGGTAGTAACTTAACGAAAGTAACTAGTTACTGGTAACTAGTTACTTTTAAGGTAACTTTTGGGGTAACTAGTTACTTTTCATCCTCAGTAACTTTGTGAGTAACTAAGTTACAATTTTACAGGAACTTGTAACTTAATTTTCGTTACTTTAAAAGTTACTTTTAGGTGAAATAATTTGACAAAAATATAATATTTTCACAGTCTACAAACTCCCTATCTATCTCTTGAGAGAAAATCATAAACCCAGACAACAAATCACAGGAAATGAAATGTGTGTCCTTCCTTCCCAATGATCTCCTTCCTTCCACATGTCATTAGCAGGTAGTTGGGCTGGGGGATGATTGCAGGTGCAGCAGCAAATTTTTCCGAGAATCATACCTATCCAAAGTGAAAACAAGTATGACGTCATTCATTACTAGCCAATAAGGGTCGTTTTTACATAAAATGTACCTATACCCAATCAGATGCAGTCTTTCACAAATCAAAGCGATTGTCACATGGATGGACCATTTAAAGAAGTGAAGAGAACGAGGTGCATGCAATAAATTTACCAGTAACCGCGAGTGCAATTTAAATTTATTTTTTTGACTGTGAGCACGATGACTGTGAGTAAATACAAATAATAAAATTGCTTTGCTCGCCTATTAGACGAACAAGTTAAACCCTCGGCGGAGTTCAATCACGTTTGTTTTTTGTCGAAAAAATATCCGAAAAGTAACTTTAAAGTAACTTAAAAGTAACTCAGTTACTTTTCAAATCAAGTAACTTACCAAGTAACTTAGTTCCTTTTGAGATCAGGTAACTTACAGAGTAACTAGTTCCTTTTTACAAGTAACTTACCCAACTCTGGGTATCATGGCAATCAATCAATGAAATCGAAACTCTACTCGAGATAGATGACGAGTTAGCATAGACTTCATCTGTAGACGCCATCAGATTTTCCCAGCCAATCCTTTTCTGCCATAAAATCTACGAGGGAAATTCTGCAGAAATGTTTCCAAAATATCGTCTCATTAAAATTACTAGAAATATGAGAAACAGTTTCCAATACAACTTTTCAGTCTATCTCTAAATAGGCTCAAAAATATAATAATAATAATAATTTTGAAAGACATTTGTCAAATAACAATATTAAAAATGTAATAACTTAGTGAACTAGTATGTATCTCAAAACCTATTAAGTGTTTGTCTACACCATCTCGTAACTTTTATTTTATTGAAATTTATCCAATTTTGTGCTAAGAATAGCGTCATGACACTGAACGCCCAGATGCTTCTCGATCTTCTGATGTGGTTGAGCGTGGGTTCGAATTCGATGAAACTCTATCAGTTGGCGAGAAAATTACCATCTTGAATGTCGAGGCAAAAAACAAGAACTTTACAATTTATTTCGGCCTCAATTACGTGCTATTTTAATAAGTGTAACACGTTTATTGTAAAGCAAAATCAATACTTTCGGACAAAAGATGGCAAGACTCCAAGTTTGGGGCGTGTAATCTTTGTACTGTAAAAAGAAAATTTCATATGAAAATCAAGAATCAGCTGTGTACATTTTTTGGAATCGAAGATGAGGCAAGTCTTCAGCCAAAATTTTCTCGTGAATATGAAAAAATATAAAACCCTTTCAGTATAATGTTGGCAACACTTACTTTACTTTTAATTTACTTTACCAATTACTTTACTTTACCTCCTACTTTGCCACAATTTCTATGTATAGTCATATGTTATTCACTTTCACTTAGTTGTACTCTAGAGATGTATTTCATTTCATAAAGATGTTTAGTACCTACTTGATACTCGTGGTTTATTTCATTAGTAATATATGATTTTGAATATCATCAAATGCCTTGGGTTTTCAAATATTTTGATGATAGGTGCGTATTGGGTAATTTTAAAAATGATATTCTATAATTCATAATTTATGAATTTATAGAGATATTAATACTATTTTAAATTAGGAATATTAAAAAAAAATATGATTTCAGAGAAATCAAATTAGTTTATTTGTTTTGTAAATAAGTATAGTTGTACACTTGGCCAAAGTAAAAACTGTATTCGAAAGAAACGGACTGCAAAAGATATGATGGAATTTGTCAAGGAACCTGACCAGCAGCCAATCCGCTTCTTTCGAATACCATTTTATCATTTGTTGAGTGTATATTAACATTACACAGCTGAGTTTTCTCTGAGTTTTCTCTGAGTTTTCTCTGAGAGTTTTCTCTGAGCACTGACTCACATGTCGTGATTGAGCCATTCTATCCGCAACGCCATCTGCATGCAGTCACCAACACACTCACGCAAAGTGAGTGAATTCACCCTACTGATTTGCCAGGAGAGAGCCGTCTAGACTGAGTGAATAATAAGAGGTTTTCCACATGACCTGTGTTTCACATTAGACATCCAACAGCAAGTAAAAGCAGCAGTAAAGTCAAACGCCTTCATGACAGATTCTTTCCTTGAGAACATTATTTTAAATTTTTAGTTGTGTTTTGTTTTGTACAACGTTATGATGTATTGTGTGTGGTGTATTGTTGTGTTTTGTGTTTTGTATTGTTGTGCAATTCTGTACATCAGAGGTAAAAGCCCGATGAACTTTTGCTTAATTTTGGGTATCAATGCCAATAATGCCTTTAAAGTAGAATGTGAGCCTCTATGGCACACTTTAATTCCCTCAGTTTTCATAAGTAGAATGTGAGACTCTGTGTGAGAGACATCAGTCATTTGACTGAATGTCAACAAATTTAGTCGTATTGAAGTATTCTCTTACACAATGACTCATGTCACCATTACAAACTATTATTGGATGACAGAATTACTGTTTTTTAGCTCAAAATTCAAGAATCGTTGAAATGGATATCGGACCTTCTACTTCTGAGGTACATAATAACAAAATATTTAGAAATGTGAAACCAAAATCTTTGATGAAAATGTTAGTTTTTAAGTTTAAATTTTTGTTTTCTATACAACGTAGCTATATAATTTTATATATCACGACGTTTAATTGCATGTAAAAAATTAATTTGAAAAGAAAACACTGACAGCTTAAGCAGAATTTGGTCCAAAGTTTCGGGCCACCCTAGTCCTCCCCCCCCCCCCACCCCGCGACAGCGGGTGCTACAACATCATAAGCCAGTGTATCTACCCATATCTATAAGAGCTAAGTTATTGTAGGTCTTGATAATGTGTATTGTGTGTATTAATACGGAATCCGCTCCATATGCAAACCATTCACCAAATTAAAGACAAATATTTGCACAACTCTAGAAAGTTTTCGGCAAATAACGCCGCAACAAACCTGCCACCTTGTCGACTTGATCGATCTAAAATCACTTAGTTTCAAGTTTCAACTTAGATTGACATAATCAAGACGATTATTCGCGGCTCGAAATAGATTTGGTTGATTTTGTAGTTGGGTCTTTGAGTTCATTGTTCACATTTGACGAGTTTTACGACGACGAGTTCTTCATAGACAATCACTCATCCATGTGTCTGTTGATTTTACATTTGCTTTTGACAACAAAAGTAAAATCTCTTTGATGTCATTTTTGCATAAGATTTTTAAACCGGCCTGCCTGGATTGCTGGACTTTGTGGTAGTAAAAAAGAGAACGAAAAACATAAAGATTGTAAAGGTGTATTTTCTTCAATTAAAAAAAAACTGGGGGTGTTTTTTAAATCTGTTTATTTATTATACATTATGCATTATACATTATACATTTTTTTAAATTCATTTTTAAATTTTAGAATTTTTTAATAAAAAAAATCATTTTTAAATTTTGGAGAAAATTTAAATTTAAAATTGAATTGCAATGCATGACTTTTAAAAAAATCTATGAGCACTCTATTTCTGAGTGCCGAGTTTCTGTATAAATAGTCTAATTAAGTAAATATATCAATTAATAAAATCTTCTTGAAATCAATTAAAATTCATTAAATGTTTATCTAGTCCATTAATCTCTAGGAATCCATCATTGTGCGTAGATTCTAATTCTATTAAACGTCGTCCATGCTCGTTCATTAACTAGTTGAAACCGAGCATTGAGCGTTCAGTCTGAACAATGAATTCAACAACTAATCGAGTGTATTTTCTCGTCATGGCAACGATATTTCAAACGAACAATGTCGTCGAATTCCTGGTCCATCGTCCAGCATCCAACTTTTCTTGCAATCGTCCGGATCTCCACTTGCGATTTATCTAGGCGAGCGAACAACTGTATAATCCAGGTTATTTGATTGTGTTAATAATAGGCAAATGCGATTACAACTCGATCAATGGGTTTTATTTACCTGAGCTTTTTGTGATGATGCTGTTCAGTGATCTGTATAACTAGGCTAATTGTGAAGGATGAATTGTTTTGAGGATGTTTGGGGTTGATATAGAATAGGTAAGGATGGAAGTTGGAAAGAGGCGGCTATATAATGGGAACCTTCCAAGCAGTTTCCTCTCGCTTGAGGGAAAATATGGTGCGAACTTTCTCAGTCAAGATCTAAATAAATAAATAAATAAATGAATAAATAAATAAATAAATGAATGAATGAATAAATAAATAAATAAATAAATAAATAAATAAATTTAAAAAAAACATATATACGTATTTTATTTTTCTACACGTCTAGATAACTTCTCTAATGCACGACGAATGATAAGAAAACCTTGGTTTTGGATATTGCTATCTGTTAAAATATATTTGAGAGACGTGTGATGGTTTATTGATTTTAACTGGTAAAATAACATCAATCAAGTTGCCTAATACCATCTGCGAGACAAGAATCTTCACGATTGAATTTTATTGGAATTTCTCGAGATTTCTTCTTCATGTCACCGATGCAGCTATGCAGTAAAAGGTTCGCGTACCTTCTTCACCTCCTCTGATGACCTAAAAACCGTGCTCACCGCCACCTGCGCTTTCAGACTCTGCAGTAACCGTCGCGACGCCTAAATATCCACCGCGACGCCGCAATCAAGCGTCGAGACGTCCACTTAATGTTACGACTTTCGCAAGTGGAGCTTTAGACGCATTTCCGACGTCATTAAGTTTCAGCATTATGAAGTGCTGGCATTTCAACTTAATTTAGGAGCCACAGATAACATAACATTTTGAGTTATAAACGCTGATATTTTCAACGAATTATATTGTCAGTGTTGCATGTCTATGGATCATTAAAATTCCGCTTTTGACAATTTCAAAAGCCAGTATAATTATTACTGAATTGAACTGACATTTATGGAACGTTTTAACTTTGAAATCGCTTGTGACTCTGATTTATTAATCTCATCTTGAAGCTTGAATTTTCATGTTGTAAACCGTTTGAAGATTTGCAAATGTGTCATTTGTTTCATTATTGAAGATGATCGAAGAGCTTTTCTGATGATCATTTAAAATCGATATAGAAAAGGTGTGACTCAAAATCTACTCTGGGAACAGTAATCGCCGAACTGTCTGTGAAAAGGCTCTTGCTTGCCAACACAATCGACCAAGAATCTTGATTCTTGAGAAATCTCTGGAATTTCGTGGTAATCGTAGGTGTTGTGGCATGTTCTTCGACTCCTCTCTTGAGGCGGAGCCAGAACTTAGCTTACGACATCCATTATTAGTGACTACAACAAAGTTCTTATTATTAGTGACAACATCTTAGTTTTCTGTATCACTGTCAATGTGACTATCAGTTATTCTTAAACACAATTATTTCTTGGGTTAAAGAACTTGAAAACACAAATTTCACAGTTCCTTGTTTTCTCCTATAGTTGAAATAAAATGATGGGAATAAAATAAAATAGTGATAACTCTTATTGAGAGAGCGACTTTTGTACCTTTGACTTTTGACTTTTGCACCTTTGGCTCGAACTTCTGCATTTTTGTTTTATTTTGTTGATTACGGTCACGCCGTTTCCCCGATTGCGCTGAAATTTTGCTCACATCTACAGACTGCTTGTTATGTTTGTGCAATTGTAGTTATAGTGATATTTTTTCGAAATCCGCTGATTAGTACAAAAAATGTTTACTGAAAGGTCGAAAAAATATCTTGCACTTTTGCTATTTTAAAGCGATATTATTTAAATAGTTTTGAGGGTTCTGATTGTCTGTGGTCATGATTTATGTCCAGTTTTTCAAACTCTGCTAAAACCAGTAATTAAGTTAACACCAGTCATTCTAGGAATGTCATGGTTGTTGCCATAACAATACAGTCTTAATCAACCGTTTAAAAGTTAGCCGAGTATTGAAAGACTGCCCTAAATGTATAGTTTATTTAATCCAGACGAAATATGAAGTTGGTAATACACTTGATGGTAATATCGACACATACACTTATTTTTTAGAAATTTCATTTCGTACAAAAATCTGTAATGTAAGAAATTAAAAAAGCGTCAAGGACCACTTATAGATCGTTTCATCTAAAATTAACCCAAATCCTCGTTTTACAAGTAACTCATCCTCATGACGAATGTTTATAAATCATCATTCTGGTAATAATTAAAAATACGTATATCACTCAACATGGCTGGGACATATGGCAAGGATTCTGGCAAGATCGCTGAGCGTAACGATGTTTACCTCCCGGGTCCAAACCAAACAGCAAATAACGCGCCAGTACTTGAAATAACCGAGTCTTTTTGCGACAATCCGCAGAGCAGATATGAATCTTTCAAACAAGTGGCGTAGGTACGAGTTTTACTTATTCAGGGATGCAGCATGAACATCGACCGGTGTTACAAGTTGCAGCTAAGAATGATGCAAACGTTTTAGTTGATTATAATAAATTGAGTGCATCATATTATTTTTAGTGAGTCTTCCTAACATGATAGACAGTGAGTCATACGAATGAAGAATTTAAACTATAATCCATATCTCCGAATTTTCGGAACGGCTGTTGGTGTTCCAAATTCTAAACTAGCACGGGGTATTTTAAAATCGAATTTTATTTATTTTCGAGTACTTTTTTTCCTCAATATTTAGGATTTTTACTTTATGACGTAGAAGACATAATTAACATATGAACATAATTATGTTATTATGTATGAACATAATGACATGACTGGAATGACGTTCGAATGTGTTGGGTTTATTCAACCAACTTTTTAAACAATTGTCGTAGTTGCTACGAAAAATAACTAAAGTAGGTACCTATTTAATAATATTGTTTATAGTTTGCAAAATTTTATTCATTACGATTATTTTTAACAATTGTATCTCGTACCTACTACCCATGTGTAGGCTGAGAACATCAAATATGTAATGTACTTTTCCTTTCCTACATAAAAAATACAAAAAAGTAAAATACGATTTTTAACAATTATATACATTCAATACACCATTTTAAACAGGAATAACATTACAGTATTAGTTGAATGTTAGAAATGTCATTGCCCTTATACTAATTATAAAGTCGCGTGAAGGTATAGATTAAATATATTTTTTTTATTTTACGACACTACAAAGTACTTTAATTACAACGTTGTAAAAGCGAACTTGATTTTTCTTATCACACGCAATGCACGCAGTTTAAGGAAGTGTATTGCCGATTATCTTCTCTTAGAGTGTCTAGTACAGCTGTTCACAGTTATCACAAGATTAATTATGTGTTGTACAGACGTACACTGCAGTTGCTTGTCAATATCAAAAATTATGTATTTATTTTAATATTTTTAACCGTTATAACAATTCAACAAAATCCTATTAATTCAAATATTATTATTTTTGCTAATTTCGCTTGATTCAGTTGTACCTTTATGGTTGTACGCCGTTACTGCCGGTCATTCTTGGAGTAAATGGATTTTATAAAAAATAATATTTTAATGAAAAAAGTACCTACCTATTGTTTAAAATCCACATTATTCAACTTATTAAAAATTGTTATATTAAAAACACTATACGTAAACACTTTTATAAACACATCTGATAACATTAAAAAAATCAATACTTTTTCCCTCATACTTCAAACACGTTCTATAAAAAAATGCAAATTTTAAGCGAATATATAATTTTCCTAATTAAATTGACCGATTCTCCCTCCTGAACCACCTCAAAAAATATTAAAATAAAAATATTCATTACCAAATGGCCATTTGTATTCGTGATCCTGGGCTTCGTTATCTCCACATAAATTGCGTCCAAGTGCAATTAGAAGTAATAATTTATTAGTTCGTGACTTCCCATTTAGTTGCGATTGTATGCAGAGATTACAAGCCCGTCATGACATTCTATGCATACATTATGTTTAATTCTGCACAAAATGCACTCAGAAAATGTCCTTACGCACAGTAAATTAATGACGTGAGGTCGATCACAAAAATATCTATTGAAGTTGAAAATATTTAGTAAAATGAATTATTATAATTTTAGTTATCTTTCTGGCTTGACAGACAAATAGCGTGTACAAATGGTATCTATAAATACCAAGTTGCGCAATAATTGTTATACCAACTAACTGGTCAAAGGATTTGTGTTTTGCCACTTCAATGCATTTCATATACTAGGAAGTGTACATATTTCCAATATGTTGACGGTGGATATTACGTAATTGAGAAGCAAGGTGCTTCTTTTTTGTCGATAGATGAGGTCGCACCACGATTAATTTAGTGGGATTTCGGCATACTTGTTCTCAATAATGGATATATGTAACATTGTAGGGACATGGCCCAGTAAACACAGGTGACACACTTTTAATTAACCGCCGTCAAATATCATCATTAAACGGTAACGTGCATATTGCAAAATGTTAATTTTATTGTTTCATTGATGAGCCCATATGCCATTTTTATTTTCCAACGAATCAGATAATTTTGAAGACACGTTCTATAATTGATATGATTGTCAAATGTCATCTTCATCGGAGTAACGGTCTAACCCATGCAGCGCGAACGTAGGGCAAAGATTATTTGAGAACAAAAATGGCAAAAAGAAAATGCTTTCTGCTCTTGCTAATAAAATAGGTAAAACTATTTTCGTTCAGCCTACTAGCCTAAATTGTAAATACATTATCTAGTCTATTTGAACTTTCAGGTACCTTCACCATGCTCGATTCATTCAAACTACAAAACATTCGAAAAACACCGTGATGTGGTAACGATAAAAAAACAGACATCGAATTCGAGCACACAATATCCATTGTTATAGACACATAAAATCATGCACATCTTGTTTATCCGTACCCCGCGTTTCATTTCTTGACATAAACAATGAATCAACTATTAAAACACACATGATAAAGATGACTCATTCAGAATTCTAACAACTTCCACCCGTTCCAAATTGTAATCTTGGCAAACGGTCTAGCCGCAATGGTGCTATCCCAAACCCAAACGCACAGAGATATTGATTTCCCGCATGTCTTACCATTCTCGTCTTAAATATGTAAGTGAGTTGACAGCAAAGCACAGGATAAAACATATCAACACATCCATCACCTAGGCAACTTTGTCTGAGCCAGATTCCCTCTGGAATATTGCCATGGAAACGATAAGCTTTCAACTTAGAACTCGAGTAATGTGCTACAAAGGATTTCGTGCGAGTTTGGAATACGAAGTACATGAATTTATCTTCTTCCATTCAAACGAATCGGATAAAATGTGTTGCAGAATGTTTGTCAAGTTGGCAACAGCTGCATCTAGATTTGATGCGGAGTTTAATCAAATGATTTATAGTGTTGAGTTTTGCTTCCTGATGCTTCTGTATTTTGTAAGGTCAATACGTGGTGATATTCTTTTTGTACTGCAGTATTTGTTGTTATTCACTGGATGGACATGCACATGGTCTTTAGTGCAATGTTTTTACATTCGTGTGCGGGATACTGAAATGGGTTATTCATATTGGACTAGATCTATTAACTGAACACTTAGGAGTCGTGCTTTGATGCTTTCATGGAGCCAGTTTGACAGATTATGTGCTTTATTTATGCAAACAGCATGAGTGCATCTCTTCCTTAATTACCCTTCCATGTTATCCAAATTCAGTGGTTGAAGAGGAGGAGGTGATATGTAGATATATACACAATCCAGGGCATAATTACCTGGATACGTTCAATTACATTTACATTTCTGTCTTAACCCTTTCAAGATTCTTCTTCATTAGTGATGATTCAAGATTTTCTTTTCAAGGGAACTAAAATTTAGGGTGAGTACATAACAAATATACAAAACAACATGTTTAATCATAAAAATGGGACAAACATACATGCACGAAAACAATGTGTGTGGGGGGGGGGGGGGGGGGGGGCGACCCTATGTTGCACTGGGCCGTATTGCCAAGAGAAAATTTGAATTTCTTAAATTGAGAAAATTGATTCAAAAGTGTTTTAAAATGTATTAGGTACGTTGTTTTATGAATTCTTTCGAGGAGGGAAGGAATTCATGGCACGAATTCAACACTTGTTGTTATGACTCTAAACTCCGGGGGGTGTGGGGGGGGGGGGTTAAATATCTTTACAGTGGGGAGGATGCCCCCGAGAGCCTGAAATCATCACTTTATATTTAATTTTAAATAAATAATTCTTTGTCAACTGGAACGACAACCAAATGATTTACAATCTTTTAGAAACTTACCAATCGTGGTGTAGATCGTGCCACAGTAGAACACCGCATTCCAGAATCCCCATCTCTTGTTCGAATTCGCCTCCGTGTCATTGCTCGGCGTGCCGTACTTCTGATACTGCGCCACAATCAACGGTTCATACTTGGACACCATCTCGAACACCCCCTTCCCCTCCCAGGTCCTCTCGTCATCCCCATTCACAGGGTCCTTCAGGATCTTCAGCATCCCTCGCACCAACTCCCGTCGCAACTGTTGAATGTCCCGATTCTGTTGCTTCTCCATCGGAGCCTCGATGGCCACGAACACCATCGCTCCGAGGATCGTGTACAAAAACACAACGAAGAATAAAAAGATGTGCGTGAACCAATTCTTTGACCAAGCCCGTAGTTTTCCGTAACTCCAGAACGCGAATTTCTCGCCGACACTCAATCCTGATTTGGCTGTGTTCATTGTGAAGTCTTTGAAACCTTCGAATCTTTTGAACATGAACTCGGATGCTTTGTTCTGGTAGGCTGTGTTCGGGAAGATCATGCTGGAGGGATAACCTCCGGCTGGGGTCAGAGGTCGCGCTGTTCCGGCGCTCATGGGGACGTGAAGAAGGGTCGGAGTGTTGGAGTACGTCGGAGAGGATGCGTTGATTTGGGGTAGCGTGATACGGGGGCGGGCGGGACGGGGAGGACGATTGGCGTTGTTGTATGTGACAGTCAACTCGGGTGAAGCCATGTTCTGTGTCGTGGAGTTTTGGTGACTTAGAGCCATCAAAATGTCGGAGTGAAATTAATTCACTAAACTGTTTTATGTGAGAAAATGCGACTTTTTAAAGTCAGTAATTGAAATATCTTACAGGACGCAATAATCGTAATGCATTGAATTTTGATCTATGATCAAAATCAGCGTGCCAATTTTATATCGGGTCTCAAGGAAATTGTACGAAAGAACGCTGTTTTTGTTGCTGCTTTTAATGAGTTCTTTGACTCGCGATTCAAAAAACTGCAATTACGAAAACTTGTATAAATTGTTTTACACACGCAACTCACAGAAAATGCACTTTTTATTCTAAACTATCTTGAGGTGTTCTAAACGAACTGATGTTGTTTCAGAGTAAAAGAAAATAAGTTGTTGTTCGTATTGTTGACGTTGTTTATTGTTGCAGCGGTGTTGATCTGATGCTAGCGACGCTGTTGGAACCTTTGAATCACGACGTCGCGGCGTCCGGCGCCCCACATGAAGACGAAGTGTGACGGAAATACCCGAACATGAACCGATGTCGTCGCGTCATGAGAATATTTCCAACCAGTGGAGGTCTGTAATAGAAACTATAATAACTGAAGACACCCATTCGAAACAGTTCACTTCCTATAAATAGATACGCGAAGAGACTCATTAAATCTTATATGAGGACATTAATTCATGGACGGAATCTTCTGCTTAACAAAATCTATTTTCATTGACAATAATATATTAGGTGCGGTTGTCAGGAGCTTGTAAAACAGATGTAATAATTTACTCACAAATTTTTATTCTTTAGAAGATCTCTTTATTTCAGTTAAGAGTAAGATACTATCTTTATTCGAAAGTTAACACAAAATCTATACCTTGATTCATTTTGAATTCACGAGTAATGCGAATGACCCATATACGTGCAACTGGGTTTGGGAAAATATTTGGACGTCTAGGTACCTAGAGAATAGTACATAACAAAATAGTTGCTATGGAAGAAAATAAGGTTGTAAGCGTAAATAAAGTAGGAATTATTCTTAATGAACTGCCGAAGATAGAATTGCACGTAGGTGATATTCAATGTTATATAAATTAATTTTGGGGGAGCGTGCAAGTGGATAAAGTAATGAGAGAAACATTGTTATAAAAGCAGACAAAAAAAAGTAATGTAGGGAAGAGAAGAATGAGAAGAAATGAGGTACCTAACGATTTTTTTGAAAAGGGAAATTATTTTATGGTAATTATTTCATATTCTAGGAATTTTGTTGTCTGCATGTGCAGCTGCATATAGTCAGGCAGATGCACTGGCCTATTTCTGGCTCATATTTGTGCATCTGTAATAAATTCCACATTATTTTTCCTTGGGAAAATGCACTAAATTATTCAATAACAAGAACATGATAAACTGCTCACATTATTCACTGGCAATTGAATAATTTTATCTGCAATTAACACTTTTAGCTTTTATCTCCAATTAACACTTTTAGATAAAGAGAGAACGAACCTTCACAACACATGTAGGTACTGTGATCGATTTTAATGCAGATATAAATAATAAGTATATAATAAATTTTTGAATTTATTCAATGCATAATCTAAATATAGCAATTGGACCAAACTTCTACTGGATTTTAGATCATTAAAAAATTTAAATTTAAAATGATTTTTACAATTGATAGCAACTTGTTACACGAAAGTAAAAGTCACTGTACAATATTTTGTAGGTACCAATCTACAATTTTGCAAAAACTTGATATCTAGTGGAGCGGTCGCTCCACCCAGCCAAGTCGTACTATACACTCACAGTCACTCAACATACCGTAAATGCCTAATAAACTGAGGAGCAGACCAAACACTTTTACTGTAAGCAACAACATGGCATTTTCGGCCTACTGGATCTTAAAATTGGAAAATCTCACATTGTTGTGAAATGTCTTAATTTCGAGCTATGGCCCACCCCACTACATATACCAAATTTGGGAACAATAGGTTATGCCATTTGCGCGCTAGAGGACCGAGAAAACAGTGAAATTACACCACTTTCTGATTCTGAAGATGATGATTCTGATGATATCAGGAAACCCTGTTGACAGCGCCACAGCCTAAACGGCTAAACCGATCGACCTGAAACTTTTACCACATATGCACTTTTGGCGTCTGATGATACCTTGCCTCTTGTGATTTTTTGTGCCGCCATTTTTAAACCGGAAGTGACGTCATAACTCAAAAACGTCTGGACCGATTAGAACGAAATTAGCGCCATTCGATTTAGATGGTCATCTATATGAAGTATCAATAAAAAAAATATTATTTTCTTATTTTCTAAACCGGAAGTGACGTCATAAATACGCAATATTTAACTTATTTCAACAAATTATACTTAAAATACGTACATAATTAACTTACATTGTAACATAGACAATACAATTTATATATTCAAGGTAGCAGTGTTCTCGGCCGCCATTCCTGAAACCGGAAGTGACGTCATATATCTAAAACGCCTGTAACGATTGCAACTGAACTAGCTCCTGCGTATTCATTCTGCTATTTATTTGAAAAATCAATTGTGAAAAATGAATAAATAAATTAATGGTACCGGAAATGGCGGCAGGAACCACTAAATGAAACCGGAAGTGACGTCATATATTACAAACGGCATGACCGATTTTACGGAAATATAGGGATTAGGAATTCAGATGGTCGTTCATGAAGGTATCAACTAGATAAAACTAGATTGTTTTCTTATTACCTATACCGGAATTCGGCCGCTATTTCAAAACCGGAAGTGACGTCATGTATCGAAAACGGCTGGATCGATTATAACGAAACTTAAGCTATTCTTCTTGGATAATCATTTTCATCTTATACCAAACGCAACTTTTCATAGTAACCAAATCGGTTGAGGCGTATTTTTTTAAAGAAATTAGTCCCTGCTCGGACATGTGCTACAAGCTGTATGAATAAACTAACAAAAGAAGTGATATCCCAGAAAAAACACTCCGTGTAAAAATACCAGCCAAGTCTCTTTAACTATAAAAAAAAAATAGAAGAAATCTAAAAATTCAGCACTGAAAAGGAGTGATATCAAAAAAGGAGCCAAGTCAACGAATTTTCAAAATTTTAATCGTACCATTGAAATAAAAATATCAACCCCCGAGAAATACTTAAAAAAAGGACTTGGGGCATCGTTTTTTTAAAGACATTTTTCTATTCTTAAGCTTATGCCACTCACATACTACGTAGTTCAGAAATGCCTAGAAAAATTGGGACAAAACTTTCAAATTAAATATTGAACATTCTGTAAAATATTTTAAATTTAAATATAAGTACGCAAAGAAACATAGCATTGTCTTACAAGCAATAAATACAGAACAGTTGTGTTTGTGATTGGTAGGTACCTATAGTTTTGTGGGTACATCAACATACCTACTACAGCATTATACTTTGAACCTTCTCGCCGTGTAATTAATTGCTATTAATTAACATTTTATACCAAAAAAATTCATAAATTACATAACGTATTACTTTAGATAAAAATCTAGTCAGTAATTATTTGAGCAGCATGGCTCAGTGCACTAGTCACTTATACAAATCTCATTGACGGCCTTCTTGTAATGAGCGCTTTCGCTATTTCCCTCAGTCACGATATTGAGAAGTATGATTGATTAATATGACCCTAGAAATAGTGGCAATAACGAATAGACTAGGCCGCTTCCGTTTATTCGTTATTCGTTTATCCGTTTATTTCCTCTGAATATTGACAAAATACCAAAAATGCCAGTAGGTAAGAGTACTAGTTATATTAAAACGTAGTATGATTCGTCGATAATGAATGTGATATACTCAGGAAAATATACTTGTAGAGTTCTTCCTATACTTTTAGGATAGAAAAGTGTCTTTAAAAAAACGATGCGCCAAGTCCTTTTTTTAAGTATTTCTCGGGGGTTGATATTTTTATTTCAATGGTACGATTAAAATTTGGAAAATTCGTTGACTTGGCTCCTTTTTTGATATCACTCCTTTTCAGTGCTGAATTTTTAGATTTCTTCTATTTTTTTTTTTATAGTTAAAGAGACTTGGCTGGTATTTTTACACGGAGTGTTTTTTCTGGGTTTCCCTTACCTGAAACCAGAACTCTTTCGCACATATAGTTATAGTGCGTTAGGTGTGTGTAGTTCTGTGTAGTTATATCCGAAACTTTTATCACTGTTTTACATCCACACCTTTAATCAAACAATTCACACAATAAAGATTCATTTCTTCTAACTTTGTCTACAAACGACGCAACAGTGACACCGATTGGCTTGACTTGAGGTATCACAGCTAGCTTTGACGGCAATACTGACCAAACATATTCGATTGCATGTTTAACATTTCAGAATTTTATATCAAACATTTCAAGGACTTAGAGAACTTTTCATGAAAATCGATGGACGAGTTTATTTAATAAATAATATGTTTATAAGTATGTAGGTACCTAAAAGTGTTGTGTTATCTTTTTTCATGCACGAATGACAAGGTAAGGACAAGATTTTATGTAGAAAATTATACAAGCGAATGCGAGAAAGTGTCATAGAAAACTCCAAATATAACCTCAAGCTTCCAAATGAGAAATACATTTTTAGAAATAAACTTTAACAAAAGTTGAGGAACATTCGAAAATAGATTTCATTTCGAATAGAAGAATGCCAACCTTACAAAAATGGAATGAATTCAAACACAACTGATACAAAACCGTGACATGATATAGGTTGTGTGTGACTATAATTCTAGCACCCACTTAGCTATGAGACTCACGGTGGAAAATATGTAATTTTGCAATCGACAATGACACCGTTTTATTATCAAATGGCACCGCTTTTTAGAAATGTTTTATTATTATATCTTTATTTGCAACAGAAACCAAATTCCACAATGTGCAAATGTTTTAGACACAATGTTTTAGAATTTAATCAGTTTTACTATTTAATAATGGAAAGTGACGCCTTTCCAGGAATAATAATTATTAGAAAGTTGTGTTTTTAGACTAAATGGAACACTATAATTATCGAGAGCTCAAATATCTATACGTAAGTGCGGTAGCCTATCGCCAAACTTAGTATTTCAGTCCAATAACAATCCAAGAAAAAAATCAAATCCTTGTATGGTAAAAAATACTATCATTGACATTTTGACAACTCGAAGATAGTAAGTTATTTACTGGGTAGGTATGTAGATTTTATTCCTCTTCCCTCAGGTATCGTTTAGAAAAATCAACTTTATTAGTATCTTTTCACAAGCCACATTATACATTTTCTGTGATTTCATATTTTATCAGTATGCTTGTATGGTATCAGTATTGTATCAGTATGGTGGGATCAAAACACGTTTGATCAAAATCGGACCTGTCGGTATGACGACAAAACAGTAGAATTCTCGTGACGCCTTCCACGTCTGCCGATACTGCTCCGCACGACATGCCAGAATGGAGTGTAGCCTACTTGGCGGGCGTCTGGGGTAATCAAGTTGCAGTGCCAAGGAGTAGCAATAAAATGGTAATATCAATAAGTAATAACTCAAACGAAGTAAACTAAACGATAGGAATGATAGTTTTAGTTGGTTTATTGGTAGAAGACAGAAATAAATCACATAATGCTAATGACACATGGTTTCATATTCAGTAGCAAGGTCACGTCAATTTGTAGTTTATACTTGTAATCCTATCTATCTACACTTAATTACGATGTAGGTATTTATTAAAAAGAGGAGGCATGCAAAATAAATAGTGCTCTCATCCTGAATAAAATAAGTTGTATAGACGCTCGGTCTCAATTTAGGTGTACATTTTTTGGTGAATTTAAAGTACGTTTGGTCTCATGAAAAAGACCATTGAATAGTGGTGGATTGAGATGTTAAAATAAAGTTTGGAAACCGTTCAAAATATTGTATTATTTGTTAAGTATTAATTGTTTATAAGACAAGGTAATTATAACTAACTATTTTGACCTACCATTGATATACCAGTAACACATAAAAAATAATGTAGTATTGTATTAAAAAAAATATCTAATCCAAAATTATCTTTCCATTTTGTGCATTCTAATTTTTTTGTAACATTTTTGATCATTAAATTATCACGAAGGTTAGTTGAATTTTTTAAGTACAGTTTGCTTGGTAGATATTGTTATCAAAATTTAATTATATTACGCAAAAGAAGATGTCCGCAATAAAGAGCGTTCTTTGTTTTTAATTTGTTTTCTGCAACCACAAAAACCCCTTGATGTAATGTTCTATCATGTCGCAACCATACATGCAACAAGTTGTGGAAAACCAATGAGACGTCTGTGACACTGACAGATAAAATACAAACAAAGAAATTCGGTACCACTTTTAAATAGATTCACTGGAGTCCAGACAATAGCTGATAATAATTAAGATGCAAGACAGCGACTGGCAACAAGCAGACATGTAAGATTGAAAATTGAAGTGATTTTTTATAAGATTTTGAAGGTCACAAGCGAGTCAGGTAATTAAAGTAGTACTTGTCTTACCTTGATCACAAGTGATTTAATTTTGTTACCATGTTACGCCATCTAAGATTTTATATTTATCACTATGCTTTGTATATTATTACATAAAATAAGTAAATAACGTAATAATTTTATTGCAAAAGAAGGGCGAGTGTAATTTGTAAATAAATCTTCTCATGTCTCTAGTGTTTACTTATGATGACAGATTGCAGACAGATCTTTAATTCAAGTCGATCATAACTTCATCTCCTTGTATAAACACAACTTATAAACATCTTGAATGATAAATAGTTAATTAACTTAGACATTTCATTACCTCTGTCGTCTGGTTGCAGCTGATCTGATAAATCTGACACTGCTCTTCCTCGTAGTGTCTTGTTGCGTCTACCTGGCCACTCGCACACAGACAGGACCAGGAGAAGAAAGAACGCCGTCTAGCAAAGATTGTTGTTACTTGTTGGGATCCCTCAGCTGTTCCTCCCGACCATGGGTCGTGACCACAAGAAATGTAGAGGAGGGGACTGGTGGGCCCCCTCGGCGTTTAGAATCTTCACGCATGGTGAATTAGGCGGTAGTTTGGTGCTGTTTAAATGTTGCCATGTGTATGATGACTGAAGCAACACTGTGAATTGATACTGTATCTTTCGTCAATAAACGAATCGATTGACAACCTATTTGGTTCGATTGAAGATTTCGTCGATTGACAACTCAACCCAATGGAGAGTGTGGTCTGTATTAAGACGACTGCGGGCGGTGCTGTTATTCAGGTTATACATTGAAATTAAAATGTTGACTTAAGGTGCTGCAAGCGCGAGCGATTTTGCTGCGTTTTGTAGACACTTTTTGCGATACGATTGGAGACGAAATGGGTAGACCAAATTATTTGAAATTTTAATTGTGATTAGATAAAAGACAAACTTAGGGTTATCCCTTGGTACATTTTTAATTTTTTGTTTTGTTAATTAGTAATAATTAGTGGATTTTTGGTGAAAAATTAGCTATTTTCTCGTCTCTCTGGGCGCCGTATAAAATTAAATTTCAAAAATGTGCCAAGGGATAACCCTAAGTTTGTCTTTCATCTAATCATGATTAAAATTTGAGATCAATTGGTTTACGGGTTTGGTCTCCAATCGTATCGCAAATTTCATCGTTTTGCGCGGTTTTGTCGAATAACCGGCGCCTAATTAACGATGCAATAAGCAAAAATTAAAAAGGGCTACTAATATACAATCAGACTGATCATGTGAACATCCTGTAAAAGTTACACTCACTTATGAAACAATTTTTCTCTCTAAATTTTCTAAAACGGCCGAGCGCTAGTATCACCTTAACGTTTAAAATTATGGAATGATTGAGTAGAATCTTTACAATATTGAGAACGTATTTTTGTACTTATTCACGTGTGAGCTGAGTTTTGGTTGTCTAGTTTTGGAGGGAAATCTTCTATTTAGAGTTATTGACATTTTCATCTTAATATCTCAAAATATTTGTCAATTTGACAGTAAATGCACCGCACCTGCAAACAATTCTTACAGCGAATTCCCAAGGTAGATCAGCAAATCTCATGTAGTATGCAATACAAACGCTCGCTTCACACTACACACAATATTTTTCCTGGTAAATAATGATTATGTTAAAAATGTTGATGGGCATGGCGCATCATGCCCCGTTGTTATGCCGAGTAAGGGGTTCGTAAAATACAGTTTTTTTCTCTCAAGAAAATACCATATCCACAGATCGAGTGCGGGCGACTTTAGAAGTAAAATTATTTGGTTTTATGATATTTTGCTTGTTACATCAACCTCCAGAATGTATTTAATTTGACTTCCTATTCCGCCAGCAGTTTCAGGATATCCTGACGATAACGCGGTTTGTGTGTCAAAGCAAAAAACAAAACACATTTTCAACACTTCTCAGTTGAACTGGTCGTACCTAGAGAGCCTGTCGTACCTAGCCTAGTCGTACCATAGTCGTACTGTACTCTCCTCTCCTGACACTTGATAGAGTTGTCTTTAGCCCCCCCATCAACAGCCGCCGCCGCACCACTCCACAAACAACACAACAGCAGTTGATGACAGTTTACTGACGCATCGTATCGTCTCCAGAAAAAAATATTAAAATTTATTCATTTCGGGATCTGCATTTCGGGATCTTTTCTGCCACTTAGGCTAATGGCAATTTGGATGAATGATTAAATAGGATGATTAGGGATTTTGATAATGAAAACACAAGGATTGAACGTGGGAATAAAACAGTGGTGGCCTGTTTGTAGGGAACCTACCCAGCATTTGCCACCCGACTGAAAGAAAACATGAAAAAAATACCATAAAATTATAATAAACGAAAGCAAGTAATGTGAAAGCAAAATTAAGATCTGTGGACAGACAATGTCAAATCAACTGTGCATATTTATAATTTAATATAATTAATTGCTTCTCGTCTTATTTATAGAGTAAATCACATCGGCAACACTTGAGTTCCCGTGATCAATGGACCACATTCTTTAGATTATAAATCTGTATTATGTAAACAAACGCGCAGCTGGCTGGCTCTCCTCTTCTCTCTTCTTCATCGTGTGATCGCACACACTCACGCATTCAGCATTCTTCGACGCTACGACGCAATCAGTATCAGTAGCAGAGCGTCTTTCAGCTGTCACTGTGTCAATTTGTTCCGAGCAAGATTCAAGATGATCGCATTCAACTGGCCTGCTATTGGCGCCGTCATGATACCTAACGCCGGCGCCTGGATGAACATGTTGCGATCTGGCGATAACATCAATGTGTGGTACCAGGTAATTAGACATATTATTAGAGGTATTGAACTTGCACTGTTTTGGTTTGGTTTTGGTTTGGCATTAGTAACAATTGTTCAAGGGAATGAGGTGGTATTTCTGTGCAGTTCAAATTGACCCCATGCATTCTGATTAGATTGAGTGTCAACTGTCAATGCGTGGCATGAGTTATAATTGGATTTTTGACATTGAATAAAATGTGTTATTTACGTAAACATAACACGAGGCAGCGGATGAGTGTGAAGCTAGCAATTGTTCGTTCTACTACACTTGTCGCTGCCAACTGTTGAATTGATGGTTTTCACGCTGGATTTGGCGCAATTAATTTTGAAACTTGAATGTAAATTACAACACGAAATACGTACATTAACATACAATACGTACTTGTTTTTATTATACTTGGCAACACATTTTATGAAGACCACGCCATTATTTCTTACAACTTTTTATGCCAGCTTATAAATTCTGAAAATTAGAAGTTCTAAGTGTAAATATAATCTTCTCTTGAATTAATCTGGAAAAATTTAAAACAATACACTTAGTAATTCTCTATCTCCAAAATTTTCATGATTTTTACGTAATTTTTTAAAATTATATTTGAAGCAGTTGGTATTCATTAAAAAAAATACAATTTTAATTTCGTAAATTGCAGGAACTATTATTACATATTTATTGGGAATCAGTGGAATGCGACTAATTAGGTACAAAGAAATACCTATAGTTATTTAATTTTATTCGTTTTTCTGTGATGCAGACGGTGAAGATGCCTCGTGGAACGCCACCGGATTGGGTGTTCGGACCGGTGTGGACCGGTATCTACTCTGGCATGGGTTATGCGTCGTACTTGATCTGGCGCGACTCTGGGAAGCAGTTCGGAGGCGCCGCAGCGCTTCCTCTGGCGCTCTACGCATCTCAATATGCACTAAACTGGATCTGGGCAGAGATATTCTTCAAGTTTCACAACTTCAAATGGGTGAGGAACTTATTGGTTGTGCTGGGAGGTTCTTGAAAATGCTCTCAAACATGACAAAAGTCTCCCTTAAAAAGAGTTAATTTTCACACAACATTTTAACACTTTTTTAATGATTTTAATTTTTCCATTTCATTGCACGAAAATGAATGCCTTAGGTTCTTGATACCTAACATTATTGAATTCAATACAGTTGTGCATTGCATGGTGTTAGCCAGAAAGTTTCTTTAAATATTTATTTAGGTGCTTTGCACATAGTTATTAATACGTTCATCAGGCTTAAATTTTTTTTATAATTCTTCGTCGTCAATTCGTTAACTTTACCTACACTCAATAGTTATTTTCAAAAATCCTTATCCTTTGCAATATTTAAATCCCAACAAAAAATGTTCACCCTCTTATTTTTTAATTATTTGTTGTACCTATTTCATAGATTTTATTTGATCGAACATAATTTAAATTCATTAAATATAAAAACAAGGAACAGTTGAGGAGTGAAAAATCTTTTAATTTTATCAATATGAGCCTAAAACACTTAAAACGTAACTGCTTACTCCCGCCTCTGCATTACATTTATCGCACAATACATCTTCGTGCTTCACTTGTTCAGAGCTTCCTTGAGATGGTGCTTCTTGACGTGAACGTCGCTGCTTGTGGCCTGGCTTTCTACCGAGTGAACAAGACGGCTGGTTGGCTGGTGGCTCCGATGATGGCCTGGCTGAT
This sequence comes from Leuctra nigra, assembly GCA_934045905.1. Taxonomy (NCBI): domain Eukaryota; kingdom Metazoa; phylum Arthropoda; class Insecta; order Plecoptera; family Leuctridae; genus Leuctra; species Leuctra nigra. Next base: position 16,117,489 of record OW203767.1, on the reverse strand, counting down.
GTATACGACGCAGCTGCAGTACCGCCTCTACCGCAGCAACCCTAAAGCTCTGCCGGACAAGGAGAACTAACTCCGCAGCAGCTGACAACCGGATACCTCAACTACAAGTGCCTTAAGACAATCATATACCTCATTTCTATTGTAATGGTCATTGTAATGGCGTAATGGATTTATTGCTAATACCTACCTACCTACAAAGAGGGCACATATATTTTTCTTATTGCTTTACTTTATTTTTAAGAAGAAAAATAGAAAATCATGAATATTTCATCATGAATTCATTGATAATTAACATGTTTTGTTTTTATCAATTTGCTTTTCTACTTGCCATTATTTTGTGCCAAAATAATTTTATATTTTAATTTCTGTATTTTCATTAATTTTTTCTATTACTTTAATATTTTGGCAGCTTAGCATTTTTGTACGTGGAATTATTAATTAAACATTAGTAACCATTAAAAATATTAATTTTACTTTTTAATTGCAATTTTGTCAAAAATAAATGATTTTTTATCAAAATTTTATAAATGTGTTCATTTTTATAATTGTTTTACTATAAGTTAGACTGGGAATAATAATAATAATAATAATAATAATAATAATAATAATAATAATAATAATAATAATAATAATAATAATAAAATACTTTATTTCAGTAAGTGAACAAATACGAAAATGGCGATGTTCAGCATGCAGAATGCTTTCGTATGCTGCAGAGGTTGCTCTGCCACTGCTCTGCATACATATTTATTGTGCTAATACAAATATTTAGTTGTAGTAAGTTATACAAAATTACATAGACATTTTTAATCTTCTTAGCGTATTTTCATATTTTGACGTTGGCAACACTGCACCATGTGGCATAGCAACAACTGGTTCAAGGTTAGCATCCTTCCATCCAGCTTGTTTGAGCGGCGTTTTGTGTGTTTAAATAAAGAGAAGAGTGAACAAGATTCAAGATGATCTCACTGAACTGGCCTGCTATTGGCGCCGTGATATTACCTAACGTCGGCGGCTGGTTGATAATGCAGCGATGTGATAATGACCTCAAAGTGTGGTACAAGGTAATTGTAAATTGTTTTTTGATGGGGTTTTGTTTGAGCCAACTTCAAATCACAAGCTGTGATAGAGAGCACTAAGTGTAAGGGAAGAGGTTGCATTGAATGTCAATGCATTCGTGCATTAATCTAGTTCTACCCTTCTCATTCAAATTTCTTTTACAAATGTAATTTTAAAAAACCGCACCTATCGATATTTTGGATTCAATTTTTCGATATGTTGATTCGATTTTCCTTCATGCGATATAAAGAATCGATTGAAATAGAATTGACATTTTCATTAAAAAGTAAAAAAACCATATCCCTATAAAGGGATGGTTCTTTTCGCTACCAACTGCTAGTGCTCACGCTGGTATTGTTGCAATTAATTTTAATTAAACCGCAAGCACCAAAATTGTTACCAAATGTTGCATGCGTGTGTGCCAGACGGTGAAGATGCCACTCGGAACGCCACCGGACTGGGTGTACGCTCTGATGGGGTTCATCTGCAACTCTGTTATGGGCTACGCGGCTTACATGGTCTGGCGCGACTCGGGGCGAGAGTTGGGAGGCGCCGCAGCGTTGCCTCTTGCGCTCTACGCCTCACAGTATGCACTCGACTTGCTCTGGACGGAGATATTCTTCAAGTTACATAGTTTTAAATGGGTGAGGAACTCAATAATTGTGGTCGGACATTATTACAAACTTGAGATAGGCCAAGTTTATCGAATAAAAGGAAAACAACTTCTGCATAATATGTCCCACCCTACGTGGCAGTAGAATGAGACTGTTTTACTTCGATAACATTTAAAGTACTACATAGGTACATTTCTTTGTAGATTCGTTCTTTGACTCGGATGGGGAGAACAGTTAGTGCTGTAGGGAAAGAGTTTCTTGATATCTAGGAATAATCAAAATAATTGTTTTGCTGATAGATTCCACTCCACGTTAGGGTGGGACGGACTATACCTTCCTAATCCTATTTATGAACGGAATAGGACAGAATGGAATAGAATTTTAGATTTTTTTTAGCTGTGTATTGTTTTCTCCTGAAATCTATGTAGTTTACAAAAAATTAATTGTAGAAGTAATTACCTATAATCAATGTAAAAACTAATATTGAAGTTTTTTGGAAATTAAAATTATTTGCTGGTTATCCTTTTAAATTTTTTATTTTTTTTCATAACAAAATGTTTCACAACATGCACGGAACATGCTCTTGTCCCAAGATTTACAACTCACGCCTCTGCATTCATTGCACAATACATCTTCATGCTTCACTTGTGCAGAGCTTCCTTGAGATGGTGCTTCTTGACGTGAACGTCGCTGCTTGTGGCCTGGCTTTCTACCGAGTGAACAAGACAGCTGGTTCGCTGGTGGCTCCGATGATGGCCTGGCTGATGTACACGACGCAGCTGCAGTACCGCCTCTACCGCAGCAACCCTAAAGCTCTGCCAGACAAGGAGAACTAGCTCCGCAGCAGCTGACAAACGGTTACAATCATAACCGGTGGGGCAATCTTACCTCATTCCCATTATATGTAATGGTCGACCATTGCAAATACCGACATTCTGCACACATGTTTTGATTATTATGTGCTTTACAGTCTTTATATCATGGTGGTAGAGAGGCCATCATGGGCATAGGATACAGAGTGGTGAATTCACGGAGCGCTGAGAGCCGGTCCCTTAACGTCGTGGAAAGCACCATGCAGCACGCCTGGTGGTGAACGCGGTACTAGACACCAACCCGGCAGTATGCAGACTTTCACGAGTTGGCCGCTAGGGCGCTCTGCTGCCTGCTGCCGAGAGAGCTGTCTGTTTACCTTAACAGATACCGTCCACAGACTTAGCATGGGCGGTACAGCTCTTGTCATCCCACCTCTCTGTATACCATCATGCTTTATATTATTAAGAAAAATAGTTACTCAAGGGATATTTCACCATGCAGTATAGTAATTGAGTTGATATTGGAACTTTTGTATTTTTGTACTTACCTAATTATTTTGGCAGCATTGATCTATTTACTAGGCATTAGTAAAATTTCATGTAAAATAATTATTAAACATAATAAAACCTTTTTATACATATAAATTCAAAATAAATATTTTCTTTCAATCCATGTATTTTTATAGTTCCATCTAGGATAAGTTAGGATAAGGTAGAGATGAAAAGTAACTTAAAATTTCATGTAAAATAATTATTAAATAATTAAATATTTTTGATAGGTAGGTACCTATACAAGGACGTATTCAGGGGTAGGCGGGGGGAGGGGGGGCATGGCCCCCCCCGCCCCCCCCCCCCGAAATCAGGGTTCATCAAAAAAAATATACACATTTAAAATAATGTGTGAAAATAAACTTTAAAAAATAGATTAGAATGGTTAGAATCTTAGAATGGAGTTAAAATTCCAAAATTTTCCGGTGCTATGTGCCCCGGACTTACATATTATTATCCTAATAAATTCAAGAAATTTACCAATTCTTCAACCTCTTAGACCAATTTTTTAATATTTTGTAATTTATAATTTCCCAAAATAGCTATACACTGAGATTCAAAATTGCACCTAAACGAACCCCCTGATTTCCACTGTGATTTTCAAAATATTAGTAATGTCCACCCCCGCCCTTGTACCTATAATTTCAAAATAGCGTATTTTCTAATGTTGATGTTGGCTCTACTGCACCATGTGTTGCATCAGCTGGTTACGTCACACACTGACAGTGGCCTTCACGAGTTCACGTCACGCGTCATTGTTTTGTTCTTCGAATCGAACTTGGTTGTGGTTGCCACTGCAGTAGCTTCGTAGTAATATAATTTTAATTTGAAGATATACACTCTGAAGATGTCGTTTTCGTTTAATTGGCCGCTTGTTGGAGCAACTATTTTGCCGAATATTGGCGGATGGGCTAGCGCCTTTATGACGAGGAATGAAGTGGCTACATGGTACAAGGTAAGTTTTAAAAACGATGTGTTGGGGTGTGTACCTACTTGTTGATTTAAGACACTCACAGGTGCTGCCAGCCGATATAATTTTAGCGCATAGGTAGATAGCTCAGAATACAATTAGGTAGTTTATTAGTTTGATTTGTCCCTTGTGAGAGCCCTCAAAACACACAGAGTGGAAGGGTTTGTGTCAAAAACAGTAGGTACCTAGGTTTACCTAGTAGGTACCTACTATCTGTTTAATAATGTGTTGGTCACTGCTATGACATAACACATGTTTATACAATTTTATAGTTCCTTGAAAACAAAGGACTACCTACCTACCTACAATATTAGTTTATTACCCACATTGCATAATCATTTTCAAGGTCGTATTATGTGAGTATGAAATGTGTTCTTCCTGTGTGCTGTAGGTACAGCTATTTAGTACTACCTAGGTACCTACTAGAATGTTTGGAACAGAATATTTCCAATGAACCAACAGTCTCTCTTATTTATTGACAGACTTTGAACAGACCTACGTGGACTCCGCCAGACTGGGCGTTCGGGCCTGTATGGACGGCGTTGTACTCTGGCATGGGTTATGCGTCGTACCTGGTCTGGCGTGACGCCGGGAGACAGTTCGGAGGCCCGGCAACTCTTCCTCTTGCACTCTTCGGCTCACAGTTGGCCTTGAACTGGGCATGGACTCCCATCTTCTTTGGAATGCACAATCTCAAATGGGTGAGTTTCAAACTAGTAGGTACTAAATTGAGGGATGTGCGTTGTGAAAAATGTCTGACCGAACCGGGCCTCGAACCTTGGTCATCTCACTTGCCGGGTGAGTGCTCTACGAACTGGGCAACCCAGCCGGACGGACAGACATTAGTCATTACATTCTCATAAAATGGTTCCTACGGTTTTATTTTCAATAGTAGGCCTAGGTACGAGATACATTTTAATTTACAATTTGTTTCCGTTATGCTATTATGTTATGCTATGTGGCACAATCTGTGGACCAGTTATCTAATTTGGTTTTAATATAGTACAGCCAAATGTACTTTTCTGAAACCAAACAGTTGTTTTGTAGCATGAAATAAAGTCAAGATAAGAATTCTAAATTGTTATCTGAAATTTTATGTTATCTACTTCTGCAAAACAATTTGGCCACAATAAGTCCAGTCAGTCTATAGGTAAAAATTATGGGTGTAGTAGGTAATACAAGCTTAAAATTAATATTCACCATTGTATTCAGAAAAATTATCTTTGCATGCAATATTTATTATGTAGTTTTTGGGAGTAATGGTTAGGGAGGGAGGGGGGGTCAAAGACGAATTCGTTATACCACGGTTATGGTTACCTAATCCTATTAAAATCTTATTAATTTCCACACTTGGAAAACAAATTGCTTAAGTCCATATCCCACTAAGCATTTCAAATTCAACAATTTCCAGCCAACGAATTTGCACTTTATGTTAAACTCTGGAATCCAATTGACTTTATACTAACTCAATTAGAAATCTAGCATTTCTTCTGCATTTGACTTTTCTTGTCTCCTCCGTGTAGGGTTTGATCGAGATCAGTGTCTTGTGGGGTGCGGCAGCAGCGACCGGGATTGCCTTCTTCCAAGTGAACAAGACTGCTGGCTACATCTTCATACCGTACATGGTGTGGCTGTCATTAGCCACCGCTCTCACCAACTACATTTACACACATAATCCGCCCAAGGCCATCGAGGCCAAGGATTAGCGCTGGAGAAGATAATCTCATTATGCGGTGGTAGTTTGCTTAGCTTCTTTCTATTTGGTGCTTGTGATCAGGCGTGGTTCTAGGAGCGAAAATGGGGGTGGACAGATGAAAGTTGGTGATAAACACGATCCGCGGGGATTGTTTTGGATATTTGATGGTCATAGAAGCGTTTCTGAGTGTTTTCTGAATATTTTGCCTTGTTTCTTAAAATAAACTTAAAAAACTGCCAGTCAATATAGCAGGCAGGAAAAAACCCGACTTTGGTTTTACAGGAGAATATTATTTGTAGCTCTTTACCATATTTAATTTTGATATAAATTGATTTTTTAATAAAGCATGATAATAATTAAAGTACCTAGAAGGTACTTAAGAAATCCTCCTAGAACCATGCCTGCTAGTAATAGATTGCCCGTTTATGATTTATGATCCTCCGTAAATTTCTTGAGTAACTATTTCCATATTTTTTATTTTGTTTAGTACCATATACCCATGATACCTACTTATAAGTTACTTCATTTGTTTGTCTTCTTGCCTCATTTGATTTGTATTACATTTCTTGCAATCCAGAAATAATGAAGGTCATGCCAAACTAATGTCTGGCTTCGTAAATCTCAGGTTCATGTACACTCGGCCAAACAAAACTTGAACGTTGACCAAATTTGAATGACTGCTGGTCATGTCCTATAACCAATCAAAGCTTGTTATTATCATTGAAATGTGAGGTCACCTACTAGAGTGAGACAATGAGTTCGCTTAGACGGACTTCTGATGGTGCGATCTTACATTTATCAGCCTATCAGAATTATTGAATGTTCAAGTTTGGTTTGGCTAAGTGTACCTTCACAATACACTTGACATTTAATGGGAGTTGATCAGAAATTAGTTCGAAGTAGATACTGTATTTAGAATGTTTCTAACCTACTGCTGAGAAAAATATGTAGTTGTTAACAAAATGTTTTATGAATCTATATCAGAAGAAGACTGTCAAAGCACAAGTATTTTCCACTTTTACGGAGTTGTGGACATTTTTGTTTATGAAATGAAGAAGCTATAATGTATTCCATTTGATGTGAAAAACACTCGTAATTTTTAAAGAATATTATATTATAGATAAATATAACATTATTGTAAGTCGCCACAAGCTATAATTATGAAATGTATTAAAAATGAAATTGAATTACTACATTCTTTTATTTGCAACAGCTGTCCTCGTATAATATGTGGTACTACCAAAGGTACTATTACATTTATAATTAAAACAATTCTTTCAATTTTATTTTATTTTATTTTATTTTATTTTGTAATTCAAAGTGAATTCACTGCTAGCTAGTGAATCTTAGCATGAACAGCGTGGTCGAGGCACGCTGCGTGGTCGAGGCAGGTCGTGTTTGATAGCTCCGCGAAACAAGTTCCTTTCAGTAGTGGAAATGACGAATGTTGTTACGAGATCTAGGAAAACTGTGCCAAGTTTGGATGGTACCGTTGTTGACAATGAGGACAAAAATAAAAGTGTTCGTGAAATTATCGAAATATTCGACGATTTAAAAAGTATTGACTTAAGTTTTACCGAGGACAATAGTGTTATAGTACGTAATTTGCCTCTGTCTGAGCAAATGCCTCAGAGTGATGTGGATTTCTTAATAAGAGAAAACAATCTGTTAAGAAAAAGAATATCCGATCTAGAATATATTACTCAACTGCAACGAGATAAAATAGATCAATTAGAGTTGAAGCTAAAAGAAGAAATCTCGACTACAGTGGAGCACGAATTGACCTTGGCGGGAGATATACCCGTTCATCGCAATCCCGATGTCGGCGATGTCAACAAGGAACGCATTGTCCTTGGCGGCAGAAATACCAGCGCATCGCGTCAGCGAGATCACCGGAGAAGAAAACCAACAACAGGCGAGGAGGTCATCACGAATGACGGCGAAATTCCTGAATTCGAGCCGCATCAGCACCATAGCAACGATGACGCTCATTCACATGGGCAACAGATAAATAACTATCAACAAATGCAGCGTGATAAGTGGAAAAACGTCGGTAAAGTGCAAAATGAAGTGAGTAGTGCAGTAGCTCCCAAGTATGTGCGTATTAAGCGCTGTTTTCAGTGCCAACGTTATGGACACATCGCTAGAGAGTGTCGAGGTGAAATGGTGTGCGAGTTTTGCGCAGGACCGCATAACATTCGTGTCTGCGAAGAGGAAATCATGAACTGTATAAATTGTATTAGATATAAAGGTAGATGCAAGCTAGATATTAGCACGGTGCATGAAGCCAGTGACCTTAACTGCTCTTATTACGTAAAAATAAAAAATGACCTGTCCAAACAAAAAATGTAGCAACTAAAGGATGGCTTGCCGAGCAGTAGTATAGAAGCTATTACATTAATAGATAATGCAGAGCATGAAGATACAGATATCATACATTTAAATGCTCAAAGTTTAACAAAGAACTATTATGATATTCTAACTTACATTAAGAAAATAAATCCGATTTTAATAGGCATTGGGGAAACTCATGTAAATGATAAGATATATGACAAAGAAATTGACATACCTGGTTATAGAATGATCAGATGTAATTCTCATTCGAGATTTACGGGGGGAGTTATTATGTATGTTAAAAATAACATCAGTGCAAATGTCATTGTTAACATAAGTGAAAAGAAATTAGGATACTGGTTTATTGGGGTGCAGGTCTGTATTAGAGGATCCACATGTGTTATATACACAGGGTACATATCTCCTAATGCTAAGAAAAAAGAAGCAGTTAATTTTATTGAGAAGATTTTTGAAGATGTTAAGAAAGTTAAAGGTATATTTATTATGATAGGGGATCTAAACTTTAATTGGTTGGTAAATGTTGGGTATGTTAAGAGACTGAAAGAGCTACTTGCTGAATATGGTCACAAACAGATTATAAAGGTCCCTACTAGAGTGACGAAAGACACAAAAACTCTCATCGATATTGTAATTACAAATTATGGTGCACTGGTAACTGCAGATATCATGCCTAATGTTAGTATATCTGATCACGAGGTGATTGGTGTCACTATTAGAAACGCTCAGATAAATAAAAAAGAAGCCAAGGATGTGACAAGATGGGTCGATGACTGGAATAATTACAATAGTGATGCTTTTAGGAATGACCTTTATACGAGAGATTGGAGTTATAATGATTTGGATTTGGATTCCAAGTACAAGGTGTGGAAGACAAACATATTAGAGTCTAGGAATGAGTGTTTACAAAAAGTTGAAGTAACAAGAAAAAATAGAAAGAATATTCCGTGGCTAGGTAGGGAAATTAAAGAAAATATATCTAGCAGAAACTTATTGTATAAGAGGGCTAAAGTGTCGGGTAATCATGATGACTGGATACAGTATAAAAAGAGTAGAAATGTGGTTACCAGAAGTCTCAAGTCTGCTCAAAGAAATTACTATGAAAGAAAAATTGATGATGTTAAAGGGGATAGTAATAAGTTATGGCGTACACTTAAAGGAATTTGTAATACAGAAATGAAATGTGATATTCAGAATGAAATTGTAAATAATGAAGATATCTTGTTGACGGAGGAAAAGGATATTGCTAATGCTTTTAACAATTATTTTCTTGACAGTATCACTAAGATAGTTGAAAGTATTCCAAATTTGGATCATTATACAGTAGAGGAAGAAAATGTAAATACTTTTGAATCTTTTAAAAGTATATCTCTTGTGACTCTAGAACATGAAATGAAAAGTTTGAAAAGCATAAAAGGTGATGTAGATGGTATACCGTATAAACTTTTCATGGATTCCCATAAAGTGTCCAAATACTTTGTTCTTGATTTTATAAATATGTCATTATCGCAGGGCTGTTTTCCTACTGATTTAAAGGAATCTACCATCATTCCTATTCCTAAGGTGAAAAATACGATTCAAATGTGTGAATTTAGACCTATAAACATGTTGGCAATCATGGATAAAATACTTGAGAGTGTGGTACACAGTCAATTAAGCGAGTACCTGGATGTAAATAAACTTTTGTACATTAATCAATCTGGATTCCGAGAGAAACACTCATGTGAGACAGCAGTTCAGGGTCTCCTAGCTAAATGGATGAAAGATGTAGATGATAATAAAGTTACGGTAGCAGTTTTTCTGGATCTTAAAAGAGCGTTTGAGACCGTTAATTTGGATAGATTACTCTACAAAATCAGGTATAAATATGGTATAGAAGGAACAGTTCTCAAGTGGCTACAAAGCTATTTAGTTGGAAGGTACCAAAAGGTCAAATATGGGAAGTGTTTGTCCGAGAAGAAATTGTGTATTCATGGTGTTCCACAAGGCTCTACATTGGGACCATTACTTTTTATTATGTATATTAATGATATTCCGAGTGTTGTTGAAAAATGTTTTTTAAATTTGTATGCGGATGACATGGTGATTTCTGTAGCTTCTGAAAATGTAAATGAAGCCATATGTACAATAAACCATGAACTTATAAACGTAGTAAATTGGCTTCATGTAAATAAACTTAAACTCAACGAAAGTAAATCAAAAATGATGGTAATTGGTAGAAAAAATGTAATGAAAAACACTCAGCCGCATGATAATGTAACTATAAGTGGAATTAATATTGAGTGTGTGGAATTTTATAAATATTTGGGAGTTTTAATTGATAATAGACTATGTTTTAAGAAACATATTCAAGATGTTATAAGTAAATTAGGAAAGAAAATCGGATATATGTATAGAGTTGGAGGTAATCTATCAACATGGACTAAAGTTATGATATATAACTGTATTATAAAACCGCATTTTACATACTGCAATACTTTGTTTTATAATAACACACAAGAAGATATTAATAGGTTGCAGATCATGCAGAACAAAGTAATGCGATGTATTCTTAGAGAAAGGAGGATGACCCCAACGAGTGGCATGAGAGAAAAACTTAAATGGTGTACTATCAGAGAAATGATAGACATAGCTGTGTATATATTTGTTTTTAAAATTTATAAAGGGTATATGCCAAAGTATTTTATCATTGACAAATCTCTGCATGAACACATGACTCGTCATGCAGATGATGCTTTTCTTACGCATTGTAACTACAGTAGGTTAAATAACAGTATATTTTATAAAGGGTTTAGGGATTTTAACAAAATCCCTAGAGTAATCAAAGATAGCAAAGATGTTCACGAGTTTAAGTTGGCTATAACTAAACATGTCAAAAGTGAGAGCAATTAATATGCTGTGTATTAAATAGTGTTGTGGATGTAGTTTAATAAGTTTTATAAGGAACAATGTTTATCAATGACTGTCTTTTATAATTACAATGTAATTCACAAATGACAATAAAAAATACTGAATACTGAATACTGAATACAGATGCTAAGCATCTGTTCATATTTCAAAGACTAGACGAGGGTTTGCTTCTAGACTAAAGTAGTAATATATTTCTAGTACCTATCTACCTATATTTTTTATGCGTAATTTTAATTGTTTACCTATAATATTATAGAAATATTTTAGCTTATTTTTGTTTGATTATGTTGGTATGCCTGCACCACGTGTTGCGTTGCTTCCATAGCAACAGCTGAATTTCACTGCTAGATAAGTAAATATTTCACTTGTATGTGTCGACCATTTCACCTAATATTGGTGGGTCAGCAGTACAATAATTGTACAGGACAACGTTTGAGATGGTTTTGAACCAAAGGCATCGAACTTGTTTGATACGGGATGACGCAAGGCAGGCGGTAGGAAGTACGCTGCCTGACAAGTGCTGCCAGTGCACATATTTTGTACCCTTAACTCGGTCGATAAATGAGAGCGCGGGATATTTCGGAAAAAGTTACAAAATGGGAAGGAAAATAAATGTAACCATACAAATATTAAGTTTCAAAAATGGTGATAATCAAAATCCAATCAAAAGGAGGATTTGGTTTTCGTACTGCATTCGATTTGATATGCGCTAGTTCAAAAATGCTTTCATTTTACTGCGTATTGTGGACTGCTTGGCTGCTCTACAGACCTTGAAGCAGAAGCTTAAAAAAGGCAGGGATGAAAATTTGGTATACATTTTTCGAACCTTTCAAGATTAAATGTCCTTAAAATGACAAAAAACTTTTTAAAATAACGACAGATTAGACTGAAAATTGGCGAAAATACATAAAATGTTGGTAGTTGGTACCAATAATGGCCATACGAAGTTTTAAGTTCAATCGGTTCTAGTTTAAATTTTAAAAATCACAGGAAAGACGATTTAAATTTTAACCAATGGGAGGATTTGGCTAAAATTTTGTAAGATTGAGAACAATGTTGGTAGTAATGACTTGTAAAAATTTCAAATTGATTGGACCAACCAAACGATAGATTTTTTTAAAAAATGTGAACCACTCGGATGATTCGAAAAAATTAGGGTAAAAAAAGAGGTCCGTGCCAAAAGTGCCAAAAGGAGTCGCTCGCTCAATAACTAGATAATAACCTTGGTCACTGCCCCCTGTTAAAATGTATATTTTCAAATAATGCATTTTTTTTCTTGAGAAAACCACATAACTCCAGCTTGTAACGAAGTAACGAAGTGGAAGTACCTTGAGATCAGTTATTGTAACTGTGACAGTCGCAGCTAGGATTAGAGAGCAAATAGATCATTTTAAAAACAGGGACTAAGGTGCCTGGAAATAATACTGCATATGATTTTTCTTAGAAAGCAGAGCCACCGAGATAATATTTAAAATGGTCTATTACGAAATCTACTTCGCGATTCTTTATAATATTTAAACTGCACGATGTCGTACAACACTAAAACTGTAAGTGTAAAGGAAGACGCAAGGTGTGAAATGAGTTAGTTGAAAAAATCTCGGTTTAGTTTATGTAAACTTTGATGAATCCAGTGGGATGTGGCATAATCATGCATTATAAATATTTACAAACAAAATCAATAATAGACTCACTTCAATCAGTTTAACCTACTTCAGCACAAGCCAATATTCTTATATCTTTATTAAAGAGACTAGACCTACACTTCCCCTGGGGCGGGGAAGTGTAGGTCTAGTCTCGTTATTCTTTATTCATATTTCTACAATTTAACACGGCGGCCATAGCTTTTTCAATACTTCACCCCCATCATTCAAATTTCATTCACCTTTCATCCACCCAGGTAAGCGCTTCTAGTTGTCTTTTGCTAGTGGCGCGCCTATTTTCGGAGGCCTATAGTGGAGGCAACAGCCAGCCTTACATAAAGACAAGCCACACTTTCTGCCAGCACACAAGCAGACATCATCACATTACGTAGTAGCCTACTGAGTCTGTTGTGTTGACAGGTCTGCTGGTTCTCCTCTACTAGGTACTGCACAGTGGCGTCGGAACCGGGGGGGCAGCAGGGGCACGTGCCCCCCCCCTAGACGTCTGAAGGGGGTGCAAGAGTATCAATCTGCCCCCCCTGGCAACGCATAATATATTTTAAAAGGTCTGAATATCAAAAAAAAAATCGCTGCGCGGCATTGTTGTTACCTAATGTCATGTGAGAGTCTTCTTACGAAATTCAATTGATTTTGTTATTTTACACCAAAATCATTTTAACACTGCCTAGAGTAATAAAGTTTGAGAAAATCGCTGCGGGGCATATTTATATGAACATTCCTGATATGAGTGAATGATTAACCTTTGTTTTCTTAAAATTAAAATAAAATGCACAAAAATCATTTGAAATTCAAAAAAAATCCGCTGCGCGGCATTTTAATGTGATATGTCTGAGATTTAATTTCATAATGCATTTCAAATTGGACCTATTGTGAATGTGAAAAAATGCAGAGATATCATCCAAAACTAATCACTTTTCAAGTGCATATTACCTACTTATATAATTTTATGACACATTTTCCACACATATTTTTTTAATCACTTTTTTTGGCAGTCCTGACGTGAAGTGGATCGGATCCAATTTACCAACAAATAATGTCGTCCATTTATTTGTTCAGAGAAAGATCGGTTTAAAAAGTGTGAAATCACGTAGAAACGCTCCAAATTCATTCTTGAAATTCAAGAATGATGTGCTGGGGGACCCTCCCCCCAGACCCCCCATTGTTTCCTTTGGCAATCGTGTTTCCCACACACATAGTCATTTACTGTATTATATTCTCCCTTACAATTTAGTACCTAACTTACCTAGATCCTAAGCAAAGTGTGCCCCCCCTGAGAAAATAGACTTCCGACGCCACTGGTACTGCACGCAGCTATCAAGTGTTATGATTACAACGAGAAGAAGCCACGTATCTTCCTAGCTGTGTAAGGAGTTGTACTGAGGCTGTTGTGTTGACAGGTCTGCTGGTTCTCCTCTACTAGGTACTGCACGCAGCTATCAAGTGTTATGATTACAACGAGAAGAAGCCACGTATCTTCCTAGCAGTGTTAGGAGTTGTACTGAGTCTGTTGTGTTGATAGGTCTGCTGGTTCTCCTCTACTAGGTACTGCACGCAGCTATCAAGTGTTATGATTACAACGAGAAGAAGCCACGTATCTTCCTAGCAGTGTTAGGAGTTGTACTGAGTCTGTTGTGTTGACAGGTCTGCTGGTTCTCCTCTACTACTGCACGCAGCTATCAAGTGTTTTGATTGCAACGAGAAGAAGCCACGTATCTTCCTAGCAGTGTTAGGAGTTGTACTGAGTCTGTTGTGTTGACAGGTCTGCTGGTTCTCCTCTACTACTGCACGCAGCTATCAAGTGTTATGATTACAACGAGAAGAAGCCACGTATCTTCCTAGCAGTGTTAGGAGTTGTACTGAGTCTGTTGTGTTGATAGGTCTGCTGGTTCTCCTCTACTAGGTACTGCACGCAGCTATCAAGTGTTTTGATTGCAACGAGAAGAAGCCACGTATCTTCCTAGCAGTGTTAGGAGTTGTACTGAGTCTGTTGTGTTGACAGGTCTGCTGGTTCTCCTCTACTACTGCACGCAGCTATCAAGTGTTTTGATTGCAACGAGAAGAAGCCACGTATCTTCCTAGCTGTGTTAGGAGTTGTACTGAGGCTGTTGTGTTGACAGGTCTGCTGGTTCTCCTCTACTAGGTACTGCACGCAGCTATCAAGTGTTATGATTACAACGAGAAGAAGCCACGTATCTTCCTAGCTGTGTTAGGAGTTGTACTGAGGCTGTTGTGTTGACAGGTCTGCTGGTTCTCCTCTACTAGGTACTGCACGCAGCTATCAAGTGTTATCATTGCAACGAGAAGAAGCCACGTATCTTCCTAGCAGTGTTAGGAGTTGTACTGAGTCTGTTGTGTTGATAGGTCTGCTGGTTCTCCTCTACTAGGTACTGCACGCAGCTATCAAGTGTTATGATTACAACGAGAAGAAGCCACGTATCTTCCTAGCTGTGTTAGGAGTTGTACTGAGGCTGTTGTGTTGACATGTCTGCTGGTTCTCCTCTACTAGGTACTGCACGCAGCTATCAAGTGTTATGATTACAACGAGAAGAAGCCACGTATCTTCCTAGCTGTGTTAGGAGTTGTACTGAGGCTGTTGTGTTGACAGGTCTGCTGGTTCTCCTCTACTAGGTACTGCACGCAGCTATCAAGTGTTATCATTGCAACGAGAAGAAGCCACGTATCTTCCTAGCAGTGTTGGGAGTTGTACTGAGTCTGTTGTGTTGATAGGTCTGCTGGTTCTCCTCTACTAGGTACTGCACGCAGCTATCAAGTGTTATGATTACAACGAGAAGAAGCCACGTATCTTCCTAGCTGTGTTAGGAGTTGTACTGAGGCTGTTGTGTTGACAGGTCTGCTGGTTCTCCTCTACTAGGTACTGCACGCAGCTATCAAGTGTTATGATTACAACGAGAAGAAGCCACGTATCTTCCTAGCAGTGTTAGGAGTTGTACTGAGTCTGTTGTGTTGATAGGTCTGCTGGTTCTCCTCTACTAGGTACTGCACGCAGCTATCAAGTGTTATGATTACAACGAGAAGAAGCCACGTATCTTCCTAGCTGTGTTAGGAGTTGTACTGAGGCTGTTGTGTTGATAGGTCTGCTGGTTCTCCTCTACTAGGTACTGCACGCAGCTATCAAGTGTTTTGATTGCAACGAGAAGAAGCCACGTATCTTCCTAGCTGTGTTAGGAGTTGTACTGAGGCTGTTGTGTTGACAGGTCTGCTGGTTCTCCTCTACTAGGTACTGCACGCAGCTATCAAGTGTTATCATTGCAACGAGAAGAAGCCACGTATCTTCCTAGCAGTGTTAGGAGTTGTACTGAGTCTGTTGTGTTGATAGGTCTGCTGGTTCTCCTCTACTAGGTACTGCACGCAGCTATCAAGTGTTATGATTACAACGAGAAGAAGCCACGTATCTTCCTAGCTGTGTTAGGAGTTGTACTGAGGCTGTTGTGTTGACAGGTCTGCTGGTTCTCCTCTACTAGGTACTGCACGCAGCTATCAAGTGTTATGATTACAACGAGAAGAAGCCACGTATCTTCCTAGCAGTGTTAGGAGTTGTACTGAGTCTGTTGTGTTGATAGGTCTGCTGGTTCTCCTCTACTAGGTACTGCACGCAGCTATCAAGTGTTATCATTGCAACGAGAAGAAGCCACGTATCTTCCTAGCTGTGTTAGGAGTTGTACTGAGGCTGTTGTGTTGACAGGTCTGCTGGTTCTCCTCTACTAGGTACTGCACGCAGCTATCAAGTGTTATCATTGCAACGAGAAGAAGCCACGTATCTTCCTAGCTGTGTAAGGAGTTGTACTGAGGCTGTTGTGTTGACAGGTCTGCTGGTTCTCCTCTACTAGGTACTGCACGCAGCTATCAAGTGTTATGATTACAACGAGAAGAAGCCACGTATCTTCCTAGCTGTGTTAGGAGTTGTACTGAGGCTGTTGTGTTGACAGGTCTGCTGGTTCTCCTCTACTAGGTACTGCACGCAGCTATCAAGTGTTATCATTGCAACGAGAAGAAGCCACGTATCTTCCTAGCAGTGTTAGGAGTTGTACTGAGGCTGTTGTGTTGACAGGTCTGCTGGTTCTCCTCTACTAGGTACTGCACGCAGCTATCAAGTGTTATCATTGCAACGAGAAGAAGCCACGTATCTTCCTAGCTGTGTTAGGAGTTGTACTGAGGCTGTTGTGTTGACAGGTCTGCTGGTTCTCCTCTACTAGGTACTGCACGCAGCTATCAAGTGTTATCATTGCAACGAGAAGAAGCCACGTATCTTCCTAGCAGTGTTAGGAGTTGTACTGAGTCTGTTGTGTTGACAGGTCTGCTGGTTCTCCTCTACTAGGTACTGCACGCAGCTATCAAGTGTTATCATTGCAACGAGAAGAAGCCACGTATCTTCCTAGCAGTGTTAGGAGTTGTACTGAGGCTGTTGTGTTGACAGGTCTGCTGGTTCTCCTCTACTAGGTACTGCACGCAGCTATCAAGTGTTATGATTACAACGAGAAGAAGCCACGTATCTTCCTAGCTGTGTTAGGAGTTGTACTGAGGCTGTTGTGTTAACAGGTCTGCTGGTTCTCCTCTACTAGGTACTGCACGCAGCTATCAAGTGTTATCATTGCAACGAGAAGAAGCCACGTATCTTCCTAGCTGTGTTAGGAGTTGTACTGAGGCTGTTGTGTTGACAGGTCTGCTGGTTCTCCTCTACTAGGTACTGCACGCAGCTATCAAGTGTTATCATTGCAACGAGAAGAAGCCACGTATCTTCCTAGCAGTGTTAGGAGTTGTACTGAGGCTGTTGTGTTGACAGGTCTGCTGGTTCTCCTCTACTAGGTACTGCACGCAGCTATCAAGTGTTATCATTACAACGAGAAGAAGCCACGTATCTTCCTAGCTGTGTAAGGAGTTGTACTGAGGCTGTTGTGTTGACAGGTCTGCTGGTTCTCCTCTACTAGGTACTGCACGCAGCTATCAAGTGTTATGATTACAACGAGAAGAAGCCACGTATCTTCCTAGCTGTGTTAGGAGTTGTACTGAGGCTGTTGTGTTGACAGGTCTGCTGGTTCTCCTCTACTAGGTACTGCACGCAGCTATCAAGTGTTATCATTGCAACGAGAAGAAGCCACGTATCTTCCTAGCAGTGTTAGGAGTTGTACTGAGGCTGTTGTGTTGACAGGTCTGCTGGTTCTCCTCTACTAGGTACTGCACGCAGCTATCAAGTGTTATCATTGCAACGAGAAGAAGCCACGTATCTTCCTAGCAGTGTTAGGAGTTGTACTGAGTCTGTTGTGTTGATAGGTCTGCTGGTTCTCCTCTACTAGGTACTGCACGCAGCTATCAAGTGTTATGATTACAACGAGAAGAAGCCACGTATCTTCCTAGCTGTGTTAGGAGTTGTACTGAGGCTGTTGTGTTGACAGGTCTGCTGGTTCTCCTCTACTAGGTACTGCACGCAGCTATCAAGTGTTATGATTACAACGAGAAGAAGCCACGTATCTTCCTAGCAGTGTTAGGAGTTGTACTGAGTCTGTTGTGTTGATAGGTCTGCTGGTTCTCCTCTACTAGGTACTGCACGCAGCTATCAAGTGTTATGATTACAACGAGAAGAAGCCACGTATCTTCCTAGCAGTGTTAGGAGTTGTACTGAGTCTGTTGTGTTGATAGGTCTGCTGGTTCTCCTCTACTAGGTACTGCACGCAGCTATCAAGTGTTATGATTACAACGAGAAGAAGCCACGTATCTTCCTAGCTGTGTTAGGAGTTGTACTAAGGCTGTTGTGTTGACAGGTCTGCTGGTTCTCCTCTACTAGGTACTGCACGCAGCTATCAAGTGTTATCATTGCAACGAGAAGAAGCCACGTATCTTCCTAGCAGTGTTAGGAGTTGTACTGAGTCTGTTGTGTTGACAGGTCTGCTGGTTCTCCTCTACTAGGTACTGCACGCAGCTATCAAGTGTTATCATTGCAACGAGAAGAAGCCACGTATCTTCCTAGCTGTGTTAGGAGTTGTACTGAGGCTGTTGTGTTGACAGGTCTGCTGGTTCTCCTCTACTAGGTACTGCACGCAGCTATCAAGTGTTATCATTGCAACGAGAAGAAGCCACGTATCTTCCTAGCTGTGTTAGGAGTTGTACTGAGGCTGTTGTGTTGACAGGTCTGCTGGTTCTCCTCTACTAGGTACTGCACGCAGCTATCAAGTGTTATCATTGCAACGAGAAGAAGCCACGTATCTTCCTAGCAGTGTTAGGAGTTGTACTGAGGCTGTTGTGTTGACAGGTCTGCTGGTTCTCCTCTACTAGGTACTGCACGCAGCTATCAAGTGTTATCATTACAACGAGAAGAAGCCACGTATCTTCCTAGCTGTGTAAGGAGTTGTACTGAGGCTGTTGTGTTGACAGGTCTGCTGGTTCTCCTCTACTAGGTACTGCACGCAGCTATCAAGTGTTATGATTACAACGAGAAGAAGCCACGTATCTTCCTAGCTGTGTTAGGAGTTGTACTGAGGCTGTTGTGTTGACAGGTCTGCTGGTTCTCCTCTACTAGGTACTGCACGCAGCTATCAAGTGTTATCATTGCAACGAGAAGAAGCCACGTATCTTCCTAGCAGTGTTAGGAGTTGTACTGAGGCTGTTGTGTTGACAGGTCTGCTGGTTCTCCTCTACTAGGTACTGCACGCAGCTATCAAGTGTTATCATTACAACGAGAAGAAGCCACGTATCTTCCTAGCTGTGTAAGGAGTTGTACTGAGGCTGTTGTGTTGACAGGTCTGCTGGTTCTCCTCTACTAGGTACTGCACGCAGCTATCAAGTGTTATGATTACAACGAGAAGAAGCCACGTATCTTCCTAGCTGTGTTAGGAGTTGTACTGAGTCTGTTGTGTTGATAGGTCTGCTGGTTCTCCTCTACTAGGTACTGCACGCAGCTATCAAGTGTTATGATTACAACAAGAAGAAGCCACGTATCTTCCTAGCAGTGTTAGGAGTTGTACTGAGGCTGTTGTGTTGACAGGTCTGCTGGTTCTCCTCTACTAGGTACTGCACGCAGCTATCAAGTGTTATCATTACAACGAGAAGAAGCCACGTATCTTCCTAGCTGTGTAAGGAGTTGTACTGAGGCTGTTGTGTTGACAGGTCTGCTGGTTCTCCTCTACTAGGTACTGCACGCAGCTATCAAGTGTTATCATTGCAACGAGAAGATGCCACGTATCTTCCTAGCTGTGTTAGGAGTTGTACTGAGGCTGTTGTGTTGACAGGTCTGCTGGTTCTCCTCTACTAGGTACTGCACGCAGCTATCAAGTGTTATCATTGCAACGAGAAGATGCCACGTATCTTCCTAGCTGTGTTAGGAGTTGTACTGAGGCTGTTGTGTTGACAGGTCTGCTGGTTCTCCTCTACTAGGTACTGCACGCAGCTATCAAGTGTTATCATTGCAACGAGAAGATGCCACGTATCTTCCTAGCTGTGTTAGGAGTTGTACTGAGGCTGTTGTGTTGAGAGGTCTGCTGGTTCTCCTCTACTAGGTACTGCACGCAGCTATCAAGTGTTATCATTGCAACGAGAAGATGCCACGTATCTTCCTAGCTGTGTTAGGAGTTGTACTGAGGCTGTTGTGTTGACAGGTCTGCTGGTTCTCCTCTACTAGGTACTGCACGCAGCTATCAAGTGTTATCATTGCAACGAGAAGATGCCACGTATCTTCCTAGCTGTGTTAGGAGTTGTACTGAGGCTGTTGTGTTGACAGGTCTGCTGGTTCTCCTCTACTAGGTACTGCACGCAGCTATCAAGTGTTATCATTACAACGAGAAGAAGCCACGTATCTTCCTAGCTGTGTAAGGAGTTGTACTGAGGCTGTTGTGTTGACAGGTCTGCTGGTTCTCCTCTACTAGGTACTGCACGCAGCTATCAAGTGTTATCATTGCAACGAGAAGAAGCCACGTATCTTCCTAGCTGTGGTAGGAGTTGTACTGAGTCTGTTGTGTTGATAGGTCTGCTGGTTCTCCTCTACTAGGTACTGCACGCAGCTATCAAGTGTTATGATTACAACGAGAAGAAGCCACGTATCTTCCTAGATGTGTTAGGAGTTGTACTGAGTCTGTTGTGTTGACAGGTCTGCTGGTTCTCCTCTACTAGGTACTGCACGCAGCTATCAAGTGTTATCATTACAACGAGAAGAAGCCACGTATCTTCCTAGCTGTGTAAGGAGTTGTACTGAGGCTGTTGTGTTGACAGGTCTGCTGGTTCTCCTCTACTAGGTACTGCACGCAGCTATCAAGTGTTATGATTACAACGAGAAGAAGCCACGTATCTTCCTAGCTGTGTTAGGAGTTGTACTGAGGCTGTTGTGTTGACAGGTCTGCTGGTTCTCCTCTACTAGGTACTGCACGCAGCTATCAAGTGTTATCATTGCAACGAGAAGAAGCCACGTATCTTCCTAGCAGTGTTAGGAGTTGTACTGAGGCTGTTGTGTTGACAGGTCTGCTGGTTCTCCTCTACTAGGTACTGCACGCAGCTATCAAGTGTTATCATTGCAACGAGAAGAAGCCACGTATCTTCCTAGCAGTGTTAGGAGTTGTACTGAGTCTGTTGTGTTGATAGGTCTGCTGGTTCTCCTCTACTAGGTACTGCACGCAGCTATCAAGTGTTATGATTACAACGAGAAGAAGCCACGTATCTTCCTAGCTGTGTTAGGAGTTGTACTGAGGCTGTTGTGTTGACAGGTCTGCTGGTTCTCCTCTACTAGGTACTGCACGCAGCTATCAAGTGTTATGATTACAACGAGAAGAAGCCACGTATCTTCCTAGCAGTGTTAGGAGTTGTACTGAGTCTGTTGTGTTGATAGGTCTGCTGGTTCTCCTCTACTAGGTACTGCACGCAGCTATCAAGTGTTATGATTACAACGAGAAGAAGCCACGTATCTTCCTAGCTGTGTTAGGAGTTGTACTGAGGCTGTTGTGTTGACAGGTCTGCTGGTTCTCCTCTACTAGGTACTGCACGCAGCTATCAAGTGTTATCATTGCAACGAGAAGAAGCCACGTATCTTCCTAGCAGTGTTAGGAGTTGTACTGAGTCTGTTGTGTTGACAGGTCTGCTGGTTCTCCTCTACTAGGTACTGCACGCAGCTATCAAGTGTTATCATTGCAACGAGAAGAAGCCACGTATCTTCCTAGCTGTGTTAGGAGTTGTACTGAGGCTGTTGTGTTGACAGGTCTGCTGGTTCTCCTCTACTAGGTACTGCACGCAGCTATCAAGTGTTATCATTGCAACGAGAAGAAGCCACGTATCTTCCTAGCTGTGTTAGGAGTTGTACTGAGGCTGTTGTGTTGACAGGTCTGCTGGTTCTCCTCTACTAGGTACTGCACGCAGCTATCAAGTGTTATCATTGCAACGAGAAGAAGCCACGTATCTTCCTAGCAGTGTTAGGAGTTGTACTGAGGCTGTTGTGTTGACAGGTCTGCTGGTTCTCCTCTACTAGGTACTGCACGCAGCTATCAAGTGTTATCATTACAACGAGAAGAAGCCACGTATCTTCCTAGCTGTGTAAGGAGTTGTACTGAGGCTGTTGTGTTGACAGGTCTGCTGGTTCTCCTCTACTAGGTACTGCACGCAGCTATCAAGTGTTATGATTACAACGAGAAGAAGCCACGTATCTTCCTAGCAGTGTTAGGAGTTGTACTGAGTCTGTTGTGTTGATAGGTCTGCTGGTTCTCCTCTACTAGGTACTGCACGCAGCTATCAAGTGTTATGATTACAACGAGAAGAAGCCACGTATCTTCCTAGCTGTGTTAGGAGTTGTACTGAGGCTGTTGTGTTGACAGGTCTGCTGGTTCTCCTCTACTAGGTACTGCACGCAGCTATCAAGTGTTATCATTGCAACGAGAAGAAGCCACGTATCTTCCTAGCAGTGTTAGGAGTTGTACTGAGTCTGTTGTGTTGACAGGTCTGCTGGTTCTCCTCTACTAGGTACTGCACGCAGCTATCAAGTGTTATCATTGCAACGAGAAGAAGCCACGTATCTTCCTAGCTGTGTAAGGAGTTGTACTGAGGCTGTTGTGTTGACAGGTCTGCTGGTTCTCCTCTACTAGGTACTGCACGCAGCTATCAAGTGTTATGATTACAACGAGAAGAAGCCACGTATCTTCCTAGCTGTGTTAGGAGTTGTACTGAGTCTGTTGTGTTGATAGGTCTGCTGGTTCTCCTCTACTAGGTACTGCACGCAGCTATCAAGTGTTATGATTACAACAAGAAGAAGCCACGTATCTTCCTAGCAGTGTTAGGAGTTGTACTGAGGCTGTTGTGTTGACAGGTCTGCTGGTTCTCCTCTACTAGGTACTGCACGCAGCTATCAAGTGTTATCATTACAACGAGAAGAAGCCACGTATCTTCCTAGCTGTGTAAGGAGTTGTACTGAGGCTGTTGTGTTGACAGGTCTGCTGGTTCTCCTCTACTAGGTACTGCACGCAGCTATCAAGTGTTATCATTGCAACGAGAAGATGCCACGTATCTTCCTAGCTGTGTTAGGAGTTGTACTGAGGCTGTTGTGTTGACAGGTCTGCTGGTTCTCCTCTACTAGGTACTGCACGCAGCTATCAAGTGTTATCATTGCAACGAGAAGATGCCACGTATCTTCCTAGCTGTGTTAGGAGTTGTACTGAGGCTGTTGTGTTGACAGGTCTGCTGGTTCTCCTCTACTAGGTACTGCACGCAGCTATCAAGTGTTATCATTGCAACGAGAAGATGCCACGTATCTTCCTAGCTGTGTTAGGAGTTGTACTGAGGCTGTTGTGTTGACAGGTCTGCTGGTTCTCCTCTACTAGGTACTGCACGCAGCTATCAAGTGTTATCATTGCAACGAGAAGATGCCACGTATCTTCCTAGCTGTGTTAGGAGTTGTACTGAGGCTGTTGTGTTGACAGGTCTGCTGGTTCTCCTCTACTAGGTACTGCACGCAGCTATCAAGTGTTATCATTGCAACGAGAAGATGCCACGTATCTTCCTAGCTGTGTTAGGAGTTGTACTGAGGCTGTTGTGTTGACAGGTCTGCTGGTTCTCCTCTACTAGGTACTGCACGCAGCTATCAAGTGTTATCATTACAACGAGAAGAAGCCACGTATCTTCCTAGCTGTGTAAGGAGTTGTACTGAGGCTGTTGTGTTGACAGGTCTGCTGGTTCTCCTCTACTAGGTACTGCACGCAGCTATCAAGTGTTATCATTGCAACGAGAAGAAGCCACGTATCTTCCTAGCTGTGGTAGGAGTTGTACTGAGTCTGTTGTGTTGATAGGTCTGCTGGTTCTCCTCTACTAGGTACTGCACGCAGCTATCAAGTGTTATGATTACAACGAGAAGAAGCCACGTATCTTCCTAGATGTGTTAGGAGTTGTACTGAGTCTGTTGTGTTGACAGGTCTGCTGGTTCTCCTCTACTAGGTACTGCACGCAGCTATCAAGTGTTATCATTGCAACGAGAAGAAGCCACGTATCTTCCTAGCTGTGTTAGGAGTTGTACTGAGGCTGTTGTGTTGACAGGTCTGCTGGTTCTCCTCTACTAGGTACTGCACGCAGCTATCAAGTGTTATCATTACAACGAGAAGAAGCCACGTATCTTCCTAGCTGTGTAAGGAGTTGTACTGAGGCTGTTGTGTTGACAGGTCTGCTGGTTCTCCTCTACTAGGTACTGCACGCAGCTATCAAGTGTTATCATTGCAACGAGAAGAAGCCACGTATCTTCCTAGCTGTGGTAGGAGTTGTACTGAGTCTGTTGTGTTGACAGGTCTGCTGGTTCTCCTCTACTAGGTACTGCACGCAGCTATCAAGTGTTATCATTGCAACGAGAAGAAGCCACGTATCTTCCTAGCTGTGTTAGGAGTTGTACTGAGTCTGTTGTGTTGATAGGTCTGCTGGTTCTCCTCTACTAGGTACTGCACGCAGCTATCAAGTGTTATCATTGCAACGAGAAGAAGCCACGTATCTTCCTAGCAGTGTTAGGAGTTGTACTGAGGCTGTTGTGTTGACAGGTCTGCTGGTTCTCCTCTACTAGGTACTGCACGCAGCTATCAAGTGTTATCATTGCAACGAGAAGAAGCCACGTATCTTCCTAGCAGTGTTAGGAGTTGTACTGAGTCTGTTGTGTTGATAGGTCTGCTGGTTCTCCTCTACTAGGTACTGCACGCAGCTATCAAGTGTTATCATTGCAACGAGAAGAAGCCACGTATCTTCCTAGCAGTGTTAGGAGTTGTACTGAGGCTGTTGTGTTGACAGGTCTGCTGGTTCTCCTCTACTAGGTACTGCACGCAGCTATCAAGTGTTATCATTGCAACGAGAAGAAGCCACGTATCTTCCTAGCAGTGTTAGGAGTTGTACTGAGTCTGTTGTGTTGACAGGTCTGCTGGTTCTCCTCTACTAGGTACTGCACGCAGCTATCAAGTGTTATGATTACAACGAGAAGAAGCCACGTATCTTCCTAGCAGTGTTAGGAGTTGTACTGAGTCTGTTGTGTTGACAGGTCTGCTGGTTCTCCTCTACTAGGTACTGCACGCAGCTATCAAGTGTTATCATTGCAACGAGAAGAAGCCACGTATCTTCCTAGCAGTGTTAGGAGTTGTACTGAGTCTGTTGTGTTGACAGGTCTGCTGGTTCTCCTCTACTAGGTACTGCACGCAGCTATCAAGTGTTATCATTGCAACGAGAAGAAGCCACGTATCTTCCTAGCAGTGTTAGGAGTTGTACTGAGTCTGTTGTGTTGACAGGTCTGCTGGTTCTCCTCTACTAGGTACTGCACGCAGCTATCAAGTGTTATCATTGCAACGAGAAGAAGCCACGTATCTTCCTAGCAGTGTTAGGAGTTGTACTGAGTCTGTTGTGTTGACAGGTCTGCTGGTTCTCCTCTACTAGGTACTGCACGCAGCTATCAAGTGTTATCATTGCAACGAGAAGAAGCCACGTATCTTCCTAGCAGTGTTAGGAGTTGTACTGAGTCTGTTGTGTTGACAGGTCTGCTGGTTCTCCTCTACTAGGTACTGCACGCAGCTATCAAGTGTTATCATTGCAACGAGAAGAAGCCACGTATCTTCCTAGCTGTGTTAGGAGTTGTACTGAGTCTGTTGTGTTGATAGGTCTGCTGGTTCTCCTCTACTAGGTACTGCACGCAGCTATCAAGTGTTATCATTGCAACGAGAAGAAGCCACGTATCTTCCTAGCTGTGTTAGGAGTTGTACTGAGTCTGTTGTGTTGACAGGTCTGCTGGTTCTCCTCTACTAGGTACTGCACGCAGCTATCAAGTGTTATGATTACAACGAGAAGAAGCCACGTATCTTCCTAGCAGTGTTAGGAGTTGTACTGAGTCTGTTGTGTTGACAGGTCTGCTGGTTCTCCTCTACTAGGTACTGCACGCAGCTATCAAGTGTTATCATTGCAACGAGAAGAAGCCACGTATCTTCCTAGCAGTGTTAGGAGTTGTACTGAGTCTGTTGTGTTGACAGGTCTGCTGGTTCTCCTCTACTAGGTACTGCACGCAGCTATCAAGTGTTATCATTGCAACGAGAAGAAGCCACGTATCTTCCTAGCAGTGTTAGGAGTTGTACTGAGTCTGTTGTGTTGACAGGTCTGCTGGTTCTCCTCTACTAGGTACTGCACGCAGCTATCAAGTGTTATCATTGCAACGAGAAGAAGCCACGTATCTTCCTAGCTGTGTTAGGAGTTGTACTGAGTCTGTTGTGTTGACAGGTCTGCTGGTTCTCCTCTACTAGGTACTGCACGCAGCTATCAAGTGTTATCATTGCAACGAGAAGAAGCCACGTATCTTCCTAGCAGTGTTAGGAGTTGTACTGAGTCTGTTGTGTTGACAGGTCTGCTGGTTCTCCTCTACTAGGTACTGCACGCAGCTATCAAGTGTTATCATTGCAACGAGAAGAAGCCACGTATCTTCCTAGCTGTGTAAGGAGTCGTACTGAGGCTGTTTTGTTGACAGGTCTGCTGGTTCTCCTCTACTAGGTGCTGCACGCAGCTATCAAGTGTTATCATTGCAACGAGAAGAAGCCACGTATCTTCCTAGCTGTGTTAGGAGTTGTACTGAGGCTGATGTGTTGACAGGTTCCGCTGGTCGTCGCTGTACTCCTCGTCTACTGCAAACAGGCAACAGCTGTCAAGTGCTATCAGTGCATTAAAGCAGAAAAGGGTGGTGTAGTAACAGGTTATAAAACTTGTCCGTATGATATAACGAAAGCGGACACTAAGATTTGTCCCGGTGATTTCTGCCTTAAATCTCATGGAAAGGACAAGGACGGGAACTTTGCTGAATCTAGAACGTGTGGATATTCTATTACGGCAGAATGTAAGGAGGAATCAAATGCATACTGGAGTGGGACTGCTTGCCATTGCAACGGTGATTTGTGCAACGTGTCTACACGTGTCGTCCACAGCAAGATGCTGCTTCTTGTGTCACTCATCATCGCGCTCTACAAGCAGCTGACCAACTAACAAGACCTCACCACCACATCGCTCACCTCAACTCCTTTCAGAGGAACTTCAACATCAGTGCAAAACCCAAAGACAACTCACATGTTCACAGTTTTATTATGAAAGAACAGTTTCGTTTTGTAAACGCTGCGGACAAATCAAAATTTGATGTTATGTTTTACTGGCAAGAATCGTTTCCGTCTTGACCTCATGAAGACGAATCTATTTGATGTTCACAGTTTTGTTAGCAAGATTTGTCTCTCTTTCTGGTGACAATCTGTATGTAGCCTAAGGTTAATTTAAGCTGAGGAAATAATCTCCGGAATTAAGCTGCATATTATGGTAATACACCACATTTTTAAGTGGAGCCCAAAGTTGGGAAATTGACAAATGAAGTTTAGTTGGAAGGAATTGCAGTACGAGGCGTTGGACATTATTGTTTTCTCGTAATGAAGTAACCTATTATGGTTTATCATGATTTTGGATTGATAATGTGTGTTTTATATAAATATTTGTATTTTGAATTGTTAACGTTGGGGATATCCTTGCAAAAGTTATTGTGAACGCTTTTGAGTTCAACTTCTTTAAAGAAAAAAAAAATATTCAAGGGTAGCATTCTATTTTTAGCGGGGAGGCTGTGATGGAACATTTTGATTGTCGTCGGCCAATCAAAAGATATTATTTAATCTTAAACCAATTGGAGGATTTGGCTTTCGTACTGCATCCGATTTGATATGCGCTAGCTCAAAAATGCTTTCGTTTACTGAAAATTGTGGACTGCTTGGCTGCTCTGCAAGCCTTGGAGCATGCATTTTCATTCATTACAAGATTATGGAATCAAATGACCTTAAAATGACAAAAACTTTTGAAAATAACGACAGATTAGACTGAAAATTAGCAAAATACTTAAAATGTTGGTACCAATGGCCAATCTAAGTTTTAAGTTGATCGGTCAATCGGTTCAAGTTTAAATACATGTCAAAAATCACAGGACAGATGGGTTTAAATTTTAATCAATAGGAGGATTTGGCTGAAACTTTATAAGATTGAGGAAAATGTTGGTCGTAATGACTTGTAAAAAATTCAAATTAATCGGACCAACCAATCGAAAGATATTTTTTTTAAATTTTAACCAATCAGCGGATTTCGAAAAAATTAGAGTCTGCTACGCCCAGAAATGGTCCGTACATGTGTGCAAAATTTCAGCTCGATCGAAGATATACTGTGACCTGTATAGCTTCAGTAACAGAAAAAAAACAGAGGTCCGTGCCAAAAGAGCCAAAAGTAGTCACTCGCTTCACTCGCTCAATAAATTGGCTTAATTATGGCTTATGGGTTGTCAAAAGTCAACTTTTGAAAAAGTTCAAAAGTTCGGGTTTGGAACTTTTGTAGTCGTAGGTACTTGAAAGCTGTTAAAACGTGTAGATACCAATGTGAATCACATTAATGTACATTTTATTCCTTTCCTCCTGGTACCTACAGATCGTACATTTTCAAAATCCCGCACTTATCTTTACAGTAGAATTTCTTCTTTCCATACTCATTTATTAGCAAAAAAAATGTTCTAAACAAGTCGTTTTCTCTATATTATCTGATAACATCTCACCAGTGATACCAACCCCTACAAAGCTCTGAGCTGTCTGTAGTCTCAGGTATGCCAACCCCACGCCACTTCTCAGAGGTCAAGACAATCGACCTTGACCATGATCTGACCTCCAGAATCAACAACAGCCATTTGCTTTCGTAGGAGAAAGTCTTAACGAGTCTCTCCGTTATTTGAAGAAATAAACAAAAAGTTAAAACAAAGTTTTGGAACTTCTGTGCTTTATTTCGGAGAAGTTAAAGTTTTATACCTAGGTGTAGTCTAAGTATTGCGCTTAGAATAAATATGCTGATTTATTTTTCCTAGCAAAACTCCAAGAACTCGTAACCTGAATAATTAATTTGCAATTCTGTTCCAATTCTTTATTTGTTCTTCTTGATTCTTGAGCAAAACTTCGAAGATTTTTGATTTCAAAATATTATTATTATAATTAATGATTATTCTCTTCTCTCCAGCTTCTCTCCAGTTCTGTCTTCAGGAGTAGTTGTCAACCAGCCAATAGCGTCATCTTCGATGTCGCCAAGATCTTACCCTGCATGCTATCAAACCACACACACCATCAGCGCAAAGTCATCGAATAATGTATCAAACATACAAACAGTTGTTTATTTCGAAGCATACTTCTGAGGTGTACGGATTTTTAAATTTTTACATTAATAAAATTTAGGGGTGTGCGAATAGTGATTTTTGACTTCGAATACGAATATTGAATAATTGACAAAAATATTTCGAATATCGAATCGAATATCGAATAGTTAAAACCCACATTAAAATACATAATATTAATAAAATAAAAAAATTGACACCAAACTTTTTTCATATGACCAGAATGAAAGATGGCCATATAAATGAATGTACTGATTATGATGTAATATGCCAGGATAATATTGTTGTCAATTATCATCACAAAAAATGAAATTAACAGGAACAAATGGAGTATGAGGAAGGTCTACCTGGAGGAACAATAGCATACAAATAATATCCCTCGAAATCAAAATGGCGGACATGACAATTTTCGGTTGAAGTTTTAGACTTTGCAGCAGTTGGCAGCATTGAAAAACCCTCCCATATGAGAAATGGCGGGATTATTTTGAATTTAAAGACATGAACTATTCAAAAAATTTCGAATATTCGAATTTTCGAATACTTTTTTTTCGAATACCGAATCGAATATTCGAACATAATAATTTCGAAGTATTCGAAATTTTCGAATATTCGCACACCCCTAATAAAATTACTTTTATATTCTTTTGCATTTTTACGCGATTATTTCGAATCTTTTTTTTTACAGATTTGAATTGTATAGGATGGGTGAAAAGGCCCAAACACGATTACCGCAGACGGAAGATGGGGCCTTTTAATTATTGTTGTATGCACCTTTTTAAGCACTTTTTACATTGATCATACTAATGCAAAAAATATTTCTTGCGGAACTTAAAAAAGCACAATCTGTGATTGACTGAAATATTTATATAAAATTGTCATTCTATTCTTATAATCTGTACAATTAAACATGTCCACACACCATGATTTTTACTTCACGACATAATGAAGAATGCAACATGTATCTAGTCGACACTTTAACTTTGTAACAATAGAATATGAGCAACCCACAATCTGTCTCGTACATGTTTGTTTCTCTAGGTAACAGTTCGTCCACTTCCTGCTGGTATATTATTTTCATCCACAGCACAATAATCAAGAGCAGAATAAAAGCTGAAACGAGTGACCTGGATTCGTAGTGGTTGTTTTCTTGTGTACAGCTGATTGTTTGGTGCAAAAAATCCGAGTAAAAGTTGTCATGAACTGAACTGCAGTTTTAACAAGTGCATCTGTCAGTTACAGTTTGTGTCACTAAAACGAAATACATCTTCTGTTTCACGAGCAAACATTGAATTCACTTCGTTCTATTTCCGAATAACATCTTTGTGACAAACTGCAATTCAGATATCTCGTTATCATCAGACACAGATTTTACACAATAACAATAGGGAAGATTCATGAAATGTATTCCAGTAAATTTTTACAGACCGACACAAACTGACAAACACAGATGTCACAAAAAACGTTTAATATTTTCATTCATCAAAATCAAATTCAATGTAATGGTACATTTTTGGCTCGTTGATTTTATCTAAACAAAAATGATGCTTCAAATACAGTAAAATTTACATAGATAGGACTTACCTATTGGGAAAATATGTTAAATTATACGACCTTAAAAGGTATTTTACACGTTCCCAAACTGCTACGAGCACGGCACCTCCAACATCTTTACGTTCAGCCAATAATTCGTTTGTCTTTACATTTCACGACTATCTTCACCCAAGTGGTAAAGAAGTTCAAAATATCATTGTAGTTTTGTACTCCTTTACCATTTTGGTGGAGAAAGTGCTGAAAAGTGTTGACAGGCGAACGACCTATTGTAAAATCCTCCCCCCCCTCTCTTCCTCCCATGCAGATGAAAAATAATACATATTTAATTCAGAAGCCAACTAATCCGTTTATCGATCGGTCACAAAAGAGAAAAAAAACACTCAACGGTGCTACGTTTTTATATCCATCTGCTCCGAATAAACTACATATTCTGTAGCTTCTTGATGACATGGAGAATTCTTCACACGAGATGTTTTTACTTCATTATCTTCAACAGAGTACGATACTTGTTTGATTCGTGGACCAAATGAACTAGTTTAACTTTCTACAAACACGCTATAGATAAGATAAAAATTGAGGAGCTGAAACTTATTTAAGATTGTATTTTGAAACTAGTTCGAACTTTCAGATGGAATTAGCAAAAAATTACAATATTTGAATCATTTGATGAAAGCTTGTGATTGGTTATACAGGTTCTGTAGTTCTTGTTTTCACCGCTGGTAGCGGAAATGCGCTTGATCTCTCATTGCTTCGCGATTCTATTACTCGATCTCTGTTTTCTTGTGTGTGTATTCTTTTCTCATTACAAGTAAAACAAAGTAACGTTTTACTTGAATTGTAATAATGCATGCATGCATTATTTGTACTAGATTACGAAGCATTACTATCCACTTCGTCTCGATATTGATTTATAACAAAATCGGTTCCTTGGGGCCATCGGTACCTATGGTAGCCTGATGGCAGGTTAAATAATTGAATTATATACCTTTTGTAACATTTATATCATATTATATCCACAACAAAATCTTAATAGTCGTTTTTCTACATATTTCTGAAAGTTTTGTGTTCATTATTAACATTGGATACCTACCTTTTTAATTCAAATACGTTTTTTATACTGAAGTAACCCAGGCGTGTCTGTCCGCTGAGTTATTTTCAATGGTTGGTATCACTGCATAGAAAGCAGAGTGGTTGTAGCAGCTTCTCTCTACGACGTGTTCTATTTCTCCATCCAGGTTTTCTGTAAAGCAAAGCTTTTCGTTTTCACTGAGCCGGCTGAGATTTGTTTTCCATACGAAAACACAATCCCCGCCGACTTGGCTTGTACCGCTTTATCTGTACCTACATGCTCTGTGGAGGAAGCAATGTTTGCCTAGAACTTTCTTTACGATCGTTCGGTAGACGCTAAACAGATTACCTGATGCGTTTTTAATAAATTATTAAACAAAAGAGGCAAGAGTAACTTTAAAAAGTAAATATAATCTCGGCCTGGAAGACTCGTAGTTTGTAAAGTATGGATTTAAATTTCAACCTAGTTTCAACTTTAAAAGTCTGCACCTCACATATTATCTACTCGTTGCTTTCTCCCAACAAGTAATAAGTAGAACCTAAATCCCTAAGGTTTGTTCCATATTAACTGTGGAGAATGGTTTGATATATAGTAATTTTCTATGAATGTATTGTTTCTTGTACCTACTTTTTCTGAGACAAAAATTACTATTTAAGATTCTATGAATGTAACAAGTTTTATATAAAAAATATATATATCAGTAATGAGATACCGTTTCCTATGGGTCTTGTCTAATGTTATGGCATAGACATCATGCACGTATAGGCCATGTTAGAGAAGGTTTACCCAAATCTGATCGTTTCAATCAATCGAAGTTAAATTTATAAAAGTTAGAAGCACTTTCGTACTGATTATAACATTTTATCTGTACTTTCATATGAATATTTGTTAAATCATAGAATCATTCTCAACTTAAAATGGAACATCATATTTAAACACATCCATATGTATAAAATATCATTGCTCTCAGAAAAGTAAAAAAAAAAAAATCAGATGTACATTTAATAACGCCCTTGCACCCCCAATCCCTGTGTCACTATGCCCTTATACAGTGAGTGCATGGGAGAAGGGTTAAATCAAGGATTGGACTAAGGCATGCCTTCAAAGTAAACCACCTCTCACTGTAGCCGACTTCCTAGATACGTTGTGATCCTTTAAAGCCCCCCCCCCCCTCCCTCTACCCTGTCCGATGGATGTTCACACAAACGGTTT
Source organism: Leuctra nigra (assembly GCA_934045905.1). Taxonomy (NCBI): domain Eukaryota; kingdom Metazoa; phylum Arthropoda; class Insecta; order Plecoptera; family Leuctridae; genus Leuctra; species Leuctra nigra. Next base: position 16,084,386 of record OW203767.1, on the reverse strand, counting down.
CCCTAACGCCGACTGCCAGTCCATTTTGAATGCAAATTTCAAACCTTGGATCTTCTTGACGGTTCTACTGGATTCCCTCAGGAGAGTTGCTAGCTGAAAGTTTCCGACCAACGTTTCGAATCATTTCAATACACGTCTCACTGCAAGTATAGAACTCGCGGTGGAAAAATGAGTAGAAAGACAGGGTTTTTCTCGTGTACACTTGGCCAAACAAAAATTGAACGTTCAATAAATCTGATAGGCTGATAAATGCAAGATCGCACCATCAGAAGTCAGTCTAAGCGATCTCATTGTCTCACTCTAGTAGGTGACCTCACATTTCAATGATAATAACAAGCTTTGGTTGGTTATGGGACAGCAGTCATTCAAATTTGGTCAACGATCACTTTTTGTTTTGCCGAGTGTACATAGTTGATTTTTGTGTTTTAGTGTGCATGTGTCAACGACAAAATGTTCAGGGTTGAAAACTGTTAATTTGTGTCAATATTACATTTGGTGGCAGTTGTTGGTCGATAATTAAAAAAAAACAATATGAAAAATTAATATGTTTCTTTAGATTTTAAATCATGTTTGGAAGAACTCTCCACTTGACTTTAAGACGGTCCAGTAGATAAATAGATTAGATTGATCGATAGATAGATAGCAGTAGATTTATTAGGCAACTAAGAGTTATGTGTTGCTTTTAATTTATTCAAATTTCCTCCTTTTTCGGTTAATGTTATAAAATTCTTTGTTTCCTCTTTGTAGTTTAAAACTTCGTTATAGCTTTTCAAACGGCTCTACAGAAGTTCAAACAAATTTAAAAAACAACAATGCATATTTGAGCACCCCTTAAAATTAGCAGCAAAACTAAAAGTATTCTAGGCTAATAGCATCACAATATGCTGGCAAAACCTCATTTATAGCAAATTGCTGCCATTAGTTTCGTTTACAATGAGTTATATACGAACCTATGAGAGAGGTATAATTTTTTGCGAATACCCGAGAAAAATAAATTCCCCTTTTTATTCACTCTGTAGACATTTCTTTGGTATATAAAGGCTCAATGAGTGTGTATAGCCGTCATATAATCCGATGCAATTACGTTCAACCATGGAGAAAATTCTTTATGCTCTTTGATACGCTGGTCGAGGTAAAACCAGCTATAGCTTTAAACGCGTTAGCGCATTTAATTACATAAAACTGCAGATGGAATGGAGCAGTAGGCAGCTAAGGATTCATTGTTTGGAATGTGAGTTTAATGAATATTGCACCCATGGCTTCCATTAAGGGTCCCTCCTTTTTTAAACACTTCAGAATGATTGAAACGGACCAATTAGATCTTAATAGCGGCTGTCTCATTGGTTTATACAGAAATAAAAGAGTTCTGTTCTACCGACCTCATTCCTTTTACTGATGGCTGAATTTGTTAATTGTTTTGTGAAATAATTGTGCGGAAAACCACTAAATTACGGTCATGAACCCAAGATATATCTTGGGTTGAATCAATTATTATGTTCGTTAAAATATATTGGAGCACTGTGCTTGGCTCAAAGTCATCATGTATACCCCAAAAAATAAACATTTTCTGTTCGATACAAGGTATCAAATAAACCCAGGATTCAAAACAATTATAGCTATCTTCTGAAAAATATCATCAGCTGAGAATGTTTATGAAGTATAAACATATTGTGTCTGGTACATTAATCAAAAATGTAAAAATGACTTGTTACAGGAAATATAGTAATAGTTCTTTATTCTAACAAGTCTTAAAAATATCCATTATTTGAATACATAACTCTGTAAGAGGTTTAAAAAATTCAGCTATTGTTGATAAACTGAATGTCAGTTTCTGGACTTGAGATTATTAAAACATCATCTAAACTTAGCTGAGATCAGCATTACGTATATAGATACAAGAACAATCATCGTTTTACATTCTAAATACGCCCACGATTAAGATTCCCTTTAGAAATCATGACTACTCGTGCAAAATAATTCCACACAGCAGATCACTTCTTAGTTCAGAACACCGTGGTTCAGAACCACTTGGTAACCAAAGACGCAAACACCATTTGAAATAGAACTACATGCAAGAAGATCTGCCAACTGATCTAATTCCAATGCAAGGCGACGCTCACATTACTTACTGATTATCTCAGAAAGATCGCCTCTCAGTTAATTACTAATCCGTGGATGTGTTCTAATCTCGTATCACATTTCCTGATTAGCAATGCACATCACACGAAGTGCACATGCACTTTAGATCTTGTCCAGAGCTCGTGATCTGATCAAGAAACTGCATCTTCAACCGTGACTTTGACCCAGTTAGTCGGTTCTCTTTCTCTTCGGTCGCCTTGCGAGTCCGTGTGAGTGGTTGGAAGAGATGTGGCGTCACTCAAATTCTAGAAAACAAAATGAGAAGGAAGACAAAAGAATAAGAGAAATTGTTAGAAGGACGACGATGTTTGACATTGAGCTTATTGTTTGGTAGATAGGAAAGAGTAAAAAGCAGGAATTTGTTTGTTAATTTAAATTAAATTTCTAGAAGTAACGGAGCATCACACCATATAATTGGTAGAATGACTGAAGGAATGAAGGAACATTGTCTTTCCATTATGCTTAATTGGAAAACTGTAGCATCGGGTTTCTTTTTCTTTTTATATAACTGTCACGTGGCTCTTTCCTGGATTATATATATTTTTTTTTACAAAAGGCTTTATTCCCAAGTTGTAGGAAAAATTTGTTCCCTGGTTCTTTGTCCAAAAGTCTTCTAAGAAGATTAGCATTGAGATTGCTTTTTGTTTGACGGAAGAATAGCGTAACGACATATTTTAATATATTTGTTAATTGCTAATAAAAAGTTTTTCTGTTTTGTCAGAAAGAGACGTCTCTGAAAAATATTGGACATTACAAATGGTGACAGTGGTGGGACTTTTTTAAATTAAAAAATATTAATCGATAATTGCTGAAATTAAAATGTGTAATGATAGAAATGAGTAATTAAATGAGAATGTAGGTTTCTTTGGAAAACTTCCATGGAGTCAGGATGATATGAAGGGATGTGTGTTGTGAAATTTAAAATTTGTGTGTTGTTTAAATATTGCAAATTCTCAAACTACTTCGTAATTAGTCATTATTATTAAAATAAGAGACACGGGTACTAATTTGAAACAATGGAACGTTAATGACGTGTCCAAATGCTTCTTTCTTAGTAACTGTTCACATTTTAGTTCTTGTTTTAACTATCATTGTTGCTGAATATTGGTAGACATAGGGCCATTTTCAGCACTTTCTTGTACTACCTGTCTGCTTCTTCTTATAAACTAGAATATTCGAAATACACGCTGGCTCTGGAAGATGTTTGTTGTTGATAACCTTAGTTTTGAGTGAATGCTTGTGGTTCACTTGACGGGGATTTTTCTGATGTTGACTGTAAATAAGTCAGAAAATTGATAAGTGTGTTCTGGGCGAGTTTTGATAAATTTAATATTGAATGGAATTGTATAACATTAAAAAATAATTACATGTAATTGCTAGTTGATGAAGAATGAATATTATTACATGGCAGAATGGTTTTCTTAAGGATCGTCGTAATGGGAAAGTGCCACATATCTTAGTACTGCACAATCCGTTCCATTTTTAGAGCCCCCCTCCACCCCCAAACAGGGGGCTTCATTGGCGTGGGGTGTGCACTAAAAGTAGATATTTCATTAGGGTAAGAAATTTTATTTTCCAAGATGGCGGTCGAAATTGTGTAAAATAAATTTTTTGATATACGGCATATAAAAAAAATATACTCTCAGTATTTTTTAAGCTACAGGAATTATTAAAATGCCCCGCCCACTCCCAGTAATTCCAACTTAGTTCAATGTGCCAACCGTTTAGACGCGAAATTGAAGCAAAAGTACGTTTCATGTAGAACGGTCCTATTTTACCTACAATGAATGAATTGAGTGAAACATTGAACCGTATAAACTAGGCTTTATTTCATAAACGCTTGCTAGATACACGTGGCGCCAGTGGCTTAGAACTTCAAACCAGCGACTGTGTGGTAATTTTTCGACTCATCTGGCAATTTATACCACTCTGTATCTCAGCTAATTAGAGGAGCTTAGAATTTATATAAAAATCTCATTTTGTTCGATTGGAAAAAGCTACATTATTCACCAAATAGGCAATCTGTCATAGCCTCCATTCTAACTACACGCATCCAATGAAGCGAAATTGTTTGACTCTACAGCCGCTTAGAGTCGCTGTAGAGCGCTGAAATAAAGTTAAATGAACGCGTTGCTAGATGTCCGTGAATAAAAGAACGACGCTTATTCATTAGCTGTAAATTATTCACATCCAATTTTTAAGATTAAATCAAGACAATGGAGCATGCGGCGTCAGCCTAAAACAAGATTAGCAATTTCAATTTATGAAAAGTGAGTATTGATTTGCCTCACGCTTTCCCAAGTAATTTCCCAACTGAGGAGTGTCAAGCTTTCTTCCTGGGCGAGATGAGCTTTTTATCTCCTTTATCTCCAACGACAAATGACATCCGGCTAATGATAAAGTCCATCATGATTATTGCTTTTTTACGTCTTTCACAATTTCTTTGTCAAAATGACGTATTATTTGACCTAGATGACAGAAATCCGTACAATAAGTGCACAATAAAGCACTGTTACTTCGGTACATATCCTTTATGGAATGGTTATTCTCTCTTGGTGAAAATGGGACATCTTGGGTAGAGAACGATACAAACAGACGCTGGTAATGGATTACCCTTCACTGCATTGTTTGAAGTATCGCATCTGAACCTTTATCTGAGGAAGAGCTGGTAAATCTCCATCACTTCGCTGCAATCACGGCCGGCTGGAGTGCTCGTACCACGTGACTATTACAGACGTCGCGACGCCTTGGTGATCCGCGTCGGCGTCGCCGTGATTCTTAATGGAGGAGAGATGCTATTTGTTCTGGAGAGAATGGAGGTGAATTCTCAATATGGTGTATATAGTTTTGTACCACTGACTGCAAAGTGTTGTTATACGAATGATACGAAAATAAAAACAAATTACTTCGACTAACAAATAACGTCCTAATCCGAAAGTCTTCTTCAACACTTATTACTCGGATTTTTAATTTTTCTTTTTTGCGATGCTGGTGCTATACTAGTCACACCATTTCTCTGATAAATCTGAAATTTTGCGTATAGGTACCCGCGGTCAGAAAAATCGACGGTAAACTGCTAAGTTGGACCTCGAATTACAGTCATTTGTTGAATGGAAGAATAATTGTTAGATATGAGGTGGTTGGTTGGTTCTTCTAATCAAACCCTCGAACCCCACATGCACGAAATCTGCGTTTACTTCTGTGTTTCGTCTGGAAAATCAAGTTTTGAAAAAGGAATTAGAATTTTGCAAGCAATTTATGTGACCGCGGGTGTACATGTAAAGACGACCTGTCCTGTTGCAGTATAGTTTTTAACTTTGCTATGTTTGGTTGAAATTGAAAATACCTACTCTTCTTATTGACTGACAGTTCATAATGTTCCATCAAGTTGAGATTTTGTAAGTCCATGAAGACGATAAGTGGTATTTTACACATTTTAAACCATATCTTTTCAGCCATTTTCACACATAGAAACGTAATTGGCATTTTAAGCTATTTTGAATAGCTGTCAAAATTGATCTATCGAAAAGTAAAAGCACCGTACCTTTCACTACCAAGATTCAATGAAAAGCTGATATTTATAGTACCTATAGGTATTTATTTGATATTGATTGATTGGATCGTGTTGCTTTCTTTTAGTATGTTTTTGTGTGTGTTATGGAATTATATTTCGAGCACGTATCGATACTCACTCATCAACGCGTTATACACACAACACACAAGAACAAAGGAACTAACCAATCAAATTCATATAATGACATTAACAAAATACGGCTACAATAATTTGATTGGTGGGTTCTTTTGTTCTTGGGTGTTGTGCGTTGTGCTATGCCATTCGTGTGTAGGACTTTAATTGGCCATTGATTAGGTGTGTGCTTTCATTAACTTATATCTAGCACCTAGTGTTTACAAAGAGCTTTAAAGAGCTTTACAAAGGAGCGTGTTTTACGATATGCGTCTAGGTATTTATAGCGACCAGTGATTGATGAACATTTTTTCACGCTCACAAAAACAATGTCAGATGAAATAGTGGAATACAATTAACTACAGTTTGTCGACGAATTAGGTGATTACGATTTCAATTTCAATATCACATTCGAATTACAATTTCGTTCGAAAACGTTGTGGAAAACAATAAATCGTTTTTGAAATCAGCGTCATCACATCTCCACAATACATGTGTAGCAAAAACCACTTGCAAATCACAGGAATATCCACAGGAATTCCTGGGGAAATTAAATCTGAGCTACAAAAACACTGAATTATTCCCACATGGCTGAACACAGATTTACATTCCCACAAAATAAATCCCATATTCATCTGTGTTGTAATTGCTTCGTATTAAACTTGGCTATATACCTAGTTCTTTTTAGTTCATTTCTCGGTTCATTTTAATTTTTTAATTTTTTGCTGTTAATTAAGTTCTACAGTTATGACATGGCAGTGGTGACGGTTTGTTCCGTTGGAGCAAACGGAACAAACGGAACAAACCGTCACCACTGCCATGTCATTACAAGATGGTTCCGAAAACGTCCACGACATCTTCTACAGTTATGTTATTATAATTATGTAAGTGGTATATTTGTGTGTAAGAAATACAATATGTACTAGTGTTTCAGTTTTTGTAAATTTAGTTCGTTTTGTTCAAGATAATATGAAAATTACGAAAATTGGTTTATACTTGAATATTAAAATTTTGTTAATTAAATCCATGTTTTACGAAACGTTGTGATTAATTAAATATTTAAATTCAAACATATTATATGATTCAATTATTTATAGAATATTTAGAGTATTGAAATGCAATAGAAATGAGAAATTACACATTTATATCCACAAGCACTGAAATTAAAAAAACAAAACTGTGTTCTACTTTTTACTTTTTGCACATGAGAGTAAAAAGAAGCATTCAAAATCTGATAGTCACATTTATTTATAATCTGCAATTCCTTTATCGGGTTATATAAAAAAAAAATCTGTTCGCCATTGTTTTGACGTTCATTATACTCCCACATATTCATAACAACACATCATTACACCAAATCATCCCTCTAATCCATAGTCCAACGCACCGTTACCTCATTAGCGGCTTGTATTTAATTTGAAGTGAAAAGACAGATCGGCAATGGCAGCATTCAATCCCATCACTAGCTCGCATAATTAGATTAATCCTTCTCACATGTGTCCATAATCCCTGGGTGTGTAATTACATGGTCGGTATAATCACTCTTGGGGTAATTGAATCTAGGTATTATTTTACATTGAGGTGATGCCATTGGATGACCAAACGATTGTATAGAAATACAGCTAATAGTGAACGATACGAAATTGAGGTCGTGCTAGAATACAATCTGGACAGCGTAAGTCTGAACTCTCACCAGATGGAGCCACCGTCAGTTGTTCTGCTAGGCCGAGAAATACTTCATTGCGCACTGAACTTATATATAGTCTTTCTCGGCCTAGCGGAATTACTGACGAGCAGCTCAATCTGTTGAGAGTTGAGAGTATACGTTGCCTCGACTGTTTAGTCATTAAAGAAAGTAAATATCTCTTTACTAGATCTCTTCATAAGTTCATCTGTTGGGGATATGGGGTAGTCAGTATTGCATATTGGGTAAAGCTTGTTCTACATCAAACTTCCGGTACGAAACGTCAAAGAAAAAATGTGTGTTTAAAATTTTAATATACGTTTCTGCGGCCCAAATATTAATCGTGTTTACAAATAAATGTAACATGCTGCAACATACGATCCAATTGATTGTTTTATGATTCATGCGGAAAAATACAAAACTATTCGAAGTAGTGGTGTAAACCGAAAAATGTTTCCCTCAATATGAGTGTTTATAAATGTAATTTATTCTCTGCGGGAGGTTACTAACAACGATTTATAAGCAAGTATCATCAAACAAAAACCTATTCGCTATACGCAATGCCGTAGCCTATGAAAGTTCTGCGAAGCTATAAATTGAATACTTTTATACGAGCGGATTTAACGATAATGATTTAACCAAAGTCATACAGGATTTCACGACCTGCACAGTGGAGCGACGGATCGGGGGTTTAGAAGCACTACTTTTTGCATTATTCAAATTTAATAGACGTTCTAAAATGCCCACTATAGAGAGATCGCTTTATTGAGCTATCGACACCTTTAACATAATTTCATATGGAAGATAGAACCACTTATCTCGGATTAGGATAATTTTTCGACTTAAAAATTATCTCATTTGGGACCCTGTCAGAAAGTAGCGTTCTATTATTGTGCAGTCACATAAATCTTGATCATTAAGAGAGCCGAGTAGTGAGCGTGGCCTTGAAGAGTTTTTTAATCGATTTTTATCAATATATTTTACATATGTATTTGTTAACAAAATAGGGCTTTGTACGAGTATTCAGAACAGTTCAATGAAAATAATTTCATAGTTTGGAAAAAGTTATTAGTTTTATTTTGTCCTACAGATGTTTAGTGCCCGAAAATTAGTAAAATTATGGTACTACACATCTGTTGGACAAAATAAAACTAATAACTTATTCCACGCTATGAAATTATTTTCATTGAACAGTTCTGAAGTCGCGTACAAAGCCTTATTTTGTTAACAATAAAAGATATTGATAAAAATCGATTAAAAAACTCTTCAAGGCCACGCTCACTACTCAGCCCTCTTAAGGGTGAATAAAGAGAATTTGAATACAAGGCTAATAGTTTACCATTATAATGGCTGTTCTCCAATACACTTGGTTCACACCTCAACGGTGGCTCCGTGGCCGGTTAATTAATCGATGCGATGATGTATTAGACACTAGAGACGGTCTAACGTGACGTCACAAGGTGGCTCATTGTGGGCGGAGTCACGCGACGAAGACGCCGCATTGTTCTGTGCTGGGATTATTGACAGAGGAAATTAAGAGTACGGAGAATTATCTAAGTTGGACTTCATGGAAGCAATATGAATTGCTAAATTCAGTATGAGATAGAGATAGGTATTTTATTGTTCTGTTAATTCTGCCGAACCGAATTAAAGGGACCAGGTCATGAGCATTTAACATGCAAATTTTCCATATTTTATGTATGTTTACGTACCTTGTCACTCAGCAAGTATGATAGCTATCAACCCATTTTTTTTGCAAGCAGCTACATGCATTATGATCACACTGAACAAGGATCTTTTTCGTAATACCGGTACTTTTATTTTCAATGACATTTTCCTAATTGCCGATTAGCACATCAAAATATCGCTTAGTTTTTCACACAAATTATTTTTTCACCTTTTTATTTGGAGGCCGATTTCTTAAATCCTAGTTCCATTGTTAGTGTATACTAAAACGAATAATTGTTTCAAAAATGAAGGGTCTAGCTCTAATAGTTTTCCAGTTATATGTAAATGGAGCATCAAAAAACTGAAATTAAAGTCAGGGTGAAAAACTGACTTGGTCTGGGGCTTAACGTCGCACTGTTATGCAGCGAGGCTAATGGCGACGGATGAATGATTATGATGATGATTGGGAGATGATGGTGAAGAGTATGTAAGGATGGAAGGTGGGAAGGAGGTGGTCGTGGCCTATTAGTAGGGTGCCTTCCCAGCATTTGCCTGTCGACTGAGGGAATACCACGAAAAAAGAACAGTCAGGAAGGACGGCCGCGGGAATCGAACCCGGGCCTCCGGAATACAAGTTCAGAGCGTTACCACTCAGCCATACCTGTTCCGTGAACTGACTTGGTATGAATACTGACGAATCATTCCACTCACCCGACATAAAATGAGTTATAACAATACTAATTAATACTAAAAGGTATAACATGATGATATCATTTTGTTCATAAAGCTCCGCATAAAATTAATAAAACTGAGAAAACGCTCAGTGTAACGCGTTGATGAGCGAGCACGGGTACGAGCAAATTCTCCAACCGGAAATGCGTACACAACGCACAGAAAACATATACATCCATATGGAATTGAAATATGAGCCACTCAATCAACATAAAAGTATCCTTTTCATCGAAACTTGAAAATAGCATCTTAGCACCCTGGAAGTGTCCAAGTCACATAGTCACATAGGGCCAAGTCAGGTGGCCATGTTTCTTAAATCACAGAACATGTGCTTTGCAAGAGACCAAATATTTACTAACAACAGTAATTGACACCAAACATGCACTTCATGGCCACCTAGGTGCTTTAGCAAATATTTATAAAAAAAATAAAGTTGAACTATACTTTTCTACCTAAAATTAACCGAACATAACTCTTGAACAAACAATTTTAATATTTCTTCACCAACCAATCAGAATCCATGACACTTCCCAGCTGTCATCACTTGATGAGTTATTACTGGATCACGGTCCGTTGGTGTCCCAGGTTTGACAGAATCGACTTGGCCGTGAACGCGCTCAGTGTGTGTGTGGTGTTCCCCCAGGGGGCCGTGACATACACAAGCTGTTCAATAATGCAACACTCAGAGAGGCAGTTATTCATATCCAGTCGGCAGTGGAAGGTGGGTGGACAATAACCTCGTCAAAATGCTGGATGGAATAGAGAAGTGTCAAGAGTTTGTAGAGAATCAGCCTTGACAGTGGCAGAGGCTGGGTCCACATAGACCGTTTTTGACGGCCTTTGATTCTGTTGCTAACGGCTGTCTTACTGTCACATCTGTAATGTTGGGATGCCTCATTGAGCACGGTCAATGTCAAGAGGGCACTGTCAAGAAGTTTTATTTGATGGCTTGGATTCAAGGGGAAAGATTTTATCCACTTCTTAATGTTTTCATGCACAAAGTAGTACACACAGTGAAGCTTTAAAAGTTCAATAAAATTGTTATTTTTAGATTATAAGTACGCTGCTTTAAGCTGAATATTATAAGGGTTGAAGATTGAAGTATTGTTTCAATAGCTGATATTAAATCTAATTTGGAAATTTAAAATGGTTCACATATTCAAACGAAATGATGTCAGCTAGTCTCCTATTATGCATAATTTGTATTATAATTTGAGCGAGGTTCTTTAATTTACTCATTTGGTACGAACCTCTGATTTTTGTTGGGTTATTTACGATGTACGGGTCATATCTTTATTCCGAACGGATGAAATTTTGCGTACTAGGCCCATTTAATGTTTGCAGTAAAGTTGTATCAAAATCCTAATTATTGTTTAAACAAAAAACATAGATTGAAACCCCAAAATGATTTGATCCCGGTCAAATTTTGCACAGCATTTTAACATTAGCAAAATTTTCTAAGTTTCATTAAATTTGAAAGGCAGATATTTTATGTTGATCGCGTGGATCGTGTTTCGCTTTTAATGCGATATAATACTGTTTCCACGTATCGGTGCTCGCTTATCAACGCGTTACACTGAGCTTTATTCCTAGTTATCAAAGACAACGCAATGTAAAACTTACCTTTAATCTCACTGGGACAACTAATCAAACTCTCTGCGTAGCAAATCACAAAACGTTCGATAATATTATGCGTTGGCCAATGGCACTGGACAAACAGTCGGTAGGTACCCATGATTAATACACCACTAGTATTTATTACGTTTTTCCTGCGAAAACTGTACACAAACTCACTACTTGTTCACTCGGTTCATTAAAATTATAATAATACACATATTTCACACCCTTATAGTTTAACAGCTCTGTTATTAATACTTTCTACACACTAAAATAATTGTTTAAACTACTTCGAAAGCTCGTTTGTTTACAATTGCTCACCGCCATCTTTGAATGGCTTCCTATGTTCGCCTGCTGAACTGTCAGAGTCGGATTGTACTAGAAGAGGCCGTGACATGAAAACACCCGAGCGCTAGTGGACTAACCTCACGATTGGTATACCGGTGAACACCCAATCGAAAAGTCCAATGAAGAATTTAACGTTGACGATTGGCGATCCTTAAACTACACATTACAAAAACATTTATGATCTGGCGGCAAATATGAATTTTCGAACTTTTTTGATGAATACAAGTAAAATGATTAAATTATTGCAAATAATCTTAGGTCTTAACGTAGACTTAAATAAAGCAAATATTTGGACTGAGCCAGCGAGTGTGTAACTTTCACGCATGTGGAACGGGATTCTGTTATTTTGTCAGGCTTTTGACTATGTATACAATATGCAACATGTTTTCTCCAATCGTGCTGAAATTTTGTTCACATGTAAAGACCATTTCTGTTCCTAGTTTTAGTTATGATAAAAATCCTCTGGTTTGTTAATTATTTTTGCAGTTTATGATTTTTTGCATAGCTGTCAAAAGTGATGTATCGAAGAGAAAATTCACTGCAACTAGATCTTGTTTGATGTAGGTTCCAACTGTAGGTACCTATACAGAGTTCTTTCATTTTTTCGTATGCGGTTACGGTTCGAGAATAGGCCCCAGAAAACATTTTTTTGTGAGGATTTGCATATATCGGGTCATGCTCATCAACGTGTTGCATTATGAGTTTACCTATTTATTTAATTTGTATCTATTATCAATAATAAAATCCATATTGTTATTTGGACATAGTTCTAAAGCGTGAATCCACAGTAATGGAATTATGCCGTGAAGTTTAACTATCAACAGATTTGTATTGTCTTCGTGCCTTTTACTAAAGCCATCAATCAGGCCATAAAAACAAAAAAGGGTGTTTTTACAAAACCACGAAAATCAAACAAGATTTTTAAAATCTCATCTCCACGATCACCTTCTACCGGAGTGTAATGATGTTGACATTCCCCTCAAGCAGGCCAACAAACTCAAAGTCTTCGAAGAAAGTTTTTCAATCGCAAACGCCTTCTTCTCACTTAAAAAACCAATAACAAGTATGCATATAAAAATCCCTCTCTCTCTTTTTGATTGCGTTCGATAGTAATTTACCAACGGAAGAGGCGTAGAGAATGTTAAAACATGTTTAAGCGACAACGTGGTGGTTGGTTGAGTGCCTTCTTTCAACGGACAAGCTTTTGATTGGGGAACTCTTTGAATGAGTACTCTCATTGACGAAAAAAAATATGTTTAGCCGTACTCTGTAGAGTCAAGTATGAAAAACATTATTTGATCCACTTTTTTTTCAAATTAATTAGTAGTTCAGACACTGCGTATTCTTTCATGTTAAATAAGAGATATCAAGAACCATTTATTTTTTATTTTTAGAAAAGGTCCATTGAAATATACACTGATAAACGTATGAGGACAGAAATTGAAAATAACTTATCAATTCTTTTTGGTTTAGATAGAGCCTAAAAATTGATTATAAGTTCTTTATGTAACTTCGTCTGATATTTATTGTATTCAAAGCACTTTAAAGTAGAGATGCTGATTCAATCATTGAAATGTAAAGAGAATCACAATATTTGCATGGAATAAACTTAAAGAGGCACAGCTATGAAAAAGAAACATAAGTCTCTGGCCAATTTTAGCGCAATGGAAAAATATAACGAGTTTCTCACGTTTAACAATACAAGCGCATCACTAATGCAAATAAAATATAACTAAGTTAATTTTAAAGAGCTGTTTGTAAAATTAAATAAAAATTGATAGAAGAGTAAATCTAGAATCTTGAGTAAAAAATTCCCTCAATTTTCTTGCACTGTTTTAGAACAGCATTCTCTGAACCTTTCACAGCGAAGATAAGCATTGACACTCACATATTTTTATCTCGCCATAGAAGCAAACCAACACACACATTCCCACATGACTTTCATGCAAATTTATTCCAAGGGTCTTTCACCGTATTTAATGCATGGAACGGGGGCGACATCTGTTACACAAGAACACTACTAAAATAGCCATGTTTTCACAAATTCACACCAAACAAACCGATTAAATATGCGTAACACAAGTTCGAACTAATTCCCACCCCCTTTTCTTTTTAAGTTTGAATAAATATTCCATTCGGACATTGTTATGGCAATTTGAGCCGAGGCCTTTATTTATTCATAGTAATGGTGAACAATTTCAACGGCTTGTGCTGCACTACACATGGTAGCAGTAGTTGGTATTGCCATCCCTGAGTGCAAACTCGCGCGTAGCAAAAACATTAAAGCCGGTTTGTAATTGAATTGGAGCGAAAACAAACAGGGCGACCAAGTGATATTTGCTCACGTGACCTCCATGCAAGAGTAGGCTCGCTTGTTGCGAATTATTCTCTGGGATGTTGAGTTCACGGAAAAAAACGGTGGATTGAAAACTGTTAAAACGTTAGAGTGTTTTTTTATTGTTCAATGAACGTGTGTGTGGATTTATATTGAATTTAACATTTACTTTCATTGTGATTGTATATGCATTAGGTAATTATTATTTCCTTTCTCTCGACTGTACGAGTACCTACCTTATGAAGCAAGTACCAGTACATACATATTATACGAGTATTTTGACTGCAGTTCGATGCTGATCAGCAAAGGTGACCATATATCATTTCATCTGAAGTCTTATTCTATAAGAAAAACCAAATCATGTCGGTCTGTAATCGTTTCACAACCATAAGGATAACATCGATCAGAAATAATTTCAAACCGAACGATTTCTTTTTCGTTATAAAATTAGAATTGGATGCTGGATTCACAAAGAAGTATAACTTTATGACCAAAAATTCTAATGTGTCATGGTATTACCTGTTACCATGTTTTACCGGCATATCATTGTGAATTTAATTGTACAAATGAATACTAAGTTTTAACATGGTAATATAATTATTGGTAGTTATAGTGTTATTCGGAATAAAGTTATGCCGGTGTAAAGCTTAAAACCTTTTGTGAATCCAGCTCCTGAAAGCAGATCATTTAATTTTACTATCAAATATTTATTTTATTTATTTATTTATTTATTTATTTTATCAAATAGGTGCCAAATTGAACAGGTATTTCAAAATAAGTTGAAAACGTGAATAACTCTTGAAATTATTGACCGATTTTGCCGAAATTTTGTTGAATAATATGACAAAATGTTGGTTTAAATGACGATGCAAAATTTCAACGATCGGTTAATTAAACGGTTTAAAGTGCATATTAACAAAAATTCAAACAAATTCAAAAAAATCCCTTGGATTTTTCAGAAAACTTGTTTTAATTTTTCAACCAATACGAGGAATTTTCTCAAATACTATAGAGGTCCACTTGAATGATACAACAAAGCTCGCTTTAATTAATAACTCGATGGCTTTTCATTTTATTACTGCAGAAATATAACGCATAATATATTTATGAAATGTGTAAAATTCAGACTGAATCATATGTATCACTTCCTGAATATTGAAGAATGTCTGCTTTTCTTTCAGCATTCCCAACGGTCATAATTCTCCTTCAAATGTCACTAAACTGTCACAAGACATTACAAAGCATTCTCGAGAGCGAAGTGACCTAATTCGTGCCAGTAGCAGCGACACCAAAAACAGACAAGTTCAAACTGTGTGATGTGCAGTTTTCGTCTATAGTTCTAAGTTGTTTGTGCAATCATAACTTGAGGATAGTAGAACCCTGTCTGCCGAAAAGTCGTAGTGTGAGCCCTAAATACCTTTTCAGGTGTTAAGTCACAGAATCAATTTGTGGCAACAGACAATCTGTCCAGAAATCTCATATCTTTCCTCTTTGCAATTTTAAATGTTAGTGCATCATGACACTTCCTTTCTTATACCTTTATACTTTCAGAGTTCACAGAGTTTACAGAGTTTACAGAGTTTATACTTACAGAATAAAATTGAACTAATAAGTGGCATTGTACTAGAGCTAGTACAAGTAATAACATTTTTATTGATTTTAAAGCCAAAACTTCAACCATAAAATCTCTTTTTGTTCATGGTGCTAGGCTCTTCAATGACATACCTGTATCCTACAGGAGCTAAGTCAATATTAAAGTTTTTAAATTAATGTGTATAGAGTTTATAAATAAGGGACGAGCATAGTATTAATATGTGATATGATTTTAAATTGTTATAATTGTTTATTCAGATGTATATATTGACATGCATTATCAATGTTATTTTGAATGTAAATCTGTGTATTCCTAAAAGCGTTACGCTTACAAATAAATAAATAGATTATGTTTGCTTTAAATCTTTACAAGAGACTGAACCCATTCCACAGATTTCACAATCGTGTCGAAGTCCAAAACTGCATAACTAAATTCTGATCATAGCATAAGTCGGTATGACACATATAATATTTGCACATCACATCCGTGTTTATTAGATTCTCTTGATCTCGAGGGCGGTGGCTCACAGCCTTGTGGATTCAATTTCTAACTTCGGTGCAAACATCTTGGCGCGCTTATGTTACAGACATCATGTAGAAGTACAGCCATTATCAGAGTACTTGCGATACGTTGACGAGATTATGGACTTCTGGCCTCACATGTTTGTTCTTCGAATCAAGGCTGGACATAGAACATATGACATTTTGAAACGATTTTTGCAAGTAAAAGCGTTCTAAATTGCTGCCTTAATTACACGAGTGTTTCTTGAATAAGTTTGAAAATAAATCATGGGACAAACTTTTAACTAATACTACACATTTTACCTACATTCTCAACTTATAATGATGCTTTGATTTATTAAATTGTGATATACTCATTTTTTTTCAATTGTTGGCTGTTGTGGTGTTTTAATTTGATAAATAATTTTTTAATCTTGAGTTTTGATTGTATCTATGTCATTGAGGTTCTATAATTCTTCAAGAATCAGGGGCTGGATTCACGAAAGGTATTATCTGCTAATACATATTATCTTTTGATTTAATACCGAAAACACCATGTTAAATGAAAGATAAAACCAAAGATAATACGTATTAGGAGATAATACTGTACATAGTCAATCTGACCCCAGGAGTTTGAAAGCAAATCTAATCTAATATTTAAATAGCGGACATTTATGTATATTGTGTCCCCCTTCTCTCGTATATTTTCTGATATTTAATTGTATTTATGAAACTATGAATAATTAATTTGGTCAGTTTTATACAGCCAATTAGTTGCAACAGCAAACCATTGATCTCCTGATTCGATCAAGGCCTACATATTGATAATTAACCCACCCTGTGGGTTAGCGTTACCCACTGTAGTCTGTACGCATGTCACTTTAGGAGCTTGTACAAACTATCTTGTGTGTTTTAGTAGGAAATGCCGAGGGAAATGCCCAGGTCACACCGAGTAACCAACCGATATGAAATTGTGAACACATACTAATGCCATACCAGCGGTATCGTGTATAGTATTACAGAAATATCTGATCGGTTAAAAGCGAAAATGAACCGGTTGTTGATCACATTAGAATTTTGCATAGCATGGGAGGAATATGTTAGAACATTTTGCTAAATTTTCATAAAAATTGGCCAGGAACTTCAAGAGTTATGGACGGTTAATTTAGATTTTAAGCTTGTTTCAATTTTTGTCTAATTTGTTTAATTGGGGAACACATTATCACTTGATCTTAATGCAATTGAATAAGTTATCTTCACTTATTATTTAAAACAAACGGCCAGGAACTTCAAGAGTAACGGACGTTTTATTAACATTTTAAGCTTGATTTGATTTTGTTTCTATTTGTTTCATTGGGGAACACATTTTCACTTGTCCTTGATGCATTTGAATACATGATTTTTATGGCTGTTTCCAAGGCAGCTTTCAACATATCGCATGCAATACGATTGCTCGCTCATCAACGCGTTACACAGGCGTTTTTCTTGTAAATACTCGTATCTTGGCGTGTACATTGTAACGGCTGTGTTTCTATACTCCGTGTTCGTCAAGGTGATTAGATGTGACTGAGATATCGCACAGTGCGGCGATATCTCGCAAACCGCGAGATTCTAGCCAATAGAATGTTGACTTCAATTTCAAACACGTGCACCTCGCGAAACGAAAATTGAGTGTGAGTTTTAACTCGAAGATATTATGTTGTAAGGAACTTCGATTTCAGTTAATTTCACATTCGAGACACGTCTAAGAGAATGAGTTGTGTGATTTTAGATAAATGTAATACAAAAGTTTTGATCACCACCTTCTTCATGCACTCCTCTCTCCCCCTTTTTGATAATGAAATCTGCAGCGGTTACCAGTTTTATTCTGATTTGTTTTTGTTATTGTTAGTCTAATAGAAACGGAATCTAGATAGATTCTAGACTCGATTGACAGAAAAATTCTTGTACCCATTTTTTTTTTAAATAAATGTTCATATTAAATGAAATTTTACGTTTTCGTCTTCAACGCCAAATCATTCAAAGTTAAGATGATATTAATCATTCTAATGTATTCATTAGTATACAAGGGTATTTATTATAGCAGTTATTAAGTCCCTTATAGTTCATTAGTTATGTATTGGGGTTTGATGAATTAATAATAGTCATCAGTCAATCTTAAAATGGGGTAATGGAACGTTCATGTAATATCTCACTTGAATTTGTAACAAAAGTGATGATTCTGATTATGACAAACATAATAATTAATAAATAAAGCAGCAGCTCACAAAATCAGTTTCCACAATGCTCATTCTCGAATAACTAATGGTCTTCACTAAAACCAGGTATTAGTTTAAATATCCACACTAATGTAAATGTTGCTTGAATGTTAACACAATGTCTGAATGTTCTGGTAAATTGCTCGGTGCGACATCAATAAGCTAACGCATTTCCAGCAGTTGCTTTTAAGCATCAATTCTTCCCAGAATCCTTCTCTTCTGGTCCAGTACATTTCACACAATCTTCGCGCTGTAGAATAACTGAATCTAGTTACGTGTGTAATGACATTATGATGGTAATGGCTTTTTGGATAATGTACTTTTTGTCAAGCGGAAGATTAAAATGGGATATTAAGTTAATCACGTGAGCCATAGAGTGTCTCTTTAAGTACATTCCATTTTCTCTGGAATTTCAATTTTGGTAGTCTAAATTTATGATCACGATGTGAAACTATCATTACATCGGTAAAATATTGTTTCCTGTAGAATAAACGGAAATTATATGTATACAGATTAAATATTTAAAATTAACAAGAAAGTGGTTTTAAATAATATTGACTAAAAAATATGTACTTGTGAGAGAAAATATTTAAACGTGATTATTCATTAAATATAACATTTATTTAATCAAAGCGACGAACAAAAATTAAAATTAAGTTTGCTCTTGGGTAGTATTAAATCATTTTTCACATTATACTCGCACCTATTCACTTAAATTTGTTTAATTTAGAGGCAGGCAAATAGCCTTATAAATTACGCGTCTGGCCCATAAAACAGTACGTGGGCTAAACGGGTAATGTATGTACCAGTCGAGGAACATTATGAACTTTCCAACAACTTCACTAAAGCAAGTAGGTAGTGGGCACTTTTAATGACATAAAAGTGTATTACACATTTTCAGTGATGATTATTGATAGAGCTTTGACCTAATATTAAATAACCAAGGTCAATAATACACTTGACTCTTGGTCTTATTTCACAAATGGTGACAGAAGTGGGATTTAAAATAAAAGTTCACAAATGGTGGCAGAAATGGGATAAAAATAAAATGTTTACTGTCGACTTAATATAAAATTATTGTCACTAACAGTAACAAAACTTAAAATCACGATCTTCCTCAATAAAGTTTTGACAAATGGCTTGTCGTCTATTCTCCACTCCTTTAACTTCACAGATCAGCATCGTAGAGACTTAGTGTGCACTTGGGACCTCACTCAAGTGCCCTCAAGTGCCCTCAAGTGTCAGGTGTAACGAATCTCGAGCGTGGAGGACATTTTGATTAAGGCGACTAGACTTCACAAGATGGCGTGAAGAAAATGACACGATGCTGGAGAACTTTCGCTTAGGATAATTTAACTTGCTCACTTTCCCTTTTCTTTTAGCTGAAACCGCTCTTTAATTTTAGATTATAAACGTAGCTACTTATCACGGGTTGGGGATTCTAAGAATTAAATAAATTAGAACTAAAATAATTATCCTGGTTTCAAAGATTTGTTCCAGATACTTACACCCTGAATGTTAATCTCTTAATTCTACTTAGTGTTAAAGTTCTGAATCCAGACACACATTTTCTAACTGGAAGATTCTTGCGCTTTTGAGAAACAACGTTGTCATTTAGAAAGTGGATTTGTGTAGATTTGATATTGATGAAATATGGCGATAAAGGAATGAATGGCTTTGTTTGGAATCATGAAAGAGATTGATTATGTATCAGTCATTTTGTTGTAGGGCGTTACGTTGTTTTTATTTGTATATATTTATATTTATGGTTAGGTATGTTTATCGTAGTAAAGAGTGTCAAGACGGGAATTTTCATGTTCATTTTCATTAAAATGTAAACCTAGATTTCGAATAGGTATCAACGTCAAATACTTTCGATTCATCGACATCGGTTCATCGATTCACTTCAGTGATATGCTTATTTTTCATCAACCAAAAAGTTAGGATTGTCCTCTGACATACCTAATCGAAAGAGCGAAGCGAGCGTCTCATTTCGACTTATTTGGCTCGGATCTCTGTTATTTTGGAATACAAGACTTTACAATGTTATCTGATCGAGCTGAAAAGTACACACATAAATAAATAAAGCACTAGTTTTTTTTTTAACAAAAACCAGTACTTAGTTCGAAAACGTCGTTTTGAAGTTTACGGTAAAAGAAGTTAATAGGACCAGAATTCATATTTCGTAATTTGTGTGTTTGCATGTAAATAAGCGTGTATTTGGGTAAAGTGTAACGACTTAACTGCATAATAAGACGTCACAACAACTAGATACAATCCATATGATTACGATTTTAGTTTTAACATGCCGGAGGTGTCAAAATGAGAGGGTCTTTCATCTTCTATGCGTCTGCTTTCCAGCCAACTCATTAAAAAACAAAATCAAGAGTCGAGAACAAAATATTCTTTACTCCATTTTTAATGAACGCAGCATGCAATCATGTATTTCCTGACAGAGCTTCATTCTTAGTGAAATATAATATTATTCAGCATTACGTTCCCTTTGTTCTTAGTTGAAAACAAAGCGCGCGCTGTGACGTTAGATTCGTCGACACCGACAGCGAAATGATTGCCACCGCCCGGCATGGGTGGGATCTGTGTTTGTGTTTTGCGTATTCACTACCCCCCCCCCCCCCCGCTTGCCCCTGTGTCAGGAATAGTCCTGGAAGACAATGACGCGAAGGAGCACTTGAGTTGCCGTCGCTTAATTCATTAATCACTGATACAAGGGTTGGTGCTCACTCGACTTAGTACACTTAAGGTGCATGCAAGCGCGAGCGATTTTGCCGCGATTTGCAGCCACTTTTTGGATACGATTGGAGACAAAATCGGTTAACGAAATGATTTGAAATTTTTAACCATGATTAGATAAAAGAAAAACTTAGGGTTATCACTTGGTAAATTTTTTATTTTTGCTCTGTTAATTAGAAACCCAGAAAAAACACTCCGTGTAAAAATACCAGCCAAGTCTCTTTAACTATAAAAAAAATAGAAGAAATCTAAAAATTCAGCACTGAAAAGGAGTGATATCAAAAAAGGAGCCAAGTCAACGAATTTTCCAAATTTTAATCGTACCATTGAAATAAAAATATCAACCCCCGAGAAATACTTAAAAAAAGGACTTGGCGCATCGTTTTTTTAAAGACACTTTTCTATCCTAAAAGTATAGGAAGAACTCTACAAGTATATTTTCCTGAGTATATCACATTCATTATCGACGAATCATACTACGTTTTAATATAACTAGTACTCTTACCTACTGGCAGTTTTGGTATTTTGTCAATATTCAGAGGAAATAAACGGATAAACGAATAACGAATAAACGGAAGCGGCCTAGTCTATTCGTTATTGCCACTATTTCTAGGGTCATATTAATCAATCATACTTCTCAATATCGTGACTGAGGGAAATAGCGAAAGCGCTCATTACAAGAAGGCCGTCAATGAGATTTGTATAAGTGACTAGTGCACTGAGCCATGCTGCTCAAATAATTACTGACTAGATTTTTATCTAAAGTAATACGTTATGTAATTTATGAATTTTTTTGGTATAAAATGTTAATTAATAGCAATTAATTACACGGCGAGAAGGTTCAAAGTATAATGCTGTAGTAAGTATGTTGATGTACCCACAAAACTATAGGTACCTACCAATCACAAACACAACTGTTCTGTATTTATTGCTTGTAAGACAATGCTATGTTTCTTTGCGTACTTATATTTAAATTTAAAATATTTTACAGAATGTTCAATATTTAATTTGAAAGTTTTGTCCCAATTTTTCTAGGCATTTCTGAACTACGTAGTATGTGAGTGGCATAAGCTTAAGAATAGAAAAATGTCTTTAAAAAAACGATGCGCCAAGTCCTTTTTTTAAGTATTTCTCGAGGTTTAAATTTTTATTTCAATGGTACGATTAAAATTTGGAAAATTCGTTGACTTGGCTCCTTTTTTGATATCACTCCTTTTCAGTGCTGAATTTTTAGATTTCTTCTATTTTTTTTTATAGTTAAAGAGACTTGGCTGGTATTTTTACACGGAGTGTTTTTTCTGGGATATCACTTCTTTTGTTAGTTTATTCATACAGCTTGTAGCACATGTCCGAGCAGGGACTAATTTCTTTAAAAAAATACGCCTCAACCGATTTGGTTACTATGAAAAGTTGCGTTTGGTATAAGATGAAAATGATTATCCAAGAAGAATAGCTTAAGTTTCGTTATAATCGATCCAGCCGTTTTCGATACATGACGTCACTTCCGGTTTTGAAATAGCGGCCGAATTCCGGTATAGGTAATAAGAAAACAATCTAGTTTTATCTAGTTGATACCTTCATGAACGACCATCTGAATTCCTAATCCCTATATTTCCGTAAAATCGGTCATGCCGTTTGTAATATATGACGTCACTTCCGGTTTCATTTAGTGGTTCCTGCCGCCATTTCCGGTACCATTAATTTATTTATTCATTTTTCACAATTGATTTTCAAATAAATAGCAGAATGAATACGCAGGAGCTAGTTCAGTTGCAATCGGTACAGGCGTTTTAGATATATGACGTCACTTCCGGTTTCAGGAATGGCGGCCGAGAACACTGCTACCTTGAATATATAAATTGTATTGTCTATGTTACAATGTAAGTTAATTATGTACGTATTTTAAGTATAATTTGTTGAAATAAGTTAAATATTGCGTATTTATGACGTCACTTCCGGTTTAGAAAATAAGAAAATAATATTTTTTTTATTGATACTTCATATAGATGACCATCTTAATCGAATGGCGCTAATTTCGTTCTAATCGGTCCAGACGTTTTTGAGTTATGACGTCACTTTCGGTTTCAAAATGGCGGCTTCCGGTTGGTTTTATAAAAAGGCACCTCAGACGCCAAAAGTGCACATGTGGTAAAAATTTCAGGTCGATCGGTTCAGCCGTTTAGGCTGTGGCGGTGATAGCGACGTTTCGTGATATCATCAGAATCATCATCATCTTCAGAATCAGAAAGTGGTGTAATTTCACTGTTTTCTCGGTCCTCTAGCGCGCAAATGGCATAACCTATTGTTCCCAAATTTGGTATATGTAGTGGGGTGGGCCATAGCTCGAAATTAAGATATTTCGCAACAATGTGAGATTTACCAATTTTGAGATCCAGTAGGCCGAAAATGCCATGTTGTTGCTTACAGTAAAAGTGTTTGGTCTGCTCCTCAGTTTATTAGGCATTTACGGTATGTTGAGTGACTGTGAGTGTATAGTACGACTTGGCTGGGTGGAGCGACCGCTCCACTAGATAATTAGTTGATTTTTGGTGACAAATAGTATATTTTCTTGTCTCAATGGGTGCCGTTTGAAATTTAATTTTAAAATGTGCCAAGTGATAACCCTAATATTTTTTTTTCTAATCATGATTAAAGTTTGAGATCAATTAGTTCACGAGTAATGTCTCCAATTCTATCGAGAATTCCTTAGTTTTGAGCTTTTTTTTAAACCGGCGCCTAATTAACAATGAAAGAAGCAAAAATGATAAAGTGTTTCCTACTAATATACATTCATATTGATCATATAAACATCCTCTCAAAGTTACACCACTTATGAAACAATTTTTCTCTCTCAATTTTCTAGAACGGCCGAGCGCTTGTATCACCTTCATCACAAGTACATATTAAGTTCTTACATGATATTCAAAAATATTAGGTTAATTACCCTATTTAATCAGTTTTAAAATGTTGTTTTTTTAATCGAGTGGAGCGAGCGTCTAAATTAAAACTTTCGGACGCTTTTTACACCAATCTATCCATTTCATAACGAAATAAAGCTTTTTACTTGCATCTCGAATACCCGAGTTCGATTTCCGAGTCCTTCCTTCCTGAGACTTCTCTCAGTCGAGAGACAAAAGGTTGGCTACTAATAGGCCACGACCGCCCCTTCACCATTCATCTTTATCTAGCCTTCATCATCATCTCCCTATCATCATTGTTTCCTAGTTCATCAGTTACCTAGCT
This sequence comes from Leuctra nigra, assembly GCA_934045905.1. Lineage (NCBI taxonomy): Eukaryota > Metazoa > Arthropoda > Insecta > Plecoptera > Leuctridae > Leuctra > Leuctra nigra. The sequence continues at coordinate 16,059,832 of OW203767.1, read as the reverse complement.
GCAGAACAGTGCGACGTTAAACACGATAACTAGGAAAACGCTCAGTGTAACGCGTTGATGAGCGAGCACAGAACATGCAACATCCCCATAGAAACGATGCACGACAGGGCAGAAGACGATTTACTCTGCAATTTTTCAATCTCCATAATACACTGGATGAATAACAGATCCATTGTGTCGTGAAGTCTTACCTACATACCTTCTCGAGAAATCTCTTGTGACATCCCATACTAAACTCGTAAAATTACAATTAATACTTGACTGATTGGGCTTACAATATGTAAAATTTAATATTAAGTTGGTCTTGATCACCATGCAAAATTTGAACTTAATGTGAACATTTTGATTGTCGACCAATCAGAAGACATTATTTAAACTTAAACCAATTAGAGGATTTGGCCTTCGTACTGCATCCGATTTTATGCGCTAGCTCAAAAATGCTTTCATTTTACTGTACATTGTGGATAGCTGGGCTGCTCTACAGGCCTTGCCTTGGAACAGAAGCTTAAAGAAGGCAGGGATGATAATTTAGTATACATTTTTCAAGATTATGGAATAAAATGACCTTAAAATTACAAAATTTTTGAAAATGACGACAGATTATACTGAAAATTGGCAAAAATACCTAAAATGTTGGTACCAATGACCACGCAAAGTTTTAAGTTGATCGTTCAATCGGTTCTAGTTTAAATGTCAAAAATCACATGAAAAATGGTTTTAAATTTGAGCCAATAAGAGAATTTGGCTGAAACTTTTTATGATTGGGTACAATGTTGGTTGCAATGTTTTTGCCAAATTTCAAATTGATTGATGCAACCAATCGAAAGATAATTGTTTTTAAAATTTGAACCAATCACGGGAGCCCGTTCAAAAACGATCCCAGGGACCGCATAGAGTACGTTAGTATGTGTACAAAATTTCAGATCGATTGCTTGAGCGGTTTGACCTGGGCTGTGACCACAAAAAAAAAAAAAAAAACACACAGAGAAAGTGCCATAAGAGTACCGTGGTGACGCTCGCTACGCTCGCTCAATAAGAATCATAAGGATAGAATCTTTAAAGTTATACCATGTTTTACCAGTCTGCGGGGTTTCCTATAAAAAGAAGTCCTAACAAAAGAAGTCCCCTCTCTTTCAATCTCCATCATTTTCGTAAGAACAAAATTATTATCCAGCAATGAAAATAAAACAAAGAATATCACAACAAAGAACTTGATTTCCATATAACAGAGCTCAACTGAATCTATAATTGTTTCATTTTCTTCACTGTATTTTCATTATGCGAACTTCTTGTGCCTGAAATGTATGTAAGTAGCCTTCAGGTGTTTGGCGAATTCCAATTATATTACAAGTTCTTGTCAGGAAATGCATAGCTCAAGTTCAAACATGTGCAAACAGTGTAATGAAGACGTAGCAATTATTAATGTTAGCAATTTCCTTTGAGAGAGAAGCCAAATTATTTTCAGGTTTTGTTTCTTAGCTTCCTTGTTTCACTTTTGTGCACTTGGCTTAACATAATGGGCCACTCATGAACATAATTATATTTGAAATTATCTAGCGTCAAGATTCACTGTCAAAGAAGACTGATTGCAGAAAAGGAACTATGGAATAGTTAATTATATACATGCAGAAGTTCCGATAAGAAAAAGATAGTTGCACATCATTATCGTGTCGCATTAATGCAACGGGTATTGAAACTTTAGAGAAGCAACAACAGCAACAAAATCAGTGCTGACTTTGATGACTCGTTCAACTGCGTCATGTTATTAAATAGTACGTAGTAGTTTATAAATCTTATTAAAATTAATCAAGATATCACTTTGTGTCTCATGGACTATTTGGTCTGTATAAAGCGAAAGTTACACAGAGATTCACAGTACCAAATACTATCTCATTTAAACTACCTGTACCTAGTGTAAATATGGCAACTTCTGTAGCACATATGCTTTAACTACAAGTTTTGAACAACAACTGCACCACATTTACATTATAATTGCATACACTCTTGAAAGTCAATATCTTTATTTGTCTTTTGTTCCATTAGCCAGGGAAGAAAACATACAAATTGATTTGGTCTATAAATAAATGGAAATAAATCAATGTATTCAGATATCAAAAGGAATATATCACGATCCTACACATTTATCAAAACTTTAAAAATAGAAACAGAGAGAAAATCAATTTATTGACCGCTGTCCATAATGCATGGTTGGCTATAAAATCCAGCTTACTAATAAATAATATATTTAAATTAAATTTAAAATAATTAAAATTACTAACTATTTAACTATTTATTTACATCTTGTTTCTCCACGTTGGTAACTCATTAGTCATTGGTCATATGAGATGTGTGTGACGTATTTGCGTAATTTGCGTATTTGCGTATTTACGTACACTCCCCCAAATAATAAACGGTACTTGGTACAAAACGTATTGGCTGCTGGGCCGGTTCCTTGGCAATCAATCCTTGTTGTAATCAATGAAATCAGAGCTCACCTAAAAGAGTTAGATAATGCGTTAGCACTGACTTCATGAGATGATGCCATCAAACATTAATCAGTCAATTCATTTTCTTTCGAGTACCGTTTATTATTTGGGGGAGTGTACATGTAAATGGAGAGTTAAAATGCTCATCAGTTCTGACTGTTGATATTGTGTTGTTCTGGCAAAGGGTGTAATGTACTTTCCGTTATAATCTTGCATAGACTTTGATGTTTAAAGAGAATAATAAAAGTTATGCTAAAAATAAAACAACGTGACACTAATATAGGCATTAAACACGGAAAATCAATTTCTGATATAGATATGAAATGTTAAGTAATTTTAGACATACAAATTGTGACAGTGATGAGATAACTCATAAAACATAAAACAATCATAACATATAGTATGTAATAACAGTTATTATAAATAATAATTTATACATTATTTTAATTAAAGTTTTTTTTTTACAAATGGTGACAGAAGTTGGATTACTATCAAAAATATTATTCTGGGCTTAAAGCTGACGCAATGCTGATATTATGATTGGTTATGATTATCCAGATTATTTTGAGTTATTTTAAGCCCGATATAATGTCGGTATACACAGTGAAATCCGTTCGGTAGAATATTCTCTGTCTCTCGGATCAACTTGTGATTCGCTAGAGAGGATGGACTTATGAGATACGTTGTGAAAGCTTCTGTGATAAGAATGATGCTCTAAACTGTGAAGTTAGAGAAAACATACAGAGCAGATGAAACAAAACAAGTTAAAAACAAGTTATGATCAGGCTGCAAGTAGAAGCAAAAGACCAGAAGTCCATCTGCTAGTTTTAGAATGATAAAATCAAACTATCTTAATTGCAAATAGACTGAAGTCGATAAAGAATTATTTTTCAAAATTAGTAGTGTCTCAAATACCAATAAGATTGAACGAATTCAGAAATACTGGTTATAGAATAATTGAAATGGACTCCAGGCATTCTGCGTCTTAGCTACGACTTCCTCCTATAATGGGGTTGTTCACGCAAAACTATTGTAGATGGCGCTGCTGTTCTAATCGTCCGGGAGAGAGCCAATCAAAATGCATCTAGCGGAATGGAAGGTTTTTAAATCTTGGCGGGAGTTTGATTCAGAGATCTTGGATTCAGAAACCAACCAATCAGAGAGAGGCACCTCCAATGCTGCTAGCGCTGCGAGTGAGAGCAAATGGCAGTGAACAACCCCATTATCTCCAAATAGTGAGCGTTCAGGGATGGAGTGGAATATTACCAGGTCATGGTTCGTTATTAGAGAGCTTAGAAATTCTAAAGCTCATCTTTCTTCCATAAACTTGATCCTTAATATATTCTTTGGAACAGAAATATTTCTGAATACATAGGGTGAAACATCTTTCAACTGCCAAAGCTCTTTGCATTCGACTTATTTAACATCGTCTTTAGTTCAATAATTGGAATAATTATTGTCGTCGAAGAGAAAACTTAATAGCTCTGTTGGAAACGTTACAACTTGAGTACTAATTGCTTTGAATTACAAGATAATTTTCTTAATTCGCTGGCAGTTTTGGAACCCACTTGGCGACCCACGCTCCCTGTTTTATGCCTAATAATGGGTAAGAGAACGGGTCGTGAAGAGGGCGTCTATCCACGATTGGTCTAATTAAATATTTCTATTCAGGAAGTGAATAGTAACTCAAGCTCTCTGAAAATCGGCACAGCTAATTTAAGAAGAATTTTATTACTACGTAAGTTTAGTTTCTATACAGTAGTATTTACTCCGAAACTTTGGTTATGACAAAAGTTTTGAGCGATTTTGAACTTATATAATATGTAGTTTGTCATATTTTCGGGTAATCTTATGATTTACAAAAAAACTTTGGGTACACCTGAATAAAAATTTATTTTTATTAATTTAATCCAGTTCATATATAAAATATCTTGATAGATTTCCCTCTAAATGCAATAAAATTCATTTTTATTCAAGTTCATTGAATTTTCAACAGTTGTAACTACAAATCAATAATATGTGCATTTAAGAAGATATGTAAATTCAAGATTCGAACATGACAGTGCATATTAACAAGCTCTTCTCATGTTTGGTTTGCTTTTATTAGTGTAAAATCACGAAGATACACATTTACATTGCATAAAGCAACCCATTGTCTAGTTAAACACCCAAAATTAATCCCGTATTAAAAAAAATCAAAATACCTAATTAATATAATTATATGATAAAAATCAATTAAACATAGATATATAAATAAGTAAAACGAAATTACAAGACCTTAAGGCTTTACAGCTGTTGACATATTTGTTGTACCTAATAAATACGGAATAAAATATTCTGTTGAATTTGTAAGTATGAACATTGCAAAGTTAGGTATTAAAAAACTTAAACCAATTACATATTTTAATCTGTGTTTCAATGTGCAATGTAAGTGTTGCTCTAAACTAAACTCTTGTTTTATATCTCTACTTGAAGTATTCATGACAACAATGCTCACAGCGTTGTCAAATCGTCTCTCCCAGGGCTACTCTATACTCAGGAAACAAGAGATTAAGATTACGGAACATATTGCAACCATGTTGTGACGTCACAATTTAAGCTCATAGGTTAATCTCCTGTCGGGGAGAATGAAGTTTCTGAACAGTTGGCGCAACGTTGCCAGATTGTAACGAGCTTGACGCGAAAGATAACTCTTTGGAGATCGTTTAGTGCAAAATAATGTAGTTTCTTTTGTTACATTAACAAGCTGTTGCATCAATGTATGTTGTGTACAACATATTTAATTCTCGATCTGGTGAATACATTTTGTAAACATGTTTTTTCTCAAAAGAAAACTATTTGCCACCATTAGTATAAAATTACAGGAAATTACATATTATAAAATGCTTAGTATCAGTGACTTTTTAATAATGAAATACAGAATAATGTATGAAATTGAGTGTCATAACAAGTTTGATGCACAAGAAAACATGAATTTGTACACCAGCCAAATGAAAATATTCTTAATTTAAAAAGCTAGTTCTATTGATATAAGTAAAACTCTAATGGCATCAACGATGTCATTGTGCAGCGCTTAATTACAACTACTCATCTTCAATTATTAATTAAGCTGCTGATAGAAGCTTCTGATTACAATTAATTACACAATTACAATTATTAAACAACGTTATGCCGCTTATCCGATTATAATATAATAAAACAAAGAGATTTGTCTTGAGAAAGAAGTCTTGAAGATGCTAATTGAAGATGTTATTAAAATCAAGACGGGAAAATCTTTTTCTTTGATTCCGATTCAAACAATTAACAAATCCAAGTCAAAACTAAAACACAAAGGAAAATTACAAAATATACTATCTGCTAAACAGTCTTAAAATGTTGTCAAACAATGGCTTCTTTTGAGGCAAACAAAAGATCTTGTTGAGAAAAATGCCAACATTAATGATGGCGTTAATCTCCCAAAAGCGTTCTTTTAACAGCATTAAAGGAACACTCGAGAGCTACCAGAGCGAGCCGAGAGTCAGAAATGGACCATTCCAGACGTCCCAAACAAGCAACGAAGTTAGGGCGTATATTTATTATAGGCGTCGAGTCGGTGAAAGACAGCGTCGGAAAAATTGATATTATGAATCAGGGAAATGCGAAGGAAATAGAAAGTCAGCGACGCTGAAGAAAAGAAATTGACAATTTTATGTGTAATATATACATGTACAATTTCATTTTCTGGCGTATATGAAACTTGCTTTCCTGATGTACAAAATTGTGATGAGCGAAATAGATGCATATTGCAGAAGTCGTTGATGTGAATAAATATCACTGACAGATTTCATCTCAACTTCAGACACTGGCTGCAATATTCTCAATAAAATATTCTCAATATACGTTCAAGTTGGTTTCCTTATAAAACTCATATTGTAAGAAAAAATAATAAAAAAAATACTACACCAGTATTAAATTTTGATTCGTAAAACATTTTAATGTTTAATTGTATAAAAAATGAAGAACATCGCTTGTCAAATTTTCTGATTTATGTCCATCCCCTTCTCCAGGGTAAACCAAAAGCGATGTTAGCATCCCTTCATCCCTCCTGGTCTCTTCAGATAAGCTCGCCACCCCTCGTCGCCAAGTCTCTATCGCAAATACCATCACTGAGGCACGACATCAATCAATCAATCAATCAATCAATCAATCAATCATGGCCTCCTATTCGCAGCGATCGTTATTCGCACGTCGCTTATCTCCAAACACGAAAATAAGAGAAAGAAAACAGCGGCCATGGATTTGGTATTAGTGAGGATTAGAATTGGTGATGTCCGAAAGTTTAACTTTTACAAACTTTTACTTGTCGGGATGTTAGAACAGAGCTGAGTGCTTTTGTTAGTTTGGAGTAAGCTGGAATTACATGGATCGATAGTGTTAATGAAATTGTGTTCAATTTTGAAGTAAAATTTTAAAGAGAAGAAATAGTTATATTGAAGATTGATAAATTTAGGTATATCTAGCTTCTCACTTCAACGTTTTTGGTACTTGGCCCTGGTTTATTGTCCTTCTGGTTGATGTTGACATTTTCCTCCCATATAGGCATCCTGCATGAGAAAAGGTTGCCATAGTAACCTATACAAAAGTATAGGGAAAAACAAATCTGACAGCGGCAATCCAAATCTCATATTTTGAGTGATTACTTGTGAAAGAAAGATATTTAAGTAAGTACAAGCTAATAATAATACGCAATATTTATCTTTACACATGTTCAAGTTAAATATTCATCTGATAAATATGATTTATTGCTATTATTTAGAGCTTTGACACATTTCCCCTACCATAGCAGCCTCCATTTTTCTACCACTGTGACGTCACGAGCAGGATTCCTATAATCATTACTATTTTGTTCAATATCCACTCAAAAATTACGTTTAACTCATATCGTTTGACAAATCAAATTAAGATTTTACTCACTTTTTGAGAGCACCATAGATCGGTGTAACGAATTGTTATTTTTGTTATTTTCATTACTTATCCCAGATCTCTCTAGGAGAGAAAACTATCGACATAATTGTTCCTAATATCACAGCTGACAGTAATGTACAGCTCAAATCTTTATCAAGAACATAAAATGTTATCAATATCATCCCACCATATCTTACCAATCAATCTGAAGTCATAACTATTAATCACCTACATCACGAAATGCATGTATCCTCTTTGACGTTCCCTACGGAATATCGGGATGTGTGCATCAGCACTGAGATCGTAAAACTTTGCTCGACAAACGATCGACAACTCTTATGAGAGATTAGCATTGACTCGACTTTGTAGTCGATCGACTATGACGTGTCAATGTTATTCTGCCATAAGAGTAGTTGATCGTTTGCCGAACAAAGTTATACGATCGCAGTGCAGCAGGTCATAGTTCATCACGTGACCAGCTGTGACGTCACCAATCAATCAATCCCGTTGAATTGTTAATACGTTGCCGAGTGTTGATAAAGAGTTGTGTCATCGGCTGTTAATGTGACGTAACAGTGCTAATGACACAGGTAATTATGTAAAATGTCGATGAGTTAAGCCTCAATTCCCATGGGTAATTGGCCAGTACATTCCACACGTTATTGCACATTGAATGGGGATTTCGTTTTTAAAAATATATATAAATATTAATATTCCCACTTTGAGAATGTTCTGAATATTTTAGTTTTACGCATAACCTCGCCAATGCGCGCATTCAATGCGTCGTGTGTACTGGCTAAAGATATGGGAGTACGAGCGGCACTACAGTAATCTTATGGCACTTTCTCTGTGTGTTTGTATGTGTGTTTGTTTGATTTTTGTTTGATTTTTGCCTGCACTGTCCGGGTCAAACCGTTCAACCGATCGATCTGAAATTTTGCACACATACTAATGTTAGCTTTTCGGTCTCTGGGATCGTTTTTGAACAGGATCCTGTGATTGGCTGATAAATGAAAATGGCATGTAGTTCACAGCGTTCGACGTAACAAATCAATTTTTTTTACAGTTTTTGAGGCGGTCTTAGTCTTATAGTCTTAGAATTATAAATTTCATGAAAATCCGTTATTAAAATTAATAAATACTGTGATTTTTTGAAATTTAAACTAGAGCCGTTTAACCGATCAACTTTAAACTTTGCATGGACATTCGGACAAACATTTTAGGTATTTTTGCAAATTTTCAGACTGATCTGTTGTTATTTTCAAATGTTATTGTCATTTTAAGGAAATTTTTGTCTATTATCTTGAAATGTTTGCAATTTTATGCTTATAATAATTTCAAATATTCCATCACTGCGTACTTGATGCTTCAGTTCCAAGGCCAACAGAGCAGAGACTTGCAAACGCATATCAAATCACTTGCAATACGAAGGCTCGCTCATCAACGCGTTGCACAGAGCGATTTTCTAGTTATTTATCATTCGGTGTATAATTGTGTGTAACTGATCTAAAGCCTAGTTTACACGGTTCAATTTTAAACCTTTTGTTCAAAGAATGTAACCGTGCGTAGACGTGAAATTGAAGAAAAATAGCCATTGAATTAATTGTTGACTTTATAATAAATTCCATAGAACCGGATGAATAGAATGAAACATTGAATTGGGAAAGCTATAGGCTTCATAGTTACATGTGATTTGACTTTGTGCTACTAAGAACTCCCAAAATCGCTTCAAATTAAATTTTCTTGTGTTAACTAAATACAAAAACGCTCTGCGGTGCAACCCCCTTCTCCTCAGTTTGACCACATTTACCCCGTGGTTTTCATCAAATAAAGCTCATACGAGCCTGTAATCTGCTTATGGAAACTAAACGTATAGGATTAAAGTCAGTTGCAAAATGAAAGAAAGTGACAAAGTAGCATTGTTTACCTCGATTCGTTTCGTTACAATAAATATCAATTATAGATTTTGGTAATAAAAATGGTTGCTGGATAATTTGCATCTAATTTATTTGAAATCTATCAAACGATATTTTTTTTTCTAAAATTTCAGCCCGAGAACGTAAAACTTCCTCTTTCTCTCCCTGAACTTTCTCCTCCCTTTCAGGTGAATTCACACCACTCTTCAATCCAATACTCCCGTATTCTGTTTCCGTCCGGGCTGTCATAAGTGCAGCCCAACCTGATCTCACCACCACGGGATTGTATTCCCAAACACAACTCCGCAATCAACTGTAATCAACCCTCAGCGCGCCATTATCAGAACAAAACACTCGAATAGAACGCTTTAGAAAGCTGAAACAGTGTTCCTTTTATTGACCCTTTAACCAGCGGTCTATTAGGATTACAGCAGTGTTGTGATGTTGTTATTGCTAAAAGGTTATTTAATACGACAAGGAAACGATATATGATCTTTCGTTTTGAGGGCAATTGCAAGTTTATGTATACCTACTCTCATTTTATGAGCGTATTTTTATAACTTGACGCCACTTCTTTGTTTCGAAGCGTCTAGGATTGGTATTTGCAGCCAACATTAAAATGTGTAAAGAAACAAGTAAAAAAGTACTAATTTAATCTAGAAATATATTTTATAGTGTTTATTTTTAATAATTAAATACAATGTGTATTATAATATTAATTTGTGGTTAGGTGGAAGAGCCACTAAGGTGGAACCTCGCCGTATTGATTGTACCTTGTGTTTTGTTCTGTATCTTTGTGCATTCAATAAAAGACAAAACAAAAATATATATATGTTTCATTAACAATCGGTTCTTAATACACAAAACCCTAGAAGCACGTGTCTGGGTATATTCAACCCATAAAAAACACTCCGTGTAAAAATACCAGCCAAGTCTCTTCAACTTAAAAAAAATAATGAAATCTTAAAATTCTGCACTGAAAAGTAGTGATATCAAAAAATTAGCCAAGTCAAATCTTTATTTGAAAATCAAAAAATACTTGGCGCATCGTGTACATAAATAGCTTGGAAGTATAGGCCAATCATAAATTATACATGAAATATACATATACATAGTATACCTATAATGCCTTTAAAAAAAACGATGCGCCAAGTATTTTTTGATTTTCAAATAAAGATTTGACTTGGCTAATTTTTTGATATCACTACTTTTCAGTGCAGAATTTTAAGATTTCATTATTTTTTTTTAAATTGAAGAGACTTGGCTGGTATTTTTACACGGAGTGTTTTTTATGGGGATATCACTCCTTTTTTTAGTTTATTCTTACAACTTGTGACAATCGAATGAACAATTACTAAATCCTTAAAAAAAAATACCCTTTACAATTTGGTTATTCTCATGAAAAAACAAAGGTTTCATTCCAATCGGTCAACCCAGTTCCGAGATATGGCAACACTTCGGTTTTCAAAATGGCTGCTGAACTTTCTATGAATTATGTGTATCATTTTTAGCTTTCTGAATATGTATTTATTGTATTGGAGGGGATTATAATGATTAATAAATTTGAATGACGTCATTTCCGGCCTCATAAATAGGAAAATTCTAGTTTGACTGTTCATATTCCATAGAGTTGGCCTTCCGAATCGTTTGGCACTAGTTTCATACCGATCTGTCAACCAGTTTTCGAGATATTACGTTTCTTCCGGTCTCAAAATGGCTGCTGAAATCACTGACCTCTTGAATTATAATTTAAACATGATTACATTTTATTAAAAGCAGTCTCAAATTATATATTTATTGCATCAAAATGTAAATTTGTGAGATTTTTAAAATGTGTGACGTCATTTCCGGTTTCAGTATGGGAAACTGCAAATATTATTGATGATAATACATAAAGTTTACCGTCTAAATTGTTTAGCGCTGGTTTCTTTAAAATCTATTTAGACGTTATTAAGATATGATGTCATTTCTGGTTTCAAAATGGCGGCTTCCGGTTGGTTTTATATCAAGTCAAATGAAATATCAAAAGAACATACGTTACATAAATATCAAAATAATTGGATCAAATTTGTTGCCGAAATGCCAATCGATGAATTAAATTTCATGACGTCATTTCCGGTTTCGTTAACATAAATTTTAGTCTGTTGCTATTGATAATCCATATAGATGACCGTCCGAATCGTTTGGCGCTATTTTCGTTCCAATCGGTCCAGCTGTTGTTAAGATATGACGTCACTTCCGGTTTCAAAATGGCAGCACAAAAAATTCATGGGGTGAAGGTTAAATCAGACGCCAAAAGTGCACACGTGGTAAAAATGTGAGATCAATCGGTTCAGCCGTTTAGGCTGTGGCCATGTTACCGGATTTGAATTCCAGGAGACTACTACTGAGATTATTATTATTATTATTATTATTATGAAAACCGCCCTAAAACACTGTTTTCACGGCCCTCTAGCGTGCAAAGGGCGTAACCTATTGTTCCCAAATTTGGTATATGTTGTAGGGTGGGCCATAGCTCGAAATTAAGATATATCGCAACAATGTGAGATTTCCCAATTTTAAGATCCAGTAGGCCGAAAATGCCACTTTGATGCTTACAGTAAAAGTGGGTTTGCTCCAGCCTTTATATGAGAGTGTGCGCGCCGTACGACTTGGCTGGCGTGGAGCGACCGCTCCACTAGATATTACAGATATTCCAAAATTAGTGAAAAGTATGTCAGAAAGATTGAGACGCATTTGTTGGCAGCAATAAGAAACGAATGTCGATAACCATTCCTTCTATCAATTCAAGTTATTTTCTCAAACTTAATATACATTTCTTCAAATTCAATAATCGCAATAATCTTAGGATTCGCATAACCTCTTCTATTCGATTCCTAAGATAACATCTCAAGATCGAGGAACCCCCCCCCCCCCCCCGCCCCCTCACCAAGATGTTTGCTTGCCATCTAAGACAATATCTCCCCCTCCCCCCTCCACTCCTGTCATCTGTCACCCCCCCCCCCCACTCACACTCCCCGTTACTTGTATGACACTTCGAGCACGACGCGTGTACCGACGCCTAACCGACGCTACCGACGCCCTAATCGATGTATCTAATACGAGTGGTCGTAGACAGGATTACACCGAATTAATTCTGTACCTAGAAGCAGTAGGCCCGTAGTTCTTAGTCTCGATTTTTATTTGCACACACTTGAAATCATGTAATAAAGTTTTATCAAATCCCCAAATATAATTATATTTAAGAAGTCTCCTTCAAAATGACTGGTGCCACTGTTAAATTTAATATGATTGGATGAAGGCAGGCAGGCTTGGTTAGCTTATTAGCTCACCTCAAGAATAATTGACAAGGACTTTCAGCCTTCTGCTTTTAAGTTACAGAATTATTGAATTTCGAACTCATCGCTGATTGATTCATCCATTTCCACCATTTCATATGAATTTCAGAAAACAAATGCTCTTGAAATAAAAGTTATTTGGAATCGAGTCGGTAGAGTAAAATTTTTTTTGAAGTGGTGCTGACAGTTTTAAAAATGAATATCCGAAAGTGAAATAATGTCATACCAGGTCACTGCAATAGGGAAGTCTCATATAAATTAATTTTCAAAATATTTGTATTATTATGGTAGATGAGACGTTGCTGAACACAGATATGTTATTACTTTTGTTTTGGCTGGAACAGTGTTCTCGGAATTAATTTACGAAGTTTGATAGATTTCTTCTAACTCTAAAACTGGAAAATTGACATTGACGTCATAATTCATATGTTGCCATGGCAAAAAAGTATATCACCATGGTAACACATTGTTGTGGACTTCGAAATGACATCACTTTCCTGATTCTCATCTACATGCCGTTTTTACCGCCAAAATGTCCCATGACATCTGTAATTGATTTTTATGAATGAAAATGTTTCTTCCTCAAGTAATAAGAGTGTTTGTAGATATTATTTGTGTTGTTATTTACGAAATTACCATAATAAAATAAGAGGAGATTTCCCTATTGCAACCAATACAATTACCCCATTGTAACTTAAAAGTTAACTAAACTGAATTAAAGTTAAGAGTACATTAACTTCCTATTTAACTATTTTAATTTCTTTACATCTAAGTTTAAACCACCAAATTGTTCTTCTTGGATATTTGTGTCTTAGTGCAAAGTTTTGTTGACTCTTGATCCACATCCTACCAGCAGCAAAACTTCAAACTATTCGGCTTATAAACTCTTCTGGTTAGTTAGTTACACCTGAAATAGTTTGCAAAGTTAGCAGATAACGGGTGTGGAAAACTCTGTACAACTTGAGGGAAGAAACTTCATGCTTTGCTATTTGCCACGTAGTTGATCGGATTGGAACTCATTTGAAAACTGGGTGAAATGTTTGTGACAACATAATAGTAGGGGAGCAAATGTAATTCCGCTCGATTGGAGTGCCGAAATTGATTTTTTCATAATTATCGATTGTTTACATCATTCTTAATATTACCTGACGTGCCTTCAATTTTTTTGGTGGCCATCTTGGAAAATATGGCGGAAAACGTAAATTTTACAAATTATTTAACTGTTGGTAGAGGAAAGGTTGAAAAATTATGAAATAATTCACTAAAACTAACTCAAATATGGGGACTTGAAAAAAAAATACGCCGTGAACGAATTTTATTTTTTTCATTGTTGGAATTGACCAATCACATTTCTGTGTTTTTTTGCTCTCAATTTATTACGAAACGAGTGGACTTAGACTAAAATATGAGGAATTAAAATTTGTAGACAATTTCATTGTGAACAATATGCTTTTTTAAAAATTTCCCTGCGACCAATAGTTTTAATTTTAGAGCAATTATTGTGCGACCTTCCGAGTTAAGTCATCACCTCAGTAGATGCCATGGCCCCATACACGGTCAATAGTCCAGAGTCTAAGCTGCAAAAAGGGGCCTAACCCGCACCTCTGTAACGTATGAAAAGTTCTCCGAAATTAGATTAGGGTGGGTGGGCCAAAATGCCAAATTTGTCAAAAAGTCATTGTTGTCATTATCAAATAATCAAATCATATCAACCTAGTCGAGTAGCATATCAAATGAAAGCTTATCTTTAGAACAATTATTAAAAATATATATCACCATTGTATAGTTGATACAGAGGTCAAAAGGGGTAAAAAAGTAGTCAAAATCACATTTTTCAAGTATTCCAGGAAAATGCGGTATCTTCGTCCCTAATAAAGATCATAACAAACTTTTTTATATTTATCGATCCGATATGAATCTGATTATAACATATTAAAAGTTATCCAAAATTGTTCTTTGAACATGAATGGGCTAATGAATCTGTCATATAGTTTATAAGGGCAATTTTTATTTTGAGTGCAAAATCTAAGATTATACCAATTTCCTAGCCACTAGGTACTTATAACTAAAGGTTTTTTGGTGTGAAACGATACAGAACAATGCTGGCTAAAACATATCAAAAGTTCTCCAAATTTTGATTAGGGTGGTTGGGCCAAATTTCAAAATTTTGATAAAACTCATTGTTGTCATTTTCAAATTATATCAACCTAGTCGAGTAGCATATCAAATGAAAGCTTATGATTAGTACAACAAATTAAAATAAATGTGACCATTAAAAAGGTCGTACAAAGGTCATGAGAGGCCAAAACATGGTAAAATTTCCCATTTTTAAGCGTCCAAGGACAATTGACATAATGTCATCGTTAATAAAAGTAAATAATAATATACTATTTGACACCAATTAACCCAAAATTAAATAGTTTATAACATATAAAAAATTCGCCAAAATTCTATATCCGTGGATGTGCCAATTAATTTTTCATTCAATTTCAAAATTGTGACATTTATAGTGATTAATAGACATTTATATAGTCATTTATTGTTGTCATTATCCAATAATCAAATCATATCAACCTAGTCGAGTAGCATATCAAATGAAGCTTATCTTTAGAACAATTATTAAAAATATATATCACCATTGTCAAGTTGATACATAAAATGACGAATAGTCCAGACTCTGGACTATTGACCGTGTATGGGGCCATGGCATCTACTGAGGTGATGACTTAACTCGGAAGGTCGCACAATAATTGCTCTAAAATTAAAACTATTGGTCGCAGGGAAATTTTTAAAAAAGCATATTGTTCACAATGAAATTGTCTACAAATTTTAATTCCTCATATTTTAGTCTAAGTCCACTCGTTTCGTAATAAATTGAGAGCAAAAAAACACAGAAATGTGATTGGTCAATTCCAACAATGAAAAAAATAAAATTCGTTCACGGCGTATTTTTTTTTCAAGTCCCCATATTTGAGTTAGTTTTAGTGAATTATTTCATAATTTTTCAACCTTTCCTCTACCAACAGTTAAATAATTTGTAAAATTTACGTTTTCCGCCATATTTTCCAAGATGGCCACCAAAAAAATTGAAGGCACGTCAGGTAATATTAAGAATGATGTAAACAATCGATAATTATGAAAAAATCAATTTCGGCACTCCAATCGAGCGGAAAGCATTTTTTCTACATTTGAACCTGCACTATAAGATTAAAGTGCATAAGATTAAAGTTGTTCAGTTTGATGTAAGAGATCTTGCTGTTTTTTTTAAATAGTATCACAAAGGCACAAGCTTTGTATTATTATATCACTCAATGTCAATATTATATTTACCCTCATGTCTCTTTTAAAAATTTTAAGCGGAAATGATAACTGAAAACTATTATTAATTATTATTATAATAATAAAGTACCTACAAGAAACATTGATAAAATTATCTATGTTTGAGGCAAAACATTCCAATGTTTCAATGTTTCAACTTTAAACACATTAATGTGTTTAAAGTCGCACTTTTCTGCGACTAGACTAATGTTGACTGATGAATAATGATGATGATGATTATGGAAGGTGGGTAGGAGGTAGTCTTGACCTTGGGAAACCTCGCAGCATTTGCCTCTCAAATTAGAGTAATGAATCCTCGCTCGATAAAGAAGGACGGTCACAGGAATCGAACTTTACTCTCCGGAGTGCAAGTTTAGATCATTTGCCAAGAACGATTCAAAGCTTGATATTTGAGTGAGGAACATATTACTATTTTACTGAGAGCGGAAAAGTTTGCAAGAGCGTTATATTTGTTGGGTATCAGGTATATGTGGATGATTTTTAGATTGGAAATTTCAACTTGATTAGAAGACAGAAAACGTCTGCCGGGCCAACAACTGGAAACAATACGTTTCAAAAATGCCAGAAAGAAGCCATACTCTTTCTATGCATGACCTTTGACCTTCAAGTAAAGCCCTTACTCCTTCTCTTACTCCTTCCCTACTTGATCCTTCAACTTGCCCCTTCTCTACATGTCACCAAGAATTAAGACAAGGTCCTCAATGACGGAATACGTTTAATCTCAAGTGGGCTTCTCGCTTAAGATTCACCACCAGCTGTCCATACATAACAACGATTTAACTAAACTTTGCAAATTAATCCTCACTGTATTCCACTTAGTGTAGTTGCTTGGTCAAGTCTGCTGGGGATAGAGATGCACATTAATCCTCCTGCATCGAAGTGGGGTGCATTAATACGATGCACATGTGCGACCTACTCCTGAACTGCAGTTTCAGAGTTTATGTACCTGCACAGGAGAGTGTCTTCTTAGTGAATCGTATTACAGGTGCTCTGGGATTTGGATCATGAAATGGTAGTAGCTTTCAAGCGACGTGTATAGAAACTAGTTCTATTAGAAGTTATTATTATCACTGTAAAAATAAAAAGATGGGTAGCGTAGTATGTTAAGCAGGTGTATGGTTGAACTATAACTATTCTCTACATTTATTATATTCACTTCATCCTGATTAAATTCAGGAGCACGGTAACGTTAATTTTTTAAACAGTCATTAGGACTATTGTCATGGCAACAACCAATGACAATCCTCGAATGACCGCTTAAAACTTAACTACTTGTCTTGTTTAGACTATTGAAAGACCGGCCCTAAGTAAATTATCTTTTAACAAAAGTAGTGGAAAGTATGGCAAACAATGTGTAGACAATTTTCTCTATAAAAGTAAAGAGACCGAGCATTATTACCTTCAGAGACTCTGGGTGCCCTTTGATTTATTCACTTGCTCTCCTTGCATGTCATTGGTTGATACCACCACATCTCAAATTAACTCCAAATTGGGCACACGTTGACTTTTTTACGGATATTATTTTCTGACACTTAATTTTTATGATTACAAATAATTTATTATGACTCTGCTTTGTAAGAAACGAAAGACAAAGTTTAATCTGTAGATTATTTCAACCTTTCGCTGAACTCCAGAATAGCTTTCCCAGAGAAAATGTTCCTCCTATTGGCTGTTTTTACTCACTAGCTCAAGAGCCAAGATTAGGTGTGAGTTTTCTAGCCATCGTATTTTCGACTTATCTCAACTTCCAACTTACATCGATCCTTATATTTTCATAACTCCTTCTCTGATAACTCAAAAGAAAAGTCTACAAAAGTCCTTCTCAGCTAGTATTATAGTGAGTCGGTGAAACGTAACAAAAGTTTCAACAAAGTATCGCTACGCTTCGGCTGCCAAACGGCGGTGAAAAGTTTACTGGAGAAAATGCTGAGGAGAATTATCAGTGTGATTTTCGAAACGACTCAGTGAATCGAAAAGAGAATTACTTGGAATCAGAACTATTTTGTAGGAGAGGTGTGAAATTCGACGGATAGTCATCTGGGACGGTATAAGTTTTCATCTCAGCCCATTTTTTATAGATGTATTTTAAAATTACTGGCTCTAAAATCAGTAATGATGATCTAAAACTAGGAAAATTCTCATTGAACATGTTGATAAGTGAAGCCGATGCACAATTGACGCGGACGGACGACGGAGACGGATACGATGTTTAAGGGCGATGCACAATAGACGCGGACGGACGACGCGGACGGACGACGGAGACGGATACAATGTTGAAGTCGTCGTCCGTCCACGTCCGATTGTGAACAGTCAGAGTGAATATATTGTCATACCTAAACATCGTATCCGTCTCCGTCGTCTGTCCGCGTCGTCCGTCTGCGTCTATTGTGCATCGGCCTTGAGCCTTTAAAACGTGTAGACATATTGTTTCATAAACAGATTATTAGCAGATGATCTATTTTTCAGATTATATATCAGTAAAGATGATCAATTTTCCGATCAAACCAAGAAACTGAGTTTACTAGAAATCAGTGACTTGTGGAAAACATTGCCTTATCCGTTACATATCATATGACATGAAATATGAAAAACATAAAATAGAGAATTTTGAGATATAACTTTTGAATAGGGACGATAGCTCAGCTCGCTTAATTAATAAGTAGACAAATTCAGAAAGTAGATATCTTGGTGGTTGCTTAAAAAAATCATATGCAGTTTGATTTTCCAAATATCTATTCGTGTTAACAATTGATAACATAACACAATGAATAGATATCTGCAAAATCAAACTGCATATGAAGCTATTCAGTAACCAGAGACACCCAAATAATTTAACTGGGGCCCTATTCTATAACTTCAATATACCCGAATCGCATGGAATCCGATTCGCCTCTGGTATATTCTATCTTATAACCATAGAAAATATGACAGTAGTCATTTTCCATGTTCTCTTAACAGATTTAAGCTTTTTGCACATTAGTAGTTAGTTTGTGGTTCTGCACTTAAATAATCAGCAACATTCACCCCATAATTAACCACTAGAACGCTCCGCCTCCTGATACGTCACGAGTCACGTGACCCAAGTGGCGGGAACATGGTTGTGGGCCAGCTCGTCGCCGCGCGCCATTAGAACACATAGGGAAGTCAGTTCGGTTGATTCAAAAATCGTATTTCAGTGGCGAAAATGGTACCGAAATGTGTTGTGTCGGGGTGTAACATCAGCACAAAAGTTCCCTGAATAACATTTCTTAGATTTTCTAGTAACATTGCTGTGAGAAAAGAGAGAATTATAAGAATTCGATTGAACGAACGGCTGTTTGCTGTGTTGGCAAAGCGACCGTGTTTTATTTGCTTGTTTAATTCCCTATACATGTACATAATTCCCTAACTTGACTCATTTGATCATCCTGCTATATAGGTGATTACCAAGTGCAATGCCTTCATACCTTCATACCTAGACGAAAATATTTACTTACTTCTAGTTTAGACCTACAAGCAACCCTTCTTACCTCTATGCTACAAGAGTAAAAAATACCACCAACAAACTGTTTGTAGGTAAGTGGGTGGGTATAGGTAGGTATGTAGAAATAATCAACAAACCGTCAATAAATCCGTGAATAATAAACATCCGTAATAAAAATAACGTTCACCAGTGAATTATTCCTATTTAGTATAGGTACCTATAGATTGCTTACATAAATGTAGAGAGTAAGAAATATTCAGCTTCCCGCGCTAGCAAAAGCCAGGAATCAACACATTTGTCTGAAGTCCATATCTCGGTATAATATCCACTCACCAACAAACTATAACATTCTTTGAGTAGCCAATGGCCTTCCTACTTGCCTACATACTTCATAAAATAACTTTGATTAAAACAATATAACTTTTTTAACGATTTTATCCACGTAAGTTGCTGCAGGAATCTTACGGCATCCTTGTTGGCCGGCAGAACTTGGGCCACGACAAAGCTGCCCCCTAGCGGCTGAGACGCGAACAAAAGTTAACTCCGCCCCGTTCTAGTGGTCAATTTAGAGTGGCAAATATTACATTATGCAAACAATTCCGTATCGTTAGTGGTTTGCATATTCAAGTGTTAATCTCAATTATGTGAATGGAATACTGAATGGAAATTAAGCTGCTTCAGAGTAACATCAGAGAAAGTTTTCTGTTCACGCTACATATTGCTCCCAAACCATAAGCAGTACGTAATAGATTTTAAGCTGAAGATGTTATAACAAATTGTGAAGAGCAGCCACTTTGCAATATGTGCAACTGCTAATTAGTAACAGTAGAAGTGTAGGTACTGACACTCTAAGCCAATATTATATTGTGTTGCTAACAAAATGGTAATTGTGCAGTGTTGTGGTTTGGGGTATTTGAAATTATACGGTCTTAATTTGTGTTAAATCAAAGAGAACCCAAAGATTGAAAATATGAATTTTTATTCCCACATTTCTGAAGCATAATCAAAAAACTTTGTTATCATAATCCATTGTTTATGTACTAAATGAAGGGTTTCAATTAAAACTAAACTTATTAATACATTTTTTGGAATTACATAACTTATAAATTGATTAATTTGAGCGAAAGATATCTTTACTTCTTCCCTCGTCCACCATTTTCCATCTTCCTTCCTCCAACTTCAACATAATAATAGAAGGTTTCCTAGAAGGACGGTTTCAATCTACTAAAAAAATATTTCTGTCCCCCAAATAATACTTGAGGCATTAATTTAAATGAGGAAATATCAAGAAATGTAATTTGTGACGAGATAGTAAATGTACATTTCTCCCGCTTATGTTGACTTTCTTGTTCAGTTGAATAAGATAATATTGTCCAAGATGACGTCATTCTCTGTTATGTCACGTGACTTTCAGAGAACTTTAGGTTGTTTGACTCTCGGAATTGAAGGGTCATAAGTGTAAAACTAAAAAGATTAAGGGCCAATGGACAAAACCAGCAAGTCGCAGAAACCCACATTGCATGAATTTGCCGATCATAAATTCCATATACTTTCTGTTATTTATGAGTAGTACCTTTTCACTATTTTTATAAAACTGCATAATTTACCAAAACTTTGACCTTGGCGCATTTCTATATAAACAAATCTCGATTATTATAATACAAAATGATTTTTTTGAAAGCTTTTCATTGCAAAGGCGATGACATATTAACGCGAACTTTTATCGTTTTATTCTTCGTCGATTTTCTAATTCCTGTCCAAGGAGACGATGTATAGCGGCCATCTTAGCCCCGAGTTATACCACCCGCAACACACCGACGTAAGTTGGGTAGTAGCATCACAAGGCGAACTGAAGCTTTACAATACGCAAATCAAGTGTTGACATAATCTCAAACCCACTGCCATCTATAATCTGTTTAAAGAACCCGGCGATGATTGTGTGTGGCAGAGTACTACATGATACTGAAATGAACACCACACCTTCACAGTGGCGTGCGGTACAGGCCATAATCCTAGAGCTATAGCCAGAATGTGCAGTTCACAACAAATTCTAGGGTTAATAAAACGACAAGATCGATACTAGGAATATGTGAAAATGTACACTAATCTAGGATAAAAACACTTTATTAATTAAAAGCCATATAAAATGGACCACGATCCTACTGAGCAATCGGAGGCCTCTTGAGATATCGTGACAATTTTGGTAAAAGAGCATAAAGTTTCTTCTCATTCGGTAGCTGATTATGCCGTCGAATAGTATGCATAATCATTTTAATTGGGATTCTGCTCTGGCAAATTATAAAGATAACAATGTGAGAAAAAGAAAATTTGTAATGAAATCATTATCATCTAAGCGAGCTATTTCATCGATGACTCATGGTGCAGTTTGTGCGGCCAGTTGTGCGGGATTTGCTTACAAGTATGACAAGTTCACCGGTTGCTCAGTAGGGGTCATTAGCTGTTGTTAGGTTTGTTTTGTTTTGGTGTTGTCTTGTCAGTCCGACTGAGGAAGATGACCGAACGCGTCGGCGAAATATTGCGGTCCATTTCATATGGCTTTTAATTACCTAATACCAGTCTTTATCATAGACATGTCCTTGATATAGTGTACATTTTAAAGTATAAGGTACGAGATTTATTGATGTTTTGCTATGCGATACATGCATTACAATAGTGACATTACAGTAGGTAAATGAAGAGGCATACGTTAAAACTTAAGGGGAAGGAAGAGCCTCTGAATGGGGACCTCGGCTGGAAAGCAGTTATCGTCCCGTCTCGTTGAAGATAGACTAGATGTTAAAGCGACAAAGTTGTGGAGAATGAATTGCAGATTATGCAGCGTTGACCACTTATTTGAAATTTTTAATCACCTTAAAGTTATAAGTAGTTATATGTTGCGTAATTATTGAGTAAATAAAACTAATAATTTTAAAAATTGGTTCAACGACGCTTAAACTAGATTTAATTTCAAGCAACTTTGCTCTTGAAACTTTTTTTCTAACTTGATCGGTAGAGGCACAATTTGCTTTCTCACACCATCAATGTTATGAGTTTTGCATAAAACCAGGGGCACTGAAACCGACTGAAGTTGCAAGTAAACATTCTGGGAGTTCCAGTAACTGTGTGGAAGGGGATGATGGGAGGGTCCTAAGAGACAGCATGGAAATATAAATAGTGCACTGATAGCGAGAGTTTGTATGTCAACAATAATCATCAGTTTCCCCGGCATTTACACAATCAACGACGACTGGAGACAGACGGACCTCAGAGTTGTCTAAATCATCTTACCTAATTTATAAAAATCTATCTATCATAAAGTGTATACCGTCTAAAATGTTGGAAATGGCCTAAAATTAAATTTTCATTGTAAGTTGATAAAATGTAAGTGAAAATTTTCAGAAACATAGAATGTTGATATTCAAAACAGCCATGTACAAATCTTCCCAACAATTTAATTTATCATAAGAAAATTCGCTGTTGTATTAATAAAGACTTCACTTAATATTATTTTTTATGCTATTTTTTAAATTTTAATTTGAATATTTATGTTTGTTTGAAGATATAAATATATTTTTGCTAATTGAATAACTGTTGAAATCGGCAACACTTCTCTAAGCATCCATAATAATTCACTGTAAATAGTAGCATCTCGGGCTATCTATTATTCTTGAGTCAATCTCGGCAAGGTTATGTCACGATGTGTATTTATTCTCATTGTGACAACAATGTCGAACAGTTTTCCCGTCTACAATTACTAGTGCAGAATAACAGATGAATTTCGACGCTCGCTAAGAGCACATTAATGTGTGTCTCTACTGTATGCACTATTTTATTATTTATAACTGAAAACTGTATGTTATAAAGGTAAAGAAATATTTTTGGTTGCAATGTGTATCATAGCAACTGAATGATAATTATACATTGTACGTGTTATTTCACACGTTAATCCCGAACACAGGTTTAGGTCACCGATAGCAATGATTTGTCAGACAAACGGCGAATAATTATTTAATTGTTGTATTGACCGTTATCATTACTCCAACCATTCCATTTAAAAAAAAAAAATCGATGTAGTTGTCAAAGGTTTCAAAATATAACATATAAAGTGTGTGACTTTTTGTTGATTTTTTCTACTAGTTTTGAGCAATGAAATAATATATGATATTATTTCAAAATTTCCTAATTCATTGATTTATAAATTTCACAACATACCACTTATATAGTCCGGAGAAAAGGCTGGAAATATTCATGTGTATTTTTATTACTTTATTTCATTATTTTTCGTATTTTCTACTCTCTACTTACAAGAAGTAGACAGTAGACAGTGTCTACATTCTACTACAAGAACCACATGCACAAAAACTAAAATGATTTTCTTGCTCTGATTGCGATAATATTATTCTCTTAGTAAAGAACCCAGAGAGAAATGAGACTAACTATACCTATTCGTAAACAAATTTTTCCAATGGCATTATACTCTCAGGTGGTGAAATAAGATCAGTGTCATATATCGCCGTTATAATGGTTAAAAATCAATAAAAGGATTTGCAATCTTTGAATCTATTAGATAAGTGTTGAACACTTTATTGCGTGTGATTATTCTTGATCCTCGATGATTTTGTTCGTGTTGTGAAAGTGATGCCAATGATGTCATTTGAGTTGGTAACCAGTCTGGACCCAGCGATCATAACAACAGTACTCGGGGTATCCGATCTCACTTCTGTTTACATTTTTTGCATGGGAACTAAAGTCGGAAGAAAACATTCATATCAAACATTGTTCCCAGCTAGACCAATCACAGTAATGACAACAAATTCGTCGCCAAATCTGATCCCGCCTTATTTACCTATAAAAACCCCGCCCACAATAGCAATTAGAGCTGATTCTCTAGGAGCAGTCAGCCGATCCTTCCCCTTAATACTACATTAGAGGTAAGAAGACATTCAATTCTAAATGATTTCTCTAATTTTTGATACTTATAAGCCCCATTTACACGGTGCAATTTCTTGAACAACTTCTGTACCACACTTCTGTGTCACACTTCTTGAATGGAAATAAGAACATGTTTTAAGTTCTGTGACAGAAAGTTGCGTCGTGTAAATTCAAAATTGTATGAAGAATGGGAATGTGACACAGAAGTTGTTCAAGAAATTGCACCGTGTAAATGGGGCTTTACAGTGGCGGCTATTTGGCTTTACAACAGGTGTTCAATTACATAGAAGGACGTAGAAGGAAGTACTCTAAGAGGAGAGCCCCCAGCAGATGCGGGGCCGGGGCGCATAACCCTGGATTTTTTTGAATCTTTAGTTTGAAATTGATGCATTTTTACGTCTTTTGGAGAGCAAAATGATTAGACAAAATATTTAACTTCCTACTTCCTGGATTAGGGGGCACTTTTAAATAATTTTCTTGAATGATCAGGTGTGCAATTGTCACACCTTGCACACTGTAATAGCCGCCACTGGGGCTTTAGGAAGTGAAGTTCGTTGTACAATCTGAAACCAGAATAAAACAATGTTTTCTTTCTGGCTAATCGTCTCCTTTTGCATTTCAATTCACACAAATTAATTGATTGAATTTATTATGAAAATGTGAAAAACCAGACAATGTTTTGAATAATGTGAAAACTATTCATAATGTGAAAAACCACTTTTGTGAATCAACTTTTCAATAAGTCATGAGGGCCCGCCACAACATCATCATAACCAACGAACTCATTTCACTCATTCATACAATTTGATTAGTTTACCTTCTCGACGCGTCGTGCTTCGGCCCGTAAAACTTTTACAACACCTTGGTCATTCTTCGTTACGTCAGCGCTGCAGGTCGTCAAGGTTTATAGAGATTCACTATCACCAAGTGGTAATCAAGGAGGCTGTGAAGTAAGTAGTAAATAGTTTACAATGACTCAGTATATAGAAACGCAGCCATTACCGGAGTGGAATAATGGAGAATATTCGTCAACTAGAGCGAGATTGGTGAACAATTCAGTAGCAGCCATCTTGGAATAGCGGCCATGTTGGTTAACCTTGTCGAGTGTGATTGACACGATCCATGTAGACTATTAATTATTCCAAGGTCTATACACTTTGAACCTATGTTGTTATATGCCACGTGCCTGTATGATAATGGCTGAATGTCTAGACTCTGTTCTATACGTAGGAGAGGTTTGTTTACTAGTTCAGTTGACTTTACGGAGGTGGAGTGGGATTTTGTCAGGATTAAGTACGATTATAATATCTTATTTTAGCAGACATGTTTTTAATTGAGAATTCACAGAATATAATTCCAGCTGTGTAGTTAAATAATCCCCATAAGGTGTTAGATAAAAACTCATTTAACGTTATTTTAGTTGACTAAAGATTGAAGATAATTCGTTATTGGATCAATAACTTGGGTCCTTATGCCTCAATTTCACGAGACAAATTATTTTTCAACTTTTGTGACAAGTACCCTTTTTTGGTCAAAATGTTGCAACTATACACGAAGCAAATTCTTGTCAAAGAAACTTTAAGCTCAAATTCTGGCTTTTGAACTTGCTCTATTTTCAATCAAGAAGCGTGAAGCACAAAAAAGTGTGTTGTAGAATACCGTAGTAATGGATACTCGGGAATGAAGGCGAGTAAATGAGAACAAGGTAGGTATTCTATTTCACGGAACAAGTCACTTTTATTGTATCGGCCATGTGGACCGCAAACGGTGGAAGCCGGAAGAACACTGATCAACATAACATACAGGAAATCACTTGGTGAGTGCCAGTGGCACTAGCGTGGCTGTAGTCAGCCAAACAACTTAATATGTTCATAACCTCTTTGGGGGTAAAGCCAACCTAGGAACATCACAACATCCCTCACCTAAAATTGACAATACCTAATAATGGAAAATAACAATATCAATAATCAAATCTGGTCTTCTAGAATACATGTATAAACCATTTACAAAATAACAATGACTTCTCATTCCATAATGCACTAGCATAATATAAATCCACAAAAACATAATAAATGCATAAATACACTTGCAACAATATGACAGGCCTTAATATCCAATGCCTGGTACTCCCAAATAAACACAATTATGCATCAAATATAATCTTAGGTCTCCTTATACGCATAGGAAATCTCCTTTCCTGTGCGGTCACTTCGTTAATTGGGGTTTTAACAATGTTTGGGGAACAGTTGCCAATTTCCTGAAGTGCTAAGGTATCTTTTAACCTTTCCAATTCGGTAACACTTTCCTCATCAGGATCGTCCTCTGGGGTGGGGCATGGTAACAATTGATTAATATGTCTTTTTAACAGCTTTTGATCTTTGAACAAAGTAACCATGTAGGTTACTGGGCCTAACACTTGAGTAATATGCCCTTTTTCCCACTTAGGCTTCCCTCCCCTGTAATTCCTGATATAAACCGGGTCATGCATAGAAAAACTAGTTTGTCTAGCTCCTTTGGAATTGTTCTGTTGCACCCTCTGTTTCGTTTTGACATGCTCCCTTAAACTTGGGCGTATACAGTCTAAACGTGTTCTTAAATCTCTCTTTAGAAATAATTTGGCTGGTGTTTCATTGGTGGTAGCATGTACCGTAGTTCGGTAATCCAACAAAAATCTGGAAATGGCGACATTCAAGTCTTTCCCCTTCCTGCGAGCGGCAGATACTTTAGCTTTGAGTGTTTTTACACTATTTTCCGCTAGTCCATTGGTGGATGGATGGTAGGGTGGGGAGAAGGAATGTTTAATGCCGTTGGATTTAATGAAATCGGAAAAATCTTGGGATGTGAATGGGGGTCCGTTGTCTGTTACTACATGAATGGGCACTCCAAATTGGGCAAAAAGGGGCCGCAATTTTTCAATGGTTTGAGACGCTGATGTCGAAGATACTTCCCAGGCTTCCAGCCATTTGGAGAAAGCATCAATCACCAGTAATACGGTGCAGCCTTCCAAGGCAAGGAAATCCATATGGACTCTCTGGAATGGCCCGTCAGGATAATCCCACACATGTAATTCATGTGGGTTTGGTAAAGCTCTGTTCTCCAAACAGTGTTCACACCTGGCTGAAATGTTGGAAATGTCCTGGTCTAATTGAGGCCACCAAAAATAGGTCCTAGCCAAACTCTTCATCTTAACAATGCCGAAATGGCTTTCATGTAATTCATCAAGTAATCTGGCACGGAACACTTTAGGGATGATGACACGAAAACCCCATAATAAACAACCCTGTTCGGTATACAGTTCCAATCTTTTAAGGTAATAAGGCTTGACTTCTTCGGGTACTTTTTCTACCGAAGGCCAACCATGCCTAACAAAACCTAAGACTCGAGTCAGGACCGGGTCTTTCCTCGTCGCTGTGGCGATCTCCTGACTGGTAACCGGGATATTGGATTCTATGTAATGTAGATAGGAAATGTCGGGTTCCAGGTCCTCATTATCCTCCATTTTCTCCAGAGGAACTCGGGAAAATGCATCCGCTAGGTTGTCTGCCGATTTGACGTATTGAATGTCAAATTGAAAACCCGACAAGAAGGTTGCATAACGCTGCAGGCGACTCGCGGCCATGGGAGGAATACCCTGATGAGATCCGAAAATGGTGGTAAAGGGTTTGTGGTCAGTTTCTAAAACAAAGTGCCTTCCGTATAAGTATTGATGAAACTTCTTCACCCCCCAAACTATACTCAGGGCCTCCTTATCGATTTGAGAATAATGTTTCTCATGTTTGTTCAGGGTCCTGGACGCGTAGGCTATGGGTTTATTCTGACCATTGGGCATGATGTGAAATATAACCGCCCCCAACCCGTAGGCGCTCGCATCCGTGACCAACTTCACGGGTAAGGACGGATCATAATGGGTTAATACTGTTGAGGAAGCCAGTATTTCCTTAATCTTGGAGAATGCTTTGATACATTTTTCGTCGAATATGTACTCCTGATTCGTTTCTAGTAAGCGATAAAGGGGTTTTAGTACCGAGGATAAATTCGGAGCGAATTTCCCATAGTAATTTACTAATCCCAAAACAGACCGCAACTGGGAAATATCCTTGGGAACGGGAGCATTAACAATAGCTTCCACTTTAGCTGGGTTAGTGTGTACACCATCTTTATCGATAACATGTCCTAGATACGAAACGGCATCTTTGAAAAATTCACACTTATCTTTCTTAATGCGTAAGCCGCAATCCTTCAAACGTTGCAACACTTGTTCCAAAAGTTGAGATGTTCCTCGACATCGCTACCTGATATAAGGATGTCATCCAGAAACACTACAACACCTGGTAGACCTTGCAATGTCTGATCCATTATGCGTTGAAATAGGCCGGGGGCCGAAGCTACTCCATAAGGTAGTCGATTGAACTGGAACAATCCTCGGTGGGTGTTTATGGTTACAAACTGTCTGGACGTAGAATCCAAAACTATCTGTTGATAGGCGTGTTTCAAATCGATTTTAGAGAAATGTTTGCTGTGCCTAAGGGTCGCAAACAAATCATCCACTTTCGGAACGGGGTACTTGTCTACTTCCAGAGCCTGATTTAAAGTTACCTTGTAAGCCCCACAAAGCCTGACTCCCCCACCTTTCTTGATCACGGGAACAATGGGGGTGGCCCATTCGGTATGTTCAATTGGGGAAATGACCCCTTCTTGTTCTAACCGTGCTAACTCCGCTTCTACCTGAGGCCGCAAAGCATAAGCCATGTGCCTTGCCTTTTTGAAAATAGGCTTGCTGTCAGGTTTGACTCTCAAAGTCCCTTCTGATTTGGTGTATGTACCAAGGCCCTCCATGAAAACTTCTGGAAACTCGCCTAGAAGTTTGGCAAGTCGAGCATCACTTTGAGAAAACTGCAAAGGAACTGGCAAACCTTGGACATCAAGTTCGCAGATCCACTCTCTCCCCATAATAGGTGGTCCTCCACCTGGAATTACATAAAGTTTTAACAACTTTTTACCTGTTTGAGCCGGTACGTCAACCATCAAGACGCCCTCTGGAACTATTTGCTCCCCGGAATAGGAACGCAGAATAAGGTGTGTGGGTTGTAAGGGAATGGACGGGAATTGTTCCTGGTACTGTTTGCTGGAAATAGCGGAAATCAGGGAACCGGTATCCACTTCCATTTTCAGATTTACGTGGTTCACCGGGACCGTAACTTTAAATGGAGCCGTCGCTTTAGCATGAGCTGAAATGTGATTGCATGGAATCTGAACTATCAAATGTTTAAGTATGGTACTGTCGGAATCTGACTCTGTGGAACTCTCTGTATGAACCAAGTAATTGCATGACTTTTTCTTGGACTTAGACTGGGAAGCAGTCTCTTTCTTACACACCTGAGATAGATGACCTTTGACTTTACAAATATTACATACGTAATTGCGGTATTTGCATTGCTCCCTTTTGTGGGAGTCATGTCCACAGGAAAAACATGCATATTTCCGAGTAGTCGTAGGTGTGTTGGAGTCGTCTCGCTTTTGGGATCCTCTCTGTCTGGTGGTCTTCGTAGGCTGCATGTGCTGAACTGCCGAACTTCGCTCTTGTTGCACGATGGATGAAGCATCTTTCCTCGCAGCATCGAATGCTAAGGCCATGGTTGTTGCTTCCGCGAACGTAGGATCACCTTTCTCTAGTAGACGCTGTTTCAACGCGGAGTTATGTAGACCACATACGAATCTGTCTCTTAATTGTTCTTGCAAATTTAAAAAATTGCAGTGAAGAGTGAGCTGTTTTAATTTAGCTATGAAAACCGTAATCGATTCATGTTCAAGTTGTGCACACGTGTGGAATTTATACCGTTGGGCAATAATCGACGGTTTTGGATCATAGTGCGCTCGAAGAAGGGTGGTGAGTTCTTTGAATGTCTTTTGGCTGGGTTTTAGTGGCGAACATAACCCTTGTAATAGAGTGTACGTGTTTAATCCCACTACCGTTAAAAGGGTACATCTCTTTAAATCGTCACCTATTTTGTTGCATATACAAAAATTTTCGAAACGATCAAAATATGATCCGAAAGATTCCAGTGTGGGGTCGAAAGCATTTACTGTTCCAATGGTCGCCATCTTGACCAATCACGCGCACGTCGCGAAAAGATCAAGTAGTATTTATAATCTTACGTAATGTGTGTCCATCCTCGTCGCCACTGTAGAATACCGTAGTAATGGATACTCGGGAATGAAGGCGAGTAAATGAGAACAAGGTAGGTATTCTATTTCACGGAACAAGTCACTTTTATTGTATCGGCCATGTGGACCGCAAACGGTGGAAGCCGGAAGAACACTGATCAACATAACATACAGGAAATCACTTGGTGAGTGCCAGTGGCACTAGCGTGGCTGTAGTCAGCCAAACAACTTAATATGTTCATAACCTCTTTGGGGGTAATGCCAACCTAGGAACATCACATGTGTCACAAAAGTAAACAAGAAATTGGCTGGTGTAATTCACGCTGTAGTGACAAATTAGTATTCTAAGGTCTTATTCAGATAAAAATATTTTAATAATCTGGGGCTGGATTCACAAAGAAGTATAACTTTATGACCTAAAAATTTAATATTAATACTAGCTTTTACCATGTTTTACCGGCATATCTTTATGAATTTAATTGTACAATAATGATAATATACCCAGTTTCAACATGGTAATATCATGGTAAGAGAGATATTGGTAGTTAAAATGCTATACCAGCATAAAGTTATGCCGGAATAAGGCTTAAAACCTTTTGTGAAATCCAGCCCCTGAGTTATAATCTCTTTGGTCTGTAATAATGTATGTATAAAACAGTGCACCCTCAAGCTAATGCTACACAATCAGCCAATCAGAAAGAAACTTTGAACTTTTATAAACTATATTCATGAGAGTAAGAGATTATTACACTCGAGTTGGTGATTTTGTAAAATGAAGTAAAGTAGATTGTGCATTTCGTTGCACCTCTATATGCATTCTTTTATGCAAATTCTTTGTTAAAATGTAGTTCAAAGTCAAACTGAGTTCAGTTTGTTGGAAACACGTGAAGGAAATGAATTTGAAAGTCAAATCTCCTCAATCATTAGTCACTTCATACGTAAATTCAACGCTGAACTAAAAACCCAGATGTGAGGACTACTTCTAGCTCATTATAGCTGAAACTTATATACTGCAGTTTTGTTCTGATCACATGCCTACAATAATTTTATTTATTTATTAATTTAAATATTAATACACTTCGAACTGAAATTTCCTAAGCACAGAAAACATAATATGCAGACACGAACTGAAAGCATTCAATTTGAAAAGCATTATTATCTTCTTTTCCGTTCAACTTAGTAACAGCTCTATTATACACTCTGGAGTTAAAACAAACCCGAATCATTTGCAAGTGATCAATGGGCGCCGCATTTATTTTTCATTTTTGGCACTTATTAAAAAATAAGATTAAAATGTCGGGAAGTATTTAAGTTCTAGTTCAATTTGGCAGAAAATTGTCAAACATGTTCGATTTAATGTTGATTTTGGGGCTTTGCAAAATTTCCAATTGATCGGAATATCTAGTGGAGCGGTCGCTCCACGCCAGCCAAGTCGTACGGCGCGCGCACACTCTCAAATAAAGGCTGGAGCAAACCCACTTTTACTGTAAGCATCAAAGTGGCATTTTCGGCCTACTGGATCTTAAAATTGGGAAATCTCACATTGTTGCGATATATCTTAATAGACCACATTTTAAATTATCTAGTTAGCTCTGCTTTTCAAAAAATTTCATATGCAGTACCGTGATCCTCATATCTATTCATGTTATTATCCATTGTTGAAAAACACTAATAGATATTAGGATCACGGTACTGCATATGAAATTTTTTGAAAAGCAGAGCTATCTAGATAATTTAAAATGTGGTCTATTTCGAGCTATGGCCCACCCTACAACATATACCAAATTTGGGAACAATAGGTTACGCCCTTTGCACGCTAGAGGGCCGTGAAAACAGTGTTTTAGGGCGGTTTTCATAATAATAATCAGTAATAATCTCAGTAGTAGTAGTAGTAGGATGGAGCTAAAATCCGGTAAACAGGCCACAGCCTAAACGGCTGAACCGATTGATCTCACATTTTTACCACGTGTGCACTTTTGGCGTCTGATTTAACCTTCACCCCATGAATTTTTTGTGCCGCCATTTTGAAACCGGAAGTGACGTCATATCTCAACAACGGCTAGACCGATTGGAACGAAAATAGCGCCAAACGATTCGGACGGTCGTCTTTATGGATAATCAATAGCAACAGACTAAAATTTATGTTAACGAAACCGGAAATGACGTCATGAAATTTAATTCATCGATTGGCATTTCGGCAACAAATTTGATCCAATTATTTTGATATTTATGTAACGTATGTTCTTTTGTGATATTATTTGACTTGATATAAAACCAACCGGAAGCCGCCATTTTGAAACCAGAAATGACATCATATCTTAATAACGTCTTAATAGATTTAAACGAAACCAACGCTAAACAATTTAGACGGTCAACTTTATGTATTATCATCAATAATATTTGCAGTTTCCCATACTGAAACCGGAAATGACGTCACACATTTTAAAAATCGCACAAATTTACATTTTGATGCAATAAATATACTATTTGAGACTGCTTATAATAAAATGAAATCATGTTTAAATTATAATTCAAGAGGTCAGTGATTTCAGCAGCCATTTTGAAATCGGAAGAAACGACGTAATATCTCGAAAACTGGTTGACAGATCGGTATGAAACTAGTGCCAAACGATTCGGAAGGACATCTCTATGGAATAGGAACAGTCAAACTAGAATTTTCCTATTTATGAGGCCGGAAATGACGTCATTCAAATTTATAAATCATTATAATCCCCTCCTATACAATAAATACATATTCAGAAAGCTAAAAATGATACACATCATTTATAGTTATAAATTCTATGTGGCAGTGCAGAAAGTTCAGCGGCCATTTTGAAAACCGACGTGTTGCCATATCTCGGAACTGGGTTGACCGATTGGAATGAAACCTTTGTTTTTTTCATGAGAATAACCAAATTGTAAAGGGTAATTTTTTTTAAAGGATTTAGTAATTGATGTCGTGGACGTTTTCGGAACCATCTTGTAATGACATGGCAGTGGTGACGGTTTGTTCCGTTGGAGGTGCTGGTGGCCCTGATAAGGGCCGTTCGCGACGTTTCGGAGGATGTACTTCCTTCATCTTCTGGCGGTTGACTGCGACGATGTTGCTGGCAGCGCGGTCTCTTATTCGTTTTCGGGTTGGTCTGGTTTCCCGTTGGTGGAGAGTGGACGACCAATCGCAGAGGTTGGATTCGCGATGATTTTCATCCTTCATTTCTTCAGTTGAGCGCGCGCTCTGCTGCGGGTAAGACGTGCCGGCTGGAGCGCTCCTGTCGGTGCCCGCGGCGGACGCTCGGTGTTCCTCGGCCTTCCCGCGAGGCTCGTTCCGCTGATGCTCGGTGCCGGCTGTAGGCGGGCTCGACTTCTCGTGCACGGCCCCAACAGTGAACTCTGCGAGATGTTCTCCGCGGCTGGCTTGGCTGGTGGCTCGGTCGGCGGCACGAGTATCCTGGACATGACGGGCTTCCACGCGTGTGGAAGGCGGATGCTGTCGTCGCGCTTGTTGAGGTTGCCGGGACGCCTCTCGATTTCGACTGCCTCTCGGATGGTGCGGACGACGTAATGCTCGATGGAGGCGAGTGGCTTCATTGCCTCGAAATCGATAGAGTGTCCGGTTTCCTCAACGTGCTGGGCGAGCGACGATGTGCTGTCCATCTTCCTGACGGCTCGCTGGTGCTCCTTCCGACGCGTTGACATCTGCCGCTTGGTCTGGCCGATGTAGGTGCGGCTGCAGTCCGAGCAGGGGATCTCGTAGACGCCTCTCTGCTCGAGATGGATCTTGTCTTTGGCGCTGCCCAGGAGCTCGGAGATCTTCTGGTCGGTGTTGAAGACCGTTTTGATGTCGTGCTCTGCCAGGAGTCGGCCGATCCAGTCGGTTGTCCCCTTGACGTAGGGCAGGAAGGCCAGCCTCGGGGGCCGCTCGTTCTCTTCCTCTCCCCCGGCCTCCTGGGTGGCGGCCTCCTGGGACGCGACCTCCATTGGCTTCGGGACCCGGTTCCAAGCCTTCTCGAAGACTCGGTTGGGGTAGCCGTTGTCCAAAAGAGACTCCCGGAGAGTCCTGGCCTCGGCGTCGATGTGGTCCGCGTCGGCGATGCGCTGGGAGCGGGTGGCCAGAGTGTTGGCGACTGCGCGGAGCTGAGACGGGTGGTGGTGAGATGCCGCGTTCAGGTACCGGTTGGTGTTGGTCGGCTTCCTGTAGACGGTGTGTCCAAGGCTGCCGTCCTGGTTCTTGATGACGAGGCAGTCGAGGAAGGGCAGTTGTGCACCGGACTCCATCTCGTGGGTGAACTGGATGTTCGGGTGCACGGAGTTGAGATGTGCCAAGAACTCGGGGATCCTGTCCGCTCCATGCTGCCAGACGACGAAAGTGTCGTCGACGTAGCGGTACCAGCAGCGGGGCTTCAGCGGCGCCGAGTCGATGGCTCTGGTCTCGAAGTCCTCGAGGTAGAGGTTGGCCAACACAGGGGACAGCGGCGATCCCATCGGTGCTCCGGAGACTTGCTCGTAGAACTGGCCGTCGAACATGAAGTATGTGGACTTCATGCAGTGACGGACCAGCTCGAGGACGGAGGGCGGCAGTCTGCACTTGTTGCCTGCGATGTCTACTGCCTCGTCGATCGGGATGTTCGTGAACAGCGAGACGATGTCAAAGCTGACCAGTAGATCGCCCGGGTCGAGCCGGAGGTCGTGCAGGAGGCTGACGAAGTGGGCCGCGTTCTTGATGTAGGATGGAGCTGTCTCGGAGTCGGGCTGTAGACGCTTAGCAAGGTGTTTTGCTAGAGCTTGCGTCGGAGAGCGTACCGCGCTGACGATGGGGCGGAGAGGCAGGCCTGGCTTGTGAGTCTTCGGAAGGCCGTAGAACCTCGGCACTCTGGACGAGTTGTCGCCGGGCATCAGGCGGCGCTTGTCGCTGTCATCCAGTGAGGAGGCCCTGATCAGGTCCCTGGTCTCCTTCTCCAAGGCGAGCGTCGGGTCTCGTTTGATGATGGCGTATGTCGGGTCGTCCAGGAGAGCTCTCAGCTTGGCGTGGTAGTCTGTCGTGTCGAGGACCACCGTGCTGTTGCCTTTGTCGGCGGGCAAGATCGTGACTGCTTTGTTCTTTCTCAGCTCACGTACCGCCCGCATCTCTGCAGGAGGTACGTTGCTGGCTGGGGGCTTGGCTCGACGTAGTACAGCGGCGGTGTCCTGGCGGAGCTGCTCTGCCTCGGCGGAGGGTAGAGTCCGGATGGCCGCTTCCACGCCGCAGACGATGCGCTCGATGGGCAGGCGGGACGGAGCGACGGCGAAGTTGAGTCCTCTCGCTAAGACTGAGCGAGCTGCGTCGGAGAGGTCGTGTGAAGACGCGTTCACGACGACTCGGTCTGGGTCGATGGTGCGGCCTGATGGTCTGGCAGTGGTAGGGGCACGAGCCAGGAGCGCGTCAAACTTCTTGCGTTGACGCTGCAGGGCTATTTTACTCTTCTCCAGTGCAGACCGGTGCGTCAGTAGATCAATCCGATCGAAAAGTGGAGGTTCGAGCTCGCTGCTTAGCTTGAGGTGCGTGTGGTAGAGATCGGTGGTCAGCTCGTCGATTCTCTTGTATGTCCGGGATATGGTGTCTCGCAGGAGCGCCATGCCAGCTTTCTGCAGTATCCGGCTGGTGTTCGGCGACCTGGTGTGGAAATGAAGGCGCAGGAAGTTCGGTACTACTTCCTGTCCTCGGCATCGCATCAGAAAACTTAGATCGCAGAGAGTCTTCTCCTTCTTGATGCGAAGCTTCTCAAACTTTCTCGTTCGGTGAAGTGTGTCCTCCCCGTAGAGGCGGTAGATGATGTCGTGGACGTTTTCGGAACCATCTTGTAATGACATGGCAGTGGTGACGGTTTGTTCCGTTGGAGGTGCTGGTGGCCCTGATAAGGGCCGTTCGCGACGTTTCGGAGGATGTACTTCCTTCATCTTCTGGCGGTTGACTGCGACGATGTCGCAGTTTGTCGCAGATGTCGCAGTTTGAGAAGCTTCGCATCAAGAAGGAGAAGACTCTCTGCGATCTAAGTTTTCTGATGCGATGCCGAGGACAGGAAGTAGTACCGAACTTCCTGCGCCTTCATTTCCACACCAGGTCGCCGAACACCAGCCGGATACTGCAGAAAGCTGGCATGGCGCTCCTGCGAGACACCATATCCCGGACATACAAGAGAATCGACGAGCTGACCACCGATCTCTACCACACGCACCTCAAGCTAAGCAGCGAGCTCGAACCTCCACTTTTCGATCGGATTGATCTACTGACGCACCGGTCTGCACTGGAGAAGAGTAAAATAGCCCTGCAGCGTCAACGCAAGAAGTTTGACGCGCTCCTGGCTCGTGCCCCTACCACTGCCAGACCATCAGGCCGCACCATCGACCCAGACCGAGTCGTCGTGAACGCGTCTTCACACGACCTCTCCGACGCAGCTCGCTCAGTCTTAGCGAGAGGACTCAACTTCGCCGTCGCTCCGTCCCGCCTGCCCATCGAGCGCATCGTCTGCGGCGTGGAAGCGGCCATCCGGACTCTACCCTCCGCCGAGGCAGAGCAGCTCCGCCAGGACACCGCCGCTGTACTACGTCGAGCCAAGCCCCCAGCCAGCAACGTACCTCCTGCAGAGATGCGGGCGGTACGTGAGCTGAGAAAGAACAAAGCAGTCACGATCTTGCCCGCCGACAAAGGCAACAGCACGGTGGTCCTCGACACGACAGACTACCACGCCAAGCTGAGAGCTCTCCTGGACGACCCGACATACGCCATCATCAAACGAGACCCGACGCTCGCCTTGGAGAAGGAGACCAGGGACCTGATCAGGGCCTCCTCACTGGATGACAGCGACAAGCGCCGCCTGATGCCCGGCGACAACTCGTCCAGAGTGCCGAGGTTCTACGGCCTTCCGAAGACTCACAAGCCAGGCCTGCCTCTCCGCCCCATCGTCAGCGCGGTACGCTCTCCGACGCAAGCTCTAGCAAAACACCTTGCTAAGCGTCTACAGCCCGACTCCGAGACAGCTCCATCCTACATCAAGAACGCGGCCCACTTCGTCAGCCTCCTGCACGACCTCCGGCTCGACCCGGGCGATCTACTGGTCAGCTTTGACATCGTCTCGCTGTTCACGAACATCCCGATCGACGAGGCAGTAGACATCGCAGGCAACAAGTGCAGACTGCCGCCCTCCGTCCTCGAGCTGGTCCGTCACTGCATGAAGTCCACATACTTCATGTTCGACGGCCAGTTCTACGAGCAAGTCTCCGGAGCACCGATGGGATCGCCGCTGTCCCCTGTGTTGGCCAACCTCTACCTCGAGGACTTCGAGACCAGAGCCATCGACTCGGCGCCGCTGAAGCCCCGCTGCTGGTACCGCTACGTCGACGACACTTTCGTCGTCTGGCAGCATGGAGCGGACAGGATCCCCGAGTTCTTGGCACATCTCAACTCCGTGCACCCGAACATCCAGTTCACCCACGAGATGGAGTCCGGTGCACAACTGCCCTTCCTCGACTGCCTCGTCATCAAGAACCAGGACGGCAGCCTTGGACACACCGTCTACAGGAAGCCGACCAACACCAACCGGTACCTGAACGCGGCATCTCACCACCACCCGTCTCAGCTCCGCGCAGTCGCCAACACTCTGGCCACCCGCTCCCAGCGCATCGCCGACGCGGACCACATCGACGCCGAGGCCAGGACTCTCCGGGAGTCTCTTTTGGACAACGGCTACCCCAACCGAGTCTTCGAGAAGGCTTGGAACCGGGTCCCGAAGCCAATGGAGGTCGCGTCCCAGGAGGCCGCCACCCAGGAGGCCGGGGGAGAGGAAGAGAACGAGCGGCCCCCGAGGCTGGCCTTCCTGCCCTACGTCAAGGGGACAACCGACTGGATCGGCCGACTCGTGGCAGAGCACGACATCAAAACGGTCTTCAACACCGACCAGAAGATCTCCGAGCTCCTGGGCAGCGCCAAAGACAAGATCCATCTCGAGCAGAGAGGCGTCTACGAGATCCCCTGCTCGGACTGCAGCCGCACCTACATCGGCCAGACCAAGCGGCAGATGTCAACGCGTCGGAAGGAGCACCAGCGAGCCGTCAGGAAGATGGACAGCACATCGTCGCTCGCCCAGCACGTTGAGGAAACCGGACACTCTATCGATTTCGAGGCAATGAAGCCACTCGCCTCCATCGAGCATTACGTCGTCCGCACCATCCGAGAGGCAGTCGAAATCGAGAGGCGTCCCGGCAACCTCAACAAGCGCGACGACAGCATCCGCCTTCCACACGCGTGGAAGCCCGTCATGTCCAGGATACTCGTGCCGCCGACCGAGCCACCAGCCAAGCCAGCCGCGGAGAACATCTCGCAGAGTTCACTGTTGGGGCCGTGCACGAGAAGTCGAGCCCGCCTACAGCCGGCACCGAGCATCAGCGGAACGAGCCTCGCGGGAAGGCCGAGGAACACCGAGCGTCCGCCGCGGGCACCGACAGGAGCGCTCCAGCCGGCACGTCTTACCCGCAGCAGAGCGCGCGCTCAACTGAAGAAATGAAGGATGAAAATCATCGCGAATCCAACCTCTGCGATTGGTCGTCCACTCTCCACCAACGGGAAACCAGACCAACCCGAAAACGAATAAGAGACCGCGCTGCCAGCAACATCGTCGCAGTCAACCGCCAGAAGATGAAGGAAGTACATCCTCCGAAACGTCGCGAACGGCCCTTATCAGGGCCACCAGCACCTCCAACGGAACAAACCGTCACCACTGCCATGTGATTTAGTAATTGTTCATGTGATATGTGTCACACGTAAGTTGTAAGAATAAACTAAAAAAAGTAGTGATATCCCCATAAAAAACACTCCGTGTAAAAATACCAGCCAAGTCTCTTCAACTTAAAAAAAATAATGAAATCTAAAAATTCTGCACTGAAAAGTAGTGATATCAAAAAATTAGCCAAGTCAAAACTTTATTTGAAAATCAAAAAATACTTGGCGCATCGTTTTTTTAGGGCATTATAGGTATACTATGTATATGTATATTTCATGTATAATTTATAATTGGCTTATACTTCCAAGCTATTTATGTACACGATGCGCCAAGTATTTTTTGATTTTCAAATAAAGTTTTGACTTGGCTAATTTTTTGATATCACTACTTTTCAGTGCAGAATTTTTAGATTTCATTATTTTTTTTAAGTTGAAGAGACTTGGCTGGTATTTTTACACGGAGTGTTTTTTATGGGGATTCTTACTTCTCAACCAATCTGAAGATAAATTTCTTCACTTTCAGCCGATCAGATAATTATGTTCAAAAACTATGCTGTTTCTTTAAATGTATGCAAAAAATTTAGCTCGATCAGAGGAACTGTGTGACCTATATCGCACAGCACCGTAAAAAAACAAAAAAATAATGATACGAGTCAAATGAGTCGAGGGAGGCGCTCGTTCCTCTAACTTAATATCGTTCGAAGATTCCCAACTCTCAAACGAAGTCTTCCATCAATAAAAACAAAACTTTATTTTGCACTCATCTTACCTCGTCGTCTTCTCGTCCTGTTGTAATCAGTTCTGTCTAAACTATGTAATATGTAAACTGTAAACTACCTCGCCGTTTAGCTCACATTCGAGCTCTTAGACGCCGGCGCCAATGTATGCCCAGCTAATGTGTCGAACACCCGACTAAGTACAGAGCTGATTCCTCGAATAGTTGATGAATACTCTCGGTGGCGTGAATTATTAATTCTGAATAATCATGCATAAATGAACGATGCAACGTGGAACACTTAACAACATAGTATGCAGAGCATATAGATCAGTAGGCAACTGACGGAAATTATTGTTTTTTGCAGATTCAATTGGAAAATTGGCGTACAAGAAATTTTAGGTTTTAATTGGGTTATAAGTTGTCAATAAAAGTTGTCTAAATCGCGGAATTTTGCATTTCTGTGTGTTGCTTGGCTAACAGGTTTGCGACTTCAAGAACGGTACGCGAGTTGGTAGATATCAGATGACCTGACCTAACTCTCTTCTTCAGAAGTAGAAGGCTGGAAGTGCATTTATGTGTAATTGTTACATCAGTCATTGTGTAGATGTATTTGTTGACATCACAGTCATTGTCAAATAGCAATTGATAGAGCTTGATTATACATCAATCCAGAAGTGTGTAACTCAAAAGCGAGAAAATGACCTTCTGGTCTTCTACCTCTGTGGTACAAAATGGTTAATTTCATGAAAATAATCCTACAATTAACTTCTACCAGATCATTAAATATGTCAGTTAAAGCACGAAGACAGCTTCAAATTAATTGCACATGAAACTGTAACTGTGACATTAAAATTAGCATTACACTTGGATGTGAGAGCGAATGCTCAGCAGCTTGATTCCCCAGGAGCCTGATTCTCTAACTATTCGTTGCTGAGGTGTCATTCCACTGCTAGTTATTCTTATGACACTGACGAGATCTCATTTGAAATCACAAGGTGACGACAGTAACTGAATTGTAAACTATCTACATCTAGTTAAAACTAGTGTTCTGAATCTATTTTGGTTGATATTCGTCGTTTGACATTGTAAACAACTGCTAGCTTGCCTCTTCTGCAAACACCATATCATTGAACGACGTACCTACGAAAGTTATAGCTGCTCATTATTAACAAGTTGTTCAAAGTTAATATACACCTTACTTTTAATATCAATATTACAAACCCACTCCATTCACACATTCACAGGATGTTCAGTAATACATAATGTGAACGTCATAATCCAACCTTATGTCTCTTTTAGCTGAAAATTACAGTCCATTCATGGGTAAACGCCCACTGGGTTTTAAACATACTATGATTTTGTAATTATTAATCACTTGGAATGTAGTAAAGGGTTGAAATTATATCTCATAGAGTGAACATGGTTATTAGTCAACCAAGACGTTTTAGGCATTAGAGAAAGAAACAAAGTTATTAATTACTAAGTGCACGCAAATCCTATATTTTATACGAAGAATATTCATGTTGGATTTGCAGGTACATAAGCTGATGTCTTAATGAATGTATTGAGGAGAGATTCTCATTAGCTTAGCTTCTTTTACTAATTTTCTCGATTCATTAATTAGTTTTTAATAATGTTGGTGTGGTGAAATAGGGAGGAAGGTAAGAAAGACGAGAGCAAGGTTAAAGGTTACGGGTATTGACCATCTTGTAGGAGTCACTTTTGACCATGATCTCTTGGGTTCATAGCTACGCAGCATCACATCTTTGTATTGTTTCTTAGAGATTACCGAAGGAGGGAAATTAATACATGGCAGTTTGGTTTGGTTTGCTGCTGTCTAAAATATATGCTTCCCTTTGTGTTTTTGTCCCTTTTGGTTTGAAAAGGGTGGTTGTGATAATGTTTCAAGAGATTTTGTTTGATCAAGGTTGATATTAATGAGGAGGATTTTGAGAGTAATTATCATTATTAAAGTAGAGGTGATACTTGAAGTATTCTTATTTCTATGGTACCTATATCAGCTATTATTATTATACACAATTTTTAGTCGCCATTTTCTACATGGAATTCAAGAACAATTTAAAGTCACCAGAAATGCATCATTTTGCAGCCAATAATATGAATACAGAAATAAACTCACCGTAAAGAATTCATAAACAAATATTACGTATCTTTCTTTCAAGAATTATTAT
Organism: Leuctra nigra; assembly: GCA_934045905.1. Lineage (NCBI taxonomy): Eukaryota > Metazoa > Arthropoda > Insecta > Plecoptera > Leuctridae > Leuctra > Leuctra nigra. Next base: position 16,017,587 of record OW203767.1, on the reverse strand, counting down.
TCCCTCGTCCATTAATGACATTTCTAAATTCGCACTTAAAATGACAAACTTCATAAAAGCGCACTTGAAATGCCCAACTATAACCCCCCCCCCCCCCCCCCCCTCCAACCGTGACGGCCAGGTGTGCTCGTTAATATTTCGAGTTCTGTATGTCTCTGTTGGCGTCGGCGCTATGAGTACTAATTTAATTTCTGGTAGAGGAACGAGATTTCAATTCCCCAGATGCGGATTTTAATTAAAATCGTAATTAATTTTAATTTACATTAAATTCTAAAAGACTATTCGCTGTGGAGTACCCAATTTGTACATATTTCATTTGAAATTCATTGAATATCGACTGTAGGTTGTTATTTCAGTATTTGTTTTGTGTGTGTATTTTTGTGTCTATGTTTAAATGAACGTGTGTCAATTGCAGAGCTACCCGACCGTCACTACTTGTGTCATGTTTTTGCCTTTTATTGATCATTAGAGATCGATTTACCAATACTTGTGGTTGAATTAACATGCCTCCTGGGAAAACCATTCTAGGTTAGTAAATATTGCACGTAACCAAAGTATACAATTCACAATATGTTTTCCCCTTTAATTTGTAATTTCAAAATAGTATTATTTCAATCAAAATCCAAGCTTCATACATTTTATATTTAATTTAAATGAAACTTTGATTGCTCTTTAGCTCCTACCCCCCCCCCCCCCCCCCCCTCAATTCACCAACATCCCAATATCAGTCGATTATCACCTGAAGAATGCATCAACTTTCATAGAGTGAACGGGTTATTAGGCTATAAAACAGCAATATCATATAGGTACACTCAGCAAATGATAAAACGGTATTTGAAAGAAATGGATTGGCTGATTAAAATGTGATGGCATCAAAATGTTGAAGTCTCTGCTAACTCGTCATCTACCTCAAGTAGGTGAGCTCTGATTTCATTGATAACAACAAGGATTGATTGTCAAGGAACCTGACCAGCAGCCAATCCGTTTCTTTCAAATACCGTTTTATGATTTGTTGGGTGTACTTATAGAGCTAATAATGAAATGAACACATACCTAAATGTTGTCCTCAAAGGTTTAGAAGAACCGTATAGAAATTTGGTTTGATTTTATCATAGTCATGGTAAGGCAGAATAAAAATCAACAAAATTAAAATATGACCCACAAAATGCAGTCAAAAATGTTTTCATTTTCATTCTCTCGCATTTCTGTGTGTGTGTTTTTTTAGAAATAGTAAGTGGTGAGGAACTGTTTTCGGACTCTAGTAGTGCGGCCGCTCCACACAGCCAAGTCTATACATTTGGATTTCGCCCAGGATTTATAACGAATAGCATTGTCCGTTTCTAAACCCATTCTAAGCCACAGTCCATTTGCAAACCCTCTACATTGGTATCTTGTCCGCATAGCTCGTCCATCCAGATTATCACAAACAAAGATTGATTTTTAATTCAGTTTGTCAATAAAAGAAAATTGTCAGCTATTCTCCGAGGCGTGAAGGTCGCTCTTATATTTCGAACGAATAAAATCACTCTCCACTGCGGTTATATGAACATGTGGAACTCGGGTTTCATATAAAAGCAGATTCAGCAGTTCGATGTGAAATTGTCAGCATAAATGTTTGACATGTTAGAAGTATTGACTGTCTAGTCTCTACATTATGCGCGGCAGTTCACACTTTTTGTTGACAGCCTAGAGGAATAATTTGTGACTTGTTTTGTAAGCCATGTGGTGAAGAAAATGTCCTGCATAAGTCCTTATCATTAAGGCTTAGAATAAACAATTCTGTACCTCAGCTCAGAGGTAGAAGGAAGTAAGTCCATTTGAACAGTGATGATTTCCGACCTTTTTCTCATGGGGGGGGGGGATTAACACTAGGGGAGGGCAGAACAAAATATGTATAAGAAATAGTATGTTGAAAACGAACAGCGGATAAAACTTTTCCAAACACAATTAGGCATCATAAAATCAATGGGGGGGGGGGGGGGCTTCCTGGCAACACGTGGCTCAGGGGCTCTTGCCCCGGGAAAATTTGAAAATTTCTAAATTAATCTAAAGTGGATTCATGCATTTTTGGCTTTCAATTTTAAGTGAAATGTCTTCAGCGAAACTTTAAATTTTGTTCATAAACTTCCATTACAAGTAGAAAATATTATTTCTTCATAGTTTTCCTCAAATTTCGAAAGAAAATTGTGTAATTAAAAAGCTTCATTTGTATTCAGTTAAAAATTAATTCTGTCTTCATCCAAACATAATTTGTAATAGTGACACCAGACATGTAAGAAAATAGTTACATTTTAATTGTTGACTTCAGTCACATTTTAATTGACAGACCTTGATTACATCATTCCAAAAACCTGCTACGCAAAATCGAGAAAATGGACATCGGGCTTTCTACATCTGAGTACCTTCTGACGTCAGGATGTCACGATTCCGTATGAAAAAGAATCGAATGATCTGGAAAACATGCCTCTAGAGGTCTACTAATCACGAAGACACAACTGAAATCGCTTCACCCACGTGTTTGACAGCTGTCAATCACTGACATGTCAATACAGAGTAGCATCTTCAGACAATCAAGACAATACACATGACCTTTGACCCCAGCTGATTTCATCGCGGTACACGAGCACGAGAATATTTTTACATCACTTGGCTTGACACAGCTCCAGAGTTTTCGAGAATTAGAGGCGATATAAAAAAATTGATTTTAATACATATTTTTTTCCTGTTTCAAGGTAGAATATATTTGCATTGTAATTAATAGTTAGTGAGCAAGTTCGGAGGCACTAATACCTAATTGTCCAAGTGAGTTCATTTAGCCAGTGGCGTCAGGACAACGGAATGTTATTGTATTGTTAGTTTTTTAATTTTAAATTTATTTTCTTTTTTTAAATCATATATAAAACATTTATTTTCGAAATGTCTCTGCCTTGCAACAAGGTATACAAATAATCAGAATAATAATCAACAATGATGAATTAAATTGATAAATTAATAATTATACTACATAGTGTATGAAAAAAGCAATATTATTGACGAGGAAATATTCATGGAACCAAAATACAGATGCAATTGTAATGTAAAATTTTACATTCTAGACTTATTCTTGATTCATTTCGTCTTTATTTTTGGTAAAGAAATACGATCTAAAGAGATACGATCCCATTTCTACAATTTGCTACTACAATATTGAACACGTCGATATAATTTCAATGATTTTATGAATAAAAATATGTAAATAATTTGATTCAAAGGTAACATACACTGCTAAGCTGCTTGATAAAGAACGAAAAGCCGATATGGTTAAAAATGACAAATGCATGCACCGAGCATCGAACAGGAGACCGCTGGGATTAGATATCAGAAATTCAAGACAGATATGAATACAAAGAGATCAATTTCAATTGAACAGCGATCAAACTTTTGACAAGCATTTTAACAACGAATTGTTTCTTCACCGAGTTTCTCACCTCTGAAGTATCCAATTATTTTCCTCTTTTACTTTGATGCATATCGTTTAAGGAAAATAGCATTTTATGTTTCATATTCCGTATTTTATTTGATAGACAATTCGAATTGAATGATTATTCAATCAAATCAGTCAGATTATACGTACACTGCCAAAGTAAAAACGGTGTTCAAAAGAAGTTTGGTGGCATCATCCGAAGTCGCTTATTAAAGAGTTAAGTATCTCTTAGCCTATTTCATCTGACTCTAGTAGGTGAGCTTTCATTGATAATAACAAGGATTGATTGTCAAGGTAACTCACCAGCCAATCAATTTTGTTAAAATACCGTTTAGATGAAAATCGCAGGAAGGATTATTGGGATAAAGTATCGTAGCCTATTAGAAGGAACCTTCACATCATTTGTCTCTCAACTGAGACACAAACCACGAAATAGTATATTTGAAAGGTCATTCACTGACAGCCCGATGAGTCTTGCTTAAGGCTTAGACTATTATTTAGTCTAAGCTTAAGGTGATCGCTCGGCCGTTTTAGAAAATTGAGAGAGATAAATTGTTTCAAACGTGGGTGTAACTTTGATAGGATTTCACATGATCAGTCTGATTGTATAGTAGAACTTTTTCATTTTTGCTTCTTGCATTGTTAATTAGGCGCCGGTTTTTAAGAAAAAAAAACGCTCAAACTATGAAATTTCCGATACAATTGGAGACTATACCCGTTAACCAATTGATCTCAAATTTTAATCATGATTAGATAAAAGACAAACTTAGGGTTGTCACTTGGCACATTTTTTTAATTAAATTTCATACGGCACCCATTGAGACAAGAAAATAAACAACTTTTTACCAAAATCAACTAATTATTACTAATTAACGAAGCAGGAAATTAAAAAAAGGATAACCCTAAGTTTGTCATTTATCTAATCATGGTTAAAATTTCAAATCATTTCGTCAACCCATTTTGTCTCCAATCGTATTCCCAAAAAAGTGCCTTCAAAACGCGGCAAAATAAGTGCGCTTGTAGCACCTTAACACCTGACACAACTGTATTCTTAATTCGATGTAATTCTCGTTTTGTCTGTCATTTGTAAAACCTGTTTCTGGACATTGAAATGATTCATTGATGTGATCATTAGCATGTTTATGTCAGCCAAAACGCCAGTATGATATCCGAGCTCCTGGCAGATAGATGTGGCCAGTTGTATTGGTAATCGATAAACAAGAATGTTTGCATTTTATTAATGACATTGCGTGATTCACTCATTTGGACGGGATTTTTGGAACTAATTTTGAACGATTTCCACGAATATTTTTACCTTCACTCTAGACTATGACAACACTTTTGCTAAAAATAGACGCAGACAAGATTATAACAATGCAATGAGATTCAAGGTGAGTTAAATGAGGCAAGAATTCTTTTCAACAATATCGAATAGATGAAAGATATGCAAATTTCATTAATGTAAGAATTTTCTTTGACGCCAAGATAAAAATGCATTTTTTTGAAATGCAAACTTGCAATTTGCTATGTCTTCGCGATAAAAGTTTCGCGTAGTTTCTTGAAATAAACTTTACGAATACCAAACGTCTTTACATTACTACCCACATGAATGTGCATTAACAAATTCTAAAATAATACTTTTAACGTCCGTCGTTAAATTCAACCTCACTATTCTACTTTTTTAAACATCACCAAAAAAAACATACTACTTTAAACATTGAATGTCCCCATCCTACTCATTCTCTCCATTTTGCCAAGTGCATCAGTTCGAATTCTCGTACATTACAGCTAGCAAGGTGACGCTATATTTATACCTCACTCACTCTAGCTCCTCTCCATCCACTTATCTAATTATTTGATAATTTATTTTACTTTTGATGCCTCATTGCCACCTCCTCATACCACCCCTCCACCCCCGCCGCCGCCGCCGTCGCCGTGTACCCCCACCACCAAGCGCGGCAGTAGCGTCGCCAGTCAAGTCAGCGCCGTCTTTAGTCAGTATTCGCTCGACAGTGGACGGTACTAGGAGGCCGTGCGTGCGTTGGGACACGTGATTCTCTCGTCAAACGGGAGATATCTTCTCCCGCGAGAAATTCAAATAATTCGTAGTTTGTGAAAGTTCGAAAAGTGAGTTTAGATTTTGGTTTTTAAATTTTATAGAACGTGCCTTCGTGTTTTTTTTTTAATGATGTGATTCTAAAACTCTGAGACATTTAAAGCTGTGTGTGAATTAAGGTACAAATCTCCATATTGGTGTTTAATTATGTTTTTGACAAATCAAAAAGATAACAACCATGAAATTAGCATTATAATAACTAAATGTTTAGCATATTATAAATCAAGAATTTGAGCCCCCCCCCCCCCCCCCCCCCATTTCATTTAAACAGTAAAAATTTGAATTTATGAAAATTCGAAGATTCTCTGTCTGGAACTAAAGAGATCTTAGGTTTTGTTCGTGACAATTTAATTCACTTAATCAACTGTGTTTTTGTTAGCTAATCTTTGGATTGACAGCATAAGTTTATGGTAATTTGTCATTAGTTTACTATTGTGCCTTAGAATCCGGTTTAACTAGTGATAAACGATATGTTGCTTTCAATGATGAGAAAACCAATAAAACCCAGACTATAGGTACGAATGCAAATATTTGTCGTCTAAATTTGTAACGTTGTTATTTGAAGTGATTATCAGTGAGATAGCGGTGACAATTTCACGATATCTTTAAAAGCTTCACAGTTATAAGAAAAGAGAGTGAAGCTGTAACATTATTTATCAAAGCTCCTGAGGAAGCGAACGGGAATCGCACTGTTCTTCAAAATGATTTTCTTAAATTTTGTCTTCCCAGTAAATAATGTTAAAAAATCATATAGTAACGACCCATTGCAGCCTAATAGACTAAATAATGCCACACACTGGAGTACTTAATGACCTCTGGTACGACCTCAAAGTGTTAAAAGAAATATTTATGGTAAAATAATCGTATCTAACATTTTGAAGGCGTACCAGAGGTCATAAAGTACTCCAGTGTGTGGCATTATTTAGTATATTAGGCTGTAATGTGCCGTTACTTTATATATTTTTTAAATTATTTAGTGGGAATACAAAATTTCAAAAAAAACGCTCTGACGAACCTTGCGATTCCCGTTCGCTTATACCCAGGCCTCCTTTTCAACGCTGATTCGTATATTCTAACCAGAGAGTCTTTCCATTTTGCGCCATTTTGATCATGCAATTTTTGAGAGATATATATTATAATTTTTTTTTTTTTTTTTACTAGTAAGCAGAATTTTTAAGATAGCGAAGCGAGACAATATCTGATTGTCAAAACATTGCTTTATTCTATTGTACACAGTACAAACCTTGATTTTTAAATTGAACAATAGACAAGTAATGCATCTGTGCAATTTTATGCAATGCCTACAAATATGCTTCGATTTCTAATTCAAAATCAAACGTAAATTGACTGAGGTGGTCATATATCAAGGATACTACATGAATTATGGACGAACTTAGAATAAATAAGTATTTAAAATACCTCTCTTATTAGGTATTCAACATAAACAACCTACCGAGAACTGGAACTAATAGTAGACTGAACATAATGTCAAATAGACTGTTCCAGAAATTATCCACAAATAATATGCAGTGATTGTCCAGGTATCTGTTTACAATAACATGTCAATTGATTCTGGAAATCAAAGTGCATTTGAAATTATTTACGAATCGGAGCCACGATTGGCTCATTCATACGTTAAATGAACTGTGATAATGCATTGGCAGATACTTAGCAGACAGATAGATAACATATCATATCCATCTGTGTATCTGTATCTGTACTTCGTACTTTCTGCACCACGAGAAAAGGATTCTACATAAATAGGCTCCAATCTTGGAGCCCATTGTCCTGTAAACTAATACACTTTTTTGCGTCGTTTTGCGTACTTTTGATAACTTGAACCTATCTATCCCAAGAATTTGAGTATTTATAAAAAAAAATCTCCTTCTACCGTGGTAGATAAAACGTTAGAAGTCGGTATACATTTTTTTCTTATCTATTTGTAAACTACGTACGATCTGTCATATGTCCTGACTCCTGAAAATGAGAGAATTACGGTATTATGAACTTTTGGTAATAGATCCATTTCGATTGATAATAAACTTCGATATCACATTATCAGCCGCATGAAAATCCGCTCCAGTATTGATGTACCGTTGAGCCCCGGTCTTGAGTGACGAGCCAAGAGGTCGCAGGTTCGATCCCCGTCGACACGGTCGATCTATTATTCATATGGCGTGACATTTCGCGTCATTAAGTGCATACCATCATCGAGCTAAACTCATATCTGTGCGCCGATAACATTCCTAGAAACAAAAAGAGTTAACTCAAGTTGCACTTGAATGCGATTTTAAATATAGAAGATTCAAGATGATTTTTTTAATGATGCAAAATATGTATCTATTCATAGCGATCAATGTTTACTATAGTTCGTAATCATATCATTTTTAATGTCTTTGTACTAGAGCATGGAATTCATGTATTTTTTAGAGTCTTCTTTTGGAACAACAATTTTAACGATTTTTTAGCACTACGGTCAGAGTCCTTTGAACCCATTTTAAGAAATGTTTGTCAATTTGTTGGCCATTATTTTAAGACTACGCACAGTGACGTGTTGAAAAGCGAGATGCGTCAAAATTCGTGGAAATAATTTCTGTAACTCAGAGGTAGAAGGACCGAAGTACATTCAATGATTATTGCAGATGAATTCATAAACCAGTAACCTTCATACAATTTTATTTGTAATGTTTGACACGAGTAATTTTGTAGGATTCATACCTAAATTGAAATATAATTTTAATTGATAGAGCTTGATTACATGATTGCAAAAGTGTGCAATGCAATATCGAGAAAGTGGACTTCGTTCCTTCTACCTCTGAGGTGCAGATATACCGTTTCATAAAAGTGTTTAACACTAGAGCGCTGAACCATGGACATTTATTTCAGATTTTCCATTCTATAAAGGAGTATTAATCTATAAATCAATTTTCCGATGAAACCAAGTTACCGATCTGGCTAGAAATCAATTGGCATACGAACAGGATAGTATTGCATCATTTATGTTAATATATGTTGGTCAGTTACACGTTTGACCTTAATGTGAAAAACACACGCGTCAAATCAGTTATTCGAGCCGTAAGTTTTGGATGAACACTCTCTTGGACTATCTACACCAATTACCTACTCAAAAAACAAATTCAACGTTTTTTTTGTACCGCTCCGAGTCCTGTGAAACCATTTTGTGAAACGTTCGTACTTTTTAGACCATTCATAGTTTAAAATAATATTTAGATATCTCTCTCCCACCGTCGGAAATAACGACAATTCAACTAATCTCAGGTCAGAGCTCTCATAGATAAATGTCTTTTGCAATTGCGATATATACGAGTTCAATGCCGACTTTTATGAAAAGTGTACGCAAGACTACATTCAAACCACATCTGTGTATATTTACACTGGAAAAAAATGATTATTTTTAGACTTGTTTTAAAATACACCTGCGCCTCGTGTCAATGGTTGCTGAGTTTTCTGCCGTTGTTTACACCACAGTGCAAAGATGTTGAGAAAGTGGGAGCCCCCCACCCCCCTCCCCATTAGACTCTCTTATGTACCGCTGGAATAACGATCAACCCTTCATAATAAATTATAGTGGATGGAAAATTGTGTGTGTGTATAAGGGTTGAGGGGGTTGTAAATCTTATAGGGCGTTGGAAAAGTGCGATCGTAAATTGGTTTGTTAGAGGAAAGAGCGAGGAAAATCAACTTTCACGTCAGTGTTTGAGATTTTCAGGTGCTTATATTATACTCAAGTATATTTAGGTATCGATTCAGGTGATATATTATTTGTGATATATTAGCTGAGAGCAGGTTCTCGGGTACTAATGCGATGTTAAGGTACTCAGGTGCTTAGATTTTGTTCAGTTCAGTTCAGGTATTCAATGATTAGAATGTGGTGATTATATGCTCCAAAGGTGTTCAGCTATTTAGAATCTTCTTGATTGTGCTCCAATCAGGATATTCAGGTGCGAAGATTGTGCTAGTTCAGGGATTAATTAAGTACTGTCATCGTGGTGAAAATGTTTACTTCTATTTGAAAATTATACGACACAAATGCATAATTTTTGCATCGAAACTCACCACATAATCACACAATCAGCTTCCGATGCATCATGCTGTATTGATTGTGATTATTGTGCGGTGCTGATAAAACGATTTTACCACTGAAAGCGTATGCCAAGAACAGTAAACTGCAATATTCCATATCGCATAATCTTTATCTTTAGTCAGTTAACTTCCATATAAGCTTATAATCTCTTACACACTGCGGTGTCTTGTATTGTTTTAAAATATCGTGCAATTAGTGATTATACAGGGTGGTAAGGGACTTAAAATAATACTAGGATATTGCCCTGTGTACGTTGATTAGTGATCCATTTTCAAGAATGTATGTTACATGCTGTGCATGGGTTGCTTATCTATATACATTTAGGAGGGAAAACGAAACTAATAATTTGCAAGTGTTTTTATAAATTATAAAAAAAATTGTCTTGACCATGAATAATTGTATCTTGATTGGACGAACGGGTTAGAATAATTTTCAACAAATCAGAAGATTTTTATATATATATATACATTATCTTTAAAACAAAGGTATGAGAATTTAGTGTGTGTGCAAAATTTTAGATAGAGTTTAAACAGAGTGAACTGGGGGCCCTATTCTACAACTTTAAAATTCCCAATTCTGCTGGAACCTGATTTCGCAGCAGAATCGGGAATTTTAAAGTTATAGAATAGGGCCCCCCGGAAGGTGAATACAAAAAAGAAAGAGACAGAAATAGAGGTAACGATCGCTCGCTACGCCTGCTATAATAACTTCAATATAAATGAAATAATACCATGTCGTTTAAATCTAAGATCATGACAATCTTTAATATTCAACCAATTTCTTCCACACTTTACTGAAGAAACATTACATGGAGATATCTTTGCTTGTTAAATATCATAAATTAATCCAACTACTCTTTACTTCTTGGTTTGTTCAAATATAAACGAAATATAAGTTTAGGGTAATAAATTACAATCCGAAAACCTGTTTCCCGAATTGTCACCAAATATATCTCCAAGGTTTATATAAATATTGCCACGGGCAAAAGTATCTAACAAGGAAGTTACAGGTTGCAGTTAATGATTTCCAACAATCTAAAGCAAACAAAGAGTTTTATAATGCTAGCTTAGATAATTAATTGTTTAATTCATTATTCATTTCATATCCTGATGATATGCTAAGTCATTGAAACGAAAGAAATTGACGTTCGACAAAATAACTAGAATTATAACTCTAGAAAGACAATTAATTTGCGTCAATCAATTTAATATTGCTGAAGCTTCAATTAAATCCAAATAAAAATACTCTCAGAGAAATTATCCGAGTATGATGGCTGCAGTTCTCGGATCTGTGGCATTGAATTCCAGTGACTCAAATATTAAAAGCCTCGTAAAACTATCATTGCCATCATAAAATTACAACATTAGATTAAAATTTCTTATTGTGCGAAAGAAGTAAGTAGGTACGTAATTATATTACGTACTTATGATATAATTAACTGTCATTGGTCGGGAATTTAAGCGAATATAGCGAGTATTACCTTGGTACCTACTTGCCTACAGCATTTTCTCTGCTTGGATTTTTGTTGATTTTTGTTTGCACTTCCCAGGTCATATTGATAAACAAATGGATTTGAAATTGTTATCATATGCTAATGCCATAACACCGGTTTATCAATAGTTTATCCTACGATATGATAGGCTGAAAAAATAAAATTAATTGTTCGTTCCATCACGTTGAAATTTTGAATGGTCATTGAGAATATTTTTGGGGGAAATCTATTGATTACTAAGATAACTGTTTGTATTTAAGCTTATTTTGAAACAGTTTTATAAATCGAAGTATCGATCGATATATTAAATTGTACAAAACCTTGATCAAAACCACTACATACTATTTGCTACTACCCTGTTCACTATCTAAGATCAAACACTTTCAAATAGCCTATTACATACAATACAAATCATACCGCGCTATGCTGAGGAGTTTTCTGGAATTAACATTTATTTTCTGAATATTTAGCATTTGTGTTTGGTTCTATATAGATTAAAAATAATGTAATGATTACGTATAGGTATAGGTATGTTTCAAAAAATGGAATCCCGAAATCGAATAAAAAAGTTGAACAAAAAGTTCGACATTTTATCTTACCTCTATGATTTTATGTTGATTAAAGTGCGTGTTTTGCGGTGAATACTTTTCACGCATACTTTCATTGGAGGTAATATAAAAAAACTTCGCAAAATTGTCTTATAATAGCTATTTATCAATCCATCGTTTTCCCCGAAGGACATCAGTTCGAATCTCGTCCGCTCAAAACGTGATCCTCGTTATTCGTCGTTCAAACTCCATCGTTAGCTATTCATCGAAGTCGCTCGATATCTGTGCGTCGTTAAGGCTCGTTAACGATCGGAAATCCCCCTTCTCCCCACCCCCAACCAATTTGTAACATTTGGCGGCGGTTCCTTTATCGCTCCAATCAATTGTAATAATTGCGTTCCACGTGGAACCAGATTTCCACCGAAAAACGTTCGAGGATAGATAGGAAAAACAATCATTATTTTGTATTCTATTTGCATTGATTGCCAAATCTGAAACAATGCTGCGAATATTGAGCCGGGAGTCAATCTGTTATCACCGGAGATTTTCTATAATCAATGTGCACACTGTGTTCAAGTGGTGAGCAAATACAGAGGCTATCTAATATGGGACTCTGCTGTGATTGACCGAACGGGATTCTTCCTGGAATTTGGTTGCAAACTCCGGGTTTTCTCTGCTCATTCTCTTCTGAGTTTATATCCGGTTAAGTTATTTTCAATTTCATTTAGTTCATTGAAAGAAACATAAAATATAAGTGATCAGATTGTACAACTATAATTCTATTCCTCAGAGGTAGAAGGGCGAAAGTCCATTTTCAGATTAGGGATGGAGCGAACTTGGATTTTGATATCGACTATCGATATCATTTATATATCGATATGTATCGATATATCGATATCGCGATATATCGATACATTGAAATATTGAAATATTGATATATCGATATATTGAAGTATCGATATATTGAAATATTGAAATATCGATATGTCGAAATATCGAAATATTGATATGGAAGTATTATATTACGATGTAGGTATGGAATTATTGATATAGGATAGCATAAATGCCTTAAATTGCTCCTAAAACTTCTAGGAATTTCAAAAGAAAATGTAAATAGAAATAACACAGCTATTCCAAGATATAGGGTCACCGGCCAGATAAGAAAGAAATGTGAATAATCTGAGAAATTGTCCATACATCTGGTAAACGCTGCATTGCAAACATGAATTATTTTGTCATAGTAGGTATAAACTTCAATTAAGAACATAGTTGTATCGGCCGGTAAGGCTTCAATATATCAATATTTCAATATATCGATATTTCAATATTTCGATATTTCAATATTTCGATATTTCAATATTTCGATATTTCAATATTTCGATATATCGATATTTCAATATTTCAATATATCGATATATCGATATATCGATATTCAATATATTCAGGTATCGATATTTCGATATTTTTTTGATATCGATATATATCGATATATCGATATTTTCTCCAACCCTATTTCAGATCACTTTTCGAATGATGTAATCAAACTCAATCAATTACTGCTTGATTGATGGCAACAAATACAGTTATTACAGTTACGAAATATGATTGGATGAAGTCAGAAAATTATTGGTGTTTGAGCTTATTACCACAAGAATCCACACTTACCATACTTGACTTCTGGCCTCCTACCTCTGAGGTACAGATACATTCATTACTACATTTGCCTCGAAAGTGTAATATTTTTAGATTGTCGCCGTGTTTTTGAAGATACACTACATATTTGAAAGATTGAAGATGCAGAATATGAATTGCTCTTTCTGAACTATTTGCAGCAATTGTAAAAAAATCTCCTAAGATACAATTAATTATGTAATCATACATGGTATGATCACCGGTGGTCTGACAGTTCGTAGTGGGCAATCACTTCATTCCATTCTCCTCGGAGATCTCTAGTAACCCTCATCAGTGCGGGGTGTGAAGAGAGCCTAGACAGGCTTGTGTCCAATGTCCGTCCGTCCAGCCGGGTAGCTCAGCTGGTATAGCTCTCGCCCGGCAACTGACAAGTCTCAGGTTCGCGCCCGGCTGCATATTTTTCACTTTGTATATCCGGACTCGCGGGGAGTTTTCCATAAAACCCAGTATCCTATACTTGTTGGCAAAGGCGTATCTAGGATGAAATTTATTGGCGGAGGGGGTGGGGGGGGGGGGGACATTACTAATATTTTGAAAATCACAGTGGGAAACAGGCGAGAAAATTTTGGCTCAAGGTCATTCATTTAGGTGCAATTTTGAATCGCAGTGTATAGCTATTTTGGGGAATTATAAATTACAAAATATCCAAAAATTGGTCTAAGAGGTTTAAAAATATGTACATTTAATGAACTCAACAGGATATGCAAGTCCGGGGCGCATAGCCCCGGAAATTTTTGGAATTTTAGCTCAATTCGAACCATTTTGGAACGTTTTTGACATGATCTGTCTATTTTTAAGTGTTTTTTCCACACATTATTTTAAATGTGCTTATTTTCTTAGATGAAATCCTGATTTTGGGGGGGGGGGGGGGGGGGCATGGCCCCCCGGCCCCGCCCCTGAATACGCCCTTGCTTGTTGGATTATAGTTAAGAGAATAAATGAAATTGACTTCTGTTTTGACCACACGCATTAAACTTCAACACTTTCAGTCACTATGCATTTATCTCTAACAGTTTCCGTATGAACAAACCATGTAAACTAAATTTTATACCGCGAAGATTGAAGGCTATCGCAAAATCTTTATGCCTGTCAACCGGGTGACAACTGAGTAATAGCTTTCCTCGTCGCTTTCCACTTCTCTGACCATTATGGATTAACCAAAGGCTGACAAATGGCTCAGTTGGTAGAGCGCCTTCGCTCTTCATTACCATGCTGTTTTGTAGTCATGCGTCTGATGAGGAGATACAACGCTTTTGACGCTCACTCCGGGTGTTTTTATAAAGTCGTTGCGTTCGATTAACTTCTAAACTGCTTATGATAATTTTTGTGACGTTTTGTGTGTGAGTAGGGTAGCATTGTGTCAATGATTATTTATGTCATTGATAGATATGAGGAGTGATGTAGACATTTTGTTCTATGGAATCAATTAGGTAACGAAATTGAAATTTTTTAGATTTTGTCAGAATAGATATTTATCAGAATTAATAATAATTTGTAAAAGTCATTGGGTCATAAATCTATCAATTTTGAAAATAAAATGACAAATTCCAGAAAAATTATACATTTTGAGTTGCAGTTTAAGATGTACACTCAACAAAACATAAAACGGTGTTTAAACGAAACGGATTGGCTGCTGGTCAGGTTCATTGGCAATCAATCCTTGATATTATCAATGAAATCCAAGAGTCTTGGGTTCAATTCTCGACGGCGGTCGCTCTGTTGAATCTGCAGTTCATATTAATAAAAGAACATGTTTTTAGTGATATTTCCTTGTAGTAAGAGATGATTAACTATATCTACAGATTACAACTTTCCATCGCCAATTGTGTTTTTCTATCTGCTCATTACCAAGGGCATATAATTCAAACGTGCACCATACAATCATCGAGAAGTACAATTATGAGATCAGTCATAATCATGTCAAAACCAGTTATAAGTCCGAGCTCAGTCATCACTGGAGCTAGAGTTCGAATCCCACTTGCATCATTTTCAAACGCGCAATGTTAATTTTGTTTTAATATCTTTTAGATCTTTTAAAAATAATATTGATCTAAAGCATATTTACGTTATTATCGACAACACAATATTCGAATGAAATGGTATGTGTTTGTAAATAAATTGCCAATGGCAGCGCGCTTTTAAATCTACGTATTTCTGGACAGAAACAACAGTCTGTCATGGTATAAAATGTAAAATTAATGCATCTGGCTTAGGTAGAAATCCAAATATAAACTTTCCATTCAACACAATACCGGACAGGACAATAAATACAATGTATTCAATCCATCAATACAATTTCTAATATTAGATATTTATTTGTATGTCTATAGAGCAAAGAGCGCGTTAAACTCAGACTGTTTTGCGAACATATTTGTATATTTTTTTGTGTTCTACGCCTGATATAAAATCTTTATTTGAATAAAGCATTAACTTTGATCAAACACATTTTTACTACAAAACAGTTTATTTAAATTCTTGGGGGCAAGAGAGGAAGACCATAAATTATTTCAGTTAGTTACATTATTTATGTATACAAAGGGATATTTTTCAAAATGTTTAAGATAATAATTAAAGGAATGATAAATGCCTGCTAGTGACCCACTTTTTAACTTTCAAAGAACTTATAGCTCAACATATTGCTAGAGTAAATTCATAATCCGACTATACTATTGACTATAACATCCTATCATCAGTTCTAATTTACAATCATTATTTCGATACTTACATTGATCAAGTAGAAGCTTATTTCATGCATGTTCAATTAGCTATTCGATTCGGTCGATGTGGTTTCAATACCTATCGGGCCAAAGGCAATCAATACTCTATGTGCACTAAAAGCGTCCTACTAAATTATACACACCATACTCTATTCTGCATCGAAGCTAATGTTTTATGATTTTGATTGTAATCAGTTTCGAAACGAGTGTCAGATATTTTGACATTCCCTCGACTTGTCTCGTCTAGGGGGTTTGAATTTTTAATTTCATTTCGACGCTGCATTGCACGAAGAGTTATTTTCATCTACGTTAATGTTGAAGGGAATTTATTATTTATTCACTGCTTGGTGCTTCTTCTCTGTGATTCTCGTTGGAAACGGTTTCAAGTTGTTTTCTTGTTGGAAACTTATTGGAAAATGGTTTTATGAGAGTGGGAAATGTAATTTTCTTTGCAGAGAATTATTATGTGAGACTAGTAGTTTACGTGATATGAACGTAAATTTATTGAGGTGATAAATCTTACTTTGAAGTATTTATTTGTGTAAACTGAAGCCTGTGACATTGAGCAAACTAAATGTATTTAAATATGAAACCATCTAGATTACAAAATCAATACATCATATATTTCCTGTATTATTTTTGCAAATTTATCCTTATAACGTTGTCTGTTAATATTCAAATTCCTATATAAATATATTTTATTATACCAGTAGTACTATGTGAGTATTTATTTATTATAGGTACGTTTATTTTCAAGATCTTCTCTTTACAACATTGTATTTGAAAATTATTTAATATCAACTCCTTATTTAAATGCTGGCATGGTATTTTCTTCTAACTTCTTCACATGCTTACATTTCTTGTCAAATTCGCTGGCATTGTAGAATAGTTTCCCTAATCAACAATATATCAAGAGTTGGCGTTGGTATTGAATTGATATGGAACGTAAATATCTCGAGTTACTTATCATAATGCGCGTGCATATACTTACAAACCATTGCAATTCATTGTGAATATTGTATTAATCAATATTGAATGTCAATATACCAGCCTGATATGAGCGGGAATGCCGTTAGAAATACATTTAATGGATCAGTTCGCCTATATGAAATACACATACCTATGGAGCAAATCGCAGATTATTTTTCTTTTGTAACTGTCAACTATGTGACATGATGTTGGGGTATTGTATGCGTTATGCAGACAGGTGATACAGCCATATTGTTTGATGGAAAGAAGACATGCACAATAAAACATCAGTTAGTAGTAAAGAATTCCGTGGAATTGTCGGAGAATAGTAGAATTTTATTCCGAAAGATTTCGGAATTGATAAATAATAATTGGTGCAACTATCTTCGTGATATACCATTATATACCATATATACCATTATATACCATTTATTGCTCTTCTTTCATCATTATACGAAAGAACAAAGTTGATACTTTAAAGTGGATACTTTTCGAAGAGAACTCTAGAAGCAGCGACAAAACGAAATGTCACAATAAATAAAGATTAGCGAAGCAACTGAACTGAATTCAGCCAGTAGGTTTTTGCTTATGTAAACACATTTTTAACGTTCGATAGCAAACAAATTCTTACCTCAAAGATACGCTAAATGCATTACGTGGGATTGGTACTCCACTTCAAAGCTCAAACGTAACTTTCAAAGCTCCCGTTCGGCTTGTTTACAATGACTATTTACCCTCGAAGCGCAGTTCAACCACTGAATCGAACCAAGTACTTTCCAATTATCTCACTCAGTTCGTCGGCCACCTGTAGAGTCGCATTGGTCCAGAACGCAGCATCCACGCGTGAATTCCATCTGTGTCATTAACTCTCCTCTCTCCTCCCTCAGGAGCCGGATGAAGTGACCTCGTCGTGCCCGAGGGATGTCGAGAAGAAGTCTGCAACGACGAGATTAGGTCACTATGATGTGCGGTCAACGCCTCCCCCCCTGGCGTCGTTCTCCTGTCGCCAGCGGGCCGGTGATGTGCTTTCAACCGCTGACAATGCCGACGAGAGACAAGTCGTAACTTCCAGCATCCTAAATGGACCCATTTTCGAAGTGAACATCTTCTTGACGTGATCATTTGCAATGTAGACGGGTGATACGTCTCAAGAGGCATGTTGGACCATCGGGGAATTTCACGAGAGCGTGGAACAGTCTTCGACTAGATCCTCCACCCCCCGACGAGCATCACCAACCGGCAACGATCAATTTATGGCGGGAAACGCAACCGACTCGAACTGCTCCGAGTATTCATCTAGTAACTCTAGTTCTCTCCCCCCCACGGAGGACGACTCCTTCTGGTTCCCGGGCAAGAACTCGCCGTACGGCGCGACGCAAGCCGTCATCATCGGCTTCCTCCTCTTGTGCATCATCGTCGGGACGATCGTCGGCAACGTCCTCGTCTGCATCGCCGTCTGCATCGTGCGGAAACTCCGCCGCCCCTGTAACTACCTCCTCGTGTCCCTCGCCGTCTCCGACTTATGTGTCGCCATCCTAGTCATGCCGATGGCGCTCCTCTACGAGCTCCTCGGCGTCTGGAACTTCGGCCCGATCATGTGCAACCTCTGGGTCAGCTTCGACGTGTTGTCCTGCACGGCGTCGATCCTGAACCTGTGCATGATCAGCGTCGATCGCTACTACGCGATCACGAAGCCGCTGGAGTACGGCGTCAAGCGGACGCCGCGACGCATGATCCTGTGCGTCTCTCTCGTCTGGCTCGGCGCCGGTTGCATCAGCCTCCCCCCTCTCCTCATCCTCGGGAACGAATACAAAGCCGGAGAAGGCGAAAATTTACCTTCCTGTTCAGTCTGTCAAAATTTCGCTTACCAAATCTACGCGACTTTATTGAGTTTCTACATCCCGTTGACGGTGATGATCGTCGTGTACTACAAGATCTTCCGAGCTGCGAGGAGGATTGTGCTGGAGGAGCGTCGGGCGCAGAGCCATCTGGAGACGCAGCCGTCGTACCTGCAGATCAACGTGGCGAAGAACGGCGTCGGCGGCGCCCCCGAGACGCGCGTCGTCAACAACATGGCGACGCTGTCGACGACGTCCTCGCCCGCCGCGCGGCAGCCGCATCGCTGCAGCACCACGAGCACGAACACCACGGTGAGTCGATGCACTATATAATTAAGTCGCGAGTTATGATTATCGGTACGGAATTGCATATTTGCATTCACCTTGAAACTAGACATTGAAGAAAGTTTTCTCGGTTGATAAATACAAGGTAATTACTCCAACTTTAAGTTCACGGTGAATTGCAAATATACCTTTATATAACACTCGTGGCAGTAAACTGTCAGCGACGCGTTGTTTGTGAATGAGTTTAAATTGAAATTACTGTTCGCATACAATTAAAGTAGACAGAGTGTAAATGCACTAATGCTCTGGCAACACTGCACTGACGCTGCATCGGAGGTAAAACACTGAATTGCATTTCAGAGATCCGGGTTTGATTCTCACAGACGACCATCCAGACTGAGTTATTCTTCTGGAAACCATATCATCGTCATCGTCATATCATGTTCATAATTATCCTTACGCTTACATTATAGCCTATAGTTACAGAATTGAAAAAGTACCACAGTGTGGCTATACTCGTTATACTGTATAAGAAATCAATTTACTGATATTCTTTATTGAGGTACAGATTTCAAATCCACTTCTATTTTGCTCCTTTGCATAGAAGATGTTGGTATATTGTGATTCTATCTTGTCTGTAATACAAGACGTTTGAACTACAACTAAGCAACTCAATTCTCAAACACGAAGATAAGATTATCCTTTCATTGTGCATCAAAGACGAAATTCACGTTATCCAATATGTTAAGTCTTATCAGGGAAAGGTTTCCTTTTGGAATGAAGCCACAAGAATCTGAAAATATCGACTAAAAGATTGTCCACTCGGAATAAAAGCTTGTGATTCTGATGTAAGCTCGCAATCAACGGTTCAAATTTGATCTTGATATCGATAGAAAAGCTTTCACAATGATGTATCGGAGAATACAAAACTTCTTTCATTGTTGTATCTTTCGCTCTGTCACATGTAATCTCTACTTCCATGTAGTTCTACATTACAAAGACTTGTCGAGAAATCGATACCTTCGATAAGGATTGAAAGATGTTCTGTGTGTGTTTTTAGAGCCGTGAAACATGATAAAGAGTACAAGTTCTTATTTTAATTATGCGTTCGTTTACACAGTCCGAGACGTGTTTAATTTTGTGTCAATTGGCGTGTAAACAATTTGGAATTGAATGACTAACGGTTTTTTGCTTATTTAAATCTAGAAGATCCAAATGAGTCTCATTAATTTACAAGGAAGAATTTCATAACGTTGCTTCCTTTTATAAGTATTGTAAGTTTTGTACTGTGCTCTTAATGATATTATTATCAATTCGCACAATTTTTTTCATGTTTCCGTAAAATCACAACTTATACAATATTGAAAATTATCGTTAAAAATTTAGGATATTAAATCATCGTATGGAATAATGTCCACCATATTTTCTTACGTTCGGCTCACATTTGAATTACAAGAAACGTGTAACTTTTAGACAATCGGTGATGTGGTCTAACGTAAGTCTGACCATTATGATACGAAAACGATGAGTGTCAATAAAGTCAAATAGAAACACTATTTGAGCTCGCTTAGAAGAGTACATCTTCTCCCCGCCACATTCCAATGACACAATTAGCATCTATTAGCCTTGATGACAGTTTTATATGAATGCAAACACAAACAAAAATAATTTCATGACATATCAATCACTTTCTAATTTTTAATGCAATCTAGCAACATTTTAGACACATTTTAAGACAAAACATACAGAGAACAATTAAATTACAAGTAGCTCATTTGAGGTGAAAATCCATGTGATGAAGGCAAGATCATAATTCAGTCTACCTGTTATGAGCTATGTTTTAATACAAGTACTGTATTTATGCTCTAGAACCGTTTATATGCAACTCCCTAGACCAGTGATTTGTTAGTAATAAATGGCTCGGAATGTTTGACTGTTTAAATAAACATTCAATTCAAATTCCAATTTGCAGTTTTATTTTATTATCTAATCAGAGAATACAAGTGGTGGTTACAGAAGTCCTATACTTTATTTAAAAATACTCTATACCTTTATAATATATTTTGTTATAAATTTTTATGAAGATTCACGAAGAAGATTCTTATTGAGGAATTGAAACGGTTGACAAGATAATTTGAATAAATATAAAACGTGCGACTATGTTGAACCATGTTGAACTTAAAGAAATTAGTACTAGGAAAACGCTCAGTGTAACGCGTTGATGAGCGAGCCCTGGTACGTGCAAATTCTCGAACCGGAAATGCGTACACAACGCACAGAAAACATATACATCCATATTGAATTGAAATATGATCACTCAATCAACAACTCAATTCATCGAAACTTAAAAATAGCATCTAAGCACCCTGGTACATATACAGCAAATCAGATTCAATTCAATTGGCACTGGAAAACATTCATTTCGATACTTCATTACTGACAGATATTAAAAATGTCAATAAGTTCATACGTTCTTAACTGATTGGGATGAAATTTTGTAAAATAAGACACAATGTTGGTCTTAATGATCATGCAAAATATGAGTTTGATCAGAATTATCCAAGATCTTTTTCATTTTTCAGCCTATCAGAAAATATTTATTTAAATTTTAACCAATAAATGGATTAAAAAAAAATTAGAGTATGCAAACAGAAAAGGTTGTCTCTACATGTGTTCAAAATTTCAGCTCGATCGAAGAAAAACTCTAACCTGTATAGCCAAAATATGAGTTTGATCAGATTTATCGAAGACCATTGTCATTTTTCAACCTACCATCAGGAGATATTTGAGCGAGCGAAGCGAGCGTCTCCATTTGGCTCTTTTGGCACGGACCTCTGTTTTTTTTTTTGTTTGTTTTTTTTTTTTTCTGTTACTGACGATATACAGGTCAGAGTTTTTCTTCGATCGAGCTGAAATTTTGCACACATGTACGTAACATTTCTGATTGTTGCAGACCCTAATTTTTTTGAAATCCATTGATTGGTTCAAATTTAAAAAAAATTAACTTTCGATTGGTTGTTTTGATCAAATTGAAATTTTGACAAGTCATTACCCCCAACATTGTACCCAATCAAACAAAGTTTCAGCCAAATCCTCCCATTGGTTAAAATTTAAAACCATCTTTCCTGTGTTTTTAGAAATTTAAACTATAACCGATTGAACGATCAACTTATAACTTCGCATGATGGTTGGGTCCAACATTATCTGCATTTTTGACAATTTTCATACTAATCTGTGTTTAAATCCAAACGTTATTGACATTTTACGGACTATTAGCGTGTTGGCTGTCAAATTCACGGCGACTTCGACTCTTCAGTTCAAGGCAAGGTAGTTAGAGCAGAAACTTTCAAACGCAAATGAAACTGATAATGACCGTTCAACAGTCGATCTGATATTGTGTAGACACACTTATATCATATGAGTGGTCTCAGGTATATTTTTTGAAGGAGATCCTGTGATTTTTGAAAATTAACACGGAACAGTTCAATCATAAAGGTTCAATTGATCAACTTAAAGCTTTGCATGGTTATTTGGACCAATATTTTAGGAATGTTTTGAGATTTCTATACAAATCTGTGGCGAAATTTTAGAATTATTGGCTTTTAATGACATTTTCGATAGACAGAATTTCGGTTCGAGGTGTTGCGCGTATCCGTGCTCGCTCATCAACGCGTTACTCAGATTCATTGGTTAAAATTTAAATAAATATCTCCTGATAGGCTGAAAAATGAAAACGGTCTTCGATAATTCTGATCAAACTCATATTTTGCATGATCATTAAGACCAATATTGTCTCTTATTTTACAAAATTTCATCCCAATCAGTTAAGAACGTATGAAGTTATTTACATTTTTAATATCTGTCAGTAATGAAGTATCGAAATGAATGTTTTCCAGTGCCAATTGAAAATTGATTCTGATTTGCTTTATGAACCAGGTGCTTAGATGCTATTTTAAAGTTTCGATGAAAAGCATACACTTTTAAGTTGATATCATAATCAATTCCATATGAATGTATATGTTTTCTGTGCGTTGTGTACGCATTTCCGGTTCGAGAATTTGCACGTACCCGTGCTCGCTCATCAACGCGTTACACTGAGCGTTTTCCTAGTTATTTAAATTTTAACCAATAAATGGATTTAAAAAAAATTAGGGTATGCAAACAGAAAAGGTTGTCTCTACATGTGTTCAAAATTTCAGCTCGATCGAAGAAAAACTCTAACCTGTATAGCCAAAATATGAGTTTGATCAGATTTATCGAAGACCATTGTCATTTTTCAACCTACCATCAGGAGATGTTTATTTAAATTTTAACCAATCAATGGATTTCAAAAAAATTAGGGTCTGCAAACAGAAATGGTTGACTCCACATGTGTGCAAAATTTCAGCTCGATCGAAGAAAAACTCTGACCTGTGTACCCTCAGGTAACAGAAAAGACACAAAAAAAAAAAAAACAGAGGTCCGTGCCAAAAGAGCCAAAAGGAGACGCTCGCTCAATAAATAGCTAAGCGAATAATTACTAATAAAATTATGAAAATATGGAACATTAGTATAATTCTACATTTATTTTTACTTTCAGTAAATAGTACATGCGTGACGTATTCAAATGTACAATGTACATTTCACATGTACAAATCGTCGGGTAATTGTTTACATAAAAAACACTCCTTGTAAAAATACCAGCCAAGTCTCTACAACTAAAAAAAAAGCTATGAAATCTTAAAATTCTGCACTGAAAAGTAGTGATATCAAAAAATGGGCCAAGTCAAAACTGTATTTGAAAATCAAAAAATTCTTTGCCCATCGTGTATACATAGTTTAGAAGTATAGACCAGATAGAAAATATACATTAAATATACATAATACATATAGTATACCTATTATGCCCTAAAAAAATGATGCGCCAAGTATTTTTTGATTTTCAAATAAAGCTTTGACTTGGCCCATTTTTTGATATCACTACTTTTCAGTGCAGAATTTTAAGATTTCATAGCTTTTTTTTTAGTTGTAGAGACTTGGCTGGTATTTTTACAAGGAGTGTTTTTTATGGGGATATCACTCCTTTTTTTAGTTTATTCTTAAAATTTGTGACAGTTAAATCGAATGAACAATTTCTAAATCCTGTAAAAAAAATCGCCATTTACAATTTGGTTACTACTAATGAAAATCTGCTATATATTTGCTTAAATGGTCTTTCATGAAGAATAGCAAAGGTTTCATTCCAATCGGTCAACCCAGTTCCGAGACATGCCAACACTTCGGTTTTCAACATGGCTGCTGAAATTACTGCACTGCTTAGAATATATATATCTACAAATGTGTATCTTTTTAAGCTTTCTGAATATGTATACATTTTATAGAATGGGGATTAGGTATAATAATTTTTAATTTTTAATGACGTCATTTCCGGGCTCATGAATAGGAAAATTCTAGTTTGACTGTTCCTATTCCATAGAGATGTCCTTCCGAATCGTTTAGCGCTAGATTCGTACCGATCAGTCTACCAGTATTCGAGATACGACGATACTTCTGGTTTCAAAATGGCGGCTGAAATCTCTGACCCCTTGAAATTTAATTTAAACATGATTACATATTATTATAAGCTGTCTCAAATAGTATTAATTGTATCAAAATGTAAATTTGTGAGATTTTTAAAATGTGTGACGTCATTTCCGGTTTTAGTATAGGAAACTGCGCTGGTCGCGTTCAAATCTGTTTAGCCGTTTTTGGGATATGATGTCACTTCCGGTTTCAAAATTGCGGCTCCGGTTGGTTTTATAACAAGTCAAATGAGATATCAGAAGTACATACGATACATAAATATCAAAATAATCGGATCAACCTTTGTTGCCGAAATGCCAATCGATGTATTTCAAATTTCATTACGTCATTTCCGGTTTCGTTAACATAATGTTTAGTCTCTAGCTAATGATAATCCATATAGTTGACCGTCCGAATCGTTTGGCGCTATTTTCGCTCCAATCGGTTTATAAGTTGTTGAAATATAACGTCACTTCCGGTTTCAAAATGGCGGCACAAAAAATTCATGGGGTGAAGGTTAAATCAGACGCCAAAAGTGCACACGTGGTAAAAATGTGAGATCAATCGGTTAAGCCGTTTAGGCTGTGGCCTGTTTACCGGATTTGAATTCCAGGAGACTACTACTACTACTACTACTACTACTGAGATTATTATTATTATTATTATTATGAAAACCGCCCTAAAACACTGTTTTCACGGCCCTCTAGCGCGCAAAGGGCGTAACCTATTGTTCCCAAATTTGGTATATATTGTAGGGTGGGCCATAGCTCGAAATTAAGATATATCGCAACAATGTGAGATTTTCCAATTTTAAGATCCAGTAGGCCGAAAATGCCACTTTGATGCTTACAGTAAAAGTGGGTTTGCTCCAGCCTTTATATGAGAGTGTGCGCGCGCCGTACGACTTGGCTGGCGTGGAGCGACCGCTCCACTAGATTTGTTGCATACGCCCATTTCCTGATTTTTCAGGGGAGCTGCCTAAAGATAAATTTAGTAATATCTCTGAACATAGTTATCTGTAGGTCGGCGGAATCTTATTATGATTGTAAAACATGTCAGAGGTAATTATGGAATGGTGTATTAGTGTCATTTGTCTCTTGTTTTTCATAAATATTGCAATTAAGTTTGGATATGGGACACAGGTTCGCACATTTACCAACTATGACTATCTCGAGTGTCCCATATCCAAATTATTTAGCTATAAAACCACCGTACAGTGGCTATACAGTTCATTTTTTGCTAAAATATTATACTGTCTTCTGTTTCTTTAATTAATAATCAAAATAAATTATAAAATACATTATAAATAAAATAAATTGTAAATTATTTTTGTTACATTTAAAACGGTTAAAACTGTTTCGAAGAATGTCAGAACAAAATTATCTTAATTATAAACAATTAATTAGACATGTGACATTATAAATTGAACCTTGGCGATAGTGTTTCTGGCGTTCCTAGTTTTGCTTCGCGAGTCACGTGACCAAATGAACACATTCTATTGGCTTGCCGAGGATATGGGACAAGCTAACAATTAAAATATTTGCATTGCCGAGGATATGCAACAAATAAACATTAAGAAAACCAATTTCCTTGTAATTTTCTGCACTGTTTTCAGTGGATATATGACAAGTAAGTACTCGGGAATATGTAGATGCATCTAACTCCAAAAGTGAAAAAAACGGATATGCAACAAATAAACAATTACACGACGAAATGTAGTTTATACACAAGGTATGGAACAGTTGAAATACCTATGCATTGACAAATTTAACAAAATGGAGCAACTTCATGTTTGGAATCAATTTCATTAATTTTTTTTAAAAATCTAGTTTTTATCAAACAATTATTGATTATTGAAATTTGAATTTGAATTTGACTTGTTTTCTAACCAATAAGAAATGTTTTCGAAACTTTCCTAAAAGCTCTGGCTTGAGCCCACTAAGGTCACTAGCCTCATCATCAACCAAGATTCACCATTAGCATCCATATGTCATCATTACAGTCCACCAGCCACGGTTGTTCTAGCAATTCGTGTCGTTACGTCTAATTAACTGTGCTGTGGGTGATGATGGTTCGTGGATGACATTGTCTGGGTATCAACAGCATTAGTCAGAGTAGAGCTGCGGTGCGGTGAATTATTGGCAGAATTGAGCTGTTTATATCGTCTCTTGTTTGTCGGGGGTAATTGTGACTGGAGGCGATAACTTCGTTATACAAAGTAAACTTGAGGGAAGTGCGATGTGTGAGAGTTGGGGGGGGGGGGGGGGGGGGGGGGGGGGGACTATAAAGGGTTGGGGTATGAAGACATTTAAATCAGGAATATGTGTAACCTCCTGTCTGTCTGGTGTACTTGGGCGTCCATAGGCGTCAAGAATTCAATAAAGACCGCAAAATTAAGGAAGGTAAAATAAAGTATTATGTAGTATTGTATTGTTTTACCTTTTCAGAGAAAAGTTAAGAAAAGTTCCTTGAAATGTTTAAAGTTCAAAGAATGCTTTGCCCCCATAATGATTTTGGTAATTTCAGAGTTATTTCTAAAATAAGTATAAATATATTGCTAAAATTGGAAGAAAACACATTTTTTTGGCTTTGTTCTGTTCCTAAACTCACCAAATTGTTCGGTAATGAGTTAAATTGTACTAAATAAAAACTTGCTCCTCTCCTGGCAGTGCCTTCCAGGGATAACTTGGGGGGAGGCAACAATTATTTTTTAAAAAATGTGGGGGCTCGGAGGAAAAGCCGCCGAGAAAATAAGAAGTACATAAAACATTAGGACGTTTTAAATCTTATACTCATTCACCGATGATTAAAAGTAAGGTGATTAGGACACCTTTGACGTATTTGTCTATACTTATCTTAACTTCCGAAAATGTTCATGAAGATTGAAGCGACGAAGTTGTAGAATATGAAGTTGTTTTGACATCCGATTCCGGTGATGTCCTAACAGTATTGAACGGTTAGTTGCACAACTTGAGGAAATCTAAAAAAATGCGGAACGTATTTTCAAGAAAACTTATTTACTGAAACTTCATTGCTTCAAAATATAGTATCTTCAACGAGACGCCAGACGGTCACATCCCAAAAAAATGGGAGGTTTTTATTGGTTTTCCTTCCCCCTTAAAGTTACAAACTATAAGTGCATTTCATTTGCAGCGTAAAAAGCAATGGAAATTACCGAGATGCAAGGAAATTAAATAAAGTTGAAGTGGAAATAAACTCAAAGATAATTGAATTGTTGTTGAACACATTATGTCGTAACGAGATAGCAGATTCCTGACAAGCGGACATTTTACAAGCAACGAGGGAAAATACAACTTTCAATGTGAATGATTGTTCCATTACTTACTTCTTTTTTCATTAACTTCTCATTTTCAATCTTTTTAACTACAACAAATCGTTTAAATTCCGTTTAAGTATTAAATCTTAGAGTTAAACCTTTCTCAAAGACGGAATATAAAAAGCAAACAAATTTAGTTGTAAAATCCTAAATTTCTGTAAGGTCATAAACTATTAGTCGTACAGAAGTCTGCTTTTTGCCACTCTATGATTACATTTTGATTACATTGAAGATATTATAAACCATTAACCAAAAATATCTGATGAAGGAGAATAATTGGCATCCATCTTGTTTTTCCTATACTGTTTACATAATTCCGTACGAAAATATCGTCTAGAACAACATTCTTCAAACGAGTAACGAGTAAACTTCCTCCTAGATGATCGAGGACGCAAGTCTGGCCCTCTGCTTGGTATTATAATCTCTTCTCTTCAACAAAATGGCGGGCGCAGAAGATTGATTAATGCTGGTGTTCCTGTCAGCAAGTGAAACATATTGTGTGATAGTAGCCGCGGTGGCGCGGCCTGGTGGTTGGTTTGCTAAACACGTGCTCGGGTATGGCGTTGACGGGGAACGACCGAATGATCAATGACAGGAGTTTCAAGTTAAAGTTCAGGGTCTTGGATGGCAAACGTAAGCCAGTGGTCTGGAAGATACGACCGTTTAAGGGGGGATGCCCAAGTAGAGGTCTGCGATAGATATTTGAATTAATATGCTTATTTAATAGATAATTTCCTTGTGCACCATATAAACGCAAGAAAAAGTTGTGTAGCCGAACTAATTTCCAAGATATATCACTTTATAAATTTGAGTTAGCCCTATCTTTAACATGGTAAGTCGAAAAAACACGGTAATTTTCCTAGTAAATATTAGATTTAAACTATTTTCCACCGATAGATATTTTCCAAAAACTAATATTATGTGTATTAGTTATAGAGGTATTTATTAAGATTTTTATATATAAACCTAGCCGTACGTTTTTAAAAGTTAGGCGCCAAATTCTAAATAATTTTCCTATACCTTCTGTGTTAAAATTTCTTAATCTTCCGAAAACATCATATTGAAAACTCAATATAATTCGAGAGTTGCAAGTTACAAGACATTTGATGAAACTTTTACATAAAAATATAGTTGAAATGTTGAAAAAATTAATAAAAGTTGTACATTTCAACAAAAAATATTTTCGGAAAATCTACTTGGGCATCCCTCCTTAACAGAAATAACATGTGGGGTTGAGAAAATGTTTTTGTACCACGAGAAAAGCGGAATACAATTCACATGAAGTGCTCTGTTTCCTGGGATTTTTCAACTTTTAATTATGAAAATAACAGTTTTTGGTTGATCAATTTGTTTTTCAGGGGACTTTTGACAGCTTAAAAGCTTTAAAGTTGCATCGATATTCCAAGAAATGGAGTGTACATGCATGGTACAGACAGTATCAATGATTTATCTAACATTATATTATTAATCCATCTTACATTAAGTAGAAACGCAATTGGTTTTAGAGGTGACAACTATTAAAGTTTTAGTGTATTTTCAATGCTATTTAAAGTAGAAGTTAAATGTAACTGTTAATTAAGACTATATTGCCATGGTAATAAGTAAAAACCAATCCAATGACAAACCTGGAATGACTAATTTAACAGTCTGTTAGTTTTTAATACTATATCAGAATTTCCATACTCTACTAACTTTAAAACGGTTGATTAGGACTGTAGCTATTGTTTGTCAATTGTCATGGCAACAACCAATGACATTCCTAGAATGACTCTGTTAAGTTAATTACCTACTTGTTGTAGCAGAGTATTGAGGACCTAAAACACATTTATAGTTTAACGCTTTTATGAATCTGGAAAACATGCAGTTCCTCACTTTTATCAAAAATCCAGTTTCTCTGCTTGAACTTCACTCACATTTCGGATGATCTTGTAAACGCGATTCGGAATCCCCGACGCTGTCCATCATCAGCGAGTCAGCATCCTCTTTAACCCTTTCTCCGCATGTCCTATAAATCAGCATTTCCACCACGCAGTCATCCAAACAGACTTGTCACTCGAGTGCGTCGTTAAAGTTAGCCGCCATCTTTGATAGAAGCCATTTGCCTGGGAGTTTGCGAGACGGAAATGCGATGCGTCATGCGGATTTGATGGATGGATTTGTCTCCTAGGTCAATGACAAACGAGATGGCAAAAACATCGAACTTCGCCGCCTTCCTCAAGAGCTGTAATTCTGTCTTACTGTTTGTTTGCTTGCATTTAAGAGGCTCAAATACAAGTACTAACAACAATAATAAAGTCTGCTCTTGATTTAAATTGTTTTGTCTACCTGCAATTAAAGTTATTATGTATTTTACTGAATGTTGTTTAGGACAAATAGTACTATTAAGAAGCGAAGTAGAATGTAAATAAATAGTTTTTAGTACTTCCATTGAGTTGTGTAAAAATTGGTAAGTTGTTAAAAGTTCATTTCTAAGTTGTAAACAATAATCGTTGAATTTGTTTATTTCTAAATGGACATTTGACAATTTAAAAGCGGAAATATATCCTTTATGATTCCATACTCCTTTATCATTCAGATCATATTTTTTATGTATTCTAATAAAATGTACATTATTTTAAGGAATATACCAAAAAATATGATATTTATATCAAAAGTTCTCAAAAAGTTCAAAAAATATGATATTTATATCATATTTTAAAGTCATACGATATAATAAACTTTCCTATATCGCTTAGTTTACCAAAACCTCGAAATCTCTATGAATCATCAACATATTTGACATTTATAAACCATTTGGACACTTCACATTTCGGTTGTATTCAGACCTCTTAAACCAGTAAGCCATCATTCGAGCCAATTCAAACATCGCGCCCAGATTAAATAATAGTCACAGTCCGCAGCCGAGGAAGTTATATGTTGATTAAGATTATTTCCAGTTAGTCAGCGTTGATTGATTTGTAAATATTCAAGGTGTTAGCTCTTGGGCCATGTAGAGGATTTGGTAGCCTTGTGTGTTTAGTAATGCGTCAGACGCTATTCGTCTTCCAACTTATGATCTATTGCCAAGATACGACGCCCAAATCTCCGATGTGACAATCAATGGAGAAATATAATGCACTTTATCTTAACCTTTGAATCTTGACAGATCTTTCACCGGTTACAAAACACGTTCATCTCTGCTGCCACTGAAATTCAATCATTTTTATTCAATGGGATAGGGCAAAAAAGTTTATTTAATATGGTTATGAACTCTATTTGCCTTGCTGTAGAATAATTAAATTGTTCATTTCCTGGTAGCAGATTTTTTTTGTAACGCTGCAGTAAAACTTTTTTAATTAAAATTCACTTTTGACCAAAGGCATGTGATATTGCTGTCAGATTATAGGATACTGTTTTCAATTCGTTGGTGGTGGAATAAACGTGCAATCAATTTGATTTAGCTAACTAAAATTAATCAACATATTTTGATAATTTATTTTTATTTGGCTCAAACGCTCTGGACTTGGAACTCCGGAGGTCTCGAATCGATTCCCGGTGCCTTCCTTGTTTCCCGCAGTCGAGAGGAAAATTCTGGGAAGGTTCATACTAACTAATTGTATACGAGCTTTTAATCACCAGTTTTCGTCTTCATCTCCCAATAATCATCATATTTATTCCTGCCTAGACACAACAGTGCGACCATTAACACCACTAAAAAGGAACCAATAAAAACTCTATAATTATAAAATACTTTTGATATTGTTTTGTGCCAGTTTGACTAAAGTGTGTATTGAACCCAGCTAATTCTGTGTTAACCTAAATTACCTGTTTTCGAAAGATCCACAGATAACTTTGCAACATGTTTCTGCCAAGATCTCGCATTTCTCAGCACGATCTTGACACAAATTCTGACACATCACACCCGGAACTGTCATCCTTTGAAGCCCACCTTAAGGCTTAAAGGCCGTTGGGGAAAACTGAGAAATGTCCCATAAGTGGGAGCAACTCCGATAGGAATATTTACATTATCGTTATGATTATACGCTAGTAGTATTGTTAAAAACACGCCGGTTTTTACACAAACCCACGGGAAGGTTTTCTAAATCGGATTTCATCATGATTTTCATCTTTCATGATCATTTCATCATGATGTTCATCATTCATGATCATTTCATCATGATTTTCATCATCCATGATCATTTGATCATGATTTTCATCCTTCATGGTCATTTCATCATGATTTTGATAATTCATGATCATTTCATCATGACTTTCATCATTCAAGATCATTTCATCATGATTTTCATCTTTCATGATCATTTCATCATGATTTTCATCATTCATGAACACTTCATCATGATTTTCATAATTCATGATCATTTCATCATGAGTTTCATCATTCATGATCATTTCATCATGATTTTCATGGATGCCCTGATGGTTGATAAGTGGCACATTTTTTTAAATTATTTTTATAAAGCACCCAGCAAAAAAATTAAATTTTGCCAAAAGTCAAGCGATTGCTATTTATGAAAAAATTTAAAAAATTAAACTGTATCAAGTAACAGCCCTTAGTTTGTATTTTATCTAATTATTCTTTAAATTTAAATTTAATTTCGTCCACCCATTTCGTCTCGAATTGTTACCAAAAAAGTGTCTACCAAAGCAGCATAATCACTACCGCTTGCAATTCACCTTGCATCGTATCATCTCTGTACATTTGGCACATTTACATCTCTCTAACAATGACGAAACGCGCACCTGATTGTCCGGTGGACTTCCAACACGCCAGAACTCTCACGAGCCAATCAAAAATCGTCTGGCTAAAGAAAACCGACGCCCACATGACGCCACGACGCCGTGTGAAGTGACGAGCGACGCTTGGTTAATCATGAACGTGACACAAAGTGTCGAGATGATGTATGTGGTACAGTCAAAGACGGACTTCTATTTTAGAAGCTGTGATAGATTCTAAAAACAGGAGTCTAGAGAGTGTTTCTTGCACAAAACATTTGTTTGCTTTTCGTTCTTCTCTTTATGAATATACCTCCCTTATTATCTACGTTTTTAATGACATTTCTTGTCACTATCTTTGAGATATTAATTATAAACTACGCTATTCTGTCAGCTCCCTTCTTTATCTTCGACTCTCTTTCTCTCACCCTCTTTCTCTCTTCTTTGTCCCTCTCCGAACGCTGTCATGCAGCTTGTGGCAAGATATTTTATCTTTAGGATCAAAGTGTCAGGAATGTCATTTATTATTTTGTAAGATAATTTAATGTAGTTACGATGAAAACGATGGGGTGGCGCAGGGAATCTGTTAAGATGACAGAGTGAAGGTTGAAATTTGTAAAATGCAATTCGTGACTTGATTGAAACTACTGTTCGCATAAAATCAAATTTCATGTTAATTATTAAAGTTTTTCATACTTTACTTGATTGCACTTTCATTAACGAACGTCTTGGAAAAATTACAAATTGATTGGGTTGAACAAGTTGGCTCAGGCTGCCATGACGACTTACACTTTGAAGGTCCGGGGTTCGATTTCCGAGGAAATTCTCGGGCAATTCTTCCTGATGATTTTCTTGGTGTCCAGAGTCAATGTTGGAAAGGTTCCTGTAATAAACCAACACCATCTTTTTCACATCATCATCATCAACATCATCACGTTTAGAGACGTTCGGTGCTCGCTGAATAAATATGTTCTAGGACGTAAACATTTTTCCGCATTCAATATCTAAAGAGGATCGACGATTTTGTCAAACTCAAAACGAATTCTCGAATCATCTTTCAACTGACTAAACATCCACTCGCACAATCTTTTATATTACCTCAAGAGTGCGATTCATTCTTCTTTGAAACCCACGACTTATTTCATTATAAAAATAGCAGTATCCAAATCCATCGACTATGTGTCTTCACCAGAAGATGGAATTCATAAAACACATTCTGCAAGAAGTTATTCTAAGAATGGGGGAAATGCTCCTATTGACTGAAAGCTTATCTTGTCTGATTTTGGCACGTGTACGGCGGTTCGCACACTAGAGAGCCTAACGAGCTACGTTGAGGTATGTGACGCGTGTTCGAAGTGATTCTGAGTGTGGGCTTCTTCCCTATCGCCTTTTCATTTCCGATGTTCGTGCAGCGATTTCCTGGAATTATAACTATCCTTGTTCTATGCTTTTGGATGACTTTTAGAGCTTTCGTTCGGGTACACATTATGTGAAAACGAAGTAAAATAACTCTATGTTTTGAGACGTTTTGTCATATTAGAATTTAATTTTAAAACTATTGCCGCGTTATAGATTATAGGATGAGCATGAGTTGAAAGGATGATTCAGAGAGGATTCTCTGGCGTTTAGATCTTCAGAACCAAAGAAACGGCAATAAATCTCATGGGTACGAATGACTGGGTCGGGTGTCAAACCCAGAACCTTCCTCCGTGATCTGGCCTATACGTTCGTTTTTCTAAATGGATTTGAAATGCCCCGGGCATTTTGTTCTACATTTTAGTTGTTAATGAATGCACATGTATGCAACGTATATTATCTTTTCATTCGGTCTCTATTAAAAATTAATATTTTCATGTAATATTTTCCATGTGTATCTAATGCTAATTAATTTCGTCGGTATTGTTTTGCACCAGATACATGATTCGCAAAGAAGTAACCGTAATAACAGTTCCTCTGGACATTATCTGAATGAACCTTCTAGTTCTATCCACTTCAATTCTATTCGATTGGTCCAGATGATACGTGCAGCAGCATCCCAAATCTTCACACCTCTCAATGATGTATCCTCATCATGTAAGTGCAATAATTGTCTTAACGCAACGCCCCATGAGTCGAGTTCTAAACATTTTGTTTCCAGCTCTGTATTCATTGATCCAGCGAGATCTCTTCCCCCCTCATGCGATGCTCTAGCAAATGTTCACTTCCTTGCAGCCGCAACGCCATGGCACAGTGCCATCAACACTTGTCATCAATATTTACCATCAACACTTGCCATCAATATTAGATTTATTTGAAATTCTTCACAGGCTAATCCAATATAAGTAAATTTCATATTCCAGTACTTTCCCTCAAAATAAGTAGTACATCAACATTTGAAATTCTTCACAGGCTAATCCAATATAAGTAAATTTCATATTCCAGTACTTTCCCTCAAAATAAGTAGTACATCAACATTTGAAATTCTTCACAGGCTAATCCAATATAAGTAAATTTCATATTCCAGTACTTTCCCTCAAAATAAGTAGTACATCAACATTTGCAACCAATGAGAATGTAGGTTTCTGTGGAAAACTTCCATGGAGTCAGGTTGATGGTTGTGAAAAATATCCGACCGAACCGGGGCTCGAACCCGGGATCTCTCACTTGCCGGGCGAGAGCTCTTCTAACGGATATTTTTCACAACGCATATCCCTTCCTTTTTGCCACCATTACAATCAACATTTGCCTAAATGCAATTTGAGGTTAACAATTGTGTCATTTCCCCGAAATAAGTACATCAACATTTGCCACCAATGGACAACTTCCTTTTTTTTTTGTTAACTAGTTTCTGAAACTTGTTGAGGAAGATGTTGAGTGCGTAAGTGCATGATGTCGATGATTTTCAAATTTGAGAATTATTGCCATGTCAAATGCCATGTCTGCCATTTATTTCGCACACATATTAGCAGACATTACAGACATATTTTAAGACAGATTAGCTGTAAGAAAAGAATTATTCTGATGTTTTGCTGAGTATCGTATACAACTATCGAACAACTACAAGTGTTACTTTTATTCTAAACTTCCGTCATGCTCATACTTTCATATTTTAAAAATGCTTTCAAAGCTAAAGCTTTTTAGGTTAGGTTGTAGATCCCTAGAAACACTTACAAAATCATGACATAATAGGAAATGCAATCTCTTGCTATGCTAGTACAATCTCGCTCCGAAAGTGTTGGTATGGAAATGATTTGGTTTTTGTGACCTCAGCTTGAAATTTCCTCTCTATTTCTCTCTCTCTCTCTCTCTCTCTCTCTCCTCTCTCTCTCTCTCTCTCTCTCTCTCTCTCTCTCTCTCTCTCTCTCTCTCTCTCTCTCTCTCTCTCTCTCTCTCTCTCTCTCTCTCTCTCTCTCTCTCTCTCTCTCTCTCTCTCTCTCTGATGATTTCCAAAACTTCTCTTGCATCTCGCTTGTTATTCCAACATCAAAACACACTTGAAGTGCCTGTCATTATTAATTTACAAACGTGACCCATTCGAGCTCTCCAGTTTCAATAGAGGATTTGCACGGTCTAAAGTCACTTTGACATTCAATAAACTAATTAATCGACTTAAATTGGTTTAAAATGAATGCTTCGGAGGTAATGAGCTATCGTAGAAGTAATCCTCGGCTCATAACAAGTCGTTTGATGAACTTAATCCGTTTTTGAATGTTTTTATGAGGCATGTACACTTTGGTAATTGGTGTCATTTATAGGGTTGATAAGGGTTGGATGGAGTTTAGGGGTGGTTTAGTAGAGGAAAATGATACAGTGAGGTGAAATGTTTTATTTTTTTTATATCAATCAGGAAATGGCGAATGAAGCGGAAGAATCTGTCCTTTGGCAAATTGTCCTGTGACCAATTGGTAATTGAGAATTTGAACTGAAATTCCAAAGTATTCCTACATAAACAACATCTAAGTTCAAGAAAATAATGAGAAAATAATTGAATAGGAACGAATATTTTTTTGTTACTACCAAATGACTTTGAATTAATCATGAAATGACGAAAGTAGTCATATTTGATCGTTAGGTCTTTTTACTTAATTCACAGTTTACTATGTTTTAAATATCCAAGCCTGAACGATGACACTCCTAATTACATAAGTTTCAAGCCTGTGTTTAGCTACTTAACTACAAACTAATTATAAACAGTACATTCTCCACTTTACAACGAATTAAAACTCCTATTAAAACAATGTTGTCCTTGTCTACTTCCTTCCACAACTCTTGTTACAGACTTCCTTCAAAAACTCCCTTAGATTGCTTCCAAATCGATCACGTAAATATATAAGCAGCGTGTTAAGACAACAGATGGCACTGCAAAGTACAGACAGAGCCACCTAATCTGTGGGAAGGAAGCTTACCTTTTGGCAAGGCGTCCAAGTCGCTGCAGTTATATGTTATGTTGCTGCACATATTACGCATTATCATTCTTAAAATTTACACAAGTTTATCTAATGTTTATTCGCCTACAAAATATTAACAACAAAGTGTTCACAATTTCACTGAATCTGATTACAATATTAATTTGCGCGACTAAGTTCTGATTCCGAAATATTTTGAGTACATTTGTTGACATCTGATCGGTTGCTAGGTCACGGCCAATGAGAAATAAAACAGTTGACGATCTTCCCACAAATGTTGCTAATTTCTCTCACTCGTGGCGAACACTCGGTGCCTATAGACCCTTTTGTTCGATATCCTTCTAACCACTTGTACAAATAGACTTTTCTATACGACAACAGCTGTATGAAAACTTCTGTGTCAACATTGGACGAGAGAATTGAAGAGAGGCAGCTCAACAATAAAAGCATGCGAGATATTATTTTAATAGTCACACCACACCATGTTCTTCTACGTCGTTTTTTTTTTGTTATCGACATTTTTTTCCGTCGTAGTTCAATTATGTTCTTCTGAATGGAGTGTAACCGACTATATGAATATGATAGATTAGTAAACACAATGGGTACTATAGGTTTGTTGTAAAGAATAGTTTATGGCATACAGAATAATAAGAAAAGTAGCTGTGGAAAATTGTCATGTGATTAATGAGTGACAACGATTGTGAGTTTGCATTGCTTTGTTTGAGGGAGTTAGTGAGAGAAGAGAATTTTAAACGTAATTGTGAGGTATTATGTGTGTTATTTGACCTATATTTTGTGCTTATACTTACTTGGAAGTTTGATCGAAAATATTTAATGATATTATTATTATGATTTACATGTTACTCAAAGTTTCAACAGCTGTGTTATTAGCTGGGTATTTTATGGAGTAAATATATTAAAATAACACCTAGGTTATGTTTACAAAATTGAGAGACTAAAACATATAATAATTAAAATCTTAACATATCTAATATGTCATAAAAGAGTGAATGTAGGGTCAAGATTCACTGAAATATTACAACTCTCAACATATTTGAATAAAATCTAAAAATTATATTCAAGATTTACAGAGAATTAAAAAAAATTGCAAGATTATGAATTATTAGGATTAATAATTATTAATCTATCATTAGGAAATTAGTCATTCTCATTGCATTATCGTATAAAATCAATCAAAGCTGTAAGTTTCCATGCTCATTATGTTGTGCCTTATGAATATTTAAACACAAAAGCACTGCATGATTCGTGTTATTGGTATTTAAGGTACTTAATTATTAACTATAGCATACATGACATGATTAGTTCTGCACTGTAGCATGAACAATTAGATTCTACGGATATTTGCACATTTAAAAAGTTTAATATGAATCAGATTGATGTACGAAATCATGTGAAAATAATGTCAAAAGAAACCCGAACTCTTGTATACATTTTATCCTTTTAAATTATTCAATGATGTCATTTTCAACTATAAAATGAACAGAAGCTCTTTAAGTCAAAGCACGATTTCAATATCAGCATACTTTATCTCGCTTTGCTTTTCATACAGTCGATTGCATAATAGTAATACTAATAAAAAAAACTATCGTAAATAACGATACAACTTTGCATAGACTTTCTGTAACTAAAGTGGACTGAAAAATTCTAAAAATACCCACCTATGTAGTAGAATTTTTTATAGTTCTTTTTCTTTTTCTCTATTGAAGCTATGAATTTGAATCTAGTTCTGGCTTTTGATCTCTGCATAATGTACACACTTACGTCGAGCGTGTTCAAATAAATAGCTACATATGTTGGGTTGCGAAGCCAGCAGAGAGGATGGAGTACGTTTGAATGAAATTAACTGAACTGATGTTGTGCATGCCACCTGTCCCTTTCCTGTGTCATAGTGTAGACAACCAGCCAATATTCACGTCAAACGAACTGTTTGAGGCGTTGCATGTGAGGGATATTTGAAAGAGAGCTAGCTTTTAAAGTTTCAAAGGGTTTACAGTCATGAGGGGGAGGGGGCGAGAGAGTGCGTTTGACCTCCGGATTTTTTTGAATTTCATATTGCATCACACTACAAACTGAAACAACGTTCAAACGTTCGTGTTACATACGAAATAAATAATATTCTTGGTTGGCGAAATGATTTTAAATGTGACCAAATTTAATTATACTCACTAATTTTCAAAACTCTCTGTATTGTGCACACAAATTGTGAGTCAATATTTAATATTTTCACCATATTGATAATTTTAGCATTCTTTTGTTAAAAGTTCTAAATGTGTAACGCATATGTTATGTAATGTCTAGTGGCCGTCCTACTACTCTTCTACAGGTGTTGCCACTACCTTGGCAATCGCACTCACAGAACCTCGACATGTTGCAAGTGTGTGGCTTTTTTATTGGGCGGTGGTACACATACATATATCTTATGCTCTTATTACACCACCATCTGCACCTTATGTTTATTTGTCAACTGCGTGAGTTCTTTTATCTGCCTATTTGCGTCTAAATAATTATGTGTTTTTATTAAATTGCAATGATATTACGTATCGGCTAAAGAAATGTGGCTTCAACTAGAAAAAATAAATCACAACTATGCTACGTAATTATTTTGAAAAATTACATAATGATAGGGAATATTATTGCGTTCCATAGAAATAATGTCACGCAATCGTATACTATATTAATAGTTAACATAAGTTGTAAATTTCAAATGGATTAAAATTAAATGGATCAATATAATATCACTGTTAGGTTGACAAGAAACCTTGCGCTTTAATGACTTTAATTTTCTCATATTGCAGTTGGTATTTATTAACATTCACCTAACTGAGGGAATCAGTAAAAACCATATTTTACACTATATTTGTTGTACCTCTTAAATGACTAAATGATATCAGCCTTTATCAAATACGTCATCGAATGTGTATATATCCACCATGGAACGAAACCGGGCGACTATTTATTCAAATTGCGCGCGCCGTTGTTACAAACTCGTT
The DNA here is from genome assembly GCA_934045905.1 of Leuctra nigra. Classification (NCBI taxonomy): domain Eukaryota; kingdom Metazoa; phylum Arthropoda; class Insecta; order Plecoptera; family Leuctridae; genus Leuctra; species Leuctra nigra. The sequence continues at coordinate 15,977,375 of OW203767.1, read as the reverse complement.
CAAGCGTGTCATTTGGAAACCAAAATGTCTGACCGCGGGTTCGCGTTTGATGTTATTGCCGAGCGATGTTTGTTCTGTATAAATCTTTCTGCTAATGACTATTGACAGCGTGACAGACTGGGGTGGATGTGATGATGCATCACTTGACAGTCCTGGGTTCGACACTTTTTACATCTGCTTGAGTTGACCTCCAACCCCATGTCATTGACCTCCAACCCCATGTCATTGACCCTTGCCATTACCGCGAAATTCCGTTACATCTCAGGTATTCTCAGGCAGAAAAGCTCTAGGTACACCAGAGTTCCGGGTTCGCTTCCTGCGACCGCTCTTCCTCTATGAGGCATTTTTGTGGTTTGCCGTGAGAGGCAAATGTTGGGAATCGTCCCTACTAATATGCCACGACAGCCTCATTCACACCGACCACGCTTTATTTATCCTTTTATCATGAGCCTGTTAACAGAACAGTGCTACCTTATCGCCACTAAAATAACAGATGAACCCCAGTCCGTTCTCTGATAGATCTTAACGACATTCTCCATCAAAAGACATTTTCCACTTCGCAAATTTCCGAGAAAAACAGGAAAAGCCACTTGTATTTCCATCAATTTTCTATCCACGTTTGGAAAGGGATGACAGTTGTCTTGTACTTTATGCTGTATTTAAAATATGGAAGAGTAAAAACAATATAGTGTTACTATAGTGGTACTGTAACTTTTATTTTTTCTTAGATAGGTTCTTTTGCATGACCTCGCGTGTGGGTAAAATTGGTAATTTAAGATTTGGAAATTGAAAGTGACTCGAAATAAGTGTGTATCTTTTAGCATCAGATGACACACCCACATACCAGCTGGTTTTTACCTTCTTCAGACTGTGATATTATATAAGTGAATTTCAACATTACCCCAAACATAACTGCGTAATCGCCCGGTATCAGCGTCTCTGTAACCGGATAATTACCGATATCACCTTCAGAAGTAGCCGATCCCCGTCCTGCCGGTAGCTGCGACCCTATTGTCCTTAGCCCCGCACCCCAAGTCACTTAATCTTCGCATTGATTGAGAGCGACGTCGAGAAAGCGTCGCGACGCTTGATGCACGACGTCCAACTAGTCCACTAATCTCTAAGCTATAACTCAGCTTGAGACCCGCATTGAACGTATCAGCGTTACCAGTATTTCATTCCTGATAGGAAATCACAAATCCAAGCGACAAACTTGACAATAAAGATGTTTTGTTGTTGTGATTAATGGTTTTCATGGATGAGTGAGCGATAGTTGAACATTTTCTTCGTCATCTATAAGACTTTATTTTTAACGATTTGTTTTTGAGAAAATTCTTTCACTTCGTTTTTCTTGGTAAATAAAATGAATTTAATGAATATTGTTTTTGTTTGTATTTATATCCTTTGCTTTGTGATTTTTATGATACCACATTTTATTTCTTGCAGTTTATGTAGAACCATACGAAATTTAGAGTAATTTAAACGTTTCTCAATCACACTTTCTCACTGACTATATTTGTTTTCTATGCCCCAATGAAAAAATAATGAGTCTTCACTATTGGGCACATACAAGAAAAAGGCAACTTCGTTTTTCTCTCAACTTATTCCGCGGCGTGAAAGGAAGCTTCAGTTCATGTAAACTTTCTGAGCTTTTTGCTGCTGCTCTGCTGTCGGAAAATCCCTGCTTAGCACGAGAAAACTTTCTCTTTTCCATCGGTTTTCTCCTTAGGATCGGCTAAAGTATGGGGGAAAATATGAAATTGTTGACTCTGAAATGATGTTGAAATGGTGGAATATACATGCAATATTTCAATGAACCCAACGTCTGTTCTAATGTCGAGAACAATATTGGAATGACAAAGACTGATGTAAGACTTCATTTCATGATTCATACGTATTGTGCTGTGTTTTTGTTCAACGAGGTCGAAAGAAAACTCGTATTTTCTTCAGTTCTGTGTCAAATAAAGAAAACTGAAAATGAATTATTCAAATTGTGACTACGTTACTTCGTTGTACAAGCTCGTTTCGGTTTAAATGTCTATGTCCATGTTGGAAGCAGACAAGATTTATGTTTAGGTTCAACATAATATTTCATATTTGTTGAGCTGTTCACAGATTTTGTGATGGCACTCAATCGGTTTGGAATATATTTCTGAATCAAGGGAGATTTATAGTTTGTAATGCACCAATAAAAATAACTACATGTATGTTTTGATATGTATGACTATGTTTATAATATCCTTGATTTGTGTCAAGGAAATAATTTTGTAAAATAAAATAAAAAAATATATAGTAGGAATTTTCTAAATCTACAAAAATTAATTAACAAAAAGAAAGTTAATTTGTATCAATTCATTTCCACCGCTTGTAAAAGAGATAAGTTGATAATAAGTCTGGTTAGAGAATCAGGCTCTACCAAATGAAAATATATACCTATCTAAATACTTTTACTCTTTAAAGCTGCTTAAAAGTACTTGTCAAAATATTTAGCTTCCCACTTTTGCCACATACATGGTAAATTTGCATTACATTGTGTGAATGTTATCGTACTATTAGTCATATTTTAACAATTCATCATTTCCTTCAATAAAACTTCTCATGAATCGCGAAATAAAAATAGACAACAAATGTAAAACTATGTCATATTGATAGTATCAGTTTTGTACACCGCTTATAATCAGAAGTAATGTGCTAAGTGATATATATCCGGACGAACCGTGGCTCAAACCCGGGCCTCTTACTTACCTGTACAGATCTCGACCGGCAAGTATAAAATGTCCGGGCTCGAGCCCAGGTTCAAACAGGATACAGTTCACTCTCCCTATCACATAAACATAAAATTCACTCCAGAAATATGAAACACGTTACAATCATCATCAAGTCACGTTTCCAAGTATTATTCTCTCTCCCTATAATCAGCTTTCCAAAACTTAAACTACATAACTCGAATTCAACATATTTCTTATCTTGGATTATTTTCCCAAAATACTCCAAAAGCTTGACTCCCCGAATCTACCAACCCAGACGCTGCTACACCGCAACATTCCTAAACATAGCACGTTCTGAGCTGCAAATTGAGCATCACACCGATGAAATGACAACGCCAAAGATTTCACAGCATCCCGTTTGTAAAACCGTAACAGGGGTAGAGTTTATGCAAATGCTACAGATAACCACTCAGGCAGAATTAATTCCAACCCTTCCCGTCCTAACAAAACACTGCAAAATAATACAAGCTAAACATAACAGACACTGCTGGATGGTGATGTAAAGCAAAAGTGTGTGTTTTGGATATAAGCAGGGGGTTATTATAATGTATGCGTTTGGGAATATATCGTAGTTTGAGGTTATGTAGTGGGACTTTGGTGGATAACAGTTAATTCTGCGGATAAGGAAATTGGATGTGTAGAATGCACATTGGGTGAATGGATTATAAGAAGAGACGAAGGCGTGGAAAAAGCAAGTGGAGAGGATATAATTGTGAGGAGAGCAAAAGACGGGAGACCGGTTGCAGGGAATAGAAATGTTGGAATACCGAGGAAAAGATGGAAGGAGCTGCCATGCAATAAGGAAGAAGTTTTAAGCTGAGAGAGAGAGAGAGAGAGAGAGAGAGAGAGAGAGAGAGAGAGAGAGAGAATTAGAAGAAGAAGGAGAGTGAACATTGTGGCGTGAACGTTTCTTGATTGATGGTTTTGTTAAGTGCAGATGTGCAAGTGCATTTAAGTATTAGGTAACGTGTTTTACATGCGTCAGAGCAGCTTTCCTTTGTGAATAAAATTACATAATGAGAGTATGGAAAAGAAAATGTTTGAATATATAATAGTCTTTCCGAGTCTTCCGCAAACTTTAAGCTTCTTATTTTGCTACTACGATGTTATATTTTATTCATATTATATTACTATTTATAGGCACTTTACTTTTCAGTATGTCTCTTAACTTGAACATTTTACGAATACCTTTTTTGATCTGAGGTTGGTTTATCCCGCCATTTTAAATGCAACTACTAAATTTTCCAAATTTATTTAGGTCAATGTATGATGTCATCACATTCAAAGTCTACATACTGTGGACGTATTATTTTAGCAACGTGCAAACAATTTTAATATAGAAATCCCACTACACCAAGCTCTCTGTTTATACTAACAAGTTATCTGCTTTTCAAATGCTTTAATCTTTAATGAAAACACATCTTCCGCATTCCTAAAATAGAGTTGTTTTTGTCGAAGACAGTGATGGAGTTGCCATAAAATAGAGGTTTGTCAAGAGAGAGAAAGAGAGGAAAAGAGAGAGAGAGAGGGCGCTTCAGTAAGGTAGTTGGGGTATTGGATAATATTCTTAGAAAACTTTGCGCGGTGTACCATTTTGTGAAATTTATTTTTGATGGATATCTAGCAAATGCCAAATTTATACAAATTAATTTTTGGTAATGTTTTCCATAGATTTTTTCCTTATTTTTTGTTTATTTGATGCTATCCTTTTATCCCCTTCAATCTATCACTTTATTATCAAATCGTACTATCTATGAATGTCACAGAAATGGCTATCATTGACAGATTGTCACATCTGTCATTTGACTTACATCTGTGCCATTGTCAATTGTCATAATGACAACAAACGAATTTAGTGGTTACCTTGTAATTGATTAGAAAAATATAAATTAACGAGATAATAATATAAACAGGTTAACTTATGGCATAATTTGTTAAAACTTCGATTTTCATGGTTTTCTTTGGAATTTTTCTTACATACAGGGACGGCGCTAAGGGGGGGGGGGGGGGGGCGACCGCCCACCCGAGATTCTCCTCGCCCCCCGGCCGCCCCCCCCCTCCCCCAGAGCATGAGAAATGATCTTGAAAAGATACATCACTCTATATTGCTGCCCATAACTCTGTATGTCTTTCTAATGATGTCTATCTAGCTGCATTTTAAAATTGTTGAAGGATCTAGCACTAAGTTACCTAACACAATTCTTGCCCCCCCCCCCCCCCCTGAACTAAAATCCTAGCGCCGTCCCTGCTTACATAGTAAAAACGCCCTATCTCTTCCAATACCTTCTTCGCCATTAGTCGAGGTGTGACTGTGAGAGGCCAAACTAGCTCGAAATAACAAATTAAAAAGTTTTTCCACTCTAAAACCGAACCGTAAAGCCATAACCAATCACGTTATTCATTCAGAACCAACTTCGCTCACTCGAAATGCTGCGTCGTTTAAAAATTTAGTTCGGAAACTGAAAACTAAAAGTGCTGATAGCGTTGTTGAGGGGGGGGGGGGGAGCTTTCCAATTGCAGATTTTTGTCACCTAGTTTTATTGAATTTGTGTTTTGTTACCCTCTTGGTTGGTCACAAATACGTAGAAATATTTTTTTATACAATTCGGAAAAATTAGTTTTTGATTGCTAGGTATAGATAAAATCAAACAAATCTATAGAAAAGTTAAGTTACATTTCAAGAACAACTTTCGTTTAAATCCCACCTCTGCCACCAAATGTAGAGGCGTCTCGTCGACGTTGAATCTTGGAAAGCGTAACTCACTCTATGAAGATGCTAATAAATACTTCACGACTACTATTATACCAGGTAGGCATCATGATACTAGAAGGTGATCATTCATACCTGCCTCGTTATAAACCGCTGTTGTGTTAGAAACAGATTAGATTAGATTAGATTAGTTTGGTTTAACGGCGCGTCAACGACGAGGTTATATTGCGCACATTAATTTTATATTTAACTTTGTTGAACATAATTGGAGGACATGGGGAGGGGTCGACCTAGCGGGCCCGATCCGGGGGAGTCCAGAACTAGTGGGAAGGCTAGGCCGGAATGGGGACGGACCGGGGGGGAGGGGGAAGCTTCGGGCCGGTGGGACTCGATTTCAGGGGGATCACCATCTCGAGGGGGGGAGGCCGGCCCGTGGGGACCGCAAATTCAAGGGAGGGCATGGGACTAGGCCGACCCTGGACTGCACTTGGTTGAGACCAACTCGCTATGCGAGCCGGTCCCTTAAGCCCCACCACCGCGTCAAGGTGGCAGTCCATTGGTGGGGTTTAGAAACAGAGGGTTTGTGGGACAACAACCCTGAATTCATCTTATCAATCTGTCGACGATGCGGGTTGAGGTGACCCGTTTTGTCAGAGTTACATCGTCCTTCGGATGGGACGTAAAGCCGTCAACCCTCGTCGCAGCTTTCTGTAATAAACGCTTTATCACAACGTTTTAAGTACTTTATTTTTACTAATACAACTTTGTCATTCACCAACTTTACAAATCACTGTCTACTCAAGACCTACCAGTCCCTGACGCTAAAATCCATTATCGAACAAAATCCATCACAGTAAAGTTCACGTACGTACGCGAACCATAAACGATTATCGAAAACCAATGCTTTTATTCCATCACTTACTGGCGAATAACGAAACACTTAGCGTGATTGTTTTTGCTCTCCCCACACTGTGGCCTTTAGTTTAGCTAACGACAAAGTTAACACAAGTGGACGGCCATAGAACACTGGCTATTAGATAACGTCGTTGTACTGATAAATTGCTGGAGGAGGAAACATATGTGTGGCAAACATTTTGTGAGCGGTTGGAGACTTTATTTGACAATGTATTTAGAAAATCGAATTTTTTATTCAGATTTGTTTTGTGCCTTCTTCACAATAAACAGTACCGCCCTAAAACACGATTTTCACGGCTCTCTAGCTCGCAAAGGGCGTAACCTATTGTTCCCAAATTTGGTATATGTGGTGGGGTGGGCCATAGCTCGAAATTAAGATATTTCCAAACAATGTGAGATTTTCCAATTGTAAGATCCAGTAGGCCGAAAATGCCCTTTTGATGCTTATAGTAAGAGTTGGGTTTGCTCCAGCCTTATTATATGAGAGTGTGCGCGCCGTACGACTTGGCTGGCGTGGAGCGACCGCTCCACTAGATTTCTTTCAAGTCTAACGTTGTGTTCGTTTGTAATGGCTATATTAGAATATTTTATATTATATTAGTCTTTGTGTTACGTTTGATGGAAAGCAGGATATATTCTTATTCCTATTTATATTCTTGTGATCCAGGATAAAAAAATTTTAATTTTAATGATATCCTGAAATCGCATTTTGTTGTCTGTTGTAAAAAGTATTGTTACCTGTGGATGGTAACTAGTTATAAAGTAATGCTCCTTGTCTAGCAAGATTGCGAATTTTTTAAAGTAAAGATTGCAACATAGCAAATAATAATAATAATAATAATTATTCTTTCAGTATTAGTTTAAAATTGTAAAAATATCTTGTACAAAGTAGTTTCTTATATGAATTCACCAAATGCAATCCGATGTTCGTTTTCTTCTGATTGTGGAAATGAAGGTGTGAAATGCAGTTGGGCAGACGGTTTGTTCCGTGAAATTTCGGAAGGAAAAGCGAAGTAGCGTGACTTTCTTAATCTCTCGTGATATTTTCCTTCTTTTCAAGTTTAGTTTCGAAAAGTATTTCCATGAAAACTTTTAACTTGTGTAAGCTAAAGGTGTTATTAAGCTAAAGGACCAAACAGCCATAATTTAGTTGCTAACATCTGGTGTAGCAATTGACTCAAAAAAGTTCTTCCGATTTTATGCTCCATTTATAAAGTTTTCTTCCACTTAAGATTGACACTCCAAATTCAATTATGACTAATTCAATTTGTGTACAACTATGTTTAGAAAAATCTTTAGAAGTTTTACAGGTATTTTGGTACTTCGTTTTGGTCATGTGTTGAGGCTACTACCACGCGCGACCTTGTAACCTATCAGAGTTCAAGGTCGTTGTGTTGTGTCTGCTACCACGCTCGACCTTGGGGGCTGTGCATAAAGGACGTCACGCTAAAAATGGGATATTTTGACACCCCCCCCCCCCCCCTCCCCCCTGTCACGCTGTGTCACACTATTCGAGACCCCACCCCCCTAAATGGACGTCACAAATCTGTCTCTACCCCCCTTAAATAGAATATTTTTTACTGTAAAATGTATCAGAACTTATTATTTTTAGCGAAATTTCCGGTCCCGACATATCAATTGAAATTTAAAATGTTTGAAAATATCTATATCAAAACGTGACGTCCTACTGCCTCCAGTACCCCCCCCCCCCTCCCCCCTGTCACACTGTGTCCCATACTGGTGCACCCCCCCCCCCCTCCCCCCCTGAAGCGGGACGTCCTTTATGCACAGCCCCTTGTAACCTATCAGAATCCAAGGTCGTGGTGTTGTGTCTGCTACCACGCGCGACCTTGTAACCTATCAGAATCCAAGGTCGTGGTGTTGTGTTGTGTCTGCTACCACGCGCGACCTTGTAACCTATCAGAATCCAAGGTCGTGGTGTTGTGTTGTGTCTGCTACCACGCGCGACCTTGTAACCTATCAGAATCCAAGGTCGTGGTGTTGTGTTGTGTCTGCTACCACGCCCGACCTTGTAACCTATCAGAATCCAAGGTCGTGGTGTTGTGTTGTGTCTGCTACCACGCGCGACCTTGTAACCTATCAGAATCCAAGGTCGTGGTGTTGTGTTGTGTCTGCTACCACGCGCGACCTTGTAACAGCTATCAGAATCCAAGGTCGTGGTGTTGTGTTGTGTATGCTACCACGCGCGACCTTGTAACAGCTATCAGAATCCAAGGTAGTTGTGTTGTGTCTACTGCCACTCACGACCTTGTAACCTATCAGAATCCAAGGTCGTGGTGTTGTGTCTGCTACCACGCGCAACCTTGTAATTTATCAGAGTTCAAGGTCACAGTGTTGTGTCTACTGCCACTCACGACCTTGTAACCTATCAGAGATCCAAGGCCACGGTGTTGTGTTGTGTCTGCTACCACGCGCAACCTTGTAATTTATCAGAGTTCAAGGTCACAGTGTTGAGGCTACTACCACGTGCGACCTTGTAACCTATCAGAGATCCAAGGTCGTGGTGTTGAGGCTACTACCACGCGAGACATTGTTATTTATCATAGTCGAAGGTCACGGTGTTGTGTTGTGTCTGCTACCACGCGAGACATTGTTATTTATCATAGTCGAAGGTCACGGTGTTGTGTTGTGTCTGCTACCACGCGAGACATTGTTATTTATCATAGTCGAAGGTCACGGTGTTGTGTTGTGTCTGCTACCACGCGAGACATTGTTATTTATCATAGTCGAAGGTCACGGTGTTGTGTTGTGTCTGCTACCACGCGAGACATTGTTATTTATCATAGTCGAAGGTCACGGTGTTGTGTTGTGTCTGCTACCACGCGAGACATTGTTATTTATCATAGTCGAAGGTCACGGTGTTGAGGCTACTACCACGCGTGACCTATTGACAATAAATCTTCTTCGAAGTCGCAAGAATAGAAAAATTAGTGTGGATGTTCTCAATAAGTTGGAATTAGAATTAATGAAGTCGTAGCACAACGTAGCTTTAATCTCATTGTAAGATGCTTTTCTAGACCATGAATATCGTTGTTCAAGAAGCTTTAGAATTATAACCATCTTGTGTTAGTTCCAATACTTGAATCAAGCGAGCGAAGCGATCGTCTTCCATTGAAACTTAAAGGCTCGAATCTCTGTTTTTTGTCTGTCTGTCTGTCTGTCTGTCTGTCTGTCTGTCTGTCGACTGTGCCTTTTGCGTCACCTGCCAAACGAAGTAATGGATCAGGCCAATGTGGAAGTATTTTCAAAAAACTTATATTACTATTCTGGTTTGTGTCACAATGATTTTCAGCAAGATCGGAGTTTTCATCGGAAACTTGAATTGTGGTATGAAGGAAACTCTGTGTGCAAATTGAAACTGGAATCGTTTGACCAATCATCACCAAATTTTGCATGGTCATTGGGACCAGCATTATAATTTTTTTTTTTTTAACAAATCTGTAATGAACTTCAAGGGTTATTGACATTTTACTGACACTTTTATGTTTGATTTGAAATATATGTCAAAATGTGCCTTTCACTTTTTCATCAATGACACTTTGATGAATGAGTTAGATTATATTCAAAGGGGTTCTCAAGGTCTGTCTAGGAACAGATTTTACACTAATTCGCATTCAAATGCTCGCTTATCAACGCGTAGCCTAGCATTTCCTTGTATTGTAAATTATAACGCATACTTACTTCCATCTAGGAAGCTTTCATAAACCTTGCGAAAGCGCCAACATAAAGATCAACTGAAAAACGTAAGATGTGTTTTCTAGAATCGTAACTACAACTCATTTTTTACAAATCGGTGTGTTTTTGTGTAAACTTCCTCCGCATTCTTATCATTTCCAGTTGAAGATAATCGGTTAGACGTTATTTCAATTGCATGATCGACTTTCGTTTCTTTTAACTCAGAAAGTCGTCGAATTGCGTGCTCGGAAACAAAAGCCACAACAAAGGCCTGAAGTTTCCAGACATTCATTTAAATATTAGCTTACAAGGTTTGGTGGTCAGGATGCACGCTCCTTTCTTTCATATCAATGTCTTGACTTATTGACATCGTTCAGACAGTAATTGACGTAAGAACTTGATTCGTGATCGAATATTTCAATTTCATTCATTCTTTAGGAGGACATTTATAGTAGAACCAAGATTATATGGTTTCATCACTTTTAATCACGAAATTTCGCTTTAAAATTAAACATTTTGTAAAAATATCTATTTTGTGATTTTATATTATTTGTGTTGATTAACATAAAACCAAGAGAAATTATATCTTAAAACCACCAAAACGTAAAATTGCCAATATTTAAAACGAAATTTAGGCAATTTTAAAACCATATAATCTTGGCTCTAGACATTAGACAAGGAAGATAATAATTTTAGAACAAAAAATGTTGTTCTAAATGTACGAATTTTCCTACATTTTTCAATTATAACTATTAGGAAAAGGCTTTGTTTTACTTTCATAAGCGTGCCATTTTCGAGCGTGTCTGCGACAGACGGGAAAACAAACCACAATAATTTGCATCTGACCAAGGTGCGCTATAGTTACTTTTTCAATAGTAACTGTGATATAGTTTACTGTGATACTGTTGATCACAGTAAACTATACTGTTGTGTGATACTGTGTGATACTGATACTGTTGTTTTACTGTGATATAGTTTACTGTGATAATTTATTTTCATAAATTGCATGCTCTATAAATTCTTCACTGATTTTCCACAATTTTGTAAAATATAAAATATTGGTTTAAATGAGAATTGAAAATTTCAGCTTGATAGATTCAACTAGTAATTTTCACTTTTCGGCCAATCAGAGAATTTTGCTCAAAATCTATGCCGCTGGTATGACATTAGTATGAGGACAGAATTTCAGATCGATATGTTGATCGGCGTAACCTGGGAGTGTCCTTAAAAAACAAACAAAGAAAGTGCTGTCTTTTAACTGTCTTTGAGACGTTATGTCACCGTAAGATTTGAAAAGTTTATACTCTCTAAAGTCTCTAAAGTTTAAACTCAAACTTTTGAAGAAAATATTGGACCATAAAATACTAAAAATCGTACCAAGCTCAAATAAAACCGCTTTATCGCGCTTTCTCTGGTAATTTTAATGTTAATTCAACACAGGCGCATCACATTTATGTATTTTATTTTAATTGTAAGATCTTAAAACGAACCCTCTTGAGACAAGATTTATTGAAGAGATAAAATGATGCGTTATGATTATGCGTCATGGCTTCCAAATCCAATCCATATAAAACGTTCCAAAGGCTCCACGAACCGTAAGTTATGAATGATGATATCTTTCCAGTGGAATTCTGTAATACACGTATTCATGTCCCAATGGTTACACCACATATCTGGCCGCAACTTGTCAAATGTTTCGCTAAAAACATGTCTGTTAGCCTATCGATTTGCTTCTTTTGCTTATCATTCTTCGATGTTCCTTCTATACTGCCTCGTCAAAAAGAAAACACGTACGTCAAAAGTTTCTGAATAGTTCTATTTCTTCGGTTCACCGTCTTGGGAACGCATTCGAGGACGATGTAACAAAACCGTCGAGATTTGAAATTGAATCAGAAGAAAAAAGTTGAAATCGTGGTCAATCGTGATATCCCACGTTACATATGCCATTTTGGAGGAGATAGTTTTTTTTATTTTCTCGGGAAATAGATGCTTGAAGTTATTTTTGAACAATTCCACGCTCAATTTGTTCGATGAATGTGTGGACCTCTGCGAATGGCATTCTTGAAACTTTCGAATATCGCCTGAGCATGGACAGTCGTCCTTATTCTCGTATTTTTCCTAGGAACTTCTTCTTTGCATGTGTATTATCCGTAAAAAGACTTTCGGGGAAGATAAAATATTGTAATAGAGGAAGATTGATGCTTATGGTGTATATAAATTGCTTGTTTTCTGAACAGTTAGAGTTCAAATCTTAGAATTTATAGCCGTTTCTGCCAATTTAGACCTGCAAAAGGATCAAAAGTGATACAAAGCACGAACCAAAAGCCCCCTGTTAAATGTACCGCTTAAAAATGCTACATATTGGATTCGAATTCCTATCGGAAATCATGCTCTTGAGGTTTTGTCAATAACACATTGACCTTTACGACCATAAAATATATAAACATTGGGGAATCTAAGATTTATAGAGGGCATGATCGCTTCCCAAACCTGCTGATAATGAAATAACAATGAATGATAATGCAACCGGAAGGTTCTGGCTTCAATACCCAGATGGGTCGTTACCCTTTCGTGTGCCGCTTTCTAACCCCAAATGAAGTAACAATCATTTATAAGATATAAATAAATAAATCAGTCTACAGCAGCTGAAATTAGCTAATTTAAGCCGGGCCCAAATAGACCGTTTTTCGTTTTGCGTTTCTTCTATTAACCGATAAATTGTCTGCCGTGAGTGGTTTCTGGACTTGTGATTGATCATAAGAAAAAAAACGGAAAATGCAAAACGTAAAAACGGTATACGTATGTGTACCCAGCTCTACACATTTTAAAGAGAACATTCCTACTTCAAACTTATTTCTTTCCACCTTCATTGCAGATTCCCTCCGTTCCCTTCTCTTGCCTTCCGATGGGAGCATTCCGTTGAAATTACTCAAGGCATTCTTCTATGAAGATGGTACAATTGTTATTTGCTACCGACGAAAAAATAGACTATTGAAACAAATGGAGCAAAGGAGTTAAATTGTCTGTAAATAAATTAGATTTGTCTTTATTGTTGTTATTCTTTAGAAATTGGCGGCATATTGAGCGCTTTTGTTGGCAAAAGTTAGAACTACACTTTTGAACGACGATGCTTGAAGAAGATCGGTAAACTAGAACAACATTCATCAGAGAAAAGTATTTCTCAAATGTTCTTGTAATGTACACATACATTGACTCATCTTCGATGCCTTTAATTATCGCAAAACATTACAATAATTATATTATCAGCCGGTTGTTACGTCAGCTATAAACTATCCTGGACATGACATGGCTACAACTACACTAAATAAACAATCGTAATTTTCTCTACATCCTTAAAGAGCGGGACCTGCACAAAATTCATCAACACCCTATAGATGCCATATAATCACTGCAGGCAAGATACAGTATGACGTCATATCCGGGAAATAAGGTATTGAATATTTGTTTAAATCTATAGATATCCGAAGAGCCGTTAACGTTGGACCGAAATTATCAGATTGGAAATCACAGTCTTTGATGATTCTGCTCTCGTACCTTGACATAAATAAAGATTTTACAGCCCAGATATTGACTAAATTTAATCTTCATTTCATAACTTGGTAAAACCAATGTTTAAACATAGCATTTTGAAATCTGTTGGGGAGATTACCATGAAATATACGCAGTAGACTAAACGCAGAGAGCTTGCGCGTGTTCGGACCCGATGTTTTTGTAATGAACATGTTGAGAGTGACGTTGACCAATCAAATGGCTGAACTTTCGTTCCCTCTTGGGGCCGAGCGAATGGAGTTACCTGATTGGCTATAGAGCTCGCAACAAGTCACCCTGGACGGCAAAGTAAAATTTGAGATGTTTCAGCATTTTTACAGAGTAATGTATGATAATCATGATTTATGCATGGGAATGTGATTTGACCAGTCAAATACTTTCCTGGTATATTTGACCACAATCATCCAAGTCACTCAGAAATTACGCATCTCCCCATTCGATCTTATAAAAGAAACCCGAAAGTACGGTGTCTGTAGGTGTATACACACAAAAATAAAGTAAATAAAGACTGGACATTCGCGTAATTTTCTGAAAAACCTTGAGGTAAAGTTCTCCGGTTTCTTTCTTTTAGCATTTGGTAATTAATGTAATAAGTATGTCTTAATTAAACCATTCGGTCAATTAAAGAGTATTTGACCAAAGTCATGACCGAAGGTCATCCCTACATTTATAACGAAAACCATCGACAATGTTGAAGATATTTTAAAAGCTAACATTTGCTTTTAAAGTTAAAGAAACTAAGTTCAGAAAACGAAATACCTGCATTTTTATTACCGAATTACATCTAAACGACAGTTGAAAATACTCGAATTGTATTCGATGAAAAGGTATTCGAACCAACGTATGAAAACTACTCGATCGTTGTCGAACTTCGCACTCCAGGTCGACTCTGTTCATCTCTCTACTCAGCTCTTTAATGGCGTTCATCTGTTTCTACCACTCTATAGATAAGTGCGAATAGAAATAGACCGTGGCTTTAGCATACTACACATGAACACAGGAAGGCAATTTCAACTATTCGAACTACAAACAGAAGTTTGAGCCGCGTTTGGGGTTTGTATGCCACTAACACGGCGAATCAAATGACAGTGGGAAAGTGGGAAAGTGTATTCAGAATAATAATAAATAGAGTTGGAGTAATTATACGTGTGGTTCCCGGAGATGAAATTTCAGTACTGTCAACAATTATTATTCTGTAATTTTCTGTTTTTGTAATAGAGCAAAACATTGGAGTTTAAATGTGGGAAATTCTATGGTGAAAGCCAAATAAAAACAAAAAGTTCCAGACCATCAATAATAAGTACTAAAACTGATTTGACAAACCTTTGTTATAAACTTTAATACATTTTGCCTGGTTAAGTAACTACTGATAATAATCACTTCAAGTATTTCCTTGGCAGTTGCCGTAGATTTTTTTGTTTATTTTTTTAGATTTTTAGGAAACTTTAAATTACCGGTTTTTAAAAGCTCCTTGTCATGGCAACAACCAAATATTTATTATTATTTGATGCATATATTTTAAAAAGCAGCTCTTAGATTCTAATTTGTCAAAACATTGATCTCATCGACTAGAAACGGAACCCAAAGCCTGCAAGTTGCATTGGCTCCTATAATTTCATTCCTTTCAAAAACAGTTGCAAAGTCGCAAAAGGTTACTCAACAATGTTTTCATTCCACTCATTCTTACTCATTGCAGTCTAAAAAAAAAATCAGTGCACATGCTCTTAATTTCTCATGTAGATTTTCATCACCTTCCATTCTACACATAAACGGATTTGAGCCACACGTTCCGTCGTCTCCTTCTTCTGTTTTGACTTGGTGCTTGCTTCGCAAACAAACAGTGCCTCTGCGGTAACTAATCTGGCTGACGATGAGCCGGAAAACTGTTTTCACAGATGAAGAGTGCGTTTTCGTCTCTCCTCTGTGTCATTCAGGAAGTCATTTGGCTGATTGGAAGGAAGTGGAGAGATGTAGTAGTATTTGAAGCTTTGTCAACAAATGACACAGAACCAATTAAATCGATTAAAAATATATGAATATTAACAAAATTACTGTCAAAATGACTAAAAAATTTTAATGGACATTAGGAAATTAATGATTTTGCGGAATTTTGCAGTCAAATATAGTACATTAAGAGATGATCATCTTTCTTCATGAAAATAATCTGCAAAACATAATTTATGGCATGAAAATAATGAATTCTTCCACGGGTTTGTAATTTTTGAAATGTAAAGAATCGTTCGTTTATTTTTAGATTTGGTCATAATTAAAAAATTATTTTACTTTTGACGAAGCTTTCTTTAAGTGCATTTTGAAGATCTCCAAATGTTCTCTCATAGTCATAAACATTACCAAATACCACCTACTTCATCAGTTACCTACTAACAGAAAGAGTCGAACTTACTTAAATTTTGTGAAGATAAGCAAGTCTGTTTTGTATCCAAACCTAATGTTAATTGGTCAAACATAGACTTGTGGATTGCAGTGTGGTTTTTAACAAAATTCTCTGGACCCAGTTTTACAAAATATTTTCGCCGCTGGGTTTGAAATACAATTTTTTCTTTCACTGCTTTAAATAGAACCAAAGTGGGGTCAATCATCAAATTTCTTAAAGGGAAACGCTATGTGAATCCAGGTGTGAATGTGAATTGATAGTAAAAAATATAATTTGATTGATTGATAAGATAAATGTTCATATTACGTTAAAAATACCAACTTAAGGTATTTTACAAAATTTAAAGCTTATCAGTAAAGAACGTTGTTATTGTACTACTTATTAGTTACTATTAGTATTAGTAAAGTGTTAGTTATTGACGGAGACAGTTTTTTATGTTTTGTTAAATTTTATACTAATTATTTGGACTCAACAACCAATGACATTCCTTGAACGAATACAATTTAACTACCTACACTGGTTTTAACAGAGTATTGAAAACCAGCCCTTTAAGATAATTTTGTAATATAATTCAAAATTGATTTATCGAAAGGTAAATGCACCATTATTAAACACTTTGCACATTATTGGGTTTTACTTCCACTCGGTGTGTATGGGTGTATTGATTGAAAGGTGTTGCACATACCTGTGGTCGCATATCAACGCGTTACACAACGCTTGTTACAAGCTCAAAGTTATTTCCCTCAACTTTAAGAGGGCTTGGTAGTGAGCGTGGCCTTGACGAGTTTTTTAATCGATTTTTATCAATATCTTTTTCCAGTGTAATTGTTATCAAAATAGGGCTATGGACGTGAATTCAGAACAATTCACTGAAAATAATTTCATGGTTTGGAATAAGCTATTAGTTTTATTGTGTCCAACAGGTGTTTAGAACCCGAAAATTACTAAATTTTCGGGTTCTAAACACCTGTCGGACAAAATAAAACTAATAACTTACTCCAAACTATGCAATTATTTTCAGTGAACTGTTCTGAATTCACGTCCATAGCCCTATTTTGTTAACAATTACACTGGAAAAAGATATTGATAAAAATCGATTAAAAAACTCTTCAAGGTCAAACTCACTACCCAGCCGTCTTAATACAAATTGAATGGAGATTGATTGTACTGCTGGTACCTAACTGCAGAATCTAGTGGTTATGAATGTGAAATCTGGGCCTGGAGTAGAGATTGGCTATATGGATATGACGCATCATAAAGATAAAAGGAAGGGCGTTGATAGCTGCTCTTCTGTTTTTTTTTACAGAAACATATCGTAAAAGATAATGGCGCGTAACAAGTTTGATGACGCACCATTGCGTGAGGAAAGAAAAACTACTTTCTAGAAACTGAATTTCTTTATGTCACACTTTGTGTCGTACAATGGTAAAGGTAAAACTGGAAAGATACGCAGCTGTCGAATCTTTGTCTTTCTTCTTTGGGGACAAAAGGTTTGTTGGTTTCCCTTCAGCTTCTGTGGATCGTACAACTGTGTTTTTCTGTCCATGCCGCGATCAGGTTACGCTTTTCCTCTGATATAGCTGAAATTGTGCACACTTTGTCAAGACCACCTACGCATGGTTTGCAGAAAAGGTTTGAACAAATACCTCTGATTATTTGAAATTAAAATATTGTTATGATTAGTTGAAAAATCAAATGTCTTGATCTTGCTGAAATATTGTAAAGTCATCAAAACAAACATTAGATCTCATTTTAAATTTATCGTTCCGATCGGTCAAGAGCTTTACATAAAATTATCGACACTTATTCCCGATAGATAAAGTTCACTTTAGCCTAATACCCTGTTTACACTGAGGATTCGATCATGATCCAAAATCTCGATTGCAATCGAAAATGTGTGTGAACTCAATCGAACTCGATCATGATCCAAATCTCGATTGAGTTGTAAGAACGCGATCGAAATCTGAATCATGATCGAACAAAGGAAACAAAAAAAGATCAATGTCAAACAAAATAAATTATAAATTTTAAAAATATAAACTTACAAATGCATGCTCTAATTTGAATGTAACAACATTATAAAGTGTAACTTGAATCTTGCCTCCATTTTGATTTTGATTGTAATTGAACTGGATCATGATCGAATTCTCAGTGTGAACAGGGTATAAAGTGGACTTTTGCGGTCTTGTTGGCTGTGTTTCATTGGCTGTTGCCATGGTTTCAGCCGATAAATCCTACCGCTAACTTTATCGGGACGTGGTGCAACCGGGCCTTAGGTCGGTAAGAAAAGTACAATTTTTTTCAATCGACAATAATTATTTCGTTTCCACACAGTAATTACTTATTTGCTCTGACAACAGCGTGCCTTTAATATTGGTTGGTGTTTTCTGTTCGTCAGGGCATTTAGGTTCGAGGTGTTGTACATGCTCGCTCATCAACGCGGTACACAGAGAGTTTTCCTAATTATATTATATCAAATAATTTTAACTTATCGTGAAATTTTAGACTATCAAATCAACTATGAATTTACCTGTATATCTCTGTACCTGTATTTCCGAGTCGAACGAATCTTCTCACCTATCATCTGCATCCCGCCTCTTGGATATGTATTTTTTGTATATATCAGACGGGCGAAAACGATCCCGCAGAAAGAATATACAAAACGATTGGCTTCATTCCAGACTCGAGTCGAATAGGTAAATATTTTGGCGTGTGCCTGACACTTGGCCTTAGACAACTCTTCTTTAGTCTGGATCAGACCTACATTTTTATTCACATCAACATTGCCATTTATTTCCAGTCACTTTCTTTACTAACTAAACAGTAATTTATAGGCTACAAGTCAACTTATCCGGAATGTTTCTTACATTTTTATGCCATAACGGCTCAAATATTCTTAGGTCTGGATGTTCAATACTCTCTTACAACGATTAGTTATATTTAAACGGTCATTCAAGTATTGCCATTGGTTTTTGTCATGGGAATATAGACCTAATCAACTGTTTATATCAGAGCAATGAAAGACGACCCTTACATTCTTAATATTATTTGAATAATATGAAATATTCTCATTATTTCTTATTTTTTATGACATGTTTATCCGTTTCTTTTCTTATATTTGCAACATCACTTGTTGATTTATTGTTGATTTTTGTCTTTACGACTTATCTAGACAAATTCACCTTAATATTGGCATTTTTGCATTAATTTTGTTTCGAATAATATGATGACATCTTACCAATATGAGGTCTATGTGGCATATTTTGTTTCTCTCCAAAGCACGCTCCAAAGTAACTTCGATGAAGTCTGAAAAGTGTGCATCGCTGGTGGCTTTATATTCTCCCTCTTTGTCTATCTAACTGAAAGTTCTATCTTTACGTCTCTCTCTCTCTCTCATGTGCGTATAACAGATTGTTTATAAAATTAAACTTCATCGCCAGACTTTTCGGAAAGTACGGTCGGTTTTGTGCTATTAAAGATGGCCGACCGACATGGTGTAAAACCTGCTTGTTTTACAGAGGAGAAAAGTGAGTTGATTTTCTCGAGGAAAATGGCGGATTTAAAAAGTCACGTGACCAGTGTTCTTAAAGTGGGTTTATATTGAGACTGAGCGTTACACATGAGTAAAAAAATCCTCAATTTCGTGAATTTTCCAAGTTTTTTGGTCCTGTATTGGTGCAAATTGAGTGTTTCCATTGATCGTTTTTGAATATCTGCTTCGAGTTAGGTTACAGTATACTAGTACTAGTATAGTCTAGGTTACTAAATAGTCTAGTCTATTGTATAATATAGTATAGTAAGACTATACAGACTAGTATAGACTTGTGTAACCTAGATTACTAGTTATCTACATGGCTGAAACATGTAAGTTAGTACCTACTTATTTTTATACCTACACTATCCCAAGTCATACCTTTTGTATACATCGGCATTTTTAGTATATTGACACAATGGATTATAAAAAAATATATGCATTCCTTCATTAATTATTAACATTGATTGGATGGAGGATGTGGAAGGTATGGTGGCCTTTTGTAAACTCCAAATAATCTTTTCACAAATAGTCAATGCCAAAAATGCAAGAGTTATAAATGTGTTTTGTTATGTGTCATTGTTATAAATGTGTCCTTTGTCAACCCCCATTGATGCTCTCGCTGGACAGATAAGCTATAGTTAATGAATGGCTTTTAAGCAAAATCAGTGAATGCGAACAGAAAGCTTTGATGTCAACTTGTTTGACAAATCAATCCTTTGTTTGGAATACAGAATATATTTTGGAGAGCTATTTTTATTGATACCTCATTTCAAACCTTACTAAAAACTCTAAATTTCACAAATTAAACACAGCAACAAGACAACCAATTTAAAACAATAATTAAAGGACTTTTAAATTGAAAATTAGGAATGAAAAACATAATACTTGAAGGGCTTCGATTAAATCATGTTATTAATAAAAAAATTGTAATATTTATATCTTGAATTTGATTTTAAAAATCGATTCCTGTGTTCACGCTTTAACATCTAAATCCATACCGTCAATGCCAATGGATCTATAAATATGATGGGCTGTTGGAAATTGGGGGGGGGGGGGGGGGGGGGGGGGAGAATGCGTCATTCATTACCTTTACCTGAATATCCAGTATCGAAGTTTAAGGCTCATTCATCATCAAAGTGCCAAATTCCATCTTCTTTGGACAGTTGAAATCTCTCTTCATTCACAAGACCGTCTTCCTAGATGTAAACTTCGTAGGACCTGCCACAGCTACTTTCAATGAATAGATAATTAGTTACACATGTCTAACGCTTTAAAGTATGCTTTTGGCCGTATATTACCAGCTTAAAGCTCAGCTGAAACAAGCCCACTTGTTTCAAAAAACTTGGTTGAGTCGGATAATGTGTTGTTTTTGTTGCAAAAAGTTGGAAATTAAAGGTTGTTAGTTATATTTTCCTGAAAAATCTTCCAATAGAAAAATCCAGACTGTAGACAAAATCATGCTATTTTTTTAACATGAAGAAATCACAGAGATATGACCTATGAAAATGTGAATAAGCATGAAACTGCTTAACAATTTAAATTTAGCAAAGCATTGAAAATCCTAGCCTTAGTCAATTTCGAAGACTACTAGCATCTACTAGCCTATTATAGCCTATTATGATTTTAATGTATGAATTGTATGGCAGTATGTTATTTTTATTATGATATTATATTGTAATTGACGTGTTATACCATGAAAATGGTCACCAACAAAAAATAAATAATCTAATCTAATCTAATCTAATAATAGATGGAGCACTAATCTACTAATTGGATCTCCTAAAATACCTACAACTACTAATGGGGCATAAACCATATAACGAGATCATTGTAAAATATCTGTGTTTATGTGCGAGCATCATTATAATTATGTTGCATTATGTATTGTGGCAGAATCAATCAATGCCATGATAATAGATGAGTTGTTGTCCTACACTAGTCCTGCATGTTACAAGGCATCACAATGCATCAGGGTTCATAGACAAGGATCGATCCCAGGATGAATTCAGATGAAGAGGTGAGGTTCTCTAGTTGAAGAGTGATTCAGAAGCGTTAGTAGAGAAGTAGGGGGGGAGGGGGTAATAGGGGGTGCAATCATAAATGCCGTTGAAGGTTGTTGACATTTTAGCTTGCAAAGTGACCGTGCGAAGTGGTGATATTGGCGATATTTTGACGTATGAATCAAAATGTCAACATAAGAAAATTATCCTTAAAGTACCAACTAGATAGTTATGCTTTCTATTTAGGCATTGTGATACTGTATTTTATTATTTAATGCTATTTTTTGAGACCTACTTTGATATGGAATTTTAGATTTTGCCTTCAATATTTCAATATTCAATATTTGAAAAAATGCTAAGAGTAGTTAAGAATTTTAATAACTTTTCTCAAAATAAATAATCTCCGATATCGGTCTGTATTTATTGCCTCTTGGTTTTGTTGCTATCCTCAAATTAGGATGTCACAACCAATAATTCACGGTCAAATAGTTTCACCCATTCTCGAAGTTCATCTAGCATTTTCAATCATCAATTCATATCAACATTATTAGCTGGAATTGTTTCTACTTGGTTTCGACAGATGTAATTTTGTTAGTTGATGAAATTCTCTCATACTCCAGAATAGCTTTTAATCAGAGTTTCATTTTATAAACGTCGAGTGAAAATGTGTAACTGTATTAACATTTTTCCGACACAATTTTATTACATTGAAGCATTCTAATTATCGTTTGTGAAGAATTTATCATATTAAAAAAAAATCGCGTTTCAAATGCATGATTTTCAGCTTTCCATATTAAAATCGTGCTGAAGGAAATAAAATTGCTCTGTAATATCATAAAAAAATCAATTTATTTACTTATTTGAACCGACACACCTGACAAAGTAATCGTTCATGTTGAGCATAGATTTTAATTTAATTTCGAACGTATTGATTAAACTGATTTTGTTAAATTATTTGTCTACGAAGAATTCGAAACCTTTAGTTAGAAAATTTGTATCGGGAGTAAACGAAATACAACTATTTAATCGTCCACCAAAATTGCGAGCGTAGCGACTGTCGACATTCTAAACTTTTGGAATGATATTGTGTGCTTTTGATCTAAGTAACGGATCCGGTAATTTTGTACTCACAAGTTTCATACTATCCAGTTCGTCTAGCAAGATACCGGTACAAGATACAAGATAGCAAGATTGGTTTCACCTGAAAATTGATGTACAGTTACTTATTCCGCTTTGCTGATGGATAATCAGAAAGAAATGTTACTGGATAAGATGTTAAACACGTTTTTCAAACATTATATTCTCTTCTTGTTTATCTAAGTCCTGTTTATCAACGCGTTTACAGAGCTTTTCCCTGTAAATAATTTTTGAATTCATAACCCAACTTCGGTTCCGGCCGACAAACCCACTGGCAGCTAGCAGCTCAGCTCGATAACGTCTCACGGGTCTAATTAACTAATTTTTAATTACCCTTCCCTCTAGTTCGAGATCTCCTCTGATATTTTCGTCTTACGTCATCGACGCCGGTGACTTGTTGAATGTTAGCGTCGCGATGTCCCCAGGCGTCTACCTTGTACATGCTGCCAGTTAATTTAGTCCGCAAGTGGAGGCTGGATAAAGCTATTATCTTCTGCCACGTTGGTGTAACTGATGAATATTATATGTACTTGAGGTAAGCAGGTTTAAAGACTCTATGTTTGCTGAAAACTGAGTACACAATAATGCTGTGGGGGTTTTTAATGTTAAATATTAAAAATGTTACTCGTGTGAGGTTGTTAAATTTCAATTTTGTTTTACCTCTGTGATGCCAGTTATTATCCTAAGGCAAGTCATGAGGATTTTGTTACTATTTTGGTAGAAGAGATTGTAGTAATACAATTCATTCAATCTATGCTTGAAATAGGCCACCATGGCAGACAAAGAGTAAATCCAATGTGATCTCCTAAGACGCTGCAGTGGCCTATTTCAAGCATAGCATAAAAGGAACTGTAGATTGTTTTAAATATCAAGCGAAACAATTGTCATCATTCCTCTTTTCTGGGGATTGTCACTCACCTATACATATTTTATATAAATATAAAATATGTATAGAAAGGTACGTACATATTTTATATAAATATTTAGATACATATTTTATATAAATATAATATGTAGGTTAGAATGGTTAGAATATCTCTTTAGTTGTTGTTCTTTGATGCCTACTTTGTTTCTCAAGTGATTTCCTGGTAACCGTCACCAAAAACTCACCAAAACTTACGTGGGATAACTTTTTGGACAATTTTATTTATATAAATATTAATTCTTCAAAGTGAATGACGTTTTTATTGTATCAAAGTACTTCTATTTATTTTCATTTCTTCTTTATGAAAGATGTATAGGGTAATTTATGAAGAAAAAAATCAACACGGTTTTCATACACAGAAGGTTAATTGATATATGATATTCTTTATTGGTTCAATGAACTCGTTTCTGCCAAAATTATTTGGTTTGCCGATCAAAGTAGTTCCTTCCTTGAAACCTGCACTCTCAGTAATGAAAACCATCAATCTAATTTGCTAAAATCCATCGCGCTTAACTCTCTAAATTCATCGGTTAGTTATAAAGTAATGAGAGAAACGCTCCGTCAATATCCATAGACAGGGGTTTACACTCTTTGAAGTTCCCATCGAGATTATTTTTGTAAAAATAATTGGCAGGATTTTGTTTTTTATCTCTCTTTCTCTTGTCGGCGGCAGCTGAGTGATTTCAGCTCCACTCTTCTTGTTCTGCTTTCATGTGGTGATGTTTGTAATATGATACGACTTGTTAGAATACCCCCCTGGATGCTGGAATCTTGTTAAACAATATCTCAACATATAACTCAGTCCAGTCAAAATAAATAATATCCTTAAAGGAGAAGGCAAAAACTTTCTGGGCTGGAAAAATATTTTTATGATTGCGTAACACCAACCTCCTTTTAATTAGTATTTATGCGGATATTTTGAGATTCTTTCAAGCACATGTGATTGGATGGTCTTTGAACCCCGCGTGAATGTTCCAAAACATTTGAATAGAAATGATAGTGAAAATGCAATGAAATGGGATCCTTTGAAGATATTGTGGATGACCAGTTCCTACATTAGACTTTGATGCTGGAAAACATAATTTTATTACTAGGAGCTATGAAGTGGATATGAGTGATAAACAAACTTTCTAAAGCCTTTGTTTTAAACTTTTCATTTCCTTCAATATCATAAAAATAAAATAATTTAGCATTGTCGACACCAAACTCTAAATCTATTTCCCCTTTCGTTACAGAATGTAAGTTTTTATAATGACATTGATTACTGCTAGGAAAATACTGCTACTAATTACTTTCATATTGTACGCGTTGATAAACGACAACCTTGGAAATGCATGGAACAAATGAATACACACGATTACAGGAAGTAGGTGCATCTTTTATGAAAACATTACCTGATCCGTTTCTACGTTTGATCATATCTATAATTCGACCAATAATCGGAAAACATATAATATGTGTAAAACAGAGATTCGAGCCATAATTTTCAATGGAGACGCTCGCTGCTCGTTTGATTTAGAGAGCCTATATATATCATTAGAAGGAAGTGATATATATAGGCTCTCTAGTTTGATTATGCGTGTACAACTTTAATTGATAATAATAATAATAATACAGTACCTGATTTTCTTTCCTTCCAGTTAAAGGTAGATATACTTCTTTGTCTGTTTATTTAGCTGAAGTTTCGCGCATTATTTCGCTTATGTCACATACTATCTGAAAACGATTTCGTCGGCATATTCTTCTACATCTGATACGTAAAAGACCGTGGAACTGGCAATTTTCGTCGTATTTTTTTTTTCGAACCACCAAGGAAGATAGCAGAGTTGTTCTTTTCGTTACCTGCAGCGTTGAAAGTAGAGAACTTCGCTTCTTCTTCAACGCAGATGGTTTGAAAAGTTTGGCTAACTCGAGCTTTTTTCCTGTGTGCGTGGAAATATAATGATGAAACCGGATATAATAATCTTGAAAGAAAACTCTGCGTGTGGATGTTTTGAAATAGTTCGTTATAAAACCTACTGGGGACATGTTCTTGGACTTATATTTCATATCTAGTGATGTAATTTTCTTTAACATTTTCATTTTCCGAAAAATTACATGCATGTCATCAACATACAAGTGCATGACTAACTTAATGATATACACATTCCAACAATGTTGTATGAGTGGATCACAAATTTGGCACTCTAAGATAATGAACTGCCCATTTTGAAACTTTCTCTGCTACTAGTAACTAGTCACACCATTTCTTTGACCAAGCTGAAATATTGTCTACAAACAACAATAAGCATTGTTTATAACTAAACTGTAGGTATGTATAGTTTATAAAAACTGTCCTCAAAATGAAAGAAAATTGTTTGTCCGATCAAGTTGAAATTTTGCAAGATATATTAAACACCGACATTTTATATATTATACGAATTTTTTATGGAAATATGTCAAGAACTTGGAGTTATGGACATTTTTATGTCTATTGTTGCAAAAATTGATATATCGAAAATTTTAATGTATCGCACATTTATCACTTTCAAACGATTGGGCTATTTCCCTCAATTAAAGCAGATATAATGTACCTTAGTTAGTTTATATCGATTGATAAGACAGTGTTATGCTTTCAGCTGTCTCATTTGTTTTCTGGAATGTTAGGGAATTTCTGTTCCAGGTGTTGCATATACCGGTGCTCGCTTATGAACGTGTTACACAGAGCATTTTCCTAGCGTATCATCAATGATACTTTCATACATAATTGCTGAACAATATAACCTCATCGTCTAATTTCCTGAACAATCAAAATATTTCATCTGTCGCCACAATTTAGTGGTTCACAGAATGAAACTTAAAATGTAAACTCTAAATAAACAATATTGTGATGTGGTTGATTTTTAAAGAGGTTGTTACTTTATCGAATCAAAGGGTTTTTCTAATATGGCGGCATCTTTTACACGGATTCCTCGAGAACGTATCTAAAAACGATTAACTTGAACCACTTTTGAAGGTAATTACATTGGCCGCTTCAGGACGCCTGGGGACCGACAAAAGTCTAATGGTTTTCAGATAACACACTTCGGTTATCTTCGGTTATCTTCGTTCAGTTTCGTGTTTTATTTTACCACTTCCTACATCAATTAGTTAACAACATTGTTTTTTTATAGTAGTTAAATGTTTGCACGAAATAATTTGAAAGGGTCTATTAACATGTAGTTATGTTATTTGATAATAAAAACATAGTTATACCTTTAAACATGAAGTTAGATTTAACGACACGAACAAAATAGACTGGAAATTTACTCTTCAAGGGTAAACTATCATTAAACGTGTCATGAGTAAAAATGTTTTAAGAAATGTCTTTCGACTAGTCAATTCAATTACATGAAACACAATTATCTTGGAAAAGAAAAATTGCGTTCAAATGTCATTTATGTCATGAAGCAAGAAGTTTATTACATCTAGTACTTAATGTTTTTTTTGTTTATAAAAATAAGCCTCATTTTCATTGAGCATTGTTCTTTTAAAAGGTAAATTCCTATTCGTGTGATAAAGAGGTAGGAGATATTGTCTTGCCATATTCTTAGCAATTATGTCAAACCTGCACTAACTTTTGTGATGTGGATGTTTAATTTTATCCGGGCGTAAAAGTTTAGTTGACACCGTCTGAATTTTTTATAATCAGTTGGATTTACTCTACAAGCTTGAAGTTTATAAACAAATCAAGATTTATAATAAGGTTAGGATTTTAAATCATGATAGAAGAAGCAAGCTGTACGAAAAACGGCTCAATTTTTTTAGATTTTTTTTAACGTATTTTACAGATTGCCAAAGTTCATTTAAAGTCAAAAGCTTCAACAATGGGACTTACCTGACTTATGTGTACTTTTGACATTGTAAAGCTGTAAATAAAGCATAGGTTGCCAAAGAAGTGATTTTTGTTTTGTTTTTGAATTCCATCTCATTATCGTGATACATCAATATTAAAACCATTCCAAAACTACTGATAAAATTAAAAGCAAATCGCAAATTGCAAATATCGTTGGTGATAATTTTGTAAAATTCCTAGAAAAAATATTGTGTATTTGTTAACATAATCTTGTATTTTCTTTTAAAATCCATTTTGTAATGGCTGCATTTTTTAAAATGATTAACCTCATGGATCTAACTTGCAATACAAATTAAAATCATGAACTAAACCAATTCATTCAATTCTATATTTAACTTCTATTAGAAAGAAAGAATACTCAAGTAATTCTCGCTCTTGTCCTTTCAGACGAGGGGAAAACTGTTTAGAGGGCGCCTCGGCAGTTGGCTCGACATTTGCTCAAAGGTGACTTCATCCACTTTCCACATCACTGTCATTAACGACCGCACAGGATCGATTATCGATACTCAATAATATCGATTCGTTCGATCGATACACCCGCAATTCAAGAATTTAATGGCAGTCTGTTGAAGGAATTAGATTAGAATGAGGGGTACTATTAGAATCATTTTCTCCCGATTTACAGAACAACCAATTTGTCTTTACCACGTTTATTGATTTGTACTAGATTGAAATGACCATATTTATTTATATTAAAAATAAACCAATAAAAACTAAACTTCAATTGATTCAAAAGAATGATTAAATTTATTGAATTTTTGAGAAATTATGAAATGCATTAATCTTAACATGAATTTCATGACACGTGTTTAAATTAAATGTAAAAATCGTTTGTCAGATTCCAAAGTTTGTGGTTTGGTGAACTAAAACTTAAAATTAAACTTTTCTTGTTTCAAAATGACATGTTTTTACGTCATGAAGTAATTACTACACGTTTGTTATATAGTTAACATATTTGTAAATGTACAGAATTAAGCAAAATAGAAATATTATGTAGTTAATTTTGATAATCATAGTTAAAGTTCTTATTAACAGGTTCTCGCCTTTAATTTGTTGATTGAAATTATTTAATTTTGAATTGAACATTACAATCGACTTATTCGTCACATAAAAGTGAAACGAATAAGTAACGAAACCAATTAATAAAATGAATAAATGGACTCAGTGGGAAAAGGTTTCAAGTTTGCTACTCCCAGTGTTACTTAAATTGACGTAATACGCACTCGGCCATTACGAACTTTTGTTTCTTCGGTGTTGAATATTTGATCAGATTTCGCCGAAAGGTCAGAGGTTGTTTTACGAACTCACATGGTTTGGCCCATTAATGACGCACACTAATGGAGCCGCCGGACAATTCGTTTATCTGGGAGAGCGTGTGTGTAATATCTCTTTGCTGGTCGGTGGGATGTGAAATAAAAATTCGCGTTTTTGTCGTTAGATGACAAAATAATAATTCAGCTGAAACGTTGATAAAAGATTAGTTCTAAATAAAGTAGACAGGTATATTTGATTGGTCCATGATCTAAGTATATAAATAGATCCATTTCTTTAATAATTCGTTTTCCTCCGATTACTCGATGTTAGGAAATATATTGAAAACATTTGTATAACGAAGAAATAAATTAACAACTTTGTAAGTCCTATTAGATGCAAAAAAACTACATCCACTTGTAATTGTGAGATTATGGAGTATCGACCGAATATTGCTTCTTAGCTTGCAGCTTTCTTCGAAGCCAATCTGTTGATGATATTTCTATTTGAACTATTTTTTCCTTTAACATTATGATTGTCAGCACACAGCTAATTTTCATATTATCAATCTCCGATATATTAATAATTAAAAGCTCTTTCAACAAAATAAACAGCATGAGAGCAGCAGGTACATTATTTGATTTTAACATCAATACTGTTGTTACATTTAGCAATATGAATATAAATACACGACCGAATTATTAGTTTGTTAATTATAAGTTAAGTAGAGAAATGTCTCGCTGAGTGATTGATTTAATTACATCCCAATTTGGTTGCAAAACACGTTTTGAAAACGGTAATTGTATCGGATGCAATTGTTATTGATACTTTGCAATTGCAATCAAGTGGCGCACCCACAGTTTTGTTCGACAAAATAGTAATGCAATTGTTGAAATGTAGAGCGGAAATGGTAGTGAGTGAACAATATGTTGTGATGCATATCTACTCATTGTTGTGCTCTGGAGGTCGAAATGAGAATGCTAATAATTTTATTGGGATTTCTTGGACTATGGGAATCTATCTGCTTTTGACATAATATAATTTACAGATGATTAATACTGAAATATTATTTGATCTATTGTAAACATTCTTCATTTAGATTTAATAGAGTAAATTGGATGGAAATCAAATGTATACTTAGGACAGTAAATTTCATATTAAACACACGTTTTGGGTACGGTACGACCGGTTTTGGTATCACGTCATGGAGTAAAAGGTATTTGAATTTCGGCTTCCTTGGGAAGTCGACGGTTGCCCACGCCGGTTTGCGTTAAGGCGCTGGTGAGAGTGGCGAAGATCTCAGTAGAATGTGAGTTACTCCGGAACATTGTCTAAGATTTCAGTAGAATGTGAGTTACTCCGGAACATTGTCTTAGATTTCAGTAGCATGTGAGTTACTCCGACACATTTTTTAGGATTTAAAGCCGTGAAAATCTAACATCACAGTTCTTTTTAAGTTAAAAAAAAACGTCAAAGATATATTTAATGAATAGGGCAGTATTTAGTTTAGTGCATCCTACAAGTTCAGTGCAGTCTCCTATAATTACGAAATCCATGATGACATTACGAAATAGAGATTACTGCATTTCGTGACCATTTAATCAGCTCAATTAACATATCGCTTTGCACCAAACCACCTTCACTTGTCACTGTGTCGCTTATATCGAAGAGGATTGTAAATACAGATATCCTCCCACCACCCCTCACCCCCCATGAATCACTACTCTAATTATACACTGCTGTTGGAACTTACTATGTTCTCGCTGCATTGTCTGCCCCTGTAGCGACACTAGCGCCACCAGGCGGAGGCGGCGGGGGACAATACGCTACAAGTTCCAACAAAGTTATTTACACTTCAAACGAGAAGACTAAGATGGTTCACAAGATAATGATGAGTCTAACCAAACAGTAGATACGCTCGAACACTTCTGCTTCTGTCTTAGTATACCCGAGAGAGGGCGGTGTAGATTTGAATCAAGACTGTAATCGAGTAGGCGGTGACACTCTCTCTCTCTCTCTCTCTCTCTCTCTCTCTCTCTCTCTCTCTCTCTCTCTCTCTCTCTCTCTCTCTCTCTCTCTCTCTCTCTCTCTCTCTCTCCTCTCTCTCTCTCTCTCTCTCTCTCTCTCTCTCTCTCTCTCTCTCTCTCTCTCCTCTCTCTCTCTCTCTCTCTCTCTCTCTCTCTCTCTCTCTCTCTCTCTCTCTCTCTCTCTCTCTCTCTCTCTCTCTCTCTCTCTCCCCCTCCCCCTGTCCATTTTGGAATCACATTTTAACCAAATCAATTGAAATGTTCATTTCTGTGTGACAAAAAATGTAACTTTGCAACATGCTAACTCAATTATATTTTTGAAGTAAAAAGTAGTATCTACAAAGAAGTAAAACAAATCTTACTTAACAGCTGTTTAGTTGGCAAGATTGTGCAGAACTGTAACACTATTTCAAGTTATCTGCAAGCTTAAGAACACTTGCCAGTAGATAAAGTTTCCACGCTTTGAAACACACAATATTCATTCACCGCAACGCTTTTTCGATTTCCTTTAATGCCGTCTGAACCACGAAGTTTGTTTCTGAATACATTTTGTCTCCTCAAACACGTGACTTCGTCTCCATTATGTACTAACAACCACATTATGTCTTCAACTACATTGTCATTCTGCTACCAACTTTGTGCGAAATTATTGAACGTCAGTTTCACACCTACACTCACGGCAAACTTGTTCTTTTCACATTGTCTACAAAATTACCTAGACGGAGAAGTAAACAATGTGGAAATAATTACGTTCACTTTAGGGTCATGGCCATGTTGGTATTGTAAGGATTTTATTATTTTTTCTAAATCTATTATCTTTCTATAGATGTGGTCATTAGGAGTTATGACTCGACTTCTTTATGTTTTAACGAACACCGGATGTGACAAAGAAATCATCAAAGGTTTCAAGTAAATGCGCTAGTATTTTGAATGGGCTGTTAAAATATAGTGGACATTGTTTATACGGTTTTTGCGGTATTCTAAAACATCGGCACCCAGCTGTTTTCTTAGTTATAATTATTCACATGTTAACATTTCAAATTATATTTAGCTTATGTTTTTTGAGGGTCACACATCAAACATAACGGACAGGGGAAAGATATAAGTGTAAACTAGATTCTGGTTATTATGGGAGAAAACTTTGCTATGAATTTTATTGCTAAGTTGTTGAACGTCCGAACCAATCAGAAGCTTTGGATTTTACTTTCGATAAGAGAGTTCCACTGACAAAAAACAGAAACGTCGGAGAAGAAGTGTAAATAAAGTCCGGTTTGGAACCTTCGACAGACATATTGCTATTTTCATAATCTCTTCCAATACATTATTCTTCTATTCGTGACCGGATGTATAAGAAGATGCTATGGCTTGTGTAATTGTGCAGACGGATGAGGATTGTTGTTACAGAACGTGTCCAGACCTGCAGCAGCCGAGTTGATTTAATGGTTAACAAAATGGCGGTCTTTAATGTTTTTAGACGATCGAACTTTGGTGGTTGTGCTTTTACATTGACGAAGGTACAGATTCGGTTAACTTGGAGCTTATTAAAAAAGAAAATCTTTCTATGATCTTAATTAAAAAATATCTCTGCTCATTTACGCTAAAGATTAATTCATTACCAAATACAATAACGTCATGAAAGGATCCAACTCATGACTGAAAGTTTTTCATAAAACTCAATATTCCTTGCATAAACCTCATTTCATTGAACCTTAGAGAGTTTGCATTCATTTTATTCGTATACGTATAACTTTACTCTATTCCTACTCGTCCTATCCAATGCAATTTATTGCATTTCATACAGAAACGCAGGTAGAAGTTTTAATTCTAAAGATTTCAAGAGATTTGAATAAATGTGAGTGTCGCTTTTCCCTCGTTAATTAAGGTACTTCTATACATTGAAGTCCTCCGTGTCCTATCATCTCGTTTAGTCCGGAATATTTTCCCTCTGGCAACTGGGTTTCCCTTCTTATTCCCCCATGCTTCCCAACACAATATGTGCTCGTCTCTGCAACACTCGAAACGTTCAACTAAATAAATAACACTTTTCCCTGAAGCACAACGTTTTCACACTGAAGTGGGGAAACTGCCAGAAGTGTGTTTCAGTCTGCAATTGAAGTCCCCCCCCCCCCACTCACTTCTGGAGGTAATTCGTTTTAGTCTTCGTGCAAAGAGCTTAGTCTCACGGCATACTCCAAAGAGCATTGCAATGTCACAGACTAGTGCAAGGAACTTCATCTTAAGTGGTTAAGACAAACCTGTATGGAAACTCGTTAAGAGGTGCACTTATGTGAAATTGGTTGCGGAAATTCAAATCTACAACCGACAAAGCTAATTAGTAATTAGTGGACGTGAATTTGCAGTTAGAGAATGAGTTATGGACGCCCTCTCAAAGAGCTGTCTCAATTTGTACATTTATAGGTCAATAAATGTCATCACATTAATTAAAAGGGTGCATAACTTCATCTGTTTTTAGAATATATAGCAATATCAGAACGGCATAAATAAATAAATAGTTATTTTATTATAGGAACCGTTAAAACCTATATACCTACCTACAATATTTTAAACCAATAATTAAACGTATCTAGACAAAATTTAATTTATTTAATGATGGATACAAATAACTTTACAAGATGTTCTATGGTAATTCCATTTTCTAAAGAACAGCTATTCCAATATATCGTCTATAAAGATCAACAACTACGAAAACGTTTTGAATTCTATTATATAACTTGTAAAAACATTATTTCATGTGCATTCAGCAAAAGGGTTTGTAAGTAAAATAACCCAAAGAGAATTGAATTGACCTATTTTCAAATACTGTAACCAGATGTAAGATAAATTTAATCAGGCTCTCCAACAGAAGTGATCAAAATGTCCTACAGCAATTGGATCTCTTAGAAACTAATCAAAGACAAACTAGGTTGAAGATAAGCACGTGTAGTCACGGGACAATCAATGGAGATTCAATTGCGAACTCCGGTTCCTCTTTACTTTGGAGAGTAAATAGTAAATGTAATTCCTTGGAAAGCGAGTGACTACATAGACCGCTGTTTAAAGTACGCAAGAGAAGATTCTGTGTTGATCTTTCTGAGTCTAAGAAATGACTAATCTTTGTGAAGATTGTTCCCGACGGGCCATGCAATTTCGAGTCGAATTCCCTCTATGTACACACTCGAGAAAATCGAACTGGAAAATGAGTTGAAAGAAGATCAACATATCTCAACAGCTATTGGAGAGGATTTAAAGAAGATTGAATTTGGTGAAGAGACAGATTTTCCTCTTGATGGTCTTTTCTCTAATTTTTTGTTAAGTTTGCACAAAATGATAATTGTAAACTATCATAAACTGAAGAAAAATAATAAGTGAAAACAACATTAACTCACGGAATTCTGGTAAAACAAGTTTAAATTAAATATTGAGGTGGGTTCAAGACTTGATCTCAACGTAATGCTCGGTATATTGAGACGTTAATCATGTTCAAGTAGTATTTAAAAATACAGAAATATGATTCAAAAATCACAAGACATATTGTATTGCAAATCGCAGCAAACTCAAATCGGACATTCGAACCGAGAACCCCCCTCCTAATCCGGCCGGACCGAACGGTTATATCGGCCGATGCACAACATGAGGGCATGTGATTGCCTCTTCCACGTAAAGAACTACCCAGAAAAAACACTCCGTGTAAAAATACCAGCCAAGTCTCTTTAACTATAAAAAAAAATAGAAGAAATCTAAAAATTCAGCACTGAAAAGGAGTGATATCAAAAAAGGAGCCAAGTCAACGAATTTTCCAAATTTTAATCGTACCATTGAAATAAAAATATCAACCCCCGAGAAATACTTTAAAAAAGGACTTGGCGCATCGTTTTTTTAAAGACACTTTTCTATCCTAAAAGTATAGGAAGAACTCTACAAGTATATTTTCCTGAGTATATCACATTCATTATCGACGAATCATACTACGTTTTAATATAACTAGTACTCTTACCTACTGGCAGTTTTGGTATTTTGTCAATATTCAGAGGAAATAAACGGATAAACGAATAACGAATAAACGGAAGCGGCCTAGTCTATTCGTTATTGCCACTATTTCTAGGGTCATATTAATCAATCATACTTCTCAATATCGTGACTGAGGGAAATAGCGAAAGCGCTCATTACAAGAAGGCCGTCAATGAGATTTGTATAAGTGACTAGTGCACTGAGCCATGCTGCTCAAATAATTACTGACTAGATTTTTATCTAAAGTAATACGTTATGTAATTTATGAATTTTTTTGGTATAAAATGTTAATTAATAGCAATTAATTACACGGCGAGAAGGTTCAAAGTATAATGCTGTAGTAGGTATGTTGATGTACCCACAAAACTATAGGTACCTACCAATCACAAACACAACTGTTCTGTATTTATTGCTTGTAAGACAATGCTATGTTTCTTTGCGTACTTATATTTAAATTTAAAATATTTTACAGAATGTTCAATATTTAATTTGAAAGTTTTGTCCCAATTTTTCTAGGCATTTCTGAACTACGTAGTATGTGAGTGGCTTAAGCTTAAGAATAGAAAAATGTCTTTAAAAAAACGATGCGCCAAGTCCTTTTTTTAAGTATTTCTCGGGGGTTGATATTTTTATTTCAATGGTACGATTAAAATTTGGAAAATTCGTTGACTTGGCTCCTTTTTTGATATCACTCCTTTTCAGTGCTGAATTTTTAGATTTCTTCTATTTTTTTTTATAGTTAAAGAGACTTGGCTGGTATTTTTACACGGAGTGTTTTTTCTGGGATATCACTTCTTTTGTTAGTTTATACATACAGCTTGTAGCACATGTCCGAGCAGGGACTAATTTCTTTAAAAAAATACGCCTCAACCGATTTGGTTACTATGAAAAGTTGCGTTTGGTATAAGATGACAATGATTATCCAAGAAGAATAGCTTAAGTTTCGTTATAATCGATCCAGCCGTTTTCGATACATGACGTCACTTCCGGTTTTGAAATAGCGGCCGAATTCCGGTATAGGTAATAAGAAAACAATCTAGTTTTATCTAGTTGATACCTTCATGAACGACCATCTGAATTCCTAATCCCTATATTTCCGTAAAATCGGTCATGCCGTTTGTAATATATGACGTCACTTCCGGTTTCATTTAGTGGTTCCTGCCGCCATTTCCGGTACCATTAATTTATTTATTCATTTTTCACAATTGATTTTTCAAATAAATAGCAGAATGAATACGCAGGAGCTAGTTCAGTTGCAATCGGTACAGGCGTTTTAGATATATGACGTCACTTCCGGTTTCAGGAATGGCGGCCGAGAACACTGCTACCTTGAATATATAAATTGTATTGTCTATGTTACAATGTAAGTTAATTATGTACGTATTTTAAGTATAATTTGTTGAAATAAGTTAAATATTGCGTATTTATGACGTCACTTCCGGTTTAGAAAATAAGAAAATAATATTTTTTTTATTGATACTTCATATAGATGACCATCTAAATCGAATGGCGCTAATTTCGTTCTAATCGGTCCAGACGTTTTTGAGTTATGACGTCACTTCCGGTTTCAAAATGGCGGCTTCCGGTTGGTTTTATAAAAAGGCACCTCAGACGCCAAAAGTGCACATGTGGTAAAAATTTCAGGTCGATCGGTTCAGCCGTTTAGGCTGTGGCGGTGATAGCAACGTTTCCTGATATCATCATCAGAATCAGAAAGTGGTGTAATTTCACTGTTTTCTCGGCCCTCTAGCTCGCAAACGGCATAACATATTGTTCCCTAATTTGGTA
Organism: Leuctra nigra; assembly: GCA_934045905.1. NCBI lineage: Eukaryota > Metazoa > Arthropoda > Insecta > Plecoptera > Leuctridae > Leuctra > Leuctra nigra. The sequence continues at coordinate 15,940,776 of OW203767.1, read as the reverse complement.
TATGTAGTGGGGTGGGCCATAGCTCGAAATTAAGATATATCGCAACAATGTGAGATTTTCCAATTTTAAGATCCAGTAGGCCGAAAATGCCATGTTGTTGCTTACAGTAAAAGTGGTTGGTCTGCTCCTCAGTTTATTAGTCATTTACGGTATGTTGAGTGAGTGTGAGTGTACGGTACGACTTGGCTGGGTGGAGCGACCGCTCCACTAGATTCGAACTATTATAATATGTATTAGGGCTATATCACAACATACAGCTGCGATTTGCAATACAATATGTCTTGTGATTTTTGAATCATATTTCTGTATTTTTAAATACTACTTGAACATGATTTACGTCTCAATATACCGAGCATTACGTTGAGATCAAGTCTTGAACCCACCTCAATATTTAATTTAAACTGTTTTTCCAGAATTCCGTGAGTTAATGTTGTTTTCACTTATTATTTTTCTTCAGTTTATGATAGTTTACAATTATCATTTTCTCCGTAAAGGCCAGCCATACTCAAGCCATGACTGAGTACAAGATTCTCATCTTACATTATTGTTAAGAAAACATAAAAGATTCTGTCAGTTGCCAAATGAGAATGTTAAATATTGCATAATTGCAATCTCTTATTGAAACTGTTTAAACTTTTCTTTATTGAGATTATTTTTTGAGCAAAAGTCTTGATCAGTAGTGAACCGTGTAAATCATAATCAAGACATTAAAATGTCAGATTTTTAGTTTCTATCCAGCCCAACTTATTACTTAACAAACACACAGCCACACTGTCTTCCAAACCTTACAGAAATGATAGTCTAATTGTTAATTGTCTATTTGAAAATTCGTGAAAAATATTGATAAATTCTTCTACTAAATTTTATTTGGTTGTCTGCATTCTGTAGAGCTAGATGTCAGCGTTCGTCTTTTTATTGCCTGACATCAAATGTGGAATATAAATGGGATGCTGTTTTTTGTTATGCGTCTGGGATAGTAAAAGCGTCCAGAATTTAATACATTTTTGAATTTTACTCGTCAGTCAGCCGAGAGGTTAAACTGAAGAGACAAATGATTTTTGGAATGAAGAATGGCGGATGAATTGTCAGGAATTGAGATCAACAAAAATGTTTATGTGATTTTATTGGTATGAATAAAAGATACAAGAATCTCTTGTCACATACTCTTCTAAATTTTATCCAGTTTGATTAGAAATTGAAAAAATTGCTCTAAGAGTTGGGAAAAGTTTGATTTAAATAAGTAGATAGATGAATAGGTAGATAGGTCGATAGGTAGATAATTAAATAAATAAATATATAATAAATAAACAAATAAATAAATAAATAAATAGTTTGAATATAAAATTGAAAACTGATACAGGTATCAAGAACACCACCTGTATAACTGGATAAAAGCTAGTAGAAAGCACAACTATAACTTCCATATTTTCCCTTCACTCGTGCTTTGAATATTGTTCCAGGTGATTTCTCCCCGATCTGTCACGATATCAGACTCATCTCACGCAGTCGCATTATTGCGTCGCTTGTATCTCATATTCTCGTGCCGTCGCGACGTTCGGCGTCGAAATCAATCTAGGCGTCGCGACGCGGGCCAGCATTATCGTGTTAGCTGGAGAATTGAAAGTCGCCTGCTGCTGGGCGGGGGGGGGGGGGGGGGGGGGGAGTGATTGGGGGGGGGGGGGGGGACTTGAACAACTTCGATTTGATTGATTAAGTTTCACCTTCTGTCACGTGGATCTGTCGAGTGTGAATGCTTTCGATCAAGATAAATTCAATATTCACCCAGGTTATTGAAATTAGAATTTCATTTAATTCGAGATAAATGGTATTTATGTTATACGACGTAAGTAATCAAAATTCGCAATTTTTAGGACATTTCTAGAGGGAGTTTTATACTTTGCTGTTGAAAAAAATTGTATCCTTATAATTATTATGCGAACAGTTTACCCATAATTTTCTCTCAATCGATATATTCAAACTTACTTAACATTAAATTGAACGTTAATAATTTTATGAACAAAACAGATTTTCGAATAATAATGTTGATTTTCCTCCATGTTTTATTTTCTTGTAAGTTATTTCAATGCAACGCAACAATTGGGTGGGTTTTCATGTTTTATAGTTCTGCTGCAGTGCGCGCAAATGTTTCCCCACTACTAAATGGGACTGACCTATTTCTATATAACTTTGTCACTTTTATTATCGACTTTTATTAATTCAAGTACCTAGTTAAATGTTTACGTATGGACGGTCAAGCGTAAAGAATAAAATTACACATTTGTCTTCATTAATTCCACACGTAGTCATTGTTGCTTCAAATTGTTTTCATATTAACTCTCTTTGCCCTATTATAAGAGAAGCACATAGGAATAATAGATTCAAAAATCTAAAATGATGTTTTATTTAGCTCTCAAAAATATATTCAAACAAAGTAATTTTGTTCCATTTTTTTTTTTAATATGAGTTAAACTAAGTTTTAAACAACTTTAATTATATACTTATCTGATAACTAATTAAAAAAACAATAATGTTGCTGTGTACAAACATTTCACAAACTGTGTTTTTACAGAATTTCAAGTCAATACAGCGGTAGCTGTGTATCTCATATTGTGGAGAAAATAATTGCATTTGAGGTGTTATGCTTTTGAAAGAAAATGCTTAATATGTTTTAATCCGACTTCATTCCAGAGTGGTTTCGCGCTTGGCGGATTTTTTCCCCATTTTCAACCAAGAAAAACCTTTAATTTGCTCTAAGCAGAGAGAACCTTCATATTGGTTAGAAAAACGCTATTACGAAAAGAGCCAAAGCACTCTGTTGTGAATGAGGCTTTATACTATTTGTTCCCAACGTAACAGTACGAAATTTATAGGTCGAAATTATTGACAATCGCACATTTTCCCTAAAGATTGCACGGAAAAATAGTAGGTATTGCTAATGAACCTACATATTGTAGCTTAGGTATCAATGCATGAACTTTAATAAATACCATATGTTTCTTCTGGTACATCAAGAAAGGATAAATTATACAAAATTGATGAATGTATTATCTGGTTGGTTGGAATATACTACAAGTTCCTGCAAGCTTAAATTTTTAATTTTATATATTTAAATCAAGTAATTTGATTGTATCTAACAAAACCGTTAGTTATAAGTTCTATGCATAATGAAATTGTTCTGTGATGTAAACTTGCTCCCAGATAATCCTGTCTGCCATGTTTATAAACATAGTGGCTTCCTGTGCTAATGTTCACGGTATACCAAGGTAGCTATAAATATGTGAAGAGCTATGTAAGAGGGCGGTAAGCCGCATTATTAGACAAGGGTCGTTGGAAAATAATTAACAACAGCTGGAATTATTGTCCGTTTGAATTCGCAAATTACTGTGGGTGGCTATTCCTGACTTTTGGTTTGCGACTGCGATATATGCTGTACAATACTCAGTTCTAAATGTTGATATTTTTGTTGACATTTTTGATAGCTTTTAAATTTAGATTTCGGAATGAATCAATCTTCAATATCTTTAGATTAGTTACATGTTTTATAAATTATAACTAAACTTTAAATTTTTTCAAAATAATAATTTTAAATTTTATTTAATTTCCCCATCCAACAATGTCAGGTTGGGGTGGGGGTGGGGGGGGGGGGGTTGAGGTTGCTCCACTATCCTCTTGGGTGCCCTGTTTTTCATAAAAGTATATATTTTAAAAAGTTATTAGAGAAGTATAAAAATATAAATTTGGTTTTGGTTTGGCAAATTAGTTTAATAATTTTTGTATATTAATCACATCAGTTTCTTTTCATAAAAAGATATCTTTAAAAATCCATTGGAAATGTCAAAACATAATTTTTTTCAATGTGTTATGTACTCAAGAACTTTCATGATAGGAGGAAAAAGCTCGAAAAACCTAACTTTCCAGACTTGTTATCAAGAAATTGGTCGCTTATTTCTTTCATTCTTGCTCTCAGATCCTACAAAATGTCGTGAACCTTTCAAAAGTCTCCACATTCAATAACTAGATGGAATATAAGTAGGTAAAGCGCTACCAACTGCTGAGGAAACCTGTTTCATAACATTTCTCTCGTCTAGATGTGTAAATTGAATTTCATGTTGACAGGAATTAGCCGGAATCGAACTAATGTGTTTTCCATGTCAGTTAACCAATCCGTCATGCAACTTGAGTTCTCGTTTTCAAGATGGCCACCCTTAATATATCATTCAATGATAAAGACGATTCTGAAAAAACGAGAGAATATGTTTCTTTTTTACTTTCACGGGAACATTTAAAATGCCAAAGGCAGGATAAAAGTTAGCTTTGGAAGTTGTTTATTTTGTATCTAAAATAATATTTGTTAACTTATTAAAAGTTTAGCTTTTAAGCCTACATATCCCTCGTCTATCTTATTTAATGAAATAATATTTATTATTGATCAAAGCAGTTGAAATTGTACGGGTCTTCGCTTCCTACCTTTTTATACGCTTTAGAATTTACACCAGTCAATCGTTTGTACGTGGTTTTCATTCATGTTTTCATTCGTGCTAAAATATATAAAATAATTCTATATTAACTCACCCACGTCTAAACTATGGCTTGAAATTAACCTTTAGACCACGGAGAAGACCAAGCTCAATATTCTAAATATTTTACTAATTTATCACAATCCGTGTGTTTGTTTTGCTACGTACTTCTTCTTTTTTCAATATCAAAGCAGTTCTAAATATTTTAAGAGAGTGAGATCCATCCTTTTAAATAGGATATCAATCGTATCTGAAATACCCCATCCATTTACAACCCATTCATTAACCAACATCTATGGGGTTTAGTTATTTGTTAATTGAACAAATACAAATGTATTTCTTCCTGTAAAAGCTTTCCGTTTCACGTACACTTATTTTTTTGCGAACAAAACCTGGTCATCGGATTACTTCTTTTTTGACTCTACACTGACAAATGTTTTCAGAGATAAAAAGGTGTACGTTGCTTTTCGTCGTTGTTTATTCACTTTTGAATTTATAACCTAAGAAAAACGACATCCTTTAGCACGTTATATATCGTCGTAAATACATCCGCCATAGCACATAGCCAAGAGTTTCTATACAGTAACGACAATGTAGCACCTTCGATCATTCTAATGCAACAGTAAAGTACAAGGACCTTGGAGGCTATTGTTGGAAGCGAGACCTTTTTCATCGGATAGAAAATACGTGGTGATAATCTATCATGCGACATTGACTGAACTGTGTTATTACATTTTATCATCTATCGAGAAGTTATAGATTATTATTCCGAGGATAATTTTACTGAAACTATGAATTAAACTAAATGGTTGGGTATTGGTTCGAACTTAGAGTGCGAATATCTCGAGGCAGAAATGCACTCAATCTGAGCGCAAATAGGAACTTCTGCTCTTGCCTAGAATCTTCATAGATCTCTGGAAACTTGATGCTGCGAATATCCTAGCTAATTCAGCAATTAATCACCAACGCGCTAAACCTACCAACTTCAGGGTTACTGTAACTACTATATTGGAAGATTCAAGATATCCTGCACAAAGCAGGAAATTATTGAGCGAGCGGAGCAAGCGTCTAAATTATTTATTATTATGCTAATTGATAGAGTATATCGCATCATTTTGTAAGAAAAACATAATCAACAACTAACTTTCAAAAGCTTGCTAGTAAACAACTTTGTATAATCTTTTTTTTTACATTTATGCAAGCGGAATAATATTCGTTTAAATTTGTTACACTCATTTTAAGCTTTTCATAATTACCTATTACTTTTGTAATGTTCTTTTCCAAATAGAAAAATAAACGATTAAAAACAAAAAATATAATAGTTTCAATTAAATTCTTCTAGCTCGTTACAGCTTTCTTCTTTAACGTCTCAATTTCAATTAGTTTCAGTTAATTGTAAAAACTTGTGTTGTACTGCTGAGCAATGCGTCTTTTCTAACAGCAGTAACTATCTCTTCTAGATTACAGTGGGAACAAATGAGCAAGGGTTTGAGGCTACATCCCCTAATGCGTTCGCGTATACGACTATTCGTCTTGAATGACTAAATTCCACCATAAAATTGCCAGACTCAGAACAAAGCAATAAAAGAAACGACATACGGAATGATTTCCTCTCTCAATCTAAAAGATTGAACAGTTTAAAACCTTGTTAAGTTGTCTCTAGTTCGGGGGCTAGAATGTCTTGGAAATATATTAACTCGCAGTTGTTTTTTGACCTTTGGGGTCATTTTTGAACGGTAATTGGACTGAAAACTCTCTGTAAATCATAATAAAGAAATATTTCCATTCCTTTATAAATTGAGTTCTCATTTACAGACTGAGAATTTTTAGGTCAATTTCTTGTGTGAAAAAATGTTAATAAATTAAATTTTAATGTCAGGTACTTGTTCCGAAATGGCATCCATTCTACTTAAATCGAAACGACGCTAGTGTGTCATCAATATTCCGCTGACAGACAGCTTTATAACTCAATCGTTTATAGTTACCATCCAGTTTTCATATACATTTCTATTCGATCTGTGATGTTTGAATACTCATTTGTCATTATGGATCGAATAAAATATTCTTAGAATTAACTCATAGTTACTGATTTATAACGCATGAATGCTGCATGATGTTAATGAGTCAATGCATAACTTGTCTTAAATGAGAACAAAGTTTATATTCAAATATACGATATATGACAAATGGATGCTCTGGCTAACCAGGAGTAGAAAATGTATCACTTTATATTAGTGAAAGTATTAGATATTAGTGAAATGAGTATCTTGTTGATATCTGATACTGACGGCTCTTAAAATCTCTAAATGAAGTCATAAATCGTGATCAAATGTCAAGATTCACGATGCTGTGTAGTAAAATATTTCTCAATTAAAATTTAACAGAGAATCTTCTTATACTTGTGCCGAGATGCCTTACATTCTACTGAAACTACAATACTGCGCCAGCGTGTCGTACATTCTACTTGATGCGACATAACGTTGAACCTGTCTCCATTACATTCTAGTAATGTGATGATAAACTTGTTGAAGTACACATTAATATTTCAAAATGTTCCGATGTCACTTCATGAGTAGTTGTTATTGATTTTGGTGAAGATGGAGATTTTGGCGTCTCGGTGAAGGTGATCTCAGTTGAAGTGACAAAGTTGTAGTCAAGAGAACTTCTCTTTAAAAAATAGCTTTCGTGAATATAGTATCTCTAAAATAATAATATTATAATTGGTTTTCAAATTCAGAATATCACTGGATTTTATATTAAGCGAAATACATTATCAGTGCCTACAAAATATAACCGTTCATAACTACTAGGAAATTACTTTTCTGAAGATCGGGCAACGCTTTTCAAAGAGCAATTCAAATTCAATTCAAATTGCTGGTCCAACAATTCTGCAAATTGCTGGTCCGCGAAACTTTCCTCAATGAATTGACTCCACAAGAGTCGCAATTAAAACCCTCTTCTTCTCTTCTGCCAACAGTGCAGCGGCTACACCGGCAATAAGTCGTGATTATAACCCTCTTATTCTCTTCTGCCAACAGTGCAGCAGCTACACCGGCAATAGGTCGTGATTATAACCCTCTTATTCTCTTCTGCCAACAGTGCAGCGGCTACACCGGCATTAAGTCGTGATTATAACCCTCTTATTCTCTTCTGCCAACAGTGCAGCGGCTACACCGGCATCTCGACGCGATGCTTCACGACGTCGGCGCCGCGACGCAGCAACGAGTCTCAGTGTCCGATGCTGCAGCAATCGACGCACCCGTCGCTCGCGACGACGAAGACTACGACAAACCATCGCCAACACCACCCTCCGTTCACCAACTCCACGCAGCACAAGAAACTCCGCTTCGTACTGGCGAAGGAGCGCAAGGCGAGCACGACTCTCGGCATCATCATGAGCTCGTTCACGATCTGCTGGCTGCCGTTCTTCGTCCTCGCGCTGATCAGACCCTTCGTCGGCGAGGGCGTCATCCCGCAGCTAGTTCTCAGCCTCTTCCTTTGGCTCGGTTACGCCAATTCACTCTTCAATCCCATTATTTACGCGACGCTGAATCGTGACTTTCGTAAACCTTTCCAAGAGATTCTTTACTTTCGATGTGGATCTTTGAATCATATGATGAGAGAGGAGTTTTATCAGAGTCAATACGGTGATCCGGAGCAGTACTGTGTGATTAACAGTGGGCCGGTGGTTGATACGGTGGTGAGAGTCGGTGGTGAAGAAACTGGAGACGAATTGGGGGATGAAGAGTACGATGTAGTGAATACGAACACAAATTCACGACCCGACGATGAGTCTTTTCTATGATAGGCGATTGTTCGTGATATGTTTGGTGTGTTGAGGATTGAAAGGGAGTTGATTTAATTTTATATTTCTGTCTTTGAAGATCTCGACGATTAGATGTGTTTGTTTCGAATTGGAGTGAAGTGAACTTGAAGAAAAGAGCTTAACTGCTGTGATGTGAGGAACTTTACAGGGAATTGAGTGTCGTAAAGTGAAAAGAAGATGAGAATTTTTCTTTGAAGCTGAGTGGATTGGCGTTACATTTGGCGAGGATCAAGCTGTGTTGTATTATTTTCAAAAGATTCGTGACTTTGGAGAAAAGTACCGTATTTAGTTTTTTTTGTTTCGAGAGTATTGCGCGCTAATTTGAATTTAAAGACGTTCCCGAGTGATTATTTTATAGTCTAAATTATGTTTTCGTTATCTTTGTGATATAATGTATTAGACATTGTTATTTGGTTGTAGAGGAACTGCATTCTTGATTTATCAATCGTCACCTCAAAATAAGAACGCAAATGAGAATCAATACGAATATTGGAGAATTCTGACATACCTGGAGAGTTAAACTCATTGGACTGATATTTTTTATTTTCATCAAAATCTAGTTTTCAACCGTTCTAAATAATACTTTTTTTTCCTCGTCTGAAATTAAATTCAGATTCTGGTTGAATGAAATGCAGGAATTTCATTTTTATTTCCTCCTTCAGACCGATTTCCCTGCGGTTAAGAATTATGTTTTATTGAATTTGTGAAATTGAAAACGAGCAATTGAGAGGCAGTCTTCGCCGAGCGCATTTCCCTCTCTTCAGAGAGAATTCTCAACTTCGACTCGAGTGGAACATTTCCGTCTCGTTCGTGAGAAAAAGTGCTTCTTTTTGTTATGTTTGTATGTTTAATTGTATTTCTAGTCATCAACGTCATATTTGTTTTCGTATATTCCACCGTATTCTGTACTTATTTGAATAATTGGACGTCGTTACCCCAGAGTTTGCCTAGTCACCGCTGCGGGAAGCAACTCAGAAAACATCGATTCCAAAGAAATCATCGCTCTAGTAGTATATTGTGACCTATTATTGTATAACAGACAATATTCTTCTATTTATATATGGGTGACATTAAAGTTCTTTTGTTGCCCTTTAAATACCATTATCTTAACTTGTCATTCAACTTTTGAACTCGCTCATTTGGAAACAAAAGCTGTTACGTGGAAAACTCCTATGAAGAAAACTCTAAACAGTTAACCTGTTTATATTGTTTTATAGCTATGACCTATAAATTAATTAGTAAATATCATCTGATGCTTATAAAAGGTCGTAGTATCTATTTCAATTCTGATAGTCACCAACGAATGATCAACTGAAAAATAACAATGGCCATTCTTCTTATTAAATCTCATAGGTAGTCAAATAATAAAGAGGACGATGCCATCATACATATTCAATATTTTTAGTTTAAATATCTATTTAAATCAAAACTGAAACAATTGTACTTCTAATCTATGTTAGAACGTAATTTAGAAATCACAAATTCCTGTTTAAACATCAATAGATTTCAAATGGTGTATCAAAATGTTAATCAGAAGTTGGTCATTTCAGTTCACCCCAAAAATACAATATGCTTAATAGATCGTGCCATTATTTATTCAGAGATTGCAGCTGTAATTTCAAACACGTTATTTATTTTTTCAAAGAATAGTTCCTATATAGAGATTCTCGGTCAATAGTTTTAATGTGCGTAGTAGATTATGAAATGTTTCTTCAGCTAGTGCTTATTTCCTGTGAATAAGCCAAAGCACCTAATGCAACCAAGAAACTCCACGTTCTAATCAAAGATGTCATGCCAGAGGGTTTACTGACCATCAACGGTCAGATCTGATGTCAAATCGGTCATGATTTTATTGTTCATATTCTCTAACAAACCGAGGGTTTTGAAATGTCGTCTGACAATCAAAGAAGTGAAATTTATAGGATTATGCCATTTGAGAGGACCGCGATATAAAAATAATAGAAAATTACATATTAGCTCTCTGTCTATCTTCCGTGCTCTCTTATAGATGGCGTAGAATTATGTTACAAAAGACCAGTGTCATAAAACCTGCAAAATACATAGTTTTGTGGTGAACAATTTGATTTTAAATCCCAAATGGACCATAACTAAAGTTAAAATCATATTTTAGTAACAGAGCTACTGTGCGTGAACCCCCCCCTAGTACGTACCAAAGAATATTAAAATATTAGTCACTACGAAATTGTAAGAAGAATATAAATCTATACTTTACCGTTACTGCTAAATATTGAACTGTGCTTAAAACAAAGATGTACTCTCCGAACACCCAATCGCCAAGTCGTTTCCTATTGACGATCGGGTGCTCGTTCTACGTAAACCTCGTTAGCAGCTACCGAGTATGATTGTGAAAGCTATATATTTTGTACATGTGGCCACCTGAGACAAAAAAGTATTAATTAATTATTAATAACAGAATTACCATTCAGTGTGACCTCTAGATTGTGGAATGTTTTAGTATATCGTTAGATTAAGTCTATGCCTGAAAACTTAAGGCTCTGTGATGTAATTTCTAAACTACAAAGCTATTTGTACTACCGTCTATCTCTTGACACAACATGTATAGAATATAAATGATAATATATAATAAGTGAAGCACAACAAATATATAACAGTAGTTACAAATGAAGTTATGTGTATATAGTTTAATTTATTCCTTAAATTCCTTATGTTTCCCAGTCATTGAATAGATAAACTCGTCTATGAACTTTTAATAGTTATTGTAGATTACTACATACCACCATTTTGTCAGCTATATTGAAAGCTATGTTTAATAACACATTAATTATACGTAATTGCAATACATTTACTAATTAAACACTGTTGTTTGTAGATGTAATTATATAGTCACGAGATACAAAAGTCTGTATGTAGTAAATTACATGGGCGTAGAAATGGAGGGGTGAGGGGATTAGAATTAGCTAGATGATTTTAGACATCTTGAATCAATTACATTCAAATGCTTTCATTGCATTTTAATAGTTTTATTAAATAAGAGACAAATCGGATCAGAGATACCTAAGGACGAAACATTTACATTCAAGCCCACTACAATATAACTACTGTGTAGCATAGTTGAACTCATTATGGCTAGAGTAGGTACTGAGCAGACCAATTGATCTTTACTCGAAGCTATAACTAACTACACTGAATTTATAGACAATAAAATAAAGAATAATGGTGGGATTCGTTTGGTAATGACATCATTTCAAAGATACTCGTAAATCTCTCACATTTCAAGGAATTGCGATTTTCGAGTTCGATCAGGATGGAGTTGATTATAGAATTGAATCATTTTCCATCTACTTTGAAAACATATAATTTTTTAGTATTGTTTAACGATGCAATGTTCCTGCAACTATAAACAGCTACGGATGAATGATTGTGATGGTGATGGAAGGTGAGAAGGAGGATGGGAACCTTCGCATCATTTGCCTCGCGAACTGCTGCGAGACTTACTGTGTGAGAGTTCCTACCTGAGCCGCCATCTTGCTCCGTGATATCACTTCCATGCTGTTTAATTAGCCATCAGCGACATATCGATTGGTCTAAGTTAACAAAGGGAATTTATTCGGAATTCATCGACAATAGTTCGTATTGACAAACGAGCGAGATTCAAAGAAATCAACAAAAGCTTGTATTTTCTTCCATTGAAACTTATTGAACTTCGAAGAAAATTGTTATTTGATTAGTCTTTGAAATATCGTGGGTTCGTTGACAGAGATGTCGGAGAACAATTGAGGGGCGGCATGAAGAGTCAAATTAGAAGAAAGCAGAGCGTTTGTTTATGGCATGAATGAGACAAGTCGATTTGTGTCATTCATGCTGCCGGCTCTCAATTGTGATCGTCGTCATTTCAATATTGAAAATATCATCACTGTGGGAATTATTAAAACATCAAATTAATGCTGAAAGTCAAGATGTTTTAAATAAAGAACATCTCAGATTAATCGAATCATGGGCTAAACTTAATTGCACTCAACGAGGGTAAGAAAATTAAAGCTAAATGCACCTACTTGCTTTTATAGCAGACCGTACAGGTTGATGAAAGAAATTTTTACCTGTTAGATTTTAGACAGTGACGCAATCAACAGACAACTGTTAAAACATAAAATCAAAATGTGCTCAATTTAAAACTTCGCGTAAGCATTTTGAAATTGAAATCGATTGTTTTTATAGTGAAATGATGGGGTAATGCATGTGTGCTGTTTTACTGTATCGTATTACGTATATCACTGAATCTAAAAGTATTTACTTGTGGCATAGCTTACTTACAGACAGTTGAAGAATATTTTCAACATTTTAAAATACACCGTTTTCAATACGTTCTCCCTTTATTTCAAGGAACAATATTTTCTATATTATGAAAGCGTGTTCAAATACCTGCGTTTTATAAAACATTTAATATCTATCGCAATCTCTATAGAAGCTAGAAATATTTAAACAAAGCAGTTTTGTGAAAACGTTTTGTATCTAGCGTAATTCGATATAAGCTGAAATTACGGTGAAACAAAAAATAAGATTTTAAGAATAATAAAAGCTTCATATCATGTTTCATCAAAATGTAATAGGTCATGAAAAATCTTCTGTTGATTTGACGTTGTATGACCCTCAGCTTTTCAAAACAGAGAATTCAAATTTGCAATAAAGAAATTCTTATTCAGTGGGCAGTTGTAAATATGTGCAGGGGGGTAACGTGATCCCCCGATACGATATTTTAACCGTGCATGGAATAATTGGGTAATCCTAGAGGGAACTCTTTTATCTACACAAAAAGCGTGTTCGTAATTGTACAGTTTTTTCATCAACATATTGATCACGTTCTTTTTTACCGTGACGCAACACGTATTTTGAAAACAATGTATTCGTGAAAAGGAAAACTTCAAGTCCAATTAGTCTCCAAATTGCCTTCCTTTACTTGCCTAAAACATGTTCGCGAAAGCTAACGCCCATTTCCTAATTTCAACTCGAATCTACCTTGCATATTAACAACCTCCCACACGTTTAGCTGCAGAGTTCAAGTATTTACTAACTTTTTCAAAGTTGCAGTCCGAATAACTTGTTTTGTTGCATGTATCGAATGTCGTGCGATGCAGTGTTCGTTTTCAAAGTTGCAATTACTTCAATAATCTTGCTATTACTTAACGACCATGTTTCTCGCTTGCACAAAGTTCGTGATTTACTTCATTTCGTTGCTAAAATATCCAACACATTTAGTTGAGTCATAAAACATGTATATTGCTGATAAATGTAACAGGTGTAATATTTAAAAACACTTCATTTTATTTTCATATTCGTGATGTCTTTTGAATTATATAAAGCAATATTTATTTTCTGTAATATAGGTAACATTTTTACATGAGAGACGCCACACAATCTTCTTCCTTCCCTCTTTTCAACCCCAATTAATATTTAATCATTTTATTTCTCTTCTTCATCTCTTTCTCTTTGCCCTCCTTTTTAGTTACTGTTTTCCCACCATCTCCACTCTTTACTCCTTATGCCTTAAAATCACTTTTTATCCTTCTTTTGCTCCGGTTATATCTTGGTGGACGCAAACATCTCTTACTATATACCAACTGTTAATTATGTTTGAAATTAAAATATATTTACAAAATATACAACTTATTCCAATCGACGTATTCTTGTGTAATAACAAGTTAATATTTTTATAAATTTTCTGAAGAAAGTCTATAGACTCCTTTAAATGAGCACGCACAAATCTGTTTACCTAATTTTATCATAAGGTTACATCTAATCAATGACTTATGACTGTAAACAACACACACCTACTACAATATTATGACCTTGTAAACACGTTGTTGCTTGTAAAATGTGCGTGTGTTTTCGTGTCATTTTAAGTGATCAATTCCAGAAAAAGATACCGTGTGCGTAAGCAACAGCTGATAAGGTATGACATATTTAGTCGCGACAAATGTAGCTTAGAGGTCAGTACACTAATTGTAATGATAAAAAATACATGGTTAAGGGGCGTTAAATATATTTGCATGAACAACATGATCATTTAACCTTACATACTTTGAGAAACTAAATTTAATCATGTTGCTTCCTAAAATAATCGTCGAGTGTATTAACTCGACGATTTTTCAAATATGTATTATCAAAAACTATGAAAGCACAATGGCATTACATGGAAATGAATGAACATTTTATGCAAAACAAAAAAGTGTCAATAGGCTAGTACATGAACATTCCAAAATTTCGAAAAAGGTGAGAGTGAAAACGTGTATTAATAATAATAAAACACTCTCAATATAAAATGATTGCCACTTGGACGAAGTATAACTATACAATCAAATAAAAATAACAATTTAAATAACATGAAGTGAAAAGAACATGAAATACAAACCCTATACAATAAAACAATTGGTAAATAAATATACAAATAACTTTGAAATTAATCAAGATTATGAGGTCAATAATGATGATGATGATTATGATGATTATGATATAAGTAAAAAGCTAAAATGGACTATAAAGATGATTAGGTTAAATAGAAATGGAGCCCTTGAGTGTTCTCTTCACTGTTCACTGACCTTCCTCAAAGCATTCAATTATTGGGATCAATTGTTATATTCTGTTTTAATGTGCTCGTTTGTTATTAAATCTCTTTATTAGATGCACGATGAAATACTTCCAAATCAATCAATTAAATAAAGTTTATATTTGTTACAATAACTTCCGCGCTGCGGTCAAAAAATACTAGAATTTTACAGAAGCTCAACTTGTGTAATTTCTCTCTTAAAAAATCAATAGCATCTTAAAACTTAAAACTTTGACACTTGAAACTTTGATGTTTTCATTTTTTTCAACAAAATAAGCATCTATCCAAACCGATTGATTATGAGTTCGATGAAATCATCCCCTTTTTTCCATAGGACTCGTAATTGCTTATATCGCCTCCAGCTAATCCACAGAGCATAGGTAAGTTAATTGGGCCCTATTTCCAGCACGTATTCAGCGAGCGAATTGAGTCGATATAACGCCACATAATTCACGATTAACTACTCTTTAGCAATTATCCAGGTGATATACGGAGTGTTAACGTGCTGTTAAGAATGTTCTAATGGTGTGGAGAAGAGAATTAACCTCTAATTTACGAAGCTATGACATTATGTTTGCTGCTAAGATGGATGCAATAGTTTAGAAGTTAGGTTGTAAAAGGTGAGGAGAAAGCAAATAGTCCAGTTGTTGGCGACGTTTTATTTCTGAGGAGTGAAATAAGGAGAAGGTAAGTGAACAAGACATATTATCTTGTTTTTAAGATTGTTGTTTTCAGGAGGATAACACTTCAAATTGGACATATTTTCGCTACTTTCTGTGAGTAAACTTCGTAGATAAGAGGAAAATAAAGGATCCTCATTTTTTTGAATCATTAATTAGTTTTTCAATTATGACCCATATCATTATTTGTGTAACTCAGAAATGCAACAGAATAATACGATGCTTTCTAATTTACGTGACATTGAAAAAGAAATTATTTAAATTTGAAAATTATCGAATCAAAGTTGATTAATCCAGATAATTCAACGATGTTTTCAAGAGAGAAATATACTTCACTGAAAACATACCTATTATAGAGTCGGTGACAGGCAAAGATGAACCCACTCTAGCATGGGCCGGCCTTTACCTGGCTATGTTAAACTGGGTTCATCTTTGCCTGTCACCGACCGTAGGTATACCTACCTCACACAGCATTAGTGCAGTTGGCCGCCACTTAGAGCATCGGCTGGTGCAGTTAGTTGACAACTCATCTTCGTCTGTGAATGATGATGTTGGAAATGAAGATGCAGAAAGGGAATGATCATGAATGATGCAAGGTTATGTTGGTGGCCAATTAGTGAGAAACCTTACCAACATAATCTCTCGAAAGAAAAAAATACCTACGAGAAAGTAATTCAGAACTTTACCGCTCTTCCGTAGGTATTGAAGATCCACAGCATTAGCACTTTTATAAAGTAAGGTAGGTACATTTGGCCAAAGTAAAAACGGGGTTCAAAAAACGGATTGACTGATCAAGATTTGATGGCCAGCAGCCAATCCGTTTCGTTGGAATACCTTTTTTTACTTTGACCAAGTGTAATGGGACGTATTATACTATTCCTTGATAATCACGAGGAACTATAATCACTATAGCCCGGCTCGGACTTCGACCCGGGTAAGTCGCTACGGCCAATGCTCTGTGTTTAAGAAGGTGTATGTATGCAAGTACTAGTGCAAGTAGTAGTGTGAGTGTAGTACTATTGTGTCGTGTGTACGTCATTGTTTGCACGTACACCATCTAGTCAAGAAGCTTGTTAGTGACATTAACTCTATGCCATTGACTAAATTAAACGCGGTAAAGACAATTACCGTTTCATGTCAACACAGGTCCGTGGTAAGTGAACTGCAATACAGTTAATTGAAGAAAATAATAAGTAACAGGCTTTGGTTTTAATCTAGAACAAACTCTAAAGTTCCTGTTTGGTATCTGCTTTGCTGGTTATTTTATTGGACCTTCAAGAAGGGCCGGTGGATGCGACGTTTTGTCGACTGTTCTTTCAACATCGGCCATTGGTCCATTTGCTGTCACTTGTGACAGTATTAATGTGATACATCAGAAAAGAAGCTATATCAACGTGTGCTATTTTAAAAGTTTAGCCCGAATTCGAAATAATTTTCTTATAATTCCCATATTAAAGATTGTTAACTCTGATGTCATAAAACTGAAAACTCATTATTGTGGGAGTTGGAAATTACAGGAGATTACATTAGTCTTTTATACTTAAATATAGTTTAAATGTTGGAAAAAGTTTTTTGAGATGGTAATTTCATTATTTTGCAATCGATTGAGTAATCGGAGGTATGAAGAGTAGGTACCAGAAACAGGTTTTAAGATATTCAGGATTAAATTTAGTATATATTTGATGTCACATTTGAAATGCAACGGTAATATGTGTATGCATCATAATTAATTGTAATTTAATATACCATGAAACATTATAACTAAGTGCACTATTGCAATATTTAGACTGCAACTAGTATTTAGACAGTTGACTCACTGAGCTTTAATGAACAGCAATATTCGAATTGTGTCGGACATAATTCAATCAAAAATGTAAAATAGTTTTCAAAGTCCGTTTTATTGCACTTTGTGCACCCCTGCTTAATAACGACACTTGCATGCATGGAGCGAGAGCAAAGGTTGCAGCTAACACAATTATTTGCAAGTGCATTTGACATTGATGTATGCATTATTTAATACACTTTATCACATATAGGTATAATGTACAGCATTCAGACTGCATTATTCTTAGAGTAAGTTATGCAACGTCGTAAAGTAAAGTAGAACATTTGAAGATAATCGACGGAAGTGTCAAAGTCTTGCTCTTTGTTTAGGAAGGCGAAGAGGGGACTTAAAACTCAAATGTTAGGTGGAAAATTAAAATTTGATTTTCATGCTTTTTAAAGCTGGGACTGAGTTTGTGTTTGTATCGAGGTTTGAAAAACACATTGATATTACATAAGTGAACGTATTTGTAGTGGTCATATATTCAGAGTTAGTAATTACAATTTTGTTAACGTCAGGGACACTCAAATAATTCAGGTTCTGGAGTGTATCACCAAACACTGAAAATGTCACAGTATTAATTTGAAAATGAAGGTGAAACTGAAATCCGTTGTTCCTGTCGTATAAGGGACTTAGCAAACAAGCAAGTTGATCAATTATAATTAAAGTACAACTAGATTGTCAAACTTTCAAGTTTAACTTTACTTTAAATGTCTCGTCTAAAATCGATAATGGTATTCTATTTGATAATCTTCCATTTCCTTTCGAAGGTTTTAGTTTAAAAAAAAATGTGAAGCAAACTTAACTTTCTTTCATTTAAGTTTCGCGAAAGTTTTCTTTTCAATCAACTTAACTTGCTTTTGTAAATGAGTGTTTTGGAATTAAATGCTAACAGATTTGCTTGTTCCTAAATATCTTCTCGCGCTATTTCATTAGATAGGTACTTGAAACTGTTTTCCGATATGATTATATCACAGATTCATCTCGAAATATTTTAATTTCCTGAGATTGAAGAAAGATTTTCAAGCTGAATAGATATATAAACAAAGGACACCAGGCAATTTTCTTCTCCTATTAACTTTTTTCCACATTCCAGAGATTAATTGAGTAGATAAGCTTTTTCTGTTTACCTCGACGGAGTATATTTATAACACAAAATGAAAAGAAAAAGCTTAACTTGAACTGAAGAAACTTTCAAGTTCTAACGGCGTTTATTTTCTATTTTTATTTAGCTCAATTCAAACAACTTGATCCTAACAAAGATCAATGGATTTCCAACTTCACCAAGTCATTAAGGATGATTTGCTTCAATCGTCTTTGATTCTCTGGCATTCTGGACTTCAGAATATTGAAATGCTGTGAGAAACGCGGTAACAGGTCACCAATTGCATCGTCATCCATGCTTTACCAGTTTCAATCCATAGACTTCAGTATATGGGTTTTCACATACACGTAGTTAAATAACTCGAACCAGTGTTAATAATTTTTTTATTGATTTTGGAATTTCTTAAATAATGATAGGCATTGCTTGTCAGTTGTTTCACGAAATATTTAATCTTTTGGAATTTTATTAAAACTTAAGTCACCTCACGGATAATTTTAAAACTCCCTGTTAAATGTGATATACAACGGACATCGTAGCTGTGTCCAGATTCAATATTGGAACTATACCTTCATACAAATCAGTTCCAGATTGTAGATAACATCGAATAACCTATTTAAGATTCACATTAAAACGCGGTAACCAATTTCTCTCTGCCTCCAATCAATTCTATCGGATAAAATCTTTGAATGTACAAAATGCTCGCGAATGTCAAACATTCGAAAGAACTTTGGAAGCTCGTTCTCCTCTGAAAATCCTTTTGGCGCCTGTTATCCTCCTGCTCTCTTCAATGATGCATAGACCGTCTACGTTCTCTCGAAACATCACAATCTTCTTTCTAGTGCCATCAAGTCGCTCTGTACATACATAATGTCAATGTCATCCATCAGCTATGGTTTTTCCTATCCAACACTTGTTTGCTTCAAATGTTCACTGCACAGATGTGGCTATTTGCTAGACTCGGCTGACTTGACATATTGTAATATCATTCATCTATGTAGATTGAGGCATATTGTTAAGATGGTAATACAGAAGTTCAGGGGCACGTGTGTGTGTGTGAGAGAGAGAGAGAGACAGAGAGAGAGAGAGAGAGAGGGAGAGGGGGGGGGGGGGGAAGAGGCGCCGGCGCCATGCTGGCACGAGGTGTGAAGGAAATAGATTTAGAAATGTTTTCTCTTTTGTTCAGTGGATCGATTTTCATTTGAATCGACGTTCGTTTACTTTTAGGTCGCTTGCTTTCATCTTTATTGGGGAATTGTCAATAATAGCCAAGGTTTTCCGGGTCATTTGAAGTTTAAAATCCGTGTTGGTAAGACCAGAGTGTGGGCGTTTACCCTAACTCTTAGCATAGCGGTTTTAACACTTAGGACTTTGTTGGAGTAATAGTTTACTAGTTATAAATGGATCTACAGATATTTTAAGAATTCATTTATTATACACATTACTAACGATTTTGCCTAAATGTTAGTTATTTCTAAATACAAATCTTATGTTCCCTTAATTTATAAAATTTTTACTTGTTTTTTGTGTAGTTTTGCAACCTCTTTAGGTATATCTAGGTATGTAGTTTTTAATAATTTCTTCTGTCTCAATTTAGATGTAGTACTTATTAACTACTTTATGATAAGTGGACAGCGATGGTTTAAATTTTCCTCTTGTCCACTCCCTAACAGACGCCAATGAATATTATCAAAAACAGACGGATTATTTAAAATAATTTCTATAATTGTGAGCACTCGAAGGCGCTATTAATAGATCGTGATGTTCAGTGAATGAAACTTGTCATTGTCATTCCTCGTGAATGGTTTGTAAATTTTTCTCTCTGATAACTACCAGACAGTGACGTAATTATCGTTTCCAGTCGAACGAAACGAACATTTTTTTTTATTCTCATTGCAAGTCAGAGTAATCAGTTCGTTTCGTTTGTCATAAAATGTCAAAACAGCGTCGCTGCATTCATCATAATTTGTTTCAATCAGTCTAAATCCGTCGTGACATTTTAACTCAAAGTAATAAGTACATTTGATATTTGCTATCAAGAACCACTAATAACAGAAAGCTTATAATATGTCGTTAATATCAACAGTTATTGACATTTTACGGACTTTTCTGTGTTTGGACATATTGGTAAAATTTCTTGTTCAAGGAAAATTCATATATTTTATCACTGCTGCTTTGACGAATTTCGTTTCTTCTCCTTCAAGGTCTGTAAGCAGAAACTTGTAGACGGATATGAAGGGTATACAGGGAAATAACGCTGTAAGTCACATTCAGATGAAACTGAGATAGGTACACGAAGTTTTTGTTGAAACTTGTAGGCTTCATTACAAATCGATATTTCAATTGCGTTTTTCAAGACTTTGTGGCAATATTTTCTGAAAACCGAGGGTATATTTCGAAAGCTCATAAAAATGGACTTAATGCGTTCTTTCCCTGTACTCTTCATATCATTTCGCAAGCAATACAAATGCTCGCTTATCAATGCGTTACACAACGCGTTTTCCTAGTATTAATTATGTCCATGTGAAAATATATATTGCTACTAACTTGAAAATATCTTGAACATGATGTTAGTTAAAAATTTAACTCCAAACTTGATTTTAAAAAATCGTGTAATTCTGTCCTAGGTCATAATCTCTTCATCTTTAATATCCGCCTGAGACTCGAACTGGCGACCTCTAGACAACACTGGCGTCGCAGTTCACGACGTCTGTCAGCTGCACGCGACGCTGGACGTCGGTGTAAGCGTCGACGTCAGCCCAACAACAAGCGACCCCAGCAACAATGGCGTCTGTCAGTGACACGATGTATGAGTGGAGTGAAAAGATCCAGAGTTGAGAGGAAGGTGTTGGCATCTCTTCAATTACAACCTTCCTTCTCATCGCAGGAGTGCGTCTGCTGACCATGTGGTTGTCTCGACAAGAAAGCTGAGCCGGAACAACCCTGTAACAAACAAATGTTTCGAATTTTATGTGGAAAGTAAATACTTGTATAGTTCTATCTAGCGACATCTTCAAATGTTGATTCTTTCCCTTTTAAATGGCCTCAGGCTGGTTACTTTATGGTTTAGGTAATCTACAAAGAATATAGAACTTGATGGTAACATCTTCTTCCAGCCCACTGAGCAAAGTCTTCATCTGCGGAGCGGTAGCCCCACTCAGCCAAGTCGTTACACTACACCTCTAAATACACACATAGTTTCATACAACTTACCTATACCTAAACACTATGTGGACACAAACTACTACGAACTACTGAATCTCAAAAATTGAAAATCTCACATTTTTGGCATTATCCTAAATTAATCATTGTCATTGTTTACGATCTAGAATGCCGTGAAGACCATGTTTTTGTACTCCCTAACAGCCTCATGCTAAAAAGAAGTTGCGCCCGCAAGTAGAAATTTGCGGATGTCAGTCCTCAACACCACAAGACCGTGTGCTAATAATCTTATGGACGGAATCCAGTAGACTCTGGGCACTTGCGTCGATAAATCTAAAAATTCTTTTGAGGATGAGGCTGTAAATCTTTATCTACTCCATCTCTATCTGGAAGAATATCCAGTAAACAGCGCACAGCATAAACGATTGAAGCGCATAACCTGATATTTTCACCACATGTGCACTTTTGGCGCCTGATGTGCTCTCACCCTTAAGACATTTTGAGCTTCCATTTTGAAACCGGATGAGAGGTTATTTCTTGAAAACATGCTGGACCAAAGAGGTTATAGTCGATTCCTACTAGAACATCTTTGGCTGGTCTGATTGAAACGAAAAGAATCAACGTGACATTGTATAAATTAACAAATAAGTACATCAATCAGTAATCGCTTATCACTTACCTTCCTCCTCAACCATCGCCTTAACTTTGCCTAACTCCAACTACGAATATTCGTGCTGTTACTAACAAGCTTCCTTGTAACTAATTTTAATTAATTACTCTTTGCCCCCCGGATTACGTCTCGCCATCTGAAGGCGTCTCGGCGTGTTTTTGCCGTCGCGACGCGTCGCTCTTGACGGGCGTTTAAACCGACGGACGTCGCGATGTGGAAGCCGCTAATGAGTTGATGAATCCTCCGTCCGGACTCATCTCGTCAGAGTCGACCACAAGGACAGTGACTTCCTTAGATTCCTTATACATTCCTTAGATATTCTATTGACAAATATTTTGTCATTTGGACACTATTGGTGCAGCTAACACCAGTCGAACCGTAGTGGAGGTAACACAATAGTTTTCAAAAGGTAAACACTTGTTCCTTAATAACATCTTAACTTTTGAGTCATACAAATGATGAAAAATGTGATTTGTTTTATATACCTAGCTATTTTTTCGACCTTATCAATATCAATATAAACACAAACTTATAAATTCAATTGAGCCCAAAGTCAACTCAAAGCTGCAATAAAGGGAACATTTAGCTTTAAGTTGCGTTTGGGCCCAAGGATTTTATTTGCAACCTAGTGTTAACTTTATTAATATTTTAATTTTTGTAATATTTGAAAATAGATTGATTTAAAATGTATAACGATAGTTAGGAAATATTATTCCTTGTGTAAATCTTTGAGTGCAGCGTACTCTCAGTCATTAATAATTCTTCATTTTCATTCTAGCTATACGATGCCATGCAGAAAGCTTTAAGTTTACGTCATTTTTCAATCGAGACGTAAAAACAAGAAAGACGGAACAAGACGGCACAGGTTGGGTGAGTGGTTAACGCCCTGAACTTGTATTCCGGAGGCCCGGGTTCGATTCACGCGGCCGTCCTTCCTGACTGGGGTTTTTCGTGGTTTTTTTCTCAGTCGGGCAAATGCTGGGAAGGTACCCTACTAATAGGCCGCGACCGCCTCCTTCCCACCTTCCAGCCTTACCTACTCTTCACCATCATCTCCCAATCATCATCATCACCACAATCATTCATCCGTCGCAACAGGCGCGTAGGAACTACTTTTGCCATGGGGGGGGGGGGGGGGGATTGCGACACCCGGAGGGGGGGGGGTCTGGGGGCTGCGCCCCCCCCCCCAGTTTAAGCCCCGCAGAGCGTTTTTTAGAATTTAAACCATTTAAAAGTGATTCTGGGGCTCTAAAATGCCCAAACTGAAGCAAGAAACCCTCCAATTGTTGCCCCGCAGGACATTTTTTTTAGAATTTAAACAGTTTTTAAGTGATTTTTGGACACTAAACTTAATTTTGTTTGGTAAATGGGGGGGTCAGCCTGCTCGAGTGGGGGGGGGGGGATAATCCCCCCCATCCCCCCCCCCCCCCCCTTCCTACGCGCCTGCGTCGCAATTAGCCTCGCTGCAGAAGACAAAAAATAGAATTATAACAATTGTATGAGTTTTCTTTAGATCTAATGGATCTAATGGATCATCCCAATTTGGATGTCGCTGATTCATATCAGTTGATTAGGGCATTGGTGTAAACCCAAAAGTCTAGAAAGCAATCATTTTTAGTTGATATTAAATATTTTAAGGGTTACCATCTACATCTTGTTTTCGCGCTCTGGGAACACAAAATCCATCCTCCATTTTGTAAACTTGTGCCTAACTTGAGGGCGAGTTGTGCATGATTTATATCATCATCGACTCAACTTCCCACTAAAAGCTGCAGCGATCGGCAGACCTGTGGAGAAGGGATTACATAGAAAACTTCTCAAACATGAATATATGATAAGATAAAACTTACAACCGTGGAACAAAGCAATCGTGGTTTTACTCTACCGTAGCTCGTTTAAATAATGTGATATTCACTCTCTGCACACTACAGCGATAAATTCAAGACATTGACGCCTGTTGTGGAGAGTGCTGTAAAATGTTACAAAGTTCATGCCTAAGAATTGAGGGATGATTAAAATTGTATAGGGTAGGTAGTTGTAATTTTTAATGTATGAGGAAGAATGTTAAATTAACTGTAAAACTTTGTTTACTACTACGATGATGAAATTTAATGTCGGAAATTGGAATTCAGTGCCGACAGGTTTCATCGCAAAAGATTAAGTCTAATAAACAGTGGAACAACATAATTAAAATTTAAAGGAAGGGAACCCTCTGGCGTTCCTCCTATTCCCCAATTGTACAATATTTGTATATATAAAACTAGGAAAACGCTCAGTGTAACGCGTTGATGAGCGAGCACAGAACATGCAACATCCCCATAGAAACGATGCACGACACGACACAAGACGATTTTCTCTGCAATTTTTCAATCTCCATAATACTCTGGATGAATAACAGATCCATTGTGTCGTGAAGTCTTACCTACATACCTTCTCCAGTTAACTCGTAAAATTACAATAAATACTTGACTGATTGGGCTAACAATATGTAAAATTTAATATTAAGTTGGTCTTGATCACCATGCAAAATTTGAACTTAATGTGAACATTTTGATTGTCGACCAATCAGAAGATATTATTTAAACTTAAACCAATTAGAGGATTTGTCCTTTGTACTGCATCCGATTTTATGCGCTAGCTCAAAAATGCTTTCATTTTACTTTACATTGTGGATAGCTTGGCTGCTCTACAGGCCTTGCCTTGGAACAGAAGCTTAAAGAAGGCAGGGATGACAATTTAGTATACATTTTTCAAGATTACGGAATAAAATGACCTTTAAATGACAAAACTTTTGAAAATAACGACAGATTAGACTGAAAATTGGCAAAAATACCTAAAATGTTGGTACCAATGACCACGCGAAGTTTTAAGTTGATCGGTCAATCTGTTCTAGTTTAAATGTCAAAAATCACATGAAAAATGGTTTTAAATTTGAACCAATAGGAGGATTTGGCTGAAACTTTTTATGATTGGGTACAATGTTGGTTGCAATGTTTTTGCTAAATTTCAAATTGATCAAAGCAACCAATCAAAAGATAATTTTATTAAAATTTGAACCAATCACAGGATCCCGTTCAAAAACGATCGCAGAGACCGCACAGATTACGTGAGTATGTGTGCAAAATTTCAGATCGATTGGTTGTGAGGTTTGACCTGGGCAGTGCAGGCAAAAAAACAAAAAAAAAAACAAAAAAAAACAAAAAAAAACAAAAAAAAACACACAGAGAAAGTGCCATAAGAGTACCGTGGTGACGCTCGCTACGCTCGCTCAATAAACCAATGGCTATTAAAGTTAAATATTATAGCATTCCGTTCACAAAATGCAAAAATAAGTTTACGGCTTACCAAAGATGTTATAAATTAAAATAAAATATGGTGTTGATTTGATTTGTTTGATTGAAATCCATGCCCAAGTGCAAACTTGGAGAACTTGGAATGTCTAAAATACCCAACTGGTATACAAATAATATTGCAGTCGTCACTTTTGGATTTTTTTTCAATTACAGATCTATGAGTATATTAGATAAATTACCAGAAACATATTTGATATGGCGCCAACGATTGCTCGCTGATACAGTATTAGAACGGTTTGTTGATTCAAGTTGTGCTTATATTATTTTATGCTCTTTTCAATTTATAAACATAGTTTTTAGATTAATCGAACATTTTTCTGTATTAAGAAATGTCCAGGTTGTTAATCAAACATACTAAAAATTCAAATTCAAATACTAAAAAATTCAAAAAAATTCAAAAAAATTCAAAAAAATTCAAATACTAAAAATTCAAGAACTGTTTTTCCTATTCAGCCTCAGTAGCATACAACACAACAACAACAGAAGAGCAGACCCTAAGTTTAAAAGCTTTCAAGACGCTCGTTAAGGATAAACTCGCTATCATTCAAGAAAGAGAATTCGTGAAGTAATGATATTGGAAGACAAGAATCAAGATAACATCCTGCTGAGAATGTTTTTTCAGTGGTTTTCCCTCAGCTAAAAAGCAAATGCTTGGATGTTCTTCCAATATTACCACTGATATTGAAGCACAATTTTAATGACTATTATGAATTAAGAAGAAGTAGGTAAACGGTGAAGAGGTGAAGCAGCTGAAGAGAAGAGATGGATGTATGGAAGATCAACGACTCGATTGTTGAATACAGACCAATTATATACCTATTTCATGTGCTGAATAAATTACATTATTATTATTACTAGGAAAACGCTCAGTGTAACGCGTTGATGAGCGAGCACGGACACGCGCAACACCTCGAACCGAAATTATGTCTATCGAAAATATCATTAAAAGCCAATAATTCTTGAAATTCGTCAGACTTGTAGGTATAAAAATCTCCAATTATTCCTAAAGTATTAGTCCCAATAACCATGCAAAGTTTTAGGTTGATTGATTGAACCTTTATGATTAGAATGTTCCTTGTTAATATTCAAAAATCATAGGATTTATTTAAAAAAATATACCTGGGACCACTCATGTGATGTAAGTGTGTGTACTTACACAGTATTAGACGATCTTTTGAACGGTCATATCAGTTTCATACGTTTGAAAGTTTTTGCTCTAACTACCTTGGAACTATAAAGAGTCAAAGTAGCCGTGATCAACATTTTTGAGTAATTTGACAGCCAACACGCAAAATGTCCGTAAAATGTCCATAACTTTTGGATTTAAACACAGATAAGTCTGAAAATTGTCAAAAATACAGATAATGTTGGTCTTAATGACCATGCAAAGTTTTAAATTGATCGGTCATACGGTTCTAGTTTAAATTTCAAAAATCATGTGAAAGATTTTTTTAAATTTTAACCAATGGGAGGATTTGGCTGAAACTTTGTATGATTGGGTACAATGTTGGTCGTAATGACTTGTCAAAATTTCAAATTGCTCGGAACAACCAATCAAAAGATATTTTTTTTTAAATTTGAACCAATCACATGAGCCCGTTCAAAAACGATCCCAGGGACCGCATAGATTACGTTAGTATATGTGCAAAATTTCAGTTCGATTGCTTGAGCGGTTTAACCTGGGCAGTGCAAGCAAAAAAAAAAAAAAAACACACAGAGAAAGTACCATAAGAGTACCGTGGTGACGCTCGCTACGCTCGCTCAATTATTATTATTATTATTATTATTATTATTATTATTATTACAGATATAATAGAAAATAACAAGATTACAGATGGTGTCGGATGTGGGATTTTTATTGTATTTATAATAAAAATTGTTATGAAGTTCAATGTATGAATAATGCAATTTGGGTAGCTTCAGTTTTAAATGGAACCAAATGACTCATTAAAATGTATTAAAACATGAAAGCATAAAAAATGTCATATACAAATGGTGGCAGATGTGGGACTTTTATTTTACAATTTCAAATAGATTAAGTCTAACCAAGCTGAAGATTACTATCGATAGACCCATACTTCCCAGTGATGCCATATTTACTCGTGGTATTCATTTCCCTCGTCTCTCTAACATGTTGACCCTTGAAATTGGTCAACACTGGCAACATCTACCTCACAAATCAGGGTCACATCAAATGACACCACGTTGCCAAGTTGTTATGATTGGATCGTGTTTACGAGTTGACATCGTTGTCATCGAGTGCGATGATTTGACAACAGAGCTGATTGGATTATCAACTTGATTGCGTCTTTTCCAGTACTAAAATCCAACGAGCGCTTGGTGTAGATTGCCTTTCGTCCGTGAACGTATTGCTGATGTGCTAAGAGTACAGTATGTTCTTTATTTGCCAGAGCCATTTATGTTTGGCACTTGTCTTTATAGTTTTGCTCAGGACAATAACTCTTTTTACTCTGAGGATTTCAAGAAAAATTATTTTTACAAATTGTTGTTTATTTGCTTTAAAATATTAACTTGAAAATGTTAATTATAATGAATGTCCATTAATATATTAAATCGTGTATTTAAACTTTTTAATCACATTCAATCAACTAATTTCTTACAGATGTGACCCTATAGGTATTATTCAAATGTTATCACAGAATGTAGTAAGGTTGAATTCAAGTCTTGATATCAAGACACTTAGACCGTGTAAATCAGTCTTATGATCTATTTTATCGAAATAAAATTCAATGAAATTTGCAATCGTCGTCATATTTGCTGATATTTCATGCAACTAATAAAGCTATTCTATTAAGATCTAGTAGATAATTACTAGGAAACGCTCTGTGCAACGCGTTGATAAGTAAACATGTGTACTTCCTTTTCTCTACTTAATATGCGATGTCTATTAGTCCTTTGAAGTATGTTCTTCATGCGTCATAGCTGGAAAGATTTCCCTAACATGCACATCGAGATCTAGGATAATGTAAACGTGGACATAACTAATGATAGAGTTTTATGGATCTTAAAAGTCTGAATTTTATTTCTAAGTTCATTGAATAATTTCCATGAAAATAAAAACTGTAATTAATAATGTTATTATGTCGACCTATGTTATAATTATACCTCTAGAGCAATACATCAAAGCATAATATGGCATACTCGTAATATAATGGAGAGGGAGAATAGAATATACATAAAAGGCTTCATTTCCTTGAGTGTTGTGTCCTGACATCAGCTATTACATTGTCAAAATTCCGATAGAAGCGGAATCAAACAAAACTACAAAACTACCAGTACAAAACTACCAATACAAAACTACCAGGTTTACAAAACTACCAATTTTAAACCACCAAGATGGAGCCCATTTATGTAAATCATATTTCAGTTAAATTTATTTATCAAGTACACGAACGAAGTATACTGTAAACGTAATTGATATGCAAATAATGTTTAACTCTTCTTTAAATGTTACATTACAACGTAAGTGAATTAAGAAGCAATTATTTCTACACGCTCACTTTCTGGACCACGAACACGAAAGATTTTCTTTTACTTCTCACCTACTGATCTATGCGGCTAATTATCTGACTGAAATCTTATTGGTCAATGAAAAATATCGCCATTGTCGTAATATATCTTATGCCATTTATGATACAGTAATATCCTGGTAGCGTGCTCAATATCTTTACCTCACAAGCACTAAAGACAAAATTACACATCTTAGATTTATTTCTTTTTATAATGACACCTGTATCTATAATGAATCTAGCTCGTTAAATTAAGTCATCAATTATCTATTACCATAAATAAAATTTTAAACCAATAAAACCTTCCATAGATTAAATGCAGTTGAGTTGAGTTTTTATAACTTCACTACTATATATAGGTAGATGTCGCATAATCTACTTCGTGTATGATATTATGCAGATTTGATGCAAAAATGTTCCGAGAATGGATGGATGTAAAAGTTTAGTATAATTGTTAGCTATGCATAATCTGTCGTTGATAAGATATATGGGAGATATAATGTCAAAACATATAATAATGCATGGCGGAATAGTCTATTATCTATATAGTTTTATTACAAAAAATATATAAAATTGGATGGACTGTACATTTAGTTGATACTTGATTTCTCTCGAGGCCACACTCTATGCACAGGCATGTAAATCTTATTCAAGGTCTAACAAGTGCATCGTTATTTGCATAATGGCAGCCATGTTTATGTTCAATAAAGTGAGGTTATGTAGTCATGCCTTTATACTTCCAATAACTTTAAAGTTTTGTCATGCATGCATGCAATAGAAGCATTATATAGTGTTATATGTTTGAGTAACAGATTAGAGGGAAATTGAAAATATTATGGGTAGGATACATTCAATGTAACTACAATATTTCTTCGTGCATATATTTTAAATCTGTATGAATTGTTTTATTTATTTCCGATGTAGAAATCAATAACTACCAATAACTGTATTTTGCGATTTATTTCCTTTCGTGATCTTTACCAGTGCTTAAAGAATTAAATAATTTTTCTAAAATAAGTACATTTTTCTACGAAGTATTCAATATTCAGAGAAATATATTTCAAAATATTGAATTGAGACTCTAGCTTGACTTATAATAAAACAATTATACAAAATTAGTATAATATCAAAGTTCTCAATACTTTTTTGTTTTTATTGATGATCTCTACACCGGCATTATCATTTTGACCATCATCTATTTCCGTGTTTCAATTCCTCTTGTATCGTGCTCGAAATTACCCACAGACCAATACATGTGGTCGGTAAATCTCTCGCTAGACATCTTCAATTAGTTCTTGCACATCACGCAACTATCTGCGCGTGCGCGTAACATGTTCAGACATGCACTCAATGGGTTAATTTCTCTTCAAGACCTGCAATTACAAGCAGGCGAAGCAGCCGAGAACGTATTCCAGATGCGTTCTTTTATTGCTGTTGGCTGCAGGCTGTGATTTATTGAGGTGCTATTTTTACAACCCCTGACCTATATAAACAATCTGTGCTTCAATTATGATGCACAATTTTTAAAATTAATTTTCTATTAATTATATTCAAGATCATTTACTGCCATGATTGTTTTCTACTTTTAGTTATGTTTTTGTTATTTAAGGTGGAGGACCACAAATGCCTGTTTCCGCCATTTTTTATATTTGTGGCTGTCTTGTAGATGAGAGAAAAAAAGTCAAAGTAGTAGAGGATTGATAGTCGAAAAGCGTGGAATCCTTTTTGAAACATTTTATTCCCTATAGCCTAGAAGCTAATGAGCGGATAATTTTAAAGTATGTATATTTTTTTTAAATTTATACTGATTTATAATTTAATTTTTCTGAATTAACTGTGTCCAGGATGTTCAAACAGCAATTCATTTACTCGAACTTTATCGCTTAGCTATAAGTAGTATGTATCTTCAAATAGTCGGTCACAAGAAAACAGACTGTGATCCATCCACTTAAAACTAGTTTTACGGTCTCCGTATTGTATTAATCATTGAATAATTTGTCTTCCAGATCTCTCCTTGGATTTCTCTGACTTATTCGGATCTCTCTACTCACGTTTATAAATCCAGTTCCAAGAACAAAAGAAATAAAATGTGTGATCTAGGGACTGGGATCACGAGAATTAATTTAACAGTGAAACTTAAATACTAGTTTTTCAAGCTTAGTTTTGCAGTCGCAAAGTTTAACATTTCATTCATAATTTTACTAATTTCAGTCATAAAATACAGATAAATTCTCAAGTTTCTTGAGCAGGAAATTGCATTCCATGTTGGACTCTTCCACGAAATAATTAAATAGTTTACACCTGCAGAGTCTTTGTTATATTAATTATCAGATATCTTCGTTTATAAAATATTCTTCCGTCTTGGTCTAATGTCAGGTCAAAGTTCAGCGGAAGAATGGAGATTGTAAAATATGACTAGGGGTCGAAATGCCAGGCACGGCCGCCTCAAATCAATACTGTTTAATACAGAAGGCTGTGAAAGAAGTCAAGGTGGCGGCGGGATAATGGATGTCCACTTCTCAACATCATCAATTGACCAATGTAGATCTGACCAAACTACGACGTCATAAAACAAAAGTCAATGTTTGGTCACAACCAAAGAGCTTGTATACACAACAAATTGAACACATGATATTATTAGAATAATGTTGAATTCGTACAGAATTTAACAGTTTTACAATCAACAAATTGCCGTTAATAATAGTATTGCTTTAAGCTATCTACTTGAATATTGTTCAGTCTTAATTAACTTCTCATAAGAGAGGAAGGGCCATTTTAAGTTGACGAAACTATCCAGTGACAGACGCCATTAAAAAGTAAAACGCTTTGGCAACATACCTGGCAAAATATAATTTGTTTCGTTGTAGCATCTGTAATAATTGTCCAGCAAATCATCAAACATGATTTATATGATTTAAATATATTGATTGTACTATTTCAAGTGATAAATTAAACTAGATTAAACACGTGTGAGCTATTTCTTTGATATTTCTAAATTTCATTTGTTTGAATGAAAAATTGTTTTTTCTAGCAACCCTGGAGTTACCATGGTAATACTTTTGTCTTTCATAAGGCAACGCCCACCTACATTGGTCAATTGAGTGATTTCTCTTCCTTTTCTTTTCTAGAAAGCAAATACTCTCGTAGGAGGGTTTCTCATATACTGGAGCATGCTGACAATAATAGGTTGCCATTTTCCACTATATTTAGAAGAATGGCGCTCGGCAATAATAAGTATGACCTATAAGTGAAAATTTTCTCATATGATGAAAATTTATGAGCGAACACAGTGACTAGGTATGTTATAAAAGTTCATTTTATTTTAAATTATTTGTGGCTTACTTGGCAGGAAGACTACGAAGAAGAAAATAATATAATTTCAATACGCCTATGGAAAAACCTATTTTAAAAGTTATAACTATAAGGTATCCATGTCATTCACTAATAGGAATGTATAATGTTTTAATTACAAACCGGAAGTTTGCGTTGTCGTTATTGTGGTATTTTGTGTTTGGTGGATAATTGTATGACATGCAAAATGCAGAATGTGAATGTTAAAATATATGTGGTTTGTGTTTGCATCAACAGTGCTGTCATTTGATAATTTATTGACAACAATGATGGTCACATTCCAGAATATTTTTCATATAAAATCACATTTCACAACCACAAATACACGACTGGCATTTGAACTGAAATTCCAAGTATTCTCAAACGTATATTCTCAAGAATTGGCTTCTAGGGCTGCACTTGGTTTGCACTGAAGTGACGTCACAATAGAAAACTCAATTCAAATTTCACACAGAGTGCATACTAAGTGCGGCCCAGTTTTATTATTGAATATAATAATATTTGCATGTTTTAGTTAATATAGTAAATCTAGCATGGCAGTGGTGACGGTTTGTTCCGATCAAAACAACCATTTTGATGGTTGTTCCCATACATCGGAACAAACTGCCATGCTATATCCCGATGGTTCCGAAAACGTCCACGATATCATAGTAAATCTTATAATATTTAAAAGAAAATATTTTTGTGGATTTTGTGGTTATACACAAGTTACAGTAAAGAATGTATCTATCTTATCATGGTTTAAAGTCATGAAGGATGATTATGAGTAACAATCCTGGACAATCCCTCCCTATCACCCATGTCATTCTTACCTTAAGGTGATACAAGGGCTCGGCCGTTTTAGAAAATTGAGAGAGAAAAATTGTTTCATAAGTGAGTGTAACTTTTACAGGATGTTCATATGATCAGTCTGATTTTATATTAGTAGCACTTTTTCATTTTTGCTTATTGCATTGTTAATCTGGCGCCGGTTATTCAACAAAACCGCGCAAAACTATGAAATTTGCGATACGATTGGAGACCAAACCCGTAAACCAATTGATCTCAAATTTTAATCATGATTAGATGAAAGACAAACTTAGGGTTATCCTTTGGCACATTTTTGAAATTTAATTTTATACGGCGCCCAGGGAGACAAGAAAATAGTTAATTTTTCATCAAAAATCCACTAATTATTACTAATTAACGAAACAAAAAATTAAAAATGTACCAAGGGATAACCCTAAGTTTGTCCTTTATCTAATCACGATTAAAATTTCAAATAATTTGGTCTACCCATTTCGTCTCCAATCGTATCGCAAAAAGTGTCTACAAAAAGCAGCAAAATCGCTCGCGCTTGCAGCACCTTAAACAAGGATATCGGTGGAGGTGCCGGTCTCCAATCCTTTACTAGTGTTTTTCTTCTAACACTGCATCACGATTGGTTGAATTCAACCCACCAGACGCCAAGAGTATTTGCTACGAACTCATGTCAGAACCAATTTGTATGTTTTTTCCCCTCAACTTTGGTCAATTACGTCATCTCCGTGATGGTTTTCGAGGACGGTCGAAAATTCAGGTACGTTTTAGTCGGTGTTTTTAGCAAGAAGCCGCGTCGCATTCCCGGTAGAAGGGGTTAGTGGTGGTAGGGGGGGGGGGGAGGGGGAGGATAAATAATTCCATCCTACATTCAACGTGCTCCGCGGGCGGATTGCATCGATCTTGAGGTATTTCCTGGTGCGGGCTTAGGGGGAGGGGAGTAGCTATTTATAGATCCTTTATTTAGGGGTCAAATATTATAGGGGTGCAACATGCAAGTTGGAAATAGAAATGCACTCAAATGTCATTGTTGATTATTGATTAGGAATTAATGTTTGCAATCGTATGCTTTAAATATTATAAAACCTAAAATTGCCCTTATTATGGAACTAAAGAAATACTTTTGGGCTGCTGAGCACAAAAATCGGAACTGTTGATAATGAGGTGAACTATACGTTAGGCCGTTGCAGAGTAGAGAGAAAATCAATTTATTGACGGGGTCCATGTACATGGTTGACTATAAAATCCAGCTTACTAATCAATAATAAAATATAATTTC
This sequence comes from Leuctra nigra, assembly GCA_934045905.1. Lineage (NCBI taxonomy): Eukaryota > Metazoa > Arthropoda > Insecta > Plecoptera > Leuctridae > Leuctra > Leuctra nigra. Next base: position 15,906,100 of record OW203767.1, on the reverse strand, counting down.
ATTTAAATTAATTATTACTAATACAATGTGAATTCATTAGTAAATGCACATCTCAGAAATCTGGATATAAGCCATACACTATTATGAGGATGATTTATAAAAAGATGGTGTAATTTTCATGGCAACGAAGAAGGAACATTGGCAAAATGACACTCTGTAACCCCCGAAAGAGAACGAAACTCTGTTCTTGTTCCTTCTGCGATCCAATCAAGATGGGGTAAACATTTGATTTACTTAAATTAAATCGTCCAATCTTTCCACGGTGATACTTTCTAAGATTTACAATATTATATTATTTTTATTAATTTAACATACATATTCTTGAAATAATAATGAAAATGTTAAGAGTAAGCTTACGGGACGCTCCCGGTTCTTCAAAATGTTTTTCTAGAATTTGTCACACTAACTGTTTAAAATCAAACAGTAGACCCGCATTTAAACTCACGATACGAAATATTGTCACGTAGTACAATGATCTCTGTAGCAATCATTGTTTTTAACACTTGGAGGACATATCATAGGTCACAATGTAAACTCAACAAAATGATAAAACGGTATTTCAATTTGAAAGAAATTGATTGGCTGTAAAAAATGTGATGGCATAATCCGATGAAATAACTCGTCATTCTAGTACTTGAGCTCTTATTTCAATGATAAATAATATCAAGGATTGATTGTCAAGGAACCTGACCAGTAGCCAATCCGTTTCGTTCAAATATCGTTTCATGATTTGTTGGGTGTACTTTATAGTTAGTGAAAATATTTCTTATAGGGAGTTGTGCGTCTACTATTTTTTTTAAATTCTGTACGTGTGAAAAAATCTACTTTGCGGAGGGCTCTTCGCCGATATATCCAATATTCTCGCTCGGCACTTCTATTACGTATAAAGTAGCAATTAAAAACTTTTACCCAAAGTGAACATGTTCTACGCTTTGTTTAGTATTATTTGTAATTGAAACTCCCCTTTGATTTCGTCGACAGAAGAATGTAATTAATCCTAATAATCGGAAAGCAGAGACCAAATCACGTGTTTCGCGTTGAAAATCACTGCAGATTAAAATGTATTCTGAAAAATAAAGTGGAATTTTACACAGAGAGTGTATTAGGGTTTATGGTTACAAAGTAATGCCATTATACTCGTACGTGCTGGAAAATGTATTACAATAATGGGCTAGTAATCTCAAAGTGGAGGGATGAAAAGTTTGAATTTCAATTTATACCGTTCTATTTCGAATGTCACTATGGATATGGTACGCAATCCGAATTACCTAAAAGCCATATATTTATTAAAAAATAAATAAACCTATCAATATTTTTGTGACAATTATTTTCATAAAATTTTGAAAAGTTACATTTTACATTATCACAAAATAACAATTGAACTATAATCGAACAAAACAATTTTAGTTTGATTAAATCCGAACTTTCTGCTTTTAATTAGAACAACTTTAAGCTACATCCGTTATGATGCTTCTTTCTTCGTAGACTTATAAATCTTGTTGTCCAAAAATAAAACGGAGATTTTCGGATTTTCCATTCCAGACACCACCATTTTCTAAATAAAGTATATCCTGGAAGTTTATCTTTTAACAATGAGAGTTCCTCTCCTCACAAGCCGATTGAACAAGAATGGAAATGTACTCTTCTTTATAGTAATAATTCCACGTTAAGGCAAAAGAGAGGATTACGTTTAGCGTCCCTAGAGACCGCAGTTCGATGCCAGAGTCCGCCAATCCCTGGACTGCAAACAGATACCCCGTACGTGTCAACTGACAGCCTAATGTTCCCTAGGGATAAGCGGGAGAGAGGGATCTAATAGGACGTACATGCACAATGCGGTGAAGAATGGACTTCTGGGATTTCACTGATGTGGACATTGAGGTTGATGGTATCATGGAAGCATAATTAATATTATGATGATACTAGTTAAAATCAACTCGATCAAAATAACGCAAAAAATAGTAATTCAGTCAAAATAGCTGTTTTTATAACAAGTTTGAAAAATCCAAAACAACTTTGAGCAAAGTTTTGTAGTATATTTTATGTAGAGAAATTTTTTTGTCATCAATATCTATATTAGCTCTGTTTCTTTACGCACGATGCGTAAAATTGTATTGATTTTTAACAAATGTTTGATTGGATGTGTTGATTAGGTTTATTTCTTGATATCATCCTTTTTCAGCGCTAATGTTCATTTATTTCTAGATGAGGAAACTTGGTTAAAATGGAGTGTGGTTTAATGGATCTTCACTTCCAAATATTATTTTTATATGTCAGGAACTCCGATTACCTACTATGTTCTTCGACAGAATTTAGACTCGACTTAAATTGAGGGGCCGCGTCGATGAACCAGCTAATGACAGTTAGCTGGTTTAGGCGGGCATAGCCAAGCCATTTGTTACGTGGGGTATTTACTTCAACCCCTGACCATTGTAGCATGTAGCATGGAGCATGGTAGCATGTATTCATTTCAAAATGATCCTAAACCCAATTATAAGTACAGTTGTCTAACTTGGTTGCATTGTAATATTGAATTTTAACATCAAATATCTCAGCCAAACTGGTTAGTTAGATTGTTTATAGAAGCGGCCCCTCAATTGTGAAGATTTGTAACAAGCAACAGCGGCGACCTACAGTCAAGTTGTAAAACTTTCCGCGCATGTATAAAAGAAAATCACTGACGCTATAACTGTAATTGTACGGAACATCATTCACTGCAACATGTTGCACTTATACAGTATTGGTCTTTTTCTACTAGTTCATAACAATGGAAGCAATTTACACGCCAAAGCAACACCTTGCCTTCTGTGTTGAAGAGAAGTAAACAGGGAAGTGTTTCACGAGAGCACATTGCTTTTGCCTTCAGGTGAGCTCAAGCAAAAACTCTTGACAGATTTTCAACCACGCTTGTAAGGGTTTTTTACGAGCAGATTGCTATAGAAGTGATGAGATAGCGTGGAAGTAAATAATACGATCAAATCGTGTTTGTTTATTATGGGAATAATCTTAACCGCTGGGAATAAAACTAACTCATTTCTAGATATTTGAGACATAACTGCTGATAAAAATATGAAATGTCATCATTTGTTCTAGCCTTTTGAAACCATGATAAGAGATGTGATATTTTGTCGACGAAAATCTAACAGTGGTCAATGTCAGGACGGCAAGGTATTCTCGTTGACTTTATTTGTCTGGGTTTTACGTATAATCTCTTTGTTATTAAATTGATAATTCCTTTATCATGTCGATTCAAAAACTGATCTAAAACTTCTATCTTGGAAGTTTGAAAATATGTATTTTCTAACAAAGATAAATACAGCAGACAAATAAATTCATGTATTATGTAGCTATAATTTGAGCTATAACACTAAACATCACGCCAGCAGTAAAATGTAATGGACTTTACATCCTCGCCTGCCATGGTCACACAATGTGTAGTCTCTATTTCCCTCAACAGATTGCCGTGATTGTGTCCTCACGTGTCCTAAGTGTCCTCCAGCACATTCCCGAGCTGTCAGCTCCATGTCAAGCTAATTCCCAAGAGACCCAGAACATCAGCCCATTCCCATCATTCCCTGTAATATTAATCCCAATCCCAACACTCGGAACTCATGTCGCCAGTTCAAGCAAAGGTCTCCGATTTTTTATTCTTCTGCGTTTCCCAGTTCGCAATAAAAGCGGTGAGCTATTCCTCGAAATTAGAATTTCCATTCTCGGTTTTGGGAATGTGAATTTTATTCGTCGTTCGGTTTTCAATCTAGTTCACGTTTACGGTATGCGTTGTTCTCTTTTTTTTCTCTGTTTGTTTTTCCCCACGGCGGGCGCCAATTGTTCATGGACGTGCGGCGCTGGGGAGCGTCGAATTGTTTCGGAAAGTAGCTATGACTCGGAATAAATCCCGCTGCCGAGCAAATGTTCGGCGCTGGCGAACACGTAGCGATGCGGTTTGTAGACAGTCTTGAGACGTCGACTTGGAAATAGAATCAGAAACGTAGGTTTGCAGATGTGATTCACGGCAATGCGTTGTGGTTGAGGTGAAGAAGCTGATGTGCAAACGAGTCGCTCTCGTTCTTGTTTGTTGGAGTAATTAGTTGAAATGTTAATACGGACGCATGGAGAAAGGAGCGTTGTCGTGACAACCTTGGTCATGAGCAAGACTTCGTGACAATCTAACGTAAAATGTTGAAACCACATGATGTCTTATGCTACAAGCTATTGCAGGACTATCAATAAAATGTAAACAAATTTAAACCACCGAAAACCTTTCATGTCCAATATCTATTATTCCATTGTTAGGATTTAAAAAAAAAATTGTAAGCAGGTTAATAATTTCAGAAAACTTAACATAAATATGTTTTACGTGTTCTACTCAAGATTATTTTCGTTATTTTGGGGCATCTTGTGTTATTTTAATTTAAAAAAAAATGTATTTTTGGGATGATAATTCATATCTTTTACTATTAAGGAACATGAATGCTTAAATAAGTATTTCAGAATAAGTCGAAGATTAAGTACCTATGCATAAAATGAGACCATATCAGAACTAAATCATCTCCTCCCAATCCCATGAGTTCGCACTTCTCCCTGACATTATCTTCAACGTAGTCCCGCTATTCAGACCAGTTAATCCGCAATTTGCGTAAATCACAGTTGCGTAGGCAGCGCCACCCGAATTAGCTGTCAACGTGCGTACGTAGAACCCGGAGGGCCGTGTGTGGTGTACTACAGATGTTTAAAACGCAATCAGCGGTGATAATCTCGCGATTTACGAGATTTCCAGGTGGTATTCTGTAGTGACGTCACCAGCGCTGCTAGCGCTCTGTGTGAACCAAACGTGTGCGGCGATTCTGATAACGAAGTTATTAAGAGGTAGGTATTCGATTCAGCACGATTCAGTTACGAGAAATATTCGATTTTCTTGAAATAGGCACTAACTTTTATAATTAATTGTTTCTTCTTAAGGTGGTGCAAGCGCGAGCGATTTTGCTGAATTTTGTAAACACATTTTTGGATACGATTGGAGACAAAATGGGCTGACGAAATGATTTGAAATTTTAATCGTGATTAGATAAAAAAAAAGGATACCCCTTGGTACATTTTTCATTTTTTATTTCGTTAAGTAGTAATAATTAGTGGATTTTTGGTGAAAAATTATCAATTTTCTTGTCTCGCTGGGTGTCGTATAAAATTAAATTTAAAAAATATGCCAAGTGATAATCCTAAGTTTGTCTTTCATCTAATCATGATTAAAATTTTAGATCAATTGGATAACGGGTTTGGTCTCCAATCGTATAGGAAATTTCATAGTTTTGCGCGGTTTTGTTAAATAACCGGCGCCTTATTAACAAGGCACCAATTAAAAATTAAAAAGTGCTACTAATATACAATCAGACTGATCATGTGAAAATTCTATCAAAGTTACAACTTCTTAAGAAACAATTTTTCTCTCTCAATTTTCTAAAACGGTTTTTGAATAGCGATTTTGGTTTTGATATCAAGAAATATGACACCAAGATAAATTATTGTGCCGAAAGTTTACGAAGATTGTAGGAATACATGTGTCCAAATTTTGATTTTATGTTTATCTGTAAAGGTGTCCCGTACTTAGTGACCTACTTCACTATGTAAAAGTGTCATTTACTGCGTAGGAATAGAAAAGAAAAATATCCCAATTCTGTCACCAATTGTAATAAATCACAAATATTTGTTTGGATGACTTTGACTTGGTTTCGTGCAAATTGAAAGCAACGCTGATATAAATATCAATATCGAAGTCATATTTCAACATTTCAACCCAACGGACAGCTGAGCTAGAACTGTCAACGATATACTTGTCAAAATACATTATTTTTCTAGTGATCTAATTTAATTTTGATGAACGAGTTCGCTTAAATTATTTATCTGACCTAGACAACAAAATGTCAGAAGTAATCGATGCTGATCTGTTTTGACATGTTTCGATTAGCTGATAAATATTGTCAATTGTATGTCACTGTATATCTAGTGGAGCGGTCGCTCCACGCCAGCCAAGTCGTACGGCGCGCGCACACACTCATTTAAAAAGGCTGGAGCAAACCCACTTTTACTGTAAGCATCAAAGTGGCATTTTCGGCCTACTGGATCTTAAAATTGGAAAATCTCACATTGTTGCGATATATCTTAATTTCGAGCTATGGCCCACCCTACAACATATACCAAATTTGGGAACAATAGGTAACGCCCTTTGCGCGCTAGAGGGCCGTGAAAACAGTGCTTTAGGGCGGTTTTCATAATAATCTCATTAGTAGTAGTAGGGTGGAGCTAAAATATGGTAAACAGGCCACAGCATAAACAGCTGAACCGATTGATTTAAAATTTTTACCACATATGCACTTTTGGCGTCTGAGGTGCCTTTTGCTATAACTGGTTTTATGCCGCCATTTTGAAACCGGAAGTGACGTCATATCTCGTCAACGGCTGGACCGATTGGAACGAAAATTGCGCCAAACGATCCAGACGGTCATCTATATGCATGATAAGTAGCAAAAGACTAAACATTATGTTAAAGAAACCGGAAATGACGTAATGAAATTTGAAATACATCGATTGGCTTTTTGGCAACAAAGATTGATCCGATTATTTTGATATTTATGTAACGTATGTACTTTTGACGTCTCATGTGACTTGTTATAAAACCAACCGGAAGCCGCCATTTTGAAACCGGAAGTGACATCATATATCAATAACGGCTAAATAGATTTCAACGAAACCAGCGCAAAACAATTTAGACGGTCAACTTTATGTATTATCATCAATAATATTTGCAGTTTCTCATACCTAAACCGGAAATGACGTCACACATTTTAATAATCTCACAAATTTTAATTTTGATGCAAATCGAAAAATCGAGGGACAACATCAATATTCCTAGATGTAACTGATGAAGCGATCAAGGGAATGGAGAAGAAAATGGTTACAAGTCTTATGCTATTAGATTTTACAAAAGCTTTTGACTCAATCAACCATGAACTCTTACTGGCTAAACTCACATATCTTGGAGTGGGAGAGAAGACAATTAAATGGTTTGCAAGTTACCTCACCGGACGTCAACAACGGGTAAAATTATCAGCTAATAACGTATCAATGCCAAGGAAAAATAGAACAGGAGTACCACAGGGTTCAAGTATAGCTCCACTCCTGTTCATAGTTTACACAACTGATATCGATGAGAGTGTGAAACACTGCAAAATACACAAATTTGCAGATGATACCCAGCTTCTATATACCTTTCGCCCTCAAGATCTAGCTGCAGCGCAAAAGAAAATAAACGAAGATCTTCAGTCTATTGCTGCATGGAGTGAAAGTCAAGGACTTTCCTTAAACACTTCGAAGACAGTATCAATGATTATAGGGAGCAAATGTCAACGAATCAAAATACTTAATAGCGAGTTTAAACTAAATATAAATGGTTGTACAATTCCCATTTCAGAAACTTCAAGGAATTTAGGTTTAATCATGGATAGCCAAATGACATACACAGATCATATTCAGAAAGCAAACAGCAAAGCTTACGGCAAACTACGAACATTGCAAAGATTTAAACAAATCCTGACCAGGTCAACAAAAACAAAGCTCGTTGTGGCACTTATAATATCAAATTTAAATTACTGCGACATCGTTTACGGATCATGCATTTCAAAGAAAGATATAGGACGTGTTCAGAAAGTCCAGAATTCTTGTGCCAGGTTTATATTCAATATTAAGAGAAGACACCATATAAGTCCCTACATTCAGAAACTGCATTGGTTGAAGATGGAAGCAAGAAGGAATCTTCACTTGACATGCGCAACGCACAAGATACTGTTAACAGGAGAACCTAAATATTTGAATGATAAGTTAAGAAGAAGACAAGATATTCACGGAAGAGATACGCGGTCCAAAGAAAAGCTCGACTTTGGCACTCATCGAGGTACAAAATTTAAGAATTGTTTTTCATATTCAGCCTCGGTAGCGTATAATGCAACAACTAGGGAAGAGCAGACATTAAGTTTAATACCATTCAAGACACTAGTCAAGAACAAACTCACGCTAATTCAAGAACAAGAATTCAAGAACAAGAAGTAATGTGCATTGGAAGACAACAATAAAGATCACACACATCCTGCTGAGAATGTTTTTTCAGTGGTTTTCCCTCAGCTAAAAAAAGCAAATGCTTGGATGTTCTTCCAATATTACCACTGACATTGAAGCACAACTATATGTATAATGACTTTTATGAATAACTTAAGAAGAAATAGGTAAACGGTGAAGAGGTGAAGCAGCTGAAGAGAAGAGATGGATGTATGGAAGATCAACGACTCGATTGTTGAATACAGACCAATTGTGTACCTATTTTATGTGCTCAATAAATTACATTATTATTATTATTAATAAATATACTATTTGAGACAGCTTATAAAATTATAATCATGTTTCAAATATACTTCAAGGGGTCAGAGATTTCAGCCGCCATTTTTAAACCGGAAGTAACGTCATATCTAAAAAACTGGTAGACAATCGGTATGAAACTAGCGCCAAACGATTCGGATGGCCATCTCTATGGAATATGAACAGTACAAATAGAATTTTCCTATTTATGAGACCGGAAATGACGTCATTCAAATGTATAAATTATTATAATTCCCTCCTATACAATAAATACATATTCAGAAAGCTTAAAATGATACACATCATTTATAGAAATAAATTCTATGTGGCATTGCAGAAAGTTCAGCAGCCATTTTGAGAACCGAAGTGTTTCCATATCTCGGAACTGGGTTGACTGATTGGAATGAAACCTTTGCTATTCTTCGTGAAAGATCATTTAAAGCAATTATTTAGGACCATACGCTGCTATTCATTAGTGGTAACGAAATTGTAAAGGGTGATGATTTTTTAAAAGAATTTAGTAATTGTTCATTTCATATGTGTCACAAGTTGTTACAATAAACTAAAAAAAGGAGTGATATCCCCATAAAAACACTTCGTGTAAAAATACCAGCCAAGTCTCTTCAACTAAAAAAAAATATGAAATCTAAAAATTCTGCACTGAAAAGTAGTGATATCAAAAAATTAGCCAAGTCAAAACTTTATTTGAAAATCAAAAAATACTTGGCGCATCGTTTTTTTTAGGGCATTATAGGTATACTATGTATATGTATATTTCATGTATAATTTATAATTGGCTTATACTTCCAAGCTATTTAAGTACACGATGCGCCAAGTATTTTTTGATTTTCAAATAAAGTTTTGACTTGGCTAATTTTTTGAAATCACTACTTTTCAGTGTAGAATTTTTAGATTTCATATTTTTTTTTAGTTGAAGAGACTTGGCTGGTATTTTTACACGAAGTGTTTTTTATGGTCACAAATTACACTCTAGCTCAATTTACTACTTTTACAAAATATAGCGTTATATTTATCAACTCCATCCCCCAGATTAAACCTCAATTCCAATATACAAAACAAATCAAATACAATATTTGCTCTCTTTGAAAAGGATTAAAGTACTTATGAAATACATTCTGTTAGTGTATTTATTTGATTGCAATAACGATGGTTCCACTGCGGTTTTATTATATTAAATTTGGATTCTTACATTAATTACCTGGTGTATATTCCACTTTTGACAAAGTTTATAGCGTGTTTTCTAGAATCTAGTTCATGTCAGGCTTCTCATAACAGCTACAATAACCTGGGATAATAAAGTGAAGATATTGTTCCACATCTGCCACCATAAGTAACATTGCACGTCCCACTTTATTTAAGAGGTTCGCTGCTATAGAATTGTTTCAAAGGTTTTAGACGCTTGTATAGAATAGAAATGGCCTGAAGCTGTCTTTTAAAAATTGGTTTAGACACATTTCTTTAGTTTTTTTCCAGGAAAATCCTAGTATCTTGTACATTTCATGAGATCTTATCCTACAGTAAATATAAATGTATGTAATTTTAACCAGTTTAAGAATGAAGTATACCTTTATGAGAAATGGCTTATAAAACCGATATTTCTGAAGTAATGACATCTTGCAATAGAAATTGTTGCCATAGCAACCTATTGAAAGTTATTGGGTGATAAACAAATCTGACAGCTGCGATCGATCTCATATTTCAAGTGATACTCATGAGACACGAGATTATATTAATATGCAATATTTTAATATCATTTTCAAGTTATATCTGAGAAATTTGATTTATCTTTATTTATATCCTGGAAATATTGGGCACAGATGGGATTGTAAAGTCACGTGCAAGAAACCTATAAATTGGAATGATTGTTTTCAAATGGCAATATTAGTGTTGCTATATTACAGAGTAATAATGTCGCTTCATATTTTCTGAAACATAATGCGGTTCCTTGAGAGAAAATGTCTGACGTTTTATCATCAAAGATTTTACGTTACATGAAATATTTCCTCTTCTCTTTTGAAATTCCTTTCTTATCCCTCCAACTAACCGACTCTTCAATTCTTTATTTACTTAGTGAGCTGGAAAACTCACTGTTTTTATATTTTAAAATGGCACAGAAATTGCAAAAAATTACAAGCTATAGAAAACTGTACACGACTCGGTCTTATAACATGAAATTTATGAATAAATAAAATGAAATGAAAACTATTTCGAGAGCGTCGCCATTCAAAACGTATAGCTCGCACTCGTATATATTTTTTCGTATACAATGTTAAACAAAGTAAAGTAACAATTCAATATTTTCCCACACGATTTATTATTAGATCAGTATATTTCTATACAGTTAACAAAATAACCTTTTCCTCTTAAAAGAAATTTCCGGGTTTATAGGTCTCACATGCATTTAGAATGCTCGCTTATCAACCGGTTTACTAAGCGTTTTCCTAGTTACTAAAATATAACTATGTGGGGAATCTATTATAATCCCTTTTAGATCTACTTGATATTTTTGCGTGTGGTTAAAAAATACAGCTCAAAATCTAGGGTTTTATTCTGAATATATTTTATGTTACAATGCGCGTTCTTTTAAGCGACAGCCTATCCTTCAGACTCTAGCATTTTCTCGAAAGCCACTCAAAGTGTAGCAACCTGTTTGAATGCAGGTAGATATGTAGCTTTTACAACATCACAAACATAACAGAAATCTTCTACATTTTGTCAGAAAACTCTTGGGTTTCTAAACCCGCTCAATTCAAATAAAAATTACATAATTAAATGTACACGCAAAAGTATTTATTAGATCACTTTGAAAACATTAACATCGCTTCATCATGTATGGATGCAAAGTGTGTGAAAAAATGAAGAAATTCCGATCAACACTTTGAAAGAACGCCTTGAAAATGTCCTTAATTAAAGGCGATCTTAATCCGTGGATATTTAATTGAGATGAAAATTTTATCAGGTGAAAGATTGATTCCTTCTCTATCTACACTGCAGTTTTGGCGATGATCTATCATTTAGAAGTGCCTCAAATAATTAGGTTTGCACTAGCACTTTCCCGTCGGCACCACCCCTTAACAAAATAACCTTTTCCTCTTAAAAGAAATTTCCGGGTTTATAGGTCTCACATGCATTTAGAATGCTCGCTTATCAACCGGTTTACTAAGCGTTTTCCTAGTTACTAAAATATAACTATGTGGGGAATCTATTATAATCCCTTTTAGATCTACTTGATATTTTTGCGTGTGGTTAAAAAATACAGCTCAAAATCTAGGGTTTTATTCTGAATATATTTTATGTTACAATGCGCGTTCTTTTAAGCGACAGCCTATCCTTCAGACTCTAGCATTTTCTCGAAAGCCACTCAAAGTGTAGCAACCTGTTTGAATGCAGGTAGATATGTAGCTTTTACAACATCACAAACATAACAGAAATCTTCTACATTTTGTCAGAAAACTCTTGGGTTTCTAAACCCGCTCAATTCAAATAAAAATTACACAATTAAATGTACACGCAAAAGTATTTATTAGATCACTTTGAAAACATTAACATCGCTTCATCATGTATGGATGCAAAGTGTGTGAAAAAATGAAGAAATTCCGATCAACACTTTGAAAGAACGCCTTGAAAATGTCCTTAATTAAAGGCGATCTTAATCCGTGGATATTTAATTGAGATGAAAATTTTATCAGGTGAAAGATTGATTCCTTCTCTATCTACACTGCAGTTTTGGCGATGATCTATCATTTAGAAGTGCCTCAAATAATTAGGTTTGCACTAGCACTTTCCCGTCGGCACCACCCCTTAACAAAATAACCTTTTCCTCTTAAAAGAAATTTCCGGGTTTATAGGTCTCACATGCATTTAGAATGCTCGCTTATCAACCGGTTTACTAAGCGTTTTCCTAGTTACTAAAATATAACTATGTGGGGAATCTATTATAATCCCTTTTAGATCTACTTGATATCTTCGCGTGTGGTTAAAAAATACAGCTCAAAATCTAGGGTTTTATTCTGAATATATTTTATGTTACAATGCGCGTTCTTTTAAGCGACAGCCTATCCTTCAGACTCTAGCATTTTCTCGAAAGCCACTCAAAGTGTAGCAACCTGTTTGAATGCAGGTAGATATGTAGCTTTTACAACATCACAAACATAACAGAAATCTTCGCGTGTTCGTAAACAACATGGCGTGAGACTTCGCCGTAAACTTGTCTCATCGGACTCACGCTCGTCTTACGTGTTTTAAATAACATAACGAGCGGTAGTCTTCGTGATATCAACCGGAAGGAAGATCGACGCCGACGAAATTGTTCCGGCTTCCGGTTTCGTCAACCCCGCCGTGCGCGCGGAAGCTTTTAGCGAATTATCACACTTCGAGTCGACGCCGTTTGGATCGCTGCGGTCGCTTTTCGGATCAAACTGTTTAAGAAGTTTGTTAGAGAATCAATCAAGTATGGAGAGTTTAACATTGTGATACATAGGTGTTAGCCTTTGTAACTATTAAGCCTTGTTTACCCGTCTCAATGTTTCATTCAACTCATTGAGTTTATCCTTTTGGTTCAATGTAACCGTGTAAACGGGAAATTGATTTAAAAAATATATGGATTTATTTGATGACTTCAATTTAATATCGAACCGGTTCTAACTCAATGAATTCAATGAACCATTGAACCGTCTAAACTGGGCTTTAGTAGTTAAACTCTCGAATTCAGTCGTCCATCCAACACTGTACTCGTATGATGTCAATGAATTAATGCTATGTGTACTCTTATTATCATTTAATAAGATAGCGTCTCCTTTTGACTCTTTTAGTCTGAATCTCTGTTTAATTAATTATTATTTTGACTGGTTGTTGGTGCATTACAGGATACCACTCTCACTCTGATCGAGCTGAAATTTGGAATACAATTGTTACTAAAATCCACTACTTTGTAGTAAGTGAAAGAATATTCTCTGATTGTTTGATAATCGAAAGTGATTCATAATGTTTCAATTTTGTGAAGACCAATATCGTTACTAATTTTAAACATTTTCAGCGTAATCAGTCGATTACGTAAAGAGTTATTGACGTTTTAAGATAACCTTCTTTTTTATTTATTTATTAGACGACTGCATCAATCATTTCGACTGATGCAATTGCAAGATGCAGCGCCAAGTACTTCTTCTTAGAATAAACTGGCCGAGATAAACTGACATAGAGCAAGTTTAATTTCAGTTATTTAGCGGCTATCCGACTACTAACTTTATTAACAAAATAATAAAATTCAATCCATGTTTCTTTGTTTGCTTTTCTTAGTAAAAAGCTTCTGGCTATTTTGATCTTGTTCGATTCCTTTCTTCAATTTCTTTTCAGCCCGTTTTACAAATTCAGGATTTTTATTGCGTATTGTTTAAATAAATGTTACGTCTTGGAATAAAAAACGAATCGGATAATGTTGAGGTTGCATTAAAAGAGATTTTATCTTTGGAATCTTTATTATGTCGATTCAGCAAAATCTGATATTCGCTTCAACTCGTTCTGCTTAAAAATGTTGAATCTAGAACTTAATCGTTCTTCTGCTTCAGGCATTTTCCCTCCCATTCCTCCGTCCTTTTATGCATCTACAGTTATATCTAGATTACATCTCTTTTAACGTTCTTTTAATTACTTTATGTTCATGCATCCTTGAGTTTACTTGCTTCATTACTCAGTAACTACCAAAGCAGTAAGAAATATAAAAGTTCAATTTTTATACGATACTTGATGATTCTAAAAAAGAACCTTCAAATGCATTTGTGTTCGCCAAGGAACACTGTGACCTAAAATCTGCCACTCCAGCTAAAATAATTTAATATAAGTATTTTGTTTTAAATAATATGGTACTGAGGTAACTGGGTAAGTAATTATGAAACATGAAACTTACGAAAGCTCTCGTACACGATTTGAAATTGTGCATAGTTATTGATACTGATGTAGTTTCAAGTTTTTCAATTAACTCTATGAAACAGTCTTCTATCATATTCAATCATATTTTTAATTACCAGTTAACACCCTTAATTACCTATCAACGTGCATGAATATCAATCATATTGTTCCCGCCAACATTGATCAAATTCAATGCAAAATAGCCATCAAAGTTTTACAACTGGCCCAGGGCGAAAATTCTACTTGCAAATGCATTGTGGTCCGATAAGGTAATTATAACGCTCAATCCAATTCAAATTTTTAACTCGATTTAAGGCTCTGAAGATTTTGACAAGATGTTTACATTATCTAAACTTGATTCCACAGCACGGCTCTTACGAAATGCTTTTAAACTGATTAAGATTTTCCTTTATCTGTTCAAAGAAAGGGAGTTTTCTTTCTTGGAGTCGTTTCCTACACATTTTCGGTGTCTCGGTTTCTTGGTAGTATTTCGTTGTTAGCATTGGCTTTCGTTCAAAACACACAGAAAGCTTCCTTCGTCCATTGATATCGTTTCCGATATAGGTTTGTTTATAAATCACCCAATTAGTGTTCGAGAATAAACAATTCTCAACGTCAGTAATTTCACGGGCTTGTGGGTGGCAATTAGTTGGCTTCTGTGAATTCGAGGATGAAAATCTCTAGACTAATTTATGAGGTAACCGATGAAGTTTCCATGGAATTCAGGTTCAAATCTGTCACTCTCTAGTTCAAGTAATTACAGCTTTAAAACTTTAATTTAGAACTGTAATTTAGATTGATGATTCACTATTCGTCAATTAATTAGAGTAAATTGATATTAATTTATCTAGCAGCATTTTCAGATTTTAATTTTTAATTTGACGTGCTCGTCAACATTTTTAACGATTTTCCGTAAAATTTTTGTTTGTTTTTTACTTTTCCAACAATATGCATTATCATACAAAACTAGGGATCTAGTGGAGCGGTCGCTCCACCCAGCCAAGTCGTACTATACACTCACAGTCACTCAACATACCGTAAATGCCTAATAAACTGAGGAGCAGACCAAACACTTTTACTGTAAGCAACAACATGACATTTTCGGCCTACTGGATCTCAAAATTGGTAAATCTCACATTGTTGCGAAATATCTTAATTTCGAGCTATGGCCCACCCCACTACATATACCAAATTTGGGAACAATAGGTTATGCCATTTGCGCGCTAGAGGACCGAGAAAACAGTGAAATTACACCACTTTCTGATTCTGAAGATGATGATGATTCTGATGATATCACGAAACGTCGCTATCACCGCCACAGCCTAAACGGCTGAACCGATCGACCTGAAATTTTTACCACATGTGCACTTTTGGCGTCTGAGGTGCCTTTTTATAAAACCAACCGGAAGCCGCCATTTTGAAACCGGAAGTGACGTCATAACTCAAAAACGTCTGGACCGATTAGAACGAAATTAGCGCCATTCGATTTAGATGGTCATCTATATGAAGTATCAATAAAAAAAATATTATTTTCTTATTTTCTAAACCGGAAGTGACGTCATAAATACGCAATATTTAACTTATTTCAACAAATTATACTTAAAATACGTACATAATTAACTTACATTGTAACATAGACAATACAATTTATATATTCAAGGTAGCAGTGTTCTCGGCCGCCATTCCTGAAACCGGAAGTGACGTCATATATCTAAAACGCCTGTACCGATTGCAACTGAACTAGCTCCTGCGTATTCATTCTGCTATTTATTTGAAAAATCAATTGTGAAAAATGAATAAATAAATTAATGGTACCGGAAATGGCGGCAGGAACCACTAAATGAAACCGGAAGTGACGTCATATATTACAAACGGCATGACCGATTTTACGGAAATATAGGGATTAGGAATTCAGATGGTCGTTCATGAAGGTATCAACTAGATAAAACTAGATTGTTTTCTTATTACCTATACCGGAATTCGGCCGCTATTTCAAAACCGGAAGTGACGTCATGTATCGAAAACGGCTGGATCGATTATAACGAAACTTAAGCTATTCTTCTTGGATAATCATTTTCATCTTATACCAAACGCAACTTTTCATAGTAACCAAATCGGTTGAGGCGTATTTTTTTAAAGAAATTAGTCCCTGCTCGGACATGTGCTACAAGCTGTATGAATAAACTAACAAAAGAAGTGATATCCCAGAAAAAACACTCCGTGTAAAAATACCAGCCAAGTCTCTTTAACTATAAAAAAAAATAGAAGAAATCTAAAAATTCAGCACTGAAAAGGAGCGATATCAAAAAAGGAGCCAAGTCAACGAATTTTCCAAATTTTAATCGTACCATTGAAATAAAAATATCAACCCCCGAGAAATACTTAAAAAAAAGGACTTGGCGCATCGTTTTTTTAAAGACATTTTTCTATTCTTAAGCTTATGCCACTCACATACTACGTAGTTCAGAAATGCCTAGAAAAATTGGGACAAAACTTTCAAATTAAATGTTGAACATTCTGTAAAATATTTTAAATTTAATTATAAGTACGCAAAGAAACATAGCATTGTCTTACAAGCAATAAATACAGAACAGTTGTGTTTGTGATTGGTAGGTACCTATAGTTTTGTGGGTACATCAACATACCTACTACAGCATTATACTTTGAACCTTCTCGCCGTGTAATTAATTGCTATTAATTAACATTTTATACCAAAAAAATTCATAAATTACATAACGTATTACTTTAGATAAAAATCTAGTCAGTAATTATTTGAGCAGCATGGCTCAGTGCACTAGTCACTTATACAAATCTCATTGACGGCCTTCTTGTAATGAGCTCTTTCGCTATTTCCCTCAGTCACGATATTGAGAAGTATGATTGATTAATATGACCCTAGAAATAGTGGCAATAACGAATAGACTAGGCCGCTTCCGTTTATTCGTTATTCGTTTATCCGTTTATTTCCTCTGAATATTGACAAAATACCAAAACTGCCAGTAGGTAAGAGTACTAGTTATATTAAAACGTAGTATGATTCGTCGATAATGAATGTGATATACTCAGGAAAATATACTTGTAGAGTTCTTCCTATACTTTTAGGATAGAAAAGTGTCTTTAAAAAAACGATGCGCCAAGTCCTTTTTTTAAGTATTTCTCGGGGGTTGATATTTTTATTTCAATGGTACGATTAAAATTTGGAAAATTCGTTGACTTGGCTCCTTTTTTGATATCACTCCTTTTCAGTGCTGAATTTTTAGATTTCTTCTATTTTTTTTTATAGTTAAAGAGACTTGGCTGGTATTTTTACACGGAGTGTTTTTTCTGGGATATTTATTACATGTAGCTGCCAGTTACTACAGCACATACATGTAGACTGGTCTATGAGTTAATTAATAATTGTGTATTTGAAATAAATAGAATAATTAATTAATTGAAATCGTATGTTCACCTATCGATGTAAAATTTGCACAAATGTAAAGACCACCTTTTCTGTTTGCATAATATCCTAATTGTTTTTTTTTAAATCCGTTCATTGGTTCATTGGTAAAATAAATATCTCCTGAGTCCTGATAGGTTGAAAAACGAAAATGGTCTTCGATAAATCTGATCAAACTCATATTAAGATTAATATTACCTCTTATTTTACTAATTTTCAGCCTAATCAGTCAACAACGTATGCACTTATTGACATTTTTAATATCTGTCATAAATGAAGGTCGGTGAGAGGCAAAGATAAACCCGCGCTAGCATGGGCCGCCCTATACCGGGCAATGCTAAAGTGGGTTCATCTTTGCCTGTCACTGACCTTAAATTATTTTTTTCCACTGCAAATGAATCTGATTTGCTTTTAGTACCAGTGTGTTTAAATGGCAATTCTCAAATTTCAACGAAAAAAATATACTTTTATGTTGATTGAGTGGCTCATATTTCAATGGATGTTTATGTTTTCTGTACGTTGTGTACGCAATTCCGGTTCGAGAATTTTCACGTACCCGTGCTCGCTCATCAACGCGTTACAGAGCGTTTCCTAGTCATTGAAAAACTTTCACTTATTTCATAGGCACTTTGTCCAGACTTCAAGGCTGTTCCTGTCCTCCTTATTCTTCACTAGAAATATTGTTCTAGAAAACGTGTGAAATGCTCAGTTTCAAAAATTCTACATAATGTGTTGAGTAGGTGCAGACCAGCGTAAATCAAATTACTCAATTTAAATATAAATGTATACCTAACCACTCAAACTGCCATGGTCTCACCAATATTGGAAACTCTCTTTATTTTGTTATATATGAAGTTCTTTTTACATAATCTAACAATTGTTTTCAACCAACAGTTTTCCAAATGCAAATTGATATTCTCTTTTCCAGTCTCAAACTCATCGAATCTTCCCATCTTCTCAGAGTGAACCACCTCGTCATGATCAGCATCCAATGGACCGTGCTATCCGAAGGGTGCAGTTTCCCATCATGTCACTGCCACTCCGATTGCTCCAATCTCTACACCTGATCAGCCAGGACATTGTCATCCATGTGGCACGTATCTTGTTCACCGACTTGCTCTGGGATTTGCACTGCAAAGTCTTCCTTCCAATCTCTTTTGCCGCAACCTCACAGGAGATCAACTCTTCACACTCGCTTGTACAGTCATCCACAGATAGAATGTCACACTTTGGTTGAAGTACAGTCACACTATTCGAATCATTAAATATGTTTTTGTTTGTTTGAACACTTCTTTTATTGTCACAAATAATAAATATACAATAAACACTCTTCTACTAAGTCCCTAAAGGGACTTATCTGTGGATTAATACAAAATGGTAATACAGTACAGTTGATATTCACATTAAATAACAAGAAAAGAAACACAAACATACACAAATAAATATAATTCAACTTCAAATGTGAAAGGATCATAACCATAAGGATCAAATTTTAATTGCAGTAAAAATAATACTAGGAAAACGCTCGGTGTAACGCGTTGATGAGCGAGCACCGACACGCACGACATCGCCAATCATAGCACGATCCATTCAATCAAAGATAACTTACTATACATTATTTATTACCAATTTTCCTTGCAACTTTTCATAAACACTCTGGATCAATTAAATAACAGATTATTGTACTGATATTTTTCCATCAATCTCTTTGTACAGATATTCAAACACTTAAAACAGCAATAAGTCTGTAAATTCTTGACCGATTGTGCTGGAAATGTGTAAAATATGATGTTATCTAGTCAAAACGTCGTTTTCATAACTGTGAAACACAATCCATATCGTAAAATAAATTATTTTAGATAAGGTATACCTATACCTATGTATATGAAATACCTACATTACATTTTAACTACATTATGTATTGCAATATGATCAACTAAGAAAAGAATCTGTCTTACTTGATATTGAGAATAGCCATCTATAAACTTTGCTTTGCTACATAGAGCAACCCAGAATGCAGTGGAATTTCTGTTTTGAAATGTCATTTCTGACAGTTATTAAAACTGTCAATAAGTGCATCTATGTTCTTGACTGGTAGGGCTGAAAATTTGTAAAATAAGAGACAATGTTGGTCTGAACGACCATGCAAAATATGAGTTTGATTGATCAGATTAATCGAAGACCATTTGATAGGTCAAATGGTGGTGTGGCTATAGACCGTTTTAAATTAAGTATACAAATGAAAAATATTGGTGCCAATCCTTGCTAAGTTTTAAGTTGCCAATCCTTGCTAAGTTTTAAGTTGATCGATTAAACCTTTATGATTGAACGGTTCCTTGTTAATTTTCAAAAATCACAGGATTTCGTTCAAAAAATATACCTGGGACCACCCATATGATATGATATGTAGTGTGTGTACACAATATCAGATCAATCTGTTGAACGGTCATTATTAGTTTCATATCGTTTAAAACTTTCTGCTCTAACTACCTTGCCTTGTAGATTCGAAGTCGCCGTGAATTTGACAGCCAACACGCAAAATGTCCCTAAAATGACAAAACTTTTGAAAATAACGACAGATTAGACTGAAAATTGGCAAAAATACCTAAAATGTTGGTACCAATGACCACGCGAAGTTTTAAGTTGATCGGTCAATCTGTTCTAGTTTAAATGTCAAAAATCACATGAAAAATGGATTTAAATTTGAACCAATAGGAGGATTTGGCTGAAACTTTTTATGATTGGGTACAATGTTGGTTGCAATGTTTTTGCTAAATTTCAAATTGATCGAAGCAACCAATCGAAAGATAATTTTTTTAAAAATTGAACCAATCACGGGAGCCCGTTCAAAAACGATCCCAGGGACCGCATAGATTACGTTAGTATGTGTACAAAATTTCAGATCGATTGCTTGAGCGGTTTGACCTGGGCTGTGACCACAAAAAAAAAAAAAAAAAAAAAAAAAAAAAAACACACAGAGAAAGTGCCATAAGAGTACCGTGGTGACGCTCGCTACGCTCGCTCAACTAAGGATATCAAATTGTTAAATTGTGGTTTAGGTACTAAAAGAACGAGTGTTACCCATTGTTACTAGTTTCATTTGCTATCAAGTAACAAGCAAATACTTCCTAAAAACAGATTTATTTGAATTCTCCTTTTAATACTCTTTCATAGATGACGCAGCATTTTTATTATTTATAATGTTGCACTATTTGTACAAGAGAACAAGGGAATTTAATCCACACAAAAGTCTATTAGAATATTTATATTTTTTTGTAATCTTTTAAAGTATACATAAACGTAAAAAGCTCAAATAATCCGCTTAACCTAACTCTAAATTGGATTAAAAGTGTAAAAACGTATAATTTCTTTTGTTTTAGTGTATTCCCCTTCCCTTGAGTTTCCCAGACAACATTTTGTTTTTCTGTTTCATTAAAAATCCAAGTACAGTACGACTTAATGACCGTTTAATTAAGTTTTCTACAACATTATTCGACTTTTTCATCGTAAGTACAGAATGTGATACTCCATTTCGTCCTGGAATTCCTATTAATTATTTTGGTCAAAGTTCATGAAGGCAGTTACCTGTATAATAGGACCACGTCTCAATTTAATGGCGGATGATTTGGGCAATATTCATGGAACAATTCCACTTGTTCTTGAATACAAATGACTGCGTCTTCATTGAGAAGATGTTCATTATTTTATAGTCATTATCCGCTCTTTAGGTTGTTTTAATGGAGGATGAAGACTCTCGTTGATTAATGTTGTGTGCTTAAAGTTCCTAGCGCTTAAATTTCAATATGTTTAGTAATGTTTAGAAGCCCTGATTACTGAGGAAGGTCAATATGTACATAATATCATGTGTGCATTGGGCAAAGTAGTTATTGTACACTTTCTTTTCATCTTTTAGGTTGTAGTGACAGGAATGATGAAGTGAGTGTTTGACTTTGTAATCACTACTTGCATGGAAGATTTTAATCGTCGGAGCCAAACTTAAAATTTTTAACATATAACGTGATGAACTCTTGAATATATATATTGGCTAATTGAATGGACAACAGTTTCTATTTCCTTGTTCGAAGCTTTCTCAGGACAATATTGACTTTAAAAACTTTTACATTAGAAACAATAAAACAATTAAACAAGTGTTTCAAATTGAATCTCTAAAAAATAAAATAATAAGTACAACATAGTAGATACGATTATTGTTAACAGAAATGTTGATTACACCCATTTTGTATAATTGTTTCTAGCATCTTGTGATAATTGATATTTAAAATAAGTTTTCTTAAACAAGCAGGAACAATTCACTTAATTTCGAACTCTGGATGCCTGGGTTCGATTCTTACGGTCGATCCTTTTTGACTGATGTTTCTCGTGATTTTCCTCAGTCGAGAGGCAAAATTGTAGGGTCAGACGCATAGGATACAGCCGCTACGTACATTATCGTCTCTCAATCATCATCTACAATAATCATTCAACCCTAGTTGTAAAATTTCTTCGTTTAAATGAAATACCCATTTCGTATACATTTATTTTATAGTTCATATCACATCACTCAACTGTCATCTTAATGTTATTATATTTATGTAAATTGAGTTCAAGATATGCGATGCGAAATTGAAGCTATCAAATAAGTTCGTAAGAAGTCAATCCTGCAAGAAAAGGTTTTAGAACACGTTTCTAAGTCAGAATTGATGTCTCTTTGCTTATTGAGGCTTTATTTTCTCTCCGAGAAATCAATTGTTAGACTGTTTTTTGTAACCTGAAAATATATGCCAGTAAGATGTCAGGATTCAGTCTTATGTTGCTACAACACCGATCCTCTGAGCTCCACATCCTCCCTGAACTCTCTCTCTCTCTCTCTCTCTCTCTCTCTCTCTCTCTCTCTCTCTCTCTCTCTCTCTCTCTCTCTCTCTCTCTCTCTCTCTCTCTCTCTCTCTCTCTCTCTCTCTCTCTCTCTCTCTCTCTCTCTCTCTCTCTCTCTCTCTCTCTCTCTCTCTCTTCGCAGGAATTGGAGCGAGAATTGTGACAATATCGAAGTCACAATTGACAATATCGAAGAGTTTGTCACACACATACGGAAGTTCGGTACAAAGTTTACATAGAAACGGCGTTGTACTTTCTGTTCCTTTGTTCCAAAAACTAAGAGAGCAGAGCGACTGTTTTCATTCAACTTTTTATTACTGAACTCATCTCTATACCGTGTTCCCCCAAAACAATGTAATTTTAAAACCACTTAACACCTAAACATTTTAACATTATTTTTATTTTATTTTATCAAGCCAAGATTCCAACACAATGTTAGGTCATGGGGTGGACGAACCACCAACTATCTTGGGCATCTACTTCTAAGTCTGGAGCCGACTTGCCAGGTCATAAAAAAAATCATAACAAAAGCTTAACTTTTTGTTATTGATATTAATGTAAAAGTTCATATGAAGATAATTGCGCAAGTTTTATAGGTAAATGAAGAGAATTTATGTGAAATCGTTAGATCGTTTTCCAATTCAACAATTCGTAAACGATGTTCCCTTTAGCAGATAAATGTTTGGACTTCTGTGCCAAAGAATCACTGAATATTTCACTGCAGTCCGCCAGAGTGATACAGTTTACAAACTCCCTTCGCTCATCTCTAAGTGCAATGTATTCATCATAGAGATATCAAACGGATTTAGGTCAAGAGAATTTGGTTTGAAAGCTACTCCTACTCATTTTCCTTGATGAAGTAGTCCCGTGATTTTGGAATTTCTGTGATATTTCTGCTGAGTCCTTATTCTATAACTTTAAAATTCCAGATTTTTCTGGAATACTATTCGGTGTAATG
Organism: Leuctra nigra; assembly: GCA_934045905.1. Classification (NCBI taxonomy): domain Eukaryota; kingdom Metazoa; phylum Arthropoda; class Insecta; order Plecoptera; family Leuctridae; genus Leuctra; species Leuctra nigra. Next base: position 15,882,500 of record OW203767.1, on the reverse strand, counting down.
TTCATTCATATGTCCGTGAATTCGATTCCAGCAGAAATGAAAAATTAGTTATAGAATAGGACCCCTGGTTTCTTCTGCTATTTCTACCCTTTCTATTTGTCGTAATTGGACTTTATTCCTGAACAATTTGTGAGAACCCGACTTATTGTCCAGACGTTAATGCAAATTTATCTTCCCCTCTCGATTATTTGGGTGTATTCAACAACGATCTCTATTATAGATAGCGAATTCCTAACTAATCGTAACTGTGACACTTGTCCCAAGGACGTATTCAATATTACAAAAAAAATGCTTCTCGTCTTCTGATCTCCTGGAAAACGAAATTTGGAAACCAACTTCTTAACTACGAAATGAAATTTGTTTTTCAAACTTTCCCACAAATACTTTAGGTAGTAGGCATGTTATTTTTAATATGTGACGTTTTTAGATCCATACATGTAGTTTTATAACTACCGTATCTCGCTCATAATCCGTTCCTTGAACATCCTGTATCGTATTGGCTTTGCTCAAATTGTCACAAAAGTGTGTTTAATGTTGTTCTTGGCGCAAGTAGCTTGACGACATGATTCCTCAAATTTTCAGTGCGAAATTTTTTTGATAATATTTTGCTTGGCCCCTCCTTTTAGATCTCAATACTTTTAGGCGTGTATGTGCTTGGCATTAATTTTACAAGTTTTTGTTTTTACAATATAGTTTAAACTTCAATTATTGTAATAGGTCAAGTTTTTCAATACTCGGCTAAAACCAGTAATTAAGTTAACACTAACATTCTAGGAATATCATTGGCTGTTGCCATGACAATACAGTCCTAATCAACCGTATACAAGTTAGCAGAGTGTTTAAAGACTGGCCCTTAATCTTGGAAACATAATTGATAAATCGTAGCTCTGAAACTCCAATAATTTGCAAGTTATCAAGTTGTTGTTCATCGATAATCAATTTTATAACAACAATTTATAAAAATAAGATTAAAATGTCAAACATTCTGGAATTATTGGCTGATTTTGACGAATATAAGTAAAATATTATAAAATGTTGATCTCAAGAACCATGCAAAATTTCAATTAATTAGGACGAAGGTTCATTTTACTTGGAGGATGGTTGATTTGCTCAAACCCTTTACAGGTCTTCACTGGTTTGTTTTCAAAATTTCAGATCAACACGTAGATCGGTGTGACCGGGGAGGTGTCCATAAAACATATAGAAAATGTCGTAAACTGCAGAAACGCTCGTTATGCTAGCTTATTGTTACATAAATATTGGCGTATAGATTATGTGAAAGTACGATATTTCCTATTTTATTCCCAGGAGGCACTTTGATTTGAGTAGACCAATTCAGAAAATATCTGGGTGGCTCTGGTTTCAAAATAAAATCACATGCAGTTTGGTTTTCCAGATACCTATTCGTGTTTTACAACAATGGGTACACATCTGGAAAATCATACTGCATGTGAAATACATTAGAATCCAGAGCCATCCAGATATTTTCTGAATTCTATTCGATTCCTGAAATGTACGTATCAAATCCTCTCGTTCGTAAATAATGATAAATTAAACATTTCAGAATAACAAATGATGGTGGAAAACAGAGGCAAAATCCCCCGAAATCGTGAAACTCAAATAAAGTACTTTTCCCACTTTGTTACCCACCCTTTGTATACCTATCGTAATATAATAGAAACCAAGTTAAATTCAGGCAAATTGTCATAAAAACGAAATTGCTAGTTCTGATTTATAGATGTCGTATTCGAAATTACGCTGAATGTTATCAAAAATGACGTATACATAAATCACAGTTAGCTTGATGGGAGTGAGCATTGAGCAATCGAGTAGGCCGTGGCTGCAATCACGGCAACTTGGATGGAAATTCTCGGAGATAAATAACAGTTCCCAGATCAGGATATAATTTATGGGTCTGTCGTCATTGTTCTACGGTTCGAAGAAAATTGCTTACTCTAAAGGACTCTGTAATGTGTTTTGAGACACGTTGATTAGAGAAAATTAGTTTCATCCAAAGTTGACAGTTATCTCATTGTGCTCTATGCTTAGGTGTTTCTTGAGTTGTAAAGTATTTTTGAAGCTAGAATACTGAAATATGTTCAAGAATAAAAGGCATGCCTATTCCCACAAATAACAGATACGTGATGGAGCCACTTCTGGCAAGATGGCTACTATCAGGTCCACATATTATTTTGTTTGTTTTTACATTTCGTGTTTCCATAAAGCAGTAAAAAAACAAAAAACAAATGAAATTGATATTTAGCTATACATTTATTTTTTGGCCATAATAAACAACTATATCAACTATTTGTATTTATATTTATGCAAATGCGCCCTTGATAGCCGCCATTTACCTAGTACCACAAAATCCACCAGAGGTCAGTTGTGTTCCTTATTTTCTCGAATAGTCCTGCAGCAATAAACATTTACACTGGAATTCATTCCCATTTTCTTGATAATTGGTTTTAGTTTTCATATATTTCATGAAGAATATGAAAAATACAAATTTTTTCCTTGGCCATGAAATTCGAATATAACATAGGTATACATATTTTCTTAATTGTGATTCACTCTCGTGGCTTTGTGGTGTTTTTTTTTCCTGTCTATATTTTTGTCATGTCTTTTGTGTGAAATAAATAATAAAAAAGCAATTGAAGAATGTGTGTTTAACTATACGGAATAACTAAATGTAGCCGGTAGTAGATGTTTGAATTTCGGGTGAATTTGAAGTTGCCATAGGTAGGTAATTATATTTCTTGTCCTAGGGCTCTTAAAAGTAAAAGCATGTATTTATATTAAATTAAGGTCTTTAACATCCATAAGCTTGCTTTTATGCATTTTAATTCTTTTAGTAATAATAATTACTCTTTTGTGTAACATGTTCGATTCAGTTCGAAGCGTTTCATACAAATACGCTATTTAATCTCGATAAAATCCTATTTTGCTTCATAAAATCCTTTCAAACAGACTTGATATAGTTTCGCTACGTTCCAGCATTATTAATACCTACACAGAAAGATTTAATTATACACGCTGTGGAAAACTAAACAATGCTTTGAACTCGGGTGCGCATTTTGTTTTAAGACAATACATATTAAACATGAGTCCATGGATTCCAGAGCTAATACCCCCTTATTGCTATTTGTTATCTCTGAAATTATAACCCGATAATCTCCTGCGTAGCAATTATTTCCTTCTTCCAAGCAAGCTCATTAA